>CM059570.1:46247612-47484985 GCA_030386875.1 Morinoia aosen
TTTATTTTGACGCGACGTTCATTGACAGATGTATTCTAAGTAGAGCATTAAGTTTGGACATTTTCTTGAGAATTTGCGTTGTTTCAGAACGAATCGCTGCAGCGGCAGCTGAACCTGACCACTTCGGAGCTGCAGGCGGCGCAGGCTGCGCAAGAGCAGGCTGTGCATGACAGGCAGCAGGCCGTGCAGGCCTACGAGGCCAAGATACAGCGCAAGAAGGAGCGCTTCGAGAAGTACATGCAGGCTGAGGCTGAGCGACATGAACAGATGCTCGCCAAGCAAGACCAACTTCTGGTGCGTTTCTTATGCGTCGGAGTATGTGTTAACACATTCACTGCTGTCACAGCTAATTGGCATTCTCACGTCCGTCAGAGAAAAATATGCTGAAGGATCTCTTATATTAAAAAGTGAAGGGAGGAATTAATTTAATTATTTATCCATTGATTTTATTGAAAGGCTAGTGTGCCTATTATTGTTTTACTGAAGCACTAGTGTGCCAATGAAAATGGCAGTTAGTGTAAGTTCAAGGGCAGCACGCTGTAGTGCTCGATAGGCAACTAAGCTTTCGCTTAATTTCAAGCTCTGCGCCCTTTACCTCTTCAGCGCACGTGCGTGAAGTGACTGCAAACATGTTCGTAGATTGACTAGCGCGTAGGAAAATGTCTGCAGTAGTAGTCTGAAGGTGGCGAAATAGTCCTTGGAGAGCTAGGCTAGAGTTTTGTTGTGGAGTAGCTGCGTTGAGTTCACCGTCACTAATTTAATTATCGGCTTAATTGGCATAACTTCATTATACTATTTGTGTAGTGTAACATATTTAATTTTTCAAGTTTACTAATGTTGAGCACTTTTTTCTGATCAGTTCTAAAATGCAATCCAATTTGTCAGACTGGCTCTAGAAAAGTCTGTACCTAGTAGGCCTGTACTTAATCTGACTTCGAGATGGCCATTCTACAGCTAAGAACCCCACAGTAAAATCTCAGTTTTCAATGAGAATTTCTCGCTGTATTCCACTGCAGCGTCCACCCAACCACATTCTTTGCTCCCACGCTGATCTGCAACATAATGGAGTAAAATTAAATCTGTGTCGCTGCACTGGACGTGCTGAACTTATAAGAGAAGGTAGGGACCAAATTTAACTGTAGCTTGTCTGGCTGCTGGTGTGGGATGCAGCCTGTTTCTCGTCAGGTGAAGTACAATTTGGGTTCGAATTATGATGTTTCTTGACAGCCTCTACCTGCTGGATGTTGGTCGGTGTATTGGTGCAGTCTTAGTTGCCCTTGCTCTCAGTTGACTGTTTACAGCATAATTGGGTTGAGTATCAGAATTTTACTAAATGATGTAACCGACTTATAGACTCTTCTAATTGCAGGGCAAAATAGAGAACCTAGAGGCGCAGGCAGGCCAAGTGGAGGCGCTCAAGTCCAAGTGTAAGAAATTGGTGGACCAAAACGCCAAGCTGGAGGACGCCGCTAAGCAAGCCAAAGAAATCATTGCCGAGAAAAAAGCAAATGAAATTATTCTGCAGGAGTCAAAAAACCGCCAGAAACAACTGGAGGACTCCACAAAGCAGCTGAGTTTGGAAGTTCAGGAATTAAGATCGCGTTCTAAACAGAGCGAGTTTGCCATGGCCGAGCAAGAGCAAATTATTCAAGGCTTGAAGTCTGAGCTTTCTACGCTGCACGAGAAAGATGAAAGTAACCCAAGCGTGAATGGACAAAGCAAAGATAAAATTATTGCTGATCTGCAAAGTAAGTGTGGCGATTTAGAGAGGATGTTAAGTGAAATCAAAGAAAAAGGGGAGACGACGGAAGCTACTGAAGAAGTCACTGAGTGCGTCACGCTGTCCAATAATGAATCCTGCACTGAAGAATTGGTCATTTTGAGGGCACGGGTCAAGGAGCTGGAACAAGAGCGCATAGAAGTGTCTAGACCGCTGCACGTCCGCAACAAAAGCATTGATTACGGCCTGGAGCAATCCGAGGCGCTCGTGAATGAGCTGCGAGAGAAGATCGAGAAGCACGAAGAAGAGAAGAATAACTTGGAACAATTGTTATTTGATGCGAGCGAGAAATACGCGGTTTACGATGGGGAGATCCAAACTCTCAATAATCTTGTTGAGAAACAGAATGCCCAAATTTCTGCTGCACAGCAAGAAAACGAGCAGCTTAAGAACAACCTTGATAGTGAGAAAACCTCCAACGCTGAACTCGCTGGCAAGCTCGAAGCATTCAATAAAGATATTGATGAAAATAAAAGTTCTGTCGACCGCTTGACGGGGGAAGTAGAAGTTCTTCAAGGAAAATTAAAAGAGACTGAAAGTTTGTGTGAGGCTTTGCGTTCAAAGTCAGATGAGCTGCAAGCGTTGAATGACTGCCAACAAAACGTGGCAGCTGCTTTGGAGGAAAAAATAGCGTCTCTAATGAGAGATATTGAGGAGAAAGATTCCAAGAACAAGAATTATGAGGAAAAAATCGCGGCATTGCTGTGTGAAAATGAGAATAATTCAATTTCAGACAAGGAGGTCTCAGAAGATATGGAAAAGCTCCGGCAAATGAACATGGAGCTTGTAAAGGAAGTGGAGAACTTATCAGCTCAAGCTCAGTCCGTAGAAGCCAAATTATCTGACTTTGTTGCTAACATGAAGCAGTGCCTTGCTGTCGATGTGTCGCAGTGTCCGGGTGTGTTGGCCTTGATTGGTGAACGCTGGGCTTCAGAGTCGGGAGATGTCGAAGGAGTTCTCTGCGAAAAAGTTGGTGCTCTTATGGATGCTTTCACAAAGCAAGTCTCATCAAGCACCGACGCACAACGACACAACCAGGAAAAAATGAATGCAATCAAAACTGATTTGGGTGCTCTCAAGAGTTGTAGAAATGAACTGGAGAATGAAATTAGGAATATGCAGCAGGCTAATTTGAAAGAAATTGAAACATTGCAAGCCATTTACTCCGAAGTAGTCGACTCATATAATGAAAAGCTAACGCAAAGGGAAGATAATGTACTCTCTCTTCAAAAGAAATTAGAAGGTCTGGAGAGCGGGGCTACGGAGGTTGCTGTCTTGAAGCAGGAACTGGAATCGCGACAGGCTGAAGTGATTGCTGTTGAAAACAAGCGATCTCAGCTTGAAGAGGAAAAACAATTTGCAGAAGGAAATTTACGCCAAAAGATTGCAGAATTGGAAAAAGAGCTTCAAAAGAAAGTGGATGACACCGAGTTACTGAACGTGAAATCTCAGGAACTCCAAAAAGAAATAATGAATTCAGGCAAGAAAGCACTTGAACAAGAAACTCGGTATTCTGTTTGGAAGGAAAATCTCTTGGAAGAAAAAGAAAGCATTGCAGCCGAACTCCGAACTCAGGTAGAGATGTGTGCTAATTTGAATCAGGAAATAGAATCTCTTACTTCAGCCAAAAATGCGCTAAGTGGAGAAATTCTTGATGCAAAGCAGCAAATTGAGGCTTTAACTGCACATAATGCTGCACACGGTGAAGAAATGATGAAATTGAAACAAGAACTTGAAATGCTCCGCATCCACACATCTGAGGAAGGAGGAGAAATAGTCAGTTTGAGAACCATGCTCGAGGAAAAAGAAGAGGCGTTTGCTGGTAGGTGCAGCGCACTTGAGAATACAGTTTCTGAGCTCGAGAATTGCATTGTCAGTAAGAATGACGAGATAGCGAGGTGTGAAACTGAAATTAGCCAACTGAAAGACACGTTATCATCTTCGGTGTCTGACGCAGATGCGACCGCTAGTAAAATACTGGATCTTGAGTCCAGGCTATCAGAGTACAAGACACAGGTTGAAGACTTTGAAACGCTTCGTGATGAACACAAAGAAATGGTTGAAAATTTGGAACAAGCTTTGGAAGAACGGAAGGTGAAGCTAGACAGTCTCGAAGCCCAACATGCGGAGCTGACGAACGAATTAAAAATGACTAAAGAGGAGAAGAATCGTTTCAATGAAGAACTGATGCTGAAAGTACAAGAAGTTTCTGATTTGAAGAAGGAAAATGATTCAGTGAACGAGAAGTTACAAGCCGAGACGTTTGAGAAAAGCGAACTGGCGTCCAAGTTAGAGGTGGCTTTAGTGGAGAGGGAAGACATTGCAAAGAAACTGGTGCTTTTGGAAGAGAAACTTGTTGCCACTGAACAGGAGAATGAAAAGCTAATTCTTGAAATAAGCCAGGCGGGCATTGAGGATGATCAGAAAGTTGAGGCGCTAAAGTCTGAGAAGGACTTGCTCAATGATAAATTGAAGGCTTCTCAAGAGGAAAATGAGAACAGTGCCAAGAAATTAAAGATGCTCAAAGAAAAGAATGCTGAACTCCATGAGAAACTTGAAGTGGCTGAAGAGGAAAGTGACAAAAAATTGACGCTGTTAAGAGAGGAGAACCACAGTCTGAACGAAAAGATGAGGTCTTTTGAGGAAGAAAACATTGCCTCGATTGAAAAACTAAAGCAATTTAAAGAAAAGAGTGAAAGGCTAATCGAAAAGTTAAAACTTCTTGAGGAAGAGAATCTTCAAAAAGTGAAGTCATTTGAGAAAGAAAAAAATGAGCTCAGTGGGAAGCTTTGGAATGTTGAAGAGGAGAATGCTGCCAACCTGGAGAAAATCGAAGAGTTTGAAGAAACATCTGCAAAGTTGAAGGAATTGCTTGAAACTCTTCAAGATGAGAACAAAGTTAACCTTGAAAAACTTGGCAGACTTGAACAAAAACATGACAACCTTGTTGCTGAGAACGAGTCCTTGAAGAAACAAGTGGAGTGTGGCACAAAAGACGACAATGCCATCGCTGCACTCACCGCAGAGCGGGACCAGCTCTTGAAGAAGAAGGAAGAGCTGACTGTCACGTCTGAAATTTGTCTGAAGGAGCTCACAGTGAAGAGCGAAGAGTGCAAGACGCTGGAGGAAGAGCTTGCTGTCCTCAAGTCCAGCCACGAAGAGGTCAAGCGATGTCTTGAGCTTGAAGAGAGGCAGCTCACCACCTCGCGAGAAGAGTTCCAGGCTCTCAACGAAAGTTTCAAGGTACTGTTCAGTCAACAAAAAAAAGGAATAAGTACTATTTCTTGAGCTTGCTGTGTGCAGGTGGACTCTGTTTGTTTAGGCAGTGCCTCTTTGTTACACAATAAAGAGGCATTCAAAAATTACTTACTAAATTAGGATTAGTTGTTTACTGGCTACGTTGCTAGGTTTACTGGATTACACAATTAATGGGGGATTATAAGCTGCTAAGACTAGATTTCCAATCATGTTTCTGATGAATGTCATTCGAGGTGGTTTCTTGACATGTCAGCTAGTGTAGTGTGATATGTTTCACACTGAATTAAAAATATTCCCTTCTCTATTGGTGTTGTTGATACATTCATAAGAATGGTTGAACGAAAATGTGTTAAACGATGCTCATTTCAACCTGATTGTTTGCAAGTTAACTGTACATACATACATACACACATACATATACCAGGCTTCTCCTCCCTATGGGAGGGTAGCCGACAGCAGGCCACAATCATCACTCTTAGCAGTAAGTTCATTAAAAAATACTGCAATGTTGGAAACATTTACTGGTGAACCCCCATGACATTATTTAAATAGCGAAAAAAATTAAAAAATTATAAATGAGTGAATGGATGAATACATCAATAATTGAATAAGTAAACACATAATACTTGCACAAATATACGACCAAACATGACGTTTTTTGATTCTCAAAAAAACGGAAAAAAATTATAAATAAGTATATGAATGAATAAATCAATAATTGAATAAGTGAACACAGAAACTAGAATCAATATACGAATAGAACAAATAGCGTGACTTTCTTCCCCGCATTCAGGCGGCGGAGGAGCGTCTGTCAGACACGACGGTGGCGCTGCAGGAGGCCGAGTCGCAGCGAGAGGAGCTCGTGCACCAGCTCAGCGTCGCACAGAGGCGCGCTCAGGACCTGCTGCAGGAGATGAACGAGGTGCGGGGGCGCGTCTTGTTCGGTGTTGTGATGTTGTGTAGTGGTGTGTTTCGTGTAATGGTGTAGTGGTGTTTGTATTGTGTAGTGGTGTACATTGTGTAGTGGTGTTGTGTTTTGTGTAGTGGTGTTGTGGTGTTTGTATTGTGTAGTAGTGTGTATTGTGTAGTGGTTGTATTGTGTAATGGTGTTGTTGTGTGTTTTGTGTAGTGGTGTTTTGTGTAGTGGTGTTGTGGTGTTTGTATTGTGTAGTAGTGTGTATTGTGTAGGGGTGTGTATTGTGTAATGGTGTTGTGGTGTTTGTATTGTGTAGTAGTGTGTATTGTGTAGTGGTGTGTATTGTGTAATGGTGTTGTGGTGTGTTTTGTGTAATGGTATTGTGGTGTTGGAATTGTGTAGTGGTGTGTATTGTGTAATAGTGTTGTGGTGTGTATTGTGTAATGGTGTTGTGGTGTGTATTGTGTAATGGTTTTGTGGTGTTGGTATTGTGTAGTGGTGTTGTGGTGTGTATTGCGTAATGATGTTGTGGTGTGATTGTGTAATGGTGTGGTGTGTATTGCATAATGGTGTTGTGGTGTTGCTATTGTGTAATGGTGTTGTGTTGGTATTGTGTAATGGTGTTGTGGTGTTTGTATTGCATAACGGTGTTGTGGTGTTGGTATTGCATAATGGTGTTGTGGTGTTGGTATTGCATAATGGTGTTGTGGTGTTGCTATTGTGTAATGGTGTTGTGTTGGTATTGTGTAATGGTGTTGTGGTGTTTGTATTGCATAACGGTGTTGTGGTGTTGGTATTGCATAATGGTGTTGTGGTGTTGGTATTGTGTAATGGTGTTGTGGTGTTGGTATTGTGTAATGGTGTTGTGGTGTTGGTATTGTGTAATGGTGTTGTGGTGTTAGTATTGTGTAATTGTAGGGGGTTGCGTTATGGCAGCTGTGTAATGTAAGGTGGTAAGTGTCATTATGGTTGTGCAATTTAATTTTAAAAAGCGTATATTTAAGTAGGGTAACTTAATTTAAAAGGCAATACGTATCCATTTAATTTTAGTCATGTCATTCCTCAAAAATGAGTCATCTCATTTTGGCCCTATCATTCATAAGCAACAAGTACCAATTAGACGTGCAATTGCAGCTCATGACTTCAAAAATAACAGGATTCTTCACCCAGAATTCACGACAATCGGTGCTCATTGCGAGCAGGTGACAAAGGTGCTACGGGAGCGCGGGGAGCGCATCTCACGCCTGGAGGCTTCCCTCAAGCAGCGAGGGGAGGAGCTGGAGTCTTGCAAGGCTGAGGCGAACTCCATGCAGGAGCAGGTGAGGTGTGTGTGCTCCATGCAGGAGCAGCCTGTACATTTGTAGTGCTGAAATTCTCAAGTTTTTTGACTGTTCACTTCTAAAACTATTTGAAGTAGGTGCCAGTGCTGGAATCGGATTGTTTTTGGTTTTTGTGGATAGCGAGTTATTTCAGTCTTTCTAGAAGAATTTTTCTCGTCAGCTATCATCCATGATCGTAAATGTTATTGAGATGCCATTGGTGTTTTTTTTTTTAATTTTGCCTTTTTTGATAATCTCAAAAATCCTCATGGTAAAATCTCTATGTTCTATCTCTATGTTGTGTTCTGAAAGTAACACATCCATTAACGTTAGAATCACTGATGTTTTCTGGAAGTAATGCATGCATTAACGTACCGTGGTAGTTTACGAGCTCGGAGGCCGCCCGAGAGTCGCTTGTCTCTGAGCTGGAGGAGATGCGCCAGCAAGCCTCATCAGGGCAGGCCACCTCGCGCCCTGACCTGCTCCAGGCCACCATTGATGAGCTGCGGCACAGCCTTGCTGCTGTCTCCAGTGAGAAGGAACAACTTCTCAAGGTACACCAAAATATTTTTACCGTGTAGCCTTGTGTTCAGGTTACAAGAGTTGTTATGTGAACTTAGTTTTTTTATCAAAACCTACGGCTGTAAAAAATGTAACGTTGTTTATGCTGCGGATATTGTTGCAACTTCTCTCCAGGTACACCAAAACATTCGTTCCATGTACCCTTGTCCCTCCCTGCCCCCTTGTGTTTAAGCAACGAGAGTTGTCATATGAATTTAGCTTTTTTTAATCAAAACGGATGATTGGAGAAAGAGTTGTTATTTATGCTGCGGATATTGTTGTGGAAATTTGTCCTTCATAATAGGAAAATGTATGTTTTGAAAAGTTAGTCGCTCAACCGATATTTGTAACGACCATTTGAGGTGTCACAGATGAGTATGATATTTTCATGACTCGAGGATCTGCCTTTTGTGCAAAAAGTTTTTCCTATGGTTCAAGTGTGCTTCATTTATCTAAACTTAGCAAACATATTCTACTGCTAGATAGACAGCTCTAATGATGATTGGTCACTCGTGTGTTAGGAGTGCTAGGGAAAAATTAGGAGAGACAACCACAGTAAGTTTAGGCTCCCTCTAATGTTTTCAGACATTATGGTTCCCTTTTGCTGAAGCATAAATTTACCAATGCTGACGCCCGTTAAAATGATATGAGCGGTTTCACATGGTCCTTGGGCACTTAATACATGTTTATTTATCAGCGGAAACATGTGTGCCATGCTTCGATATTGAGACTCCAAATGTACCCAAGCAAACATATCCCAAAGATGACTATACAAAAAAGCGCTTCCATGAATGCGCTTCGTGGCTTATGTGCAACTATACGACAACAATATGGGCTATTTCTTTCCAACAATGCTGAAGAAAATTTCTGTCTGGAAAATGATTGCATGATTTTACTGAGGAAAAATCAAATATCGTGCGTTGTTGATTTACATTTATCTACGTTCAGCGAAGGTGCAGTCACTTGAGCTATTTGCCCGTTATATGAATGACTGAATTTTGAGGATTTTTTCTATGATCAATATTCTGTTACTATGGGACAAAACAAGTAGGAAGTCGTGAGATCCCGAGCTGAAGGAAAGGAAGGTCTTTCTTTTGTAGAAATAGAAAGTTTTTTTTTGTTCGTAATGGACCATTCTTTTTCGGCTCACTGCTATCCTTTTTCCATCACATGTTACACTCATCTTCAACTTTTATCTTGTTTCATAAACTTTGTTCACAACTAGGTGTGTCTAAGCACAGGGGATATTGTCATATTGGGCAGGAACAGACCTTGTGTAAAAATTCCTCTCAATTTCACACTAAACGTTACCTTCCTAACTCGTCTTTTGAAACACCTTTGTTATGGTTAAGGAGGCTTGCTTGAATTCAAAGTCTGATCTTATTTACGGGATAAAACTTCATGAAATATCAACGCTGATATTTAGTATACACTTTTGATGGCTTTTAAATTTGTCATTACCCACATTTGCGATCGAAAAATTGTATTCCTTTCCCAGAAACTTGGTGAACTAGAAAAGAAAATCAGCAGCTACACTTCAACGAGTCCTGCATCTGCAGCGGCTGTTGCTGCATCCGAGACTCCTGTTGCAGCAACGTCCGCTCCTGTTGTTGCATCAGCTCCTGTTTCCGCACCAGCAGCAACAGAGAGCATCAGCGAAGTGATGAGCACGAGCACCATCAGCAAGGCAGAGGATGCGAGCAGGCTCAAAGATATTGAGGACACCTTTGAGGAGCGTTACATGAAGGTTTGTTTGTTGGGGTGGCCTATGGTTTCTGAGGCGTCTTGCACATGTATGTGTGCATGTATGTATGAATTTATTACATACATACATGCATACATACATAGTTGTTTTCAATACTATGAACATAAATTGAGAGTTGGGTAGGCTTTCCTTTTATTGAAAAATTATAGGGTTTTTGTTGTGTTACGGACCATCTTTTTTCAGTTCACTGCTGTTCTGCTTCTCAGCATCTACTACTTTCTTCTTAAACTTTTATCTTGTTTCATAAACTTTTTCGTCAACTTACTGTATACTTTCTGAATAGGTTCTGCATTTTCTTAACTCCATACTGAATGGTGCCTTCTTCTTTCTTTGGAACGCCTTTGTTGCGGTTAGGGAGGCTCAAAAAAACAATCTTATCTTTGAATATCTGCCATCCACACCCCTCAGGGGGACACAACTATTGTGTCTTGGGAATTAGCGCTCCCAGGGGGACTATGTGAGGGCCTGAGCTATAGGTTAGGTAGGCTTTCTTTTTGTTGAATTGAATAGGTTTTTGTTTTGTTACGGACCATCTTTTTTCGGTTCACTGCTGTCCTGTTTTTCAGCACCTGCTACTTTCTTCTTCAACTTTTTCTTGTTTCATGAACTTCTTTCTTAGCTTTCTGTTTCTGTGCACCTTGTGCATAGATTCCGCGTTTCCTTAACTCCATACTAAATGGTGCCTACTTCCTTCCTCTCTTTGGATAGGCTTTGTTGCGGATAGGGAGGCTTAAAATAACTAATAATCTAATCTAATCTGCCATCCACATCAGCGGAGGTAGCGCGCGTTTTGTATCTGGCGTTTCACTCAAATACTTTGCCTTGTGTGTATGTTTTGCGTGCTGATGAATTGTATGTAACTGACTGTGGTAAATTCTTTAAGTATTTAATTTTATTGTTAGTTGTTTTTCATAGTTATCTGCTGAAACTGTATAAACAAACGCTGTATCAAACCGAGTCAACTTATGTTGTGTATCCATAATGAGTGCACTCCAACTTCTCCAAGTCCACACATATCCATAATTGGTGTATCCCTAGGGGTAAATTCCTTTAGCATTTAATTTTGTTATTTTTTACAGTGATCTGCTGTAACTGTACATACAAACACTGTACTAAACCGAGTCACCTGATGTGGTGTATTCATAATGAGTGCACCCCAAGTCCATACTGAGCACAGGTCAGTAATGCTTCACTCTGTGTGCAGCTCAAGAGCGTAGCTATCAAGCTGAAGAAGAAGCTGGCAGAGCAGACGCTGCAGATCAGCTCGCTCGAGGAGCAGAAGAACAAGCTCCTCGCTCAGAAGGAGCAGCTCGGGCCTGCCATGGCGGCTTCTAAAAACTTTCAGGTGCCTGGGTGCTAGACTGCCTTGAGCTGAGAGTTGCGTAAGCCTATCTCCGTACTACGTGTGATGAGCGTCATCCCTTGCTTACACACCCATCTGCTTGTATGTGATACACTTATATTTGATTGTTACTGAGATTTGCAGTGCTTTCATCTGAAGCCAGCGTTAACTGTTTTCAACCCTGAATTTTTTTCAAAATCCATTTCATTACATGGGAAATTTGCTTTGTCAAATTAGTGGAGATTAACTGAAAATCGTGGTGATGCTATTTCATCTGAAGCCAGTATTAAACGTTCTCTATCCTGAATCTTCTTTATAGCCCATTTCATTACATGGGAAATTTGCTTTGTCAAATTTGTGGAGATTAATTGAAAATCTTGGGTGGTGCTACATGGGAAATTTTTTACCCTAATGAGTGGAGACAAACTGAAAATTGTGGTAATGCTGAACGTTTTGTGCAGGTCTTGCAGGCCGAGATAGACCGGCTGCAGGACAGCCTGGATAGCAGCTCACGCTCCGTTAAAGAGAAGGACACTCAGCTCACACAGGCCGCCCAGCAAATTGCGACCTGCAATGACCAGATTGCCAAGCAGGCTCAGCAGATAGACTCCCTCTCTGCTACTGTCAGGGTGAGACGTGTGGCACATTTTTTTAAATGAAGCCTTTTCTCAGCTTTATCTATTGGATAAACAGTTGCCTGCTCATTGTATCTTTTAGAAAGCGTGTCAATAGTGCTTTGTATCATACTTGACTATCTTCAGCGGTGATTCCGATTTGGACTTTATTTGCTTATATGAATCGGTATCGACACAGTATGATTATTATTAACCCTACCGGATCTGAGGCTCTGAACTTAACTGTTAGATGTTTAACCTCACAAAGTCAATTCAAACACGTGAGGCAGCTGTTTGCAATGTTTAATCGTAAAGTTTGAACACAAATGATTGGTTGTTTTCAGTTTGTGACGTAGGTGTTTTTTCATGTTACAGGCAAAGTACCAAAATTTAGGTATAGAGGCATATTCTAAAACTACCGGGAAGCCAATAAAGCAGTCAGGTAGGGTTAACTCTGCTGATGCAGAAACGTATTGACATAAATACCCTGTCTAACTTTTTTGCCGGAGCATGCATGTTCCGCCCATGTAATTAAATTGCTTGAGCGGCGAAAAACATGCATGCAAGCATTGGAAAAGTTAGACTAGGTGTTGTTTCTTATGGTTTTCTTTGAGCTTCAGGTAGTAAAGCATATTTTTAGAATTCTAACGAATAATTTGCCAGGGAATGAGACAAAATATATCATTGGAAATCATTTACTTATGCCGAAGCCCGTGTTATCTATAGGCAGCCATAGGGTAAACATTTATCCACTTACTGTACTCAACACAAAATAATGCATGATTTCAACAGGTGATTTTTTGCTGGTAAAAAGTACAGAAGGTTTGCTTTTGGTTAGGAAATGAGAATGACAATGATCAAGAGCAAACTTGACATTTCTGTGTAAGAGAGAATTGTGGTTATTTGCATGTGCTACTGAGCAACAAACGAGTTACGATGGTCGCAATAATCTACAGCTATGGTGGGATTTAAGTGAAATAATGGAAGGGAATTTGTGTTGTAAGCAAAAAGAAAGGGATCGCCATTAGGAAGATGAAGCCATTAAAATAGATCAAAAAATTGGGCAAAAGTTCTAATTGCGTACAATGGGTCGATACTATGTAGTGGCATTTTGAAGCAATGAGAGTTTTGCAGAGGCAGGCTAGAAGTGGTGTGTTCAAGAGACAGAGCTCGAAGGTGGATCAATGCGACTTTGTGAAAGATGGGATGAAAAATATCAAGTGCGTTGGTAAAATATTTGAGTGGACAAGATGAAATAATATTGAGTTAGAGTCTGAGTGACAGTATGCCTTCAGCTCTGCACCGAGATAGGGAAGCATTTTATTGCTGAATTTCGCGCTCAAATTCACCGGGTAATTATGGTTCATTTTAATCTATTCCGTTCAGTCTCTGGAAGAAACTACGGCTGCCCAGCAGATGAAGGAAGCTGAATTCCATGCCAAGATTAAGAGCCTGCAGGATAAGACGTCAGGGCTTGTAGAACAGGTTTGTGAATTTGATCATAGTAGAATGTTCATTCCTGTGACTTTGGTATGAACTTAGCTCAACTATTAAAGATCTGTTACAGTTTCCAAATGCTTCAACCACAGTCAAGTAAGGTAAGCAAAAATCAATGCTGAAGACGCTTCGTGGATTTAGCTTATCCATATCTGTGAGCGGTAGTTGAGCTCTACTGCGTTATTTCCTTCAGATCACAGAGACTTTCTTACGAGCGGTTCAGAGCTGAGGTTCATGTGCGTAACAGCTATGTAAAGAACTTTGATAGTTAAACTTGGTTTCTCTACTTGAGGTCTTGATCCAGTTTACCTTAAGCAAACCCTGAAATTTTAGTTTTGACTTCCTTGAATTAGTACTTTCTGTTTTATGATGTGTGCTGAGGGTAAGTTATAACAACCTGATGTCGACAGCTCTGAAGCTGCACATGTAAGACTATGTATCTTCAACCTATGTACCAACCATGAATTGAGTCATGGCGAGCCGCGCAATGAATACCTCTGTTCTGTTGGATTCTTGAATATTGGCAGTTCTCGTCTCTGACCAAATGAAGTGTCACTACCTCAAAGATCGCTTGTAAACGTGCTAACTCAATCCGCACGTGGCAAAATAATCGACCCCTATCACTGTGATGCTGTCCAATATGATTCAAATAAGGTTAGACAAAATATTTCATTACGATTTTTCATAACACAAGTCTCGTGAAGAGTACTTGATTTTGTTCTATCATATTTTTTACTATCTCGAACGAGTGTGTGTGCACTGTTGATGCTGAGTTAAAGAATTAATGGAAGTAGGATTTTTTAGTCAAATCAAGAATTAGATTTTGCTTCTTGTCAAGCTAAGAACTTGATAGATTATATCGGTGTGGGGTTCGAAAATAACAGGTTTATTATGCACCCTGATACTGCTCCACTCAAGCATAATAATGTACCTTTATACTACTATCAAAAACATAACAATGCACTTTGATACTGCTATACACGAGCATAATGACTGTAATACTGCTGAGTATTAACATTATAATACACTCTAACACTGCTGGCCACAATAATTACAATCCAATTTAAGCTCCTTCAGTGCGAGATAACGAAGCTCGCACCAATGCAAAAATTGTAATGCTGCAGGACACGAAGGAGCGCAGTCTGCTGACGCTGGAGCTGCAGGACTCGGAACGGTCGCTTGCAGAGCTGCAGCAGCAGCTGCAGAGCAAGGAGGCTGCAGCGGCGCAGCACATCGTGCAAACGGCGGCCCTCGAGCAGCGTATTTCTGGTGAGTGTTTAGCAGGCTGAGCTTTGGTCAAAGGTGGTCTTGAAATGTGTGAAGTGTTGCTCAGAGGCAGCTTTGATGGCGTGCAAAGTGTTGGTCTCAGACAGCTGTAAAAGCGGCTAGAGTGCTAGTCAAAGACAGCTTTAAAAGCAGGTAGAGTGCTGTTCAAAGACAGTTTTAAAACCGAGTCAAGTGTTGGTCAAAGACAGCTGCTAAAGTGGCTTGCTTACTTCAACAAAAAACGAAGTGAAAGCTCACAACCGTTTTGCGAAGAATGGTCGGAAATATTTGAAGTTATGCTGAAAGCTACTGCTGAGAAGATCGTTTACTGTTAGGAATAGGCCCAGAGGATAACTATTATTCTTGCATCTTAAACAAACTTATTTGGTTTTCTCAGGTTTGGAGGCGCAGCTTGAGCACCTCACCGCCCAGCACGCTGCTGATGAAGGCACTGCTCAGCACCTCAGGGTAAGGCTTCACTTTCTTCTTGCTTAGTGACCGCTCTTGATTGATTAACTAGTTATTTCTCTTTGAAACTAAGTGCATTTTAATTATTTGGCTGCTACTTGAAGTTTTTCTAGTGTCTCGCATTCACGAATACTTGCTCAATGTCAGGGGCAACTGACATATCACGCGGGCGTCTGCTTGCGTTATATCCGGGTTAGTTCTACCAGTGTTGAAAGCCCGGATGATGGTGCTATGCCCATATCATTTGCAAAGTAGCATTGCTGGTGAATTTTTGTTCTCTTCTGTGGCTCTTCAGTATGCATTTTTTTATCTATCACCAGCTGCATGATAAAAATTAATTCCCTCTCCTGAATATGCAATTTATGGTATAACATGTATATTTTTTGGCGTCAGAGCTACTGACTTGAAAGCTGTCATCGCCTAATAACTCGTTTATGCTCTCAGATTTGTTATACAAGTATATTCTTTACATTTTCATGGATGAACTATGCACTTTTTACCATGGATTACGACTAGAATTCGTTTCCTTTACTATTTTGTAATTGAATTGTGTTTTGTACATTGTTACTTTTTTGACTGAGCGGGGGGCTTTATCTCATGCACGTTTTTCTTGTATTTGCATCTCTGCCATTTATTATAAAAGTTTTGTATAGTTTATGACCGTCTATATTGCTAGCGTGCAGTTAATTTTGTGTCTTCAGTTTGGACAGCCTATTTTTTTGTGTAGTGTTTGACGAGTCTTGATAGGGTTTCAACTTCTTCATTTTGTTTTGCATAATTCGCTTATACTTATCTTAAGTATCATCTAACCTAATGAAATCTTTTCATTATTAAAACGTGTGAGTGGAGACTTGTTCAAGTCTGAACTGCATAGCCAGTCTACACACATAGTTGTTCTAGGAAATTATTGTTATCAAAATAGCATAGTACTTTCATCTATTGGTTCACCTGCGTGCAGAAAGGTAACGAGGAGCTGCGGTCACGCCTATCTGAGGTCGAGAAGGAGACTGAAGAGCTGAGGCTGGTGAAGCAGCAGCTATCCGCCGAGACCGAGCATCTCAGACAGGTCATCTGGTTTTTCATTTCTACATCACAATACGTATACGCTGTGCTGCACTGATATTTTGGGTGAAATGAACGTTAGATTAGATATACTGACGAGAAATATGTGCCTAAAATAGATGTAAATTACAGGATAGAGAAGGATGTCACGCCTACTGTGGCAATAATTAGATATAAAGAGAACTCAGTGGAGTATTGATTCGTAGGGAAGTTGAGGCATTATTGAGTGTCCATGAAAGCAAGGTTTCGATTTTGTATAGTAGTAGCAAATGGAATATGCCACTGAACGTGTAAAAAGATACTTGGAAAAGATGATAGAAACAGGGTTTGAGCTAGGAAAAGTTAATGTGAGGCAGTTATAAGGGAAGAAATTGTCCACATCTTTAGTAGTGTTGTCGTATGGAGATTTAAGAGTTATCATGAACTTAAGCACTTGGAGTGAAGGCGTGGCTGACCTTTTCTGCAGGAGGTGGAGGATCAAAAGGTGGCGGTGACGGAGGTGTCGCGGACGCGTGCTCAAGAACAGGAGCTTGCTAGACGGACCGCCGCCCGTCACGTCAAGCAGGTGTGTGCCTCGATTTACCTTAACATATTCTAACCGTAGGTAGTTCCCGTTGCATTATTTCGTCCGTGTAGATATTAAGTATCTTTACCATAGATAGTCCCCTGTTTTGCATTATTTTGCCCACGAATATTGCATGCAGATATTAAGTCTCTTTACCATAGTTGAAGTTCATCACGTGATAAATTGCGAAGAAATTCACTCAACATTTTTATTGGAACACTGTCAATCGTTGAAATGTACTACCTATGAAGTCTATAAAACGCAACGTTTCGATGTACAAACATCATCATCAGGCTGAAAATATACAGAAAAGTTGATCAGTCACATTGGTAAAATGCAAATCTAATTCTTAAGCTATATGGGACTAGTATTAGAGATGAAATCACAGCACAAAAATAGTTTACAAATGACTAGATATAAAGTTTGTGCAACAAATATATGTATACACGAGATCAGGTACAGTAATAGTATTGCACACTATAGATGTTCATTGGATAAGCGATAAGGGCGAAATGACCGGACGCACAGTATTTTATTTTAGTAAATAATTTTAGAGCAAAAAAGTCATGAGTGTTTTCGTTGAGGACAGGTTTAAGTTAACCATAGATAGTTCTCTTTACCATAGATAGTTCTCTTGTTTTATTTCGCCTACGAATATTGCATGTAGATTTTAAGTGTCTTCATACTGTGTCATAACGGCCAAAGAGACAAGCGTATGTGTATTGTGATAATAGTCGTGTTCATACGAGTGTTCAGGAGTACTTAAATGCAAAAACGCATTTTCTTTAAGAACGTTAACATATTTCTCTGAAGATTTTTGTGTGGCAGAATAGTGTTACTATTTTTTATTACTTCACATCATAATCTTCTGGCCTTGTTGGATTGTATGTTTTGTTCCATGAGCTGCTTTCAATTGCCAAGTCATGAATTTTCACGTTGCCTTCATAATGCCACATTCCTAGACTTCATTTCACTTCTCAGATCGCCTCGCTGGAGGAGCGCCTGATGTTGCTCACGGCCGAGCTGCAGCAGACGACGGATGAGCTCGTGCACGTGCGCAAGGAATTCGACTGTACGTTGCTTCTTAATTTGTTCTCTTGTGTGATAAGTTGAAGTAATTTTTTTTTACTTTCAAACATAATTGGTTCTAGAGACTTGGCAACATCTTCTTTCAGTATCCAATGAGCTTGTAATGTCATGTAGGGGAATATTTTTAAAATGTTAATTTTTTATCATAGGCACATTTTTCCTGATCATATATGCGTAAAAATAAAATCCATTTGTTGAGCAAGTATATGCCCCACGTGCTACCATGGGGGCGTGATATTTGGAAACTTAGGCCGTTTGAAAGAGGCTGCGTGTGCTCTGCTGAACATACGACTGGACAAAACACATTTTACTACTGATGAATGGGGGGGTAGCAACATATGAGCTCCACGAGCTAGTAGTACTCGTAATAATTATACGTAAATATTTAGTGTGTTTGGAAATCAGTTAGTTTACTTTCTCTGACTTAGTTTCAGAATTAAAGGGGATAATGTATGCGTCAATTTACAATATATTAATAGGATCCTGCTGAGAACAACTGTTAGGAGTTTCTCAAGGTGTTAATTTGTTGTGCTCATAGCCCTCCTGAAAAATTACAAAAGAATCCGAAGCAAGAATCAAAAATATGAGGCATGCTGCACACATCGTAGCTACTCACAAATATATGTAGGTGATACTCTCACATTGCAGCCTCGTGCGTGTAGTGCTGTCACTATCAATAAATCTTTCAAGTATGTGATTCAGTATAAAAATGAGCGTCTCAGATTTGACCCATCCACAAAGCTATCCATGTGCATAAGTTCAGTAATACCGTGCAGTGTCCACATAATTTGGTCATTGGTGGCATTGCTTAGATGGTAGCCTGCTGTTGGCTAATGTATGTATCATGGTTTTAGCCTTAAACGTGGATATTTTTGTATTTATATTATCGTTAACGTAACCCCAGTCATTCGACTCGCGCTGACACTAGGTTGTTACTGAAATCGAAGTGAGGGAAAACTGCTACTTGGCAGTGAATATCGAAGAAAAAATTTCACAAAAATTACAATATATTAAGGCCATTTTCAAAATTCAAAAAAGGACCTTATGATCCTCTGGGACGTTAAAGAATTAATATCAAGTGCCAGCTGTAGCGTATGCTCCACCCTACCGAATTTTCTTGTTAAATTTTCTGTCTTGTGTTGAGCAATCTGTCTCTGTTGATGTGCTCGTGAGCTTAACACGTTGCTTGCAATACGACCCATTGATGGATCGCTTGAAAAATTTTAACAATCTTTCAAAATTAATGGCACAATTCATACCCAGTTAATGTTTGGAATTTATAAACTTACTTACTTTTTTTGACTTTAAATGTGAGTTCAATCTTGAACTTCAGTTTAACCCATTGCAGTCCACGTGTTAATTATCTGGTGCATAGTTTGGAGGAGGCAAATAGCAAATGAATAATAAAAACTCGTATCACTTAAAGTTAGCTTTCTCATTTGTATAACTGGTTACATTTTCCAAGTGATAGTAAAATGTAGAGTTGTGGTTATGGTTATTGCTTCTTTGCTGGGACCAATTGTCTGTAATAAATTACAGGGTATGTGACATTTTTTTCGTGGCACCAGACTTATGGTTAAGAACATGGGTGTACTTACCTCATTGCGTGTACTTACGTATCATGTCCCTCCTAAGCGATATTCGTACCGTAACATATCCATTGCATTCAGTTATAATGCGTATTTCAGATGTACCTTTATTTTGTCTTTCAAGTTGTCATAGATGATGCAATCCATGTTTGATGCTCTGAAATTGTTTTGGAGCATAATTGATCAATTAATTAAATTGAATCTAAATGAATTAATTGAAATTTTTACGTAATATTCATTTGATTGATTGTTATTTGTACGTGATATTAAATATGATATATTGAAATTTGTACTTAATATTTATTTTGATTGACTGTTATTTGTACGTGTTATTAAATATGATATATTGAAATTTTTCATTTGTCAGGCTACAAAGCGCGAGCTCAGTCCGTCTTGAAGCAGCAGCAGAAGCAGAAGACACCAAGCGTGGATGTGGACGACCTGCAGCAGAGGCTGCAGCTGTCCGACACTAAACTGCAGACTCTGCAGCACTCGAACAGGCACTTGCAGTGAGTTGGAGTTAATGGTAGCTGGTTGGGTTGTGAGAGTGAAAATTTCTCGAGAATCTCGCGGCGCATATAAAATATAGATATTTGTGAAACATGGCTGCATGCGTGAAGTATAGTTGTGCTACGACAATTGTGTATGAAAATTAGAGCACACCCATTGAGTAAATGTGCGGTCCTGAGCTAGATATTAAAGTTGAGAGTGGAGTTACTCAATGAGAAATTTAGTCTGTTCAAATGCTACTGTAAGGTGAGTCCTTCTTGCTTATTCTGCTTAGGAGTCTTGCAATGAAACTCAGGCCTCTGTAGGTCCTTGCTGGTGTATTGCTGCCTGCGTCGAGCTATTGGCCGAAATGATTGCGTACTGCTGTTCTTCCAGGTGGCCCGAGCTAAAGGTTAGGTAGGCTTTCTTTTTTGTTAAAATAGAATAGGTTTTTGTTTTGTTATGGACCATCTTTTTCGGTTCACTGCTATCCTTTTTTATCAGCACCTACTACTTTCTTCTTCAACTTTGATCTTGTTTCATGAACTTCTTCCTCATCTTACTGTTTTTATGTCTTTTCTGCATAGATTCCGCGTTCCCTTCACTCCATACTAAATGGTGCCTTCTTCCTTCCTCTCTTTGGATCGCATTTGTTGCTGCGGGTTGAGAGGCTAAAACTAATGGCTAAACTAAACTGTTCTTCCAGGTCAGAACTGTCAGCACTTCAGTCAGAGCACAAGTTCTTGCAGGGAGAGAAGGAGCGCTCGATGAAGCAGCACCTGCAGGAAGTCGAGGCCGCCTCTGCTCGGCTCACCGCCATTGAAGAGGAAAAACAAAAACTTGAGATGAAGCTTCAAAAGGTTACCGCCGATAGCCAGGGTCTCATTGCCAAGATGGCTGCTGAGGGCGAAGCCATGGCCGCCAGCTATGAGGTGGGGATGGTGTTAAATGAACAGTTCTATAGTTGATATGTATTCCATCCAATCTCTTTTGAATCCAAACCTGAATTGAATAGCAAAATAAGTTCATATGAAATTATTGCACTTTTCTACACGCCGTGCCACCTACTCGACACATGACTTGCTTAGCACTTGTATAACTTTCCCCGCGCAACCCACCTTCGTCTGCACGGCAGTCATTTGACTGCTGACCTATTTTTTTATTTTGTTTGCCGTTCAATCCAACAGTACTGTAATTTGAAGCTGTTCACATTACCCTTGCATTCGAACAGGTAAAATTCGTTGTACTCTTGCAACATTTTGCTGTGCCGCATTATTGCGAGAAATCTATTTGTTTATTTGGATGAGTTATTACTAGTTATAACATCTTATGTACAAGTTCTTTGCGTTGACTTGAGTTACATATCACTTGGGAAACAATAGGAAGTTATGCCTTGCTACGGCATAACCTTGCATCTCGAAACTTTTAATCCGATTTTTCTGATCTTTTTATTCGACGAACAGAAAAGCTAATAATACTTGTGTAGTGAAACCTTCATTAGGCTTAATATTTCTTATGACATCTTATTGAAATCACTAGACAAACCAATTAGAAATTGCCTATGGCCAGTCGAAGCTCCATTACAATCAGGGATGGAAAAAACCCTGGGGTTTTTAAAAAAAACCCAACCCACGTGGGTTTTTTTTGGGTTAAATTGTTTTTTTTTGTTTTTTTTTGGGTTTTTTGTAATACCGTTTTTTGTTTAAAAGAGTTATTCACATAGCTCCAGTTGCCTCTCTTCCAGATTTATATACACTTATTGAGTAAATATTGTTATTTGATTACTTCATTTCCAACATTATATTACATCATTATATGAATTATTACATTCTATGAACAATATATGAATTAAGTTTGTCCATCACAATTACCACTTACCAATTACCATATGCATAGGGACATAGCTGTGCAGTCTGTAAAGATATAAGATGTGCAAAGAGAATCGCTATGCTTGTCAATTCATAGTAAGTTGTTTTAGCAGAAGGCAGACGCAAGTCATGTGAGAGGGAAGCATCATGCAGATCATAAGTAACCACCACAAGCAACTTGAAGCAAGACAGCTGCACATCACTCAACAGTCATGCTGTTAACAACTTAATATGTGTATTGTGTGAGCTGGAGTGCTTAGCAGCGCAAGCCAAGTCAGTCAACCACACTGTTACATGTTACAACATGTAGTGACATGCCAAAATTTTTTCTTTAAATTTGTCAAAAAAATCACTTCTGGCAGTACAGGATAGCAACAAATACTCAAACAATTAGAAATAAATGCTCTAACAGATTCCATCGTCAAATTTGTTCCAGAGCAGCTTGAATGCTCACCATAGGCCAGTCGTTTATTTACTTTCTTACCCCATGATGGCTGCGGTCGTGTCTTGCCCCATCTGACTATAATTGTTAGACTTATTTCCGGCAAAGCTCTCAAAGGAGACAGATATTAATAGATAAGAGTGGTTGGCTGAGTACAATCCGGAGTTGATCGGTACGATTTATTTGCATATATTGAAGGACTCCAACATCTTCCCAAAACACATGCTCAACATGAATATCACTAAGACAACGACTCCTCGTTGATGGTGAGATATTTAAGACATGAAACAGCAGAAAATGCAGATTCTTGAAAAAACACTGGCAGAGGGTTTCTGCAAGTTTATAAGAAATCTTCATTCTTGCTTCGCAAGTTCAGGATTCGTTGAGAGAATTTTCTAAACATTTGGAATTGTGCGGAATAAATTGAGAAATAGATTAGGATCGGAACGCGCACAGAAATTGGTCTCATTGTATCGCCACCTCACAAATGATCATGATGTGGAGGACAACGATAAAATGGCAGTGGATGTAGAAAGAGAAATAAAGTAGTACTGTAGTAGCGGTCTAGTCTAGAAGCAGGGTTGGCACATAAAAAACCCACCCAAAAAAGCCCCAAAAAAACACATTAAAAACCCACTAAAGTGTTTTTTTTGGGCATTTTTGGGTTTTATTGCTGCTATTTGCATTTCACTTGTTTTCAAGATTATAAAATCAAAATGAGCTAAATATTTTTATTGTCAAAAATTTGTACAAGGCATTTGCATGACAACGACAATAAATATTGAAAAAAAACACTATAAAAATAAAATAAGAAAAACCCTAATCACAAAAAAAACTCGAAGGGGCTAGTATATTTCCATGAGTTCCATTTCCAAAGTAAAAAACAAAAACTAAGAAACAAATGCAGTTTGACTATTTGAGAGTAAAGAGACTTCTGAATTCTTCCTCTATTTTCTAGACTAGACCGCTAATACAGAACTACTTTATTTCTCTTTCTACATCCACTGCCATTTTATCATTGTCATCCACATCATGATCATTTATGAGGTGGCGATATAATGAGACCAATTTCTGTGCGCGTTCCGATCCTAATCTATTTCTCAATTTATTCCACACAATTCCAAATGTTTAGAAAATTCTCTCAACGAATCCTGAACTTGCGAAGCAAGAATGAAGATTTCTTATAAACTTGCAGAAACCCTCTGCCAGTGTTTTTTTAAGAATCTGCATTTTCTGCTGTTTCATGTCTTGAACATCCCACCATCAACGAGGAGTCGTTGTCTTAGTGATATTCATGTTGAACATGTGTTTTGGGAAGATGTTGGAGTCCTTCAATTTATACAAATAAATCGCACCGATCAACTCCAGATTGTACTCAGCCAACCACTCTTCAATATCTGTCTCCTTTGAGAGCTTTGCCGGAAATAAGTCTAACAAATATAGTCAGATGGGGCAAGACACGACCGCAGCCATCATGGGGTAAAAAAGTAAATAAACGATTGGCCTATAGTGAGCATTCAAGCTGCACTGGAACAAATTTGACGATGGAATCTGTTAAAGCATTTATTTCTAATCGTTTTAGTGTTTGTTGCTATCCTGAACTGCAAAAAGTGATTTTTTTGACAAATTTTTGTACATGTTGTAACATGTAACAGTGTGGTTGACTGACTTGGCTTGCACTGCTAAGCCTTCCAGCTCACACAATACACATGTTAAGTTGTTAACAGCATGACTGTTAAGTGATGTGCAGCTGTCTTGCTTCAAGTGGCTTGTGGTGGTTACTTATGATCTGCATGATGCTTCCCTCTCACATGACTTGCGTCTGCCTTCTGCTAAAACAACTTACTATGAATTGACAAGCATAGCGATTCTCTTTGCACATCTTATATCTTTACAGACTGCACAGCTATGTCCCTATGCATATGGTAATTGGTAAGTGGTAATTGTGATGGACAAACTTAATTCATATATTGTTCATAGAATGTAATAATTCATATAATGATGTAATATGATGTTGGAAATAAAGTAATCAAATAATATTTACTCAATAAGTGTATATGTATCTGGAAAAGAGGCAACTGGAGCCATGTGAATAACTCTTTTAAACAAAAAAAGGTATTACCAAAAAACCAATAAAGCCCCCCAAAAAAAACAATAAAACTCAAAAAACCCAATTTAACCCAAAAAAAACCCGCGAGGGTTGAGTGTTTTTAAAAAACCTAGGGTTTTTTCCATCCCTGTCTAGAAGACAGAGGAAGAATTCAGAAGTCTCTTTACTCTCAAATAGTCAAACTGCATTTGTTTCTTAGTTTTTGTTTTTACTTTGGAAATGGAACTCGTAGAAATATACTAGCCCCTCGAGTTTTTTTTTTGTGATTAGGGTTTTCTTATTTTATTTTTATAGTGGTATTTTTTTCAATATTTATTGTCATAGCCATGCAAATGCCTTGAACAAATTTTTGACAATATAAATATTTAGCTCATTTTGATTCTATAAGCTTGAAAACAAGTGAAATTCAAATAGCACCAATAAAACCCAAAAAAGCCCAAAAAAACCCACTATTTAGTGGGTTTTTTAATATGGGTTTTTTTGGGCTTTTTTGGGTGGGTTTTTTTGGGTGGGTTATTTATGTGCCAACAATGATTGCAATTGGTCGTGTTTCATTAACGGTGAGCATTGGCATTTTGCATGTGCCTGGTAACAAGTTGGCCAACCACAGTAAGGGCTTCAAGTACATGTCAATCTTGCGGTTCTCTGATTGTCTATGCAATTGTTCTTCAGTAGTGAGAGCACATATCATTTGCTTTTATCAAATATTTCTGTTGAAAATCATTCCGTTCTTGCTTTTAGTCAACAATTTTTGAACTGGGCTATAGTTTTGTCTTAATGTTACAATTTTTGAATTGTGCTATGATTTGTGCCGTAATTTTGACTGTTGAAAATCATTCCCTTTGTTATTTTTAGGAAACGATTTTTGAATTGTGTCATAATTATGAACCTGGTCGTGCAGGCGCAACTGAAGAACCTGTCAAGTTCCCACCAAAGGGAGCTGTCAGAGCTGCAGTCACAGCTGGATGCTGCGGTGAGGTCCCCAGCAGCGCCTCTTGCAGGGGGTGCTGGGGAGGGCGGCAGGGGAGGTGGGAACACCCAGCACAGGCGGCTCGACAGCGCTGATGATGTCAAGGTGGACGTCACCACTATGATAAGAGAGGCAGGGGAGGTCAGTTCGGCGAGGCAATTACTGTGCACGGTAGCATGGCGAGGCCTGATGATGTTGCAATGCAAAATTATTGTGCTGAATGGAGAGCAAATGTGTTGGATGAAGAGTTAGTTATTGTCTGAACGCAGAGGATTAAGTGGAGAGCAATTGTACTTGTCCTGAGTGGAGAGCAATTGTACATACATATACCGGGCTTATCCTCCCTATGGGAGGGTAGCCGACAGCAGGCCACAATCACCACACTTAGTCACTAGGAGGCGAGAGAGGCAGCACCGGCCGCACCTGAACTGCCAGGATTAGCAGCAGCCCAGCACAACCACCTTCCACAGTCAGGCCCGACAGCCACAGCTGGTTTACCCCGACCGCTTCATTGAGTGCAGCCCCTCCCCCCGCACATGACAGGTCAACCCCATCACACGCGGGCAGCTTCCAGTAACGCGTCAAAAATAAAATTACCTCCTTATCCACTGCCCCCACTCACTTCTGTCCGCAGCCATCCTTCTCGCCACGTCCACAGTCAGACCCCTCTCATACAAAGCACGACGCACCCCATCCATCCAACTCATCCGTGGTCTACCTCGCGCTCGAAGACCACTCACTTCCGACATATATATCTTTTTCACCAGCCGCTCAACATTCATTCTTTCAACATGCCCAAACCATCCAAGCACTCTTTCATCCACTCGCCTGCTCAACTTTTTGATAACACCCGTCTGCCCCCTAACCAACTCATTCCTGATCCCATCTCTTCTAGTTACTCCATACATGCTCCTCAAACACTTCATCTCAAACACATCCAACTTCCTCCTCTCAGCTGCTCTCAACCCCCAGGACTCTGCTCCATACAACAAAACTGGCACAATCAAACTTTCATACAGTCCCCTCTTAGCATTCATACTCAAACTCCTGCATTCAAAAACTTTCCTCATTGCACCCAATGTCTTACAACCTTCACTCACTCGATGCTTCACTTCTACTTCCATACTATCCTTAACAGTCACATCCGACCCGAGGTACCTAAAATGCTCAACCTCCTCTAAAACTTCCCCATTCAACCTCACATCCAAAGTTCCAAACACTCCACCTCTTGAACATCTCATCACCTTACTTTTATTCACATTTACCCTCAATTTCCGCCTTTCGCACACTCTACCAAACTCTGCAACCAGTCTCCTCAGTTTTTCCTCTGAATCAGCCACAAGCGCTGTATCATCTGCGAACAACAGCTGACACACTTCCCAATACATACCATTTCGTCCCACCAACTGCGCACCTTTTCCCAACACTCTGGCAGTCACTTCTCTCACCACACCATCCGTAAACAAATTAAACAACCACGGCGACATCACACATCCCTGTCTCACACCTGTCACAACTGGGAACCATTCACTCACCTCATTCCCTACTCTCACACATGCTCTGCTATCAATGTAGAAACTCGATCGCATTCAACAGTCTCCCACCCACTCCATACAAACTTACCACTTGCCATAGAGCCTCGCGATCCACTCTGTCATACGCCTTCTCTAGATCCATGAATGCCCAATATACATCCTTTCCCTTTAATAAGTATTTTTCATTCACCTGCCTCACAGCAAACATTTGATCCACACAACCTCTACCACACCTAAAACCACACTGTTCTTCAGCAAGCACACGATCCGTCAACACTCTCACTCTTCCAATTAACACTCTTCCATACAGCTTCCCAACGACACTCAGTAGACTTATACCCCTAGAATTACTGCACTCATACCTGTCACCTTTCCCCTTGTACAACGGCACTACGCACGCGCTACTCCAATCAACCGGCACTTTACTAGCCTCGAAACACACATTTAATAAACGCACCAACCATTCTATAACCACATTTCCTCCTTTCTTTAGACATTCAACCGTGCAGCTATCCAAACCTGGAGCTTTCCCATTTTTCATTTCATCCAACGCACATCTCACCTCCGCACTTCTTATTCGACTTCTATTCACTTCACCAAACACAGGCATTCTAACATCACTTCCAACAGCTACTACTCTCGCAATCCTATCATCCCTCACGTTCAGCAGTTCCTCAAAATACTCCGCCCATCTCTTTCTCACATCACAACTCTCCACTAGCAGCCTACCATTTGTATCCTTCACTCTTGCCTCATTCTCCACCTGACCCTTCCTAATTCTCTTCATTTCCTTCCAGAAAACCTTCCTTCTCTCCATGAAATCCCCTCCCAACTTCCTCCCCCATTCCTCATCCGCCGCCCTCTTCGCTCTCCTTACCATTCTTTGTACCTCTTTCTTCCTCTCCTTATACTCTTCAAAATTTTGCTGGTTGCCTCGTTGCAGCCACCTTTCGAACGCCCCCCGCTTTCTTTTCACAGCCGCTCCTACTTCTCCGTTCCACCATTCACTCCCCTTTCTAATCCCCCTTCCAACCTTCCTTACCCCACACACTTCCCTTGCACATTTTTCCACCGCATCTTTAAACAACTTCCATTCCCCTTCCACTCCACCCACCTCACTTTCCTTCACCCTCCCATACTCCACTTTCATCTTCTCCTGACACTCACACTCACGCTCAGAATCATGTAACTTGCTTACATTTAACACCTCCCTTCCACTCCTCCTTTTTACACCTCCCCACATTCCACTAACTCTCAGCTTTCCTTCCACCAAATAATGATCCGAAATCCCATTCATCTCACCACGGAACACATGCACATCGAGCAAACGACCCATCACTCCCCTGCTAACCAAAATATAATCCATCAATGCTCTCTCCTCTATCACATCTCCATTCGTCCTCACATATGTATACTTGTTTATACTTTTTTCTGAAACAAACTATTCCCAACCACTAACTCACTCTCCACGCATTGTATTTGATAGAAAGTAGATACGTTGAATACTCATAGATTGTACTCATTGAAGATCGCAAAATTAGGCTGACTCTGGCGATTACTCTCTCCAGGACAGCTTGCGCACAATAGTTTACTCGAGTTATATTTTGCTTTGCTGAGCTCAACACGCTAAAAGCTCACACGCCCTGCTCGCAGGGGTCGGAGTGGGTGGAGCCAACGCCTTCACACCGTCCAGGTGGCCTACACTCGTCCCGCATGCCCTCCCTGCCGTCGGAGCCAGCAGCCGAGCCCTACCACCCTCCTCCCCTCCACCAGCTGCTCAGCTCGCCGCCCTCTGGGGGCTCGCTCGCTGACGATACCGTCAGTCTCGCTGGCTCCGCCACCGACCACGCTCCGGGAGGGGCGAGCTACTTCAGCAGTCAGCTCTCTGCCCTGCAGGCTAAGGTGTGATATTTGATGTTTAGAATTCTTCGGAGATGTGACGTCCACTAGATACTGAGGTTAAGAGTGGAGTTACTCAACGAGAAATTTGATTTGTTCAAATGGTACAGTAGCATGTAGGTGGCATGGCGTGTAGGTAAGTGCATTAATTCATGAACTTTGCTATTTAAGCTAGAATGGCCATCGAAAGAGATTAGAAGGGATACATATCATGAAGTGATACATGTCATGAATGATACCTTTGATACACGTCATGAATGCTACCTTAAGACGTAGAAGTTCAAGACAGTCGGTTTATTTTTCGGTCCGTATGCTCCTTGTTGTCTCTACCCGTCACAGCCTTTGATCCTTTATTTATTGTGTTTGATTAGCTTCGTTATCATTGTGCATTAAATTTCATTGACGCAATAAAAAATTAGTGCGAATTATTAATTTCACTGATGATCGTGATGCAATTCATTTGTTTGCCGATCAATTCAACAACAATTTGAGACTGTTGGCATCAACTTCGCTTGTATACTAGTAAAATCCACTCTTCCCTTGCCTTTTTATCAAATTATTGGCTAAAAGTATTGGAGGACTAAATAAAGATGTTTTCAAATAGGTCGTGTATCACTTAGGTTAAATAACTCATGAGTGCTGGTGCCTTGAGTTATCTTATGCAGGTTTTGATACGTCATGTCGTTCTTTATAAGAGTGGTACCTACTGAACCTTCTTTTTTGCCAAAAAAATTTACGTCGAATATCATTATGCGGTTATTCAAGCTAGAAGTAATGATTGAAATCCTGTGGCAGCGCAAATCACGGGTGTAATGCACTTCACAGCGCATAACATTAAAATTTCAGTGTAGAACATGGTAGAAATAAGTATTGCTTACAAAATTATCCCGTGAAAACCGTGTTTTTAAACAAATTAGTGTATCCTTACATTTATTTTTTTCATATTCGTTTCATGACTCAAAATAGGTTTCCCATATTCAATAAAGTCAACTTGGCAAAAATGAGATTATTCTACTTAATGTTGCAAAAAGCTCTTACGATTCTGTGTGAGTGCTGCAAAAGTTGAGAGAACTTGAGACTAAGTTGAGACGGAGGCCATGATGACCAAGTTGACTAAGTGCCGACTAAGTTGAGACGGGAGCCGTGATTCTTCAACAAGTTGTTTTTAATTAATTTACATTCATCTTTTATTATGTACTAGGCAATATTTTACTGGATATGATTTGTGATTTCTACAACTTTCTAGCGAGAAGAACTTATGGTAAACGTTCATGTTAAATAAGCTCTTTTAGAAGCGTTGTAACATTTTCATTCCTTTAAAACTTCATTTCCAGCTTGAGGCGTACGAACTACGCATGGAGCAAGTGACCGCTTTGCTGCACGAGTCGGAGGCGGAGAACGCGAAGCTGTCGCAGCTGACAGAGGCGCTGAAGGAAGAAATCAGGAGGAGTAACCGCAACGAGGACAGGGAGAAGCACCTCGAGAATCTAGAGTACCTGAAAAACGTGGTGCTGCAGTTCATCACCCTCAGTGAGAGCGGCAGTGACGGCAGAGAGAGGCTGCTGCCTGTGCTCACCACCTTGCTGCAACTCTCGCCTCACGAGGTCGCTAAAATTAAAACCTACGTCCAGGGTGAGATCCGTGTGCTGCGTCTTGCCAAGTTCTTACAGAACAGTGTCAAGAATGTACATTATAGTTCATTTGTTATGCAATTATTAACGGTTGAAAGAATATACATAATAGTTTATTTTCACGTCGAGGGTGAGATCCGTGTACTCCTTATTGCAAAGTTCTAACAGAAAGGTCTAAAGAAAGCACATAATAGTTCATTTTTTATGCAATCCTTTGTAGAATAGGTTTTCATTACTCTTAAAATATGATGGTTTAGATATTAGTGTTTTAATATATGTACACTAATAATGTTTAAGCATGTCATTAATAGCTACGAATAAAAGTTGGCTGAAGCTGTGAAATAAAAGTCTCACATTGCTTTTATTTGGGCTTGATCTAACAGTTTTCCCAGAGGAGTAATTGTGCTAGATAGAAAACCACCTGGTGGTCTTGTGGCCTGAACAAATCATCGAGTGTTGCCGGTTGAACCCCCAGATTGCTTAATTAGTACTATTATACAAAAATGATTCAGTGAAAACTCTACTATTCTCGGAGCTTTTGGGTAACATTGCGACTCTTACTTCAGAATTACATTTTGGAGACCAGCTTATTCATGGAGACGTACTCTCATAGCGATCTTATTAATTGTTTGTGAGTAATATTTTGTTACTGTTGCAGGCGGTGGAGGTGAGGGGGCTGCGGGCAGCCAGGGCTGGGGGAGCTACCTGCATCTGTGGTCTGCCAGGTAGTGTGGTGCTGCCTGGACACCTGGTGCTGGCAGGTGTGGTGCTGCCTAGACACCTGGTGCTGGCAGGTGTGGTGCTGCCTGGACACCTGGTGCTGGCAGGTGTGGTGCTGCCTGGACACCTGGTGCTGGCAGGTGTGGTGCTGCCTGGACACCTGGTGATGGCAGGTGTGGTGCTGCCTGGACACCTGGTGCTGGCAGGTGTGATGCTGCCTGGACACCTGGTGCTGGCAGGTGTGGTGCTGCCTGGACACCTGGTGCTGGCAGGTGTGGTGCTGCCTGGACACCTGGTGCTGGCAGGTGTGGTGCTGCCTGGACACCTGGTGCTGGCAGGTGTGGTGCTGCCTGGACACCTGGTGCTGGCAGGTGTGGTGCTGCCTGGACACCTGGTGCTGGCAGGTGTGGTGCTGCCTGGACACCTGGTGCTGGCAGGTGTGGTGCTGCCTGGACACCTGGTGCTGGCAGGTGGGGTTTTCTTGAACACTTTGTTTTGGAACACGAGAAGCTGTGCCCAGAAACTTTTTTCTTCTGTCGGATTTACCTTTCAAAGAATGATTTCAATGGAAATGAGTTGACTTTATTTTTGATAGTGTAGAACTTGATGGTTTAATTAGTCTATTTTGAATTTAAAGCCTTTTCATTTTATTATAAGAGACGATTGCGCTTTCCGGGGTTTCTTGGATTTGTCTATTCTCATATAATTAATCCTATTATAAATTACCTTGCATTATAGTAGAAATTATATTGATTTTAAATCATTTAATTTTCCTCGTTGAAGTGATTTATTTTTTTTTTGGACCGTGTTGAAATCACGACTTCTTCGAAAGTATTTTTTTCTATTTTAATACGGTGTTTGCCATGCCATTGTTCCTTTAGAACGGGCGGACGACGGTTATTAGTTTATACCTAGATTTGGGTTAAGCACCTGGGACTTAAGATTCGTTTTTGTATAATTATTAATTGAATGAGTGACGAGCCGGAGACTAAGCTGCTAGGAAAGTATTTTCTAACTGCAGAAGCAACTCTGCTAGTTTGAGCTTGGTAAAGCATATGCTAAGAACGCAACAAAGAATACATGCATGCGGGAAAGGGACAGGAAAATATATTTATCATTGTAGTGCTCTTAGCTTTGCAGCTTTTACTATTTAGCAGCTAACAAGCTTTAGCTTATTACTCTGAGTTTATCATCTATTTTGTTCATAGTTTTTTTGTTAGAGATGATCGCTGTACGTAATTTTGTTCGTATAGTTTGTCAGCTCTGGCGTTGTGAGTGCAAAGAGACTTTTTTGTACGGTTCTGTGCCTTAAATTCAACTGCAAAAAAATTTGCTCAAATATTAGGTCAAACAACAGGATTTAAATGCTGGTTGTGTTCTCCATGTTTATGCTTCACAGTAGCTTGAAAGCTAAAAATACAATTAACTTTGTGGCGGAAATTATCGAACATTTCTTCAATAACTGAAGCGCAAACCTCAAATCCTTAAAGTTAAGGGAATTTACATGTTTGCAGGGTGGATGAAAAAACTTATATTCAATTTGATTTAAACTTTAATTGTTCTTGGAACTTTTTTTACGATAGTGTACGACTGGAGAATTAAGGTTATGTGAGAAATTGAACATTGGTGAGTGAAAAATTCTGGTGAGGTAGGAGAACGTTAAAGATTTATACCCTACCGTTCCAGTGATCTGCACGGTAACTCGCGTGAATTTTCTCAAAAAAAAAAAAAAAATTACCTGTTGTTTTGGCTCTCAACTCTTGAAAATCGTGTTGTCTGCATTGCCTGATATTTCTAGGTGAGTTTTTCATTGATACTTTGTGATTGAGCTGCGCGCCTCCCGCCATGGGTTGTTGATGTGACCGACCTTTTAACTCATTTCGCTACGGGTTTTTATTCTGAAATATAAATCTCTTGAACTCGGGAAGCGTTCCAAGTTGCCAGACTAGTTTGTAGTGCGCCCGCGAATATTACCCTAACTTAGGAGATGGAGTCAGTAAACGAAAACATCTTTAGGGATGCAAAAACCCATTAAACAGGAGAGGCTTCCCAGTTTCCCCGCCCTTGCTGTGAGCAGTTTCATCGCGCGTCCGTCTAAATGCATAGCTTCGTCGATGGATGTTTCATTGATGTACAGCTTTGCATTTCCTGTGTATCATTGACTGCAGATGTTCACACTGTATTTACATGATCCACGCGTTTGTAGCCGAAGGGTAATATTGAAGATCTTCATTGCTGATAGCAGTCATTCACAATATTTACTTAATCGCTCCCTTCGTTATTCATGAGTTTAAATATCGTCAATAATGTCTTCAGTAATATTGTAATTCTGCCTTAACAAAATTTTGTATCAATTTGATCGTATTCAACCGCTGAACCCCTTCAAAGGGCTGCGCTAAAGGGTACTGAATTTCAGTGCATCTTGGGGGACTCCTTCTCCTCGGGGATATGGATACCTGAGCTGCAATGTGAGGGGTAAGCTGATGGTGCCTGTTGTCGTCAGTCTACCTGGGGTAAGTGGCGCTCATCAGGGGCTGCCCTAGCTGCTCGCTACGAAATCAGCGACATATTTTACAGGAGTCTTTTGTGTGTGTTTAAATTACTAATTAGCGAGGCCTTATCTTTCATTCTTTACTGTTCTGCTTCGTGAAGCTAGCTGGCGTGTTGTGTAACCGAGCTCTGCACGAGTGTCTTCGTCTTGAATTCTTATTCACGTTTTCGGCTCATTGAGACGCATATGTTCTATTTTGCCGGCGTGTCGAGCCAGGTTGATGAATATAATTAGCTCTCAGCAGCGCAACTGACTTTGTACGCATTACATTCAAGGCGAATTAGACGAAAATGCTTAAGGACTAGGAAATATTTGCCATCAAATTAAACTCAAACGCTTAACTACGTTCGATATCTCAAGTGTATTGCGTAGCTTTGGCTTAGATGGACGAATTGTTGTGATGTATGATATTGTACCTAACTCCTCTTTCATATTATTTCATGTATATAGCTGTTATGTTTAATTATGTTGCATCTGTTTATCGGGTTGTCTGTTAAGTATTTATTTTCAAATTGAATGTTGTGTTTAGCGAATAGAAAAATGCTGTGTATTTTTGCGACTTGAGCACTAGAGATGAATTCATAAAAACTTCACTGGAACGATGCTAGTTACTTCATTTATCTTAAGAAGGTGCCGTTTCAGGGTTTAATGGAACTAAAATCTTCTCGTTTGCTTGTGTATGCTTGCTTCACCACGGGAGGAGCTTACCTGGATTTTGAGAAGTTTTCGTAATGAAATATCTTATTTTATTAGCTCCTGGATTTTTGATAACTATAGAAACAGAATTCAGTTTTCCTCAAGACAAAAAAATCAAATTTTTGTTATACTTTCCTGTCGAAACGAGCGGAAAGACCGTTATAGTCCTTGTATAGATTGTGTCAATGATTATCACGCAAGAATCAAAGTATTCGGTTATCAAATAGAACTAATGTTGTTCTTTGGCGGTTATTTGTTGTTGTTTTGGGTGTATGTGGGTCCGAACTTGAAACGAGTCGTGTGTGTATGGGGGAAGGAGTAAGGGAAAAACGGGATGTTAGCTAACGATTCTGAGTGCTATTCATTTGGATGCGCAGATTCTTACAGTAAGCATAAATGAAGCTATTGTCTGGTTGGTAAGTTTGATATTTTGAAAATAAGAATTAATTTTTAATCTTTTTATTTTTCTCATTAAGAACGTGATAAAAGGTTTGGAAGTGGATTTTGTAAAATTGGAGGCACATATTAATTGCAATTGAACTTGAAACTCAGATTAGTATTTTTTTGAAGATAGTATTTATCAGTAGTGTTTTTCACCAACCACACTACGGTTAGCATTATTAACTTGCGTGTAGCACAAACGTATAGAGTTACTCAATTACATTGCAAGTTTTTGTAAAACAGCGAAATTGCGTCTTCTACGACCAGTAAAGTACTTTTTTATGTATCTATGTGAACATGCAAGTCATATCAAGTTGAATTGTTAATTTAATCTCATCTACAATATTGACGACCCGTTCATGTTTTTTTTGTGCCGTCCATTTCGTTTTTCTTAGAAAGAGAAAGTGATAAAATTTTCTATTACTAAAAGCGATTGTTGACTCGAGTAGGTGCTGCTGCTACTTGCAAGTGTCCCTATAATACTTATGCTTCAAAATTTCGGCTGGGACTGTACGTGTGATGGCTGCTGGTGAGAGGGAAGTGTTGAGTCGTTATAAGTTTTGGTCGTTTAATTCAAATCAATAGTGAGGTAACTCTGTTCAGCCATGAACGTTATTAAATGGAAACAATAATTTGAAACGAAAGACTCGATAAAAAGTGTAAGGCGTAAATTAAGCTATTTTGGAATAATGTTTTTTAACTATTTAAAATTTGTACAGTAAACTATGAGGGCGTGAAGAATGTGTCCAGCTATTCACTTGTCTGTCCAATAGGGAAAAAATGTGTCCCATTTTCTAGCTCGTGCTTCTTGAGGTTACTTATATTGGAAGAATAAATATTACAACAAGCTATTTCTCGTACATAAATTTACTTTGATCATGGTTTGGTGAAATTAACATACTATGATAAGAGTCGCAAGGTGTCCATAATGTATATCGGTATATATTACATCATTAATAATTTTTTGTTTATTTAGTAATTCCTGACGTTTCTTCCATATAGTCCATATGGTCCCCGCCATCAATGCAACACGAAAGTTCACCCACTTGTAACTTTAGAAATAATGCCCCTATCAACTTCAAATTACTCTCAAACGAAAGATTAAAACATGCTTTCGTTTGAGAGTAATTTGAAGTCGACAAGTGCGTTATTTCGAAAGTTACAAGTAGGTCAACTTATGTGTTGCATTAGTGGCGGAGGATATCAGGATAAGATCCGATTCGCGTATACTCAGCCGCGACTATCGCGTAGATGATTTAACTCACACAAGAGAGAAGAGAGACTCCTACGGATACTACCTCCGGCTCTACATAAAGGAAGGAGAATCCATAACGTTTAATCGCCACAGAATCGACAACATTTCGTGTTATATGAGACAAACTAATGAAATGAAAGCTACTCGACTTGGTTCGGGATTCCCAAATTTTTTCATCTGAGGAACAATTTAAATTTTTCATTTACGACCCACTTGGGGATACAAACAAAAGAAATATTTAGATATAAAACCGTTCTTGCGATGTGTAAACCTTCATAGTAAAAAATAAGGAATTCCTCTATTACAACTACTGCGATTAAGGCAATAATTAACTTTAATTTATTATTGTACCTGAATATTGAATTTTTCATTCTACAAAGATAAAATAAGTACGGAAATTTCCTGAGCAGAATGAGCACTTGTGGCTTATGGCTATAGTTTAGTACTACGTATTTCCCTACTTAAGACACTCCTATAAGTATACCTTTGTTTGAAATCAATAGCTATTATTTGAGTTTCCCTAGTCATTATTTTAGAATTTTGCCAAACATAAAATTGCTTAGTTTTAGCCTTCACGAGCGAGCCAGTTCGTACAACTTGAATTCCATGAAAACTGCAAACATTGTCTTTACTTGATACGACCGTATCTCTCTTTCTGTAATGAAATAATATAAAACTTGCGTTGTGGAAATTTTGTAGGCTTTCTAAAAACTTACAGTCGTAATCATCCCACTGCTAAAGTATCAGTTATAGTGATCCTACTTTCATGATATTGAGATGTCACTACTACCACTACATACTCCTGGACAAGTCCCACAAAAAAACAAACCAAATTATAGAGATGGTATAGTTTTCACATGGGGAAAATTAAGCGCTGGGGCATAAAATATACTAAGTAATATTCTTCCCACAATAACTGGTTGAGCTTCTGATAGGACTCAGCTCAATACTAGAAAGGTACTAAGTGTGCTGCATTAGAATCAAATGCCTCGATGCAAACCACTTCAAACATTATTAGCGCTCAGAAAATTCTCAAGTCAAAATCACGAGCTATTTGGCTCTAGGATTAGAAAGGAGACGGATCTGTATGCTTACGGTTGTATCCCCAGCTCGGCTGCCTGCCTCAACAGTTTTGTCCTCACGAGGTCGTAAAACTTGAGCTCTAAGGAGAGGTTGGCGCGCAGAGCAGCCTCTGCTGACGCAGAAATGCTGGGCGGCCGCTGGTAGTTCTTATTCAGATGAGGAGCTGTAAAGTAAAATCATTGTACAGATGTTCCGACCAGTTGTAACAATCAAATGGTTTTAGCTTTCTTAGTTATAGCATAGCTTCAGAACAAAACGGCTAAAATTGAAGTACGGGTAAGAGAGAAACATGATCCAATTTAAAATAAAAACAAAATTTGTGCAACATATTCTTCTACTAGCATCAATTGAAAATGCAAAAAAAAACGTTCAAAAATAAGCACCTACACTGATACAGCATTAATGGTGAACACCATACAGGAAAATATCTCCTTTTTCCAAAATTCCTTTAAGATGGCATACAGCCCAAATGTTTTAAGAAACAAAGCCCCCACCTCCGAGCTGCTGGTGGTAGAGCCCTGTGACTCCACTGAAGAATTTGGGCAGCGCGCGCTCGAGGACGGCCAGAGTGACGTTGAGCTCCTCCAGGACGCCCACAGCGCTGAAGTGCGTGGCCAAGTTGCGTTTCGCTTCAGCGTACGCCGCCTCGTTGCCCAGTTCCCTGTAAAAACAAGGATCCATTAGTGAAAAAAGATGCTTTTATTCCAATCAAGCCTGATCCATATCATCTTGTGCATTGGTTTTTCAAATGTCTTATAACTAACACCAGGGCGCCATTGCGGTTTACTCTATAAAGCCGGTACCAGTTTCCGACACCTGGGTAGAGTGGGGTATTTTTTTATCCTATGCCCAACGGGGAAAGTCGCCGCGCAGCGCGGGGATTCGAACTCAACACCTTCTAGGAAGGGTGCGTCCTCAACCACTCGGCTACGGCGAGCACATTAGCTCGACTTCGTACATTTGCCTTTGATTAAGGATGTACTGATTCAGCCGACCCTCCCAGCCTCCCCCAGCAGCACCAACACCCCCACGCCCCCTCCTCATCCTTCTCTGATACCCCCACATGCACCTCAACCGTCCGCCCTCTCAAACCCAGTTGCATAAAATGAGCTTTCAGAATGATGGCCGAACTAGTTATACATTAAAACAAAAATAAGCAAAGACAACTGATGGAATCTGCTGTTATTTATATAATTCTGCTTGTACTTCATCCGTCAGTCCGCACTTAACGCTTTGAATAAGATTAGATTAGTTACAGCCTCCCTGACCACAACAACGAAGTTTCAAAGAGAGGGAGAGAGGGAGTAAGGCACCATTTAGTATGGAATTAAGAGAACGGAGAATTTTTGCACAAGATGTGTTCTTACACGCTGCGCATAGAAACAGCAAGATTGGAAGAAGCATATGCAACGAGACGAAAGTTGAAAAAAATGTAAACGAACTGGATAAAGAACAGCAGTGAACCCCCAAAAAATTGTCTGCAACCAAACTAAATATTAACTCTGTGCCTTGATCCTAACCTCCAGCTCGGGACTTCCTAAATTCCTCCTGAGAAAGAAAATTCTCACATATTTTAAGAACCTCCTTTAACCCGTCGCCACGTCCTGGACTCTTAGAAGGTCGGCAAAGCTAGCACATGTTTCACATCAGCAAACCTAGGGTTGCCATATATGGTCTTAAGCGTCTCGTTGAGCGCTATTCATTGGTGTAAGGTAAAATTAGGTGGGGGAAACAAGGAAGGAGAGGTAACAAGCTCAAATCTGTATGAATTCTTCTGCTCAGTCTGGAGTGTAGCAACCGGCGCTGCACAACCTCTTAGAAGGCCAGGAGTGTAGCTGAGGCATACCAGCACACACTCTGCCTCTAAGAAGGTCGCCATCATTTTTATTTTCTTATGTTTTTTGTTCCAAAAATGGGAGTCCAAATCCACAGATTTACTCCTACGCAAAAAATAATACCACCATTGTATTCGGGAGGAAAAGCTCTATGCATATCAAACTCTTTACAAACAATGAAACTGCTTGATAACAGCCTATACACAAAATGAACTAAAAAATAAAAACTGTGTTTTACATATAGTGCACATAACTCCGGAACTATTGGACCTGAAAAAAAAAATTCACATACCACAAGATTCAGCAACTCAGAATCTATGAAAATACATCATAAAAAAACATAAAAGTGCAATAAATAAAAAATGGCCAGTGATTTTCTGATTTCTGTTTTTTGTATTTTACCGAAATAAAAACTCGAATTTCGTAGATTTTCATTAGGGTAGCAGTATTTTTTTCCCCACTGACAGAAAGAGCAACTCTCTCTCTTTACAATGAACCCCCAATGAAACCTCTAACATGATTAATGAATGTACAGTAAGTTGCACAGTCGACCCATTTTCTTCAAACCTCTTGGTAGGTCGACCATGTGGAGACGGGTTAAGAAGACATGTATATTTTTTGAGCAGAAACTAGATTGAAGCAAACGTGTAGAGCTAAGACAACTTATAAAATCTTCAGCAGCGCAATGCAACTCAGTGTTCCACCTAATCTTCCGCCGTATCGTGACTAAAATAGAATTTATCGTCCAGACAAGAACACAAGTACGTGACGCCTGAAAAACCTCAGATGATGACCTGCAGTAGGGCGCGTGCCCGCAGAAGTAGGTGATGGTGAGGTCATAGGGCTGCCCAAGGAGGTAGGTGCAGTGGGGGTGCTGGGCAGCGATGCAGTCCTCCACCGTGGCGTAAGGGGGCACGTCTCGGGGGGCGGCTGTCCCCTCAGGGGGAGTGTAGCCCCCCGGGCGGGGAGTGACTCTTGCGTAGTAAAACCTGGCCATGGGAATTATGCACAAATTATCAGATGGTTCCTCTGATCCTTCAGCGATTCCTTCAACGTTGAATATTATCTGTAGCATCAATAGCATGCATCCGTGGTTCTAAAATGCTATTTCAACAAAATTGTACAACCGTCCATTCAATATGATATAATTAAATGAAATAATACTTTTAGGGAAAACTTCGAAAATAATATAAAACTGTCACTCATCAATTTGCTCATAAATACAATTTTTCATAAAAGGAAAGGTCTTATTTAATCGCTCCATGATGACATTCGGGTTGGAGAAATAATTTTTCATCTTTTCAATCTAAGGAGAGAAGGTGAGTCAGTTAGGTGTAAGCTCAACGAGCAGCAAAGTTGGAGAAAGCTTCTTTGACTCAATGAGCATGGAACCTCTACTACTCGTCTTCGTTTGTCATTTAATCCCTGAAGTGTCAGCAAGGGCTTTGGAGGAAATATCGAGATAGCAGAAAAAGCAGCGAACCAGAGCCTTTATCATTCAAAGAGGGAAACTTTATATTCAGCGCCTGGAAAAAGACACGAAACGACATTAGGCACAACAAAATTTGGAAATAGATCATTTCAAGAATAAAACAATTTAGGGAAGATTTTAAAATACTATCAGTGCAGTTACAACCTGAAAGTAGTAGATCCCCCAGGACATATATACAACATAACAAGCGACACTGAAAATAAGGGAATATACTGTAAATTTACTAGTCAGAAGCGTCGATCAGAGTTCTTATCTCCAAGATTATTCCTCATTTCATAGCAATTTATGACCACGTAATGAGGAAATGATTCGCCACTTCCCAGCATTGCACCGTAGCACGTAAGCCCCTATGTCAGTGTTATTGAGTAATTTTGTAAGAGAGCCACTTCGGTTATACTCATTGAGAAGCCGCAGCCACTGCAAGTTAGCGTATATTATACAAAATATACATTAATTAATTCATATATTTTTCGAGAGCTGAGAATTGAGTCATCGTGAGCCTCGCAATGAATGCCTAGAATGAATACCTACGTAGTCACCTAGAAGTGAGCTTCTCGATGGGCTCCCGGACAACAGTGAAGTATTCCACACCCGACAGCCCGACCGCTGAGAAGTCCATGAAGTGCAGGTGTCGGTCAAAGCTCACGCGCCTGAACGGAGAGCGGTGCAGGCGCGACTTCATCTCCGACACAAGGGACAGCTGGGAAAATGGAATTGTGTACCGATCAAAATATGCGAAGATACTCAATTGTCCATCCATTTGTTGATCTGCTAGCTACTTCTCTAAAGAAAGTTTTTTGAACGCTTGAAGTGCAGTGATAATCGAAATTTTTTAATCTCAAGAAAAATTCTAGACACTATGAAGTCATGACCAAATATTCAATCCACCCACAATTTACACACAGCTACATGAAATAAATGTTAATTAAATTGTTAAACAGACCCATCACTTCACTGATCAACACAACATACGTGTGTCACTAAGCTGTCTATCAGAACATTGGAAAAATGCTCAAAAATTGATTGGAAAATTAAATCAAACAATGATAAATCATTTTTTAATTAACTACTCAATCTTTGCCAACCATTGTTATTACTTGACGTAATCGTCAACAAATTGAACATAATGCACAAAGTAGACAGATCCACAAATAAATTTTTCAATCACAGATTTAGCGTGAAACGAACTCGTGGATAAACCTAAATCAACAGGCAATTGCAACCCAGCTCATAGTGACAGGTTCGCCACCACAGGAATAATTTCCGTATTTAAAACTTAGCATAAACCTGGTTAATTTAGTCAGCTTTAAAATAATTTAGTTAATTGCATGTTGATGTAGTTAATTTCGTTTGAATTTTGCAAATTTTATTCCATTTTAATAATTTCAAGTTAATTTAGTTTATTTCAAGATGATTTAGTTAATGTCTAGTGAATTCATTGAATTTGAAGTTAATTTATAATTCACATACCAATGTACGGTTACCTTACAGCTCTTTGAGGTAGAAACAACATTCTGGAGTAGTATCATAAAAGTAGGCTCGGAACTGCTTTCTCACTTTCACTGAACCGCGTGACATTAAAACTACATTACGATTGGAGTATGAAGCGAAAGATCATGAAATGTTCGTCATAAGCAACCGAAATGCGCGTGATGTAACACGTTAGGCACTAGGCAGGTATCACCCAGTACATAATCAGCTGCAGCACCTGTAGTTCTCACTGCCGTGCAGGTAGTCCAGAATGCATCATATTAGGGCGCTCATGACGCTGCAGGTCAGCCCTGAATGTTGGATCTAAACCAGAGTAGCTTGTAAGATATCGCTTGGTCTACGGAAGTTAATAACTTCTGTTTTTTTCTGTATTAGGCTGTGAAGAAAACTTTTAGGACATTATATTCTCGTAAAAGTCATAATTTCATGTGAATCATCTGTTGCTTGCACATTTTAAAGACATTTTTGAGATTGAATAATGTTTTATGAATAACTGAAACACTTATTTAACCACTATCGGCATGTCTAATTTGATTCATTGTAAAAACTCGTAACATCAATTTTGTAGCAAAGCGAAAACGTAGAAAGGAAGGCAAAAATAGCACTGAAATGAGATATTTTTCTCTTCATCGAGATCGCCGACGAGCTCGCCAATTCAAACATAGGAAAGTTATTATTATTATTATTATATAAGAAAGTTTTAGCCTCCCTTAACCACGACAAAGATGTTCTAAGAGAGGAGGAAAGAGGAAGGCACCATTTAGTATGGAGTTGAGGGAACGCGGAATCTATGCACAAGGTACACAGAAACAGTAAGCTAGGGAAGAAGTTCATGAAACAAGAAAAAAGTTGAAGAAAAAAGTAGTAGGTGCTGAAAACCAAAACAGCAGTGAACCGAAAAAAGATGGTCCGTAACAAAACCAAAACCTATTTTATTACAACAAAAAAGAAGCCTACCTAACCTTTAGCTCGGGCGCTCACATGGTTCCCCTGGGAGCGCTAATTCGCATAGATATAATAGTAGTATCCCCCTGAGGGGACATAGAAAAGTATGAAAGAAGAAAACCACCGTAAAATGGAAATAAAATACTCCTTGATGCATAGGATTAAAAAATATTATCTCTAGATTTGATCAAATTTTAAGTTTATTGGAGTTCAACCAAACAAAAGTGTTTCTAAGTGAGGAAAAAGGAAGACCTCATTTAGTACGGAATTAAAGAAACGGGGACTGCAGACTGGTGTGTCCTCACACCCTGTGCATAGTAACAGCAAGATTGAAAAAAATTGCATGCAACAAGATAAAACTTGAAGGAGAAAGCACAGGAGCAAAAAAAAAATAGCAGCAGTGAACCGAAAAAGATGGTCCGTAACAAAATAGTAGTACATATATAGTAGTAGTAAATAGCAGTACTTGTCTCCTCTAGAGAGAGAGTAATCCTTGACCTCTTTTTGTACTAAGCAAGACACTAGTTCGTACTTGCTGACGTAAATTGAGCGGCGATTAAGTGAATAATAAGTTAAACGTTCATTATTGAGAACAAAATTTTAACAGTACATCATCAAAATCATCAACATTGCATCGAATATTTTTGCGTAGGAAGTGAAGCATGCTGCACAAGTACATGAAGTGGTTGAAGCTTATCAGCTTTCTCGTTGCCAGCTTCATTCGTGCTTTGGACTAGAAAATTAAGGTCGAGACGAGCGTTTCCACGTACTTAGGTCCCACAAATGAGGTAAAAATCGCTACCGAAGCTGGATAGGCCCAAACCTACGCTCAAAGCCAATTATAATTTAAAAATCTTCAACAGCATCTAGCAATTCTATCATGACGACCTATATAATTCTTTTAACGCCAGGTCAGGAACTCATGTGTTGTTATCGCCATATCTGGCACACATACGTCAATCATACGTCACCTTGAGTCATACGTCACGGTTCTCCAATCAGGTATGGCAGTACTACCAAAGTCTTATTGTTGTAAAGGTAACTGGTGGCGCATAGCTCGGTAATTTAATAACGTCGATATTATACGCTATATTGAGCATGTTCACTGTCAACATACAGCATGTCCCACGAAAACCCGAACCGAACATCTATTTCCCCGTATCAGTAATACCATCATAAAGTATTACCTTTCTATTGGTTAATTTTGACGAACATTTTTGATAGAAATTGAATGCATATGGTATTCTTATGATGGTATTACTGATACGGCAAAATAAACAATCGGTTCGAGTTTTTGTGGGGCATACTGTACAATGGAATGCTCTTCGGAAGTTGAAAATTAGAATTTTCTCTCATCTCCTCCAAACTCAACAGCCCACAATGAACAAATGAGTGCTCCGCAGTGTCCAAGGAAAAGTCAGACACCGAATCCGTAGCAATAGAGTGAAGAAAGTATTCAGATTAGATTAGATTATAAGTTATTTTAAGCCTCCCTAACCGCTGCAAAAATAGAGCGTATCGAAGAGAGGAAGGAGGAAGGCACCATTTAGTATGGAAATAAGAAAATGAGGAATCTATGCAGAAAGGGCATAAAAACAGTAAGATGGGAAAGAAGTTCATGAAATAGGATAAAGTTGAAGAAAAAAGTCAGAGGTGCTGAAAAACAGGACAGCAGTGAACCGAAAAAAGGTGGTCCTTAACATGACAAAAAACATTTTATTTCAACAACAAGAAGGCCTACCTAACTCTCAGCTCGGGCCCTCACATTTTTCCCCTGGGAGCGCTAATTCCCATAGATACAATAGTTGTATCCCCCTGAGGTGGAAGAAAGTATTCATTATGTCATCGAAGCCGTACCTCGTTTTATTGCTGCTTCGATGTGCATAGCAAGACTGGAGAGGAATTTTGAAACCTGTAGTTGCGAATAAGCGCTATCAACCCAATAATACGTCAAAAAAGCTAATTGAGGCTTAAAATTCACGTGTTAGTGATAGGAGAATCTCATTTAAAGAGAGAAAGAGAACCGAGAAATTTCTTTTCAATCGGCATTAAGCTCATCAAAAACCACTCTATTCACTATCGAGAATAAAGTGTTAATGTTAATGACGCATGTAAATAGAATGTGTTATACTGTTTTACATTACATTACGTTCACCTGCTGCTAATGGCTCGCCTCACCTGCTGTTCGCGACTCAGGCGCCTCATGTCGCTCCTGAGTCTGACGTGAGTGAAGCCGTTGAGTCGCTGCAGCCACGTCAGCAGCAACACGAACATCTCGCTGCCCGTCTTCGGGATGCGCGGGAAGAACAACACCTCCTTCGTAACGCCGGTGTCATTACTGAAAATATTGATTCAATGTACCGAAAATGTTTTTGTTTACGACCTACCTGAATTAAATGTTAACGATACATCCCAATGCAAGGTGACAATTTTTCTATGTTGAGTTATAATAGAGTTTAGTTTAATCCTTGTTAACCACAACAAAGGCGTTCAAAAGAGGAAAATGAGGAAGGCACCATTTAGAATGGACTTAAGGGAACACGGAATCTATGCACAATGTATATAGAAACAGTAAGTTCAGAAAGAAGTTGATGAAACAAAATAGAAGTTGAAGAACAAAGTAGTGACTGCTGAAAAACAGGATGACCGTAAACCGAAAAAAGATATTCCTTAACACAGCAAAAAACATTTCATTTCAACAAAAAACGCCTTCCTAACTCTCTTCTCGGGCCTTCACGCCTTTTCCCCCTGGCAGTGCTAATTCTCATAGATACATTACTTTTATCTCCTGAGGGGTTCGAAGATAGCAACTATATCCTTCACGCATCCTTGGCTGCCACTACCGTGCACACATGACTCACGCCTTTGTTCCATTGTTCACTCGCATTCCAGACGCAGTTTCAAAATTTACGCGAGGGCATCAAGACCTGGTAAAGCATAGACACAACTCAAGCATCGTCTACAAAGTCCATCTGCTCCAGGAAGAAGCCGGCCTTTATTATATAGAAAACAGGCTGCATCGCACATCTCTGTTCAGCTTTAAACGACACTAACATAACGATCGTATTTTTATCAACGTGGTGGTATAAGACTTTTATCTACTAAACATTTTGAATAACGAATAAAATCGTACAAGTTTTTTGGTTCCACATTAATCGCTTAAAAACTTGAACTTAATGAATCGTATTTTTGATACATTGAGCACTGCAAACATGAATCGCCCAAACGTCCCCAGGTCGCGCGGAGTTACCTCGATTGGTTCCAGTCGACAGATCCGTGGTCGTGCCAGAAACTGACATTCGAACGCCATTGCCAATTAGCGATGAAATTATTTATAGAGTAAAAAATCAGGAGCGCACACGAAGCTATCGCTGCTGTACGCAGTGTTACGACAGAAATTTTGGACATCTTTTAATTGAAGGGAATATTTTGTGAGATATGCAAGCATGACATGTTTAATCGTAACACAAAGTTAAGCAATTGTTATGAATAAATAACAATTAAACGAATCCGTCTGTAACCCATTTCTGAGGTCCACTCTGTTAACCTGTTGAGAAACATTGTTGTTGCAAGAAATAGATCACACTCAAACGACATTATTCACGGTGTCGTTTAAATAGTGCATCGTGATATGCGTTGCCGCGAGTGGAAAAATTCACCGCATCAAAATAAAAAAATATAATAAATAATGTTAAAAAAAAAGAGTCAAAATGCGATGTGATATGTCGTACACGGCCCATAACGTCGCTTATTTGGAATAGACTTCGTTTAGGCACCGCATGGTTCAGAGAGAAAATTGAGCATGAATGGGAGAGAAGCACGTACGACATACAAGTATTGAAAAAATTTGTGAAAATTAGATTAGATTTTTAGCTAGTTTGCGCCTCCCTATCCACTACAAAGGCGATCCAAAGAGAGGAAGGAAGAAAGGCATCAGTTAGTATGGAGTTAAGGGAATGCGGGATCTATATAGAAAGGGCATAGAAACAGTGAGCTAAGAAACAAGATCTAAGTCGAAAAAGAAAGTAGTAGGCGCTGAAAAACAGGACAGCAGTGAACCGAAAAAATGATGGTCTGTAAAACATAACAAGAACATTTTATTTCAACAAAAAGAAGGCCTCAGCTCGGGCCCTGACATTTTCCCCTGGGAGCGCTAATTCCCATAGGTACAATAGTTTATCCCCCTAAGGGGGTTTGTATGAAAATTCTACACGTTGGAAACACTGTGGGAGAACTGGAAGGTTATTTGCGGTCGCGTGGAAGTGAGCAGGAAGCTAGAAGGGTAACACAGCCCGCAGAAAGAGAAGGAGAAAGTAAAGACGCAAAGAAGCTGAGCAGAAAAAGTTCTTTTTTTTAACTGTCACAATAAATTGAAATAAGGGCACAGAGGTACACTGCAGAGTGAGATGCAGGAAAGCTACACGAAAGCACTCAAGTTATTCCACTAAGTGTGACTCGTATAATATTTGTACGAGTTTCAAGTTGTTCTTCAGTACGTACAATTCACGACACAATATGCTGTTTCAAAATATGTAAGAGGAAAAATTCTAGAAGGCATCCAAACCAAAAGACAAGTATAAAGCATTCTACTTTTTCTTCGATATTTCAATCCTTCATGAAGCACAAAAGACAGGTAGGCTAGAGTGCATGTATACAATGACACTACACTAACATCAGTTAACCAAAACTCAAGCAAGTAAACAGCACGCGAGATGATTTGCGTGAGTTCAGAACTTTCACGAGTTGAAATAAAATCAAGTTGATTTTGCAGAGCCACATCACTGGTCGACGCGCCACATTGTGCAAGCAGCTGCCAAGTTCTCCAAACGTAAAACTCTGCGTTACAGGATAGCTAACAACTGTTAAGTCTACTAGATTAGCTATTCTACATAGTTGAATATGCACTGAATGCTCTAGACCTGCAGACAAGCAGAGGACAAAACCGATAACAGTTACGGCGCTGCCCTGGTCTCGGCTCCAGCTGTCTCCTTCCAGTCACTTTCACTTCCACGCACACACTGTGACGCGACCGAGGCAACCCAGCTATACCCACCTCCTCAACTGGGACTTGGCAGGACGCGATTTTCTAAAATTTTACACCGTCGTGAAAGGGGAACTGGCGGCTTAAGTTCACTCAGGTTGACTTGGTTACGCAACGAGAAGTTGGTTTTGCGGTCAAAATCCTCAAAGTTCGAGCGTTTTCATATAAAAATTTAGCCATCAGCTTTTTGACAACACAGCAGAGTTGCCGCGTGTTCAGGGCTAAAATATTATTTAAAAACGGTCGAACGCGGAATAATTTGACAAAAATTAAAGCTTAGATAAGTATATTTAAGCCTCCCTAACCGAAAGAAAAGAGTTCCGAAGAAAGGAAGAATGAAGGTTCCATTTCCTGTGGAGTTAAGGGAACCCAGAATCTATGCACAAGGTGTGTTCCCAAACAAACAAGATCTGCGCGCAGAAATAGTACGCTGGAAAAGAAGGGTAGTATATAACAAGATAAAAGGTAAAAAAGAACGTTCGAAGTGCCGAAAAACAGGATGGCAGTGAACCGAAAAAAGTCCTTAACAAAACAAAAGTATTTTATTTCAACCTTATGAAACTCGCGCCCTTTCCCAGACGAACGCTCAATTCCCCTGCCGCGTGAACGGAACATGAAATTTTTCTGACAATGAAATTTTTCCCACATCTTTTTCCATTTACTAACGGTAATATGACGTTACTCAGATTGCCGGTAGTCAATTTCTCCTAATTCAGGTGACCGTTTCAATCTAATGACGGGAATAACGGTATGATACTAGACTATAGGTAATGAAAGTCATACGCGCTCAACCCTGCATCACTTCAACACGGTCACTAGGAGTTTCGATTTATTAGATGACAATAAATCACTAAACATTGAACATGCAGAACGCTCCAAATAAGATATTAGTCGTAGGATCGTGTTATCCACACCAAGATTGACGACTCTCAGTATCTCGAGTGGTTCCCTAAGTCAACCTTATCAAGCGACTCCATCTTGAGCTAAATGAAGCAATGTTTCATATTCCATCTCTACGATAATACCCGGACATTGACGTCCGTGTTTGGTGTTGACAACTTGATCTACTTAATTGGTCAAATACTAAAAGATGGTCGTTTATATTAAACGACTTTCTATTGATCTCCCACTTAGCGATTTTCAATGTCCTCTGAGCCTGATTGAAGTCTTGCCGTTGGTGAACTGGTGATGTGTTTACCGCTAATACGTATTTACCTTGCTTACTTTTACAGTTGCGAGGTGAGCACTCATAATGCGAAAACCTTGAACGGCTATCTCGAGTATAACATTTATCCTCAGTGTAAAGTGATTAGAATTGTACATCCTTACTGAGTGTTAGATTGTTACGCACTCTTGTTCCCAAATCTTACGCGCCACAGACTGCCTCGCTGATCCTCGACCCTCTAGTTAAGTGCGAGGAGGTATATGGCACACCAATTGGTTAAGATCGTCGGACAGCAGTGAACCGTAAAAAAGAAATGAGAAACATTTTTTATTCCAACGAAATGAAGGCCTACCTAACTTTCAGCTCAGGACCACAAATTTCCCTATGGGGGCGCTACAAGAATATTTCAAGTGACTTTAATAATTTCCGTAAGCCTGAAACTCAATGAAAGCTTAAGACATCCTGATGTATCGCAGACAAGAATAATGAGTTAGATGAAGTATCGTGAAATACTGCAGCGAATCGCCACGCTCACAATCACGAACTGACTATTAATACGTGAATTAAAATACTTTGCACTAAAACCAAACGAATTGAAATTCAGGGCTTAAGACTTCACAACTGCCACGAAAAAATTAAACAATACAGAATCCTGAAAACGACATAGACGACCAACACTGCAAGCAAGTAATACCCAACTTTTATCAACATTTAATGAGGGTCCACTCGCGGAAAGCAGCGGCTGGAAGCGGCATGTATAAATATCATTGAACACGAAGTGCTCAACCCTTCAACCCGATAAGCTCCCACCTGATAAGGCCCTATATCAATCAGAAGCAACGATAACAGAGACGTGGCTCACACAGAGGAGACATGGTTCGCTTGCTTCGTGCCAGTGCCACTCTTGAAATCGGCGAGGCGCAGTGCAAAGTGTAACACCGTTTTATTGATTGGCATAAAAATTTCCTCAGGGAGTTATAGACTTGAAGAGAGGTGAAGGGCATGTCAGTGTAGAAAACATGACTGATGCATGCCAGGGTAACGAGTGTAAACTACGACATTTATTGGATTGAAATCATAGTTGTTTATGATGAGCGGAAATCGTGTTAACAAGTGCAAGAGCCCGTTCGATTGTGTGATTTTGTAAATCATACGTCGTTCCGTGCAGTGATTTGGAGATTTTGCCACTTACTTTCACTATATTCGTCTTGAAAAGGAAACAAACTTTTGTTTTTTATAACTTCAGAGAGTTCGTAGTTAACGACATTAGATATAGAACTTTCGCAAGAAGAAGAATGCTGAAATACACTTCATGTCTTTCGAGAAAATAATGAGGGCAAGATAGAGGCTGGAAACATAGAAATTCAAGCATGCCTCACACTACCGATAGTTAGGGCTGTAATTCAGTCGTTGAAAAGTATAAATATATTTCTTAGCGCGCGTCACAATGTACTTACAAAAACACATTAAATTTTCCAAATAACTGATTTTAAATTTATTATTAACGGCCAAATGTGATACAGTACAAGTTTCTTGCGCACAAATATCGTCTATCTTAACATCTGAGAATTACATATCTCTTCACTAACTAATTTGCTCTTCATCAGATTTCTGATAAGATTCCTCAGCACAGAGCCCAGCTCTCAACACATGCCTGAGTCACCATTTCCTCAAATCGTTACAAATATTACCGTGTTCAGGATAAACATAATTAATTATCCGCTACTGTTGAACTGATACTCTAGTGAGCTTATCACCGGATTGTGGATAGTTAAGCACCTAAATCTTCGCACAATATACAAAGATACAATAGATCCAGCACCAACGCAATCATAAAGTAGCTAACATCCATGTAAGTCTATCATTAATACTGTATATGAGCATTGATTAAAACCCATGACCGAGATAGCGGGGGGGCCGTGACGTAAAAAAACATTTACCACATTGTTGTAAAATATTAATTCATTACACCCCACTCCATCCAAATGCCTCATGATTCAACAGAACGTCCGAATTTTAGGTTTATGTTGCACATCTTCAAAAAAGGAGCTCTTCGATATCATATCAATTTTATATTTTTTCCAGACCCTAGAAGTGAAAAAAATTGAAAGCAAGAGAAGGACGACATGTGTTTGAGCATCCACCAGATCACCTTGCTGATAGCAATATACACCGTGGTGAGTACGTACCGACTTGGGCCAAGTAATTGACAGGTGAACAAGTCCTTCATTTGCGCAATTAATATTAAAACAAAAAAAGGTAATTAGTAATTATGAGCCACGTTAACAAAATACATGAAAATCGCCTAAATGGACCAAAGAAGCACGGGGCAATTTCCATACCCTCATGAAATTTATATTTTTCTGTGTAAATTTTACACAGAAATGAAATTAAAACTAAATTTCACAAGGCGTATAATTTGAGCCCATTGCATTTGTAGAAAAAATGCATTGCAGAAAAATTCACAAAAATCATCTTACTATGAAAGCCACAAAAAATCTTGAAAATCTCGACTTCTTGTCATTCTAGGTGGCCCACAAATTTTCTATTGGGTACATTTCTGGGGTTTTAGCAGACCAATCTAAGTGCCTGACGTATCCTTAATGACTGTCATAACATTTATCATAACGTGACAGACCTTACTCCTTCCTTGCACACAGGCTTCGCCAAATCTTCTTGAGGTTTTCGATAAAGACTACGGCTGGCATCATTGCTACGGAGACAGTGAAGTGATTTATCGAACAACAAGACATTTCTATACTCCTGTATAGCCTAATGTGCGTGTGCTGCGGTCCAGTTAAATGAGTTCAGTGGGCAGGAGTTACATGGGCCGTGTTTGAGCCACTCAGCTCCGTTTATCCATTGCATGGAGTTCCTTACAAAAAGAGTTCGGTCACAAACAGCAAAAGGGTCATCATTGGCGTCTCGCAGTAGTTCTGCTCTTGGGCGATTCCTGTATGCAATTAGGACACATGGCGGCGGTAATATCGGTTGGAATTTTCTTCAGAGCTCAATTTTGCCTAGAACCGCCGCGTGTACTACATTGCTTTTATTTTGGGCTGACCTTATAACAGAGCGTCCATATTGAAATGCCGAGACGTCGTGCTTTCGTCCAAACGTTGTGGAGTAATCAAAAATATACCTTACCCGCTCTGAATGAACACGGCTGTTTATTAATTTTATAAAACTCAAATTTCAGTCGCAGCTTTGTACACTAAGTGATCAATGCAATAAATAAATAAAAATTTGCGACTACTTTTTTTGGTACGGGGTGCTCATCACATACCAATTTCAGATCAAGACTTCTTTAAAGCGTTCATAACTAACTACGAACTTGAACCGATACTTGACTAAGCCCTCGCTAGGTGTCCACCTCACATTTCGCTCACTGTACCTCAAGCCCGCACATTCTTTCAGGTTTTTCAACAATGAACTTCGAAGTGTTAATACGACCACCTAAATTCCTAAAGACGAACGATCAAAATGCAAGTTCAGGAAAGAATAAGGAGAGTATTTGGGACCCCCATATGCAAGTGTAATACCCATAACATTAAAAATGATCGAACAATTGCCCAAGAAAACCTAATGATTGAAAACAAATAAAGAAATAAATCCAAGAAACGAAATCCACCAAGTTATTAATATTATTATTATCACTATTATTATTATATAAGAAAGTTTTAGCCTCCCTTAATAGCACGACAAAGATGTTCTAAGAGAGGAAGGAGGAAGGCACCATTTAGTATATGGAGTTGAGGGAACGCGGAATCTATGCACAAGGTGCACAGAAACAGGAAGCTAAGAAAGAAGTTCATGAAACAAGAAAATGTTGAAGGAGAAAGTAGTAGGTGCTTAAAAACAGGACAGCAGTGAACCGAAAAAAGATGGTCCGTAACAAAACAAAAACCTTTGCTATTTCAACAAAAAGAAGCCTACCTAACCTTTAGCTCAGGCCCTCACATAGTCCCCCAGGGAGCGCTAATTCCCATAGATACAATACCTGTATCCCCCTGAGGGGTAACCCACCAAGTGCTGTGGTCTGCAGTATACCCAGGTAACGTCAGCTGCTATGCTCCGGGCCATAAGCCCAGCACTTGGAATGCATTTAGTATCTGCAAGGTACATCGGACTAGTGTGACGCCACCGAATACGCTATCTTATCTAGGTTTTAATGCCGCTCAAATCAACTTTATTTTACAGTCAGTAAAAATATTTAAAAGGAAAGTGAACTTTTAAGGAGAAAAATTCCATCATCGCCTAGTTATTGCCTTATTTGATTATAATTATGAGAGACTAGATTAGAGTATCAGTTAGTTCAAGCTTCCGTAACCGCAGCTAAAGAGATTCTAGGATCGGAATTTCTTCTAATACAAAATTAAGGAACTATCTTAAAGTGGTTTCGCCACAACCCTAGAAACAGCAAGATTGAAAAAAGTTTATAGAACACGATGAAAGTTGAGGAAGAATGGAGAAGGGGCTGAAAAAGGGATAACAGAGATTAGATTAGATTATAAGTTAGTTTAAGCCTCCCTAACCGCTACAGAAATAGAGCGTATCGAAGAGAAGAAAGAGGAAGGCACCATTTAGTATAGAGATAAGAAAATGAGGAATCTATGCTGAAGGGGCATAGAAACAGTAAGGTGAGAAAGAAGTTTATAAAATAAGATAAAAGTTGAAGAAGAAAGTCAGAGGTGCTGAAAAACAGGACAGCAGTGAACCGAAAAAAGGTGGTCCTTAACATAACAAAAAACTTTTATTTCAACAAAAAGAAGGGCTACCTAACTCTCAGCTCGGGCCCTCACATTTTTCCCCTTGGAGCGCTAATTCCCATAGATACAATAGTTGTATCCCCCTGAGGGGGGATAGCAGAGAATAAAAAGGTGGTCCATTATAATCCGAAAAATCCAATTTATTTCAACGAAAGGAAAGCCTACCTTACCTTGCGCTCATGAGCTGAAGACGTGCTATAAGCGTTGATTCCCTTTGATATGATAGTCATCTCCCCTGAAGTGTTACCGAGAAGAATATCAATATAACTCTAATGCCTAAGGTTAGGGAACAGAGAAGTCACAATTGAAAATGATATGCGTAATATAATATTCAAAATCCATGATAAGACAATACTGTAACATAATATACGATAAATATTGTACCAAAATATACGATAAATATTGCACCATAATATACGGTAAATATTATACCATAACACATACGATAAATAATATACCATAATATATGTGCATCAAGTTAGAGTGCACACATGACGCGTAAATACCTCACACTGGTTAGTACACCATAATAACGAGAAAAAATGAAGGGTCAAATGCACGGAATACACAGCACTCGAGCAATTGTGTTCAATAAAGAATATTTGTCTATCCCCCCTCAATGTAGTGTATGTTGATGGTAGGTAAGAGCATCGCACAGGTGTTCCGTCCCGCTCATTCGTGCGAAGGTGACAGTATTTGGAAGATGTTGAGTGCTAAAACTTAATTTTAAAAGTATCAAAGTTGAAAATTTTGGCTTGCAAAAATTGCAAATGGTGAAGTGAAGTAAACTGAAAAACATTCTCCGCCAGCCGTTCCGCCACGATACTCGGAAATGTTCAAGAATTCGCCCCCAGAATCGAAATACGCTCTGATGTCCTTCGCTCTCGCGCATGCAATCGATAGCCAAACCTCGGATAGTTATGAAATTGCAAAGTGAAATATCGAATCTATTCAATCTTTACTTTTTCCCTCCAGGTTCAATGCTATAAAACTGTTGATAATTGATAGATTAGATTAGATTATAAGTTAGTTTAAGCCTCCCTAACCGCTGCAAAAATAGAGCGTACCGAAGAGAGGAAGGAGGAAGGCACCATTTAGTATGGAGATAAGAAAATGAGGAATCTATGCAGAAAGGGCATAGAAACAGTAAGATGGGAAAGAAGTTCATGAAATAAGATAAAAGTCGAAGAAGAAAGTCAGAGGTGCTGAAAAACAGGACAGTAGTGAACCGAAAAAAGGCGGTCCTTAACATAACAAAAAGCATTTTATTCCAACAAAAAGAAGGCCTACCTAACTCTCAGCTCGGGCCCTCACGTTTTTCCCCTGGGAGCGCTAATTCCCATAGATACAATAGTTGTATCCCCCTGAGGGGTGTTGATAATTGATAATTGTGCAATTTTCTACTACCGGATATCACCTGCTAGATGAGCTCAAACGCGCCCAATGCGTTTGTTCATGATGAGCAAACGCGCAAAAATAAAGAAAAATTCCTTAAAATACAAGATATGGAATGTCAGTTCAGTGATGGTCATGTTTTTGCTCACATCGTTAACAAAATGACCTGAAACTTTGACTGATTAAAAATGTTTCGGCTGTTTCATGCTTAAGGTTACGAAAGTTGTATCAAGCAAGTTATAACACTGCGCCCCCCAGGTTCAAAGTTATGAAATTATGTTATCACATTTCGTTCCCCCAAGTTCATTGATACAAAATTCTCCTAAGACAATGAGCACATTTAGTTTCTCTTGGGTACAACGAAATAAATGGCATAAAAAAGAATACATTGGGTTTTTTACCATGTACAAAGCTATGAAATAGGAAAAGAAACTACACACGTATTGTTTTTCCCAAGTAGAAAGTCATGAAATTCTACCGAGAAAATGAACAGACTCTGTTTTTCCCCAGGTACAGGGCTATGGAATTACCCCAGGAAAATGAAGACATTTGGTTACCAATGAAATAAATACAATTGGTTCCAATAAAAAAAAAGACATTTGGTTTCCAATAAAATAAAGACATTTGATTTCCAATAAAATAAAGACGTTTGGTTTCCAATAAAATAAAGACATTAGGCTTCCAATAAAATAAAGACATTTGATCCCCTGCAGGTACAAGGGCTGGTGGTGCTGAGTCTCAACATAGTCCTGATCCTCGTCGGGACGGGCTCGCTCACCGACACCAGCAAAACGTTCGTCAGGCACGCGTCCTTCTACTTCTGCCCCAGTGAGTCGGGGTGCTGCTGGGTCACTCCTGGCATATAGATTATAATCTATCTGCTCCTATGGTTCTCCGATGTGGTCTGTTCATAGATTACAATCTATCTGACCCTAAAGATTATATGTTAGTGTAAGCCTCCCTAGCCGCTAAGAAAGAGAGTTTCGATGAGAGGCAGGAGGAAGGCACCATTTAGTGTGGAGATAAGGAAACGCAGAATCTATGCACAAGGAACATAGACACAGAAATTTGAGAAAAAAGTTCATGAAACAAGATAAAAGTCGAAGAAGAAAGTAGAAGTAGGTGCTGAAAAACAGGACACCAGTGAAATAAAAAAGGTTGTCCCGTAACATAACGAAAAACATTTTATTTCTACAAAAAGAAGGCCTATCAAACTTTCAGCGCGGGCCCACACATTTGTTATTCCTGGCATCGCAGGCGATACTTGTGTTTCATGACGCTATGGTAATGGGGCCCAGTGTGCTCGCCGTAGTCAAGTGGTTAAAAACGCACCCTTCCGAGAAGATGAATTCCGGCGCTGTGCGGCGACTTTCACCGTTGGGTATAAGGGAAAACCCCAGCACAATACCCCACTCTACCCAGGAGTTGGAAATGGGTACTGGTATGAAGGAGAAACCGTCATGGCGTCCTGGTGTTAGTTATGAGGCATTTGAAAAACCAATGTACCAAGGTGATATGTGTGAGGCATGAGTGTATTAAAATAAAGTATTTTACAGCATACTGCACTTTCCTGAAGTGTTAGGGAACCAATTAATGTATGATATCTTTACACCTAAAGGCTTAGAGCCTCATGAAGGAAAATGTTAAACTCCAGTAAAAATCAATTTTTGGTTCATTAATACAGTAAGCACCATCATTAGCTGTTAAGAGTAAGAACCTATTCATATTCTTTCATCAAAACGTGCAGCGTAACTGTTTTCGTGATTTCGAACACGAGCGTCCAAAATAAGGCCTTTGGCTTAATGTTAATAACAAGTCCACTACATACGAGAGATAAAGGCCGCAAAAGTTTTTTAGATGAAAGTATCAAACCCAGAAGCTGAACTCTGGTTTTCAACATGCCCATTCCTACAAAATTCCACGTACAGAATTACTGAAAAAGGTACCTACTGAAAACACAGAAAAGGACGAAACCCGCAATAAAAAACGTTAATAAGAAACTAAAGCAAAACTTTCAAGTTAACTGATGTGGTAATCTTCATGCAGATCCCGGGAAGAACGTCTCGTGCTCACAGTATGAGCCGCTGAACCCGGACGCCGTGCTGGGGTACGAGGTATCGTACGCCGTGCTGCACGGCCTCTGGCTCGCTGGTGCCGTGGTGCTGCTCACGCGTGAGTCCTACCTTACTTCTCAGTCTAACTTCGGCGGTGAAAAACATGCATGCAGGCGGCGAAAAAGTTAGACTAGGTTCTTACACGTTCCAGCTGTTGGCCTCATTCTGCCGGGCCTCTGCTACATGCGACAGCATGCAGTGCTCGTTCTCTGTGATCTCTGTCACGATTAGTTATTATTTTACTCTGTGATCTCTGTCACGATAAGCAATTATTTTGCATGCCCTGTTGCGTGAGCCAAGTTTTCGCGCTCGTTCCACGTAACTTCTCACAAGTCGCACGTGCTCACATTGGTGGTGGGCTTCCTCAAGGCGTCAAAACGAGTTCATTCGAGCTAGCGGTAATTCAACAAGATTATCACAAGTTGAATTATTGACGACTATGCGCGTTTTGTATTTGATATGGGACTCAAGGCGAGTCAGTAAGAATCATTAACTGAATCACTTAATAAACCATGAGATAATATGAGGCGGTAAGATCATCGTTGACTGAATTAATAACAGTTTCGGCCTTCTTGATTAGCATAGGTGATGTGTAGCTACGGCAAACAGAATAACTCGATTAAGAAAATAAATTGCATCAGATTTAGTTTAGTTTTCAGTTTAGTTACAGACAGTATATAATAACCCCAAGACAAGAGGCAAACGGAACCAGTTAATTGAACAAGAAATTTCTAGAAGCAAAGAGCCTTTTATTGACTATAAATTAATTTTAGCCTCCCTTTATCACAACAAAGATATTCAAAGAGAGGAAGGATGAAGGCCCCATTTAGTATGGAGTTGAGGAAACCTGAAATCTATGCACAAAGGGTGTTTCCGCAAGGGAATCCGTGCGCATAGAAACAGTAAGATAAGAAGGAAGGTTATGAAACATGATAAAAGTTGAAGAAGAAAGTCTGAGCCGCTGAAAAACAGGGCAGCAGCGAACTGAAAAAAATAGTCCTTAACAACAAAAAAAGAAGGCCTACCTAACTCTCAGCTCAGGACCTCCCATTTTCTCCCTGAGCAAAAAAACCAGACGACCGGAGTAATGATCCACTTAAAATAAAGAATTCTTCCTTTTATGTGGATCATTATTCTGATGTGGATCGGAACACAATCTCTTGATGCCAGTCAAACCTGCCTGTTGCAACAGGACCTATTTCCATTTACTTTCTTCAAACTAATGTTTTTTCACTAAAAAGTAGAAGTCAAATCTGTTGCAACAAACCTTTTTTTGTGTTCAGTGCAGTGGCTACGCTTGAATAGGTGCCCCATTTTATTCAGGTTTCATGAAGTAGGAACGTTTGAATAAAAAAAAGCATTCTATGAACAGGTACGAAAAGCTTAGCAATTACAGAGGGAAGAAGATATAACGCAAAAGTGCCAAACACCATTCCCAAGGCCTTCTTTTACACATGCCTTGTTACAATTTGTAATTGTTCCAACAATTCTTTCACCTAATTCAATACTAACCAAGACACTCAGTTCATATCCCACTTACCTCATCAACATTAAATTTATAGTAATGAATTATTATATAATTCTAATTTGTATAATCAGAATTATGTCACAGAATCCTTACCTAATTCATCAAACACACAAACAGCAATCATGTCATATGTCATGATATGATCGTAAGTTTAAATAATTCATGTCTCCCGCAGAGCTGTGCAAGAAGAAGGGCTGGCCGGACTACGTGTTGTGGTTGATAACATGCAGCTTGCTGATCATACTCGACACTGTCACTGGTGTGTTCTACAGTATCGACATCTCCGTAAGCATCATCTTAAACTTGAGTAATTCAACGAGCAGCCCTAAGCAAGGTAGCGAGTAACCCTGAGCAAGGTAGCGAGTAACCCTGAGCAAGGTAGCGAGTAACCCTGAGCAAGGTAGCGAGTAACCCTGAGCAAGGTAGCGAGTAACCCTGAGCAAGGTAGCGAGTAACCCTGAGCAAGGTAGCGAGTAACCCTGAGCAATGTAGCGAGTAACCCTGAGCAAGGTAGCGAGTAACCCTGAGCAAGGTAGCGAGTAACCCTGAGCAAGGTAGCGAGTAACCCTGAGCAAGGTAGCGAGTAACCCTGAGCAAGGTAGCGAGTAACCCTGAGCAAGGTAGCGAGTAACCCTGAGCAAGGTAGCGAGTAACCCTGAGCAAGGTAGCGAGTAACCCTGAGCAAGGTAGCGAGTAACCCTGAGCAAGGTAGCGAGTAACCCTGAGCAAGGTAGCGAGTAACCCTGAGCAAGGTAGCGAGTAACCCTGAGCAAGGTAGCGAGTAACCCTGAGCAAGGTAGCGAGTAACCCTGAGCAAGGTAGCGAGTAACCCTGAGCAAGGTAGCGAGTAACCCTGAGCAAGGTAGCGAGTAACCCTGAGCAAGGTAGCGAGTAACCCTGAGCAAGGTAGCGAGAAACCCTGAGCAAGGTAGCGAGTAACCCTGAGCAAGGTAGCGAGTAACCCTGAGCAAGGTAGCGAGAAACCCTGAGCAAGGTAGCGAGTAACCCTGAGCAAGGTAGCGAGTAACCCTGAGCAAGGCAGCGAGTAACCCTGAGCAAGGCAGCGAGTAACCCTCAGCAAGGTAGCGAGTAACCCTGAGCAAGGTAGCGAGTAACCCTGAGCAAGGTAGCGAGTAACCCTCAGCAAGGTGGCGAGTAACCCTCAGCAAGGTGGCGAGTAACCCTCAGCAAGGTGGCGAGTAACCCTCAGCAAGGTGGCGAGTAACCCTCAGAAAGGTAGCAAGTAACCCTCAGCAAGGTAGCGAGTAACCCTGAGCAAGGTAGCGAGTAACCCTGAGCAAGGTAGCGAGTAACCCTGAGCAAGGTAGCGAGTAACCCTGAGCAAGGCAGCGAGTAGCCCTGAGCAAGGTAGCGAGTAACCCTGAGCAAGGTAGCGAGTAACCGTGAGCAAGGTAGCGAGTAACCCTGAGCAAGGCAGCGAGTAGCCCTGAGCAAGGTAGCGAGTAACCCTGAGCAAGGTAGCGAGTAACCCTGAGCAAGGTAGCGAGTAACCCTGAGCAAGGTAGCGAGTAACCCTGAGCAAGGTAGCGAGTAACCCTGAGCAAGGTAGCGAGTAACCATGAGCAAGGTAGCGAGTAACCCTGAGCAAGGTAGCGAGTAACCCTGAGCAAGGTAGCGAGTAACCCTGAGCAAGGTAGCGAGTAACCCTGAGCAAGGTAGCGAGTAACCCTGAGCAAGGTAGCGAGAAACCCTGAGCAAGGTAGCGAGTAACCCTGAGCAAGGTAGCGAGTAACCCTGAGCAAGGTAGCGAGTAACCCTGAGCAAGGCAGCGAGTAACCCTCAGCAAGGTAGCGAGTAACCCTGAGCAAGGTAGCGAGTAACCCTGAGCAAGGTAGCGAGTAACCCTCAGAAAGGTGGCGAGTAACCCTCAGCAAGGTGGCGAGTAACCCTCAGCAAGGTGGCGAGTAACCCTCAGCAAGGTAGCGAGTAACCCTCAGCAAGGTAGCAAGTAACCCTCAGCAAGGTAGCGAGTAACCCTGAGCAAGGTAGCGAGTAACCCTGAGCAAGGTAGCGAGTAACCCTGAGCAAGGTAGCGAGTAACCCTGAGCAAGGCAGCGAGTAGCCCTGAGCAAGGTAGCGAGTAACCCTGAGCAAGGTAGCGAGTAACCCTGAGCAAGGTAGCGAGTAACCCTGAGAAAGGTAGCGACTAACCCTGAGCAAGGTAGCGAGTAACCCTCAGCAAGGTAGCGAGTAACCCTGAGCAAGGTAGCGAGTAACCCTGAGCAAGGTAGCGAGTAACCCTGAGAAAGGTAGCGACTAACCCTGAGCAAGGTAGCGAGTAACCCTCAGCAAGGTAGCGAGTAACCCTGAGAAAGGTAGCGACTAACCCTGAGCAAGGTAGCGAGTAACCCTGAGCAAGGTAGCGAGTAACCCTGAGAAAGGTAGCGACTAACCCTGAGCAAGGTAGCGAGTAACCCTGAGCAAGGTAGCGAGTAGCCCTGAGCAAGGTAGCGAGTAACCCTGAGCAAGGTAGCGAGTAACCCTGAGCAAGGTAGCGAGTAACCCTGAGCAAGGTAGCGAGTAACCCTGAGAAAGGTAGCGAGTAACCCTGAGCAAGGTAGCGAGTAACCCTGAGCAAGGTAGCGAGTAACCCTGAGCAAGGTAGCGAGTAACCCTGAGCAAGGTAGCGAGTAACCCTGAGCAAGGTATCGAGTAACCTTGAGCAAGGTATCGAGTAACCCTGAGCAAGGTAGCGAGTAACCCTGAGCAAGGTAGCGAGTAACCCTGAGCAAGGTAGCGAGTAACCCTGAGCAAGGTAGCGAGTAACCCTGAGAAAGGTAGCGAGTAACCCTGAGAAAGGTAGCGACTAACCCTGAGCAAGGTAGCGAGTAACCTTCAGCAAGGTAGCTAGTAACCCTGAGCAAGGTAGCTAGTAACCCTGAGCAAGGTAGCTAGTAACCCTGAGCAAGGTAGCGAGTAACCCTGAGCAAGGTAGCGAGTAACCCTGAGCAAGGCAGCGAGTAGCCCTGAGCAAGGTAGCGAGTAACCCTGAGTAAGGTAGCGAGTAACCCTGAGCAAGGTAGCGAGTAACCCTGAGCAAGGTAGCGAGTAACCCTGAGCAAGGTAGCGAGTAACCCTGAGCAAGGTAGCGAGTAACCCTGAGCAAGGTAGCGAGTAACCCTGAGCAAGGTAGCGAGTAACCCTGAGCAAGGTAGCGAGTAACCCTGAGCAAGGTAGCGAGTAACCCTCAGCAAGGTATCGAGTAACCCTCAGCAAGGTATCGAGTAACCCTCAGCAAGGTATCGAGTAACCCTGAGCAAGGTATCGAGTAACCCTGAGCAAGGTATCGAGTAACCCTGAGCAAGGTAGCGAGTAACCCTGAGCAAGGTAGCGAGTAACCCTGAGCAAGGTAGCGAGTAACCCTGAGCAAGGTAGCGAGTAACCCTGAGCAAGGTAGCGAGTAACCCTGAGCAAGGTAGTGAGTAACCCTGAGCAAGGTAGCGAGTAACCCTGAGCAAGGTAGCGAGTAAACCTGAGCAAGGTAGCGAGTAAACCTGAGCAAGGTAGCGAGTAACCCTCAGCAAGGTAGCGAGTAGCCCTGAGCAAGGTAGCGAGTAACCCTGAGCAAGGTATCGAGTAACCTTGAGCAAGGTATCGAGTAACCCTGAGCAAGGTATTGAGTAACCCTGAGCAAGGTAGCGAGTAACCCTGAGCAAGGTAGCGAGTAACCCTGAGCAAGGTAGCGAGTAACCCTGAGCAAGGTAGCGAGTAACCCTGAGAAAGGTAGCGACTAACCCTGAGCAAGGTAGCGAGTAACCTTCAGCAAGGTAGCTAGTAACCCTGAGCAAGGTAGCTAGTAACCCTGAGCAAGGTAGCGAGTAACCCTGAGCAAGGTAGCGAGTAACCCTGAGCAAGGCAGCGAGTAGCCCTGAGCAAGGTAGCGAGTAACCCTGAGTAAGGTAGCGAGTAACCCTGAGCAAGGTAGCGAGTAACCCTGAGCAAGGTAGCGAGTAACCCTGAGCAAGGTAGCGAGTAACCCTGAGCAAGGTAGCGAGTAACCCTGAGCAAGGTAGCGAGTAACCCTGAGCAAGGTAGCGAGTAACCCTGAGCAAGGTAGCGAGTAACCCTGAGCAAGGTAGCGAGTAACCCTGAGCAAGGTAGCGAGTAACCCTGAGCAAGGTAGCGAGTAACCCTCAGCAAGGTATCGAGTAACCCTCAGCAAGGTATCGAGTAACCCTGAGCAAGGTAGCGAGTAACCCTGAGCAAGGTAGCGAGTAACCCTGAGCAAGGTAGCGAGTAACCCTGAGCAAGGTAGCGAGTAACCCTGAGCAAGGTAGCGAGTAACCCTGAGCAAGGTAGCGAGTAACCCTCAGCAAGGTAGCGAGTAACCCTGAGCAAGGTAGCGAGTAACCCTGAGCAAGGTAGCGAGTAACCCTGAGCAAGGTAGCGAGTAACCCTGAGCAAGGTAGCGAGTAACCCTGAGCAAGGTAGCGAGTAACCCTGAGCAAGGTAGCGAGTAACCCTGAGCAAGGTAGCGAGTAACCCTGAGCAAGGTAGCGAGTAACCCTGAGCAAGGTAGCGAGTAACCCTGAGCAAGGTAGCGAGTAACCCTGAGCAAGGTAGCGAGTAACCCTGAGCAAGGTAGCGAGTAACCCTGAGCAAGGTAGCGAGTAACCCTGAGCAAGGCAGCGAGTAACCCTCAGCAAGGTAGCGAGTAACCCTCAGCAAGGTAGCGAGTAACCCTCAGCAAGGTAGCGAGTAACCCTCAGCAAGGTAGTGAGTAACCCTGAGCAAGGTAGTGAGTAACCCTGAGCAAGGTAGCGAGTAACCCTCAGCAAGGCAGCGAGTAACCCTCAGCAAGGTAGCGAGTAACCCTCAGCAAGGTAGCGAGTAACCCTCAGCAAGGTAGCGAGTAACCCTCAGCAAGGTAGTGAGTAACCCTCAGCAAGGTAGCGAGTAACCCTCAGCAAGGTAGTGAGTAACCCTCAGCAAGGTAGCAGTAACCCTCAGCAAAGCTTTGACTCGCGCAGAGCAAATATGCAAAGATAGCACAAAATTTATTGTAACACAATGTAACAATAAAAGTTAAGGCAGTCATGCTCATCCTCATCTCGTCAAAAAAATGCCAAATTTCTGCATTTCAGAGATGTGATGAACATGGCAGTTGTGCTTGTTTAACTCGTTAGATAAACTACAACAAAAATGGAGGAAAAGTTGAGACGTTCACACTTGATCTCTTATCTGACAAAATTATAGAAAATGACAAAAAAGCAGAAGGTAAACGTGGGATTTCTAAACTGATTAATTGATTGATTAGAAGTTAGTTTCAGCCTCCTTTTGACAGAGCAAAGATGCTCGAAGAGAGGAAGGGTGGAGGTACCGTTTAGCTTGGAGTTAATGGAACGAGGAATCTATGCACAAGGTGTGTTGTCGCACTGGATCCCCTGCGCATAGAAATAACAAGTTGAGAGGGAAAGTTAGGAAATAAGATATAAAAGTTGAAAAAGAGAGTAAAAGGTGCTGAATAACGGGACAGCAGCAGTAAATCAAAAAAAAGATAGTCCTTAACAAAATAAAAAAAAAAAACATTTTATTTCAACAAAAAAACGCACACCTATCTCTTAGCTCGGGCCCTACATTTTCCCCCTGTGAGTGCTAATTCCCACGGATAAAAAAGTTGTATCATCTAAAGGCAGTGGTTCCCAACCTTTTTCAGCTTGTTACCCAATTTAGCATTCCACATTAAGCATGTTACCCCTTTCACAAAATGTTGTCGACATTAATATATATATGGCTAAACTAAAGCACTAGAGATATTTTCTTTTCTTTATTGTATTAGTACATTTTGCATCTCTAATGACTTACCAAAGATGTCAAGAGCATCAGTGAGATGGTTGGAGTTGCATATTTGAAGCTAGTCGAGGAATTCTTGGCTTCGCGGTTGAAAGTGCCAGCCTGGCATCGTTTGCAACTTTCATGCGAGTCCTCTTTTTTTTGTTTTCATCCCCAGCACAGTTGAGAAGCCTTTCTCGCACAGATACGTTGTTGAGAATGATACCAACAACTTCAAGGCTCTCTTTGACTTGTGTCTTGAAGCATACTTGTGAAAATAATTTTCGGTTACCACACACTTAGCTATGTATTTTTTCTTTTCTAATACTGTGTATTAGTTTTTGATATTTATTGTTTTTTGGTTTAGCTTTGTTACTTACTTATAATAGGTTTACTTTACAACTTAAAATACTAAGACTAAGTTTACATTAATCTTAATACCAATGCTAACTTGATTTTCAGAATTCTTGACATTTTTCTATCACCCCTCCATTACCCCCGAAAAATTGCTAAATTACCCCCAGGGGGTAATTTACCCCCAGGTTGGGAACCAATGTCTTAAGGGCTAAAACTGGGTAGAAAAAAGGTAAATTTAGCTGACGTAAGAAGTTCAGTAAAAAGTTAAGGGTAAAAACCAATGAAGTCCACATTTTTTTTAAAATTGATGTGGTCATACAATTCGCTTACAATTTTATACAATGTGGACTTCTTTGGAATTTGCCCTTAACATTTTATTGCGTAGAAATAAATAACTCAAAATAAAGACAACCACAACAATGCATTCGAATTCGTACTATAAGACTCCAAAGTTCGACTTCAAAAACCTGCTTTCACAGAAAGAGCCAGACGACGCGACGGGCTCGGCCGTGATGATGACTCTGATATCGTTCCGTGGCGTGGCGTTCTACGTGCTCAACATCGTGTGTCTGGCGCTCGTGTCCTACGCTCTGCGCGATACCCTCGACGCGCAAGCAACTAGCGACCAACGCAAGGAAGTGAGTGTAGAACTTGGGAGGGATTAGATTAGTTTATAGGTTAGTTTAGGCCTCCCTAATCGCTACAAAAAAAGAGCGTATCAAAGAGAGGAAGGATTAGATTAGAATAGTCGTTAGTTTTAGCCTCCCTACCCAGCAACAAATGCGATCCAAAGAAAGGAAGGAGGAAGGCACCATTTACTATGGAGATACGGAAATGCGGAATCTATGCAAAAGGGGCATAGAAACAGTAAGTTGAGAAAAAAGTTCATGAAACAAGATAAATGTTCAAGAAGAAAGTAGTAGGTGCTGAAAAATAGGACAGCAGTGAACCGAAAAAGGTGGTCATTAAAATAGCGAAAAATATTTTATTTCAACAAAAAGAAGGCTTGCCTAACTCTCAGCTCAGGCCCTCGCACATTTTCCCCCTGGGAGCGCTAATTCCCATAGATGCAACAGTTGTATCCTCCTGATGGGTTATTTGAATAATAAATTCAGAGTAACGTTTCCATGACAACAAGGAAGAACGCGCGTGAATGATACCGAATTAGATAGAAAAAAGTTTTTATTTGGGCTCAAGAACGAGTATTTCGCTCAAGAGCTACATCAATATTCACTTTGGATTAATTTTCACTGAAGTGAAACGTTGATGAAATGAAGCACTGTAGCCAGCACTCCTTTGCGGAGTATAACTCATGTTATTTTTCTCTGCAGAGTAAGCCTGCAACGGCAACTACTGCACCAGCCTTGGAGCTCACACAAACGCAAGACCAGCCCCCGTCAAACGAAGACACCTCACCAAGGGTCGTCACTCCAGCACCTACGCAAGAACCGCAACTCACTTCAAACCCAGAAGAAGAAAGTGATTATCGGTTACACACGGACAGCAAACCCGCGTATCTGGGATACCAAGCGGACCGGGAAGTGATCGAGCGTAACCGGGAAGTGGTATCCCAGCTACAGCAAGGGCCGGACGGGTATAGATCCTCTGCGTACGGCCAGCCGTACCCTGGACGCAGAATGAGTGGCACTCCGGCCTACCCGCCTGAGGACGAAGATTACGACCTGTATCCGGGCAACGAAGCAGCCATACCGCGAGCTGTGCCAGCCTACTCTATGTCTCACAGGGCACAAAATTCGGTGAGAAATATGCTTGTGCTATTTGTCATGGACTACTCGAAGAACAAGACTTGAGAGGGTTTGTACAGAAATTTTTCTCATTCAATTATTAATGAAGCATTTGGTTTTATTATGCGTTGTTTCATGCAAGCAATTCTACGCTTAATAAGGGATGTTGGAGTCAATTAGGAGTAGTATCAATGACCCTATATTTTATATACCTTTTTTTCGCCTCTAAAATGCCACGCCCTAGATTATTTACGTTAAAATTTGTACAAGATTTCTAACTCCAATTTCATCTTTTCAAGACTTAGAATGTAATTTCACATTTTTTAAGCTTTCATGTCCCGATATTCTCCACGCTTTATCAGGAGTTCACATCCTGATATGCTCATAAAAAATAAGGATCTACCACCTCGATAATAACAAATAATTGCCATGTCATACCCCTATTCTGATCACAAAGAAACACCATTTCACACACCAGTACTGCCCAAACAACACACGAAACGTAGCGTACGCCAGACCACCTGCCAACAAACTAGCGGGCACGATAGATATCAGTCCAAATGATCTACCTATAGCAGAGGCACCCTAACAATTCTATGAACAGGGGCAAATCCCTAGCGGCGACATAATTCGTGACAAACATGAATAAAGAATAGAGGTTGTCTGAATGACATGACCTATTGGATCTGTTTCGAATTCACTTTAATCTGTGCCCCAGCGTCCTGACTACAACTCGAGTTACGCATACGACAACTCAATGCCGGTGCAGGACGAGTATCTCGACGACTATTACCCCGACGACACGGCCGGCCTGCCCAGAGTGCCCCCCAGAGTGCCGGCGAGGGTGAAGAGGAACCTCTCGTCGCGCCACAGCAGGCCGCTGCCACCCAGCAGCCCTCAATCGCCCCCAGAGGACTACGAAAAGTGTGTATAACTAGGATATCTGGTGTATATTAATATATGTGGTGCATTTAGCGTAGAGTAGCATGATGGCATGAATGGTCAAGATGAATGAAAGTTTTCAGATAATGCCCGACTGAATAGCTTGAAAGTTTTCACATAATTCCCGAGAAAATATTTAGGTGAATCGTATATTTAGGTGAATAGTAAGGCAAATATGAAGAATCACACAATAGTTATTGGTAACTAATCATTTTTGCCTTCTACATCAACATATTTCAAGCACATCTTTCAATGACAGAAAATCGGAAGCAAAATCAATGACAAAACTGAATTATTTTCCCGCGTAGCCAGTTCTAAATATTACCAAGCAAATTTATGGTCACTGACAGATCAGACGCACATAAGTGAAGTAGAGACTTGATACACACACTTCGTAGCTCAATCAACACGTTTCCTGCGGTGAGTTAAACCAAAGTTTAATGTTCAATCCAAATTCAAAGTGAATTGAAGTTAGCCATTTTAAAAAAAGCAACTAATAACTGGATCGGGCCTTCATTTAGCTTTCAAAAAGTATCTATGAAAATCGAGTAAATAGCAGCAGGTATGTCAGTAGCATTATGAAAATACCCTCAGTGACCATTGATGTCCCTTTGCAGAAAACCTGTTAAACATCGAAAAAACATACTTAATACCCAATAAATTAAACGTCCAAAACAGAGCGATGGTGGTAGAGGTCTCGACGATCAAGTGCTCAAAACAGGACAAAACAAACAAGAAAAGCGTAAAATGAATGACCCAAATCAGCAATTTTTTCATTATTTCTCAGGAAGGTGCCACCGCCGGTGCCCCCCAAAAAAGCCCCGTACGACGTGCGCCCGTTCTCGTACGTGAACCCGACCTTTCGACCCGCGGACCACGGCGACGTGACGGCCATGAAGGCGCACCCAGCGGACATCAAAAAGACCTTGGTTGAAGACCTGGAGCAGCTCAAGATGAAGGAGGAGAACAGCTCAGAGGGCACCCCGCACGCCGACTCTCCCGTCACCAAGTCCGCGGATCATCACGCAAGCAAATCCAACGACAGATCAGACGCACATAGGCATCCCTATGATGGTGAGACAATTATAATACTTTGAGATACTTTAAGCTCACTCTGAATGCATTTATAACAACTGCAGGAGGTACACACTCAAAAAATACCGCATGGTTGAAGACGATCATTTTTATAATACTCCCTCTAGTCGGACATAGTTGGTCCACATCAATGTTGAAGTTGGTCGGAAATACAGCGAGCTGTATACCCTTGCTTCTGTAGCAAAGGAAAACAACAATAATTACCATTCTATTCATAATTTCTTTAAGATCTCAATAGAGTAAGTTTTAGCCTCCCTAACAATTTGAAATATGGTCGAACCACTTAGTATTGAACCAAGGGAAAGGTGGATCTACGCACAAGGCGTGTCACCACACCCTACGCGCGGCCAGGTTAGAAGTTTAGGTAACAAAATAAAAGTTGACAGAAAAAGAGTAACAGGTGCTTAACAAGGACAGTAGTGAGCCGAAAAAAATGGTCGGTAACAAAAGGAAAATCTTATTTTATTTCAACAAAAGAACGGCCAATCTAACTTTCATCTCGGAACCTACCTCCCCCTGCGAGCGCTAATTAACATAAATAACAATAGTTGTATCCCTTGAGGGGTTACATTTCCTCGCTTCATCAACACTTGACCGGATCAAGTAATTCGTTGTACTAAGTAATTCTATTCAAAGAAGCATTCAAACATAAAATGTGAAACGAGCACAAAATTTGACCGCGGCACGAGAGGTACACGGCGTGAAAAACCAAAATAATACATGGTGATGAAACTTTACAGTAGGGACGTGGAACAAAGTCAGTTTGAAATGCATGGAGTGTTACTATACTTGGTGTCTCGACACTGGGATTTCCTGAAGTTAGAATGATTTTTCAAAATAGGTATCCACTTCATATGGTGAAATTAAACGCTCGTTGTTGCGGACTCACTTTCAACATATCTTGTAAGCTATGATATGTCCTTCGTTAAGCAATGTTTTTCTCACTCGTATACGGCCTGATCGTTTTTCGCCTTCATTGCAGGACGAAGGCCCAGCAAGAGCAGCGACCACAAGGATGGAGGGCCTAGTCAACACGACCACGAACCCATGGAATTTGGCCCAGAACTCATGACCACCGTGTAACGCAAAGTCCGCCGTCCGCATACACGAGGAGGGTTTAAACCAGTGGGTTCTTAACCTCGAGGAGAGCGCGAGCCTCCGCAGTAAATCCTGATTTTTTCCCAGTAATGTTTTCGAAAAAACAGTGAACTTCCACTGTTGTATTTGTTTGAGGGCCTATTTACAATATTCTTTGTTGTGACCAGTCTATCTGAACACAATTTCCCCTGACAATTCTCAAGGAAGCGTGGGAGTAGAAAGTTTAAGAACCTCTGTTTTAGAGCTAGTCCTGCTCCATTTGATTCTGAAGGTCACAGAGAAATTCTGGTTTTGACTCGGAAGCAAAGCTTGCTGAGAATTGGGAGTTGGGTGAGAAAATGTGTAAATAAAAAGTGGAAGTGTTAGGATAGATGGAACGAGAATTATTAATCATACAGACGTAATTAACGCTGGGTGGTCCCTTAGCAATGCGTGCTCTTGCGTAGTTCATAGATTATATAGAAAGCAATAATAAAAAAATTTCATGTACTGTGATACTGGAATCGAGAAACATTCACTAAATAACCAATCCAATCTAACATTTATGGTAGACGAAAACCAGATTGAGATTGCTTCTTGAGTAATACAGGCCTGAAAGGGCAAACCGAGAGTTTACATAATCGTTAGAACAACAATTAGGTGAACAGCGTAGAGTTTATATAGGGAATTATATAGGGAAGATACTACCCTATAGGCAGCCCACATACGAAGGGGAACGTCAATTGCAATTTTTAAGTTATGTCTCACAGTCTAATCAGGAGACTCCCCTCACAGCAGTCACTAACTAGTCGCATCGCAAAGTGCAGGAAATAAAGGAGGGAGAAGGACATGCAAGACTAGATTAGATTATTAGTTAGTTTAAGCCTCCCTATCCGCAACAAAGGTGATCCAAAGAGAGGAAGGAAGAAGGCACCATTTAGTATGGAGGTAAGGGAACGCGGAATTTATGCAGAAAGGGCACAGAAACAGTAAGATAAGAAAGAAGTTCATGAAACAAGATCAAAGTTGAAGAAAAAAGTAGTAGGTGCTGAAAAAACAGGAAAACAGTGAACCCAAAAAAGGTGGTTCTTAACATAAAAGCATTTCATTTCAACAAAAATAAGGCCTACTTAACTCTCAGCTCGGGCACTTACATTGTCCCTCTGGGAGTCATAAAACCCAGTAAACCTGAACTTTTGATCGGAACACTTAGAACAATGTTGGAGATTCCATAATGTCCTTCAGAAAAAACAGCGCAATGGAGGGTTAAGTACCCGCAGTTGCGGCAGAAGGCTGAACAGCACACACCTAGACGGTTAGATATTGTAATCTAGCCCAGAAATCGTATAAAAATCTACGGGTTCGCACGGCACATATGGCGGTCGAATATACCTCTGCTGCTTTGATGACACAAACGTGGGGATGTTGAAGCTGGGAATAAAGGAATTAGAGATTTATTTCTTTCAAGTATATTCAAGATGACGAATGAAAACGAGGAACAATAACCCTTGAGATATTGAAGCCTGGCAAGTACGAGTAGCTTTTAGGGTGTATACGCTAAAGGTTGATATAAAAGCTAGGGATTTAGAAGCTAGTCTAGTCAGGAAGAAAGCCATTAATTGACGCGTCCACATTAGACATCGCGTCGTAAGATAATGGAAATGGATCTTTTCTAGATGAGCCCCGCCACTAATGCAACACATAAGTTTATCCACTTGTAACTTTCGAAATAATGCACCTATCGACTTCAAATTACTCTCAAACGAAAGATCAAAACATTCTTTGGTTTGAGAGTAGTAATTTGAAGTCGATAGGTGCATTATTCCGAAAGTTACAAGTGGGTGAACTTATGTGTTGCATTAGTGGTGGGGCATATCTGGAATGATACAAGTTAATATCTAAAAGGCGCGGATTTAAAAGGCATGGATTTGCATACAAGGATTTGTGCCACAATTATTTGCACCCATGATTTCATTTAGAAATATTTTCGGCTGACCATTCGAGACGGATGAAAAAAAAGTGTTTCAGACATAGAAAATACCATTCATGACGCCAGTAGGCAGGGTAATTCTAAGTTTATGAAAAAATAAATATACTTTCAACCTAACTGAACTTTCTTAACCTTGACTCTTCCAGTGAGACGCAACATACGGTACTTCTGTGGATAAGATCTTCATCAAAATGGTGTAAAGGAGATACGAGTGCGTGTGTGAAGTGTACGGGGGTAGCAGTATTTGCAGTTCTTTTCTTCACACTTTGACGGCGACGCGAGCTACCGGTAGTACGCGGAGGGAATTTTCATAATACTGCTGATCGACCTGCACTTCAAAACTCAATTTTCATGAATACCTAATGAAACTAAATGAAGGCCTGATCCAGCCAATGTTTGTTATTTTGAACACGATTTATGACAATTGGCTTTAAATTTGAGTTGAATATTGAACTTCAGTTTTACCTGCCCCAGTCCAAGTGTTAATCATTGAAGCTCCTACGAAAATAAAGCGAATTTTTTTTTTGGGGGGGGGGGGAAAAGATGCTTTTATGAAATAGAATGTTTTCAAATAAAACAAAAAAGTTGTACGTAAATAAAGCTTCTATGAATGAAAAGGAAGTTTTCATGGGAAAAAGGAAAACTCCCACGGGAAAAAAAAACTCTCATGAAAAAGAATATACTCGAAAAAATGTTTCAGAAAAATTGAGAAAATTTCTCGTAGAAACATGCCAAGTAGTGAATATTTTAGCGAGATACTTTACGTACTTTGTTTACATTTTACTATTACGTAATATCAGGTCATCCCGTAAGTTCTGTCCGAATTATGAATGAAACAAGCGACCAAATGTTACATTTAATTAAAGATTCAATCATCAATGTTCTTCCACTGATTATCTATAACTTCCCTCTATCAATTAACAAGCTTATTAATATCATTACTGAAAAATTCTTTTGGTTTTGATTCGAAAAACTTACAAATGTCAGTTTCCACCTCTTCCTGCGTTGCAAAAGCTGTTGCTTCCAAATGATTTTCTAAGCTACAAAACAAATGGTGGTCTGAAGGAGAATCGGGAGGGAGAATAAGGTGGATGAGGAATTTTCTCCCAACCAAGTTCTTCGATCTATTTTGACGTGAGTCTTGCAAAAAGCTAATCATCAAACTTGACTGGACGTCCGGTTCTATCTTCATCTTCGAGGCTGAAATTCGAACTTCTGAATTTCGCAAAGCGTTTTCTGCAAGTTCTTTCATTCACGCATTCCTCTCCATATGCTGAGGGAATGTTTCTAGACGCTTCGGCTGCCGCGCTTCCTTTCTTGAACTCCTAAAACATTGTGTGCCTCAACTGATTCTTGGGTACTTCTATGTTAATTAACTCAGTTAAAAATTTATTCAAGCAAATTTCAATTTTATAGTTCTGTAAAATAAAATTTGATTACTTTAAATGCATCTAAACATAAAAATAATGTTCAGCTCCATTGGAGAATATAAAATACTCTTTAAATTTCGTTCAATTTAAAAAAAGGTGAAATTCCGATAAAACTTCTAGGATGACCTGACATACATACGTCACACTTTTTTATATTCAAGTAAAAAATATTACCCACAAAACATACAACAGATACCTAAACTACGGGAAGGACGAAGTAAGCGAGCTAATGTAGAAAAAATTTATTACAAAAGTAAACAGGAAGCAGACAGTTTTGAAGCAAAAAAATAAAATAAAAAATCGCCAAAAAATAAAATAAAAATCTACACATCAAGATAAAGCCCGCACTACAGAGCACCTCGCAAGGCATACCCCCAACATAAAATAAAGTAGCACAACTAGAGAGCGAGTTCCCCGACGTTTAATCCAAATTGATGGTGAAATTAAAGGATATATGAAGGAAGTTTATACGGTACATCACTAAGCTCTTTTGGACACACAGCACTCCACCTCCTCCTAACTGAGCACCGCTCGAGCATTCTTGACGAACTGTACACAAGAGTTTAAAATACCATGATTTAAGTCACAGATGAGGCTGTTTCTCAGCTGTACTTTTATCAAAATTGCAGAAACATTTCCGAAAATCTACTAAAGCTCTCTCAAATGCTCCTACTTTAGGTTATATTTTTATGTCATTTTTACCCAAAGATTATGTGTTCTACACTTATTTAGGGAAAATAGTAAGATATAAACTGTGAGCCTGGACTCTTTACTTATTGGTCACGATAAATAAAAAGCTCTTGGTTGCCACATTCCGTGACGATACGATGCAGCAAAGTCACCAGTTGGCACATGAAGCTCGCACTAGCTGCTAGGTAGTCCATTTTATTACCATCAGTTGTAATTTTTGCAGTTCCTCTAGACGAGTGGTTCTTAACCTGGGAAGGGCGCGAGACTCCGCAGTAAAGCCTGATTTTCACCAGTAATATTTTTTGATAAAAGAGTGAACTTTCACCATTAACGTTAAATATGTTTGTGGACCTATTTACAATATTCTTGGTTGTGAGCTCTTATTTATCAGTCCATGAGCAAACAATTTCCACTGGCAATTTTTAAGGGGGCGTGGGAGTCAAAAGGTTAAGAACCACTGAACTACATTGAAACACAGTGCATGCAAGCATCCCAAACGCTACAGCAGGTGCCTATGCCCTCAATGAATGAGCAGCCTCATACTTTCACTTCCGACAACGCAAGTCTCTCCCAACGCACATCACTTCACCACCAGCTGCACTGAAGTAACACAAACCAATAAACACAAACACTCTCCAGCGCGAAGAAACGATCCTTGCTCTTCGAACGTTCTACGAGTTTCCAAAATTTACATCATGATGCAGAGAAGTTGCGCATTTCTATAACTCAAAATTAATTATACATATTTATTTCCCTCACAGATTTTCTTTAGTGAGAGCACCTTCAATTCAGTGTAAATCTCAAATAATAAATACTTTCATGCATATTCAAAATAAATGCAACATAAATTCATATTTCGTTGGAAAAATAAAAAAAATTTAATACCTAAATATAAAAAAATAAAAAAATACCTAATAAAAAATTGCACATATTTATTACTTCTAACTCTAATATAAATAATATACTCATTACTTCATGACTTGATAAACTACTGTTGAAGCATCGAAGATATGGGCACAACTTGCTATGGTCATCAGGTCGTTAATTCCACCGCCCCATTTTTGACAAAATGAAATTTTTGCAATGAAATCACAGCAATTGTCAAGACGCATATTTTGCTGTCACAAGGACGCATATTTTGAAACGAAAATTAATGCTGTATGACAATAGCTATTGTGTGCATATGTTACTTGGCATGTTTGCATCTTCGTGTCTTTGGTGTCACACTTTCCAGTAGGTTCTAAATAGGGATAAAATAAGAAGACTATAATCACTGAACTTTTCGTAACAACTATTCTGAATCACTGAACTTTTTTTAACTTTTCTGAATCACTGATCTTTTCGGCATTTTTGACGAGTGGATCTAAAAGGAAGACTTCACTAACTATTGGTAATGAGTGTAATGTTTAAATCCGGAGCAATGTCAAAATGAACATATATATCGGTGTCAGCATCTGAAGTGTTCTTTAGAGTCGGGAAATCCGCGATTTATTATATGTAAAAGAATGCTGCCATTTCTATGAGCCCTATACGCTAGTTAAAAATAAAATTTTAAATACATAAAATATGCATCACTTCAACATAAAATAACAAATTTCTTCATGGATAAAAATAAAAGCAAGAACAGTTCAAGTAGCCAACGGCTGGTGTGAAACCTTCTCCACGTCATAGAACAGTGCGATTCACTAATTTTTGCAAAAGAGCTACTTTGGTTAGACGCATTGACTGAGAGCCACAGCTACTGCAAGTTAGCTAATATAAATTAATTGATAATTAATTAATATATTTTTCGAGCGCCGCGCAATGAATAACACTGTCATAAAACTTCCTTCATTCGTCACAAAGTTGGACTACCTTACGCCGCGCGAGCTCCTCAATAGCAGACGAGCCATAATTCAACATCTCAGACAAAATTTGGCGCGTGTGCTCACCGAGACGAGGAGGATGACTACGAATTTCATTACGCGATTCACTAAACCTCACCGGAGGCCCGACCACTTTGATTTGGCCGACGCTAGGGTGCTCTATCGTCTTTACCATCTCGTTGTGAACCACGTGTGGGTCTCTGAACGTTTGGGACAACGTATTCACAGGGGCGTATGGAAACGACGCACCTTCGAATTTCTCTAACCACTCTTGGGTCGTAAGTTCCATAAATCGCTTCGACAGAAGCGGCACAAGTTTGTCTCTGTGCCTGACCCTAGCGCTGTTATCAACAAACCGATCGTCTTCGAGCAAACAGCCTAAATCCATCCTCTTACACAACGCAGAGAACTGCTCGTTGCTGTTCCCAGCAACAGACAAATAACCATTTTGCGTTTGGAACGCCTGGTAGGGAACAATGCTAGCGTGCGCAGACCCATAAGCTTTGCCTTCAACACCTCCATTGAGGTAGCTGGAAGCCAGGTTGGCCATGCACGCTACTTGAGTGCTCAACAGATCGCAGTCTATTTTCTGTCCCAGCCCTGTCTTGCTGCGTTGGAGGAGGGCAGCCATGATGGCGCCGTGAGCAAAGAGACCAGTGGCCAAGTCGGTCATGGCGACTCCCACCTTGCACGGAGGTCCGTCCTCTGGGCCCGTGACCGCCATGAGGCCCCCTGCAGAGGCCGCCATCACGTCGTACCCAGGGCGGTGACTGTAGGGGCCGGAGGGGCCATACCCTGTCAGCGAGCAGTAGATGAGGCCAGGACAGGCAGTTTTCAGGTCGTCGTAATCGAGCCCCATGCGAGCAAGAGACCCGGGAACGAAGTTCTCCATGAAGACGTCACATCTGAAATTTTCAACAACATTGAAACTCAGACAATGAGAAAGATAGTCATGAACAGACTGTTTCTGTTGTGTTATTTCCATGGAAATCATATCACATAAATACCACAATTTTAACTCAGAGAGTGTGTCAGTTAATTTTCCTCAGATTCAGCAAAGCCAATGCTCGAGTACATTTTTAAATTGCAGGCATTAAATATGCATTAATGTGAACAAGTTAACACTTCAATGAACTGCAAGTTATTTGGCACTGTAAGCTAAATGGTTCATTTCAATCTAGAAAACTTCATAAGATCACCCTCGCTATGCTAGGACCAACCAAGCTTTTGTATTTTAATGGCAACCATTCCTAAAAAAGAACAAGGGATAGCATCACTACTTTACAACGTCCAACATGATGCCATCAAATTCAGGAATTTGTAAAATTTGATGTCAACAGTCACCAGAAGCCCTTCACCAGAGAATACAGGTAATATTAATAATCAAGGATTTCTCAATAAAAGGTTTCAACATTGAATAATACATAAAGTACTTCAAAGAAATTTGTACACACTTTGAACAGTAATTGAAAATTCATTTTCTAGCATGCAAGAATCTATCTTCATGAGAAGTAAAATCATATTTCAATTCAATAAGCTGTTCTTTTTGACTAAAGGTTGTAATAATTATACTAAATATTAGCTCTCAGCACCGAGTCATAAATGACTCGGTATCAAGCACCATGGTGTCTAAATGGATTCCTATGCACACAAATTGATTTGTATCCTAAAGCATACCCACATATACGCATGTTAAAGCATGCCTACATATACATGGTTTAAGACTGTACACTTCATCTCCTTCATCTAAAAAAGCCTAGCAAGGCAAGGTCAGGAGGGATTGCCAGCAACTTGATTGGTTGCCTGCGCTGTATTCACTGGTATGGTATATTCTGATCCAAGTATGCTTACATCCCAGTGATGCTGTGACAGGATGCCATCTAGTGAGCAGTGAAACATAATATCACCAAACATTGCAGGGAAGTGGAAACAGCAAACATTGCCACACACTTTTCTTTAGCTACAGTCCTTTCAAAAAGGATAGACCCAATAAGTCCCCTAAGATGCAAACCACACCACACATGTAAATTAACGTTGTTGAGGAAATATAACATTAAACTTGTTAGGAGATTCAATACCATTTAAATGAGAAAGTACATTTTCTAGGCAATTGCCAATTTTTTTTTAAGCACTTTGTAAATGTATGTTCTTACTATGGGATCTTTTTCTTCTTACAATGGAAGAGCAAAATTAAAATAAAGCAAAGCTAAAGATAGCAATTAATCAACTGTACAGAATTACATCCTATTTCACAAATGTCCCTGAACCTGAAAAATATATGAATGAAAAAATGATAATCTCCAAAACTCCTTCTCCAGCTGAGAAGGCCAAGTTTGGCACAAATATCCAAAAAATTTATCAAAAAGTTTCCTATTGAGTGTGTAGGCCAGTGGTTCCCAACCTCGGGGTCACCAATTCATTTTGAACGGAATTTAAAGATTTCATAAGAGTGAATGTACATACATATTTTTTTAGGCTTTGGAATCGCCACCTGATTGCTCGTACTAAAATAGATTGCCATACTTTGCTGGGAGGTTGGGAACCACTGGGGCTCTTTCGATATGGTTGGGAACCACTGGTGAAGGCACCAACCTGGTGGCCAGTTCTCTCAATATGGCAGCTCCTTCTGAGGTCTTCATGTCAACAGCGAGGCTCAACTTGTTGCGATTCACTGAGACGAAGTAGCAGGATTCCTTCCCCAGGAATGGGGGTCCCCACAAACGTGTTTCATCACCAGTCACGGGTCTCTCCACCTAGTTGATCAGAAAAATACAATTGGAATTAAATATCATATATTGTCATACTAATGTATGATATTCATACATTAGTATGAATATCATATTACATATCATATCGCCAAAAATTGTCTGATGATCATCTATGATATTAGTAAATTTTGGTGTTGTTTAATCATCATGAAGTTAATGAAGGTACCTGAAGCTAAGAAAAAATGTTGAGAAAAAATATTGGTATTCATTTAAATAAATCATGATCTCAGTACTAATAGTATGTATGTTGATGTCTTTATCAACTGGTTATATCCCCAACATTGCAGTAGACTTTGAATATAGCATAATACACCTGGCTAGATTCTGCATCTGAATATAAATTAACATTCATTACATAAGCAATTTAGTGCATCAAGTGATTCAACGCAATATAATTGTACATCAAAAAATTTAACGTACTACACAATTTTTACCAGTGCCAATACTGTAAATAGTTACTACCTACTGAGGTAATGCATACTTCAATGTCTGGTAAATAGAAGCTCCTAAATTGCAATGAGGATTCACTCAAATTCGGTGAAATTTCATAAAAAGCATTATTAGCAAATTTTAATAAGTACAATACCTCAAAAATTGTGAAAACCAATATTTGTGATCTTTCTTCATAAAAAATTCTATCTCATCTATCCCTATCAAAATAAAATCAATAAAACTAAAAAATATGTACATTAACGAGTGGGAGTCAAGTTCTTTCAAACAATCACATTTTTCATATTTCTTTCATCAGAGAAGGAGACACTTTTTTATATTCAAATATTCCCACTATCTTTGTCATCTTTTTTCAGAAGGAGCAGTCACAAATATCCACTAAAAGACAAAACAATTTGGTGCTCTCACCTTGATAACAGAGGCCCCCAGATCTGACAGCACCATCGTGGCAAACGGCCCAGCAAGAACTCTTGTCAAGTCCAAAATCTGGATTCCATCAAGTGGACCTGCTAAAACCAAATCATATAATATAGGGTTTCATCACCACGGTTTCTCCTAAGTACAGTAAATAAAAAATCTGGAAGTCAGTTTCTCAGTAAGCTACTACACGTCAAAGAAGTAAAATAATACATTTTTTTCATTTCATAAAGATTAGAGTCATTGCTGGTCCAATTTTATAAGTGCTTATGACTCCATTGTACCTCAAATACAAAATTAAGAACATAAAAATGCAATTGCACAATTGAATATTTTTTGCCAATGATTATACACAAATTGTGAAGGTTTTTTGCTTGTCTTCCAAAAGACTAGATTTAGAAAAGAGACATCAACAAATGAGACATAACAATACAAGCCTTGCAAAGAAAACCTTCAACATTTTCAAGCATTAGGAATGAATACAAAGAATTAATGACTAAACTACACCACATGTACATGATCTAATCTCTAGCCGAGTTCTGAACTGACATTGCTGATTTTGCGAGGAGAAAAATTCAGGAGGTACTTTTAACCCTTATGATATGCTGCAAGTGTAGGAGTGTCAGAACACCTTTACACTAAGAAGGGTTCAGTAACCCAAGCTACGCTGATGTACAAATCTTCTTGTATGTAGTCTCTTGGTAGGCAAACTAGTAAAATTAAAAATCAGGAGACAATAAATGTACTGTTTTACTATTGATTCCAATTCTAAAATAACTAGAAATAAAGCTAAAATATTACACTTATAAATGATATGAGCATCTCAATACAATTCTGACATCTTTAATAGAAAATTCAACCAAATTACTAAATAATTTAGGTTTTATTATATGTAAATACAGCACCCAAATAAAGCCAAGAAAATATTAATCTGACTACTTGATTTTCATCACATAAGCCAGAATAAATTACTTACCTTTCTTGCATTGGTGCACATGAGCAGAAGTCTGATGGGTTCTCCATTGCCTTGAAAACCTGGCATAAACTGAATGACATGAAAGTGTTGCATTGCTCTTCAAAAATGGAAGCAAATTCAAGCAACTTAAATGTCTCAGGGGAAGATATGACTGCTGAAAAATAGCCATCTACATTTTTACATAAGATGATTTGTTACCATGCACAATTTATTGATTAGATTATAAGTTAGTTTAAGCCTCCCTAACCGCTACAAAAAAAGAGCATATTGAAGAGAGGAAGGAGAAAGGCACCATTTAGTATGGAGATGAGAGAATGAGGAATCTATGCAGAAAGGTCATAGAAACAGTAAGATGAGAAAGAAGTTCATGAAACAAGAACAAAGTTGAAGAAGAAAGTAGTAGGTGCTGAAAAAACAGGACAGCAGTAAACAGAAAAAAAGATGGTCCCTAACAAAACAAAAACCAATTCTATTTCAACAAAAAAGAAAACCTACCTAACCTTCAGCTCGGGCCCTCACATTGTCCCCCTGGGAGTGCTAATTCCCATAGATACAATAATTGTATCCTCCTGAGGGGTGCACAATGTATTGACAAGTTCAGCATTTCAAAAAATAAAAGATAATTCTTACAGATTTATGAAGTAGCAAGTCAACAATACGTGTAGGTACAAATGGATAAATCACAGCTATGAATGCAATATATTTAGGAAAATATTAATTTGTCTCTTTGCCTAATAAACATTCATTGAAAGAGCTTTATTTTTTTCCAAATTTCATGTTTGTATCCATCAAGTTGAGTTATTTGCATGTTAGAGGAAAATTCTGAAAAAAATTCCACTTTTTAATTATTCCAATTCTTATATTAAATATAATTTGGTGAATATTAATTCTTCAATTTTTACTAGATCTTGAAAAATTCTCCTAACAGGATAGTGACAGTGGCTTGACCATCTTTTCTTTTGTTGTTTATTCAAAAGTTTAACTGGTTGCTCAAACCCAATTGAATAAATCAAAATTCAATTGAATTAGATAAGTTAGTTTGCCTCCTTGACCACAATATAGGTGTTCCAAAGAGAGGAATGAGAGAGCCACCATTTAGCATGAAGTAGAAGAACAGTTAATCTTTGCACCACAAAATGCATTCCCACAACATATCTTCAGCTCATAGGATGAATAAAACATGAAATAAGTTTATGAAACAAAATTAAAGACAAAAGTAGTAATGACTGAACAACAGAACAGCAGTGAACTGTAAAATGTCAGTTCACTGCAGAACTGTCACTTCAAGTGAAAATGTGCCATAATTATGAAATGAACCTGAGCACTAGGAAGAGAGAAGCTTAAGTTAGATGATATACGTTTATCTGAAATTCAGGTAAAAATCCTCCAATTCAAATTAGTTGGTTTATTATTTTATGACATTTAAAGCACTATACATGACCAAGCCGCTTCAGCAACATAATAAGAAGCTTTGGTAAATCTGAAGGATATGTCAGTCATAGATTTTGTAAATTTCGATGCCTAAGCATAGTTAATTAGATCGAAATAAACGAGTTTTGGCTTGAGTCTTGCTGAGCGGCGAAGCCGCTCAGCGAGAATGAAAATATCGATAACTGGAATTTGATGCTGATTCCGAATATGCAATTTGTTTTGACCGCTCTTGATTTTTTTTATTTTTTTTTGGAAAGGCGGCTAGCAACAACTGAGGTGGTGCCCAAAGAATGCCATGTCCGTACAGGTTGGGTGGAACCCGGCCCTATCCGGTACTCAGGTCTTCAAGGCACGGTCTGACCATGTTGGGTCGAGAATGGCAGAGTTCGGATCATGAGGTGGTGCAGGCCAAAGTATGCCAAGTCCGACCAGGTTGGGTCGAGAATGACAGAGTTCGGATCATGAGGTGGTGCAAGCCAGGGTATGCCAAGTCCGACCAGGTTGGGTCGAAAATGGCAGAGTTCGGATCATGAGGTGGTGCAGGCCAAAAAAACATTAAAAATGTATAAAAATTCAAAATTAAAAAAAATCACAAAAAATCGAAAAAATCGAGAGCGGTCAAAACAAATTTGCAGATTCGGAATCAGCATCAAATTCCAGTTAAAATCGATATTTTAACTGGAAGCCGCTCAGCGAGACTTGTTCCCAAGTTTTTCTTCTATGCCCTTTCCGTCTTAAATGAGTATTTTATTAGTTATAGCGGTAAATGACTTACCGCTACTCCAGTGTTTGAAGCGGCAAGTAATTCAAGGAGCAAGTCGGACAGCAACACTGCAATGAGCACTCACTTCCAGCGGAATCATGATTAAAGACGAAACTAAACTTACCGCTATAAATCGTAAAATACTCATTTGAGATGGAAAGTGCATAGGAGAAAACTTGTTTATTTTGATTCAATTAATTAGGTTCAGGCAATTAAAAGTGGAAAATCAATAACTGACATATCCTTCGTATTTACAAAAGCATTTAATATTTCATAATAGGCCTACTTGGAAAAAAATTGCTTTTGAGCATCAAGTTCACTCACAATCACATAACACCTCAAAGTCCACTGCAACTTTTGCAATGCTATCTTGGGCTAGAAAACCAAAATTCATAATTTATGCTGAAACTTCTATTACCATATGCGGTAAATCTGAAGGAGATGACAGTTGTCAATTTTGTAAATTTCGATGCCTTAGCATAGTTAATTAGATCGAAATAAACAAGTTTTCTTCTATGCACTTTTTGTCTCAAATGAGGATTTTATTAGTTATAGCAGTAAATGACTCACCGCAACTACAGTCTTTGAAGCGGAAAAAAATTCTTTGATCGAGTTGTATGGCAATACTGCAATGGCGTCTCGCTTCCAGCGCTCTGCCTTGAAAGACGAAACCAAACCTACCGCTATACCTCGTTAAATACTCATTTGACGAAAAAAGTGTATAGAATAAAAGTTGTTTATTTCGATGTTATTACCATGTTTCAAGCAACAAAAATTCGAAAATCGATGAGTAGTTGTTTATTCGAGCGCATTCGTCATCAATGACGAAACTAAACTTATTGCTATAAATCGTAAAATACTCATTTGAGACAAAAAAAGAATAGAAGAAAACTTGTTTATTTCGATTCAATTAATTAGGTTCAGGCACCAAAAAGTGGAAAATCGACAACTGTCATCTCCTTCAGATTTACCCTATATACTAATATGCATCAAAAACATTTCTTCATCAGTTGTACCAAAAATTTAGTTATTTTGATACCAGTGCATATATTCTCAATCTAGGTGATACCTACTGCCATTATTTCACTAACAAAACTCAATTTTATGCTACGACCAAGCTAGAGCAAAAATTTTGATCCGGTAAGATTTCAACACTCAAATTAGGACTAAACATCAGCAATCATAACACCTGAAGTAAGCTAACAAATTTAGCCAGCAGCTCTTCGGTTGATTAGGATTACGTCAACCAGGCACATTATTCCACTCATTTTGAATTTTTCCATGAGACAAACTTGTTCGATTGCTGCGGCTCGCTTCACTACACAAATGAATATCGTGGTATTCAGTTTTACATAAATAAAAACTACAAATAATACTCAACATTGAATTTTCAATAATTCAATCAAATTAAGTATAGTAATACTTGAATAATTTTTTTTATTATTCAATGTATATATTCAAAGTCATGAAATCGAAGTCTATATCATTTATAGGAAACGAACGCAGTGTTTACTACGATGAGCAGCTGTAGCGTAAGATAATCAGCTGTTATTTCTCACTACATAAGATTAGGCTTAAATGGTGAAAAGAAAACGATCGATTTTAGCCATTATGAATCAGTCTTTAGTGAGAATGACTTGTGTGGGATCTATTTTTTTGTTTATGAGGCTTCTTTTTGGAATGATTTCCACGAACAGCGGAGCTAGCCTGCCGCTGGTAATCAACACTTGGCCATTTACTAACGCAACAGAAAAAGGTAAGCTAAAGGGATAACTCATACAAACTTTCATTCGTTTTTTGAGTACATAATATTTTTAGGTTATGAAGAAAAATTGCAACCTGTGTATTCTTAAGATTTTTTAAAATCGCATGAATATAATCAGTGAATAAATTGCACTTAAAGCATCTTAAAATATATATGCATGGTTGAAAGCAATTAAGTTTCAGTAAGACCTAGCGTGGTGTCATAAAATGCAACTTGAGCTTTTTACCTTGTTTGATAAATTGTGTAAGTTTCGCATATCGAAATTCTGTCGGTACACGGTAATTATGATTGACTTTTGTTAACCACCCATCAAATAAGACGGGATTCGGTGTTTTATTTAAATAAGTCTTTTAAATATGGTTGATACAAATATATGCACCCTAATAGAACCCGCGATTGAAATATTCTTGTGCTTGTGAACTTGTGAAACTTGTATCACAGATACAGTTATTAGGCATCATTTAAGAGTGTGAAAGAAAGAAGGACCAACCGACGAAAACGGACCTACTAATTTAATGTTTTCAATGAGATTCCCATTGTAGTAACGTAGGAGAAATTGCGCATACAAATAGATAAATTTATATTTTTATTTATGAATTTTATGACACACCTGGCGTTTAATTATATAGAATTTATACTAGTGTATATGGCCCGTCAAAAATGACGGGATTCAATATTTTCCTAGAATAAATTTTCCAGATGAGGATGAAAAACTAATATATCCATCCTAATAGTACCTGCGACAAAACAATTCATGTATGCCTGTGCAGTGGTGAAACTCGTATCACAGATACGGTCGTAGTACGTTTATGATACGCATAGTTCACCTGGCCGGGAAATGCTAAAGTGAAAGAATTCATTAAACTTGCAGAGGTATGTATTAATATTTTGTTTTTGAATGAGACTTGTTTGAAGCATTTCAGTCTGATACCAAATGTTGATATATGGAATGAATGCCCAAAATTCATGAAGCAATCTACATAAATTTAGGTTTAAAAATATTTTTGTAAGAACTCCCAATGGATCGTTCAGTAATAAGTAATAGAAAAAAAATGTACGACGGACAGCACAGGCAATAGAGCCAACAAATAGCCATAGAAAAACAGTTGGGGAAATAACCAGGTTCAATGTTTCACAGAACAGATTTTAGTATCAATTACAGATGGGCATGGAGTCAACCAACTTGGTTACAGTCTCCTCTTGTTTTTCGTCCGTATTTCGGGTTAGTGTGCAATGTAGCATTCCTCAAGTTTTGCTGAATTGGCTCAATACCATTAAAGAAGGAAGACTGAGCTGGTCAGTCCAAAATGTCACGTTGATGTCAGAACCTTTGCTTCCCCTGACATTACGTGTTTTCCGGATCTTAGTCCACTTGAACAGTTAGGTTCCTGGTTAATATTTATACTGCATATAGGAAAGCTGTTTCCTGGAGTATGTTTTCATCCGAGTGTTTTATATTTTTTATTGTGGCCTAAAAACGGAGTAGACCTATCCCAGCAGCACTGAAGGCGTCACAAACAGACATAGCTTTCACCGCTCTTCATAGTGAGAGTTTGGTATTTGCTGGACGTGTGAGAAACTTTCTTCAATCCGAATCAAACATTCGTGTTTAAATTCGCTATTTCAGACAAGCCTGGCAATCGTACTGCAGTGAACAGTTGTCCAGTAAATACATTTTTTAGTTCATTGCGCACGAATGCTTATACTGTTTCAGAGAGCGATAGTTTCTTCGCTAGTCTTATTTTGAACAGTTTTACATACGAGTACGCTTTGAACATACTCTTATATGGGTGAACGTATTATGTATGTTCTCTTACTCTGAGTTTACGACAGGTTTGACTCTTGCAGCTAATCAATTTAACTGCAATGAGTCCTAGTGACGCACGCAACAGAAGTCTTGTTTTTCGATCATCTTAATCACTTCATGCAAAGTAAACCTAGCATGCTCGTTTTGAAAATCTTTTTTTTTTTTGTCTTTTATTCTTTTAGAAACTTTGATATTGCAGTAATTAATCCACTGAACTGACCTGTCATTTGCGCGTATACATTTCAGCATTTCTTCCTAGTGCATTGTTTTCTTTTTGTACATGCGAGAAGAATGACAGTTTAGCATCATACTTTCCAAAATTATTTTAATGGTATACTTTGAGAGCATCTCAACATCATAAAAGGCGAAAATATGCGGAAAAACGGGTTTAAAAAATTTAATACATTGTTTTGGCGAATGAGATATGTATTCTGATGTTGTTTCCTTGCATTATCTGCATTGATATTTTGGACCTCCTTACGAAAATCTACTTCAACGCTGCATATGATTTTTTGTTTTTCTTTCTAATCATTATATAGATCAAAATCAGCGATTAATTTAAATACTGAGCCGAGTTGTGTTGATTAAAGAAAACAATAATAAACATTCCCGATTGAATCATACTAGTTAGCGTAAACCGTTGGTGGGAGTTGTGATAGAATTGCTTCAGAAAATTTGTGAGTATAAAATTCAGGGATTTCTTACAACAGCTACAATAGATTAATCCCTGACTTCGTGCAGTGCAGATGCTCCTGTTTTTGCTGCGAAACAAAGTGCCTTTATACGTTATAAATCATGAATTTCTAATCTAAAAGATTGCCCACTCTCACCATAAACATCCAAGAGTAAATTCAACTTACCCTAATAAAAAATTATTAAACTAAAAGTGTAATATTTCCTCGAAAAAGAGTGCTCAACCCTGATCTTCACAAACATTCGATTCCAAGATGGCGGCGAGACATATAAGACGGAGCAGCAGTGAGTCTCCGTTAAAGTTTGGCCGGTATCCTAACGTTGAAAAATTGTCAAAAGAGAGTAAACTAATGGTCTCCATTCTGATTGAACACATGGACTCAGTAATGTCAAACATTTTGAATACAATGAGGGACATGAAAACGCAATGTGAAGAACTAACGGAGAAAGTATCTGAGCGGAAGAAAATTATCGATGCTCAGAATAAGGAAATAAATAGCTCAGTCCCTCGCGTAGACCGAATAGAGAAAAAGAAAGAACGTGCAGAGTTAGAAAACAGAAAACGCTCTCTGGTTATTTCTGGGGAACTACCGCATTCACGTGAGGGCGAAGACTGCAAAGAGACTGTCCGCAAGCTTCTAAAGGACATCAACATCAACCTCAGTAACGATGACATCACCACAGCTAAGAGAATGGGGAAAAAACCTGCAACTGGGAACGTGGACCGAAGAAACATTACTTTTGAACTGAGGCTCTACGAAAAAAAGCAAGAAATTTTGAATGCTTGTCGCAAGGCTAAACCAAGATTCTATATCAATGAATATCTCATACCTTCGCGAGCTAAAATTATGTACACTTTAAGAATGGCCAGGAAAAAATTTCCAGGGAAAATTGGATTCGCAAAAAGCCTTGATGGGAACATCAGCGTCTTCGCTTCTAAGATTCCTGGACAAACGACCTCAAGACGTCAAGCAATCAACACGCATGAAGAGCTAGAACAATATTTGCTGCAGCAACTGAACATGTCCTCGGACGAAGTTATGGGTAACTAGTTCCCTACCGACTGTAGAATACCAAAGTAATATTCTAAGACTTGATTTTTGAAATTCTAAGACCATTGATTTTTACGCTCAAATTCATCTTATTTAAAACTGATATTAAAAACCCTGGCACCTGCTCAACATAGATAAGACAAAATACATTATATTCTCATACTAGAGAAATGTATATCCTTCACGCGTTAAAATGGGCGAAGGTGAAATCGGAGAAACCAACCCATGTAAGTTCCTAGGCATTATTATAGATAAAGATCTGACCTTCAAAGAGCACATTACTCATATCAGTACTAAGTTTTCAAAATCCGTTGGAATCTTCGATAAAATGAAAAATGTATTGTTATTGCAATTATAAGCTTTGCAAATACTACACCGACTGTTCAGTTCACCACACTTACAATATGGAATAGCAGCACGAATAGAACCGCGAAACTGATGAAAATAAAATCAATATACTTCTTACTCTATTAAAAAAAGCTGTAAGAGCGATAAGGAAATTAGAATACAATGCTCATACAAGTGATTCATTCAAAAGTTTGGAAATACTCAAACTTTTGGATATTTACGAGCTCTCCATATATGATTTCATGTATAAAACATTGACTAATGATGGCAACAAAGAACTCAAACAAATATTAACTGCAAAATTGGTCATCACGACCTTTTAACTCGAAATAGAAGTAATCTCCTACTTCCTTATGTATTCAAAAGCTCGGTCACAACACAGTATCATATTTATTGGAACTAAGATTTGTAATTCAATCCTTACCGAGATCCGCGAAATAATTTTTACAAAGCTTTCAAAATGAATCTTAAATTCATTTTTGTATCGGAATATCAATCACGTAGGTAAATTTCTTCTTCCAAATGACTCATCCTGATACTGTGATTTGCCATGGTTAATGTTAATGAGCGTTAGTCTGTTCTGAAGTCGCTTCTAGAATATAATGTTAACATCTAGCCCATAGTCTCGAGTGAACTAATTCATTGATCAGTGTAGCGCGCAACTAGGTTCAGTGAATTTGGTTAAACATGATTGTACACCTTAGAATAGCGTAGGTGATAGGATGCCCTAAAAGTCATTGAACTTACGATACTAGATTTTATGAACAACCTACTTCTGTATAGCTTGTGGTTAATATATTGTTTCAATTGTTTAAATAATGGGTTCAAACTTTTTTTAAGCTTATGTTGATGTTACGTGCAAGCTTGATGAGGTAAGTATTGCTAGTTGCGTTCCTAATTCTAACACGTTCATATGTGGAACAGGTTGAACTAGTCTGATTCGAACACGTTTTACACGACAGAACAATAATTCACACACTATTAAAATACATTTTTGTGTGCTATATGTATTTAGAATCATAATATTTCAAACTCTTGCAAAATTCTAGAATGCCTTCTTTGCCTCGGTAGCTTGGGCGGTGCTCAGCGAAGAAGGAGGTGGAGTGCTGGATGCGGTCGAGCAGGGCTGTGCGGTGTGCGAGCGGGAGCAGTGCGACGGCACGGTCGGGTACGGTGGCAGCCCTGACGAGAACGGCGAGACTACGCTGGATGCGCTCATCATGGACGGGTGAGGCTGGGTCACATTAAAGATCCGTGTAGTTTTTGCAGGCATCCTATAGAAATAAATAGAATCAAAGAGAGCAATTACAAATTAAATGTTTTTCAATTTCAAATCGTATTATAAAACACGGCTTTCTTGCTTTACAGCAGAGTTCGCTGCATTTAGAAGTTGGAATTGGGGCTAACTTTTACACATTAAATTAATATCGCCAATAATATACATAAAATAAAAAATATAAATAAAAAATGTTAATAAAATAAATACTTTTTCGTCAAAACACATTGTCTTTGTAGCAAGATTGTGACATGACGAACATGGTTGTACAACTGTTTTAAGTGAGTTAATTTTCACTCATCCCAACGTTTAAAATCAAATTTTATTTTTAGGATGTTTATCCCGACTTGGTATAAGCTGAGACTCAGAGATCATTGGATGAAAAAATGGCTAGAAATAGGCGGACGGAGTTGAACGAATGGAAAAGGCGATAATCGCGGAACTGCTCAGGAGTTTGCGGATGTTGCAAGCCGTTTAAAATTTGAAAAGGGATGAATTGAAGTTGAGCTTGGGGGATGCGAGTTGATTAGGATAAATGGGAGATAGCAGAGAAATATATTCGCGAACTAGTGATCGAATTAGTGATTATGTTTTTACGCCACTGAAATTGTGTTTTTCTAATTGCTAAATTTGGTTGATTTGCTACTTACTAAGTTTGTATTTTCATGTATACTTTTACAATGTATGATAGGCTTTACTTCGAATTTGAAATCATAAAGTTTAATATATATCCAAAAAGTATACTCATTCAATGGTTTTCATTTAGAAGATTCTTTAATACGGATAAAGTATTCATTGTTTTGGTCCGTACAAACTGAGGTGTGGAGCAACTTTTTTCTGCGTTACTTCAAAACTAATAGAAACCTTATATTAAAAAATTTTGCTAAAACTCCAAGAACCTAAAAGCAGATACGTGAAACTCAATGAATTTCGCACTTGCTGTTCCCAGGGTAAATCCAAGAACCTAATTGCCGATACGTAGTTACTTCAAAACTAATAGAAACCTCATGTTAACAAATTTTGCAAAAATCCAAGAACCCTATAGCAGATACGTAGGTACTTCAAAACTAATGGAAACCATAGGTTAACAACTGTTGCTAAAAATCCAAGAACCTAATTGCAGATACGTAAGCGTAAATTAATTCCGCACGGTGCTGTTTCCAGGGCAACCCACGACGTGGGGGCGGTGGCGGCGCTGCGGCAAGTGAAGGACGCCATCTCGGTCGCGAGACACGTTCTGCACTACACGGACCACACGCTGCTGGTGGGGAGCCAGGCAACCGAGTTCGCCCTAAGCATGGGCTTCACACAGGAAAACTTAACTACGCCCACGTCCGCTGGTATGCATGAATCTTGGAAAGAAGCAAACTGCCAGCCGAACTTCTGGAAGAATGTGGTGCCGGACCCTGCAACTTCTTGCGGGCCTTACTCCCCTGGAGCGGCTGGAAACATGGCTTCCCGAGGAGCTCGGTCATCTTTTGACCGCTTCAATCATGACACCATCGGCATGATCGCGATTGACGAGAACGGCAACATTGCTGGAGGGACGTCAACAAACGGAGCTCGTAACAAAATTCCCGGACGTGTCGGAGATTCCCCCATTCCTGGGAGCGGATGTTACGTGGATCGCAAAGTAGGGGGAGCGGCAGCCACCGGCGACGGAGACGTCATGATGAGGCTCCTTCCGGCTTTGGTGGCGGTCGAAAAAATGCGCGACGGTTTCTCTCCAGAAGAAGCAGCGAGATATTCCCTGGATCGGGTAGTAGAATATTACCCTAATTTTGAGGGAGCCATCGTGTCGGCGGCTCTTGATGGATCTCACGGCGCTGCTTGCCATGGATTTTCGTGGTTCAAGTATAGTTTAGCGGACGCTACTACTCTGGGTGTCAAAACTATAGACGTCCCGTGCACTTAAGTCAAAATTTGTACTCAAATGTCGTTGTAACTCTTGTTTATTTTCCCAACAGTTTCAAAAAACATCGACATCGAAAGGTATATTGCTTGCAGTGTTTTGGAAAATTCGATACTTCAGCTAATTCATTGTTTTTTTTTTTCTTAAAGTGAAGTTTATTTTGTGTGAATTTTTTGGGTATCTTCAAAATCGCTCACGACTTAAAGTTTCATGTATTTATCGTACACTCTTGTTGAATAACAATGAACAAGAGAGATAGAGGCGCGTCGAGACGCCGTCCCCTGTTATTGAGAGGTGTTGCCGCGTTATTTAGAGGAGTACAAGCATTTCTGCAACGACAGGTGAAGATTAGGTACTTTAAATTCTCTTGCTAATTTGGAAGTATTACTTTAAAAGCCAGTGCATTTCACATTCGCGATCTTGTTGCATCTTTTGACTTTGTTCTACGATGTTCATGTTACACGCTAACTTTTTCATGAATGTTTTACTTGAGTATTTTACTTCAACGCCGAACAGAAAAATTGATAAATTTGGTAAAAGTCTATTATTTCAGTCTGTTGCTTCATTATCACGCTATTTCGAAGCGTTTACTAAATTGTACGTAGCAAGTGTACACGCTGCAGCTGTATCAAAGGCGGTCCATGTTCGTGTTAAATGAAGAGGTGTGCAAATGTGTAGTTTTAGGAAATATTTCAGATTAGGGAAAGATAATTTTACTCAAAATAAATCGAATATACATGACTTTCATAGGACTGCATACCCCTTACAAACTTCAGAACAAGGACCGCGATCTTGAGAATCCAACAGTTGTACAGACGTATATTTTTCATGTGTTCATGCATTTTCATTTGTCATGCAGTCTGGTTCAATTTTGAAACTTTATCTTGCGATAATTGTAGGGGCCAAACCGCATTCTGGAATTTAATTTATTTTCTCATTTAAACAAACTCACTTCTGGTATGGTTGCGAGATCACTATCTAATATCATCACTTAAGCTGCTGACCAGCGTGCAGTTATGGCCGTTGAGTTACATACGATTAGGATTTTTATTCTTAGATCCCTATGTATTCTTCGTATAGCAGGGCATGCAATTTTTGGAGAGATGGGTCTAAAAGCTATCCAAGTCACGCTGAGAATTCGATGTAGGTGACAGTATTTTAGAACCTTAAGTTGAATTAAAAGGAGGACGGATGGATTAAGCTTAATCAAGTCATACAGGAGGTGACGCATGAGTTGTAGTTTCTTTTTTAGAGATAAGAAGCAGCCTCAGTTGCACGTTATTTATTAGCAACGCTCATCGATACGTGAATACTTTGCCTCAATTCACATTGTCTCAGCTCTTAATTTATAATCACAGGATAAATTTTTCATTTAATTTAATGATTAATTGGCGTATATTTGTATTTGTATAAAACATAATTTTCAAAATATGAACAATTTGAATTCAAAGGCCATAGTAACTCGAACAACGCACAAATATGTATACATAGTTTGAACGAAACTTAATTTTTAATATTTTCTGAATTATGCTACAACTGTTAGACGAACTGTTTACCACTGTGTCATTTTTCACTCCTCAAGTTTGTTATGCATCGACCATTTGCCGATGACACTTCGTTGGCTTCCTTCTACACTTTTAAATAAACGTATGTTCCTCTGCGGAGTTGAGGATCTCAATATCCCAGCACGTACGCGCTTGTTTACGGATGGATTTTTACAATTTTTGCGTTCGTTTCTGGGCCCTCATTAGACTTAGTTAAAAAACGATAGCCTCGCGGGTGGTGCGCTGTGCTCCATTATTGGAAATCAACACACAAGTGATGGACTTGTAAAGCGTGTTCGCGCGGAGCTAGGGAGAAAATTCCATAGGATATTTTAGAATATGTTAAGATGCTCGTGTCTCTTCAGGGGCCTGAGAAGACTTTGTATGTTTTTAGTTTTGCAAAATTTGAGAAAGTTTGCTAAAATATTGATGCACATTTATGTTTTTAGTGTTGCAACGTTTGTCAAAATATTGACCCATATATTTTTTAGGATTTACACATTTTTCAAATAAATTGAGGCAATCCAATGTTTATTTCAACTTCGTTCATTTTCATGTATGAAAATCCATAAAGATTGCCCTGATGTCACGTGAATTCCCTGAACTGCTTAAATAGAATACGACATTCTTTTAGATTGCGGTTCATGCACACTATTTTCAGGTCAAATTCTTTGCAAAGCAATTTTTCGCTTTGATCACAAATATTTGATCACATGAAAATTTGGTTCCGGAGCAGGCACCTTTTAATCAATGGAAGAAAATAAAAAACTTAACCGGCATATTGCTAACGTTGGGAAATGGGAACAATTTTCAATTTTTTCTTGATAGATTTTTCTGAATGAATCCTTCACAATCGTTGGCGACGTTTCTTGAAATAAGAATTTCAATCAGAACAGCTCAGATTAGCACAAAACTGTCACGAATCTTCACATTTTTAAGCTGAAACGAAAAACTCATCTACTGCATCTGCTAGGCCAAAGTCCATTAAAAATTTTTTTGTTGAATGGGGGATTTTTTTCTCTTCAGAATGGCAACGTCGGAAATTCATAGAGGAAAAGTTTCGATGCCGGCAAGACATTCGGTCTAAAAATCGGAATTATAACACTTGCTTTTTAACAAAAATCATGCTTCGGTCATTGTATTTAATGCTTTAACTCTGCGATAACTCGATTCTTACCATCTCTTATTTTCAAATTTCCTTACACCCGACGCAGTTAAAGTCTGTTTTGTGCGCAGTTAATTCATTTTTTGAGAATAGTTTGCCCAGTGTCATTCAAAATTTGAACTATTTTAGTTAAAGTAGTGAATTACAGAGCAAATTACAATTACAATTAATTAGTTAATTACAAAGCAAAATTATTCCCTCGCGCAGCATAAAAATGAATGAATTAACTGAACACTTCAAATGAAATAAGTTCATTGTGCATTGAAGTCTACCAAAAATGTGTAAATATTACCCAATCTCCCAGAACGAAATAGAATTCCTGAAAAGGATTAGTGATTAGTTGATAAGCCTACGTGTACTTGAGGAAGCCAGATAATCAATAATTTACTTGCAATACAGCTATCAATTACCGTAGTAACCATAGGCAATACTTGATATTACGGTGACGAAAACAGCCGTGATGAGAGTTCCTAAAAAAAGGGTAAAAAATTTATAGATAACACAATACCCCAATGATTAAGTTATTAGTCTTTAGGCAGCGCTCTCTCCATGAACGACTGCTAAAGAGTTGTATAATACGGTCCTCGAATATTATTGTTCTGTCATAATTTCCTCGAAGCTATTTTTTGTCTTGAATACTGAGCTGCATAACAACCAGGTCTAATTAGCAATGATTTCGACGAAAATAAGAACTTTATGATGAGAAATGTGAAGGTCTCTGCAAGCAACTTCGAGGAAATCAGAGGTGGATGTCCTACATTGAATTAATATACATAATGTTGAAAAAAAATTAAATCCACGTATCCTTTGTGCATTGAAAACATTTCAGTCGATGTGAGAGGAGGTACTAACTCATTACATTGTTTTTGTAGTTCTAATTTAGAGAGGAATTCAATAACTGATCATCACGTTCTACATAGCTCACAATGACGGGCCCCGTCGGACGGGCGCACACAACGGGGCCCGTCGGACGGGCGCATATGCTGAAGAGTGCCTCAGTCTCTCCCCTGGCACGCACCCAAACACGAACTCCAGGCTGAGGCTCTGGAACGTTTTTACGTCCACTTCTCTCCCCTCCCGCCCTCCCTCCTTTCCCTTTCATCTCTCTCTCTCTCTCTCTCTCTCTCTCCATCCTCACAAATCGGCTGCTTGGAGAGGCGTTTTTTGCTGGGAATGATATTTATCTCGGTTTTTATTTATCTAGTTTTTTTCTTGTATTTTTCACTGCGGGACAAATGAACTAAATAAAAACAATCACTTAACGGCCGTGAAAGCCGATTATTATACTTTTTATATGTAGTGAATAAAGTAACTGTAGAGAGGTTGTGTTAAACAACGCACATGTAAATATTTTTGATTGTAGACTTCAAAAATTCAGCGTTATTATAAATACAGAAAACACCACTCTAAATGCTTTTTGATCTGCGCCGAGTAATAATTATTCAGATTGAAATAATCCTTAGAACTTTGAAATAGTTCGCTTCGATATCAAAAAAATTTCCAAGCATTTTTGTGGGGTTCACACGCGCTGCACTTTCAGCCGTCAAGGAGCCTAGCTGAAAAGCGCTGCTTTTCCAGCTGAAAGCGCCTGAACTTTCAGCTGAGAGGGAACTTAGGGACGTTTTTGTGTGTGTTATCAGCCTGGGCCTTTTTAAAGTTTCATGGCGAGGATAATCAGCTGCTTTTTCGGCTGACATCCCGCCTTAATGCGGCCTCGTTCGGCTCTCGAAAAACGTGTTTAATATAAGGAACGGATGATGTAGTAATGCGTTCAGTATATCATACTAGTATTGCAATAAAACTCATTCATTGCAACGTTCGAGTGATGTAATAAACGCGTTCAGTATATCACACGAGTGATGTAGTAAAACGCATTCAATATAAAGTATGAGTGATGTAATAAACGAAATTCGCATAACACAAGAGAGATGTAATAAAACGCATTCAAAATGACGTACGAGTGATGTAATTAAATACTTCCAGTACATGACACTTTTAATGCAATAAAAGGTATTTGATTTATCGTGCGAGAAATGTAATGGAATTCATGCGTGTGTGTCCAGCTTCCACGTTCAAATTACACGTTCAGTCTTCGTCATTTAGTCTTTGTGTTCAACCAGCAAATTAACAAAGACAGTCTGCAGGAATAAGGCTAACATTGCTTGGCATGATTTCAGGGAAGAATTAACCTCGGTAAATATGATCACTAACATCAATTCTTTAAAAATTACTTCCGGATCACCTATCTGCGAAGAACTTTTTTAGAATTTAGAATATATTTTATGAAGTCGATGATGAAAAGAAATGAAAATATCATCTAATTGAAGGTAAGAACTAATTTTTGCAAGCCACTGCGGTGCGACGAGTGAATCAGCTAAATCGGTTCTCTTTGATGTTTCATTCGCTTCATAAAGGAGCAACTCATTTAATAACAACAGTTTATTAATTTCTGTCAGTAACCCGAGCCTGATTTTGGTTTTCAAAACAAGAAGTCTCTCCCGTAAATTGACATTAAAATGCTCTCGTTTCAAAGAAGACTTGGCGCGATGTTTGTCTGAACAAAGTTGCCGCAACCCCAACGAGCTCTGCATCACAGTACAGAGGTGGTTCTCATGCTAGGCTCTGAGACACACATACAGTATTATGAGCTAGCGAGAGCAAAGTGCTACCAGTTTTTTTACCAGATATATCAGTTGACATGGCCGTGACGTTCTTCAGAGTAGAATATCATTGAGTGCTGACGTGTGTTAAACAGCCTCACTCAGTAACTAGTTATGTGTGTACATGTATATTTATCTACACAACTCAAATCGCTCGTGCTCGCACTTGGGGATGAAACGACTTATTTTCTGCAGTTAGTTTTTTCAGTTGCAAAAGGTGATAAAATTGTTCGAAATAGAAATTAGTACTAATTACTTCTATTAAGGTATTAGTTTTTGCATTCAAGTCACTTGTTATATTCTCCTTAACTCTCCCTTCATCAGATCTCCAGCTTTTCCCCTCTCGCTCTCTCTCCCCTCTCCATCCAGCACCCCTCACCCACCACAAAAGTCTCCCCTCTCAAAACTCCCTTCCTCTCCTCTCAGCCGCCGCGCTTTGCGGTCTGTTACGACGGACCAGATTTCAACCGCCGGTCGTAATCTAATTGCCTCCGAAATTTGTTTTAATAAAGAGGCAATTCCGGAGATTCACATCTAATGCGAACAGATGAGGGACTCTTGCAGCAGTTTGTTCTCCAGATGAAAGGATGTTGCGCTAACTCGCTTAGCGGGCAGGCCTTCGGACTTTATGCACAGAAAATCTTATCCCTGTGCGGCATCCCTCTGAAAGACCCTCACATTTTGTGTCCTTTCAGAATTTGTAAGAGGAACGATGAATAATTTTTCAAAACCCTCACTATGAGGTAATTTACCATTACAAACAGTATTTAAATATTATATTGAGTACTTGAAAATTATTAACAACATTGAGACCATTGGTTCACTGGCGACGTTTAAAATTACTGAGGAATGAACATAATGAACGAAAACAGCATATTACTTCGAAATTTAAGCAATATATTTTTCTATTCTCTCACTATCGACTCCTGACAGTTTTTTTAACGAACTAAGGTGTATTTTGAATCTCTGAACGATTCGTCTTTAGCACTATAAATGCCGTCTTGCTCACAACGTTTAACAAGACAGAGACTCAACGTTGCGCCCTAGTTCAATGGGCTTTATAAAGGCGAAATTAGTGGGGTTATTCCAAATCAATTGAAGTGTTTTTCAGTCCATTCCTTGATTACGTGAGAAAAGTATCAAAGTACATATATATATGATTGTGATTAAATTAGAATATTACGATTATTGGTGGTAGATTTGCATTCTCATATGACTGATTCACAATGATTGTCATTTGTATTTTTTAAAGTTCATTAGAAATACAATACATGCTGGTGCCCTCTAAGCAACGATGCCATCTTTTAATTTATCTCTTATATCTCACCTGTGTTGAATCATTTTCTTAAATTTGAAGCTAAATTAAACGACGAACTTGTTATGTTTTTATCTGTGAATCGCTGGAAGAATATCCAGCAAAGTTTGGTTGCAGGGGTCGATCTGTAAAGTGGATACCAACGCTCAGTGAACCATAAATTCGCTAGCAAACTATCGTATACTTGTTTTTTTCTCAGAATTTTCTATCAATGATGGGAGCAGAAATCTAACGTACGAGGAAAATAGGAGCTTTAATTCAAATGTATAATTTACGCAACATAGGAAGCAATAAGCAGGCATTTTTATTTTTCGTTAGGACAGATATGGAAATAAAAGTGTAATTCACAGAAGCAGCTTAAGGGGGCCCTCCGAGGCCCCTTTTCTCTCCGATGGTTATTTTTCTTGTTTTTGTTTGAAAAGGACCCTTAGGTGGTGGACTATTCGGTCCTAAAATTTTATGGCGCTACGGACAAAACCAAAATCTTAAATTTTCGACTCCATTTCGACCCCATTTAAAAGAATACAAAAGATGAAATGGAAAATTTGCGAATGTACTTTCGTTAGATATGTTTCAAAGATTCTAAAACTTTCTTTGTTTTTGTTCTAGCATAAAAACTCAAATGAGTTCTATTCTTTTGAAATATCAATACCAGTGGACTAAAAACCAATATGTCAAATTTATTCAAAAAATAAGGCCTGAATCAAAAAAATGTATAGAAAAAAATTGTGTTTCTTTTCAAAGGTTACATATAATAGTCAAATTTCATAAGAATCAGACTGAAAACAAATAATTTCATAATTTTATGAAATAAGTAAAAATTGTATTAATTTTTTTTGTAGAATATGATCTTATGCATGGAGATTATCGAAATAAAAATGAAAACAGCATTCAATTACATAAATTTTCCATTATATTACACTTCAACAAAAAAATTTGTTTATGGCCTAAACTGTAAAGTCCCTTATTTTCAAAATTCAAAAAAATAGAAGTCATTGAGTTTTTATGCTAGGAAGAAAACAAAGTCAGTTTTAGAATCCTTGGAATAATTCTAACAAACTGATAGTCTTCGATTTTCCAATTTGCACGTTATCTTTTTTTATGCTAGTTCAAAACCTAAAAATTCGGTATATTTTAGGTATTGATCAAATATCGCATATCTAAAATAACTAAAGTTTCAAATAGAAAATTCAGAACTATCAGTTTGTTTGCAATGTTACGAGGATTTCAAAACTGTCTTTCTATTTGTTCTAGCATAAAAATTCATTGACTTCTATTCTTTTGAAAACACCCCAAAAATGAACCAAAAAACGAGTTTAAAAAAAACTAAGGCCTAAATCAAAAAACTTCTCGAATAATATATGTTTTTCTTGCAAAAATACAAATAGTGGCCAAATTTCAGACCAATCGGATCAAAATTCAATTTTGACGGGAGGGATGGGACGGGACACCCCTTAAAAGAGATGGAATCATTTACAAAAAACGAGAATCTGCGCAAGCTCCTTTTTTCAAGTGTTTAAAGATTTCTCGTTTATCATCGAATGATGGCTGGAAACCTGCGCTGTTATATATATACGTGCTGAAAAGAGACCGACATTTTTCGAGCAGGTAGCCAGCAGAAAAACAAAAAGCTTACATGCTTTGTACTGCATGTCCATAATTGCCTTTCTTTTAAGAGGAGTGGTTTGAGAAATAATTGTTTTGTGATTTTCCTCAGTTGAATTTGCTACTTACAGAGTTATAGTTTGTAATCGACTCACAAATGACGAATTTTGAGAATTAGGAATCACATGAAACAGTACACATCGAAATTTTTGAGTCCTCACACTAAAACACGTGTGCTACGTGCCTATACGCGTTCAGTATAAACGTGCAGATGTCAGCAGACATCCGTGTCTCAGTACGGAGCTGGCAGCGTATCCAACATTCGAGAAAAAATGGTTGACGTGCATTATAATATTTTAGCATTCTGTGCTGAACTTACATCATTAATTGCAGATCTCAGGTCATGAACTTTTCATCATTAAATGCAGATCGCAGATCATGAACTTTCATCATTAAATGCAAATCTCAGATCACGGCGAAGCATGTTGCCTGTACAGCACGACCCATCCATCACACAGCTCAGCACAAGGTGGGGCGCCATGACTCACCCCATGGTAGCACCACTAAACCCTATTCTCAATGGTCCCACACTATACACTCGTCATATGTACGCCTTCCAAAGACGATTGAAAGCCTCGCTCTGCCAGCTGAAGCGCGTCAATCAGGACCTGGTACACGGAGTCTCCTGAGGACTTCACACCCCTACATGGACCAGGAGTGTCAAAAATATTAAAATCTTATGAGTCTTCAGAGAGACATGGACCCGTTCTGAGCGCGTCTTTTAGGTGAGGCTTGCATGTTGGTGATGCAAAACTTGGTGGGGGAAGTGCGTGCTTCGGTACTAATATAATAAATGAATTAAACATAAGTCCTCCTTGGTACCTTTTCGTCTTCTAATTACCAAGTGCTGCTGAGTGGGTGCTCAAATAGAAGGACGTGCGAACTGCCATTGCACGGTAACCGCATCAAAACTCTAGATGGAAATCAGCAGCCATATTTTAGCCAGGCGTGTTTTATCATCAGATAGGTGTAAGCTGGCAATTTATGTTTTTCGCAACAAATCAGATCTAAACCTGCTCTCGCAGTAGAAGTGTCCTCCTTTCGAGACAAAGAGGCCAGTACAGCTGCGTGTCAGCGGCTCTCAGCAACAAGCTTTCTTTTGTCAAACAGCATTCCGCCGGGAAAAAGAAAAAAACATCTGTACATAGCAATACTAAATATGTCAGAATTCCCCAACGTATGCCATTCCCTAGGTTGCCTATTGAGATGTAAAATCAGTCTTCACAAAGTTTAAATTATTTACCACTCAAAAGAAATTGATCGCATATTTTCGCATGATTTTTTTCGAAGTTAATTACAACGAGAAACTATGATAGCTGAAGGTTCCGTCTTACTGGCACACCCAGCCAAACAAGGGTTCCCGTTCTTGAGCTAAAAATTCACGAATAAATTTAATACATTATATTTTATATTGCCTGCTACAAACCCACTTTTGTGCCAAGTTGAGCTGGAGATGCTGTCAGTCATCACTGCTCAGACTCCAACCAAAATCTCAAACTAGCGAGTAGAGCACAAGCTCAACTGATGGCCCTTCAGACAAGACAGCATGTAAAAGCGTATCTTTAAAAATCTAAAGTATACACAGGACAACCGAATGTGTATTCAAATTTCTAAGTGAATAATGATCGAAACTCTCCTCAAACACAATAGGCTCTGTTCAAAGGAAAACGATTGATCAATACCATGATGATACTCAAGAATGCAGACGCCAGGACGCACGTCTGGCAAACACGGCAACTCCGAGTGCAGCGATGCATGAAATACGATCTGGCCAGCCATCGAGGGTGACAGCGAACGCTGGAAACGTGTTCACCGAGCAGTACTGAGCTGGTGTTCACGCGATTTTTTCCTCTTGGAATCACTTGCGTGTTTTCTAATGAGGAGCGTGAATTTCGAGCACAGGCCCTCGACTTATAAGCAACAGGTACGAGCCCCTCACCTGATGGGGCGAGCATGGCGGGGCCCTGGGCATGCCGCAGCTAATGAACAGAAGTTGCTGAGCCTTGCGCTCGAATGGGACAGAAATGAAGCTTTACAACTCGTCCCTTCAGTTCTGGTGGAAGCTTAAGGTGCGCCAAGCGTCGGAACGTGACCGCATAGCGCGACGGGTGTTATGGGGGTGCTGTGGGGGAGGGTTCGGTAGGGCGGGAAGGAAAGCTCTATAAAAGCAAGAGTGAGGGCAACGACTCACTCATTGACCTTTAGTTGGGATAATTACAGTTTGAAGTCATTTATATTATTTTTTGAACACGTGTGCTCGTGCCAACTGGAGAGTAAAATATAACACCCGAGAGAAACTCCTTTCTTATGAGCAGTGAACTCGGGTCCTAATTTTTCTGGCGTTGAAGATTTACATTTCAACGTCGTTCGATGATTTGATAGTGCAGAGAATTGCTGTGTGTGTGCAGGATATCGAATTGTTATTCGGTATGAAAGGTAAAAATGAAAGTTAATTTTAAGTGTTAGGAATCATGATGCATCGAAAATTTTACTCAGGAAATCCCACTCATAAAGGCTCTGCACTTTAAGGCCAATCGAAACATTAATTAAGTACGTCTATTTGGGCTTTTTTTATTAGAATTTATTTGAACGGTATCATAATTGCAATGTCATCGAATTCAAAAGTCATTTCAAAATGAGTGGAAGATCACCTAATTTGTTGCAAAATGATAGCATAAGATATATTAAAAATGTATTTTTGAGTTCGTTGGACTACAAAATTCAATGTAGGTGACATGTACGATCATCAGGTATTGCTGAAAACTATCCCGATTTGCCAACGAAGTTTTCGCTCCGCTTCTACATGCCCCGCTCCGTTTTTACGGCATCTGTGATGGAAGAACATTTGTCTACGTACGCAGTGAACCTCGAAAAAACAGGAACATGAGGAAATGTTTTCATTTGGCATATCTACCCCATGTGCCGCCCACGGATGTGTCGGCACAGTTTCTCGCAGCGAATTTACCTGGCAAACCAGAATACTGGAGTCGATGTAGTCAAATTGGACTCTACTTTATACTCTACATGAAATCGCGGGAAAGAATTGAAGTCGAAGGTTTAGGCATGGTTGGGGTCACTCATTAGTTGGGGTAAATTGGAATTTAGTATCCGAAAATAGGCTCCAGAATTACAAAGGGCGTAATTGGGTATCAGATAAGTGATGACATGAATGGGATGTCTGAGAAAGCACGGAAATTGTACCTGATAGTTTCCAGCGTTAGAAGAAGGGCAATATGACAGTAGTGTACAAGACCTCGACCGCCAAAAAAAACCCTGTTTGAAAGCTATTTTAAACAGTTACAAGTAATTTACCCAGTTATGAAACAAACGATGTTAAAAATGTATGATGCCATTTGCTTCCACACCAAGTGTGCTGAATCTATTTTTTTCAGCCTCAAAATTGTAAAATCTTTGTTAATCCCTTGCTCATCGCTAGGCAAAATTATTTCATTTCTCAGCAATACAAAATAACTGTAGTTTTTATTGCGTGTACTGTTGAAAGTGACAGCAAAGAAAAGGTCCCCTGCTATTGAATATTTGTAATGATAAAATGGGTAGTTTCATTCGTCACTTAAACCATCTATAACAGCTGAATAATTACTGTCTAAATATACATCATTTGCTATTTCAAATTAATGACTCTCCGATTGCCATCATGTTTATTGAAAGCAGAGCAAATGCCTGTGTTGTCATTTGTGCCTTCAGTGACCGCCAGTAACATGCGAGCGGGGCAGCAGCAACATGCAAGCGTGGCAACATGCAGGCTCGCCAACATACCGAACATCACGCGCAACATAGGTTGCAGACGCACGCAGACGCGCAGAGGCCGTGTACAGCAGATGACTGATGTCTGCAGTGCGCATCGTGACGTGCGATGACAGCACAAAGCATGCTATTTTATCGCATCGAGTCTGGTATCTGTGCCTACAAATTGTTGCTTGCTCATTTCTGATGGCTGCACATTTGCTGAACATGAATTGAATTGAACGTTTATTGTTTTATTTATTTATTGGGTTATTTGAATAGGTTTTTTGGATTAGATTTAATGAAGTTTGCTTGGATTACAGTAAGTAATACCGAAATGTAATTGAAAGGGTGTGATGCATAGTCATACGTTGATCATTGTTCACGAAGCATTATGTTTCAAAGTGTGCCGGCCCTAGAATTGTTTTTAAGGAAAGCTCGCAAAAAGTCTACAAACGAGCACTTCTCCCCAAAATTTACCTACACTAGTCGATCGGTTGTTAATATGAGGAAGAGATTCCCTTACAGAATACGTGCTCGGAAGATCAAATTCATCAAAGAATTGTTGCTTTCACATCATGCCATTCATCATCCTCGAAAACTATGGTTTAGAACATAAAGCTTAAAACCAGTTCCGACTCAAAGACATAAAAAATACAACAGTTTAAATATATTCTAATTCGACTCTCGAACCTACGACTCTAACCACGTTGCGTCTGACACCGAGGCATTTTTTAAAACAGTCGCGACTCAGACGACGATGCACTGAAATATCCCCGACTGCGCAGCCTGATTCAACTAAAACAAAGCTCCTGCTAACGGAATAATTATTCACTGAGGTTGATCAAGCTCCCCGCTACACAGCATGTTTTATTTCGAAAAGGTTCGGATGTTTTATTGCCTCGAGCTCACGACCTTTGTGCGGACGAGTGCAATCAGCGGAGGAACATGTTAATAATTAAATGGCCTATTCAGGAATTAGAACCGCGGGCGCCAAGCCCGCCGAGAACCACCCAATGAGACGCTTCCCTAATTGGATCCAATAGGAAGAGTTACCTATTAGACAAGCCACCATCAGGACAAGACGTCCCATTATCCGTGCACAACAAAGCCAGTTCTCTAAGTAAATATTCGTAATGGTGGGTGAGGCCAAACGGGTCACGTCTTCTGAAGTCTGAAGAAACGACTCCACGCTTCCACAGGCTCTTTACCATCTGGCAGCCGGTTTAATTGCAACTAATTATCGAGTATTTTTTGACTTAGGAACGAAAGAAAGAACGTTTCTTGACGGATATTCAACAAAGGAAACTATTCCAGGTATTTTTTAGGCTCATCTCAGGGCGGAGATAAGGTTCCATTACCGGAAAATTCAGCGCTTCCTGAGCGAAGAAGGATTGTGCCGCAAACATTTCATTTCCAAATGAGAATTTGGGGAGAATCTCGTTTTTCTGGACCTCAAAGTGAGGTCACGGCTCGAAAAACTGCATTCAGGAAACTTTCTCCTTGGTTTAATGCATGAGGTTATGTGATCTGCGAAGGTAATTAAGGGTATTTTTGATTAAAACCCCGCCTGAGCGGCCATTAGAAGAGCTTCCAGAGCATGAGATTGAGAGAGAGATGGTGCGATTCATCATGGTTGTGGGCTCTCAGACGGGTGCTCGAAGTGAACAAGATTCTCTTGTGGAATAAAAACAATCATCAGCAGCACCATGTGCGTACAAGTGGAGCACAGCAGCGCCATTGTTCTTATTAAAAAGCGCATAAACTCGTAGTAGTTGTTTTTAGTTCTTGGCAGTTCGTACAAACTCGAAGCAGTTCGTGGTAATTCTAGAACGCGCACTTTCCTTATTTGTCATGAGCTAGAAAGAGACGATTGCTGCATTATGATTGCAACAGTGATTAAGATTTTCAAATCATGATTTTGATTAAAAGAGTTTTATCATAATAATGAAGTCCTGGTTAGAATTAAGGAATTATGATTATAAATGCTTGGTAACTGGAAAATATAAAGTTGTTTATTTTTTTTAATTTATAGCACATTAAATTCATTTCTCATGAAAATTCTGCATTTCTTATATAAATTCAAATTTATTATTTTCAGTAACATAAAATATACTAAGCATTTCGTACTCTGCAGCCAGAGATAAAGACCATGCGCGTACTGCGTTCAAAAAGTCTGCGCAATAGAACGCTAAATATTTCGTTAGTTTGACGCTTGAATTCATTTACAAATCTAAAAAAGAACGCGTATCAGTGCATTAAACTTGACAAACAGTTTCATTTCATAATAAACTTGTAAGCCAGTTAGTATATTATTAGTAACTATTTTATTTGCACCAAACTACGCAATATTTGAGGGATTAAATTCAAACTAATTAATTTTCTACTACTTTATTCTCGGATTTTCCTTAGTTTTAGAGTATTTTTTAAATATTCTACATATGTTTGCGACGTTATAATTTCGAAGTCATTTTTATTCATTCTATACGCTTTAGCGACGTTTTCCAACCATTCAAATTTTTTCAGAACAATTTTGACCTCATCGTGGTCACTGAGACGCAAGTAGTTCTCTGATCGCGGGCCGAACTCAAAATCGGTACCGGAGACGGTATAAGAAACAAGGTAAGGTCAAATCAGTCTTTTTTTCGTCGACCGTGTGGCAATGCTGACGTCATGGCAACGAACCAATAGCAGCGCTCTTATTTCTTCTGACAACACTGCTAGCATCAAATCTGGCACCGCTATTGGCCTAACGACTTGTGGCAATGGTGACGTCATAAAGTGTGTTTGAAATAAAGCCGTTCTATTGGCTACCCTAACAAAAGGACGTGTATATTCCCCCATTGAAATGACTCTACCTTGTTTCCTTTCCCGAGGTACAGAACAAAGCCACCATGGGCTGCGAGCATTCAGAGGCAGGCTTGTCAGGTGAAGTGACGTACGCCACCTGATACTTACACTACTTCACACAACTTTTGCCGAAATGGCTTCTTCGGCTCTATTTTATTGATTCAGCTATTAATGATGTAGGAGAACATCTTCTCATGCTACGTTTTCCGATTACTTTAAAATTTGGATGGGTGGACCTGCATTAAAATTGAGTAAATAGAGGTAAAATTTGGAAGTATCGTGAATTGCGCGCTAGGTTACGTAATTTATTTGTTTTGCTTAGCCTCGTGTGTCGTCTGGGAATTTTTGGTCTAGAAAAGAAACAAAGACAATAACTTGCAAATATCCTCATATTGTTTTTTTCGCATGGTGATCGTTCAGTAGCAGCTGAGATTGCTATCTCCAAGTAGAAACTTCAAACCATACACTGAAATAAATACTCATGATCCAAATATAATAAATATTCAACACTTGAATTAAAATATAGTTCCGACTAAAATGTTTAATCAATTAACAATTCAGTAGAACGGCTTGGAAATTTTTTCCCAGGATTTGTTGGGATTGAAGGATGGTATGGAGGTTAGAAGGTCAAATAAGCCCAGCCCTCGCACAAAACATATGGCAAGAAACGGTTGTTGTCTCTGTCTCATCTGACGAGGCGCAGCGGGGAAAAGATGCCAGTAAATAAAAACTTAATAATTCCCAGGATGCGTTTTATATTTGACCTCCATAAGCTTTCAGCAGCAACATGAGGTCACTCTTTAGCTGAGGTAAATTGGAATTTGACAGCAGAAAATAGGTTCTACAATTATTGAGGCGTAATTGGGTATCTGATAAGTGAAGCCATGAGTGGGATGTCCGAGAACCCGTGGAAATTGTACATGAGAGCACTTAACTTTAGAAGCAGAATATTACATCATGAAAATTTTATGAAGTAGCTTCCCCTACCTCCTCCACACGCCCTCCTCATGCAGGCGTGCTTGGATGCATATATGCAAATATAAACCTCAAGAGAGGCCAATATTTTTGGCCGTCAACCCCATGCACCGCCCTTTGCTTGAATTGTGTTCTTCACTAGAAAATTTGATAAAATGTACATATATTTTCCCTGATAGTGTGTTTGATTTGCGTCATATTGATTTGAAGAATAAATGTAGAATGAATATCAATACTGTGAACTCTTGCATTATAGAAATTAATCATTCGAAGTTGAAATATGAACGTAAACAATTCGCTAATCGATCGCATCACGATGCTTGGACGTTTTGAAACTGTTCTCCATTGCGACTTTTCAATAGCGTTATATCTTTCAACAATTCACTTCATTCGACAAATGTCTGTAACTACAAAATTACTCCGACAAATCCTTCATTTGACACCTCCCCGGTAATTCACGTCAGAAATGACATCCGCTGAATAGATAATCAGAACAAGTAGAAGCGACACGAAATTTATAGCAGTATTCAAAACATCGTGACAAAAACTGATCGGATCAAAAGTTCAGACTTTCGGGACCACCAGAAGCGTCTATTCCGGTGCGCTGACCACGCGGTGCTCGCGCGCCCGATCTATTCCGGCGGATCGTTAATGCCGCGCGTGCCTCTATGCACATCTTCTTGTTTACAGTGATAGACGTCGGTTTATGGCACCGTCAGTCGTAAGAAAACACATAAAAGTCCAATAAGTAGCGTGACGTGCTCCGCGTTTGCACAGCGGTGCGTTCATACGTGTCACGTGAATGCAGCACAGACGGTGGCCACGATGGAATGCGAAACAGGCGTCCAACAAGCGTCGAAAACATCAGAAGGAAAGGAAACAAAAACGTATGAGAGAGGTAATGATTAATGTTCAAGGTAGGGATGTACAGTATGTTATAATAAGGAATATATATTGCAGTGGGAATATAAGGAAGGTAATGATTAATGTGAAAGGTAGGAATGTACAGTATGTCATAGTGAGGAATAAAAATAGGAGTGGGAATATAAGGTAGTATATAATAAAGGAATTCCGTGAACAAAAAGTTGGACTCAATCGGGGTGCGCCACGATCGATGTTGAGATCTTATGCATGTTTTTATTGACCGGATCAGGCAATTGGACATGAAGAATACTCTATTCTTTTTCATTTTGAATTGAGTTTTTTTAGGGTTCAGGAATACGTACAGCATGTACCTAGCAAATTTCTAGATATTCCATCCCTATTCGTTTAATGGAAGTTTACAGGTACTTTGCTAAAAATATGAGAGAACATTACTGCCGTTCCGCATGTGAAATCCGTTAAAAATTACTGCTATAGATTTAAATTTTTTTCATGCGCGTGCATCTTAGAAAATCTAAGAGCAATTAAGTCCCTCTCTTGAGCTAGCTAAAGGTTTCCGATCGTGGAAAAACAAATCTAGCCTCACTCAACTTTCGATATTAGAAGTTGTCTTGGCCAAGCCGTAAAGAGCCACTCAGGCTTGGCCAAGCAGGAACATGGTGCGAGGATATTCTTCGGTATAATGAAAACACGGTGGTGTAGGAGAATCCTCTCATGAAATTTTGTTTTAACTGCAAGAAGAAAAAAAACATTTTACAGCTAGTGACCTTAACAATACCAACATCGCGGCAAACTATTGTTATGCTTCTCCGCATAACTGAGTAAGGAATATCGCTAAGGATCCGAATAATCGTCCGGCCAACGACTTATTCATAAATGATTCAAAAGACCGAATATTAAGCCTGATTTCTGCGAGAAAGCATCACATCGTTGAATTCTAGAACAATCGACTCTTCAGGAACAACGTTCGAACGTCGCCGATACGAGTAGCGAACGATCACGCCAGCCGAAGATGCCAAGAACCTCAACGGATGTCTTCATTTGCTTTAATTAATATGTATAACATTGTTTGTGGGGATTTTTATATAGTAATGAGGGTAAGGTTAATGATGTATGTTTTCTATTCGATTGTAGGGATATATCACGTTCTTATTGGTAACCTTGTTAGGTTGTTATTCAAACTTGGCACCTCAAGGGGACGCCAGGCGCGGTTACCTGAGGGAGAGCGGGCAGTAGAGGCTAGGACACGATCACAAGAAGCCGCATACGAGTTTGTTCCTCTACCTTGGTCCAGTTGGGCCGAGGCCTTGCCTCTTAAATTCACTACTCAAAGCCATCCTAGAATATCTGTGCTCTCATTCGCTCGAAAGTGATTAACTTCAAGAATACTCAACTGCAGTGCCAGCATAACGTAAATTAGAAATTATCAATCTAGATTGCTGTCGGCATAGCCCCAGCCATCAACCCGGTCTCTCTGCCATCAACCAAATATGGCGACCTTGCTTCAGCGCGCCAGCCAGGCGACATTCAAACTGCGAGACCAATCTCCAAATCTCAAGATAAGTTTCCCTCTGATTTCATGTCAAAACCCAGTCCCCACTCAAGCTTCTGAGTATATTAGGATGTGAATGCGTAGATCGCGTGCGTTCGATTAATGCGTACTTTAGATAATTAATGTCTCAATATTTTACTTCGATCAATAGTGAATTTCCTTTAATGTTTTCGTCGTCCTTAATATCCCTCAAATAGATAGGAAGAGATGATATGATTTAGAAAGAAAAGATGATGTTTGAAGCCAGGAAACACGGCTAAAATGCACGATTAATCTATGGCCTTAAGCCGGTCGCTTCGTTTACCGAAGATTGAATTAAATATTTACTCAGACTTACTCTGAGTTGGTGGCAGCTACCTTGATACTAACAAGTAGAAAATAAAAGAAATGTGACGAATAATCTTGATGTCACGACTAATAATATCACATGGAAAATATCATGCATCGCAACAAAGAATGACGGCAGAAGAAAATGAAGACCGTGACCTCAGCGAGATAAAATAAAGAGGGTCACGACATATGGCGGCTGAGCGTTGGGATTTGAGTTTTGCTTTAAATGTAAATGTTACTGTAAAATCTCATGCCTGCCGAACTCACACCTCCAAATAAAAATATATGTGCATTCAAACATTCAAATTTAAAAATCTATATTTGGCCGACTAAAAATAATTTCTTTATCTGAATCATCTCATCTCTCTCTTCCTAATGAATACTTATTTGCGGGATGTCATCAGGAACGATGAATGAATGTTGCATTAATGTTTCATATTTCAATGTTGTCGATAGACTTATAATGTGTACGGATGTTCAACGTTTCCCTTCATCAATTAATTTCAATTACAGTATGCGGCATTTTCTGTACCATCCAATGTAAAAACTGAAATGTAGCAACATGCCATGTTGGGGACGAATGTTGAAGTCGATCATTCTAAGTCCTTAGGAGTGGTGGTGGCTTAGCGCCAGCCGCAGACGCTTACGTCGCATAAACAAAGCCTCGTATCCTCGCCCGAACGACTGCTCTCATGCACACACTCAGCAGCCTTACGAGCTCCTAGACTTCAATAACACAATACGTGTCGTGGACAATAAGTGTCGTGAACCACGAATTTCTTAATTTAGGCGTGTAATAGGTTACGTTTTTCAAATGAAAAATAAATTTAATTACATGTGAGAACGTAAAAATTTAATTATTTCATCATTACTGCGTGTAAAATTTCTAATTCGACGTTCATCAAACAAATTTCTGCGGATACCACGTCATAATTATGTCAATATCATGTGAATTTTATATTCAAAATTTAAATAATGATGACCAAAACTAGCTTATAGATAATTTTATTTCAATATCTGGAGTATAGGACTCCCGGCACTCGAGCCACACCCGTGTTCAGGCTGGCATCCAAGCACGAACAAAGCTCCTTTGTTGTCATCGTGGGAGCAGCCGCAAGGCTCACCACAGCTTTGACGACAAAAATTTCGTAGAGCACGAATGTAAAATCTCACGAACCACGGATTGGTAAATTTTAGATGTAATACTTTACGCTTTCAAATAAAATTTAATTTGATAACGTGCGAGAACAAAATTCAATTAAATTCATTATTGCTACGGGAAATTTATGCGATGTAATCAGTAAATACTAACGATCTTACACGAAGTTTGTCTGAGAATTTACTACGGATGCTAGGAATTGCTATTACAATTTAAAGTCAACGTATAATAAATTTAATCTTTTCCCAATATGATGTGCGAGTTCTTGATCAATTATCTGGGTATTACGTACAATGAATTCAAATCCAATTACCAATGACATTATTCCAATGAGAATGAATGTAAACTGGAGACATTTGTCTGCTATTAGAATTACTAGTGAGTTAAGGTTTGCAAAATTTTAATTACGGTTCCTTGGACCAATCTCATTTTGGCGTATAATCTAAAGAATTAGATTTACTATTACTCTTAAAATAATTAGTTACCTGCGAGGTACGTCACATAATGATTCTAGCTATGAGCGATATGGATTAATAACATGGAAACAGCTGTGAAGTCACGATAATCCATAATCCATCTGAATAATACAGTGAATTGGTAATTCAGAAATCTAAAACTTCATAAGGGTGATGATTTATTTCAAACGGGTTTATTCAATCTCGACGATCTCATATTAATATGTTTGCTCAAACGTTCTACTGGTCCTGAAAATAACTATGAATTTCATTGCGTCGAGTTGGTCAAATTTAAATACTATGTATTATTTTTGTAATTAATATTTCTGTGTGGGGAAAATAGTTCAATTTTATTTCGCTTTCATGTATTTCGATAATTCCGTAAATGTGTGTGTACTCGAAGGTGTAATTAATTTTAAACTTTGCGATCTATACTTAAATAATTTTTGAACCTTATGTTCTATTCGTAATTTGCTTATAATAACGTAAAATTCAAACGTAGGATGCTTAAGTCCCTTTGTAAATACTTGGGAGTTTGAGAGGGAAGACTTGGTTGACGTGATGTAGAGGGGACTTGGGAAAAATTAAAGAAGAACATCAGAACAAACACTTAATGGGATTGACCTTTCAGGAATGGTGGATGACATCAGCTGAGCGCGGTTGAACGCTTGCGCCGGCGCACCATCACTCGCCAGTCATCAAGAGTGGTGAGAGACTCCACCACAGACGCATCACGGTCGCCCTGCTCGGACGACATCACTACTACGGGTTGGCCACGCATGCGCTGCGCCCCTGCTCCCTACTCCACCATCTACACGACGCTTGGAGCACGACGCAAGACGACAACCACCTGAGCTCGCGCGCCGACTCGTAGAAAACGAGTACGCGAAGAAAATTTCTTATCAGCGGACTGGGTCGACGGCCGCGGTTAATTTTCTACTGAGGCACTGTGAATAGAAAACGACTGGCATTTAAAATTTAAAGGACAGCTCAACATTGGGATTTCAATAACGACTTCGGACTTCGGATGGATTCGACGACGACGGCTTCTGATGTGATCAACGACGATGAAAATAATACGGAGGCCCAGATGAAAATCAACGTATCTACTCAAAGATCTCAGCATAAAGGCAGCGAATCCTACGCAACCCAAAAAAAAGATGATGAACTCCACGAGATAGTAGTCCACTTCGACCGACGACACACGGAATATATTTCGGAGATCTCTATAAGACTTCTGCAAAGTGGGGGAGCAAGTTATGCAGCCCAGGACTATACGACTTGGGTGTATTTGGAAGTGTTCGCTACACTTCCGAGGGTTTTCACTCTCAAGGATTACTGCAGTGATCCACGCAACAGAGGGAGAAGTCGGTGTCATCTATAGGACACGGTTCTGCCCATAGGACAACTATAATGACTCCTTCATTTGACGACTCTAAACCAGCGCTCGCCAGAAGAGCAAACTCCAGTTGTAAGCATCTTGACTCTTCCATGATCCACGCATTTAAGGCGTCGGCTGCACGTGTGAGCAACGTCGAAGATAAGCCTTTCGAGCATAAGCTGGAGCTTGTGATTTGTTCGGCCACGGGGGATTTGTTATGCTTCTTCGCATAACTGAGTAAGGAATATCGCTAAGGATCCGAATAATCGTCCGGCCAACGACTTATTCATAAATGATTCAAAAGACCGAATATTAAGCCTGATTTCTGCGAGAAAGCATCACATCGTTGAATTCTAGAACAATCGACTCTTCAGGAACAACGTTCGAACGTCGCCGATACGAGTAGCGAACGATCACGCCAGCCGAAGATGCCAAGAACCTCAACGGATGTCTTCATTTGCTTTAATTAATATGTATAACATTGTTTGTGGGGATTTTTATATAGTAATGAGGGTAAGGTTAATGATGTATGTTTTCTATTCGATTGTAGGGATATATCACGTTCTTATTGGTAACCTTGTTAGGTTGTTATTCAAACTTGGCACCTCAAGGGGACGCCAGGCGCGGTTACCTGAGGGAGAGCGGGCAGTAGAGGCTAGGACACGATCACAAGAAGCCGCATACGAGTTTGTTCCTCTACCTTGGTCCAGTTGGGCCGAGGCCTTGCCTCTTAAATTCACTACTCAAAGCCATCCTAGAATATCTGTGCTCTCATTCGCTCGAAAGTGATTAACTTCAAGAATACTCAACTGCAGTGCCAGCATAACGTAAATTAGAAATTATCAATCTAGATTGCTGTCGGCATAGCCCCAGCAATCAACCCGGTCTCTCTGCCATCAACCAAATATGGCGACCTTGCTTCAGCGCGCCAGCCAGGCGACATTTAAACTGCGAGACCAATCTCCAAATCTCAAGATAAGTTTCCCTCTGATTTCATGTCAAAACCCAGTCCCCACTCAAGCTTCTGAGTATATTAGGATGTGAATGCGTAGATCGCGTGCGTTCGATTAATGCGTACTTTAGATAATTAATGTCTCAATATTTTACTTCGATTAATAGTGAATTTCCTTTAATGTTTTCGTCGTCCTTAATATCCCTCAAATAGATAGGAAGAGATGATATGATTTAGAAAGAAAAGATGATGTTTGAAGCCAGGAAACACGGCTAAAATGCACGATTAATCTATGGCCTTAAGCCGGTCGCTACGTTTACCGAAGATTGAATTAAATATTTACTCAGACTTACTCTGAGTTGGTGGCAGCTACCTTGATATTAACAAGTAGAAAATAAAAGAAATGTGACGAATAATCTTGATGTCACGACTAATAATATCACATGGAAAATATCATGCATCGCAACAAAGAATGACGGCAGAAGAAAATGAAGACCGTGACCTCAGCGAGATAAAATAAAGAGGGTCACGACACTATTTCACATAGTTCAAGGTTTTATTTTCCTTTAAAAAATACACAACCTTAAGAATTATAACACTTACATCCGTGGCGGCCTGGCCGCAATGAAAAATATATACCCTAAAACGTCCACTCTGCAGGAGATAAACCAGAAAACAAGTTATTAATTACTATAAGCAGGCACACACGCTTGATACACCCAGGCACACACGCTTGATACACCCAGGCACACACGCTTGATACACCCAGGCACACACGCTTGATACACCCAGGCACACACGCTTGATACACCCAGGCACACACGCTTGATACACCCAGGCACACACGCTTGATACACCCAGGCACACACGCTTGATACACCCAGGCACACACGCTTGATACACCCAGGCACACACGCTTGATACACCCAGGCACACACGCTTGATACACCCAGGCACACACGCTTGATACACCCAGGCACACGAACAACGCATTGACAACTAGAAAAGCACGGAACCTTAGACTAAGTTCAACACACAGGAGCGCAGCTTCTTGAAACACTCACTGTCATTAAGTTCGCTGGCTTGGCAAATGTCTAGTGCGCATTGTCACATTTGTTCACAAAATTGTCTTTACGTATCGTACTCCTAGTAATTTAACGAACGCATAGGTAACACGGACTAAGTAGTAACACGGACTAAGTAGTAACACAGACTAAGTAGTAACACAGACTAAGTAGTAACACAGACTAAGTAGTAACACGGACTAAGTAGTAACACAGACTAAGTAGTAACACGGACTAAGTAGTAACACAGACTAAGTAGTAACACAGACTAAGTAGTAACACAGACTAAGTAGTAACACAGACTAAGTAGTAACACGGACTAAGTAGTAACACAGACTAAGTAGTAACACGGACTAAGTAGTAACACAGACTAAGTAGTAACACAGACTAAGTAGTAACACAGACTAAGTAGTAACACAGACTAAGTAGTAACACGGACTAAGTAGTAACACAGACTAAGTAGTAACACGGACTAAGTAGTAACACAGACTAAGTAGTAACACAGACTAAGTAGTAACACAGACTAAGTAGTAACACAGACTAAGTAGTAACACAGACTAAGTAGTAACACAGACTAAGTAGTAACACAGACTAAGTAGTAACACAGACTAAGTAGTAACATAGACTAAGTAGTAACACAGACTGAATAGTAACACAGACTGAATAGTAACACAGACTGAATAGTAACACAGACTGAATAGTAACACGGACTGAATAGTAACACGGACTGAATAGTAACACGGACTGAATAGTAACACGGACTGAATAGTAACACGGACTGAATAGTAACACGGACTGAATAGTAACACGGACTGAATAGTAACACGGACTGAATAGTAACACGGACTGAATAGTAACACGGACTGAATAGTAACACGGACTGAATAGTAACACGGACTGAATAGTAACACGGACTGAATAGTAACACGGACTGAATAGTAACACGGACTGAATAGTAACACGGACTGAATAGTAACACGTACTGAATAGTAACACGGACTGAATAGTAACACGGACTGAATAGTAACACGGACTGAATAGTAACACGGACTGAATAGTAACACGGACTGAATAGTAACACGGACTGAATAGTAACACGGACTGAATAGTAACACGGACTGAATAGTAACACGGACTGAATAGTAACACGGACTGAATAGTAACACGGACTGAATAGTAACACGGACTGAATAGTAACACGGACTGAATAGTAACACGGACTGAATAGTAACACGGACTGAATAGTAACACGGACTGAATAGTAACACGTACTGAATAGTAACACGGACTGAATAGTAACACGGACTGAATAGTAACACAGACTAAGTAGTAACACGGACTGAGTAGTAACACAGACTAAGTAGTAACACAGACTAAGTAGTAACACAGACTAAGTAGTAACACAGACTAAGTAGTAACACAGACTAAGTAGTAACACAGACTAAGTAGTAACACAGACTAAGTAGTAACACAGACTAAGTAGTAACACAGACTAAGTAGTAACACAGACTAAGTAGTAACACAGACTAAGTAGTAACACAGACTAAGTAGTAACACAGACTAAGTAGTAACACAGACTAAGTAGTAACACAGACTAAGTAGTAACACAGACTAAGTAGTAACACAGACTAAGTAGTAACACAGACTGAATAGTAACACAGACTGAATAGTAACACAGACTGAATAGTAACACAGACTGAATAGTAACACGGACTGAATAGTAACACGGACTGAATAGTAACACGGACTGAATAGTAACACGGACTGAATAGTAACACGGACTGAATAGTAACACGGATTGAATAGTGACACGGACTGAATAGTAACACGGACTGAATAGTAACACGGACTGAATAGTAACACGGACTGAATAGTAACACGGACTGAATAGTAACACGGACTGAATAGTAACACGGACTGAATAGTAACACGGACTGAATAGTAACACGGACTGAATAGTAACACGGACTGAATAGTAACACGGACTGAATAGTAACACGGACTGAATAGTGACACGGACTGAATAGTAACACGGACTGAATAGTAACACGGACTGAATAGTAACACGGACTGAATAGTAACACGGACTGAATAGTAACACGGACTGAATAGTAACACGGACTGAATAGTAACACGGAATGAATAGTAACACGGAATGAATAGTAACACGGACTGAATAGTAACACGGACTGAATAGTAACACGGACTGAATAGTAACACGGACTGAATAGTAACATGGACTGAATAGTAACACGGACTGAATAGTAACACGGACTGAATAGTAACACAGACTGAGTAGTAACACGGACTGAATAGTAACACGGACTGAATAGTAACACGGACTGAATAGTAACACGTACTGAATAGTAACACGGACTGAATAGTAACACAGACTAAGTAGTAACACGGACTGAGTAGTAACACAGACTAAGTAGTAACACAGACTAAGTAGTAACACAGACTAAGTAGTAACACAGACTAAGTAGTAACACAGACTAAGTAGTAACACAGACTAAGTAGTAACACAGACTAAGTAGTAACACAGACTAAGTAGTAACACAGACTAAGTAGTAACACAGACTAAGTAGTAACACAGACTAAGTAGTAACACAGACTAAGTAGTAACACAGACTGAATAGTAACACAGACTGAATAGTAACACAGACTGAATAGTAACACAGACTGAATAGTAACACGGACTGAATAGTAACACGGACTGAATAGTAACACGGACTGAATAGTAACACGGACTGAATAGTAACACGGACTGAATAGTAACACGGATTGAATAGTGACACGGACTGAATAGTAACACGGACTGAATAGTAACACGGACTGAATAGTAACACGGACTGAATAGTAACACGGACTGAATAGTAACACGGACTGAATAGTAACACGGACTGAATAGTAACACGGACTGAATAGTAACACGGACTGAATAGTAACACGGACTGAATAGTAACACGGACTGAATAGTAACACGGACTGAATAGTAACACGGACTGAATAGTAACACGGACTGAATAGTAACACGGACTGAATAGTAACACAGACTGAGTAGTAACACGGACTGAGTAGTAACACAGAGTAAGTAGTAACACAGACTAAGTAGTAACACAGACTAAGTAGTAACACAGACTAAGTAGTAACACAGACTAAGTAGTAACACAGACTAAGGAGTAGCACAGGTAGACCATAATCCCGATTACGGAATAGAAATTTCAGGAGTGATAGTTTCAGCTTGATCCGAAAGAGAAATGCATTTAAATTAGGGCAGTGGGCTTCGGCTTCTAGGATATTGCCACAAAGAAAGGTTAAATCCACGGTGACCGTGACAGAAGTCTTCTTTTGTGTTTTTGAACTTCAAATATGTATACTGACCATCGTGAACGTACACCTTGAGCATCGCAAGTCGAGTCGGCTACGTTGCTGAGAGCTCACACAATTTTCCGGCACCAAAATAAAGTTTTCTAGGTACCTCAATAGCTGCGTGATGGATGGACAGACAAAAAATCCGGTCGGGATCAGAACGAGGGTTCACGCAGACCGCACATCGCGCCGACCTAAGATTTTATTGAAGAACTTGAAGGCTGTAACTTTATGACCCATAAAAAGGTATTGTTGAGTGCATTGCCGAGACACACGGATGGCAATAGGAGTGGTATCGGCAGTAACGAATTTCAATGCCGGTGTTCGCGATGCCCCTCCGTGGGAGGCGGGCCGGAGTGTGTGGGTGTAACAGCCACACGCCTTGCGGAGCCTGAGGATGAAAGTACGCGGGAAAACGCGTTTAGGTGAGCGTAAATCACTTAATGAGAATCTCCATTCGAAATCGACAATGGGAAAATTTAGCGGGCAGGGGTGATCGTTTCAGGCCGCATGAGTTATGGGACTGGGAAGCGCCAGCAACGTTATCTAAAGTGCTCAAAGGAAGCAACCGCAACATGCTCTGGCGCTCGCAGTTAATGCATAAGTCAACTCTGAGGCGTTCTACTCTTTATCAATTGCCGACTTCGCCGGCCGGGATTCTTTGTGGCTATAGAAGAAGAGGTTCAATAATTCTCATCTCAATACATTACAACTATGAAAAAATTTGCAATTCTTAAGGGCAATGTGCGCAAAAAAAGTCAACAACGGGATAGTGTTTGTTTGATTTTACACTTGCGTAAAAAATCTTTCCCTCAGTCACGACCATTTATATATCATTTTCTACTTTATTTAGGTGGTACAAGAGAAATCTCATTTGTAATATGAGGAAAATGAAGATAAAATGGTAATTCATCAGAATACTGTTATAAACTCCTGGATTTCATCAAGAACAAGGGACTGCTAGATCACCTCAGCTGTAGATGGGCCTTTGGGATTTCTATCTTTCATGCCCACTTTGCTTCTTCCAGTTTCCTTGCTTTATTAGCCATCTATTCGTTGTCTTTTCTTCCTCTTAATTATTTCCTAACTTGCTGTTTCTCAGCGCAGAGTATCGTGTGTGGGAACACACCTTGGGCATAGACCCTACGCTTTCCTTAGTCCATACTAAATGATCCCTTCTCTTTCTCCGGTGAAAACATTTCTGTAATGGAAACGGAGCCTTGAGCTAACTACTATACCTCAAGAATAACATGGTTATTTATTTCACTCCTCCGTTGTTACGATTCAATACACACCTTGATAGAATTGTTATTGATCTACAGTGGAAGCAAGCAGTAGTGTCACAATTAATTATACCTTATAGACAATACATAGTAGTTCTAGGTAAACTAATTAATTACATCATTGCCAACCTCACACAGATAAAGTTGCTGTTGCAGGTGAGAGATGTAGAAGTAGGATCGCTGTGTGGGAGATGTCACCCATTCTGCACACTTGAGAAATGTGTGCTACTGTTCAAGTACATGTGTGAGTGTGAGAATTTATTTGTTACCACATGTAGAGCAAAAAATACGATGAAAAATGGTCACAAAAGATGAAGCAAATTTTGGACACATTCAGAGTTCTGGAGAAATTAAGTGATTTATGTGAATTAATTTTCGAGTGGAGTAGATTTCTGGGACATCGCAATACCTTGAAATATTTTCCTTTATTATTTATTCGCATTTGTGGAGAATGATCGGGATTAATATTTGCGATGGCATTTCTTAAAATATTTTCTCATCTGTGCAAGCACGTATCCAAAGAGTCCAAACAACACACATTGACTTGAGCACACGCTCTCGTGCTGAGAGTAAAGCACAGCTCAGCACACGAACACACTCGCATGGTGAAAAACAGTGTTCAGGCGTGAACAGCGAGCACAATCACGGGATAACAACATACGCTGAAACACGCACTCACACTTTTGCAAACACAGCCTATACTGACGCAACCACACAGGCTAATACAACACACACTGTCACACAACACACAACCACACAGGCTAATACAACACACACTGTCACAGGCACACAAAACAGACCAAATCGGCTTGCTCTGACATACGCACGGAAACAGGAGCGAAATACACACACACATGCACACACACTGACATACGCACAGGAACAGGAACCAAAAACACGTACACATGAGCACACTTACACAAGAAAAGCGACACTAAATGACACACACACAAGTGAGCAGGCAAAAACACTGAAAAACACATACACGGGAAAACACCACACTCTGACACACGCGTTTGAACACACACACACGTACACACACACTACACGGTACACACATCTCACACAGCACGCAGCAGACATGACACGCGTGTCATACGGTCGAAACACATCGCAGTTTTGTGGAGCTCGACACGCGCATTCATTGGGGATATTTTCACGTAGGACGTCTTTGTGTGGTAATGGATTCTGGCCATCAGATTCATTGGAGGCATTTAGGGCCAACAAAAGGCCGTTGTAAAAGAGACCGCCGCGCCCGGGCCACGCCCTCCGCCGCAGCTGCGGGCTCCGTGTAAACAGGCGGGTTTATTTTACGGTAAATGAAGCCACTGTGTTGTTACGGTAAATTTTATGGTAAATTTCCGGTAAATTTTGCGGTAAATTATACGGCAAATTTTTCTGTTGATTTTACGGTAAATAAAGCCTCAGCGTTGTTACGGTAAACTTTTACTGTAAATTTTTACGGTAAATTTTACGATAAATTTTACGGTTATTTTTACGGTAATTTTTACGGTTGATTTTACTGTAAATAAAGCCACTGTGTTATAATGATTGTGTGACACTTTGCATGCACATTGCACTGCTGATCTTCGAGACGTTTTTTCTGCCGTAAGAGTAAATTATTTCAAAAGCGCTTCACCGCATCTGGAGTTCTTAATGTGAACGAGTGAGTCATGAAAATTAACCTCAAGCCCAGAAATTCATTCGATTTGTACAAAGACGGGGATTTTTGCAGCGTTAGAATCACGTGGAAGAAAGCTTGTTGAATTAACCAACAAATCACATGTAGACGAAAAAGCGTAGGAGCCACGCCGCTTTATATGCTTTAGGATTCTTTCTTACTCGCTTGCTCGACTCCGTCAACAAGACGCAAAAGAAAGAAACTCAGTGTAGAAAAGTTTAAGCAATGTGGCTCATGAACAAAGTGTGCAGCTCCTGTATAATCACATATTTTTACCTTAATCACCTCAGCCCGTGTAAATACGCTGGCTAATTTTATGGTAAATAAAGCCACTGTCGCACACAACAAAACAAAAAAAAAAAGTCTCGCAGGCCAGCTTTACCATCAGCCCTACAATATACATACAGAGCACACAACCATTGCAACACAGTGACTTCATTTACCGTAACATTTACCGCCAAAATTAACCGTAGAATTCACGTAAAATTTACTGTAAAAAAACATAGAATATACCGTTTTTCAACACAGTACACACTGACTTTATTTACCATAAAATTTACCGTAAAAATTAACCGTACAATTCACGTAAAATTTTCTGTGAAATACACCATAGAATTTACCGCAACAACACGGTGGCTTTATTTGCCGTAGAATTAGCCCGCGTTTGCGCGATCTGGTCTTCAATTTCTGATTATTGTTGATCAGCTCATTGGCCCAAAATGGGGTTTCCATATTATATTGATAGGTTTTGTTGATATAAAATTGCTCGTTTTTCATTCATGACCCTTCTTGGTAAGTGAACATTAGTTCAATGACTTTTTACGTCTGTTCATGCAGAAAAGTATTTTTACAATTTTTAACTGGTCCAAAATTTATGAGCAAATGCAGGAGGCAGAGGTTCATGTGCTGTAGGTATAGGTACAACATGAACATGTTTTGCGGTTGAAGGTGATGCGAGTGAAGATAATGTGCTCCATGTGCAGGTGGTAGGTGTAAATATACTGCAGATGCAGATGGGATGGGATTTATGCTGCAGATGAAGATGGGATGGGATTTATGCTGCAGATGAAGATGGGATGGGATATATGCTGCAGATGCAGATGGGATGGGATATATGCTGCAGATGCAGATGGGATGGGATATATGCTGCAGATGCAGATGGGAAGGGATATATGCTGCAGGTGCAGATGGGATGGGACATATGTTGCAAGTGCAGATGGGATGGGATATATGCTGCAGATGCAGATGGGATGGGATATATGCTGCAGATGCAGATGGGATGGGATATATGTGCTGCAGATGCAGGTGGGATGGAATATATGCCGCAGATGCAGGTGGGAGAGGCACATACGCCTTTTAAGTGCAGGCACAGGTGACTAAGGAGACACACCTGCTAGAGAAACACTTGCTGGGGCGAAAGTTCAGAAACGGTTAAGTGCTGAAGGTTCGTACGTGGAAGATACAGATGCTGGAGGCCAGCATGTGTGCAAGATTATTGTAGATTGCCGTGCAGGTGCTGGAAGTGAACATGATGAGTTAGCACGTGCTTGAAATGCAAATGTAGAGGCACGTCACTCAGAAAATTTGCGCGCTGGAGCTGCTACTTCTGAACAATTTTACGAGAAATAAATTTTCTATTCCATTTCAATGATCATAGTATGTTTAATCGGAGTAATAGAGAAATGGAAAACATTTGCTGTATTTTGGAGTGTTACTGTACCATCTTCACGAGTGCATCAAGAATTTTGATGCAAGTTATGAAATTCTGCCGTTCAAATAAGCATTCATGTTTTCATATATTCCCAGACAATCGTTGTATTCCTTATACTCTAATAAATAAGAGAACCTTGTCACATACCTCATACTAAGCTGAATAAAAACATCATTAGCAGTTTTTTAAGTAAACCTAAAATAAAGTAATTCAGTCTTATGGCTGTTGATTCCAGCTGCAAGTAATTTTTATTCATGTTTTCTGAGAAATATGATCACATTTTCAAAAGTATTTACACACAAATAACTACTACAGACGTACCGACAAGCACGAGAGACATAGCCGTTGCCAAATCGCGGCAGAGAATATATGTTTGGTATATATTAATGATATGTCTTTTAAATGAAGGCCCATCGTTTGAGCATACAATGAAGGCTTCCATTTGTTAGGCAACCGAAGGAAAATTCTAATGTGTCTGTTTTTAGAAGGCAGATTAAGCTGGTACGGAACATTTATTAGGCACAAGCAATGCTCAAGACAGCGAGTGGCCGCACGCTACTCCCGGCAGCCGCTCCTAATCCGCCTCTAATGGAGCTCAGCGATAAAGCCTTGTTAATCATGGACCTCTCGACGTGAGGTATGTGCCGCTAGCATCCGGTGTCATGTTTGCACTCGCAGCTCGGAGGAATTGGCTCTAAAGTGCATCGCATTTTCAGATATTCTAGCTTAAGGTATCCGTGATACCTTGACTTGGCGTAAATTGCTGAATGGTTCATAATCGTCACTTTTCTTGTTCTTGGGGAGTTCAACTGTGTAGCTGCCTCAAGGTATCTATGATACCTTGACTTGGTAGTAAATTGCTAAGTGGTCACTAATCGTATTAACTGCATGCAATTTTTTGTTGTTGTTGGGGAGTTAAACGATGTAGCCAATAGTTTCCGTGTTTTGCATAATGTTTAGCCATTATGAACCGGAAACATATTACATACTTTTTGAATGTGGTTTAAAGAATGGGCAGAGAGTAATTAATTTGCTTCTGCCTTACAGCTATTTCAACCACGGTCAGTCTAGAAGCAAACGCCTACGTTAATGTTCGTGTGTGTGAGGATAAATACTCAATAATACTCATATCGTCAAGTAGCCTTGCTCCAGCATTTTACTAAAAACGAGGTAGATAACAACATAATACTTTTTCTGCAACAGTGGCGTCCAAATGATCAAAGTGGTATCCAAATGATCAATTGTATCCATAGATATTTGGAATGTAGGAATTCTACTATCCCACGTCATTTTGTGTTCTTGATATGAACGTTTTACGTACTATGTACTTCTGATTAGTGCCATCTTGGAAAACACTCATCATCGGAAACAATGATAGCCGATAAATACCCTAAATCTTCATAACATCATGCTAATTATAATTGATTCTTCCGTTCACGACAACAATACGGATGTCAGAACTAGATGAGTGGCCGCTGAAGCCACCACTCCAGGTGGGTATCGTTGTCAACGATTCTGTGCTATAGAGCTGGAATATCGTCTGGCTGTCACCAAGCATATACCCACGATTTGTTGCTAAAAACGTAAATATTGAGGCTCGTCAGGGAATAGATTCCACTTCCAATGAGGGAACGGTCATTGCTATGGGCTAAATCTTCTTCCAACCTCATACGACGAGTTGTATGAGTATGAGGAAGAAAGAGCTTCCACACACGCAATTCTTTCGTGTGATTAAGTTCAGCGAAGAGTTTTCGTGGGAGTCTCGTTCTACATTCGCTAATTTGCTTCTTCAATTGTTACAAGAGCATGTTGCCTTATTGTCCCTGGCATAGTGCGTTATAATAATTGTTGACTGGAACGATTCACTTCACTAAGCTAAGGTTCCCTTGAGCGGTAATTATTTTTCTTGTTAGTGCTTCGAATTCTGATCAAGTTTGTAGCACAGGACTCCAAAATATTCAATAAGTACATTTGTCCTTCCTTGATTGGTGCTTGTGCTAGGAGAGCTCGAATATTGTACATACTCTTGGAATTATTCGATGTAATGTAAAATATCTGAGGACACGCAAGCTTCATTAGTTTTGAAATAAACGTAGAAATACGTTCCATTCTATATAGGAAACGGAAACACTTTAACAAGTTAATTCATAAGCACCATCTGCTGCTGAAGAGCCCGACAAAATTTTAGGTGTGCAAGGTTTCAGATACTTTGTTCAAGCCTAGACATGCTAGTAAAACATCACGGCCACTACAAATGAACGTCCTCTATGACATCGAGTTCATCCTAATGATCTGTATCTCCTTAAAAAAAATTCGCAAAGCCAGTCCAATGATTGATGCAAAAACATTGATTGACAGGCCGTTGAATTCCAGCAACAAGTTCCAGGCCGTGAATGAAAAAGTCAAGAACGCGAGCAAAGGCGTTAATTACAATAGTAAAGTTGTCCAGAGAAGTTCAGGAAAGTCGACGGCGCTAGTAAAGTAGTTTAGAACGCTATTATGGTAATGTAGGAGTGAGCGAAAAAGTCTAGAGCGCGAGTAATGCGCTGAGAAGAGTTCCGATAGATCTAGCCTTCTAGACACCGCTCTCTAGCGGTGTGATTAATGGCGCTGCTGCGCGAGGATTCTAATCACCTGCTTACTTGCCGAGATTAGCGGCTCAGTTCATTCAAAGAAACTAGCATAGGCGAGCTATTTGCAGTGATTGTTTGTTATAATACATTCAAAATGATTGTGATCAATTAATTTTTTTGTGATGCACTACCTGTTTCGATCAAATTATTTGTAGATGCTCACAATTTGAAAGATCATTTTTCATATTGTTTGAGGGACACTTGCAGTGTCCTTCAAGAACGTAGAAACACTAAGAGCTCGTTGAGATCATTTGATGGTAGTTACATTTGATTTCTAGCTTTCAAGTTTGCATCCCCTGGCTGAACTTCTCGACATTCTTCGGCAAATAAACATGTGTGTTTAATTGAATTGAATTTTGACGTATGGTAGTACGTATTAGTTCTATGAGTAGTTGAGTACTGTATTATACTGATTTTTCGACCAATCTATTCTCATTACCAATGGTTGTATCCTGTACACCGAACGTTAGAGGAACAAGGCCTATAGATATACATGATATACTACGTAGAGTTTTTTAAGCAGCTGACGCAACAAAAGTATTTCAGAGCACGCCGCAGTTTCAAGTGTATGACATAAATATTAAACAAATAAAAAGATGCATAATCTGTCATTCTCATAATTTTTCTGGTTTGATGGGCTCCCCGAAGCAGAGTTAATTTCTTTCTGCAATCGAAAATATAATTGACAGAATGTAGTTCCACTGACCATAATCTCTGTATTGGACTACTGAAGTATGCCAAAGGTCAAAGGTCAAAGAATGGTTTCAATCCTGAAAGGTTAACGAACTTGCATTATGACCAATTATGTAATCCCCAATAGTTTTGTGGCTTTGCCAGGCCATTTTGCAAGTTCGCTCCAATTCCCTTCAAATGATGTGATTTTGTTGAATAGAATTAACTAATATGAGTTGTAACTGAAGAAAACCAAAATGCTTTTCTTTGTGTACGTTGAAGGCCAACTGAAGGTAATGAAAATAGCGAAAACTGCAAAACAATAGAGCAAGGGCTCTAAACTACCGCTAATATTACAGCAGTGTTATTCCATGTGGGTTTGCCAGTGCCAACGAATTTTCTGATGCTGCTGGGTATTCCCGTGCAGTAACTCATCGGAGCCTATACGTCGCTGATACTGCAAACTAAACACACCACAATGATGCCAATCGAATCAGGTGATCTTCAATCAGGTAATCCTGTTTATCTGTGGCAAGTTCTGTGATGTTTTTGGCTGGCGACTTCTTCGATGGGCTCAAGTCCATAGGTTGGCTTTAGAGATGTGTCTGGAGATTGCGAGCAGTCGTCATATTGTGGATGAGATCGAGCGCAGGATCCCAAAGAAGATCGAGATCATAGGCCGTATACGCTTAGAGGCGTAACTGTAGATTGATAGCTGGTCCGGTGATGGATGTGTTTGTCTGGATGCTCTCGAGAGGATCGTGCTGCTCAGCTTAGGGTCGAGCTCGTGTCATGGCGCAGAGACGGTTCTGAAAACACATGTAACTCGAGTGGTGGTACAAGTCAATAGGTAACACACGACCACTTGTCTGTCGGTAGAAATGAAATTTATGATCACCGCAAAGCAGGGCGGTGGAATCATTAGCTACGTAAGGTTGGGATGATACCGGAATCATTTACAGCGAAGAACCAACAAGCCTAGATACCTAACGATTCCAGAATTATCTGAAGTGCTGTAGTTTTACTGAAAAGCATTGTTTAATCATTACATAAATGGAGAGAACATCGATTGGCGAATAAGTATTATGAATATTGCAGAACTTTCTATCACCTTATTTAACTTTTTTCGTCCCTCAGGGGTCGTAGGACACACAATTGGTTTAGGTTAGGTTAGGTTTGTCTGTGTTATGCTACGGGGACTCCTATCTTTCGCGCCCACTTAACTTCTATCCATTTCCACACCTTAGTTGCTATCAGTTTCCTGCCTTTTGTTTTTTTTTCTTCCTAACTCAAGTTTATTTATCTGCCCATTAATTTGATATTTTCTTTAATCCCCCATAAATTAACACTGAATAATGCTTTTTTCTCTGTGAAAATTATTCTGTGATGGAAATATGACCTTAAACCAACTACTGTACTATCATACATGACTTTTTCATCGGGGCATCTATAATTTCAGCCGCCCACTGCAGGGGCTATACAGGGGCGGCTGAAATCAGAGGTGCCACGGCGGGAAAGTCGAAATGTGAAAGTTAAAAGTTAATATAAAACATTGAGAAACACACGTATAGAAATAGTTAAAATTTGAAAATAATACAACTATAAAAATTAACAAAATTCTGTGAAATTTTGGAAGATCAGAAAGATATGTTAGCGACATAAAGTACTCGTACAGTGTCACAAGTTAGACCCGAAGATCAACCTAAAATACCACATTGAGCAATGTTATCATTGTGGGTAAACAGGCTTTATGAAGGCGATCCTTCAAGAGAGTGACAGATTTGTAAGTAAACGTTTCTAGCAAGAATTAGCCTAGCGTATAAGACCGACGCGCACAGCTCTCTGACTTTATAACGGTTTTAAAATGAGACGAAGATTAATGCCCGAAGCGTTAATTAGGGATAATTGGAAAGCGACTGAACCTCAATAAAATGAGCTCGCTTGACTTGCAGATCATTGAAAAAAAAATTTTTATGCCTAGATTTGAGGTTAGAGGGAAAAAAGATTTTCTTCGATTCCGCATACATTACGTTACTAAAGTTGAATTTTTCAGAAATTTGAGTGCATCCCTTTTTGAACAACTTTTAAAGTAATTGTTTTACAATTACCAGAGCTACTACCCAAAGAATAGAAGAATCGTGCGAGAGAGCTTACATCTCAGCATAGACTTTTGACGAACTTCGTTTTCAAAAACAAAAGCAACAAACTACTACGCAAACCGCTACAGGAAGACTCAATGCAAAGAACCGAAATGCAGGCAAAACTGGAGCTCGAGACCCACGGCAAAGAACTCAGCATAAAGACCAAGCGAGAAAGACGAGCAGGAGCCTGCGTTGAGTCGATCGAATTCGGGACCACGCAAGAGGTGCATTACTGCGATTGCGGTCGTGATTGCGACGACCGGATTAGGTTTTTGCCAAGGTGTTCTTAGGGAGGGATAATGGCGCCTCGTACCACTTCTTAGGCTCGAGCTCCTGACGTGATGCTTGTCAAAAACTGACTCTGCTCTGAAGAACGAGGTGCTTCTCAAGTCGCAGTTTCAGTTAGATTTGTGCCTCGATTTCGGCCACGAACTGCGTACATGCAGAGCTGCTTCCCTTGATTGTGAGCTGGTAGATGGTAGATGGTATAGCTGTGAACTGCGATTGTGGTGTGCTAGATGGGCTTGCGTTGCAATGCACGGGTTGGGTTTGGGCTGAGGTTAAGACATTGCGTACGCTTTGAACTGCTGTTTTATTTCAGACGTTAAATTTCAAGTGTGGACGGATCAGATTATGATTCCTTTGAGGGCGGAAAAGATCGGGTAAACTCTAATGGCTGAGTTATCAGATTGCTTATGGTTCATTTATGGAACAAAATGCAGTTAGGTAGAGAAAGGAAGAGACTATTTACTCATATGTCCGCAACCATCACATCAATGCTGAGAATAAATTATAATTCAGTTTTGCACTCCAGAGGTTGTTCGGACGGAACATGGAATAAATAGAGACCGAAGCAGACTATGATTATGATGCATTAGATTTTATTTTGATAGCATACAAACACAAAATGTGAGCGTGCTGAAAGTTTTGATCGATGTAAATCAGATAGTGCTTTGGTTGAATACGAAACAAATTGTGAGCGACGAAACTCAGGATTTTTATTTAGCCTCAACTCCAAAAAACAATTTTCAAATTCTGATTTGAAATAATCTGCGTCGAACGGTTGGTGTGATTGCTGTAAGCAGTGACTATGGTGAATAAGATTGCTTTGGCTACAGAAAATATATACAAAGGCATAAAAACGTTTGCGAAATATAAGTAAGACTGTGTCTACGTTGCAAATTTGAACAGGAGGATCAATTGCCTCAGCTTGTTAGGGGAGTATTATGAAACGTCAATATTTTTACTATGGGTTGGATTAATACCTTTTGCTGAGAGGAACCTATTGGATGGCAAAAATATTATTTTAGGTAGCAAGAGTGAGTTTCGGAAGACAAATTTCATCGTGTTCGTTCGAGTTCGTAGAATTTTTGTAGAATTGCTTTAATTTTATTTGAAGAATAAACTTCAGAAAATGGAGTGCAAAATTTTGTGCCCAACATCACAGCGCTCTAGGTGCTGTTAAAATTAGCCACTATTCTACTTAAGAAACTTTTTCTAATGAGGCAATAAGTCTTTGGAGTTGAAATGGAAGACGTGTGTGCACGTGTCTTGTGCAACAAATGTCTGACTTTACAGGGCGAGGTAAAATAAAACTTTCAAAACACTCTCTAAATCTTGGAAATATATTTTTAAGAGTAATTAATTTACGATAGAAGTTGTTCTCATTGGATGAAATGGAACTCTAATGAGGGCTAAAGTGATGTAATTACCCCAATTTGACAACAATTTGACATCGTGACAACAATCGTGTTTGTCCCAATTTGACAACAACAAAACACGATTGCGTGATGTCAACTACTCGCAAGCAGCCGCTGAATTGACGGTCTTGCCCTTACCTTATTTATGGTCACTCGAAATAGAAGGCACACGCACGTGCGTAGAGGCGCGATGTGCCTCTCAGGCGTCAGGCGCAAGCTCTCCAAATTTATGGAGCTCGGAAAAATGAACATCGCGTCCCCTGAGCTACAGGGGAGCGTCACCGTGACGTCCTTCTGCTGTGGCTCCTATTCACTCGAGTGTTACTGGTGAATATTGTGAAATTTTAATGAGTTATTGCAGAAAAAAGTTTGCTAGGAAAAAATTTATCAGGAATGTCCGGTGAAGTCACTTTACATTTTTCCATATTCCATTTTAGAGTTTTGTTTTCATCAGTGACGGACAAGGTGAATTAGGCGTTCCGAATTCACAGGTGAGTTATTGCAGAAAAAAGTTGTTAGGGAAAAATTTATTAGGAATGATCTGTGTAGTCACTTAATATACTTCCACATTTAATTTTTGGTGTTTGTTTTATCAGTGATGGAAATGATGAATTTGACGTTCTGTAGTTTTTATGCGCTCACCTCAGGTGAAAATGATTCCTAGCTGATATTGTTGCTTCTACCCCATCTATCTTGCTGTCATTTGTGGCGTACACGCTCTGTAGCTGCAGCCTCAAAAAATAAGAAAAAAGGAAAGAAACAAAGGGAAACAGTATATTTCCAAAAAGTCGATACAAAAGTTCGAAAAAGGAGAACAACCAACATTCGCAGAAAACATCGTATTTTTTTTTATTAAGATGTGCGAATGAGTCACCGATCAAACGGATAAGAGCGTAACGTTTAGGTTGAAAGCGGTCATGATGGAACATGTTTACCCTAAAATGTGAACCTCGAGATATGGTTTTCATGAAGATAAGGAATGTATCGATAAATTGAAATTTCATTAAGTGAAAATGGCTTCTTTTTGTCATCTAACACCAAAATAAAAAACTTATCTACAATTTGGAGAAGCGAGTGAAGAAGTACGTCGCAGTATACACAGGGTCAACAGATGTTCCATTGACAGATTCACCGCGTTTTTGAGGTTGTTAACAGTTGGTTTAGTTAGGTTGTACGTAGAAGAATTCGAGAATCTATTTCGCTGCTCGAAAACATTTTTATCCTACCTAAGGAATATGAAAATGCAATTGCACGATAACATTTCCACCCCGTGTGATAAGTTATTTTTACCTGTACATGAATGAGGAATTTACAAAGTGGAACACATATGACCCAGTAAGCAGTTATCGTATCGAGTACATCTCTCCCTGCCTCCTGACGTACAGCTATATTGTAGTCCACTGTACAACACCCACACCCCCCCAAATCGTCCTCACGTTCACCCATACGGGGATCCACTGTAAAGTAACCCCCCCCCCCCGCACAAGTGTTTTTTACCCCCCGCAGCACCCCCACACCACAAGAGGGGGAGGGTTGTCCGCTGTCTGCTGGTGCGGGTAGCCCGCACTGCTGATATCGCGCGCTGGTTGGGAGCGCCCTGCCCAGCTCAAATCATCGCAAAAAATACTTCTTTTTGTTTGTGCTTGAGCAACGCCCTAACCTTCTACATTTACTTCGGTTTTGAAATTTTTTCTCAGTACTATGTATTGAAATTATCTTGTACTGCAGAACATGTCTGCAACTAATAATTTGAACGCGCTTGGTCTTATTACATAGGAGGTATTATAAATCTTGATATTGGGTGAGTGGAATAATGTATATTCTTTTTGTTAGCCTAAATATTTGAAACCGAATAAAAAATACAAATTTAAAATATTCTATGCAAGCTTTTAGAGAAATGCATGTCCATGCATAGATGTATGTTTGCGCAAAATTAAAAAAAGTATCGAAATACAACCAAGGTTATTTGGTAAATAATCTTATGGATTATTTTCGAACAAAGAGTGGATACAATTTAACAAAACTACACGATATCAAATTTCCTTAGATGACTACAGATGTGCCTGAGGAGCGAACTCCTTTTGTTCCAACTATCAAGCAACGCACTAGTGCATCGACACGGAAATTTTCAAAACACATTCCGTAACAGTTTATCTGTCAGATAACCAACCTACCTACATAATCCGTACCGTTCAAACGCCTGCACCCGATTTTGATGAGACCAGCTGAGCTGAGGACACGGTCGTTACAGCAACACGTACTGCTTAACTTTAAGATATTTTAAAAACCAATAATGGTACTATCTTTGTTGTACCATCTTCATTGGAAATAAACTGTTTTTCTTTCTTTATTTTTCTTGCTTCACGTACGGTCTTTCATAAAGAGGGTTGCCGAGAGACGGCACGGTGTACCGTAGTGACAGATGACCAGTTTAGAGACGGAAGTTCTTGAGTGGAGGTGATTTGTAGAACTGGGGAGGCGGTGAGGTTGTTAGCGCTTTATGAAGTATAACATGCGAAGATGTGATCTTCATCTGGCCGCTGTGGGGCTCCGTGTGGGGACAGAGAGGCAAGGTGAGGTAAGTGGGGCAAGTGAGGTAGGTAAGGTGGGACACGTGAAGTAGGTAAGGTGGGGCAAGTGAGGTAGGTAAGGTGGGACAAGTGAAGTAGGTTAGTAAGGTGGGGCAAGTGAGGTAGGTAAGTAAGGTGGGACAAGTGAGGTAGGTTAGTAAGGTGGGGCAAGTGAGGTAGGTTAGTAAGGTGGGGCAAGTGATGTAGGTTTGTAAGTTCAGTAAGGCGAGATGGGAGGGACGAGTGAAGTGTGTTTTAATGAAGTTTTTAGGACGTCATTACGTCACTGCTGCCGCACACACGCGCGTTGTTTTTGCTAAAATTCGTACTACTGCAAAAGGAATCACTGTCGAGCGTGCTGTTACACTTTTCCGTTAATTATTTTCTTTCACGACTCGAACCTCGTCCCTCTTAGAAATTATTTCATTAAGTTATTTCCTGGCCACCAGTAGTCTTTAATTGGAATCAATTGTATTGCTGAAAAGATTCATTTGGTGATAGATATGATCAAATTATGCGTTTGGTGAGAGGGCCGATTATTTCAATATAACCATATTCTCAAGATATATCGATTTATGCGGATTCAGTTTCGTATGAATAATCGATCGATTCAGCTCTGTTCAGACATATGGTAAGTTGCACAGTGTAGAAATAAATCAGTAAGCGAAGGTTTGTGACTGGAGTGAGGGCGAGTTATTAGGTTTTTTTAGATTTTTACGGGCTACATATAATCATGCGCGTACACGTTTTCAGTTTAGAATCTGTTTCTTTTGTTACATTACAGAAAGAAAAGTCACATTATATCTTTGTTCAAATCAATTAATTTACTTTCAATAAATTCATTACCTCTGAATAAATTCAACTTTAGAAAAATTTGTGAGCAGGAGTGCAGGACTTTTACTGAAAATAGGTTGCATTTATACGTCCCATGAGGCCCAGGAATTTAATTTCCGAATTTATTATGAAGCCCATGAATTGCATCAAACGTTAACACCTGCCTGATGTATTCTGAATATGTAGCATATTAAAGCACGAGGGTACGAAACCTTATTCCAACCTAAAAGACACTACAACGAATTTAAAAAATCGTGAAATTCATTCTAAATCAAACGCCCTGGGCTTCGGTACATTGTCAGTTGCACGGCTGAACGCAAACCAAAACTTAAATGGTACGCAGCTCAGTAAATGCTCTCGGCGATTGCAAATTGGTTCCTCAAAATTAAGTTGGGAGGCGTAGGAAACCAGGCGGTAGCTGCCCCAATTACGGCTACCATCAGTTGGAAAACTGGCAATTTAGCGAGTGGTCCTCCAGCCGTAATTGGACGTCGGACTCGAGATGCGGCGTGTGTGGTGGGACGGTTGTGTGGTGTGGTGCACATCTGTGTTGTGTGGTGCACATCTGTGTTGTGTGGGGCACATCGGTGCTGTGTAGTGCACATTAGTGTTGTGTGGCACATGTTGGCATTATTTGTGTGGCACACATTAGCGTTGTGTATGTAGTATACATCAGTGTTGCATGATAGGCATCTGTGTTTTGTGACACACATTAATGTTATGTTACGCACATTGGCGTTATGTGGTGCCCATTAGTGCTGTGTGGCACACATTGGTGTGATTTGGTGCACGTCTGTGTTGTGTGGTGCACATTCGTGCTTCATGGTACAGGGGAACACGAGTGAGAGATTATTTTTGCAACACCCAACTCCCGCATTTTTCTCGCGAGAATGATGGGTTCTGTTTACTTTCCCTTGAAACGAATAATAATGTTTAAAGTATTTAAAGTTCCTTCCTAACTTCTTGAATTACTCAGAAGAACTTACATTACTATTCCCAGAACTGTGGAAATTCTTTTAAGATCTGGACCCATATATCTGCTTGGAAGATGACCCGTATATTGCTTTGGGATTTGAAGAATATTCAAGGAAATACTCCCGACACAACGCAATGTGTTTTCTTACCGTATGAATGATTCAAATTTTCCAGCAGTGTCAAGAAATTATTCTCTTTGGAAGTGTGGAGTGCGTGGTTTTTAGCGGATTATTCAAAGCTTAAGAGTAAATACGCATGTTTATGCTGTCCGCCTAGCATGGGTCCGTAGCATAGACCTAAGATTCAACTTCTTTACTTCGACGAATTATTGTATTTTACTTTTGTTCTACTACCTTTGCAATGGTAAAGAGCACTGATGCATGATTTGCTCTTAAAATTAAGCAGAAGATGGAGAAGCAGGTGGTATCAAAGAGAAGCTTTATTCTGCTATTATAAATCAGCGTGAAAAAACTTCTTCTAACTTGTAAGCAGAAAATGGAGAAGCACGTGGTATTAAAGCGAAGCTTCCTTGCGCCATTATCTGCTTGAAAAAATTTACTCGTACTGTCGAACAGTAGACAACGCACAATACGTTGGCTAAGGTATCTTATCCAGGGTCATGCAAAGAGGTCGCACATGCGATGAAGGCTTATAATTAAGAAGCGTGTGAAAAATTTTTCGAAAACACAGTAAAGTACATTGAATGAAACTTTAATTAGCAGAAATTAGGCAAGAGGGATTGGAAAATATGCACCACTTCGTGTCATAACATTATTCAAATCGTCCCCTCGAAGAGCTGTTTTAGTCTGCTGCGATGAAGAGCACTTCCATGGATCGCGAGCGTTTGATGACCAAAACTTTCGATATCGGTCTTGTAGCAACCCACATGATTTGCACCAACGACCATGCGTACATGCAAGTCAGAGGATATATATTAGGCGCAAGTTAAATGTTAGTTTTAAGTACCGTAGAGTTCCGCTAAGTGTGTCATGGCTATCGTAGGTGTGTCGTGTGATAAACGTATGACCATAAGTAACCTAACCTAACCTCACGTTATAGTGCTATCGAGACGTAGGTCTCATGCTACATAGTGTAGTAGACCTCACGTTCTAGCAGCACCGAAAATTCTCAAGTATTTCGCCCGAGTGCATCGAGCTTTACGGATACCCAGTGATGGAAGGAACAGTAATCGCTGAAGTCTCGAGCAGCGCCGTTATACAGGTCCACTAGCAATGGAAGCACTCCGGTCATACGGTAATTCAAGGCAAAATTGAGGTCGAAAAAAATTCTGACCGATTAGGGTTGCAGTCGAGTGTCCCAAATTGTTGACCGGAATCGCTTTGCATCAATGAAGGCACTACTGCGAATTGCCAATGACACCATTTCTCTTGCTGTTTGTGAATCTACTCTTCGTACGGAACTGTGTGCAATGGATATATGGATCACAGCAAACTGCCGTAGTTAAGTTCTGCCCTCGAGAGAACTTGTTTAAACTGGTCCGAAAACTCTCACATCAATCTGTAAATAAGTGGAGGTACCTCGTTATGAGGTACCTCGCTCATGACAGAGCAAAATTTCCTACTCGGATCTAAAAACTGATGCAGAATAACAAAATTTTTACGCAGGTTCGTCCGTTGAAAATCGGATGCCTTCCGGGGATGAAATTGTTGCGGTAATTTTTTATGATACTGGTACAATTTTCCTAATACAAAACGAACGAATCGAAAGAGGGAATAGTTAAGCAGTTCACTCGAGAAAAATTCGTAGTAATTAATTCTACTTTCAAATAAACAGGTGCCTGAAGTATACAGCACAATGACACGAATATAAGTTGTTTATTCTTCATGAAACAATCAGACTTTAATAAAACAATCAGACCATACCGTCCCCTCCTACGACGAATGTTTCTTTGTGCGGCCCGCCCTCTTCAATAAAAATACGCATCTTCCAAACAGGTTTGGCAATTAAATTCAGCAAGAAAATATTGCAAAACCGCTGCGATCCTAACGACCTGTCACCAATTTGGTAAGCCTGATAGAACAAGTCGGGACACACCCGAGTCTGGGGAGGGTTGTGCTCTTACATGCAAGAGAGTTGCTTTTTGACACGCGTGGTGTATGTCATAAGGTGTATCGTGTGTGTGGCGCGCCAGATGACCAACACATGCTGACCTTGTTGCATTTGTTCTTCGTTTAGGTCCTGTTGTGTTGAACACAGTTGCTTTTTTGTAACAGTTGCGCGTTGTTTCAAGAGTTGTTTCGAACTGACGGATGTGTTACTGCAGTTTGTCGTTGAATGGCTGAAATTCTTACTATAATGTACCATAAACTGTGCATGATTTTTGGAAGTTGGTCACTTACAATGTTTAGTGCGCGAGATTTTAATGTTCTAATATTTTATCAGTGTCTTTGATCATATGTTCACATGTTCATTCATACGCATGATATTGTCAACGCAAGGTAACATGATTTGGTGAGCGAGCTTGGAACTGATGAGTTCACTTATGTTAAAATGTGTCTCTGGTAAAATGTGACGTGCTCTGCCCATACATTCTCGTCAGCTTTTTTATCCACAATTCAAATGAAGAAAAAACACTTCTGCTTGTGGTGTAGGTTTGATACTTCGTTCTGGCCCCAGTTTTTGGCGGTGCATCCAATCGTTTCTGGCTCTAATGACCAAGATTCCTGACTGCGTACCCCTTCGTTCTGTGCTGAATAACTTCATTCATGTACGATGAACTTTGGTTCGAGTGTGTGCAAGTATTTTCAACAACAATTCTCCTTAATTACTATTCTAATTTACGCTTTTGCTTTTGTGGCGTGTGACTTGACTTTCGTGACCAAAGTGTCTGACCATTCTCATGTTTTCGCAATGGTGGCCCAATGCGCCAATATTCCGATGACTGCGTCGTTTGGCGAGGTCGTTTGAAGTGACTAAACGGCACGTAGGCAACGGAAATCTATGGATGACCTCGAAAATCTATGACTACCAGCAGAAATCCATGAATGGCCGCTGTGTAATTCATGATCAGCGGATCCCACTGTGCAGTCTCAGCTAGGTGCACGAACAGTACGAAACTAAATGATGGTCATGTTGTCCAATGTAGGCTACGCACAATATGCGTTACACTTAGTGCAAAAATAAATTACTAAATGAGACGGTGCTATCGCTGTGCGATACAGCTTGGGTTCTCAAAGTTTTTTCAACCAAAGACCACTTTTATCACAGAAAATAAGATGAGGACCCCCTCATATGTGTTTCACTCATAAATATATCTAAATGAATCCACTTTTAAATTCGTTAAATTTTGCAGACCCCACCGTAGTATACAGGATACAGGACATGTGGTGTACTTAAAAGATCTGCTCGTCGTATCCAGTGCTAGATTTCGACTGCTGCGATAGCAGCGTTGTCGAGGCTGCTTCAGTCATGTGAAAGCCTTGATTAACGCTACTGAATCCAGGGAGTGATTCGTGTGCTTATTATCACGCAAGTGTAAGATTAGTGTCGAATATGACGACCAAAATCCTTCGCAAAATACGTACGACCTGCGTAATCTCAGGCCACAGTTATAAATGAATAATTTCTTAAGTGAAATTTGAAATTATTTAGAACATCGTTTATAATATGAAAATATTTTCTTCAAAAATTTTAATCATTCTTAATTTCCAAAACATAAAATTAGGACACGTCTTTCGAGTTTATAGTTCATCGATTTCACGGCTAAGTAACGTTCTCATATTCGGAACGGCTTACTTATTTTCAGCCGACAGATGTTAGTGACAAAATCTGTAGTGAAATGTTAATTTTTAAATTATTTTCCAAGTGAAAGGCGAGAAAATTTTCTCCAAAATTGAAGTAGTGTAACACTAAAAGTTTTTCATGATACTACATAGCTTTTTTTTACAGGTGGCAAATTTGATAAAAAAAAATTTGTAACACTAAAAGTTTTTCATGATACTGCATAGCTTTTTTTACAGGTGACAAATTTGAAAAGGGTACACAAATATTGATGCATGAGCTTGAAAAATTCTGCAGCAAATTGGTCGTGTATTTTTCTATAGGTGATGCAGTCTGAAGAAACTGAAGTCATAGCTGTTAAACGCAGCAGTTTGTTCATGAATAGTTGGTTATTAATGCTCCATTGCACACAATAAAAGTGTAGTTTTGGGGTTTATTTATCCAAATGCTGCTAATGCAAGTAATGAACATTCGCTTGGTCTAAATCAAAATCCTATTCAAAAAGGGAAAATAAAAAGAAACGACCCACTGAATACTGACCCCTTCAGGAGTAAAACTTATCTTTTCAGTTGTACGTCTGTATATTTATTTGTTTGCGCCTTCTTCAAGAGTATAAGGCTTTATGTGTGACTCACCTACAATAATTACCTGCTTCAGTTTGTCGATGTATGTATTTCAGGTGTGTTTACTCTGATTCATCGGCTACTCTGTGTTGATACTTCATTATTCACCATCTGCTCAAAACTTACCAATGAGCTCAAAAGTTCTGAACTGTTTATCTTAGTAATTCCCTCTTAGTAGTCCCGCACCTTTTACCTATGCATTACTTCAGATCGTCGTAAGATTGCGTTATAATTGAAAATCCAAATTATCATGCTTGACGTGCTACATCTGAATAAATAACTCTATTTTCTTATTTAATTTATCTTAGTTCACACTGATTACGAATTCGTTCGTTCTTATTGTCTTCCATTCGCTGATATTATATCCATATAAGGAGCCGTTCTGAAGTAAGCTCTGAGCGAGACCTCCTCACAGGCCATCGTTTGCGTCCCGAAATATTCTGTTTATTTCCCGCCGCCGCCGCGCTTATTGCTAACGCTAGACAACAGCCCGCCATCTGGGCACCTGTATTAGAAACAATACTAACAGTTATCGTTATATGTGCGTTGCTATTTATTCATCGTGTCTTGGTATTTCTGTGCATCTTTCCGATAGGAAGTTATTTATCTGAATGCTACAAATAGAAAAAGTGAATTCATGGTTTTATGGCTCCCGAATCACTTACAGCCATAGTTATGTCGCCAAGGATGCCAAGCTGATAATGTTAGATACTTCCATGGGGACTAGATTCCTATGGGAAAGTATTGATTTGAATGATTTTCAAGATCACTGTGCTTATTTTGTGAAGTTTTCCAGAGCAACCATTGCGGAAACCTCATACAAGTTTCTCCACGATCTGGAAATGCCTTTCTGATAGGCTGCAGAGAAACTGTACGCCTACAATATGATTGAAATATGTGAGATGTAAGACGCATTATATTTATGACTCAGTAAATTGCATCAGTATGGACTAACTGAGTAGAGTAACCCACGAATTTAGTATTCTATATGTTTTTATAAAAAAATTTACTAGTATTGTACTAGGTGAGATAGGGTAAATAAAAATTTGGAAACTAAGTACAGTATTTATTTAACAGCATATTTTCAATACCAAACTGCACTAATGTTTTGTCAGTCTATGTAATTATGAAGTAAAACAGACAAATGAAAAAGATAAGTAAACACAAATAACTAAATTGAGCAATGTTAAAATAACCATACTGTATGTAAAAAATTTCAAGTTGACTGCCATTAAATGTAACTCAAATTATTTTAAATGCTTTTTCCCTATCTTACATTTCTATTTGATAAATAGCCGAATGTTATTGGCTCACGCGATGATTTTCTTCGATAATGTAAAATGCAAGGACTGCACACATCATTGGCAATCGCGAACAACATCGCGAACAACATAGCGAACAACAACTACAATCATCATTGATATCATGGCGCATCAAAAAAAAATCTCCCAATAACATCACAGGAGAAATCAATGCCTCCACAGACAGAGCCAGTCATTAATTTTACAAGCAAGGGTTGAAACTTGTAGCAGACACTCCATACTCGTCAAATTTAGAGGTGTGGGAAAATGTTCAACAAATCTTCTTTTTCTTTCCTTTGAATTAAGATTTTAACGCTCGGGTGTCATTATATGGATTAGCGTTCACGTACTTGCGAAACATTATATCATGGAAAGAACGCTACTTGCTGTAAATTTACGAGACAAATGAGAAAATAAGACTGCACTGCATACGAATAATTATTTTAGAACGTCTTGTACATGCATGTACTTTTCATGAAATGTGGTTGATAAATTGGACATTCCGATATTATTGCCATTTCGCATTTGAGGAACTCTACCTTGAAAACATTTTAAATAACCTACACCTGCACTTCATTTTAGTCATCTTACATATGCATGAGTGTGTCGCGCTCAAAAGGCAAAGAATTCTCACACCAGTAGGTGCGTGTTGAGCATTCTGGATCCGCCGGCCTCAAAAAAACCTCCTGGTTGGGCACTTACATTCAATTTCAAGCTATAAGACAACAGGGAAAAGCTTTGGATTAAACCAACTAGATTAAGACATGTAGAATGCAAAAAAAAAATGTTTCAAATAGTCCACCAAGAAATTAGAAAGTTAAAATTGTTTCTAATACAATAATTTTTTTTTGAGAACTGGGCTGCTAAATCAGCTATATCGAGCTCGACCTCGGTGAAATGAGCTCTCTATGTGTAGATGATAAGTTTAAATATTTTTAATCCTTCACATTCTCGCAACGTGATTGTGATTTATTCTTGCGATGTAAAAATTTGTGTTGACACCGAGGCCTCAATGAACATCGTTCGTTTATCAGCGCATTTAATACGTTCGCCTCGTAACGAGAAATACCATGAGACTCAGATTAACATTCATCACAAATTATCAGAGCAGAATATCAACAGAAACGCAGTCCCACCAGCCCATTCTGCTTCCGGATCACAGTGCTGCAGTCTAAGTTTCCCATAAGTACAGTTTTCAGGAAATTCGGCCGACTACAAAAAACTATGCGCTGTTTCAACCCATTTCGCTTAAATGTCTGCGCATTTAACCCATCTCAATACGGGGAGGGACGACTTTACCTACGACAGTGCGACAGTAACCTGAAGACGCAATGGTTTAAAATCAAGCCACGGACGTTGTGCATGACAAGACGTTGTCTCCACGGCTTCGGTGTCGGCTACGATGTAGCCAATTCGTTACCGTGAGCGTTACACGGTGTGCGGTCACGCGCTGTCGCTCTGCACCTCAGCTTTATCTTCTACACCTCGTGAGAGCATTGTCTACTTCCCGTGGCAATTGATTTGTTGAAGGCTACAAAGGTCAAACGAACTCTGGAATAGTGGCTACAATTTTATAGGCTTATTGTTTTTATGTGCTTTGTTTTAAAGAAGCGCGTTTTGCGGGAATAGCGGCTATCATTTTCTAGCCTCATTTTTTTGTGCTTTATTTTTGAGTATCGCGTTTTGAGGAACTCCAAAATTTGGAGCGTGATCATGTTTATCGTACAAGTGGTCTGGATTCTAATAACATTTAGGAGGAGAATATATTAAGAAATTGGTATTGCTTTTTAGGAAAATAAAGAATGAACACAAATTTGCCGAGTTTTTATACCTAATCATACACGATTTGCTTCATGTAGGCCACGTCTGCTCACGTGAAAACAATGAAATAAAGTCTTTTAGTTTTCTTTTTAGAGTAACTTTTCTCGATATGTTAAGAAATGAAAGGTCTTAATTACAATTGCACGTTTTTGATTCACCGTAATACAGAGGTTATGCATCACACTCCAAGATGATCGTTTCGTATACGTTTACTAACTGCGTGTGTGTAGAAGCCTGATCTTCCCACTAAGCTTAGATTAGATTGGATTAGTCGTTAGTGTTTGCCTCCCTACCCGCAACAACAAATGCGATCCAAAGAGAGAAAAGAAGAAGGCACCATTTAGTATGGAGTAAAGGGAACGCGGAATCTATGCAGAAAGGGCATAGAAACAGTAAGATGAAAAATAAATTCATGAAACAAGATGAAATTGAAGAAGAAAGTAGCAGGTGCTGAAAAAACAGGACAGCAGTGAACCGAAAAAAGATGGTTCTTAACATAAAAAAGGCATTTTATTCCAACAAAAAGAAGGCCTACCTAACTCTGAGCTCGGGCCCTCACATTGTCCCCCTGGGAGTGCTAATTCCCATAGATACAATAGTTGTGTTCCCTCTAAGCCTTCACTAATATCACGGTTAGCAATGATGATCTTAGGACCGAGACATTGTTGAGGTACGTGTGGGAATCACGATATCCACGCGATACATTCCTCGTTTTTTTCCTGCATGAAGACATCAGGCTCACAGCTTGCAGGACAATACGTTCCGCCAAAATAATAGCATGATTCACTCAGTTTCATTGGCAGTGTTCGCGCTAATAAGCCGATATACTAGCGCCTAACTTGGCCACTCGGACCTGAGATCGGTCGAGCTGCGCTCAAAACGCGTAATTTATCGCCTACTTGAGACAGGACTGTTGCCGCAAACTGCTTTGCAGCATGAGATGTTACTGGGCTCGTCTCAAGCTACGTGGTGGGGTGCTCATCGAAAATTTCAATCATCCTTAAAAGGAAAAATTTTGTTCCTAGTCAATTGCTATTGAATCATCGAACTTTGCTCGATGGTAACTTTTTTGTATGGATGATTGTACTTAAGTTGTTGAGGAGTTCCATGATTTCATATGGGTCAATTTAATAATTAGGAACTCAGCTTGCTGATAATGCTCGAAAAGCAGTGGCATGATATCTGATGCAAATTGCATTTACACACAACCTTGATTTTCTCAACAAGCCACGTCCCCCACCTGGGAAACCAATCAACAATATAAGTTTTCATCAATCAAATGATTTTCGACTCAGAAAACTTCTTCTTATACCACACACGTAAGTTTGGAAGGCAGGAAATGGTCGAGTCTGTGTGCATTATTAGAGGAACATTTTTGCAGAGCTGTGTTTGATAAACAACCGACGTGCGTCTCTCAAGGATATTGACGATGATGTATTGCGACAGACGCAGCCGCATTTTGAAAGCTGAACTCATTTTAGCGTCCATACTGTGAGAGCCAGGCATAAAAGTCGAGCAAAAAGTTAATGAGCTATTTTTGAATTATGATTTTTAGCCTAACAAATTAGTTACGGCGTAAGAGCGGCGTTTCAAAACGCCCGAGCACTGACGGTGAGGATGTTTATTTTATAGGAGCTTGAAAACATTCATCATTAATTATAGTAGAAAATTAATACATAACAAAATGCATACAATTGGGGAAATGCGAATCGCGTAAACAATATTGAAAGAATTATAAAAGATCATTGTAGGAAATATAAAAGAAACATAAGAAAAAACGAAGGAATGCTGGAGGTATTCAGGATATTCCCTGCTATGTGGAAGGCTTCTCAGTTCTTTCGCTTTAGATTTTTTTATGCGAGACTGAAGACTGAGCTCCGACTCTACCATGGCATTTGTGGAGAGGCCTCAGCTTAAGTGACCTGTAATGTATTCCTGTGTATACAAGTGCCTCACCGTTAATGGAAAAAACAGTCAGAGAAATAAAAAAACTTCATTTACATATTTGAAACAAAGCTGATTCATAAAAAATGTAATGCAACATTGTTTTTTCAAAAATGTTTCTTTATTATTATAGTACTGAATCCTTAGTAGATATACCATAACTGGTCATATAATCGCCATGTCTATGGTGGAGAAATTGAGAAAAAACATGAAAATGTGTTCCCACGTAAGGATAATTTAATTAAGATTGAACAGGCTTATCAATAATGGTAACATGAATGAAAATGATGATTTGTGCATAAAGGACTTCTTGAAGTACGCATTTTCTATTTGCGTTGTCACATGAGCTTCTCAGTCTCATTGGTTTCATAAATAATCATCAACGATCAAGCATGTAGTATAATAAAATGGTCCACTAGTAAAAATGTGAAATTAACTCTCGTGCATTTATGCAAAGCGTGCGCCAATCAGGAAGAATATGTTCTATAAATGTCTGATTTAGAAATTTTGAATATTTTTAGCCATAAATAATGCTATCAGGAAGAATATATGTTCCATACATAACTAATTTTGAAAATTTAGAAAATTTTTCGTCATAAATAATGGTAGCAAAAAAGACGGTAAGAGCGGCGAGGCGGGAGAGCAATGCATGATTTAATTCTTCACAATACTAGCCCTAGCTTACCTTGGTAAGGTTGTATTCTATTTTGTGATTTTAATTATACCGTTATTACTAGATGTTGAGTTTCGCTTGTTTTCAAGTATATCATGATTACATCGTGATTACTATAATCGTAATTACGACGAATATTACGAAACTTACAAAAATCGTGATCACGATAAAATCGTGATTTGATTACGCCGCTGCAGCATCAAATGTTATGTTCCTCAAGTTATTTGCAGTTACAGTACTATTAAAATTTTGTATTATTTAAAGTTGCCTCTCATGTTTGATCACCCAGTATAAATACGCCGCTGTGGTATCAGACGTCAAGGTTCTCTTTTTCTAAGGCGTCGAGATCTCACCGCTGCAACATTATAAGTCAAGATGCTTACCTTTACGTGGATCCGAATTTCTTTGTGCTATGAATTACTACAGTAAGATATTTGGCAAACCCCGCCACCTGCTTCAAACGAAGCAATTCACTTTGACATAATGACACTTATCATCTATTTACACAGTGAGTGAGATGATCGAATGATTCGTTTGGTGAACGTGTTGGGTATATCAAGATAGTCGTATTTCCAAGGGTATGATTTATTCGTGCATGCTTATTTTATCAATAATGTTTCATGATGATCGTCTTTACAAATAAACGTGAACTAGCAACATGCTTCTCTCTTTACAGCTTTGTGACATATCGGTATCCATCGTTCACCAATTCCAATAGAGTTATTAGTGTTGAGTTGTGGTTTTTACTTCCTTTTGAATCATCCGACCACATTACTCAATAAATGAACTACAACGTTACATTTACGTAAATTGTCTTATTCCGAGGCTGGTGGTGGCGTACACCAAACATTTCATTAGAATGTCTCATAAAAAAAGCAATTCGCGTGATGAAAATGCGGCATGTAACATCCCAGTCTAACTTTTGTCTCCGCCTGCATGCATGTTTTTCGCCGCCTTCTAAGCGATTTTCGCTATTAAATCGCTTAGGCGGCGAAAACCATGCACGGAGGCAGCGAAAAAGTTAGACTGGGATTCGATGTTGTGGAGGTGAGATCACAGGGTCCTAAAAAAGCACCTCAACATGTAATGCATCAGCCATGGAATAACTACTGCAGAAAACATTGGAACCTTATTTTGTTATTATTTCCTAGCACTGATCTGGCATTCTCAAGTAGGAATAATTCCGAATACGCTCAATTCTTCCGATCAATTGCCAGCAATTTTAGCACAAGCGTTCGCTTAAATTCGTAAATTTCAGTGGAAAAAACCGTGAGTTTACAAATGTTTCACTACGACACACGAGCATTTCTTGTTGTTCAATTACAAATTAGATTTTAAAGTTGTCAGTGTCACGGTTCAGTAGATCAATTCCCCAAGGCAATCTTGAGAGCAAAGAAACAGAAGCAAGCGGGTCTCACTCTTCTACGTTATGGCATCAATATCACAAGAACGAGAGAACTGTGAAGCCTTTCTTTCGGCTTGTGATTCACGCCTCGAATTCACAAATATATTCGAGTTGACTGGCTATACACAATTACTGCCACTTTACAGTATTTCAAGTGTGCGTGCAACCTTCTAACCCGATGCGACTCAGCTGGTCCTCAAAGGGCATCGTTATCGCGACATCTGCAGCATTGGCTGGGAAAGCCTCGTGTTGACACGGTTGCTTACAAGCAGGGCGGCGGCACGCTGTGTTCTCTACTGAACACTTTATTTATGCGAACATTTTACACACGAAGTGCACATTGCGAGGCATGGCGTGATGGGAAAAGCCAACACCAGCTTGTGTCCCGCGCGGTGCCATTCATTTGGCGCTGCTGATAAGGCGTGGCCTAAGTTCCGCTCAAATGCATTAAAATATCCGCCACCTTATCTGCCTGAGTTTGTTCTTCTGGCTTTTTTGAGAGCCCACATCGAGAACCACATGCATCGCGAGGCCTTCGTTAATCTTCAAGAATACAATGACGCTAACATTTAGAACATAATGGCAATATCATTTCAAAATTAAATGGCGTTTATATTTTTTATGAAAATGTATCAAGATTTTGAATAAAGTTGCGTCAGCATGTATAAATAGTAGATTTAATATTTTAAAAAATGGGATTATCATTTTCAAAAACTGGTGGGAATTATTTGAATAAGGGTACTTGTTAGTTGAATAAACTAACTTTATACATAATTGTGGGTTTGAGGAACATCCCGTTAAAAACATTAATAAAATGCTAAAAAAAAGAAAAAGGAAAAACAAAGAACAAAATAGAACACTGTGCTAACATTTGGATGAATTACAAATTATTAAGAATGGAACAAAGGTGTGTGGAGCCAGAGATAATAGTGCAATGTACTGTTGTACGCTCTCGTGTCAGTTGAGGATACAGTATTTTTAACACCAGCACGGCTTGCTCCCAGCCCAGCCCCTAAAGCTGGGCTTCTCAACCTTTATATTGTCGTGTACCCCCTTAGCTTAGTGGTGTATCTTCATTTACCCCCGGCACAGTCTACTTAAGAAACTATAAAAATACACTTAATGATTAATAATTATCATGTATACTTATGCGGTTGTAGGTATATAAATGTGGTTCTTTTTAACATATGAAGTAGGTTAAATATACCCCTAGGGGTACATGTACCCCCGGTTGAGAAGCCCTGCCCTAAAGGAAGCAATCTGAGACGGTGACTTGATATTGACCTCGATGTTCTTGCTGAATACTTGGGCCAGTCGTCAGGTTATGTTGAGCACAACGCCCTGTTGACGGGGCTATCAAAGTCGAGATCTGTCGTCCATGTTGAAGGCGCTCTTCGGTTAATTAAAATCAAGCTGTGAATTTGAGCCTTTTTTTGACTTGCTGCTTGCGAATGAGCACTGTTGTAGAATGGGTGTTTCTTTGATGTTTTGTTGATAAAAAAAAATAAGTAAAACATCTTAGAAGTCGTATGTAATATTGATGTTTTACTCGTGCATTTATGAAGTCATATGAAACTGGAAGTCTTAAAATATTCAATCATCTCTTTAATGGTAGACCAATTCATTAAAATAACTTATTCTAGGCCTCCCAGAACGGACGCCAAATCGGCAATTTTTGTAAGTACTGTAAACAGTCAACGCATAACAATATTATGTGACAAAAAGGTACTAGGTGTCTGATTCTCGTATAAAAATGCAATTGATGAAAAGAAAAGAATACCCGTTAGGTACTAGCAGCGACAAATTTCTAACAATTTATTACGATTTTGTTCACCTTTCAATAAAGTGTTGCCGTTGCTGCGCTAAGTTACTCTTGGATGTCTTTCTTTATTTGATGAGCAACTGTGTCTGGTTCATTAACTTACACGCATGTCCCTGAAGAAACTCATCCTCATAAGATAAGTAAGATAAGTTCGGAGGGTCAGATGCATCACTGGCTGGTCTCATAATTATCAGTCGGCAATTAAAAGCTAAAAAAAAGGATCCTTTTATGAGGAAATTTTTTGTTTAACTATCATTGTTTTTCCGCGACTACACTTTGGAAAGTGAATATTAATGAACTGAAAATATTTGATTTTAAGTAAAAGTTTTAAAGGAAATTAATTAATCTCTGCAACAGGGCATTAATGAGACGTGAAGATGATTATATAACACATTAAAAATGATTAGTAGCCTAAATGAACAACACCTACGAGGGACTTTGTGTAATAAAGTGAATGTCTTTTCAAGGGAAATCAAATAATTTATTAAATACTTCAACGCAATGGGTTTTGTTCTGACTCCAATGAAACAAATAGACGTATTGGTTTTCTGAATGACATTTTTCGGTGTGCCAGATTTGAGGGATTCATAAATATTAATGATTATTGCTAAATTAAAAAAATATTATTTAAATTTAAAATAGATCACTAGCATACTTATGATGAGCGATGTAGCGCTCATCATAAGTATGATGATGGTGATGAGCGATGTAGTCCACGTGATGAACCATACCGAAATAATTACTTCGGTTCAAAAGCCTTAACTATTCATCCATTAAACATTCCCAATAAATTAACTGCGTAGGTAGGGCTAATGAACTCGAAATGTGAAGTTATAATATTGTTTGGATCATACGAGATAACGAATGGATCGAAAAAATCAAAGGCCATAGATTTTAAAGTAGAATAAACATAATTTAAAGAGGTTTAAAGGGGTATTAACTATGCTTAAATAAATAAATAGACAGCAGTTCTATTAAATTACATATTTTGACGTCTTGTAGGCATTTGGGAAAACGTTAATGACCAAAATTTTATCCTCATGGCTCAAATAAGCCATTGTCCACATGTTATTTTGTAAATGATATTTTTTTCCACAAGCTTGATGGACTCAATATTTTAATTACAATGCTTGCCGGCTCTATATATATATCAATTACCTCAATTGATATATATATATATGTATATCAATTGATCAATTATATCAATTTTTACCTCCATAAAATATTCATTTTTTCTCTACCAACCTGCTGTTGTACAATTATGAGAAATTGTAAACCTTTTTTTCTCCATGAAGTTTTATTCAGCGCACAGCAGTGTAAGCGCGGTGGACCCATGTTTGTGATAATTACTAAAGGTTACGATAGTTAATGATAATCATGGTGTTTAATGAAGGTTATGACGATTAACGAAAAGCATGACGGTCGAAAAAGATGGTGTGATTCATATCCCGTGTCTACGTATGAATATTTATACGCTATGGAACACGAGTTGCGACAGGCCTGCGTATTCATTTCGATTCTACGAAAAAATGCGGAGATCCTACTTGAAAATATAATTCGTCGCGGGTTTTCAACGATCTCATTTACGCTCATACTAAGAATATTTTGGATGCCATAACTACGAACATAGTAATGGCATCCAACATAATCATCCATTCTGTATCTTTCATCCATTCATAATGCCAGAATTTTATACTTTTTCCTGGGGTTTTAATGATAGAAATTCATAAAAAAGTTACTCATAATTTAGGGATATTTCCATCTATGTTTAGATGATTTCGATGTTTTCTAAAGCCTCCTTTGAACGAGTTTTTGGCTCAAGCGGTTGAAAACGCTGGACAAAAGCGGAGGAGTTAAAAGATTCAACTTTTGAACCACTTAGAGCAATCAGGCAAAACAATACTGTGTCTCGATTTTACGATATGTTCATAAATTTACGTTAACAAATTTTTTGTTTCGTTAGTAATACTCAAAATACAATTGATTGCCTTGTATTTTAGGTCTCAATTTTATTTTGGGAATTAAATTAACGGGGTTTCTTTCGCATTAAAACAGGAGACGGCCTTCCTCACCGTGACGTTCTTCATTAGGGCGGTAACCCTAGCCTAGTGGTTTGTTCATAGCATCGCACGAGCGCAAACTTGCTTAAGGCCCATTTCACACTGAGCTAGCAAAGCAGCATCTAGCAAGCTCGCATGAGCTATCTAGCAGACGGTCTGCGAGACTGGTAGGTAGGAATAACATTTTCACCTCGCACGCTGGATGCTGGATAAAATGTGAGAGTTCTGTGTGAAGGCAACGCCTCGTAATTGTGCTATTTCTACCTACCAGTCTCGCAGACCGTCTGCTAGATAGTTCATGCGAGCTTGCTAAATGCTGGTTTGCACCCTCAGAGTGAAATGGGCCTAAGTATCAGTTGTGTGTTCTCATTCGATTAACGTGCGTTTGTAGAGGCGCAAGCTCGTGGTATTTGTCGAGATTCTAGTCCTCCCTCGGCGACACGTTCCTCTAGTTATGCGTGAATTCGCAAGTCACGTGTAATACATCTATGACAAAGGCTAAGGTCGTTAGTGCAGATTATGATAGTTAGTGAAAGTTAAGATGGTAATGAACGTTATGATGGTTTTTCAAGGGTATAATAATAATACAGGTCACTATGGCTCACGAAGGTTATGACAGTTAATGAAGGGGATAACCCTTGTGCTTATTGACCTTTGAATGGGCCTTATGTGTTAAAAAATAAAGTACAAAATTATACTACACATATGAGAAATTAAAGTTTGAATGTCTTTCTCATAACAAATTTTATCCGGATATTGACGAACTTTACTATCGTTGCTATTTTGTGGCTCAGAAATAATCATTCTGTTTATTAATAATCATCAGCATCGCAAGTGAATTAGACGAGCAAAAGTTTCAATTACTGATAGAATTTCCACAACAAAATGATAGTACTAGAAGGGCATATCTTGAATACTTCATCCATCTGTGCGGAAGCCTACATGACACACAACCAGAACTCAGAATCCGTGTCTCGGGCCACAACAATTCGTTGTTAATATTAGCTTGCAAATTAAGGCCGTGAAGCGCGTTATCGCTACCGCCTTGTTCTATTGTGCTGCGGGCTGTGGCTGCTGCGTCTGGTGTGCGCAGCAGCTGCTGCAGTATGTCGCTAAACAGCTGCTGATAAACGGTGCAAAACAGCGGCTGCTGAATGTCGCTAAACAGCTGCTGATAAATGGTGAAAAACAGCTGCTGCTGAATGTCGCTAAACAGCTGCTGATAAACGGTGCAAAACAGCTGCTGCTGAATGTCGCTAAACAGCTGTTGATAAATGGTGCAAAACAGCGGCTGCTGAATGTCGCTAAACAGCTGCTGATAAATGGTGCAAAACAGCGGCTGCTGAATGTCGCTAAACAGCTGCTGATAAATGGTGCAAAACAGCTGCTGCTGAATTTCGCTAAACAGCTGTTGATAACTGGTGTCAAACAGCTGCTGCTGAATGTCGCTAAACTGCTGCTGATAAATGACGCTGAACAGCTGCTGCTGAATGTCGCTAAACAGCTGCTGATAAACGGTGCAAAACAGCTGCTGCTGAATGTCGCTAAACAGCTGCTGATAAACGGTGTCAAACAGCTGCTGCTGAATGTCGCTAAACTGCTGCTGATAAATGACGCTGAACAGCTGCTGCTGAATGTCGTTAAACAGCTGCTGATAAACGGTGCAAAACAGCTGCTGCTGAATGAAGCTAAACAGCTGCTGATAAACGGTTCAAAACAGCTGCTGCTGTTTAATGTCGCTAAACAGCTGCTGATAAATGGTGCAAAACAGCTGCTGCTGAATTTCGCTAAACAGCTGTTGATAACTAGTGTCAAACAGCTGCTGCTGAATGTCGCTAACTGCTGCTGATAAATGACGCTGAACAGCTGCTGCTGAATGTTGCTAAACAGCTGCTGATAAACGGTGCAAAACAGCTGCTGCTGAATGTCGCTAAACAGCTGCTGATAAACGGTGTCAAACAGCTGCTGCTGAATGTCGCTAAACTGCTGCTGATAAATGACGCTGAACAGCTGCTGCTGAATGTCGTTAAACAGCTGCTGATAAACGGTGCAAAACAGCTGCTGCTGAATGTCGCTAAACAGCTGCTGATAAACGGTTCAAAACAGCTGCTGCTGTTTAATGTCGCTAAACAGCTGCTGATAAACGGTTCAAAACAGCTGCTGCTGTTTAATGTCGCTAAACAGCTGCTGATCAACGGTTCAAAACAGCTGCTGCTGTTTAATGTCGCTAAACAGCTGTTGATAACTGGTGTCAAACAGCTGCTGCTGAATGTCGCTAAACAGCTGCTGATAAACGGTGCAAAAAAGCATATGCTGAATGTTGCCAATCAGCTGCTGATAACTATTGCAAAGCAGCAAATACTGAATGTCGTTAAACAGCTGCTGATAAACGGTGCAAAACAGCTGCTGCTGAATTTTGCTAAACACCTGTTGATAAATGGTGCAAAACAGCGGCTGCTGAATGTCGCTTAACAGGTGCTGATAAATGGTGCAAAACAGCTGCTGCTGAATGTCGCTAAACAGCTGCTGATAAATGGTGCAAAACAGCTGCTGCTGAATTTCGCTAAACAGCTGTTGATAAATGGTGCAAAACAGCGGCTGCTGAATGTCGCTAAACAGGTGCTGATAAATGGTGCAAAACAGCTGCTGCTGAATGTCGCTAAACAGCGGCTGCTGAATGTCGCTAAACAGCTGCTGAATGTCGCTAAACAACTGTGTCACCATCACCTGTTTTCATGTCTCTATTATTTGGCTGCTACGTTGGTTGTAACGACTTCATTTGAATCATTGAAATGAGTCGGAGAATATAATAGCCCTAAATTTTTTTTTTTTAGGTCTCCTCCTATTAATGAATGAATTAATAAATTCGCTGACCCCCTATTTTTAGCGGTTAATGTTTCATTTTGTTACAGTGTTAGGCTATCTCTTAATTGATTATTAGGATCAGTTATGAGGCCTGCTGCATAAGGATTTGTTGTATTGGAACTGAGAGCAACGAAGAGAATGCTAAGCAATATTTTACCTCTGAAATCGATTTGTTGTAGTGCAATAATTTGACATACCCTTTGGTTCCTTTGTTGAAGAGTTCGTCGTTACTGCCACACTTTTTTAAGACACGTGCAAAATAGACAGAAGTAAGCAACTTACAAGCGACTCTGTTTTGTCCCGACCTGGTTTTAGTGACCTGCAAGTGGTGGGAACGGAACTTGAGATCCCAGAGTACATAAAATCTGAAAGTTGTAAACAATGAAGAATCGAACATATAGAAACTAATAGGCTCAAATATAAAACCTTTTCTGGAAAATGCACAAGAAAGGTACGCATCAAGTGATCTACCCTTATTTTCCAGCATTTTACTGAGTTCAGTTGAAGTCTATTCGAATTCCAATGACGATTAAACATGATTTCTTCCTGAATTGAAAATTGGTGGAGCCATGAAATGGTCTCCATACGCAATTTCACGGTGGCGCATGAGCTTCTTTCCAGTTTGGGTAGGTCTGTTGATGTCACAGAGAAATAATTTTGCAACTATTCCATTACTTGAAAATATTTTTAGCTCGACAGCATTATGAAAATTTGATTTTTGAGTGGGAACTTTTTGATTCATTAGCAATATTTATTGAAATAATCAATGACTCACAGCATTTAGAATGATTAAAATATGACCTGAATATTAGATAGATGATTTTGAAATAGTAGATATTTACAGGGTTCAAGACGTACACATACAGCGGGTAGAATACCTAAACTAACACTGCCAAAAGATACAACCGAGGAACCAAGTTAACTATTTGCATTCCTTCATACCCCGTGAAACGAACATCGCTCGTGAGTTAGTAACATGTTTTTACCTTAAACGAGCGCTGAACCATCAAAAAGAATTATTCATGGACACGTGTACTAAGTTTCAATCTAATTTAAAAAGTCATGTGGCATTCCAACATGTGACTACAACAGCAAATACATCGTATCAATGAAACATTCTTTCTGACGACATCGGGACGTAACCGATTTCACTCGCTCGCACACGCCGTCACCAACACAAACGAGCAAGTAAGATTACATGGATAGGTTCTTTTTAACGAGGTTTCAATTATCAGATAGTTTTAATCATGCCTCTAGATAAATTTCAATGAATATCATGAGCTTTGTGAAGGGTTTATCACCGTCAGCGTGAGCTCGAGCCCGTATGTTCAGACACGGAGATGATGCGCGTTGTGCGCCAATGAACGAAGCATTGTGCTATTGATGGCACTCCTCACGCCTTCAGCGCCCATGCCTTCGTATTAACGAGTCCAATTAGCATTAATCTGGATTTATCCTTGTGGCACTTCGTGGCCATCTACGAGCTTTCAGAAGTGGACGAGTACCGCTGGGTACGTGAAGATTAGGAAGTTTAATCAGTGTAACTCTCGCTTCTATTTGTGGCTAGTCCTTCGAAACAGACGCAAAAACATATGAAAAAATAACTTGATGTCGTTGTATTTGGTATCACGTTTACAGTACTTCTCTCCCGTTACCAAAAAGAGCAAGAAATGTCATTTCAAATCTAAATGGAGGCATTCGGTTAGCATTGAAATTTTCCGAGTATCAGGAGATGCTAGCGAGCAAATGAATATTATTACAGCATTGTACCTATAAACATTCATGAGGAATGGTTACGTAGACCAAGTTAGCAGAATGTTTCTTTGTCTAGATTCAATTGCGTAAAAAGATGTTGGTTGTCCCAATGCGTCTTTTGTGAAGGTATGGCTCCATTAGTTGCATAACTACAAATTCCGACAGAGTTGCATAGTCGGTATTCGAACATCGTTTACCACGTAGGAAATCACTCAATACTCTGATGGAGCATCCACTGCTAGGTGATATTTTACCCTAAATTTGTCAGATTTGCTCGCTATATATTCAGTGAATGGATAACGAGCTTAAGTTAGAATAAGTAGTTCACATACTGCAATGTCTGTATGAATATGATCGGTGGCAGGACTTGCAGTTCTCGATGAATCTGTCCTATATTACAGAAATGCGAGAAAACTTAGAAAACTTTGCGTATAAACGCTCAGGTCTTGAAAAACGAATATAAAATCTGATGTATTTTGGCAATTCCTTGTTTCTGTTTCGGATTGTTCTGTGGAAACAATTTATCCCCCATTCTTTCGGCCAAATTTGCTCCACAGGCTGCCCTCCTACAAGAAGTCCTCTGGCAAGCATTAATTATGCCGAATAGTTTATAATTTTCTTCGTTACTTGTTTTTCAAGAGTCAACTTGGTACTTCAGTTGCTATTCTTTTGATAATATGTATAGTTCGTAATATATTCAACAAAACATCTATCAACGAACAAACCGAACGCAAAGAGAACATTGTTTCGCTTAGGAAAGGAAGATCGGCCTTATACCATTATTTGGCCTTCTGAAGTCTGTTGTGTCCACACAGTCTTATTCTCAGAAGTAAAAGAGACATGCAAATCAGAAACTTTTCTCCGTTTCGACTGAGGAGTTATCCTTTCGTCTACGTCTGGAAGGAAATACAGCTCGATTATGAGTTGCACTAAATCATCTATACTATAATAAGAGCCGCGTCCGTCCGTCTGTCCGAAGCCAGCCAAAGTGTGTGATGAGCGTATCTGCGATACGGGCCGTGTGCACTTGGCCTCATCAACTCTCGAGAGATTGATTTTTTTTATTTTATGGCCTTCCTTTCATTTCGCCTTTTTTTTATTTCAAATAATGGGGGGTGGACTAGTATAAAATAATGTGACACTGAATTATTTATCAAAATCAAGGATCTGGAGTTATTGAAGCTTTCGTTTTTAAAGAACCTATGGCATCGATTGCGAGATTTCTTACAGGCTTTGTATGGCTCTCACTCCACTGACTCTCATGTACTTGACTCGCACTCCACTGATTCTCGTACACCCTGCGCTATAATTTTCCCTCGAGTTAATCTTCTGATCTTCAGATTCTTACTCCGCCTCCGTAAACCTTCACACCCAACCGGTCTTGACACAGACGGTTTGAAACCGTCTTCATTGTTAGACCTGTTGAGAAACCGGTCTTAGTGACCCGGCGGTTTTGAACCATCATCTTGGCAAAATGTCACCGTTTGCACCCTTCCTGACTGAGATGACATTTGTCCCTTGATCGTTACCTGATCTGAGTTACCTCGCTCAATTTTCTTCTGCATTATATCATTTACATATAGAAGGAAATTTCATTAAAACTGTAAATCATGTTAGATTAAATTAACTTATTGATTACTAGTGTAGTAAAACTAAAAAAGTGAAACTAAAATTCATGTAGTGAAATTTGATGGATAGACAAGTTTGGAGGCATAAAAAACAGTAGGAGTTTTCCACTATGGACTAACTTGCATCGCATAAAAATTCTTGTCTTTTTGTTCGAAAGCAGATGGTGCTACAAATATTACAACTAACAACCAAAAATTATAATGGCTATCCATGATAAATGGAAAAATCAAGTGGATTCCAAACACTGGACTCGAGAACCAGAAGGAGAGGAGGCGTGAGACGGTTCATGAGCTCCCAGGAACATATGTACAGTGCAAGCGCAGTTTGTCAGAAGATGATCTACTCCTTAACTCGCCCTACAATCATACTGTAACACGAGTAGCTGCCAACGCGCTTCCAGGCTCTAAATTAGCGCTTGAGCAACAGTAAGGCTCAGGCGGTGGAGGTACTCAGCTGGAACTGTTAACATTTACCTCTGGAATGGTGGGGCTGAGGCGGTGGAGGTGCCCGGCTGGAACTGTTAACATTTACCTCTGGAATGGTGGGGCCGAGGCGGTCCAGGTGCTCGGCTGGAACTGTTAACATTTACCTCTGGAATGGTGGGGCTGAGGCGGTGGAGGTGCTCGGCTGGAACTGTTAACATTTACCTCTGGAATGGCCGGGCTGAGGCGGTCCAGGTGCCCGGCTGGAACTGTTAACATTTACCTCTGGAATGGTGGGGCCGAGGCGGTCCAGGTGCCCGGCTGGAACTGTTAACATTTACCTCTGGAATGGTGGGGCCGAGGCGGTCCAGGTGTGCTCGGCTGGAATTCGTTCTTTTAACTCTGGACCGGCATTCTTTTAACTCTTAAATCAGACGTTCCGGCCCATATTGACATTCAAAAATGCACGCAATGAGCGGTTTTTATTTAACCTAGAATCAATTGACAATTCTAACTGTTTTGAAATGGCAAAACAATCCAAAAATATTCCAGGATCTTTAATACATAGTGTATAACTGTTATTTTCATATCTCTTTATAGACTCCCCTAAAAATTCAACTTCAATATTTATTCTAAATAGTGACCTATGTATTAACTTATACATATTGAAAAGCTAAACTGTTGTTTACTATATTGGACAATACAAATAGCTTATACCAAGTAGTGGAAAGCTCTGCATTTTTAGTAGTAATTAGAAAAATTGCTACAAAGTTTCTTTGCATCACACCTCAACGTTTCTAGAAATATGAGACTGTGTGAGTACGAACGGTTTAATAACAAATTTAATAGTCAAACACCGTGAAATCAACTACACAATGAGTAAAAGTGGACTTAAAAGTTATCAGATCATGTCAAATAACAGGATTCCCTGCAATATACGAGCTGCATTAATCAGCTTCTTGATAAGAAGCTCCTTTTTGTTGAGGAGTAATTTTTTTTCAGTCCATGTGACCAGACGAGCTCTCATCGATCACTGCAGCCTATAAGGTGGAATTTTTAATTTTAATATGGATGCAAGACCGATGTATATAGTTTGTTTTTAATTCTATTAAACTGTACACGAAAATCCAAGAAGTTCGATAAATGCACTTACATTAAGGTCTATTCGTCGTTGAGGCTGCGCAGAAATCAGGACTTATGGCCTGGAACCAGCAGATCAAGACACGCTTGGGCCACTTGGTACTGAGATGGACTCTAAAGTGCCGAGACAACTGCTGCAGCCCACGTCTCTTTCAATCAAGGAATTTCTCATAATGCTCCTGGGTAATCAAATACAGATTAAACGAGAGAGCTGCGCGCGAGCTTCAGACAAAAAGTTCAAAGCTTAGACCCTCGAATAAAAACTTGTTTGCGATAAATGCCACTGTGGAGACCCGAGTCTGAGCTTCCAAAAACTGGTTCACTCATGAAAAGTTTGCTCATTATTCTTAACACTGAAGAAATGTTTCCTAAAGTTTCAATCAACAGGTGACATCCCTGAAGATAAAAAGCTCCATGTTTTCAACCCTAACGATGCTTGTGGTAAAAAAATTATGAATATGTTCCTCGCTCATGTGCCTTTGAAATAAAGGCGGCCTGGACTACACTTGTGTTTCACGAAGAAGTCAAAATCAAAATTCTGTACATAATATTTGAAATATAAACATGTCTTTTGCTGGAGGAGAAGTTTCCTCGTCTATCTAATTGATAAAATTTTAGCCAACTGACAAAAATCTGAGCATAAAAGCATGGATCTGGCTCAGCCACACGCTGTATATAAATATATGTTGGGACCGACTGAACTACCGACAATTAACGAGTGCGGTGACATTCAAATTTTTTGCAGTGACGTGAAAGTAATTCTGAAATTTCAGGTCAAAATAAGCTTTGTATCTGTGTAGCAGGGCAAGTAAAGCTTTAATGAAGAAAACATGAACGATTTATCAAGGTAACGCAGCTGATTTCCTTGAATTTTTTAAATATTCTGTTATAATTTCTGAAATGTCACGTTTCTCAAACGCGTTAATTTTCTGAAAAGAAGCTCAGGTGCACCAGTCTGCGCGTAGAAGAATTCTAATTATTTAGCTAGTACAACTTAAAGTGAGCTAGTTCATCCCTAACGTACGTTATCTGCTAGCAGGAAAGGTTCTCGTCTTCATTGGAGCCCAGGTTTTGACGAAAGAAAGAACACTTGTAGCATTTCTTTCTTGATTTCATCTTGCTAAAGTTATGTCTGGTCTGAGGCAACGAAAGTAGGACCATTTTAAATTCTCTTATTTTCATGTTTATGAAGTCATAGTTTCGTTGTCTTTTACCGTATTATGTACTAGGGAAGTTCTCCCTTGGATGTATGTACGCGCAGATGTAATATTTGTTATTTTTTTACTTTTTCATTAATACCACGGCGATTCATCGTTTTAAAAAATATTTCGTATTAAAAGGCTTCATAAAAGTGCGAAGAAATGGCAGTCAAAATAAAGAGAAAAAGAGACATGAACTAGAGAACGTAATCAGTATCAAATAATAAACAACACACACAAACATTATCATTAATAGGTGAAATAGGAACGGATAAAAATGACAAAAATTCTGCTACAAACAGTTTAGCGATGAACAAATAAACAAAAATAAACTAAAAGCATTGACTTGATATCTTCGATTACCACTCGGGCGCACAAGTAGCTATGCTAAAATGTGTCCCTTATACTAGACATAAGAAACAATCTACTACTGTAGCGCTTGTGGTAAATAAGTTGTTGTTGAAAAAAAAATTCTTTAAAATTGTTGGAATAAATGCAAAAACTGTAAGAGAAACAGACGCAATGTATCAATTACATGCAGACTTTCAAAGTTTCTACGTTCATATTTCCATGACTGCATTAGGTGATATATTGACATATGTAAATACCCCAACTTCGAGCTTATTTACTCTGAAGTTTAATAACCCATTATTTACTGTAAAGTTTAATAACCCAATTATTTACTGTGAAGTTTAATAACCCAATTATTTACTGTGAAGTTTAATAACCCAATATTTACTGTGAAGTTTAATAACCCAATTACTTACTGTGAAGTTAAATAACCTAATTATTTACTGTGAAGTTTAATAACCAAATTATTTACTGTGAAGTTTAATAACCCAATATTTACTGTGAAGTTTGATGTCGATATACACTTCACAGCGACGATGTACCCGAATGAACTTGACGGCCGCGTGCAGGTGACGCCCCAGAAGGTGAAAAGCTCCATGTTTTTGACACTAACGATGTGTGTAGTAAAAATCGATGAATATTTTCATCGCTCACATGGCCATTGAAAAAAACGCTACTTGAACTACACTCGTGTTTCATGAAGTAAAAATAAAAATTTTCTATGCGAAATGAGAAATTAAAAAATTTTTTGTGCTGGAGTAGTTTATTTTCTCCGCAGCAGCAGCAGCAGGCACCCTGCATGGCAGCTCAGACCCAGAGAGCCAAAACGTTAAGGCGACTTTCTTCTCTAAGCCGAAGGCCCACTTGATCCAATTAAGATGCGGCCTGATACACGTTCTGCTCAATTTGGCTCAGTTTATGCGGCCTTTTTTATTTTGATGAGACTGATACAAATTTCGGTATAGGGGAGATGTTGCGCTTGTGTCCAGATGTGCGTTTTGTTTTAAATATATCACATAATTACGTGGCAACTTAGCGTTTTTGGTCGATATTACAGGGCTATTTATGTTATTCCATAGTTACGGAGTTAGCGAGTAGAAATACACAATCTCCTTGAAGAAATGCGTACTATTAAAAACAACTTTGTTGTCCGTTATAAAACCAGATGTTGGCAGGAAAAAAAGCGATCCCATAACAAGGACATAATGTATTACAACACTTTCAGTAACGAGGTGGCTCGCCAAATGTTTTCCGTGTAACATCCATCATGCTGCACATACGAGGTGCTCGTCTCCGCGTGCTTCAGAGTAGCTCTTTCCATCTCCATTCATCAGCATCAGTCAGTTTAGCTGAGGCGAGCGACCTGATTCTTTAATTGTTTCACTTGCATACTTCACGCGAGCTGCGTAGTCAGTATACCACTTCGATGCATATTTAGTAGTTTTTTTTTCGTATTACTTCCTCGTATTAATGCGTGTAGCCAGTATACCACGTCGATGCATATTTAGTAGGTTTTTTGCGCATTACTTTCTCGCATTAATACGCGTAGTCAGTATACCACTTCGATCCATACATATATAATAGGATTTTTGCGAGTTACTTCCTCGCGTTAATGCGGGAAAGAATTATTCGTTTTAGTTCAATATCTTTTGACCATATTGCAATAAACAATCTTCTTTGCGACAGTCAGGCAATAGCTGCCATAGGCATTGGTTTAGGTTGTTTGTTGAAGTGACGAAAAGCACAAAGCTATTTTCATTAAAAAACTTTCATTACACTCAATAGAGAAAGCTCTCATAATCATTTAAGGGTCCATGTCATGTCACCGCCCGAACGGGAGTGACAGTGATAGATGAGCAATTTGACTGTATTTGTTTTGTAATCTGTAACCGATACTAAGAAAACATAAGTGAACATCTTTAGCTAACAGATCGCTCTGTCAGTCAGGATTTATCGTTATAGCAGACGACAAACCAGGCGGCGCTGTTCTCCTTCAGTATTTTTTGCCGCTGTCAAGTCGTTTCTTCCCGATAGCAGCTAAAATTGATCAATTTGACGGGCTTTTTGTTGAGGTCTTCAATTGAATCCTACGTTAGAATCCTGCCCAGTGTTACTCTGGCACTCAGGAGTGAGGAATCCTATGATAGTTTCCCGGACACACTCCCACGTATCGAGTCTATAGCAATAAATTGCCCGAACACACTATGCCGAGAAATTTTACGTGCAGTTTTACCAAATTAGCACCAAATATACCAACGCCACCCCATGCCTTTACACTGTTAGTGCTCGTACCTATCTATGGTGTTCATGATAATCCAAAACCATCAATCCACTTTGAAGTATTCATGTCTACTCACAAGTACAGATCCTAGAGCAGCGGGTTTTCATGAGCGTTTCTTGTAATTCAGAGAGAAAAAAAAATTACTTCAATCCCTCCATTAAAAGCTGAAACACTTCTCAAACAGTAATGTAGTCGCGACGCCAATATCCCGACGGAAAATGCCACTTCGGTCCACAATCCAGTATAAAAATCCCAACAACAACGCCGAGTTTACGATCAGGAGAGTATAAGACGTCATTTTACTGTGGATGCTTCGTAAATTATATTGCAGTGGGCTGCGCTGAGTGGCGTGCGCAGTGAAGCTGAACGGCAGCGTGCGGCTGTGTGGACTGTTGCGACGGTAGAAGAAACAAGGTAGGGTCAAATCAGTCTTTTTTTCGTCGACCGTGTGGCAATGGTGACGTCATGGCAACGAACCAATAGCAGCGCTCATGTTGCATCTGGCAACACTGCTGACCCCAAATCCAGCACCACTATTGGCCAAACGACATGTCGCAATGGTGATGTCATAAAGTTTGTTTGAAATGAAGCCGTTCTATTGGCTAGCCGAACAAGAGGAGGTGTATTTTCCCCAATGGAAATGACTCTACCTTGTTCCCTTTGCCGTGGCTGTTGCTCAACTGGACCACGAAAATTAAGGCAGTTTAATTCAGAGACTGTAAACAAGTTAGCGAGGCCGTGATTGCGTGGTGTCAGTCTCGCTAAGGCTGCCATTATTTGAAATGCAGCAGCTCTCTTCAGGTGACCTCAGTGTTCCTGAATGTCATTAAGCAGTGATCTTTATTGCTGACACCTTCTCCTGGTGATCTTTATTGCAGACACCATCTATTTGTGATCTTAATTGAGCAGACCATCTACTGTGATCATTGTCGTGCACACCATCTACTTGTGATCTTTATTGCGGACACTATCTGCTGGTGATCTCTTCTGCAGACACCATCTATTGATGGTCTTTATTAAAGACACCATCTACTGGAGATCTTTATGGCAGACACCTTCTACTGGTGATCTTTATAACAGACACCATCTATTGATGATCTTTATTGAGCAGACCATCTACTGTGATCATTGTCGTGCACACCATCTACTGGAGGTCTTTATTGCAGACACCATCTACTGGTGATTTTTATTGTCTACACCATCTACTGTTGACTTTTATTGGGCACCCTACCCTATATACTGGTTATCTTTATTATGGACACCATCTATTGGTGATCATGAATGGGTGACACCATCACTATGGATTCATCCTTGCTCATAACTAATTCTTTATATCTCAAGTTCAGTCTAATTAATTACGTCTGCGTTGTGCTCTGGGTTGTTTCTATTTAACTCGTATAAATATAATCAGCGTACAGCAGCGGGGTATAATTATCAAGCTATTGTCAAAGTACAAAGTCCAAAAGTTTCAATTAAGTCTCCAGTATTTCCTATTGAATTCTGACCATCCTCCATGATTCAGACCAGATTTTACAGCCCGTGGCAAAACACTAAACTGTTTAGATTCGTCCTATATTAAGATACAAGTGCGCTTTGTCGTAAGACGTCAACCCGGGCATTTTGATTACCAATATTGCTATTTATTGAGCACATTGTCCTCGCAATTATGTAAATAACCAATCCTGCAGCCGCATAAAGTCCAGACGCAACTGCTCAGTTCTAAACACATTTCATGTGCTACAGGATTTAAATAGAGACGTCGTGTCTTCAATTTGTTATTAAGATCCTAGCTGGATGGCATCCACTTGACTTTTGCCTCGCGCTCGGGCTTTGTGTTGCAAGGTTCACTTGTTATTATTTCAGTCATGAAAATAGATTTAATCTTCACTCAGATGGAAATTTTATCTACATAGTCGCTCGAGGAAAATTTTAAATGGTGAAACGATTTCTGCAAGATGTTATATTTACATAAATAAATCTCGAAAACGTTTTATTTTTTCTTTATAATAAACTTCTAAGTGACATAAGCGCTAAATTTTAATCAATGAAGTATACCAGATTTTAAACGAAACAATGTACATATTCCTATAAATATTGACAGTGCATATTAATATGTTAATACAAGCTCTAGTCCGCTACTTCTGTCATTGGTAGTATACATGCACTGCAAACGAAATCTTATTTTGTGAAAATTTGCGAACCTGAACAAAGAATATGTGATGACAGAGTAAATTTTCATGTATGTTCAAAAAATAAGGCCACATACATGTTTTTGTTAGACTTAGAAATATTTTTTTTTGGCGAACTGTGCTTCGTTCTTGATAAAGTTCGCAAAACATTCAAATCTCATTGAAACTCCTAATTGAGTTATCGGTATTCGATCAATAACCTTGGACCTGCATTTCTAGAGATGGTTTTTAATAAACGAGCAAATGGTCAATTGGATACTAATCAAGTGAATTTAGCCGTTAGTTTCGCATGAAGTAGAACTATGATCGAATTAGACCGAGAGCGTCATTATTCCTGATGCTGCGAAACCGATGCGCAATCGAGCGCATCCACATCACGGGTAGCAATACAAATCCTTGAATTTAATACAAGGGAGCCAAGCAGTTCTGGCGGGACTTGCTCCACAACTTGGCGAGTTTGTCAAATGTTTTTAGGCGCTCTTAAAAGGGAGCATCTAGTAATGTTCAGTGATAGGCCGCTCGTAAATCAGTGACTGCTTTGGGGCAAAACATCCCCGAGAAAAGTTTTCAATGACTCCTGAGAGTGGACCGCTGTACGGTCGTATAAATCTCCGGCCATTCTCCGTGTGACACGAGAGAGAGGGAGCGTAGGAGGTCTCTTGCGAGCGAGCCTTCAGCGCGGACAACATTGCCTCTTGTTCTTTGCATGGAGGGGAACTTGGAAATGGGCGTATCTTTGCCCGCACAGGTACGCCGTAGATACCTCGAGATTGCCGTAGATTGTTTCAGTGGCCTGACACGAGCACAATGTTTTCTTGTACCTCGGATACGAGTTATCCTTTAAAAAAGAGGCGCTCGACTAGGAAAAAAGATGGAGTTTATTACTGTCGAGAGACAGAAAGGGTTTGTCTCGTCTTGCCATGAGTCAATTTAATGCTCGAGTATGTTGTTTGTGTATCATTTGCAATGCTGTCACATGTAGATAAAAAATGAGGGTTGCTGATTTTTAGATTGCAAATAAAAAAATTCATGAGAAAAAAAAACAGTACGTTGTGTTGAGCTATTTTTCATTTGCCAGTTGAAAACGACTCTGCGTTTATTAGTACGAAGTTTTCATAATTTTCGGCAAAGGCAATTCTACCCGTAGAATATGAGGCAGCTCCACCCGTTTTTGACTAATCTAACAATGCTTTGAACTTATGCTCAATATTTCAACGATGAGGTATTCTTTAAAATACTACAAAACAATGCAATTCCGTGCATTTCATGTTCACAGAAACAGGCCGAAAACTGGTATAAATGACACGAAACCTTCAGCGTCGATCCTGAAGCTTTCAGGGGTGATTTTGGCATGAGCGTCTGAACTGCCCGATCTGTTCTCTCTGGTCACGCACGGGGTTGCGGCGAGTCCGCAGCAGTCGGATCCGAATTTCTGTTCCACAAAGGACCCTAATTGTAATCGCCCGCAGCAGCCAGCAATCCTCAGCTGAGTCATTCTTCTTTGGAGGTTTAGGTGCAGCCTTCCTGACCCTGGCAAAAAGTGGCCAAAATTTGGGCCAATAACAGTGATTTGTTGTCTACAGACCTCCAGCTAAGGTGGTCCAGATGTAGATAATAATGTCCAATTGGCATGCTGCACTATGTCTCTAAATCTAGCTTCGTCGCGTCCCGTCACAAGCGAGTACAAAGTCAGAAGTTGAAATCACTGGAAGATGTCAGTAAAATTTAATCTATAGTTCGATGTGGTGAGTGAACTATGAAAACAAAAATCATATCGGGTATCAAATGAATAAGCCAGCACTCATTTATTTTTTGTATTTATTAATCAAACCATAGCTTGGTAACTGACATATAGTTCGTGATGTGAAGGAGCTTATCGGAAGCACAAAAAATAATTAATTCATCTAAAAATAATGGAGGAATCATCGAGTTACGTTATAAACATCAGAGATGGCAGTTGTTGTTGCCACGAATTAGGCAACTTTTTAATTTTATTTATGAGAAAACAGTAAAATTTATGACGGCTATTCAATCTACGGGAAAAATTTGTTAAAAGTCTTAAATGGATTTCTAACGTTTCTTCGATCATTGCGCTTATGCATGCAAGCAGTTAGTAGTGATTATTTTAGCGTGAGTCTCGCGTCAGTTTTCTTGTAAAAAAAATTTGACATTTATCAACACAACCATGGTGTAAGAAGTGAGTAGTGTAAAAAAAATATATTCAGCCAAAGTTTCCATTAAACAGCTCACGTTGCTGAGCCCAGCCAGAGAATCTCTTATGTTATATTAACTATTTGGATTAACCTCATGGAAAGCCAAAATAATGCCAATTATTTCGTGATTTTAACTAATGTTTGCCTTCACACTAGCACTGTAGACAGTCAGTAACTTCTACAAACTGCAGGTAAATTTCCTTTAGTAAAGCTCGAAGAGTACTCTTCGATGAAAGATCTATTAACTATTTTTTTTTAGTATACCGCACAAACCATTTCTCCTTCAGTAAAACTTCTGTCAACTTCTCTTCGACCATACCATCGTCAACTACTGTTTTTCAGAGGGCCTTTTTCAACTGCTGATCCTGTTCTGTCTCTTTCCTAAGATTAAACTCCAAATCCAACTGTCCCTCCGGTGAGCGACAACGAAAATCCCGTTGGTGAAGCGGCAAATTTAGGACAAATTCCCGAAGAATGATTGGTAAATGGCTCAATTTGACCTGATGCAGACGACCAAGGAAAAATAACTCACGTCTCGATGAGTTGGTATAAAAAATTTTGCGACAAAGGGTCGGTGCTCCCGGCGGACCACGCGGTCATAGACGCTGTACCTCGGAGAGGACAATGGTTCACAAGAATTTATGGTGCCGTGGCCACTATTTACGACGCGGCACCTGCTGCGAAAAATAAATTATTTTTACAGGAGCTTCCATTGCAATTCAACAGCGGTAGGCATGCCTGCGTGAGGAAACATGCTTGTGTGAAGATATATTTTTTAGTTAAACATATATTCCCTGCTGAAATCGCTGTCCACTGTGACCTATTCCCAAATTTTCTGACTTCAGAGCAATTTGAAATTATTACGTAGGTTAAAATGTTGGGAGGCATTTCCCCGAGGGTGGCCCTGCCCACAAAAATATTTGTTTCATTTTGAATGGGGATAATAAATGAATTATTACATTTTCGATCACGGTACTCATTTTTCGTGAGAGCATAAAATCTATTTCACTGCTAGAGCAGCGTAAAATTTTGAATGTGTAAAAAGAGCTTAAAGCGGAATATAAAAAATAGTTTTGCATTTTGGACGTAGTAGGGAATTAGTAGGGGGTAGGACGTAGTAGGGGGTAGGACATAGTAGGGGGTAGGACGTAGTAGGGAATTTTTCCAAGAGTAACATTCTAAGTTCATAAGTCATGGGGTTCTACAGTTTAAGCGGTTTCCAATGCAACACGCTCGCTCCACACCTTATGCATGTCAAAAAAAAGTGCGCAGCACATGACCGGACTGGGTAGACACCCTCGGAGATTCTGGTATCAGGCTGATGCTGTTGCCACTCAATCAGAAAGATCCAGTTTTTATTCGAATATTTTGCACACGAGACAAACGGACCAAACTCAACGCAGAAAGTTACGCTTGCTTATCTACCAAATTTATAGAATAACTTACGAGTGTTTATGATATATGTATGAATGAGAGGTGGTCTGTTTGAAAAGTTGTCAAGCACCGTATTTTTTACTTTACAATTAAATTTAAGAGACGCTTAAGATTCTCTTGCTACTGATTTATTTGTGACGAAGACTTGTGATTAACGTTCCAATATTTTACTGCGCAGCATTCATTTCATAGCAGCTACGTTATACTTAACTTATCTTCAGCAAAGCGTTACAACTGATCCATGACAAAGAGCGAAACATGTTCAATAGGCCGCAAGTAGCAGCGCACGCCATCACTTCGCACAAGTTGCATTTACAGGCAACAACCCAGCATCAAAACGTTCACTAAAACGGCCCTCATGCGTTAGCACGACAAATCTCCAGGATGAAGCTCAGTGGTTTTTGCGGTCGGCAACCTCGTCATGTATCAGGAGCTGCCCATTGTCTAATTTTATAGGAGAAGGAGTGGCAGCCAAGAGGAAAGCATTGCTTTGGGGCGCACTACTGAGCACGGCTGAAGCTTGTAACAATACTGCCTCCCACTAATGGTCGTAAATTGGGGTCTGGGACGAGTGAGGTATGGAGACGTCCTGTCTGTCTGTGCCGCCAGACTTGAGGAGCTTTACGCTCTCTGTGCACCAATTGACAGACTGATGCAATCAGGTTCTGAGATTCAAGATTTCAGTGGAACACTGCTCGCTTTTACGTTTCTTTCGCAGTACATTGTACAACGGGGTGAATTTTGTAGAAATTTCTGGTTTGGGTTATGCGTCCTCACGGTCTCGTATGCTTATGAGACACTGATGTATATTTCACGACTTCAAAGCCACTCGTACTATTGTGTGCATTCGTTGTTGTGTTTTTCCCATTTTTTGTGGCCACAATCATTTATATGTAACGAGATTTGGAGGTGCAATCTAAACGACGTTTGCTTTACATTTTGGACTTATGTATGAAGGGTGCATGCGTTTTTCTCCAGCGAGTGATCGAGTAAATTCAAGTCATGGGATATTTTAATGTATTCTTTGCAATCTTCATAAATTATGAAGTATATAATTGTATAATGTATAATTGTATAATGTATATTCGTAATCTTAAATACACATACATTTAATATATATATATATATATAATGCATATAATCTTATATAGTTGATCTTATATAATGGTTGATCTTGAAGAATATAGAACTGGCATATTTTGGAAACCCAATTCGGTCGATGTGAGGTTGCTATTTTCTTCGTTTCTTCGTGTAGCTGAACGAGACTGCTCTAAAATTGACGAGATCCGTTAACTTCACAAGAAAGAAGTATAATCAACTTGCTATAGGATTTTACACATGAAAAGTATACTGATTTCGGTGTTGATTGCTCGAAATAAGGATTTGTTTGGGTGCATGCTAAGATTCATGTTTTTAAATATTCATATAAGAAAAAAAGACCTCAATTGTCGTTCATGTAAAGGAACAAAAACAACTCATTTATAAACGAACTGAGTTACCGATTTACGAGGTGTAAAAGGAATTTATCATCACAGATAAGTTATTTATTGAAAAATAGGAGAGTTGAATTTGTTATTTGGATGGGAATTGAGTTCATATAACTGCTCCTGTTGAATTTTATTTCAAATTGAAACATTACATACATATTGTAATTACTAAAAGAAAGAGGAGACTAGGGATCAGAAAAGGCTAAAGCGAAATGATTTCAAATAACTTTGACGCTCATTCCAAGTCCGACTTTGATAGCATTACTTGGAAATATGTCAAGAAAAATATACTAGTCTCACGATGGACAAACAAATTTTGCAACCATTCCATGTCTATAGAAGTAAAAAACATACAAATAAAAATGGCTGATATTTACTTCTGGATTTTGGACTACATTATCCAATACAAATATCTCTTACAAAATCAAAATTTGAAAGGCAGTATTTTATGCAAATGGATTACAAGAAATTGCTGACGTGCGAATTTTCAAAACCCTTTTGTAACTACATAGTTTGATCCATGTTTGATGAATTTTTGGACGGGTGAGTAATCTTATCAGTTGAGTGGGCCTTAACAAGTAGACTTACAGGTAGACTTACTGGTCATGTAGGTGGATTTGCAGGTCATTTTGGTAGACTTACAGGTTACGTAGGCGGACTTACAGGTCACGTAGGTAGACTTAGAGGTCATGTAGGTAGACTTATAGATCATTTAGGTAGACTGCTCATGTAGGTAGACTTATAGATCATGTAGGTAGACTGCTCATGTAGGTAGACGTCAGGTCATGTAGGTAGGCCGCTCATTTAGGTAGACTTCCAGATCATGTAGGTAGACTTACAGGTCATCAAGGTAGACTTACAGATCACGCAACACACATGGACTGGGTAGGCGAGAGTGAAGGGATGGCGGGAGCTCGGCTGGGAAGCACCCGCTACCGCAGACAAGGTCAGCAGAAACATAGAAGCAAATAGCAGTTTGGTTATAATAGCAGGGTGCGGGGCCATCACGTCTATACGCACAAAACCAGGACTCAAATCTAAAACTTGACTGTCGGCCTAGACGATGTTTTGGAGCCTGCGTAGGGCATCTGCATGCGGAAGCGTCTGAGTAGAATATATTCCTGGTTTTAGTTTGATACTAATTTTTAGTTTGATGTTAATTTAGCGTGGGACGGCTTTGTTTTGAAATGAATCACTTATCCCTCGAAGCTTCTGATCGCTGTTCATGTCGATGGAAGAAAATAAGGTCATTGAGTTATCGAAGGTCTGCACTGCAATCACCATCCATAACATTCTTCCTGTAAAGAAGTTATTCTAACTCCTTTGGGATAGATGACTGGTAATTTTCAATCGTTTCTATGATGATCAGAGCTCATTTTTATTTCCTATTGTTTCGCACATTTCGCCAAATGTACTTTATATTTTGAAGAAAAGCGTTCTCGTTCGTGACTCTTAACGTGGGCATAATTTTGGGGTCGGTTTTTGATTTCAAAATATCTTGATAGCTCATCTTGGTGAAGTAAAATCCCTCCTGATTGATGAACATAAAGGTAAATGTTGTGGTAATTGCGATAAATATGCAACAGATTTACAATTCCTAAATTATAAATTTAGTTCAAAAAATTCCCATAAATAAAACCTGGATTTGAGTGTATAACTGCAAAAACGACCAAGAAAAAACAAAACTTCTCATAACTCGAACTCCAAAATTTAGCCACATACGAATACAATAATTATTCAATATAATAGCGGCATTCGAAAACCCTGAAGGGAAGTAACGCTTTAAATTTGAAAGAAACACTCGGTGGTGATATTTTATACGGCTGCCGGCACGCGTGACAACGCGGGGCTCAAAAGGACATCCGTCACCACCAAACGCGGGCTGCGGTGCCCACACCGGACGGCGTGCTGTCATTATACGCCAAAATAAGAGCGCGGGCTGGCGTGTATCGACTGCCGCGATGTGCCACTTCTCCTCAGGGTGCGAGCGTTGAGTTATATGTTTTGTTCTGTACAGAGTGTTGCTCTGTACAGAGCATTGCTATACACAGAGCATGGCTCTGTACAGAGTATTGCTATACACAGAGCATTGCTCTGTACAGAGTATTGCTATACACAGAGCATTGCTCTGTACAGAGTATTGCTATACACAGAGCATTGCTCTGTACAGAGTATTGCTATACACAGAGCATTGCTCTGTACAGAGTATTGCTATACGCAGAGCATTGCTCTATAAAGAGCATTGCTCGTTTGCAACCTCCTAGAGAGGACCGTACATTTACATTGAGTCCTACTTACACCATGAGCACACTAACGTGCTGTAATTGAAGATTTGGATTAGCTACGAGTTTTGTGACATTCGCTACCATTCTTAAATGCATGAGGCTACGAAACAGATATAAATAAAAACACAATTTCGTTGTAAATAGCCGTATTGTTGTTGAGTCTCCTATGCATTGAACAGATATTAATAAATCAGGAACTTCTTTCATTAAGCGTCTACGAGTAACTTCTCTCGAAATATACTCATCTTCCCCACTGTCGCTTAAAACATCAAAGCCTCATGTGAGCTTGTCGGAACCCTAACAAGAAACATTTCGTCGTACACTCCTATGATGTCCCTGACAATCTTCAATTGCGTCTTAAAAAATTTCATCGTATACTTCCAAGATGTCTCTGACGTAAAGCCAATCTGTAACCATGTCTTTAGACTTTGCCTTCCTTTCATGTAGATGTGTTCCGATTCTCAAACATCGCTCGGTACGACTTTGCACTGCGCGGTGTGCGAGCGGAGAGCGCCTCCAGAGATCTGCGTGATCTTGCTCGTATCATGAGCGCTCTCGACAGCCCCTGAGTTCTGCTTTGATCGCTCATAGGGCGCATTACGACTGCATTTCTTGCATCGAAGATTGAAAAGTGCTCCGCCAGTTGCTTAGACTAGAGACCGTCGTATGGTGACTTTTGGGATATTGAGGTATAAGTCTTCCAAGGATCTGACAAAAATACCATCTATATATCTTAGTGGATTTTATACGAACATGTAGGCAGGATTTTATCGTACGGGTATTTTGGAACACGGTGCGATGGGAAGACGTCACACAGTGAGTTACGAGTACATAGAACAGAGCAGAGTGGGAAAGTGATGGAAACAGTGCATAGTCACCCCAAAAATTGAATATTTTATGCTTATAATAATTGTTCACAGTGTTTATATACGTTCATTCGGCACTAATTCCAGGCACAGGACATTAGAATGACGTAGTGATGCCGCAGGCCGTGAGAGTCTGCCAAACTTCAATGAGTAACCTCATCTTTGTGAGTTTGGATGTTCAATTGGCTGTTCCTCAGTGCCGTCTTTTGCACATTCTCACAAGCTTTGATGCGCTGTAATTTCCCTTCTTGGGATCAGAATTGGTCTAACCTAACTTTCAATACGTGAAAAAGTCCGTGCCTCGTTTAGGACGTGGAATGTCAGTGATGCGTGCGGCCGCAGACTTATAAGGACCATCCTTCACGACTGGAGAGATGCATCCGTCGGGCCTACTCCTCACCATTCACCATTACTTGCTCACCATTCACCATTACTCTCTCACCATTCACCATCACTCCCTCACCATCCATATCACCTAGAAAGCCTGGCTCCGGGGCTCACAAGATGACTCTAGTTCCGCTGACGAGATGCTTAGACGAAAAGTGAAATAAATGTAAGCCATATTAAAGCCATATACATTAAGAAAAAAGCTTCTTGCCCTTTTCGAAAACATCACTGCTAGAATGGTCCAAACGTCGGTTGCAGAACGATCTGAAGATCGAACACTGAAGGATCTCGACGTGTCGTTAAAATGTCTCTGCTCACCGGAGTCATGAGAAAGAAATGGCTTGATTTTTGCACTAAATTAATGTTATGATTCGACTACAGAGTACTGATAGAAGGTTACGTTCAGAGATGAAAGCATGTTCAGGGGCGGTTCCGAGATATCATTCATCGGCTCAGTGATGTAACCAGACACGTCTCGTAGTACTAAGAAACATGGAGATAGTGTGATAGTGAGCTGTGTCTTCTCTTCAGCAAAATCTAATGCCAAAGCTTGGATTTATATGATGAGTTTTATTGATCAAAAATCTTCCCTAAATAGTTTTTTGTGGACATTCTAAACATTTAAATTATTTAGGCAGCATTAATGATCAACGCGTGCATAAAGCAGTGAATAATTTACCTTTAGAGCAACACAATTGAGGATGAGGTATATATGCTGTATGCGTCAGTGTAGTATCGTGCTTGGAAAAATTTCGAGGAGCTCCGTCAAACTCAAACTTGAGATGACAATGTCTTATCTATGATTCACCTCCTTAAAGAATTCTACCTTCAATTTTTGGTTGCTTATGTAATCAATTTTGTAGTTGTGATTCGTTACTATATAATACTTTAAAAAAAATCTATCAGTAATAAAATGACAATAATAATTTATTGGTACACTGAACAACATGAGTCAGCTTTCGTTACGCAAAGAAAACTTCAAGAGTGCCAATGCGCTCACATGATTTTTAAAAAACATTCAATCTCTTAAAGGAAATTTTCTACGGTTAAAATCTTGAATCCCTTTAGCGTGTATAGCAATAAGATTAGAATGCCTTGTGCAGAGGTGAGGTCTCTGACGTGGGCGATAACACTGGCTTATTTCGACTGTCATCACCACGGGCTTCTACGCAGCCATTTTGGGGTGATGACTACGATCAAGCCTGCGGTGATGCTAGTCGAAACAGCTTATTGTATCTTCCTCGTAATCCTTTACTTCCTAGGTGGATTTCAAAATCCCCTTTTACATGCTTAGCCGACTCTAGCATATTTTGTTTCATGCTAAATTAGTACCCTACTGTGCCCACTGAAGTTCAGTGCGAAGTGACAATTCCTTCCCCATTTCGATGTCGGTGACAACCTGGTGCCGGTCAAGTAACGGTGGCTATGCGAACGCTACAAAGAGCAAAGGGAAATCAGGCAGTAAAGAGTTAAGCCCCCACCCTGAACATGAACACTGCTCCTCAAATCTCGGTAAGAAAGTCCCTTGATGGCCAGTTCGCACTCGCAGCCCTAAATCGCAAGGGCGACTTGTGGTGTGTGAATACAGGCGCGTGTAAACAGGCGACTTCAAATGGCGTGAAGGCGGTGCCTTACGACACCTGCTGCAGGATCCGTGACCTTCATCTCCTGAGCTATGGCGAACACCAGCGACCTCGACTGCGACATGCCACAATCTGTTCCAAGGGCTCTGCTCAACCTTACACTCAGCCTCCAGCTTAAGGTTTTTGTGAGCAGATCCGTTCAACATACTTGAAGGAAGAAGAATCTTTGTCTTTATATCGGTATAAGTTTGTGCAAGAATTGTTCTTAAAGTCAACCTCCAGCCAGCGCAACGTTTATGTGAGCACATCCGTCAAACATGCTCGAAGGAAGAAGAATCTTTGTTTTCATTTCGGTATAAGTTTGTGCGAGAATTGTTCTGACTGATGATGTGCATGAAAATCTAGGATATGGAACTTCTTTAACGCCAACGTTTACTTTTGACAAACTAATTGCCGGTTATGAATGTTATTCAACGAACCTGAGAAAAAAATATGCTCTTTAATGAAGATTGAATATAAAAAAAGGAAGACAGTTCAAAAATCATATGTTCCATTAACATATCCCAATCACTTGAAGCAATGCAGTGTTGAGTAGAGCAATGTGACAGAGCAAGCGAGACAAACGTACGTCAACGAGATCAAGCGATAGAGATGAGTACTGATGGTCTGTCTACATGAAGACCCATTGTGCACTATTAGTTGTGACCATGCCAACGCTGGGAGCTCTAACGACTAGTCTACGCAGACTGTGCAGGAATTAGAAAAGCGTTATGCAGTCTGTGGTCATCTGGCAGGATTTCTTTTAATGAATATGTCACTGTGAGGAAACAACGGAATGGAAGCAACAATTATTGTGCGTTGTAAATTTGTAAGGGCAATATCTCATAAAAATAGAATAGGAAAGCCGCGGACACAAAGGGAACGATTATAGGATGTAAACCGAATAAAGCTCGCGCATAATGAAAAACGAGATGTACTCGTTCACCTCGAAGTTATGGAAAAATTTGATTGTATGAGTTTGTGAGAATTCTTATCATTGTCACGTGTCATGGAAGTATGCAGAAGCTACAAATTCTCACTCTATCTTTGATAAATACCTTCATTATTCGAAGCGGATGTTTGCATTGGAGCGATGATCGTTTTGTTAGCCCTCATTTATAAATTATACGATTAGTTAAGAAATCTGATACACTAGGTGTGTTCTTCAATTCAGGGTTTTGATAGATTGTTATGGATCATTGTAAGGTTAGTTGTTCAGTCCACCTCTGCATCATTAGTGTTAGCGTCAATATTGTCTTGAATAGATTGGCAATATTAGCAGTCTTATCTTACAAAGCTATTGAAAGAGATGCTTGATTAGACATGAGACTAATAATGACTTTTCTTACGAGTCCGTTTGCGCATCGGTAATCAGAATATGGAAAGGCTGATCGTATTTTTAACTAAAATTTAATAGACATCACCTAGGCGATATTGTTATCTCATCCTATACTTCTTTATTGCACAACATTGATTTCAACAGTTACAATACCATTTCAAGAGGATCACGGATTCATCGCCAAATGGCGATGGTCCTAAGAAGGAAAAGAAAAGTTTACTGCCGTGGCAGCCTATCGCACACTCCTCTGCTTGGCCCTATTTAACCGTCGTCGGAAGCTTCACTGCGCCTTTCGGGACGGTTAATTGACAGTTGTTTGGTTATCATTCCGAATTAGTCATTGAGAAACCAACCGCTGATCTCAATTAAATGAGTCAAATTCTGTCGTTAAAATCACAAAAGCACCGAAATATATTCTTCTAAGCGAAGTGGTAACCCTGGATGACGTTGAGCTCAGAAGGTAGGTAGAATGTAAGTATCCAACTAACGCCGACTTACGTTTGAAAGGCGTACACTCCTCCAGTATAAGACGTTCTATGTTTTATAGATTCATGGTAGATCATCATGAGAATTTTAGATGACTGCACAGACGCTGGATGATTTTGACGGGAACTCATCCCTCACGAGAAGGGGTTTTTTGTTTTTTTCCAAGTATTGAAAGAAACGCACGGCCAAGATGCCGCCTTCCTTTGTAGGGTTGCAGCCATGCATAAATTCGATATAGATTCTTGTGAAAAACATAGCAAAATTGTCAGAATTGAAAACTGTGAGGCGCAAAACATTGTTTATAGAAACTCGAATTTTTTGGAAGTAAGGAATGAACTGAAACAAGTTCTCCATTACATTAATAATCTCGAATTTTCACACAGAAGATGCGTTCTGAAACCTTAGAAGCGGAACTATTAAAAACATTCTTCAATGAACTGTGTGATCGTGAACTATTTTAATTTTCTATACTTTCATACCCTTTCAAAACTTTTAAAATTTTTGAAAATGAATTACAAACTTAGTCAATAACATGCCCAAGCCAAATATCGTTACATAGGCTCTTGAATAATTCTTAGAAATATGTCAAAACTAAGGTTTAACCGCTATTGTTCACGTATACGTATAATCAGTATGAGTCAATGGCTTAATGTATGTAAAAACCTCTTCTATGCTACTTCCTATAAAAGTCCCTTCCATATCTAAAATAATCCTTCCTTTAAAACGTGACAGACAGAAGTTTGATTCCATGTTACTCAACAGAATTATACTCAACCGTCTGGTTTATCTGAGTGCGTACATCCCTTCCTCGGCACTCACCTTGACTACCCGCTCCCCTACGTAGACATGTTTAGAAAGCGAAACCTATTCACACACCTCACACTACGGTATACATGTGCCTCACTCTCACGTCACAAGGCGCTCGGAACTTGACCAGGCTTTTGTGTGACCAGTGATCATTGAGCAGAGGCTGAGGTGACAAACTTCACCGTCGTACGACACGTTTTAAATTCAGTGTTGCTCAGGACAGCGTTCTCAATAACGAGAAGGGATTAGCGCACTCAAGTACAGAAGTGACCTGCTCGTTGACTGCCACCATGCAGATTTTACGACCATAATAGGACTTGTCCGAGTGCCAGCCTGCATATGACGTGCGGCCGTGTAGTTAAAGTGCTGAATAAAATCAAGGGCAGGAAAGATTTTTTTACACTTGCAGATCGCGAAATGATAAGCTGCATTTAAGATGTGCGCGTCAAATGCTTATTTAGAGTCGTCTATGACAGGTATAATATAAGGGACTTGATATGATATACATGTAGAGTACATTGTTAGGTAGTATCAGGTTATACCATAACTCCTACCCGTTTTCTCGCTGTTTCTGGTTTGAACATATATTAGGGAAAGAAACTAGTTATTGGTGAACTATATGAGAGGACATCTAGTTGTCTGTTATCATCCGTAATATTTTATAATCGAATAATTTCGAATTATCGTCTACTAAGGTTTCATACCCTGGAATGAGAATAGCGACATGCAACGAGCAAATTAAGAAGATATATTCGCGCCGATTGGATTCTCGCCTATAGCAACTGCTATTTGCGAGTAAGATCGGATATGAGAAGTGAATGTTCTATTTTAATATCGGTCGTCGGTTCCAATGGCTCGATAAACATGCAAGACCTAAATGTCAACCCAAAATGAAAGCTGCAACTAAAAAAATTTGCTGCATATTTGGTGGGATTTGAGAGGAATCATTGACGAAATGCTTCTGCAGAACAACTATATATATATATTGCTCCTGAACAGAACTGCCAGCAGCTGTAAAGGCTCTACATAACTAGGGTAAAAAAGCGTTTAGCTAGTCAATCGCAAAATCCTTGAAGAAGACAATGCGCATCCGCCTACAGGTCGCACGACTTAAGAACAAATTCAGACTTTGTCATTGGTTGTGAAGGATTTCTTCACAACCTCATTCTCCATATATTGCTTCTTTCGATTTTCATCTTTTCCTTGGTCTCAAAAGTACCTCATAGGAAACCCATGATCTCGAGAGAGCGAGTCAAAAATGGGCTAAAACTCTTCTTCGACTCATGACATTCGGATTCCCTCGAACCTAGCGATATTATTGAAAATCAGTATAATGATTGGTTGGTAAGCCGAGGGTGTTGAATGACATGGAGGATTATGTGAACGATACAAATTGATACAATACTCGTTGAAGTGTTTCCAGCAACCTAAACATAAGAGGAAAAAATGGTTGAAATTTCTGCATTATACTCTATGATAATTTTTAAAACACAGACCAGTCCCTTAATACAAAATTAAATAGTATCACATTAAGGAGAACACTAATAAACATTCACTCCCACGTCTCTGGGTTATATATTGTGAGACTATTTCGAAAGCAGTCAGATATTTTCTGAGTACGTGGAGAGGAAAAAAGATGTGAAAAATTAATTAATCAATTTTAGCACGTTTCTTATAAATATTTTCTACTTTTATTTCGTAATTTCTCTGCCGAATAAGGTAAGTTTTACGTTTTTCTTACAGTGGCCAAGTTTTGAGCTGTAAAACGAATTTACATTTTTAAGGAGTTAAGTGTATGGAACTAATTCATTTGCTAATAAATGCAGTCGGTGGTAAATTTACTGCAAAATATTGACGCGAAGTGCGAGTACAAAGTTAAAATTAGAGGTCTTCAACAAAGCTCTATGACTGAAAAGGATCCCCGGCTGAAGTAATTCGCAATTCTTGGTTGTAATACCATTGTTAAAATAAACTGCTTCGCCGATATTTTAGAGGAATAAAAGTTCAATACTCAATGCAATGAGCACATTTATATGATCACTAGCTCACGTATCCAATTTTGAGTCATCTCTCAGTCGTGAGTAGAATTAAATAAAGAGCAACTCGTCCCATCATGTCCTATGAGCAGAACATTGCAATATGCACAGTCGTCTTCCCCATACATGCATCCATCCACCTCATCAATTACTTTGTACAGCATGCCCCACAAAAACTTGAAACGAGTATTTATTTTCCTGTATCAGTAATACTATCATAAGAATACCATAAGCATTCAATTTCAAACAAAATTATGATGGTATAACTGATACGGGAAAATAAATACTTGATTCGGGTTTTTGTGGGACATGCTGTATAATGAACTTTGCTTGTTTAGTCATTGCAATATTTTGCGCGTATGGAAGTATAAACTGAAGCCAGTGTGAAAACATATGAGAGAAATTGTATTCTTCCTCTGTGAACTTATAGCAAATTTGATGAAGCATAAGACTGTTCGTATTTTTTTGTACATAGGTACATTACCAGAGATCATGTGTAATCTGAAAAAAAACGTCACCTTAATCTGTACCTCATTTACATATATTTGTTCACTCGTTGAAGTTAAATTCATCTACTTCAAAACAAAATTTCAGGAAAATTAACGTTTTGTTTAATTTTACAAGCGATATTTTATAGTTCGAATGTTCAACTTATTCCACGCATTTTCTACGGGCTTTACGATTGATACCTCATTTTTCGTAGCCGCTATTTCCTCAGATTACTGGCTCATTTAGCCAACCCATTACGGGGCTAATTACCATCACTCACTCACGAGTCAGCTGAGACGAGGTGAGACCAGTGAGTAAGTGAGCGGGAGAATGAGTCTCGTGAGCATAACTCACGTGTATAACTCACGTTCATGAGGTCAGACGCACACGTCATCGCTTTCCTTGCTCCTGGTGAGAGCCATGTGCAGCAGTCGTGGGTGTCTGGTATTCGAACTCGACGCCTCCATCTGCAGTGACGGCTTTCTTCTTGTCTTTGTGTCCACATCTAACATTCTTGAGCTCCCTTGAGTTGACACGCACGTAGGATGAATATTATGAAGACGCTAGTATACACGACCCGTCAAAAAGGACGGGATTCGCTATTTTCTTTAGATAAATCTTCCAGATGAGGATGACGAACAAATATATCAATCCTAATAGTGTAAGTGATTAAAATATTCTTGTACTTGTGCGCTGTTGAAACTCGTATCACAGATACGGTCATGAAGCATACTTTAAAAGCGTGGAAGAGAGGTGTGCCAATCAATTTAACGTGTTTAGTGAGATTCCTATTGTAATATCAAGAGAAATTAGGCACAAACAATATTTACATTAATTTATCTATAAATTTAAGGAGACACCTGGCGTTTTATTGTAAAGTATTGATACATGGCTTAGAACATGAATGTGTTTTAATGGTGTGTTCTATCTTCTCGTATTATTTTTTTCTGTTGGTTGGTGGTTTGCTTGTTTGCTCAGTCTCTCTGTCCTTGCCAACGTTGCTCGTTCCGAAATTAGGGTATAAAATAAACATTAATAAAAGAAATTTCTCAATTTAGAGTATCTTAATGGTTTGACGTTATTCACTGAGAAATAAACAACCAGAACCGTTCCTAATAAAATGAGTGGAAATTATTGTTATTGACTGCAGTTTTTCCACGCACTTAACTAAGAAACTCTAATAATTGCAGTCTGGTTTGTTTGCAGGTGTGCTTGTAAGTTTATATGGCTCTCAGTTATAACTTAGGGGAAATTTTAATGGTATACATTTTGTATTTATACGGAGTAAAGTACTTATAAGGGGTAAAATTTATCATTCTAGCTAACTGTTTTGTGGACACGACCTGTAACAAATGTCCATTTGCTGAGGAATAGCTTCTGAAATTTAGCTGAACAGGGGATAAAAGATGTAAGGATTTGAAAAATCAATGAAAAAGAAATTAGCAAAGATATGAAAGAAACTTCAAGCACCTGTACAGTACATAGACTGAACTATATTTGAAGATGTTTTATAAATGCTATCACTCAGGTTACGATGCATTACTGAAGTCTCTTTTGGAAGTTCGTCATAGTGAGTCTAATGTCTGGGAATGTTGGTTCCGTAAGTTGTTGCTACTTTCAGACATTCGATATCACAAAGACCGTCGAAAGGATCGTATTGTAACATCATTCTTACGGATTTATTGATAGTCAGAATCATGATCGGTGAGGAACACGGTAGAGGGAAAAGTTTCCTCTACCGTGGACGGGAATTCGAGGTCTCGTCGACAGAAGAAACTTTCAAGTATTTAGGGAAGTGGTTATTGGAGCAAAAACTCTTGAGCAAAACACGATGGTTACTGACAGAGCAGAACTGAGAGTTCAGGCGAATCACAATTGTCACAAACAGCGTTTTTTATCACTTATAGTTCTAACTTATAGTAAAAAAAACGGCGAAGCCGTCATTATTTTGTGCTCTCATACTGTCTGTAAGTGTAAGTAAGCATTGTTACAAATCGCCGTAAATGCGATTTCTTTATGCAATTTACCATGATGTTTGAATTCTATCCTCTAGGGATCACACATACGGCCTGCAGAAAATCACCACCAAAAAGCAAAAGTTTGGCTTCGAATGAATCCACCGTCCCCTTTAGAAAGGAAACCCAAATGCCTCGTCAATGATTAGTAAGTCAGCTTTCTTCATTTTGTCGGATTCTTCGAAAGGAATTCACATTAATGAGGCGGATGTTTCCAAATAGGAACCTGTAGGTAAAGTCAGCTGTGAACAGTTCGACCACCCAGACGCCAATCAGCTGATGCCCTGTTGTTGCATGGGATAAAACGGCCATTTCTAGGCCGTTAGCGTATCCTTTTAATGTTATATAAATAGACGTTTTGACTGTTTCTGCAGGTCCATCGAGGAAATAAAATGTGAAATTATGACTTTTTTCTTCTAGACGTGTCACTGCCTCTTCGAAGGCATGCCTTCTATACCACTCAACGAATTCATGATACTACTCAAAGATTATCTGAAGAATTGAAAATTTTCCACGCGGGCTGGTAAGTAAAATAAATATATTCATATACATCTATATATATACACACATACTGTACATACATACCTGCACAGACAAGTGATTTTAACATGTTTATTTCGATTCCGCACCTAAGATATTGATGAAGAGTAGTTTGGACACGTAGCGAAACATTATCACAGATACGTTCATTACAAATAATAAAAAAATTTCATTTTTTCTGATCAGAGGAATCAACAGTGCAATTGTGGGGCCCAAATTTCAGCACGGATTGGCTGATGGCAATAATTTGTGATAAATTAATAATATTCTACATTATTTATTGGCATGCTCCAGATCGGTTTGAAATAACAGGCATCTGGATGTTATTCACTTGCTGATTTCTATTCTTATTAAGGGCTGAAAAAATTATAAACACATGTGTTTTTGCTCGCACTGAGATTTGAATAGTATACTGGAGACATCTACATCTTCATGTGCTGCAAATTTCACAGACCTTCTCAAACCAGCACTAGCAGAAGAAGTGAGAAGCTCAGAGGCTATACAGTATGTCCCACAAAACCCAAACCGAGTATTTATTTTCCCGTATCAGTAATACCATCATAAGAATACTCGAACCAATAATACCATCATAATTTTGCTTGAAATTAAACGCTCATGGTTTGGTGTTACAGATAAGGGAAAATAAATACTCGGTTCGGGTTTTTGTGGGACATACTGCATATGTGAATACATCATGATGATTACTATTATTCATTAATTTTTTAGATTTTTAGCTTGTTGTCGTTGTAAGCTTCGTGTTCGCGTCGAAATAAATGATATAGAGTAAAAGATTTTCCGCATGGAACTGATTCCGTCAGAGTACGCGTATGCAATTGTCTCCGTAATTTCGGACGGGACGGGTATGCTAGCATAATAAGAATTTGTCACGGTGGTCGAGACAACCATGTTGGCATGACCACTTTCAGCTCTAGAAAGTGCAAGAACTGAAGAGTTTGTTTTTTATGATTGATATACTTGTTTCATGACACAGCTGCTGTTCAAGTGCAAAAGGAAGTGACCTGGGTGAGTTATTTTGCGTGTCTATGAAAATGGGAAGTGGCATATAAAATTGTAAAAAGTTTAATAATTAAACATTTATGGAATGTAAAAGAAGTGTTCTGTGCCTCAAAACGGATCGAAAGCTCCTGGTTTGGTTTGTTTGTTTGTTACGTGAGTTGTGAAGGCAAAGCTTTACTCTAATAGTTCATGACAGAAAGCTGTAATAACACAAACATTTTCGTTACCCTCGATGCGGCAGGACGCAAAATTTTTTCAACAGAAGCCAATTGCATTTATTATTTTAAAATTCAGATTTTGCTTTTTTTCTTTATCTTATGCTTAATAAATGTTCCAGACGGTGATGGATAAGCAGAAAAATTTGATGAAACTTAGAGACTGGTTGCAAATGTCGAATGTACCTATTTAGTCATGTACTATTCCTTCTTTGACGAAAAGAAACATCTTCGCATATATAAGTGTAATATTCTGCTCTCTCTATATGTAGACGGACCTATAGCAGTGACCAAACTATCAGTGATCATATTTAGATATGATCACATCAAATTTCAAATTTATAGTTTAAAAATATATAAATCATAGTTTGTAAATTTATAGTTTATCAGTGATCATATCATATCCAAAACATGGGTGATCATATTTAGATATGATCACACCAAATTTCAAATTTATAGTTTAAAAATATATAAATCATAGTTTATAAATTTATAGTTTATCAGTGATCATATCATATCCAAATCATGAGTGATCATATCTAGGGATCACTATAAATACTCGCCACAAAACACGTCAATTTTACGACACGTCTGCAGGTGCGAGGCAGCAGCACCTCGTTTCAAGAAGCACTCGTGTGCGAGGCTCTGCAGCGCTTTCTTTACCTTGGCACAAATTGGAGCTATAGAGACCCAATCGCCGTCAGCTGTGGCCTCATACCCTCGGAATGTGCCAGTATTTTCGCCCTGCACGCCTAAAATAGATAAGTTCCCTCTGTTCACTGAATGTGCGGTGTCGAATCGAGCGCGGTATTCCTGAAGTGAAAGCATGTGCAGCCGTTGGTGCTATAAAAGGACAAGGGATAATGCATGAAAGGACGAGCAGTGAGTTAAAATAGAACGAATGTCAATGCTCTTTTGAGTGAGGTGAACTATAAATGAGTGATCCTGTGCACAAAATTGAACTGTCCATGGGAAAAAGTAACGTTGAGATGAGTTACGTTTGACTCACAGATGAAGTGTTGTCTGAGTCACGGTAACTCTTCGTGCATGTGATGCAAAACTCAGAATTATTGTTTCATTAGTGTATTTCTATCGTCAAAAATACGGCATTTCTTCGAGTGAGAGCTATATCTCATTCGAAAAGATGTTTCTATATGAATCATTTAAACGAGTTTGTCTTTTAATTTCTCCATATTGGGAGATATCGGAATAAATTTCAATCTGTTTGAATAAATCGCAATTAAATGGATAAAAATTTCCAGTCATCAAGTAGGTTGACGTGTCTACATGGTTACAGGGTCGGAGTAGGGAAGGAATAACAAGCCAAGCCAGTTATTCAAGAGGTATTTACTGCGATGTATTATGCACTCAAGAAAATGCCCCTAAGCCTTAGGTAAAAAGAACACCTACACAACCAGACCAAGCTATCTCAAGTTACGTGTTATATAAAAAAGAATTTTTGTAAAATAGTACCTTCCTCAAGCATCTTTAGCACTGCATTTTCACCTTAATTATCCATAAAATACTAAAGTTATAATAAGTACTTTTGACTTCAGTTAATCAGCATCAAAAAGTGAACACTTCAACAGGCAATGAAATGTGGCAAAATGAAAGCATCATGAAACACAGCTAGTTTTACTACATCCACAAAATTACCAAAATCAAAATCTAGTCGGAGCAGATATAACCCAGCCTAGATTAAAGATTACGAAGAAGTAGAGACATACCCAGTTAAAATCTTTCGCCGCTTCCATGCATGTTTTTCGACGCCTAAGCGATTTAAGCGATTAAATCACTGAGGCGGCGAAAACCACGCATGCAGGCGGCAAAAAAGTTAGACTGGGGATCCTCCAGGCTGCAGCGACCTGCCCGCTCCCCGTCACCGCAGGGCAGTCGTGCGGGACGCGCAAGTTTCCGTACAAATCCTCGACTTCTTAACTCCTCCCGACGGGGCACCAGTGCCTGGCTCCTTATAATCCATTTAAGGGCGGATTAGAGCCGATTAATTGCGCTCAAAGATGCCGACAGAACACAAGCGCGCCAGCGTCAGGATCTGTGAAATACGGAGTACGCAGCACCAGCCTGACCTCCAAGTCTCTGTTCTGCAGGTTTCCTCGTGTTTTACGTATGGTGGTGGGTGTGTCCGAGGCGTATTGTTAGATTTTAGACTGACTTTCACCTTCCTTTCATTTTACCGATGCTGATTTATCTGGCCGAAACTGTGTTAGCTTAGGTACGATATATGCCAAATTTCTCTCAACTTATTTCGCCTGTGATGAATTATCTCCGGTCAGATATTAAAACTATTTCAACTTTACCAATCTCAATTTAATTTCTTGTTTTCCAGATTCCATTATCCAAAATTTTCCATGTGAAGAGCGTTTAATTTCGAGTTCATGTGCACGATACCGCATATACTCTAATAACATTATTAGAAAATGAAATAGAGATTATCAATTTTCATATTTGAGCCTGTTGAACTTTAAATGAATGACTCCTACTCTTCGGCACGCGGCGATCCTTAATTCGTACTTCATATTTATGATCACGAGGCCTGCCAAGCGTCACCTGCATCTTGCGCGGCCAAACATAACACGACGCTCTGTGAAGCGTTTCCTTAATTATAAGCTGCGTTTTATTCCGATTGGCAGCGCAGTCTAACTTTTTAGCCATCTGCATACATGTTTTTCGCCGCCCAAGCGATTTAATCGCTTAAATCGCTTAGGCGGCGAAAACATGCATGCAGGCGGCGAAAAAGTTAGACTGGGAATATGTCACCTCAGAATCATTATGTTTGACATTCGAGTTTTAAAATAGCACTTACATCAGCTCCTCTATAATTGATGAGTGGTGCACGCGTCTTTGCATATTTTATCAGTTGGCCAAATATAGAATCAAGTCGACTATCGTTCTACGTTTTAGTTGAAAAAATTATTTAAAATAGCAAAATTGAAATAATTTCTTTTGTCCTGAAGAAAATTTTCACGAATGTTAATTGTTCATATCTCCTCTAAATGAGCTCAGTATTATACATGCATTTAATTTTATTGTTCCACTGAAATGAAGATTTCTAAATGGCTACGCCATTTTCAGCATTGCAGGTGGACAAGGTTCCCATGTTTCTGCAAGTGTACTAATCAAGCAAATTTGACCCCAATTCCGAGAAATGGGGGGCAGCCCCATAAACTTTTCACCAGATGATTGCAGCGAACTAACGCTAGACCCTAATGACCAGGTCCCATCATTCAGAAAGTGGATGTGGACATAACACTCGACATTACTGATATGGTTTAGCAGGTCCACCCAGTCATATTCGCTGCTTAGATTTTATCTGACGTGCTTCTTCAGTCTTAAGCGGGACGGAATAATACAAAAGTGGTCCTGAACAAGTCGAGGGACCGGAGCCATGCGTGTTGCTCCATGTCGGACGGTTTCAAGGAATTTTTAAGCTTAATTTTGAGAATCGCTCCATCCTAAAAGGTTGGGATATTAAGCACACAGAACTGAGCATTTGTTTGGATCATTTCTAGAGACATCATGGCTTTTTATTACTCGTTGATAAAGTGAGTTTTTGTTTATAGTTTACCTAATTAGGACGCAGACACAAGGTGCCGCGCTCAAATCTTTCGGAAACCTGTGACTTGTCCTTACTGGGGAAGGACAGAATTTCGCGCATATTGAGAGTACTGTATTCTAACGGATATTACTCGAATCAAACCTGTTAAAGATCAGGAAAGCCGGAACACTGATTTATTGAAAACAGATTTGGCATTCGTAAAGCATCTCTGCGTGAATTGAACAAAAGGGTTAGAAGAAGCTTTCCGTGTGGAAGGTTTTACTAACGTGTCCGGGCAGAATGGGCAAGGTTGCTAGGCTATACAGTATACTTACATGAACTTAAATACCTATAACTTAGATTACTGAAAGCGAATCGAGCTGCTGATTCGAAAGTGAAATATTCACTTGACACTAATTTATAAATTACGTAGCTAATCTGAATGCATCTCCGTACTTCATGAATACGAAATTGGAGCGACAAATTAAGAGCAATTGAGTTCTTATATTGTGAACGTATTTTCTTTAGCACTCGATTTACACTAATTTACATTCCTAAAAATGGCAAATCTACTCAACGTATCCCGTGCTATTGAAGCGAACGTCAAAAATCGTCACTAAACTCATTCGAAATGGCGTTGCTCTTCGGAAAACTTGTTTGGAAAGGGCGTCCTTCCGCAAATATTATAATAACATGCGTTCATCGAAGCCAAAACAAAGTTTACTGTGCTTTACACGCCCGGCGCGTCATGACGGCAACGCGAGCACCAGACCAAACATCAACAAGCTTTCTAGGGCTAACTCCCCACGGGGGATGAGGGATGAGGGGATCTTCCTCCCCCACGGCGTGTGTGCGTGGGGGAGAGCGAGAGGGAAAGAAAGAAAGAAAGAAAACTGAGGTGCAGTTTGTTAATGAAATCGTGCAAACAAGCAGCAAATGCAGCGGAGGGTGTTGGCAGAGCGGGAATTTGTAGCGGACGCACCTGTGATCTCATGGTCCGGTGGGTGTGAATGCGAGAAGAAGGGAACACTTATTCTTGGTACTGATATAAGAGTCAGTGTCGTTCGGAAGCAGGGGACAGCTGGCATGAGGGGAGCATCTCATTATCATTAGCAGAGGTGAATGTGTCGAGTTTGTTCTTGTGTACGGGGGAATTTTGAAAGGAAATAAGGCTATATGTTTTGGGCAAACCTTTAAGTGAAGTGTGCTTGTGAATCGTAGTAGGGAAACATTACGTGAAAATTGCTTTAGAAGATGTGCAGAAAAATACTGCGCAAAATACTGATCTGTGAGACACGACTCACAGATCATTCGGAGAAATTTGTAATGCAAAAGCTTGAGCGATGTTGTATCGCCATTGTATCGCCATATTGTATCGCCATTGTATCTTGCGATATTGTATCGCCAAGCAAGATACAAGCCAGACCGTCCTACTTCCGACAGCTTAGATTAACCATGTTTGTTTGTCTGTGCACTATGTCCTACATAAAACCGAAGCGAGTATTTATTTTTCTGTGTCAGTAATACCATCATAAGAATACCATAAACATTTAATATCAAGCAAAATTATGCGGTATCACTGATTACTACTGATGCGGGAAATATTTACGAGTATTACTGGTACGGGAAAATAAATACTCGGTTCGAGTTTTTGTGGGACATATGGTATAGTAAGAGCCCGTGGGAGCGTACATTGGGGGTATTTGCTGTGTATTTCGAACTTAAATCAGCAAGTCCAGTCGAATGACGGTTGCATGCTGAAAAATAAGTGTTGGCTATGCTAGTTAATTGTTTTTTATAAAATTGGAAATGTAAAGTTTTCAGCACATAATCAGAAGCTTAAAATGATTTACGGTGTGGTCTAGTGGTTTGTTTCACATATTATGATGAGTAATTTTTGGATGCAGTTGATTGAAGTGCAATAATTGTAGCACTTTACAGTATAATGCCTTGCAGAAATGCTGAAGCAGAGAGTCGACAATATCTCCGTCGAGCACCACCAGACAGCTGCCCTATTTTCTGTGTAAACAAGTTCAACTCCCTCACACAGCCTCGCATCAAAAGTCATAAATAACGGGCGGGTAAGCTCTGAAAATGTGCCTATCATTTCCAATGGAGACTTTTGGGCCCGCGATGCCCCGCCTTATCAGATGCATCAGAATTTTCTGGAGTCGTATCAGATCCTACACAGGTAGTGTGTTAATCTCTCGCAGTCCTATCGCACCTCAGAGCAGTAGTAGTGTAGTGCTATCAGATCCTACAGCGGTAGTGTGTTGGTCTTGGAGGTGAAGTGATCAATCCTCTTAATAAGACCTTTGCAGGCAACAAATTAAGCGTGCCCAAACACAGTCTAATGCCGCCATGTATGCTGGCAAAAGAGGGCGTAAACTGCATATTCCCTGAACCGAAAAAGCAACTAATGCCTCGCTTCACCCTTATCGGGACGCTCAATCAGGGAGGGTATCCCTAAAAGCTACCCACCGGTAAACTTCTTCTACAAAACTCCGTCCATTTCCTAAGCTGATAACGTCATTAAATGTAGCGCTCATTGTGCCTCGATAGCCCTGACAGAGCTGAGCACGGCACAGCGTGTGCTTTCACGTAAATAGATCACAGGGCACGAGAAGTGTGCGCTCGTGCGCCGCACAAAGCTGTCCTACCGCAAGTGTCTCAGACAACCTCATCTTTCTCGTCTGTGAGTGCCAGCTCAATGATTGCGCCATAAATTTGTGAGAGTTAAATAAACCTAGAGCTTGTGGTGGTCCCCTCTCTTGAAGTGTATCGGGAGCTCTCATCGACAGTAAAGGAATGAAGGAACAAAATTGAATACTTTTTGACTGGGGCCTGAAAAAAGTGCTTTACACTTTTGGAGAATATCAGCGCTCATTTGTAGAGTTACGGTAACAACTTTAGACTTTAACTTACGAGGTTTAAAGATTTGAGAGCAGCGAATTAGGTAGCATTTATGAACTTTATACTAATGAATGACACATGAAAAAATGAAAGATTTAAGTTTTTATTGCAGTGCAGGGGCTTAAGTTATAATGTGTATTACAATAATATAATACTTTAGATGTCTGCCTACTTTTATGGGCGGTGTGACTGAAGACGAGGAAGGACTAATTGACAGCACCTGCCGATAGTCAAAGGGGAACGCAGACATTGTGCTGGTAAAAACTAAAGATAAAATAAAACTAAAGTAGGTGACACATTGCCGTCTATATATGAGATATGATTTCTTACCATCACGGTATGGGAACTACGATGTACAAGTAATTGAGGTACTGATATTTTTCACATAAGAGCGTGACAAATGCACCAAGGGGCAAAGGATCATTGCTCATCAACATATAACTCAAAATATCTCATTTAATCTGCAGAGGCAAAATGTAAGAAACTCAAAACCTAAAATTTTCTATCTGTTGTCCATATAGATTCGAATTAGCTGCCTCAGTTGAAAATTTGAATCGCTACGTATAACTGCATTCAAATTAACTAGTAATGCATCGATGACAAACATATATGTCTGGCCTTGTTTTTCTATATCAGGACTGAAGTCAATTTTGGGGAAGTTTGTTTCAGGAGGAGGAGGCCTCAATTGCCATGCTCCACCTCACTCTGCACCTCATGTCATGACGCGTAAACCATGTGCCGGCGACTGCAGTTCTTCTCTCAGTAGCTTTGGCAACAAACAAAGCACATCAGTCTACTACAGGAAGTTAGTACACCAAGCCCGGTTACGTCTGAGGGAACAGGTGTAGAAAATAGTTCTTTTTGAAATCAACTCAAAATTGACGAACAAGGAAACGTGAACGTTTCCGGTAATTTGAGTTGTCAACCCAATGCGTTTTCAGTCGAGTTTCTTAAGTGATAATAATTTAAGCACCAAATCGAGATTCAACCATCCATTGAGATCTACTCTTCGTTAACCAACCTAAAATAACTTGAAATGGTTAAATGTTCTAAAATGTACATGAAAGATAATCATTCGTCACTCAAGAGTGTTAGGTCAGGACTTATACTCACGTACTTATACAGCGGTTAGCATAATCCGCATCAAATGTCATAAGAAATTAAGCATTGTTAAGGTTGCATCGGGGCAAACGGAGGCGAGCCTCGGTTCGTAAATGAGATTAGATCTTCACGCTTAGTTAAGATAATTCCCTGAAATCTTCTTATGGTCATTTCGAGACACTGGAAGGATGCCTGACTAGCTGATCGGTTCCCGGATCATCCGGATTGGATATTAATGTCCACGTAGCGGCCCGGCCCCATGTTGGTTGACCCGTGCATGGAATGGAAACTAAATTGCAGCATCAGGTGCACCGACTGCGCCTGGAACCTCTGCGTTTGTTGAGTAGAGAACGCGTTGGAGAGGGTGGAAGTAGTAACGATAATAAAGAGGAAATGAAAAATTTCAAATTACGTGTTTTTGTGGACATTTTTCGGTCGCGCCTGCGGCCATAGATTAGCAAGTAAAACTTGACCATATAAGCTATTCAACAAATGAGAATTTTGCGCGTTGGGCATAGGTTTTTCCTGATAAATTTAGTTTCTTTCACCTAAGCTGTAGCTTTAGAAAACACTCAGCATATGGCAACCCTGATAAGTTACCGTATGCGAATTTGCATATACAGTGTCATATTTTAAAACATTTGGCGCAGAAAGAGACAAATTTGTAAACCTGTTGGTGCCATATGTTCGAATTTTAAAGCATTGTGGGTAGGATTTCTGAATCGGAGACAAGAAGTATCCCAGGTATCATACCAAGAATTCTGAAACTTTTCTTGCCCGTTTCTAAACAAACAGTAGTTTTTGCCTCACTCAAATGATTTCCTCTCATTTCCAATGTGTGCCGAAAACTCATATTCTCCAAACGTACCTTAAAAATTCCGAATTCATTATTTATGCACATGTTCATTTTATATTTAATTAGATTTAAATAAACGTCTCATGTTCAATCTCAGGGCATTTTCACGCGGTCATCGAGTATTTAAATAAAAATATTAAAAAATACATTTTCACTCGATGTAAATTGACTTAAATCGAGTATTTAAAATAAAAATATACACGCATTCTTAACACTAGGCAGTTGAAATTTATAGAACCAAGTTTTACGTGATTTCCTCAGTTTAATGAACACGGTTTGTTTGTCCTTTACGTTCATGAAGTTGATATCCAAGCGGGGGCGGTTTTGGGTTATTGGAACATCCCAAGCATTTCCTCCTGTAACTGGGTACGTTCTCCAAGGCCATGGTATCACGTGTACTGTAAAAGTCGCAGGTTGAGTCGAAGCACATTTCGGCGTTTTTTAGCCTTGCGAAGGTGACTTCAAATATGCTTTGTTCCTTATTACGAAAGCATTTTCAGAGTTTGTTTCTTATTACGAACACTTGAGAAAGGAAGGTCCACCTTTGGAACTTTACTTATAGACAGGACTGTCTCACAATAATGTACACTTCACTTCATTATTTCAATAATTCGTTGAATAGTAAGCCGACAATAACTCAAATTGTCTTGTTAAATTAAGAAAACATTTTTCATTGCATCATGAAGACATATTTCAAAAATAAAAACATTTCTTATTATATGGGCAGTAATGGTAAAAGTATTCTAAAATATTTATTCTAAGTTGGCTGAGCCATAATTTGAAAGCGTAAGCGCACAACGAAAATTTTTGATAATGCAATTAAATGGATGAAATCTGGCTTATTTTGAAAAGTTTTTGCTTCACGCGATATTCACCTTGCTGCTGAAGCTCTCAAAGTTTCACAGGTTTCGCTCAAATATCTACATAGGTATGGCCAGGTTGGGCTAAGATATTTCTGACTTCTCTCAAAATTAGTAACCACGAAGGGAAAAACGTTTTTTAGTTTATGACTGAAACTCCGTAAATAAATCAAAAATATTTTCCAAAATTAACAAGATGACACGCCAAGATCGGTTTAGCTATTGCTAAACTAATTATTGATAACCTAAAACTGAGGTATACATTTTTCTAAGACACCCTGTTTATAGTCGAATTTGTTGGTTATAAAATTATTGTCCTACTAGAATCTACGCTGCACCGCATTGCGGATATGCTAGAGTTTTTCAAACCAGTTTTATGCCTTCATCATATCTCTGCTGCAAACATCCATACCTCACCCCAACGGTGAAAAAGAAGGTTGCCTAAGCTAAAGAGGGTAACGACGGAGGAAGAAGGTAACCACTTACTAAGATATCAGGCTCAGAAAAAATAAGGTTGCCAAGGCAAAAATGAGTGCCTAAAATAATACAAAGCAGCCAATTATAGATAAGCGCATTTGAAGAGAAACACTGTTATATCCAACGTCAACTTTTTCTCTACTCTGTATGCAGGTTTGACTCTCAGGTGAGTTATGGTCACGTTTTCGAGATACAAATATGAGCAATTAAAAATTTCATCTTTTACCTGGGTAGTTGCTTGATTCAAGGTGAGTACCTCAAATAGCCGGTATTTTCAGCTCGACGATCCATTGTCCGATTCAGAAGTACCAAATGTCAATTCAGCTTCATAAACGGCTCATCTCTCCAAATCCCGACTAGTTTTTATCAGATTATAAGACTTCGCACCTAACTTTTAGAGTACCTTACTTGAATTCGTTCAATATTATAACCAGAGCTAACATTTAAAATATTTTCGTCCGCAAGCACATGCAGTTATCCAATCTAAGTAATTTTGTGTCCCTTCCAACAAAGGTTAGCTTCCTCCTCTGAACTGTTTTAAGCGACTTCTCTCAGCTTTTATCGTTACCTTCCCCACAGCGTCCTATACAACTTTCCTCCTGGACTCTCATCATGTGCTTTTTACGTGTCATGTAGATCTTCCTTGGCTCTCCCAACACGTACCCTCCCGACGTGTTTTTATGCCACTTTCGAAAACACTGATTTTTTAAACAAGATTTCGACTTCATGCCTTCTGTTCCAACACATGTGCGACATGAAGATCAGATAACTTTTTTTCCTTTTCAGAGTTGTGCTACATGAACGCAACGATCACTTAATGGGGTGAAGTTTTCGTTTCGTATTCAATGCTGTTTGTGGCTAGCACTTCGATAACTACAGGTGAATGAACGCAAAATATCTTCGTAGAATACCAGCGTTAAAAAAATGACCGTTTTTTTTAAATTTGAACGTGGTAACTACGTTAACAATTTGTTTAACCAATTCAACTTTCTGATATAATACACTTGAACTTAGTTAAGAAACTATTCAATTGTTATTATTATTATCCTCTCTTCGTATATATATTAAGGAATTCGAGTAGGGGGAAGATGTAATACAACAATAGCTTCAACAAATTGAAATTTTTAGAAAATGAATATCCCACGTGTACAAGCGCATTTACAAAATCGGACAGGCACAAGAAAGTTTGAGTGTTGATAATAGTATAACTGTTTTGGAGTTCTCCAGAAGCCGTCACTTATGACCCCATGATATGTCCTTTCTAACAAAGAGGCGTGTTCTCAGGGAGTCCGCATGCGGCCATGCTATGAACGCAGTCAGCCAGAACTAAGGCTCATTTCACACTGAGCTATAGTATAGCAAAGCAGCATCTAGCAAGCTCGCATGAGCTATCTAGCCTGCGAGACTGGTAGGTAGGAATAGTATTTTCACATCGCATGCTAGATGCTGGATAAAACGTGCAAGTTCAGTGTGAAGGCAACGGCTCGTAATAGTGCTATTTCTACCTACCAGTCTCGCAGACCGCGTCTGCTAGATAGCTCATGCGATCGAGTTTGCTAGATGCTGCTTTGCTAGCTCCGTGTGAAATGGGGCTTACCGCTACGCTACAAGATGTTGGTCAGGCCGCAAGTGGTTGTATGAATTTCACGGAACTTCAATTGCGACATCAGGCTAAATAGTACAATTTCGTGGGTGCTTTCGGACGCTGATTAATTTGTTCAACTGATTTGAGTTAATTTGCTGCGCGGAATTGACAATACATAATTGCTGATGTAACGAAGCCGAAGCATAAATGCAGCAAAGTGTACTGAACTTGCATGAAATTTCCTTATAATTTTAATGAAGTTGTTGCTAGACTAACTTTCGCTTGTTTCCTCACTAAGCTGGTTTCCTTTGTGTCGATGGACGCCACTGCCATGATTTAGTCACTTCCAGATTGTTAAGTAAGTTTTGGTTGAGGTGGTAAAGCCCAAAAATATCATTTGTGTTATAGGTAGGGATTTTAAAGAATGCGGGCAAGCTATAACATCAAGAAAATCGATCGTAAAACCAACATCAGGGACATCTCATTCAAATTTTTGCTTCCATTCTTTTCCAGACAAAATACAATATTCGACTACATGTTTGAAAGAGTTGGAAAAAAATGTATTCTAGCCCTCAGTATCTGGAAGACTTTAAGGCGTAGGTAAACTGCCGGAATAAATTCTCCTTCTTAGCGCATATTTTTAGACGGTAGGTCAGAGCCAGTCTCCGGAACGAAACTGCTGGATTCTGCATAAATATACAAGTGGAAGCGAAAATACCGAGTCCGTGACTGGAAAAAGCATAGCGTCGAGACGCATGATTGGGTTGCAAGCAATATCAGCTACGAATCCGGTTTACCAATTGCTAAAAACAGTGAATAACTAGTATGTATAAAAGTAAATTTAAGCAATTGCCTTCAGTTCATGTGCATTTCTACCAAAAATTTTTTTTCACGTGTAAAAATTAAATTTTACGTTTTATAGCTCGCACTAACACAAACACGATTTTTTTCATAAGTTTGGTCAAGCAAATGCCTGAGTTAGAGTTGTAAACAAAGTTGATGTACCGAGTTGACATGTCATTCATGATTGAGGTAGAAATATGCTTCTGAGTTACGTTACACCCACTTCTGAGAAATACTATTAGAAATTCACGTTCTCTTCATTGACTGTATTGAAAGTTTTTAAGCTGCAATTTATTTCTTTTTCTTGTCTCATAGTAGAGTAAATCGTTTAGACTCAGAACATCGTTTCGCTGCACAAATTCGCGATGAAGTACATTTCATGAGAAAATAAACCTAGTTTCAAGAACCAAGCATCAACATCAAGAAATCTAAAAAAGTTGAACCTCATTTATCCATGAAATTGATCCTACCGGGGAAAGCGCGGCAAAACAGATGATATAAATAAAAAATTCGTCGTTGTAAGGCTACAAGAGTGTCATGCCTGGAGTAAACTTATTTCAAAAACCAAGCATCAACATTAGAATTGAAAAAAAGTTGAACCTAGTTTATCTATGAAACTGATCCTATCGTTAAAAACGTAGCAGAACAGATAATCTGAATCAAAAGAGTCGTCATACCTGTACACCTTGCAGTGGTGTGGGGCCGACAGCTCGTGTGGAGCACCAAAATCAGTCGGAGGTACGAAGACCAGTGTTCGTGTCGACTAGGATCAGCCTCAATAGACAGACATGAACATTTCGCTGGAGTAGAGACAGTCCTGACTGCCCGGCATGGAGCGACATCGCACTGGAATGTGAACTGAAGACGCCGTTGTCATCTAGAGAAGCCGCTGGCATGTGCTTCTGAACGATCCCTCATATTTCGATACCTCCAGGAGTTATTATCTGTGCAGCGCGCGTTGTGTCAAACGTAGAGATGTGTCAAAGGTTAGATTGTGAGTTGCCATGTGTTGTGTCAGAAGTTGTGCTGGGTTAGACCAGAAGTCGTGATGCGTTTCCCTATGACTGCAATGCTCTGAGAGTACAGACAGAGGGAGTTGTTAATCAGTTTGTTGCTTGGCGAAGAGAAGTTTATATAACTTCTTTATAATAGGGTATATTTACTCTCGAAAACGGTGTACAAACTTTTCGTGAGCGAGACATACATGTCTTGCGAGAAGCACACATGTCCTGAGTAGCACACACTTGCCTTGAGTGAGACGAACGTTTTAAGTAGAAGAGAAAAGTTTAAGGTCAGGGGAATGAAAGCGGGACCAGAAACCTACGTTTAACACAATGAACCTTTTTTCTTACACGTAGAATAGCAGCGTAAGTAACAGATTTGTGCTTTGATTACGAGGAGATATTTAAATCATACATATCACTAGATGTACACATATTAGATATCCTTTTACTCCAAATAATGTCTTTTGAAGCTGCTAACGCTCAATATGGAGTGATGATAGGCTAAAAATATTCCTTTTCGTCGTGGTTTCTCAGCTATTAGCTCACTTTGCATTTTAAAGCATTCACATAATAGTCTATAGGAAGTTTATCGCTAAAATTACGATGTGTATCCTAAATTCTAGACTGCAGTGCCGAATTTGAGGCGATCCTCTTTTGGCGGAAGAATGAACTTGAAAGCCGAAAAGTTGTCATCTGGGAACAGGAGCATTTACATAGAAATGGATCCCGGCCTCTCAGTAAGTTACCTTGATGCAGGCCCGAGCCTCTCTTTGCTGCTGTCTTTGGAAGATAATCGCTCTATTACACTACAAAATACAGGCCGAAAACACGGGGACAATATAGGAGATGGCTTATGGAGCCTTGAACTAAATATTTCTCTTAAATAATGCTTAAAAATATGCAGCCGAATATCTTGGGGAAATTTCTACTGCAACGACTAGTTATTAATGGGAAAGTAATTAAATTGATAATTCTAGGTCCAATCTTGAGAAGCAGGAATGATCAACCTCGCTTCCACATATTGTCACTATCGAATATCGCTAATTAGATATGGAATAAATTTCCCCAAATCGAGTGTTAGGACGGTTCGAACTTCAAAATTATGATGAAACTTGAATAAAATTGATCAGCCTATTCGGCTTAATGATTTTTGTATGCTTTGAAGCTGAATGTGATCAGCACGGGACACTTTGGGGTCTATCATTTGGAAGATTCAAAGCGAATGTTACTCATGTCTAATTTCCTAGTGAGAACCTTCAAAAGTACGTCAGGTAGTTCTTTTGCAGAAAAATTCTAGATTTTAATTCTTATCGGTACCTTGCTGAAAAAAAGTTTTGAATACCTACATTTAACACGTATTAATAGCAAATATATTATCTGAGAGTGAAATTGATCGCTTATTTTGGGGGTGACCAAAAAATATAAATTTTCCCCCTGAAGCTGAAACGAAAGCGAGAATTTGAAAGAAAATGTTATCGTTTGAATATATTGAAAAATTTATTATCAGAATGTTTCCGATTTGAACTATGCAGCCACGACTTGAACTCAATGCTCAGTGCTGGAGCAGCGTGCGGCAATGTGGGTCGGATATTCAGACATTTTACGCCGCTGCAGTGGTGCTCTCTGCAGCGTAAGATTTCCAGTCAACTTCGCTACGTTATGTGCTGGTGATCAGGCTAAGCCTTCACGTTTTAAATTAAAAAAAGATTGAGGAAATTTGAGACGAAATGGTTCTGTCCAAAAAATGCAGCTCGTTTCGTAGCCATGTCGGTGGATGAATGAAGCTGCCGGCTGTACCGCTTCACAAAATTTTCAGCTTCATTTACGATAAAAAGAGCTTATAAGACCAATTTAGAATGGCTGATTTAACCATAATATTCGAGTCCGTTTTCCAAAATCCCGCTCACCAAATCTCGCTCATCATCCTGGTTACAAATGACGCTCTAAATAATTCTCCAATGGATTTACTTTACAAAAGTTCGTAACCATGGAATTACTTTCTTCAAATTCCAAATTTATTGCATCATCTTTAGCCAAGTTTTTGCGGGAAGATTACAGATCGAAGCGTGCTGTGTGATCAACAAACATATTATTCTAGCAAAACTTGACAAGTCACTTCAATTTTGAATGCAAATATTGCGGGCCTTTGAGGCATTTTTTTGCAGCGTGCGAAGTCTTCGGTGAGTTTGCCACCAGGGAAGGCGGTGAAGGAGGGTTACTTAGAGCTCGCTCTTCAGCGTTTGTTTGACTCTGCCTCGCGCGCTTCTCACTCGAGATGTACCGAGGTTAGACAAATGAGAAAAATGGAAAATGTTCTTAAGTAAATTCCGTAAATGCAGTTTGTAAATCTTAGTAGAATTTAGACCCACTTACCATCCATTTATGGAGCTGTGCGTAAACACATGGTGCTGGATACCACGAAATCATCTCAAAATGTTACTATAGGCCGTGGTTATACGAAAAGTTAGGGCAGGACTAAAATTATGTTCAATCATCACGATGAAGTTTTGGTTGAAGTAAAATAGGTAATCATGCATTCGCTTTTAATATTGAAAATTTTACCTACGAAGTAAATTCGACTATGGGGGTACAATAAAGCCGGATTTAAACTCGATATCGGTTGGGAAAATTCTCTTGCTTGAGAAGAAGCTGATTGCTGAAAACCAAAATTAAGTCTGAGAAATGAAAACACTCACCATGCTCGAATCTGCGTAGGAAAAACAGATTGGTTTAATTGGATTTAATAGGAGCCAACACCGCAGCCAGCCAGTTGTGGATACCGTGCTCAGCACGCACTCAAGATTGACGTTCTATTCCCTTGGGGTTTATTTGATTCATAACATGCGATCTCTATCAGTTTAATGGTCATCGAATTAAAACATATGGAGGGAGGTGTAAAGGCGATGACAAAGAAAGAACCACCACACGAGCGCTCAAGTTTCTCATCGTACGAGCATCTCCGTGGCTCTGTCGGGCGAACGATCGCGATGCTGGAGTTGGATAAGTGGCGCTCGTCGTGCCCTTCTGGTGGGTACGATGCTCTGCGAGACTAGATATGGGACTCCTTCTGGAGGGATGATACCCTTCTGGAGGGCATGGTGCCCTGAGAGACTAGGTATGGGACTCTTTCTGTAGGTCATGATTTCCTTCAGGAGGACACGATACCCTTCTGGAGGGCATGGTGCCCTTCTGGAGGGCGTGATACCCTTCTGGAGGGCATGGTGCGTTTTTGGAGGGCATGATACCCTTCTGGAGGGCATGATACCCTTCTGGAGGGCATGGTGCCCTTCTGGAGGGCGTGATACCCTTAATTCTGGAGGGCATGGTGCGCTTTTGGAGGGCATGGTGCCCTTCTGGAGGGCATGACACCTTTCTGGAGGGCATGATACCCTTCTGGAGGGCATGATACCCTCCTGGAGGGCATGATACCCTTCTGTAGGGCATGATACCCTGCTGGAGGGCATGACACCCTGCTGGAGGGCATGAAACCCTTATGTAGGGCATGATACCCTGCTGGAGGGCATGATGCCTGTCTGGAAGGCATGATGCCCCGCAACAAGAGGCATGAAACTCCATAAGGAAATGGTGTTCCCAGGGAAAGGAATGGTTTACCAGAAAAAGAGGTGCAGTGTTTTTGGAGGCAGTATATGGTGCTACCAGAAGAGCAGCGTGATTTCCATTGAGAATAAGTGTGAGGCCCCTTGAGGAGGGAATGGCGCCCTTCGAAGAAGGTTTGATGCCCATTCAGGGAGGGCATGGTGCTCTGCGAGGATGTGGTACTTCCAGAGAGTTAGAAAGTATGATGCCTGCTGTTATCCATAATAACATTTTTCTCACTTCTAATATGATATCAAAAGATGATACCTTTGTAATGGTAAGATGATACCAGATACCATTTTTCTAAGATGATACCAAAAGATGATACCATTATGATGATAAGATGATGCCAGATACCATCTTTCTAAGATGATACCATTGTGTTTCTAAAATGATACCTGATGATAAGACAATGATACCCTGGATAAGGGAGTGTCATATTCCTGTGCTCAAGCACATGATGACTCTAGTGGGAAAGGTATGCTGCCCCGCTGAAAGGTGTGATACCACTGGCGAAGAGGTATGAAGCCAGAGGAAATTATGATGCCCAGGTTCAAGGCGGTATAATGTCCCCTGGAGAGGAATGATGCCCCACGGAGAAAAGTATGATGCCCCTGAGAGAGGAGAATAATCGCCCTGAGTGCATGAGAAGTGTGATGCCCTTGAGAGAGGAGTCTAATACCCCTGAGAGAGGAGTCTGATGCTCCTGAGGGTGGAAGAGAGGAACATGATGTTCCTAAGAGAGGAGTGTGATGCCCATTATGCCCCCAGGAGGCGCCTGATGCAGCCAGTATCTGATGCACGCTCCTGATGGGAACAACAAAGCATCTCCGAGCCTCGCAATCTCATGCTCTAAGTTGGGTTTTTGCCTAAGAAGTTCCAGTCTCTTAATTTAAAGTGCTGCAGATGTAAGCATTCCCTTCTTTATGCTTCACTGGAAATTGGGTCACTTCATTATTTCTTAGGGATCAGTCTTTTAGACGCCGTTCTGAATAACCACGCCATCCAGTTCTTCCCAAGCTCTGCGTAACTTTGAAGGGCCTCTATGGAATATCAGTAGTAACTTACTAGGCATTTTTTTGTATTTCAGATGTAATAGCTGCACATTTTTGATGACCGCAGTATTGAAACTTTGCACTTTTCAACACGGCAGTATGCATTCATTGTCGCGCTATAGTTTCAAAGGATGGTAGTTGACATGAATGGAGACGACTTTGCATTCCAAAATTTTAACAGTACAGAATTATTACGTTCACTAACGACAAAATATCTTTGACTAGGATTCTGCATGGTCTAAAGTTGAGTTTTTAACTTATCCCCTTTGAAAATCTCCCTTGAAAATCAGGAACGAAGCAGCCATGCTCTGCAACCAAGCCTTCAACGGCTTCAAGCTGAGAACTCGCTGACTTTTTCCACTAAAATTGTCACCGCGAAAGATTCTCAGAAATCAAGCGCGAGTTTGAGCGACACCAAGTCTTGGAGGCGCGTCAGTGCCGTCTGCATAGCATCAAACGACATCATTTGTAAGCGCGCACATATATAGAGAGGGACCAAGGCACGGCATGGACATTTGTACGCGGCATTAAAGGCTACGAGCAAATAAGGCGACATGTAAATATGTCCTCCCAGTCACTCTGCCTCCGATGAACGACTTAACAGAACACCTTCGGCGGCGTTCCATTCAGTTCCCTTTATTTCTCCCACAACCAAAGCGTTTAAGCCATACACGCACTTGCCAGTCTCTAATATTATCATTCTTCATTAATTTATTTCTTGATATAAATGTGGGGCATTCCCAGCACAGAAACACTTATTTTTGTACCCAACACCTGCGGAGAGACGTATTTTGAAAACAGCCAACACCGCAGCCAGCCAGTTGTGGATACCGTACTCAGCACGCACTCAAGATTGACGTTCTATTCCCTTGGGGCTTATTTGATTCATAACATATAACATGCGATCTCTATCAGCCTCAGTTAGTGTCAGGGAGGCGATCGACTCTCCAGTAGCTGATGTAAATGTCATTTTATCGTAGGCATGGTGCTGGGATTTGAATTTGATGTTTAATTTGGTCTTTCATACTCCCTGTTGTCCAGGTTTCACATTTCGTGTGTGATCCAAACTGTGTACACATAATAACTTGAACAGTGAAACTTATTTCATGAAATAATAATTCATGGCGGGTTACGGTTTATTTCGGGTTGATCTTCCATCGGTTCGATATCGTATCGCACATTGGAATTGGTATTTTTCAAGAGAGAATTATGTTCTTTCATGGATCTTTTCAATAGGATCTTTGGGGTCCGCTGCCACCAGTCTCTAATGAGACAAACTATGGTGACATAATTACACTTCATTCAATAGAAAATATGATTGAAGGATTCATTTCCGTCATCATGACCAAAAGATTATCTTCGGTGAACGTGTGTCGGGGGCTACAGTTAAACCGTATCTTCAAGGCAATAAATTATTCGCGCATGTTCAGTATTCAGAATCATACAAAGATTTGTCTCGCATTTACTACTCTACACTCAAATTTTCTTAACGGACAAAGGGGATTAAAATATGAAAGAGCGCTTATTACACTTTTGGAACTCATGAACACTGAAAACAATTAATCACAAAGTTGTTGAGAGCGACGCTGATTTGACGTGAAAATAATAATAATGAAAACAAATCTTACAAGTCTGTTTGAGCGTCGGTAGAGCGTGTGCTGGGAGGCTGCTCACATTTTGAACTGAAGTTAATAGGGATAATCGAGGCAAGATCGAGCTTCTGATCTTTTACAATGAATCATGACCCTTGTATTCATGTATTCAGAAGACACTTTGAAATAACGCAGATTCATCGCCTAAGGCGACAAACCCAAAGAAAAGAGCGCCAGTCCATGAGATCTCGTTCTGTGCTACGCAGTCTCACGTTATCGCCGCCTGCATGCATGTTTTTCCCCGCTCAAGAAATTAAATCGCTTGGGCGACGAAAACCATGCATGTTCCGGTGAAAAAAGTTAGACTGGGGCGCTGGTCTCCTATGCTTGGTCCGATCCTAATCCTCAAGATGCGTTATAAGGAAGGAACGCGTTACGATAGTGAACGACAGTTAATTAAGTGGAGTAAAATGCCCATAAATCCTAATTAGTCATTAAGACACTGAATCCAACATTAATCTCTGTTAAATGAATAAGATCCTGTGCGGTTAAAATCACAAGGAAACAATAATATAATCTTCGAACTAAAAGAGTAGTTGGTAACTATAACCCTCATCATCAACTCAAAAGAAAATAAGTCTGTTTTACTCAAAGGCTTGTCGATGTTTGCAAATCCTGCTTCAGTGCAATCTCTGTTAATTCAATGATACATAATGTCCCAAAGGAGGTCTGGCTTTGCATCCTACTTAGAAAATACGCTGGCTCAAATGCCTTCGGCAACATGTTATCAATTGAACAAACTTTGCGAGCACGAGCTTTCCAAGTTTAAAAAAACACCCTGCACGCACGAAATTTCCCTGTGCCGTTGAGAGCAGGAATTTTACATACTCTGCGCACACAAAATTTGCCTCTGGAACCCCGAGTTAGTCACCCCGACAGCGCAGCTCGGGGTGCTGTGCTGGTGTCACACGTAGCGGAACAGATTACAAAAGGAGGAATTTGGCGGCAGTAAATGCAACCCTGCATGGGTGCAGTGGGCATGAATATCGCGGCCTGTGGAGACCAGCACCGTCGCCTGACGGGCCGTCGCCGGAGGGTCACGATTTTCTAAAATACGGAGCGAGAAGCGCGGAACCTCGCGGCGGCATGGCACGTCCTCCGTCCGGGCTCTCGAGATACTGCGAGAGCGGACCTCAGCATTGCAAACAAGGAGAGATCACACGACAGGCTCCAATTATCGGCCAATTGCTCCTTTTTTTCGCTAGTTGATTTCTCTCGTTTATGGAAACAGGGGTCATTGTTTTTCTTTTTTTTTTAAATCTTCACAAATCAGCTAATTTGATTTTCTGTAATGGGTTCTGGAGTGAGGGTCATTAAAAACCCATTGTGTGGATAAACATCAAAGATAACCGTAGCGAACGCAAGCACCGCTCGATTGTGAAACATGCTAAATAAGTTACTGATAAATGAATTGTGCAGACAACAAATGAAATATTAAAACAAATTTTATACGCAACATAACAAATACTGAACGAATTAATGTAAATCTTAAAGCATAGAAAATGTTTCGTTACACAGATGAAGAAAGTACCGTACGCTCTTTGGCTGTCTCGATTTGTATTGGGTTGCGCAAACCGGCGTAAAACTGGACATATTGGCGAAGAAAACTGCACGAGAGAGTCATTAGTGGTCCGCCCACGCTCTGCTCTCCACGAGAATAGGAGTGGTCACAAAGTGAGTGGGCTCGTGGGTCAGAAGTGTGCACACCGAGTGGAGCACGGTGACACTCCTTATTTGGCGAGACCACTCTACACCCACGGACGGCAAAGCGGTAATGGGACCGACTCTTTTCTGTCTAATGCTTTTTTTAAGGGGGTTCCGCTGATAGCGTGGCTGAAAGTACTTCAAATATGGCTCTTTTTTGTTCGGATGTGCCAAGTCAACAGTTCCGTGTAGTACCGATTGTTATTTTTCATTTTGGAGGGCCTAAAGATTGCGTGTTGGGAAGTACTTCAAAAACGAGAACTGATGTTCTTTTAGCTTCGTTGCGCTTAAGATTTCTTTTTGAGGCCCGAAAGTGATTCATTTTTTGTTGCTGAAGCGTTCCCTAGATGGCGTGTTGCTTAGCGCTTAAGATTGAAATTAGTCATTTGTTTGCTGTGGGTAAGGTTTATGTGGTTGAGGCAGTTTGGCTCAGCAATTAATCACCCGAAAATCAAAACCAGTTATTTTTGAAAAGAAAACACGTGGAAGGAAGTTTGACCAACTTCAGGAATTTTCTTAGATAACCTAAGCTCTGTAAGTTGTAAAATGCATTAGAAGTTTTATGTATTGATTTAACTGTGCTGACAGTACCGATCTCACACAAAATTTGATACCTGCACACAAGCTACTGCCCTTAGAGAATAGTCAGTCGTAAAAGCAACAGCACAGGCATAATAAACTATCCTTCGGAATTCTAAAGAATAAGAAGTATCTCTGTTCACGCATGCGTTTTTTTTGTAAAACAGCTACTCCAGTGAAATAAGTGGAAATATATGAGTTCAGTATTGTTATCACGAGAAATTTGAGAATTTTACGTCTTTTAACATTATTATTATTATTATTACTCTTCTTATAAGTATCGTCTGCCAAAGCAAACAATACGACCACGAGATTGATGTATTTAAAATAAAATTCTAGCCTCGGAAATCTTTTGAATTTACGCTTGGCAGCTCCATGTTGTACATCGAGTAGAGCATAATAAAAAGATTGTAAGTTCAATATTTTATTTTTTTTCCTGGGGCTTACAGTATAATTTCCAATCATTTTAGTCTTAGTTCCAAACCACGGAAAATGTATAGCAAAGTGTTACAGAATATCCTCTTCCGATTGTTGTATGTAAAAGAATGATGCTATTACAATGTTTCTGATCTCGTGTTTAGCTTTCAAATACCATAATATGTACTGTGATGGCTTAATTAAGAGTAATTTAAATTAAGAGAAATATATTAAGAGAAATTAAGAGTAACATTTAAGTCCTGTTTTAACATCAAAAACATCTAATCAAAATGCTCTACATGATTATAATTAATTCTCATATTTTTATAATCAGAAAACTAACATTTTTATCGAAGGCAAAAATTCACAACACTCGGCCAGTTTTTAAACAAAATTGTTGCTTCTGTAAGTTTGAGTGACCACTGGGTACCGCAATACAGAATAAATGAGAGCAATTAGAGTGACCGCAGCGGCCGCCATTTCTAATTACGTGATAAATCTCAGGAAGAGCGTCATATAGAAGCGATCCTAAGGTCCCACCGCGACTGGAACGCTCCGATAATTCCCAGATGAAGATTTAAGGTCCCCTTCCTTATGGGCAACATCTTCAATGGGTGGTTGTGGCCCGTGCTTGATCTGCGGACGTGAAATGAAAATTCTGGTGGAAATTAATTTGAAACTGAAGGCACTGTGCACGTGCTCATCTTCCTGTCTTCGTGACAATTTATTTAAAATCGAGTTGGAAAATTGAATGAAATTGGACACTAAAGTAATGGTGAGAAAGTGAGGAGGCTCAGCGTCAAAGTCTTTTTAGGAAGTGGACATTCTGAGGAACGTCCTCCGCGGCGTTTGTACCTATTTTCAATAGATTGTCTCTGTCACACTGAGTTAAAAATGAGCACTGAGATGAACAGTTATTTGTATCGATGTTCAATACTTTGAGATTTTCATTTGTGCCACATTTGCAATAAAGTGACATCGGAAATTAGTATTCATACTACGCCTATTGATTTTTTACCCTCATGGAGGGAGTAAACATCATCGGCTGCCAAATGCGTCTGATCCACCTTCACCCATCAATGATAAATAAGCCTGCTCTCTATATTAACTCGCTAAAACAAGATCAGCTGATCTGGTTCCACATCTACACGCTCACACGACTTCGTCAGTAGTATTTTTGAGAGTTAAGTATCCATCAATGAATGCGAAATATTGTTCATTATTACAACGTAACATTTTTCCGTGAATCTCTGCTGAAACTTAATGCACTCATTGAAATTCACTCCTACAACTCTACATTGACCTTCATCACAATGGTAATACTTCATTCGTTGAAATTCACTCCTACAACTTTATATTGACCTTCATGACAATGGTAATACTTCATTCGTTGAAATTCACTCCTACAACTCTACATTGACCTTCATCACAATGGTAATACTTCATTCGTTGAAATTCACTGCTACAACTTTATATTGACCTTCATCACAATGGTAATACTTCATTCGTTGAAATTCACTCCTACAACTCTACATTGACCTTCATCACAATGGTAATACTTCATTCGTTGAAATTCACTCCTACAACTTTGCATTGACCTTCATCACAATGGTAATACTCTACAACTTTACATTGACCATCACAATGGTAATACTCTACCGTTTCATATAGTTAGTAAAGCACTCACTCAGGCAGAACAGCAATGTGTCCTTTTATTCAAAACAAATGCCTCGCCCTGATATTAGAACTGATCTTCATCGTGGTTAAGTGCTTTGCTGAGGACAGAGCAGATAAAATACATAAACTTAGCGGTGCTGCGCTAAGCATACTTTTCGAGTTATCTGCATCCGCAAGTGGAACTCAGTTGCGCATTTTGGTCTGCCAGTGCAATGTTTGCCAGTGCAATGTTTTTCTTGCAACTCCGTAAATCTTAAATAAAAGAATAAAATTTGAATTCGTCAAGACTGTGGACTATTGGGTCCGGAACAATTATTTGAGCATTCTTTCATAGGTTAACAATTTTTTTATACAATCTTATGGTTTTATTGAATTAAATTTCACAATAGACTTTTAATATTTGATTATATGAAGGCTAATGAGGCGTATTATTAAGACCAGGTTGTTATTGAAAACAAATGAATTTCTACTCGCTAAAAATTAGCAGAGGGAAAAAAAGTATAGACGAGGATTTCTGGATGACGATTTTATGTGAATTTAAATGCGACGTAGAGCATTTATTTTTGCCGCTCGGTTAAAAGTTGGAATAATTTAGTAGGCTCGTTTCTGAAGGTTGTTTCGTTTTTCTAGCATGAAGTTTGTGACTCTAAGTTGCGATAAGTTGCTACAAGCAGATAGAGCCACGTCAAGTCCAGTTCATTGGAATAAGCATTTCAAAAATATTCCATATCAAGAGAGGGTGTTCATTAAATTATGATGAAACTTGCATCCCTATGATATACTCACAAAAGGAAGAATGAATTCTTGGAAGAACATTTCGTATTCAACTTTAGCTCTTATGAGCATTTTTAAACGAGAATGGTTACCTTGAATGGCAGGAGTAAAAGAATCGCATATTATGAGAACCCCAGACATCAAATAGAAGTAAATCCTGAGTGACGCTCCACACCGAGGCAGAGTTAGGAAGGCCTCTCACCATTGCCTAAAGCAAATAAACAAGGCAAGAAATGCCTCAAGTTGACTTTAAATTGACTTTCTTTGTTCTGGGGGAGCTTGGCGAAATGTTGTTCCTCCTCTGTGGCTTCCACGAGAAAAAAACAAGAACGAGTGGGTGAGTGATATTCTCTTTTTCACCCTCATATTTTGGGAGTAATAATATTCTTTGTGCAGTTAACGAACCAAAGTCCCCCACTCTACAAAGTCGAAATATGCATTAAAAGTAAATGAAAAGCTGACATGAACATTTTCACAATCGCACCGCATTAGAACGGAGTCTATCTGCTATGTATAGAGATAAAACTTACATTATTAAAATGCGCTGAGCTCAACCTTATTTCTAAAAAAATCTGCAGTAGTTATGAAAATTTAGATCAGCTTCACATGCTGATGTTTTTCGAGTGTCAATAAGGTAAATCTTGCCTCCATAGAATGTGAAACTTACACTTACTGCTGGCCAGTCCAATTTTTTGTGTAAAAACAATATTAACTAGTTAACATAGTAATTTTGAAGAGGATGACTGATTATTGGTAATTAATATGCTCCCAACCTTGTAGACACTGACAGAGTCCTAATTTGACCGACTGTTATTCGGGGAGTTTTAAGATGCACAAACCGCACAAAAAGCAAAAATTGCCGCCATATGAAAACTCTTGTGGGATAAACAAACCTACTCTCGCTTCCAAGTCAGTTTTATCTCCGATGAAGATCTTCCGAAAAGCTGTCGTTTCCTGAATAGATCATAATTTGGGAAGTGGAAGTTTCTGATGAGCGTCACCCGTACTAACGAGAAGTCAGAATATACGCATCTCGGTTTGTCGATGCAAAGTTGCTGCTCTTTGAGTGTTTGTGTGTGATTCTTACATAACATCAGCGAGCACGACCTGCCCAAATTTCGTACTGTTCGATGGTACTATTCACTACCTTCCAAATTTCCGCGTATCAATCATTTACGTACGAGTGTGAAAAAAATTTACCAGCCCTGCGAATACCTGTGGTTTAAACATCAGATACATTTGGTTCGGTAGCCCCATTACGCACTTCTGAGTTATTACGGTATTTGAGTGAACAATACTATGATTTATAATCCTTGTAACTATCGGCAATTTTACTACGATGAACTGATAGATACGGGGATTTACGTTAACTACCGTCTATTGTACGATAGTGGCTTAAAATATTGTACTCCGATGAGTTAAATTTGATCTCCATTCAGTCTGCAATGTTGGCCGGAAACGCATTTAATTTTAATTTCGGCACAGCATGTGACTAATGAGTGCCAACAATCAGTAATTGATATTCATTGATATTCATTACGGCGTATTTTTCGGTAATGAACTGAGATAAACGGTAGTTCATTTAACTGGAGAAATACGCGCTAATTCAGTTAATGTAACTGAGATGCACCGTAACTCAGTTAACTGGATCTAGGAACTCGGTAATTCTGTTAAACAAGCCGATATATACGACAATTCTGTAGCTTCATCACAGGAGCCACCAGCTCGAAAAGCAAACACCAAAAAAAAAGGCCGACACTGCGGTGTTTTCCTGATCGAGCGGCCGGTGGGGCAGCTAACGTTCTAGAAATTATTCCCATATTTCAAGGGCCTTTTATGATCATATTTCAGGGGTCTTGATGCCCCTTAAGACGCGTTCAATTACGCCGCTATTGAAGTGATATCTAGTCTCGGCAGGGTTAAAGGGATCAACCGGCACCTGCGGTTTTTGCTAGGCCAATGCGAGCGATGATTCCTGCCCATCGAATCGTCTTACCCAACATGAAGATGATCTCACCCTCTGCAGAGGTAGATGAAGAGTTTCAGGTAAAGCGCACGCAAATGAAGGATGAATTAACCCTTTAGGCAACATGATACCCGCTGGTTCATGGTGGGTGGTGGGCACCATGCAGGTTTGGACTTGGGAATAACTGAGAGACTCATGGAGGAAGTACATATGCATGGTGGCAGCCACATGGTCACCGCGCTTAACTCTAGGACTAACCCGCTTCTTTGTTTACGATAGAAATGAGAATTTAAACTCCTTGAGAAGAAATTCCCTCTGATAAATAAATGGAGACTCTTCTTAACTCAAGGATGGAGAACAAATTTCGCTCCTCGCTCTAATGAAACTACGAGGATGCGTTAATTTCACCAACTCCGTTCTTTTTCAAATAAGGCCTCGTAATGCTGGCTTTAAAAAGAGCAAAAGAGCAACGCTGAGATTAAGATCAGCCCCAGAACAAAGCTTATAATTAGCATATAGATGCACGCAGCCGAGATCAATGGAGGCGGAATGCTAAACTTGAGCTAGCGTTATTTTTGCGAGCATCGTGAACTTGACATGACGTCCGGTACGGGAGCCCCGTAGGTCGGGCCTGTATCAGGAGACCTGACAGCGGCGCTGCCTCACGATTCTGCCGTTAAGTTATCTCAAACAAAACGCAGCTTCCTAGCAATCAGAGAAGGTTGACCAAAGCTCATCGTGACCCAGAGTTTGTCCGCAGCATCTTGACTTATTTCGATACCCCGATATGGCTCTGCGTTATCATGCCGGTTTGTTGTCCGTGACCCTTATAATCATCACGGGCTCTCGGAAATATTCTTTTTCGGTTTCTGCGCGTGGGTTATATTGTAGCTGGACATTTTGAATCGCGTAACGTTGCTTCATTCTCAGAATATGGCTTCGGCCTAGAGGTTGGAAGCATCATGTAACTCGAATGAACTGCATGCTGCCATAAGTATAATTTTACTGAAAAACTTATTTATTTAATTTTTACTAATAATTATAAGACGTTGAGTCATGTCAACATATAACAACACTCATTGGGACATTTTGAAAATATTAACTGCTTGCTCTAACAAGTGTTCTACATGTACCTAGAATTTTTTTATTTTTAGAATACACAAATGGAGTTATGTACAAACAGTGTGTACACACAGTATGTACATACAGAAACTTTCACACGGTATGTACACACAGTATGTGTACACACAGTTACAGCAAGGCTAAGAAAGGATAGTATATCAAAAATCGAGATAACTCAAGATGCAGTCGGTGGAGATACAATGTGTGTCAGAATACATGTAAAATTTTCAATTCTCATTCGAAAGCCCTTACTTACGGAAAACATTGTATTATCTTGTGAATGTTGTTACTTTTGTGCAACAAAACATTTCTAAGTTTATGATTTTTTTTCGTTATTTTCGAGGTGTCTCTGTCGATGTCCCTAACTTTCTTTTGGACATTTTCTTCAAACCAACGCTTTTGTTTGGTTCAGCAATACATGCTTTTTACTCATCGTATAGCGAAGTAAGCACCTGGGCAAGGCTAAATCAAGGGAGCTAGGAGGCCATTCACCGTTGCGTAGCCGACACATTGATTTCTGAGGAAGCAACCCTCGTTAAAAATGAATTGCTTATCTTATGGCGTGTCTGTGTTAGTGCAGAGTGTTCATAAATAAAATGAAAAAATCACTGATTTTGCTAAATATATCCGACTACGAATAAAAGGTATCCGAAACAGCATCTTCGTAAAATTTACAGTAATTCAGATTGAAAAGTTACAAACGTGTTTTAAAAAATGGACTGATTTACAGAAGTACAGATGTAAATAGTATTTTTCAGCCCACATATGGGGTTTTGCCAATATTTCGATGACATATTTTGAGACATGGTATTTTGTTGTGTCTCAAATTAATTTTGACTTACAAAGTATCTTTTACACCGTCCTTTCAAGAACATCCTATAGATTATATAGTTACTAAACGTATTATATCATCCCGTTTGTGAGAATCAGAAATATTTGATTTAAACCCAAAAATATGTTTACTTCAATGCAAAATAATTTATACATGAAATTAGTATGAAATCCCTTCAAAGAAAATCCAAGAGATAACTTTAACTTAAATCGAACTGAATAACAATGCATTTTCACCTGGAAATTTTAGAGGTTATAATTTTTCGAAGAATTTCCTCGAATACTAGGAAGCAGTGAAATACATGTGCGATTTCAACCAAAATCTTAAAGGTTAGCCACATTTTCTCTCACTTAAACGAGCGAACGATCGCAAGTTACAAAAATAATTCACATTAGCCTTTAGGTATTGCGAGTAAACACACAGTTGAATATTTTAGGTAAATATTTTAGAAGTCTTCTTCCCGAAACAAAGATTCCTTCCTCATAAAAGTCATGGCAATAATTTTCCTTATCCTGTGACCCCTCAATAACAGCGAGCTTCTCTCAAGCAAATTTCCATGGCATCACGCAAATTGACTACTAACACTCAGTCATTGAGCGCCCATTGGTAACTGGCAGCTAATTTTATGCCGCATGAAAACTAATAGAGGATTGCGGTATTCCTGCACACCCGTGATAACATTGATTACGTCGCTTTTCCGATGAAGTTTTATACATGCATATATGTATATGTCCACACTGTACGACGCAATACGCACCCACACATGTACCTTGAAACTTTTATGCGAAGTAAATATACAATAAAAGAAATGGAGAAGTACTCTAAAAAGTACTTCTTCTCCATTTCTTTTATCATATATATATATATATATATATATATACATTCACCCGTACATGTGCTCATTCACAAACAGTATACCTTCACTCACACACACGCACACAAACACCATCACCTGCACACAGTAGACACCTGCCGCCCACACACTCACAACACCCAACACAACCCTCGCAGCAGCAGTGGCCACAGGAGCACCAGGAAATAACTACGCCCACTACAAAATGAGTATTCAAAAGCGACCGCACGCAAGATTTAGAGCCTCTAATGACGGCGTCGTGTCAGAGAGTGATGGTGGAACACGTCAGGGAGTCGTGACGGACATCATGTCCGTATTGCATGATGACAACCTTCCATGAGCAAACCATACCCGAATATATGAATAATATCATCAGGAAGCTGTATCTCTTACAACAGAGGACGCTCAGAGCAAACCCAGCGCACTTTCAATTTGTTTCGGCCTCTCGTGTGTTGGGCTTTGGGGAAAATATTGCTGGTGGAGTGCTTTGGCCTTTTAGGATGAACTCAGACGTTTATTTATTGACAGTTTAACTTCATGTTGGACAGTCCACCTGCCCCTAAATGTGCCGAAAATTCAAAAGAAAATCTCAAGCGCATGAACACATTTCCATGTATGTTTCAATTCTGTTTTCTGCATTTTTACACGAAACACAATTAGATTCCATTCTCATGAGCTGCTATGTCATGGCATTTTAAGATACGAAGGTTCGACAATAGCAATAAAATTAATCAAGAGGAGGGAACGTATAGTTCTTCCACCCCCGAATTAGAAAATTCGTAAAGAGGAGAAAGCTTGTATTTCTTTCGCCCCGAAGTTCTGCTCACTTTGAGCTACACAGCCCGAACGACAATGAGCAGGCTTGTGCATTTTTTTAAGTTTTACAGAGCTAAAATCATCGGAACTGAGACCTGCCCTAGCGTTAAAACACGTCTGATGGCAGGCTTGCAAATTATTCGACCTTAATAACTCGGAGCAATGAGGCACGATTATTAACTACCATGAAGAATTACCAGAAAGCATTGATCACACTTAGCATAAATAGAAAGCATAAATTTAAAGTTTAATCATAGCTGCAAAAAATCGTCACCGCAAACCTGAAATAACGCAAGAAAACTGTGCGCTGTCATCAGATTTTATGTTTTTATGCGGATTAAAGTCTCGGTGTCCAACAACGTATAACTCAAGGCGCAGATGCGATGAAAAATGTTAAGCTTTTACTGCGCAGTGGAGTGAAGTGGAGTCATTAGCATGGGGTGGAAATGAAGGGCTTTTGAGTTACGTAGAAGAAAGAAAACCGTTTAAAAGAAGGGCAGTTATTTGCTGCAAGTGGCGGGGCGACGATGCGTTCGGCTCAAATTCATGTTAGAAAGCACACTGAGTAAATGAAGGCACGGCTTTATTGAAGATGGTTTGAAGGACTTTGTATTCTGTACACTGCAATACTTAGGAGGAAATCTACTCAGAAGTTAAAAAAAATAGGCAAAGGGATTTCTAATAACATGATTTTCATCAATTTTTGCCACTCGAACTGAACTCTATTATTTCATTTAGACCTCAAGAAAAAATATAGGAGAAAGCAAGAACTTTGAACATGTTCTAAATACTCATCTCACACCTTAAACGGGAGGGGGGAAAAGCGCTACTAAACAGGACAAGTGAGAGGTGTGTTTGCACATGGAGGTGCAAAGCACGTATGCTTGCACAGGTGAGCACAGCACAGCACGTGGAGCACAGCACGTGAAGCTCAGCAACACGCGCAAAGGCACGCGCAACACACCGCAGCTCCACGCACGCCTCGTAGACAAAATAAGTCCTCCACACAAAAGAAATCCGCGGTGGTGACGAGCGCAGACGCTGTCAGGGCTGCTCTGTGACGCTCTCGTGGTACACGTGCGCTGCTCGGGCTGCAGTGACGGGCTCGTTGTGATCGCTCCGCACTGCTTGCTTTAATTACTGAATAGTTCTGTAGTGTTAGTCGTGTTGTGAAAGATAGTTAAGGTATTGTTAGTGGTATTACCGTTTTCATTTTTTAAACACAGTAATTGTATTGTTAGAAGTGTTGTTGTTTTGATTTGGGTTGTTTAAGATAGCTTTTGTAGTGATAGTAGTATTATAGTTTTCATCTACGTTTTACGTATTGTGGCTGTTTGTAGTACAATTGAGTGTGATAATTATCCTAATTTTGACGGCAGTAGAATTATGGCTATTTTCATTGGTGTTTTTTCTTGGCATTTTTGTTACTGTTAGTGTCAATGCTATTACCATAAGTGATAATTAACGCCAAGTATATTATATAGTCATTTATTATATGAAGTATCATTGTTATTGTTAGTACTTGCCATGGTTCTTATTGCTACTGCTGATAACAGTGAATATCCCTTTTCTATTGTTGTTATTATTCTTTTCATCTTCATCGACTTGGAGATAAAACAAAAAGATTATATCTTAACCGGGGAAGGCTCTCTGACACCTCCAGTTTCCTGTGGCAAACTTCACATCCCGTACGTCATCCTCCTTTTAAACGATTAACTATGTTTCGAGCGTAGCGCGCATAGTGCATATGATACTCATGATCAGCGTTTACTGGTTAAATACAATCGCACGCGTAACACTAACACACTTTACATAAATCGTAGTCCAGGGTTCATTACATTACATGCGCGTCTCTAAATGATATTCCGAATTCACTGCATGTTGCTTTATTAGACACACAGCTTGCCTGTGTAATGCCTAGTTTGTTAAATATGTATCTCCCCTTGACATTTACTACGCCGCTCAATGAACAACTATTTACCATATTTGCATAATGTGTTCCCTTTAAATTGGCTCTGCTATTCTTGCGATGCGAGAAGATTACATGCGATAAGTTAGTTCAAGTCCCCCTTTGCCAATAAAAGTGTTCCAAAGAGAGGAAGGAGTAAGGAACCATTTGGTATGGAGTTAAAGGTGTGTCCCCACACAACACCCTCTTCACATGGCGACAGTAATTTAAGAACTAAATTTAACACACAAGATATGAGCTAACGAAATCAATAACAAGCGCTGGAAAGTAAGACAACAGTTAGCCAACAAAGCTCATCCGTAAAATAACAAAAACCTATTTAACTCAAGGAATGCCTATGTAACCTTCATCTAAGAACCTCACATTTTCTCCCTGGGAGTGCTAATTCCCATAGAAAAAATAGTTGTCTCCAATTGACAGGATGCTGTGCGAGCGACAGTGTGTCTTGTGAGGAAACCTACAAAGAGTTGCGTAACTACCAAAGGAATTCAGGGAGTTAGCATCAAATGTGTTGATGAAGTTATCATCAAGCCAATTGATGAAGAGCGGTCATAAAGTTCACCCTAATCTCCTTGAGGGAGTTGCCATCAAACGACTCAATGGATTTTTCATTAAAAACATTTATGAAGGCAATCATTAAAGGGAACAGCAAACGCGTTGATGAAGCGAAAATCTAGAGCCTTTAGGGAATTCATCAAGTTCGTTGATGGGGTGAACATAAAGTACGTTGATGAAATTACCACCACACGCCTCTGTGTGTACAATCGACAAAAGATTTACGTTAATAACCACCGACAAAAAGACTGTAGAAAGAAGTTGATGGAATTAACATGAAGCACGTTGAGGAAATTAACACTGAACGCTTCTATACGTTATTAAAGACCTCCCAAACACCTCTATGTGCAATTAATGACCGCCGACAAAAATACTATAGCAAGAAGTTGATGCAGTTAACATTAATTACGTTGATGGAATAACACGCAGTACGTTGATGAAATCAACACCACACGCCTACACGTGCAACTAAAGACCGCCGACAAAAAAAGGCTATAGCAAGGGACCGAGCGCAACACAAAGCAGACGGCGAGCGCTGTCAATACACGCGGGCTTGGGTGACCACACAAGTTCATTGCTCTCATGCATCCCACATTGAGGGCTCATGCCGTGCACGTGTGAAGTGCTCGTATTACACGCACGTACGTGGCACTAGCTTGTGTAGGTGCGTGTGTCCTACGTGTGAGTGCAGAAAGATGCTAGTCCCACTAAAATTTATTATTTATTTTGTTATTTTTATTTACCATACGATATTGCACAGACGTTCCAAACACCCACCTGCGCGGTGGCAGGGTCTGAACGAGCGGTGTTTTATTTTAGAGTCAGAATAGCTCATGGGATAAAATTTTTCACTCCTCACCGCGTGCAAATCAGACAAACTTATATCAAATCAGTTATCCTTGTCTGCCTCAGACCGCTTCACAGAGGCAGACTCTCATCACCTCACATTAACAGACTCAAACATCGCCTCACGAGGACTCAGACCTCCTCACAGAGATGGGCACCACCTCACAGGGATAGAGTCTCCACACTACCAACACACCCATTCAAGCTCACACGCTCACACAGACACACACACACCCACCCACACACCCACACACCCACACACCTACTCCCACACACCTACGCACACACACGCACACACCTGCTCCACACTCCGCCCGTGTGTCCGCCAGGCCACGGCACGACTCAGTGATGGCACAAGATTTTGGTCGGCAGCTTACGGTGTTTAAGAATTGAACAGTATCAAGTTCTTCTACTTGGTGAATTGAAGGACATTATTATGAGCCCCAAAGCTGCCACTTTTATATATGCCTTATCGTATTCTAAATGCTTTCTAACTCGAATTATTTTCCGTTTTGTTAGGCGTGGAGTTTCTACACTATGGAATTTTTTCTTAATAATATGTCTACTTTGCTTAGCGTGGCCTTGATGGCAATAATTTTTTTTCTCAGTATTTTATCGATGGTGACCATTGACTAAATATACATTTTTTCGGTTAAACGAAAATATCATAAAAATATCGAAAATATCGAAAATATCATACAGTCCGAAAGCAATACAGTCCTAAAATCCTACAGTCCTAAAGCCATACAGTCCTACAAACGAACAGTCCTACAATCGTACATTCCTAAAGCAATACAGTCCTACAATCGCACAGTCCTAAAGCCATACAGTCCTGCAGTCATACAGTCCTACAATCGTACAGTCATAAAGCCATACAGTCCTACAATTGTATAGTGCTAAAACAATACAGTCTTACAGTCGTACAGTCCTACAATCGTACAGTCCTAAAGCCATACAGTCCTACAATCGTACAGTCCTAAAGCCATACAGTCCTACAATCGTATAGTCCGGCAGTCGGAGAATCGAATTGTGTTGAACATTATCCGAGGTGGTTTTGAACAGAAACCCCTCGCTGTATCAGTAGCTCTTTCTTGTTTAAGGTTTCCGGAATACAATTGAACGAAAGTAACCTCTGATAATCTCTTCATGTTTTATCGTGATAAAGCATTTCCAAGAGCAGTCTTTAGACATGAAACATAATTTTAAAAGAAGGTTTCAACAGCTCTTCCTTCCCAATGAAATGCAACAGGCTCCAGCGATGAAGTGTTCACTTGTCACCATGTTATCATAAGTTGTTCATGCCGCTAATTTTTCTGAAGAAGTCTTTCAAATCAACTGATGGGCTGCCATATTTTCTATCAGTAAACTGGTATAAGTTAAATTGGCACAGTAGAGTGATTTTTCGTGGCCCAGTTTCTAGATTCTTTAGTATTGATCCAAGATTCTTTTGAATGAAATAAAATTTCACCATTAAAAACTTTTGAATTTCATCTGTTTCGCTCCATCGTAGTGATGAATTAATACGATGCCAAAACCTGTTATGTATTAAGTAACTGAAATGTTTCAATGAAATACCGTGGACTTTTCTATTTAGATTTCGGCTGTTTATGAGACTGTCTCTTTTGATATTTTAAATTTTCAACTCAATAAAGACTGATGCTTCCTAAAAAGTAAAAAAATTCTGCAAGTAATACTAATTTTAAGTTCATTGCGTGCCTTCGACTCCCCAAACGATACGTCCATGAAGATCTATACTATAATAAGAGCCGCGTCCGTCCGTCGGTCTGTCCGAAGCCAGCCTGCAGTGTGTGATGAGCGTATCTGTGATACAAGCTCGGCCCTATATATTTTGACGGGCCGTGTTCACGCGGCCTCATCAACTCTCGAGAGATTGTATTTTTTAATTTCTCACGGCCTTTCTCTCATTTCGCCCTCTTCTTTATTTCAAATAAAGGGGGATGGACTAGTGAATCTAATTACTCACCAGTGCAATAAAATTACCCTACGCGTTTTATGAGTTCGCAAGCCCGTCAAATGAAACAGTAGAAATTTTAGTACTTAGAACGATGCAAAACATTCAATAAGAAAGAAATAGAGGCCTAGAAACTCAATAACTGCTACGTGCGTCTGAAAATGCTCCACGAAAGATATAGTAGCTGTCTCGTAGCCGTTTTTATTTCTCTCTTCACATTATCATTTTTTGCTAATGTCTCTTGCATTGAAGACATAGAAGGAAGAAATAAAGAAAAATTAGAACATAATAAAAAGTATTTTAGATAGATGAGCGTGTGTATTTCAACGCACGCATGAATGAAAAGCAGCATGTCATCATTCATGGACTATGATTTCTTGTCTGACATCTGATACGTCATCTTAATGCATAAACCTACCGAGGTAATAGTTTGATTATTCCACAAATTTGAATAATGTTCAGTAGTTAAAACAAACTAGCATGCAGGAGTTTATTTTAGAGAGCATTTCTCACAAAACAATCCGCCAAAAAAAGGTCCTGCAGAGCAAACAAGAGTGACACGGGGCTGACGGGCGCTCTATTCTGGGCCGCCATTCACGCAGTTTTTATCTGACGCTTTCTTGATGAATATCATTAATCATCTCCCTTCACCTCTCCTTTAAAAACCATGAGAGGGGGCACTAAAAGCATCCATTCTTTTCTGACAATTGGTAAATTGTTTCTTTACGCATTTCATTTAATGGTGCTGCGTACTATTTTTATAGGCTGTATAATTGCCGGTTTAATTCGATCCAAACAACATTAGCGTATCCTTTTGGTTGTCAGTATATTCAAATTCAGTTACTATGTACAGGCTAATTTCGTATCACAGATACAAACATAACACGAGAAGTGGGTTTTACTTTCGTTCTCCGCGTACGGGGCGCTGCATAACATTTTCCATTCGCTCTAAAATTACAGTGGTTGTATCTAATTCAGCATTCGAGTATTCTTTAGGTAGTCAGTATACTTTAATTCAGTTACCAAGTATCTAAGATACATAACATGAGAAGAGAATTTCGCTTTCGTTCTCGGCGGACGAGCCCAGTTGGCTGCTGACTCTTGTGATGTGAGGTTAGTGTCAACAGCGGCTGCGTCTGCCTCGCTCGCTGGCCACCGGTGCCAATTTCGGCATTTAGCTCCCGACAGCCAGCCAGCATCAACGAGAACTCCCCTCATGATGAACGTTACATCAGCATGCAGTGTTATCGCTTAATTCAAAATAAAGGAATCGCGGTTTTGTCAAGCAGAAATATGAAGCGTTTTTGCTCATGCCGACGATGGAAATATATTACATAGGGATAAAAACTGCTTTGGAGGAAAATCTCAGCAGAAAAGTGCGTCCATAAACTGGTCCGTCTTGGAAATAAATCATGAGCAGCCTTGAGCAGTGCACTGTTCTTCGCTGTAGTATTTTAGAAGTAATTTATCTATTCCCAAGAAGATTTTCATGCAATAAAAAATTTGCATGACGCGTAAATTAACTCATGTGTACGAAAGAAAAAAACTGTCTCTGAGCCGTGTTAAACTTAGGCTCTGCTCACGCAGCCAACTAATGCAGGTAGGTAGGAATAAAATACAGGTAGGAATGTAATATAAATGAGTATTGAGGGGAATTTTGGAGCGGTATGTTTATATGTACTCATATTAAAAAAAATAACTCTTCTACGGCACATATTTCTAAAAATATATAAGTTTATCAAGCGAACCGGCTTATAAGATCGTTTGCGCCAACTTTCTGCTGAAGTTTATAATTCTCCAAATGAAAAAGAAGTAGGAGCACCTGAAAATGTAAACAGCATCAAAATACAACATATCATGAAATGAGATGCAACTCTCGTCCATGCTTTCAGAATAATTTCCAATTTGAAAGTAGTCCCAAATTCAAACAAATGATCATTACTTAATTTTATTAGTGTTTTCAAATAGTAAACGCTGCATTTTAAATGATGCACAACAATAATTATAAGCTCGTTAAGTCCTTATTGATGAGAATAGTAAAGTTCACCGTCGAGCGCAACATGATCTCGACATTAAGTCTCGAGATCGCTTCAGGGTAAAAACTGCAAGCCCTTTACCCTAAACTTCGCTGCCGCCTCAGAACTTCAATGCCGGACTTTTGTATAGGTAATCCTTAAGTCACGACTCCGGGCTGCAAAAGTTGCGCTGTAGAACATTATGGGTAGCGCGGCGTGTAATTTAGACTTGGAAGTTTGGTTGTGCAACTTGACGAGTCAATCAATGAACGCGCAATTTGGCACGCTTAAATTAAAGCTTCATGCAGCATCACAAAATGCTAGACGTGTAAATCGACATGTTGGATACGTTGTGCACAAAACCTCTCGAACCGTACTAGTAAACTACTGTATTTGATTGTACAGTAGAGTTTGATTGTAAAATCCCGGGTATCCCAACGTGTGAGTGAGGTACCTCAGATTGCTGATCGAGTAAAAAGTATTGCAGGCAACCTAGAGCGTGAATTATTACACGTAACTGAGCTTGTAATGTATATGGTACGTGTCGTACATCTATGTACTTTATTATTTTTGAAAACCGAAGGAATACCTTGAATGGCACGTGTCGTCCGTTTGTACAACTTGGAAATTAATGGAATACTTTTGTAAAACGAAGGGATAACTTGTCCCACGGTGGCAAGAACAAAACTGCGTACGAAAGCAAACAGAATATCGCTTGTAATAAAAGCGAAATTAGAAAAGAACAATAGGTGGGGAATTAATTTATACATCTTACATTTTTTCGTTGATAAGATGCAGTGATATTCAGCCAAAAATTTCGCGTTCTGTGTTCGAGTGCTGAAATTATTTGTCACTGGACACGTGCAATTCCACAAAAACTTTGGAAAAATGCAAGAGCATAAATGTAAAATCGGTGCGTAGCCCCAAAGACTTTAATAAAATTCTTTGACATTTGAAGTGATGTGAGAACAGATGGTTTGAAATGTGGGGGCTCGGAATTTGTGAAGTGAACAGAAAATGGAAAAACTTCCGGACAATCGAGAAGAATTTTTAAATTATCTTGATGTAGCTCGGTTCTGACGTTGGAAGTCATGTACAGAGTAGTAAACAAGAAAACGAAATAAATTAAAAATTCGTCAAACTTAGAAAAAATGTATGCCAATAACGTTAACTCTTGAAATGTTTGGTTTTTGTAGCATGTAACGAAGAAGAAATAATTTTCGGTGAACCGCGCTTAAAGGTTTCAAACCAATCAAATGCATTTCTTGTCCTTTTTTCGTGTATAGCTTTGTATTCGTTCAATGCGTATTCGTGAGTGACACTCTGTATTCATCAACTGAGATCAAGCCAAACTGAAAGTTGAAACAGATTTCAATTTAAAACTATAAATGAATTGATAAGAAAAGTAAACATGAGCGTGTGAACTCTTATTATCCACTAAAGATAATAAAAATAAAATTATAATAAGATAATAACAAAAGCAATGCTCACGAACATTTCTACGACATAAAACAGCGCGAGGCGAGCAAATTGAGATCGCCTCTCGGAGGCTCAATCCACGAAACACGATCGACGGCCGAGAAGTTTTCTCATGCCGAGGTTCAGGTTACAATAGAAATTATTCGGTGATTATCGTAATTAGCGCCTCGCCATCACCAGAGTGTTAATTAACGTAACTCAAGAGCTCAGCAATTCCAACGAGTGGAATTAGACAAGCATGTATGGAATTCGAGTATGGAATTCCGTACCAGCGAAGAATGACCTCAGATTTCTTGAAGGTAAGTACCAGGATCTGCTGTTCAGTCTTGATGAGTTCTCAAAAACGCTCTCTTGAACTTAAAACTTCTCTCGACATCTTGAATTCCTTTTTAATTTTTGAAAATGAGGATCTAAGTCTTAGGAAAAAAGGAGTCGCATCTTCGTTTCGCAAAAATTTGTCCAATTTTATTCTGATAAGATTCACTACGCATTTAGTCGTCTTCATAGCAGACTAAGAGGCACTAACATTCATATCCCAAAACAATTCATATCATTCATTTTACTGAAAAATAACTATTAGAAAATGACTGTTCTTATACCCTTGTGTATTCAAAATCATGGTGTGTGTTCTTACGTTTTCAACGTAACAAAAAAGATACAACCAGATGACATCGTTTTTATCAACACGAGAACAGCGTTACACTCGTAAATGAACTAGCGACTGCAAAAAACAGATTATTCATGGCTCCAGTTTTTGCATCCGATCAAGCAAGGTGCGACAAACCCACAAGTTCCTCAAGAAAATCACGACGAGTGCTCCTGGCTAATTGAGTTATACACACACTCTCACACACACACGACTAAGCGCTCTCGGTAATCGCAAATTGGGCCTGAAGAAGAACACGGCCGGCAGTAATGGGGGGGCTGCTCATTGTCGCACAGATTACAGGATCGGTGGTTCTCCTCAAGAATGTGTGAAAAAATTCCAGTTCGGACGCCACGATTTCCAATATTTAGGTGTGGTCGGACCACATAATGCTGGGCTGAAGTTAGACGCCTGCTTGAATCTTGCATAACTTGGATATGCTGAAGTATTATCAGTAGGTGCTTTTTATAATTACCGTTTTGACACGACTGAACGTCGTCCTGTGTTCTTATAATTATTGATATTGTTACAAGTTTTCAATCATTATCAGGTTAGCATTTTTGAGTAATCGTTAAACGAATTGAAATATTAAGAATGTTTTTGTGGTCCTCACTTTTGGTGGAAAGGAAAGGTTTTTAACCAGTTATGATTTTTCTGCTATTTCCTTGAGTTACTGTTTTTCCTCAAGCATATACCATCGTTTCTTAAGTTATAGTATTTTATTATCATTTAAAAATTTGTCAAATAATATGGTCAAAGATCATAAATGAGATTTCAGAACAGAATAAATTGTTCCAATCTTGGAAACGACGTTATAAGTTCTTGCCCCTGAATTCCGCAATAGCTAGCGCGTGGAGGTATCGGCCGAGTCACCGCCTTGGCTTACTGTCCCGATTTGCACCTCAACACATATGTCAGTTGTTAAATTTTGTGCCTGTATACACAGTACACACAATTTTTGTCTCTACGTACAAATCATTTTATATAATTTGTGTCTGTACACACAAGTCGGTACACATAATTTGTTTCAGTATACATAAGGACGTGAAATTATGTGGCAGCGTGGAGTTGTGTTTACTTCTTTTTTTTTGTGAAACACAGGCATATTTTGCATACCTACAAATTCATGCAACTTATTTACACAATTTCTGCGCAGGAGATAGCTGCAAAAGTTGTGTGGTTGAAATTAACAGTGAGTTGATAGAAATCTGGACATTCGGGATGAAAATAATGGCAATTTTATGAGGTTAAAAAAGTTGTTCATTTCGTACAACCTACATAAATACGCGTGGCAAATTAAATTCAACTGATGTAAGGCAGAAGAATTAATGTCGTGAAAAGTGAGTTCGAAATTTTGTCGAATAATCTTCTAGAAAATTTTAATATATTTATTTGAATGTAAATTTTGGTAAGCTAAGCAGTTAAATGCAATATTTAATTGATTCCTTCATGTGAAATTCAATGCATTTTTCCTTTCAGTGAGTTGGAGAGACATTGAAATGTCATTTGGAAGCGACACGTCGTAAATAATATGATAAGCTCCTAATGAAGATAAATAGGGCAGGAATGTGGCCTGCATTCGATCATATAAGAGAACGAGGTAATTATTGGTGAGTTATTGGCGAAGACTATGACCGGTCTGCCATTCTGCTATTAATAAATTGTCATAAATCGGGTTCGTCTACTTTATTTGTTGGATCTGAGCTGAAAGTTGTCGATCGAGCAGTAGGAGTGGCGCTTTAATTTCTGACTCGATATTCTAGCTTCGCTCTCATCAATGTAAACCATATTGTTGCAACGAAAATCCGAGTACTATAGACTATGATTTTTGTTGAATTAAAGAATGGAAACGAATTAACATGTGAACTATGAATGGACATGGGTGTGTTGCTTTAAAATACCGATAACATAACTATCAACAGTGGACATGAACGGTAAACACTACGGATGGGATTACAAATAAATTAAGTGGTGAACAGCATAGTTGCGAGAGAATCTGGAACAATATTTTTTCATGTTGCAGAAATTTTCAAGAAACTGTTTTTGAACAAAGCATTTCATTTCCAACATCGATGAAAGCGTCAACTTGAACAACGTAAAATGTGTATATAACTATCATGAGCACTAAGTCAGGTCACGTGAGATGTGTGCTGTTCCAAAATGAAGTAACTCCCAATTTGAGCGCATGAAGTATTTGCAGTTGTGTTACAAGTATTTCAGTCCTCAACAGAGCCACGATAAAAAATTAGAAGATTATGCTCTTCGAAATGCTCTCACGATCCTTATCAAGACTAGTTTTAAAGTTTCACAACCAAAAACTGGAAAAACTTATCTAAAAACTAAAGATATTACTCTACATGCCTGCGTATATCCTTGTAGTCTTAAGTATAAATATTCATTTATATTAATAATTATTGATCACATTCTTCCGTGTTATAGACGATGAAAGTTTCGTCCTTAAACACAGATTTGTTTTGGTTCTGAATACCAACAACAAGAGGCTTGAACTTTTCTCCACGATATCCGTTGTCTTAGAACTGTTTATTGTTCCGAAATTTATGCGGCAAAACGTGACGTGTCAATGTGTGCTAAAACTTGTGACATTAGGAAAAATGATTACGCTGAAGATTTTTATGGGGACTGCGTACCGAGTACACTCTGAAAATACCGTACTCATAAATTCATGGAAACCCTGTGAATGATTATCTTTACTCACGGCCAATGTTTGCAATGATAATAATATTTTATTAATACCGTTCCTTCTACCCTTATTACCATCATCCTTATAGTTGATGTCTTGAATATGATTCCAGTTCGCAAACAGTGGCTGATGCAGTTGAAGTAAGCAGATCTTTTGGTTCTGACAATGCGTTACATTCACTGCGTGATCAAAATTGGCAAATAACTAGCCTCGGCAGGTCTCAGTTTTTGGCAGGACACTGGCCCATCCGTTAGCGCGTGGCAGCTATTACACTGCCTCGTGACAGCGCTGGCGTTCCCTCCTGCACTCTGCGGTAGTCATGGAATTTTACAAGTGTGTCGCAAATGCAAACTTACAAGCCTGGATAATCCCGCGCGCTTTCATTCTTCCAATACATGCATTGTGTGCAATTTTCAGCTCAATAATGGCGGAAGAAACAGTGAATGATGAAGACAAATTCATATTTTTTCCTGCTTAGTTTAATTTTATTATCATGCATGTTGCAATCGTTGTTTCCTTTATCGTTTCATTTCGTTTTCAAATTCGTAGCAACGATTGTGAAATTCTATTGAATGCTCTTCGATTCTATTCCAGATATATTTCATCACAGTTTGAAGGTCTTGAGACGCAATTATTTAGTTCTGCTTGTGTCGTATATAATTATAACGTATATTTGGGTCATATACAAACATAATGCTTTGTCTTACCGTTATTTGTGCGCTCACATGGGCATATCAGCAAAGGTAGCCTGAATTTTTACCTTTCAAATTCATTATTTTACGGCATAGTACTCGCATCAGGTCGCATTATTGGTGCAATTCAATATTACGTTCATTTGTGTCACTCGGTATCGGTGAATGTTCGTACCCTTAGCACAAAATTAATACAATGTCCAGTTGATTCGAAAAAGTATTCTTCTTGAATACGTCACTCGAATAAAAATTTGCTCGGTTCAGTTTAAAAATAAATAATCATACGCAGAGTTATCCATTCTGCTTTCTATTAACAGAGATTAGCAGAACTTAAGAAATGAGAATGCAGCCGGCGACTCCCAAGTCTGTTTCATTGTTACTTGTCAGAGCCCATTTCCACTATTTACCAAAACTGATTGCTTTAGAAGGTCGGTTGTAAACACGGATATAAAGTTAATCATCTAACTCTAGCTCTGAATCCCTTAGAAATCCTACAGGAAACATTTTTATTTTTCGGGATTTTCCAGTTAAGACGGATATTGAGAACGTAGAAATTGACGGCAAATCCATGAGACTAAGTAAAAGAACTTTGGCTGAGTAGTCTAATGGACAACGTCGGGGAGAAAGTATTTTTATCCCTAATGATTTCATGTGGGTTAGATTGACAAGTTATGGCCTCTTGCTACGTTTAGCTTTTGTTAGCTGCAGGCTTTGGAGTTTATGATCTCTCATCCATCATTTTCTAAGCCTCGGACAGTTTTCCAAGTATTTATTCTTCGTTCGCGCGATTATCTTAGCTTTTAGTTGCTGTGCTCATTACACGACTTGATCTCTGTGCCTTATTTCAGCCATGTGCTTTCCTTCCTTTCTCCATGTTTTTGTACCGTAGCCTCCTGTAGATACACGCCCCTGGACTATTACACCGCCTTCTCCCGCTTCACCACTGACTCTTCTTTTCATTGACCAATTTAGTTCTATGTATGTTTTGTGGCATCCTTCGGCAAACCACACCACCAGACTTTTTATCCCTTCCATTCATTTGCTTTTGTCGGATCAACTTGCTGCATTCAGTACGTTACCCCATCACTCATTTAACTACCTTCAGATATACGTCTTCCAGTTATCCCCCTCTCATTTGTCCATCACTCAATTGTACGCCTTCCAGTTTTGCACCCCCCAGCTCTCTATCTCTCAGTTGTCCACCCCTCAGCAGTCCACCCCTCAGTTGTCCACCCCTCAGTTGTCCACCTCTCAGTTGTCCACTCCTCAGCAGTCAACCCCTCAGTTGTACACCCCTCAACAGTCCACGCAGCCGCCCCCACCCCCCTGCACTAGAGACGCAGCACTTCACCTGGCGGCGGCGGCAGCACGTGGCGGCGACCTCAACAGGTGCACACGCTGCCCGCACCTTTACCTGCCGACCTCAACTCGCCGCTGCCTCGCACGCCCCTCGCTTGCTGCCCGCCGCTCTCCTGTCTTTCTTTTCGCTGCTTTCCGTTAGCGAGCGTGCACTTCTGGGGCGAGGCTATTGGTATTTTGCTAAGCAAACCCGTTAAGGAATGAACTGCGATTTTGGTTTGGTGTTTTGAATTGATCGTTTGAGATGCATTTAAAAGCCGTTCGATGGGGAATATACTTGGTCGTATTTTTCCTGTTCTTTGTTTTTGTCGTTATTCTTACTGCAGTGTTTTTATTTTATGACAGTTGGTTTTTTCTTATTGTTGACCACTCCTTTACATCTTGTTTTTAATTGCTCTTTCCTACTCTAGTTTGGATTGCCACACACTTTTCCATTCATGACAATTGAGTTTCTTCTGTTTTTTGGAAGCAGCTTTCTTATAAATTCTTCACAATTGATTAGCACCCCACAAGCTTCATTTGACTTCACCACTTGCGATACAAGCTCAACACTACCTAAATTTCACGGTTCTGTTTTGGGTACAGCAACTTATTGATGTATCCATTCCGATGCGACACCAAGTTGATGTCGCTTAGAATGAGACGTTACGAAATCCATGACTTGAAAATGTTCCGTATTGTGAGACACGTATCATCTATTTTAACTTATAATCGATGCAGCTACAGCACCTCTCTATACTTAACTCATCGATTATTTTTACGCCCAGCAATATTATCCAGGTCCACTAAAACAATACTATCGACTGAACGTGATCGGGCAAAACGAGCATTGCAGAGTTCGTTATGGTTTTCACTGCACGACGACCCAATTAAGGATATGGTGAACGCATGGATTGATACACACCTCACGTGATGTTTTGTGCGTTAAAATAATGTATTGTTAATGCACTTTATACGCCGATTGCGGCGCTCGTCCAAACAGCATTGATTACCGATGCAGTTGTCTCTCATCGCTCACGCAACGCTCTATTCGTCCTGTCTTCTTTAATTCTACTCTCGTGGTCCTGGTACTCGCGGAAAGCACGATGAACGAACGCGGTCAATGCGCTCGCACTTTATCATCGGGGCTCACGAAAATGAGCGTCGGCGATTAATAATTTCTGTTTTTGTTCTTGTTGAAAGACAGCGAACACGATATCATCGGGGCTCACGAAAATGAGCGTCAGTGATGAACTAATTTCTGTTTTTATTCTGGTTAAAAAACAGCGAACACGAAAAAAAATTCACGTTCCTGTAATCTGAATCTCATGAAATTGAATCTGTTTGTCCAATAAAGGACCTATCATTTACCTGCTATCAGTGTCATGCAGTGCGCGAGGTGCTGGCTTTTAACCGCGTGTGCAGAGACTTGTTTATTGCAGGCTACAGCGGTACAACACAAAGTGTTCCTCGATCGCGTCAGCTCCTAACGCTATTTTCCAGACACCCTGGTCTTGAGTGCAGTTCTACAATGTGAGTGTATTGTAGTTAGTGAGTGCCATTTTTTGAGAATAAAATATGCTTATAATAGTTTAAATAGTTCTGTGTCTTGACTGCTGTAGGTGCAGCTTGATCTGACATCATATTTTAGAAAGAAATTGAGTAAAAATGTGTTTATGAATACGGTTCATTTTACATCCAGTGAAAATATTCCTCAGAACGGAGCCCTGTACGGGAATATGTGGGAATTATGTGCATGCCCAAGCTGAGAAATGAGCCCTTTCACCAGCGAACATAGACGAGCAAAACTTCATTCCTCCATATGCATTTAAAAACAATACCAGGAGTCTCTACCGAAAGAGAAATTGTGCCGTATGATGTTAAGTACGGAAAGGAATGAAATATTTGATGTACCTTAGAATCTGCAAACATTCTCTTGAAAATCAAAAACGAATTCTTTATTGTTTTAAAAATTAGGGAGTCTTTGAAAATTCCTTGTCCCTACTTACGAATTTTAAGCGGTAGCTTTGTTCTTCAGTGCGAGCGTCACTTGACATTTCCCATTTTTTCCGTATTCAAATCTAATCTTTCGATCACAAAGCGTGCGTTGCGCTCAGTTATCTGCCGAGGGAACCGCGTGAACAATAGATGCTCATTTGTCACTCAGGACATGAAGGGAAAATATTCTCGTCCGCTCCCCTCTAACAGATGGCAGCAATAAGAAACAACTTTCACTTTTACTAGCCCCCTTCTGAAATAGTAGAAAATATCTTTCCCGTTCGCATACCTTGGGGTCTGACGCACGGAAAACTCGCTAAAACGTCAGCAGGTAATGCAATGCGTCTACAGCCTTAGCTGGTCTCCGAGCTCTTGCAGTTTTGGCTGAGCAGGAATAAGGTTGTTATGTTCGTTATTCATTTCAAGAAATGCATCTGCACCCCTACATCCATGATCGGAAGACCCTCGCACTTGTGATTCGTGATCATGTGAGACAAACTCAAACAACAGCAACATACTCGTGAAAAAGCAGGTGTAAATACGTGCGCTTAGAACAAACTCAAACAACAGCAACAAACTCGTGAAAAGCAGATGTAAATACGTGCGCTTAGAACTGATAAATTGATGTTTTGTGCAGCCCGTTACGGACTTGGGTGCTCACGGTAGACGTAAGCCTCAAATCAGCCTCCGCGACTAACACCTCTAATGACTATCATAAGCGCGAGATTGCACCGCGTGATGACTCGCTTTACAGCTGTAGAATGAAGTGATTGACGGACTTGCTGTTCTCTACGTTTTTCACGGCGCCATGAGATTATATTTTTTATTTTTTTCAAGGAGTTTAAAATATTCAAAGAAGTGATTGGTGGACTTGCTGTTCCCTACGGTTTGTACGACGCTATCAGGCTATATCTTTTATTGTTTTCACGGGATTTGAAATATTTAATTGCTTTTCAATTATATTGTTGTCATTGGAATTTTAGAACTCTGAAATGAAATGATTATGAATGAATGTTAATTTTTTGGTGTTTATTGGTAGTACAATAAATTTAAGTGATCAGTGGGTAATTCACTAATTTTTGAACTCATTTTCTCGAAAAACCAAGCCGGGCTTCGTGCGCTCGAAATAACTTGAAGTGTTCCTCAGTATAGCGCTTACTTAAAGAAAACAGTAACAAAATTCACACATCCGAATGCAGAGAAAATGTTTCTATATCCATTTAATTTTCCTGAAGGGCAAGGGCTTGCCATCCGATTACAAAAACATAAATTAAAAATTGTTTATGTCAGCATAAATTCTTCAGTACCTGTGTTATTGCCTTTTGGGATCCGCATCAGTAAAGAGAAAACTTCAAGATGAACCTCAGGAAAACATCTCATTGCTCTGAAGAATCACGTAATTTCTTCAATTGACGCAGACCCGGTTCTTTTGATCCGGTTGAAAAATATACCTCATTCTAAGATCTATTTTCAGGAATGCGGCGGCGATTCTGTCAAAAAATTGCCATTATTCTTGCTAAGCCTGCGATGCCCTCACCAAGTGACGTTTTCTCATCATTAGGCGGCCCACGACGCAAAAATAGGCCCAGAAGGAGGGAACTTACTGCTAAACGAGGACCTTTCCTCTGCATGATGATGTCCGATTTGTACCAAAATGAATGACAATTGTAATGTAAGAGAAAAATTGTTCGGGAAAATACTGAAATGATTTCCAGCGAACATGATAGATTTATGTAGATTGAGGGACCTTTTCTCTGCTTTTGATGATGTCTGATTTTCCTCAAAATGAATGTTGAATTTTAAATGAATAAAAAATTATTCGGTGAAAATACGGAAATGATTCCTGGCGAATATAGAGGATTTGTGTAGATTGATTGTAAATGCACGCAGTCTTTGTTTTACCGTATTACATGAAAAAAATATTAAGTTCAGCAAATGCAAACGGTTGTAATCATGACAGCTCGTCAAAAATAAATAAATAAATAATGCAATTCAGAAATAACTAGTGGGATGCGACTTAATTTTTTGAAAAAAAGTTATTTCATTCATATACGTTGTTCCTAGATATCGTTGTTTGAATATTAATACTATAAATATAAATATTGATGATATAATATTGAATATTTATTATCTTTCTTCTGAAATATTCTCACTGATACGACCGAAGCAAAGATACGTATCACGTATATATTTAGGTACGAACATCCGTCATAATTTCAATTTGCGCGGTTATCTGAGAGCCGTCCCGCATTGTTAAGCGGAAAAATACCGTTATCATCGTGTCAAGCGCGCTATTTGACCGTGCATTCTTCCAAATCGCCACCGCGAGCGTGAAGAGTATCTGCGGGCGTGCGTGTGTTCTTACGAGACAATAATGACGTGGCCACAACAGCTGCCTCGACACCGTGTTGATTGACGGCCGTACGTAACTTCATTATTTTCAATTGCATCAGAATGGAATTAGTTTCAGCTAGTAAATATTTTATTGACGTATCATACAAAAACGAGTGAGTATTTTTTTGACGTATGATAAAAAGCGAGTAAATATTTTATTGACGTATCATACAAAAACGAGTAAATTTTTTTCACGCACAATAAAAAAAGTGAGGAAATATTTTATTGACGTATGATAAAAAAACAGTGAATATTTTTTTTCACATACGATAAAAAAGCGAGTAAATATTTTATTGACATATCATAATAGAGCGAGTAAATATTTCATTGACGTATTAAAGGAGCATGAGTGTATTATAGGAATAATCGAATCAATGATATAAGTGGTGCGAGAATTTCTGAGTTCTATGACCTGAATGATTTTATTTATTGGCGTTCCGTACAAACAATCAAATATATAAGATCAATTAACCATACCTGCCAGTCTGCATAGTAGATGGGAATCAAATGAATCGCTTGTGATTTGCACGAACTCAAAATTCATCCCATGCCAAACAAATATATCTTCTCTTTTATATTAATGTCGTTTTCATTTACATTTTATTCTTGTTTAATAGCAGTAGCCATTTCCTCTTATTATCGTACCTTTAATACCACTATACAAGTACGCTAATTGTTATTCATTTATTCATGAGAATATTGTCTACCTGCAAAATTAATTAAAGGCATACATACTGAATATGTAGATATGTTTTAAAAATATGAAATTTTTCCTACTGTTTGCGCCGAGAAAACTTATTTCATTCATTTTAATCCCTAGTAAACCCAACTAAAACTAAAACACCAGTAATCACTGCAAGTGCGCATATCACGACCAGCCAAAGCTCCACGCATATGGCAAGTGACACCGCATGGTGAAACTTAAAGCATACATTCCAAGCGACCATTAATAAGGAAAAATATGGACTCTGTGTGTTCATTATTTACCCCAGGCAGACCCCATGCAGGTCTGAGCTCTGGGACTTACCGTTGCTTACTTTCCCCATCGCGGCCGCAGCCGCGCTGACCTGTCAAGGCGTGCGCGCCCGTCACTACCATCAACTGCGGGCTGTAGTTACCACCTGGCACCTCAACCTACCGTATCCTAGTTACGCTGCTAAGCATTTTAGCTTTTTTTGTTACCACCTGGCACCGGAACCTATTGTATCCTAGTTGAAATGCTTGTTTTATTTTGGGTTTTTAGTAACCACCTGGCACCTGAATCTATCGTATCCTAGTTACGCTGCTTATCATATTAGGTTTATAGTAACCACCTGGCACCTGAACCTACCGTATCCTAGTTACGCTGCTTATCAGATTAGGTTTATAGTAACCACCTGGCACCTGAATCTATCGTATCCTAGTTACGCTGCTTATCATATTAGGTTTATAGTAGCCACCTGGCACCTCAACCTACCGTATCCTAGTTACGCTGCTAAGCATTTTAGCCTTTTTGTTACCACCTGGCACCGGAACCTATTGTATCCTAGTTGCAATGCTTATTTTCACTGTGGGTTTTTTGTTACTACCTCACATCTAAACTTACCGTATCCTAGTTACATTGCTTATTCTTATTTTGGGTTTTTAGCATTCACCTGGTACCAGAGCCTACCGTATCCTGGTTACACTGTTCATTATCATTTGAGTTTTAGTTAATACCTCGTACCTGAACCTAACGTATCCCACCATAACGCTTATTTTCATTTTAGATTTCTTGCAAATACATGGCACCCAAACCTACTGTATAATAGCTAAAATACTTATCATCGTTTCTAATTCTCTGCCATCACCTGGCACCTAAACCTTCAGATCAATTCTTACTGCAAGGAGGAAATTTTAGTCACCCCCAATGCACTCCACTGTCAAACATCCTATGCACAATTTTGTAATTTATTCGTTATATTGGGGAGAGACACTTGGCACGGAAATATACTACATACTTCCAGGGAATAATTTCGCAATATGTGCAAGTCATAACTTGAGAGTCACATCTATCCGTATTTTCGATACAAAATTTGTAAATTTATCACAAATCCTACTTGAAATTCTATTCAAGTATGATTTTTCTTTTCGAGGTGACATCGAAATTCAGACTTGTAAATGTATCGTACGTTTAATTCATTCTCAAACATTTTTTTTAAACTTCTTTGTTTATTGCATCCTTGAAATTCCACTCGATGCTTCAGAATATTTTTTTCCAGAACAAAAATAAGTTTAATTTTTTTGGATATGATGCAAATTTTTTGGATATGATGCTCGTGAATGACGACCTGTGAACGAGAGGGGAAATTCTTTCACGACGACAGTAAAATATCAACAAGAAGCTACACGGATTGTAGCAACAGCAAGTTAGCGAGCAGTGGAAAAATAATCGCAAACTTTTAGGTTCACTTTTACGTATACGATTTGAAAGTAAAACTAAAGTTAAATGGGATAATTCATCAAATACATCAGAAGGACGTGAGGTCAGAATAATAAAAGGATGCAACGTCTGACGCTCACAGGTGTGATTCAGAGAATTCAAATAACTGAAGAAATTTCAATGCAGGGCGTCAAAGGAAGTGAAAGCTGGAGCTAAGCTCGTTGCGAACTTATAGCGATGATCTGGCAAAAAACTGAAAATGTACAGCAATTACAACCCCAGCACTCAAATATTCTTTTGAACTCATGAAAATGAACGTTAAAATGACGTTGAAATCTCCTCACTTCAAGCTTGCTGAGGGACTCTAAATTTGCATTGCATTATGACACACAAGAAAGAATATTCGTTGTACGCTCAATGCCCCTCGATGTGCCTCACATGCATTTAAGCATAATCAAGTACCGGCGCTACAAGCACGGACTCAAAATAACCTGTAGGAAAAAAACAGTGAAAGTGGTGAATGTTGAGCGTGCAGACAGAAGTTGTTGGTTTTACAGCAACAAAATGAGAAAAAGTTCAAGCGTTGAATCGATCTCCTGGTCAGGCAAACGACACGTAATCTGCACTAGATCGTACAATCCCACAGTAAAGGGGATGAGGCTTCTAAGCATGAGTTTCTTTTTCTATGAAATTAAGTCCAAATCAATTGACCGGTTTAATCCAAATGATGATTCAAGTCCAAGGAAAAAAGAAGTTGGCTCTTCTGGGAGCCCCAGCAGCAAGCAGCACTCAGACAGCAGAACGGCAGGTGGTATATACTTTCAGTTTCGTCTGGACCTGGAGGGATCCCGGGCGCATTGCTGTAACGGACCTCGGAACCTATAAGCATCAGACGCCTTCATCCTCTACAGTGCGGGTGAACTTTAAAATCCACCGTAAACAGCTCAAATATATCTTATTTCTGATTGATTTGTGCCCTAACGAACTGCGTCCTTTGAAGTTCACTCTGCCGCATGGCTGTTTCTCCCTCATTTTAGAGTCGGGAGTGAATAATGCTTGTGCCAGTTTTTAAAGGTGGTTATAATGACGATGTGTGGGCATTGAAGTCATTGACGAATTGACGGTGGTTGCAATGAGACGAAATTAAATGAAATGCTAATTTCATATTGAGCGTTGTCATTACACGAAGTCTGAACCAATTAGTGGCTGCTAGATATGTGTCGTATGATTTTTTTAAATATCCATTACGAGTCATAAAATATGTGTTCTGCACTATTTTATTCAAGGTAATTTTAGCGAGAAAATCTTTTTTGGGAACAGGTGGTCAGCTCTTCGTAGAGAGCAAGCAGCGGACTTGCTGCAACGCTGGAATGCCGAGATGACGGAATAAGCAAACGTGTACCTTAGCTCTTCCATGAGTTTCTTCTACTATTACACCAGACTATGTTTCTAAAATCACACTCAACTCTGATGACGAACTCAGATCAAGCAAGATGTTTTAAAACCAACAACGAGAAAAAAACTTGACTTAGAACCAAGCCCTCATATTATGCGAGCTTCAAGAAGCAGCAATAATCAGGCTCCCATTTAGCACTTCAGTCATTACGACGCTAATACACGACCACCTGCGTGCGCACTTACGGTGTCAATTAAAGGAATTTTTCACTACTTGAATAATGCTACTAGGAAGTAGCTATATTTCAAATCTAATTTCTGCAACAGAAGCTTTGTTCAAGAGATGAATTCGGCTCAACACAGCTCAGTCAAGTCGCTGAGTACAGTAGATAATCGACCGAGACGTAAATTATACTCTAATCCTTGTAATAACGTGCTCCATCTTAAGCTTCTCACTTACGGTATTAGAAAGGCGCTATTCAGTCCACCATTTCATATTTTTCCCGCCTAATTCTTTAATGGCCGAGATAAATGAGGGCAAAAAGTGGCTAAGGAACACCACCAGCACGACATGTTTCGCACTCGGTAAATTAGTTATTTTCTTCAGTGCACCCATTTACAGGCCACCGCTACACGACACGGCGAGAGCTGTTGCAGTCACCCGGTATAGCGGATGCCTACACCTCAGTTGTAAAAGTGGGGGTGTGCAGCAGCTGAGGTGTAGTGTACACACCACACCTCAGCTGCTGCACACACCCGCCACACACTGACCTCAGCTGCTGCACACACATACACACACCCGCATACAAGAGACCGGCCCAACGCTGCGCCCTGCAATTCACCATGATTGACCGAGGGCTGCCCGGCCCACTCGAGCGTTGTTATGACACGCTCATGCAGGCTAATGTGTACAGTGTGTGCCGTAATGCAAACTAAATCAATCATGCTCCGACTGGCGGCCCGGTATCACAGCTACATTGAAGATGCTTTAAAAGGAGCCTTTAAATGTTTAGGGTAAAATTCTCTACTTAGGGTATTTTAATTTATATGAAGGCTGGTAAATGAGGAGAATGACGAAGGTGTAAGTTATTGCTTGTAAAATTAATGAGCGTTAATTGAGCATGTAACCTTTGGGTAATCGCGGTACAAGTATTTGTTTAAAATAATGCACAAAACTAATGAAGGATTAAGAAATCTGATGCAAAGCTATTCATCGTAGTAGGATGTTGAAGACACATCAAATTGTGGTTTGGAAATTTGTGCAGATCGTAATTTTCATCGACAGTGCGCAAGAAATGGAGCTACAAAAACGTAAAGTTAGAGCAGCCAATTTTATTATTAAATATAACCTTGGCGTTCTTCAAGGTTAATTTTATGGTTCAAGGTTCTATGCTTTATCTTATACTCTTTTTTCCACGTGTTTTCCTCTATGCTTTTATGTTTAAGCTGCTCTCTGTGTTTTATAGTTCTCTCTTATGCACAACTTAATGCTGAGCATCATTTCAACTTTTGTTTCATTATGCTTAATATTCTTACTGAAAAATAATATATTTCACTTTGCTGGTTAACGCCGATTTCTTGGCGACTTTCTCTGCCCGATTGACTTGTTCGAGATCATTGTGCGCGTTACATTTGACTCATTTACTCAGTTGAGTTCACTATAACTGCAGCCTTTTTCTTTACGTGAAAACATCTTCGCCTCTCCCAATTTCTTCGTGATCATTTTCTCCGTGGTCCAAAAAACACGCTAAAGAGTTTATGAGACGCCAGTACTAACATCTGCAACGTCTCTATCATTCGTGTGCGCTGATCATCAAAAATCTGCACTCCACTGAATTTCTTGAGAAACCGGAGTTGGTGCGTCTGAACCTGATTACACAGTTCCTGGCGCAGCGGGGTTTATGCATACATTAATTTGAACTGAGTTGTTCTTTTTTACACGCGTTTGCTGGGTTGCCCATCTGCCGTGCATGGTGATCTCATTTTGCCCTCGACAGCTTTTTCAGCTCCCTGTCTGAGGGTCAAACGTCTGCATCTGAGGGGGCAGTGTTTGCATGTGAGGGTAAAGAGTCTACACTCAAGAGTAAGATTGCTGCATCCGAAGACAAAATTTTTGCTTTTGAGGATAAAGTGCTTGCGTCTAAAGATCAACGACTTACATGTAGTTTTGAGGGCGAAATGTCCACATCTAAGGGTAAAGTGAGTGGATCTAACGGTAGAGTTCTGCATATGAGAGCAAAAATATTTTTATAGCGACGAGAAAAAGCACGTATCGTAGGTGTATCTAAAGGGCTAAAATATCTACATCTAAAGGCGTAAACAGTTATATTTAGGGATCCAAAACTGTCTGCGAAAAAGACGCAAAATAACTGCTAATATAGGCACAAAAGTATCTGCATGTGAAGGCAAAAAAGGCCTGAATGTGAGGGCACAAAAATGCCTGCATCTGAGGGCAAAACACCTGCATCTGAGGACAAAACACCTGCATCTGAGGGAAAAACACTTCCATCTGAGGGCACAAAAATACCTGTATCTGAGGGCAAAACACCTGCATGTGAGGGAACAAAAATGCCTGCATCTGAGGGCAAAACACCTGCATCTAAAGGCAAAGTGTCCGAGTGTCAAGAGACTGCACGGCGCGCTCGACGGAGCGAAGCATTTATTGGCGGCAATAATGAACACGGAGAGCGAATTACCTAATTGACTGAGAAGTTCATTGAATAATCAAACAGAGATGCAGGTCGACTTTACAAAGACAACGTTCACCTTTGCAATTGCCGCAGACAGGGATTGCGTTTTTATTCCTTCACATATGCGATGATTTCAATGGAAAAGATTTTGGTCATTTGATATCAGGTATAGCAGAATAAACGGTACGCAAGAGTTGAAAATATAATGCAAAGAATGATTGCAGTTATTTTGAGTTCACATGCAACGCAAATATATTGAAAGAGTCATGCTGAGGTTGTTAAATTATAGGAAAAAATGCCCATTTTACCCTTGAAATAGCGTTGTGGAAGTTCAGTTTAGGAATTCTTGTTGAAAATTATTTGAGGCGTAGAGTAAGAGCTAAAATTGGGTTTTATTGCACACGTCTTCTCTTTAGGTTTTCAGTTTGAACAGAATATACATAGTTCTACATTTTTGATAGGATATCTTCATTTCTTTCGAATTATGAAAAAAATTCTTCTAATGCATGCGTCAGAATGCTTGAGTTCACAGGCTTAATTCACAACAAAACTACAGGACTAGTAACACCATGTAACGGCCATCAGTAATGTATAAATAAAAAATAATTCCCCATGAGCTGACACTGTCACACCCAGAATCGTCTCTAAAAATCTGGGTGGGATATGTGAATCATCCTAAATATTTTTCGCTGATAACCGTTTGTAGAATAAACTTGCATGTGTGAGGGCAATTGTTCATTCACACACAGGACTTTTTAAAAGCAATTTTGAAATGTACTTACGCCTACAAATTCTTTCAAGTGCTTCCGAGCACTCGTTTAGTCATATTATCCCCCGCTAGTTGCTCCTTCACTTGGTAGTCGCTACAGCGTGCTATCGAATATCTTTCAAGTGGCCAGTATATTTAGTCCCGCTCTTGTGGCTATGTTCAAATTGAGCTATCACAAACATTTCGGTGGGCTAACATTACTCAATAGACAGATGAAAGCTCCTGCCGTTTTTCTATATGGGCATTTTCGACTAGCACAACTTCATCACAAATCATGAAGAGTAAAGTTGAACAAATATCGCCACCGGGAACTGCCACACACGAAAACCGTTTGTTCTCATCAGCTCATAAATATTACGCGCGTTTTCCTTGTGTCGGGAGTAAGAACCTAAGAAATTATGCTTTTTGCGCACTGCAAGAAGCCTCTGCGAAGTTGAGGCAAAATTTCCAGCATAACTTTTTTGCCGCGGAACAGATTCCATGCCAGCCTGCCCCGACCGGTGGCCCGCAGATGACCAGTCACAAGACTAGTCATGGGTGCGCGGAGAAACTCTACTTCAATTATTATATGAAGCCTCTTAAAATTATGACCAGCAATTCCTGGAGAAAAATCCACTCGGCCACTTTACGACCGTCAAATTATCGGACTATCGCGGAGACTTTTAAGGGGTCCAAGGGCCCTCAGATCGCAGCCTTAATCGCCTTTGAAGTCAGCTCACCCAGCGCAGCTTTATCGGGACACTCAGCGCCATAATTCTGCGGTCCCCGCTGAATTCAGCTCATAAATTCTTACAATTAGCACCCGTATCGATGCAGCTATCGAGATGCTCCCATGGGCTGTATACGATCGCTTATTTGGCGTACGAGACATCAGATCCTATGTATTCAGCACGGGAAGTGTAGCTGGCTGGTGAACAAGTCATGTATTTATCTTCCACAGCGTTACTATCAAACGTGTCACGCTAAGTCGCTGCAATGAACAGCATCATGGACGTCTGTCTAATGAAATGCGATGTGAGCGCATGGAAGTTACATCCACATAGCTTCAGGTTTCTCCATTTCGTTTAATTCGAATTATTATAGAAAACACGCGTAGTTCTAGTAATTTTTGTAACTTTTCGTCGTGCCAGAAGGAAATGCATTCATGCAGCGTAATTAATTGATAACTGAAGCTTAAATCAAAGGGAAATTTAACCTGTTGAGGCTAAATCTTTTGAAAGCGATCGGTAATTTTTCCTACCGAAAAACCTACCTACCGATTTTCCGCTTCCATTTTGCATCGAGAACTACTCCGCAACAATATTTGCAATTTTCTCCTCACTGAGTTCTATACTAAATTCTTGGCTAGAGCGCTATGATCAACATGGCAGAAAAATACATCGCGTGGAAAGCTACCGGGCCTGCAAAAATGAAATGGTCACTGGCGTACTTATTCTTACAAACTCCGGGGAAAAGCTGCAAAAAAGCGCGCATTCGAGCATCCGAGACGTCCGCGCCAGCAAGCGCTGACACTCACAAACACAACGCAGGTCAGTCGAACTGCGACGACGACGTTGAAACAAAAAATGGAGACTTTCACACAACAAAGCTCAGTGGGACGCAAAACAGGTGCGCAGTAAGCGCTGATGCTCCTCTTGTGCTCTTGCAGCCGGGCAAAAAAGAGCAGAGCTTGTTAAGCGAACTGCAGTTCAGAGGGGACCTTTCGCTGGCAGCGCATTGGAACACTCAGCTGATTCTGCCTTGGGAACAATAAGATGCGGCTAAACCTAGGCTTTTTTAGTTATTGTCGTACGACTGGCTTTTTTATATTTTTTCAAAAGCGTTAATTATCCAAACGAAGTCATCACTCGGTTTTACTGGGTAATTTTTTGAGAGTGTGTCTGTCTCCGAACAGTGTTCGAAACCATGGTTTGATAGTTTTGCCGCTTGAACGTTTTCGTGAGCACTACCAATATTTTTGTTGGTCTGAAACAACCAAGTTTGATTGTACAAAATAGGGTAAAAAATGTTTACCCAGTCGGTAAAAAATTTGGTATATATGTTTTCAACTTTTTTTTAAGAAGATAGACTCAGTGTTTCAATTCTAGTTCTTCTTAGAGAGTGCGTTTTTTGTGCTCATTCTTTTAAACATGTTTTTCGCCAAGAAATAAGGGCAACCTCGAGGTTTGGATGCTTGATACTTTTCCCCATCTAAATTCTATTACCATGCGCACACCATGACGAATTTATTGCGACCGAATGAATGGCTGCCTAGTAAGATACTGTCCGTTTTCAAAGTTGCTTTTACCGAAACGTAGCTAGAGCCACTGCTCCTCGATTGCGTCAGGCCATAAAATGCCGCTGTTGTCGAAGCCACGAGTTAATTATTATTTTCGACCAGTTATAGGTAGCTGAGAAATAATAAATCATTTGTCAATTGGCTGCACTGAAGCGGGTTTTCAAGCCGTAAACATGTACCCGTCCATCTGTGGAGGCTGCTATGGCCCTCGATTGTTGTTCGTTTTTGTAAGCTAAACTCCTTCTGCTTCGTAAGGGCGTTCTTAAGTGAATTTCCACGCTGTCACTCAAGTCAACACACCTTTTATCTCTTGGATACACTAATATTCATCCTCGTAAGTCAATATCACAAGCAAATGATGGGTTTTCGCATAGCTTGGCTGATAAATACGACCTGTTTTCAGCATGCACACATTTTTATGAGGCATTGTTGATTTTCTTGAGATGAGACTTCACCAGCTCAACTAAACACACAGCGACTGGCGCCTGAATAAGTCCTGTCATTGGTTCACGTCTGTCTGCCTCCATACTGCCTGCCTCAATACTGCCTGCCTCAATACTGTCTGCCTCAATACTGCCTGCCTCAATACTGCCTGCCTCAATACTGCCTGCCTCAATACTGCCTGTTTCCATACTGCCTGCCTCAATACTGCATGCCTAATTACTACCTGCATCATTACTGCCTTCCTCAATACTGCCTGCCTCAATACTGCCTGCCTCAATACTGCCTGCCTCAATACTGCCTGCCTCAATACTGCCTGCCTCAATACTGCCTGCCTCAATACTGCCTGCCTCAATACTGCCTGCCTCTATGCTCCCTGCCTCACTACTGTACTGCCTGCCTCAATACTGCCTGCCTCAATACTGCCTGCCTCTATGCTCCCTGCCTCACTACTGTACTGCCTGCCTCAATACTGCCTGCCTCTATGCTCCCTGCCTCACTACTGTACTTCACGCCTCAATACTCCCTGCCTGAAAAAGATTCATGACCTAATCAAACCAAATTACCAGTGGAAGATGGGGGTGACGCCGAGTTTTTCCATCATTCGAAACGGTTGCTATTGGTTTGACCGACGCTGCGAAGTTCTGGCAGCATCAGTGTTTGGAAGAAGCGATAAATGCGGCATTTTGCAGCTCGCTTATCATTTTGATGATGGAGATCTGGAGCCAAGTCTTGATAATTCTGAGTTCGATCATGCTCTGGTAAGGCTTTTTCAAGGCATTATACTGTCAAAATTGATCTCGAAAATGATTGAACAACGCTGTGGTCAATTTAGGGGCTGAATTGCTTCAAAATATGACGAAAATAATTTCTTCCCTACGTGCATGTATGCAGGGCTTGAGCAACATACTGTTGGCATCGCTCGTGATGAAACGAAAATACAATATTTTGTGTTTGTGATAGTCAATCCAAATTTTGCGCTCGCTCGCTTTGGCATGAGATTTGGCATTATTTTATCTTGATTGAACACACAATGTTTAAGAGAATGCAAATCCTGATCAATGTGCGATACATGCAAGAAGAGCTAAAAATGCAAGGAGTGCTCGGTCGGCCAAGAATTTGACCTTCATTTTAACATCAGGGATTTTTTAAATTCGTTGATGAATTGGAAATTTTCGGTAAGAAATTTACGGGCTTAAAACTATACTTTATAACATATCTTGTCAGCCAAATAATATAATTAGCGGACAACAACATTTTATGAATGTAACTTATGTGCTCTGCTGTAATCTAATTTAAGTTTCCCCAAAATATAGGAAAGCTGTACTAAATATTTAAGGAGTGTAACTAAAGATATCTAGAGTAACTGAAATACACGTTGATGCCAGTGCAACCGCCGCTGTGCAAGACATGCTTTAAATTAATCAAAACTAACTGTTTAGAATGGGGAGACAACGACAAAAATTTCAATAATTAGTACTTTGAAATTTTACATATTTTAAAGTTAAGTACCCAGTACCTTAGCCAAGCCCTGTACATATGGTTGCTCTCTAATGAATCAGAAATATTGAATATGAAATGTGAGTTACTCTAGGGGCGAGCCTTGCTTTTTGTGAGAAAGGAAAAATTAGAAATAAAGACTGATCCTGGAAGGATCGCCTATTGAGCTCTCCAGTTCAGAAGTACATGCCGTATTTTTCAGACGCAATTCTAAGCCCAGTTTGCTGAACGTTAAGTATATGATAATCTTTTTTCATACATTCCAATTCACCTGAATTCCTAAGTTCAGTAATCGAGAAACAGTGAAATGTTTCTGTCATATCTGAAATGGTCAGTTTTATATAGAAGTACATTTACACTTCTTCTTCTCTCAGGAATTGACAAAAAGACATTTTAAAGTCATTTTCGATTCCGTTTCTTTTAAATGAATGGTTTTTGGCGCCGGCAATTTGCTATTGAGTATTATACATACGAGTGGCACCTCGTACATTGCCATGCTGCCGACTCGATACACTTTGTAATTCTCCACTGTGTTCGCGTGTGTTTGTTCTGTTACCTATTCATTTTTGTTTGTGTTCCGTGACGCCTCAGGAGGCACAAGAATTAAAGGCATTAGTTTTAGGTTAGTTAAGTTTTGGTCCTTCGCTAAAAAGACTGGCGCCCCCAGGGGCATATTGTTATGTCCCTCAGCTATTGACAGGTCATCGCGGGACCTCCATCTTTTGTACCCACTTTGCTACTTATTATTTTCATACCTTCTTCTGTCTCCGCTCTTTGTCTTTTCTTCCTCTTGTTTCCTAATTTGACATTTCCTTACGAATGCATCCTGCGTCAGAACACACAATGTTCAGAGATTCTAGGTTTTCCTGACTCTATATAAATGGTCCCTTCTCATTCTCTCGTGAAAATATCTCTGCAACAGAAACTGAACCTCAAATTTACTACTGTATCACTACATGTGTTTCGCAATAGTTACACCGCACTTTTTAGATTCCTTGATGATAAAACATACAAAGAATCGGCCATAAAATCGTCGAACATCAGAAGTCGGCTGCTCTGGAAAGGTTAAATCTCCGGAAAATAGATCAGGAAGCTTCATTTGTGTTTTTTTTTAATTTTCCTTATTTTTACCCGTAAGAAATGAACCAATATTTATTACTCACATACAAGTCAAGTGTTGACATGAGAAAATAAAAAGTGAACTCAACAATATGGGAGCAACGAGGTTCAATAACCAAACGAGAAGGAAAAAGAACCACGAGGGGCAAACGAGCTCAGTATTTGGCATGATGCAAGCCATTTTCTGAAGAATGTTGCTGTTGCTGACCGCACAGTTACTTTTGAGTGGGCCTGCAAGATGAAGGTTAGCTCACAGCCTCCAGAGAGGGGGGGGGGGTACCTCCCCCTCTACACATCCCCACCCCTCCTTTACATCCCAGACTTTTGGGGAGGTCATCCGTGTGACCTTAGCGCGCCTTCTGATGCATGAGTCATGGCAGCGCACCTGTGCAGCGCACCTGTGCAGCGGCACCTGTGCAGCGCACCTGTGCAGCGCACCTGTGCAGCGGCACCTGTGCAGCGCACCTGTGCAGCGCACCTGTGCAGCGGCACCTGTGCAGCGCACCTGTGCAGCACACCTGTGCAGCGGCACCTGTGCAGCGGCACCTGTGCAGCGGCACCTGTGCAGCGCACCTGTGCAGCGGCACCTGTGCAGCGCACCTGTGCAGCGGCACCTGTGCAGCGCACCTGTGCAGCACACCTGTGCAGCGGCACCTGTGCAGCGGCACCTGTGCAGCGCACACCTGTGCAGCGCACCTGTGCAGCGGCACCTGTGCAGCGCACCTGTGCAACGGCACCTGTGCAGCGCACCTGTCCAGCGCACCTGTACAGCGGCACCTGTGCAGCGCACCTGTGCAGCGGCACATGTGCAGCGCACCTGTACAACGGCACCTGCGCAGAGGCACCTGTGCATCACACCTGTGCAGCAGCACTTGCACCGCGGAACCCGTGCAGCGGCACCTGTGCAGCACACCTGTGCAGCGGCACCTATGCAGCGGCACCTGTGCAGCGGCACATGCGCTGTGGCACCTGTGCAGCGGCACCTGTGCAGCGGCACCTGTGCAGCGGCACCTGTGCAGCGGCACCTGTGCAGCGGCACATGCGCAGTGGCACCTGTGCAGCGGCACCTGTGCAGCGGAACCTGTGCAGTGGCACCTGTGCAGCTTCACCTGTGCAGCGGAACCTGTGCAGCGGCACCAGTGAAGCGGCACCTGTGCAGCGGCACCTGTGCAGTGCACCTGTGCAGCGGCACCTGTGCAGCGGCACCTGTGCAGCGGCACATGTGCAGCGCACCTGTGCAGTGGCACCTGTGCAGCGGCACCTGTGCAGCGGCACCTGTGCAGCGCACCTGTGCAGCGCACCTGTGCAGTGCACCTGTGCAGCGCACCTGTGCAGTGGCACCTGTGCAGCGCACCTGTGCAGCGGCACCTGTGCAGTGCACCTGTGCAGCGCACCTGTGCAGCGGCACCTGTGCAGCGGCACCTGTGCAGTGCACCTGTGCAGCGGCACCTGTGCAGTGCACCTGTGCAGCGCACCTGTGCAGCGGCACCTGTGCAGCGCACCTGTGCAGCGGCACCTGTGCAGTGCACCTGTGCAGCGGCACCTGTGCAGCGCACCTGTGCAGTGGCACCTGTGCAGCGGCACCTGTGCAGCGGCACCTGTGCAGCGGCACCTGTGCAGTGCACCTGTGCAGCGCACCTGTGCAGCGGCACCTGTGCAGCGCACCTGTGCAGCGGCACCTGTGCAGCGCACCTGTGCAGCGCACCTGTGCAGCGCACCTGTGCAGCGGCACCTGTGCAGCGGCACCTGTGCAGCGCACCTGTGCAGCGGCACCTGTGCAGCGCACCTGTAGAGATGCAGCAGCGCAAAGACACGTGTTTTGCAATGGCTGTTTGATCCTCCATCGTAGTTAAATGTTTGCACGTCTAACGAGACCTTTTTTCTGTATTTTGCGTTTAAATTTCGTAACAATATTCAGGAAAATAACCGTAGTAATGAGACTTGTTCTAATGCCTGACGTTTTATCATCACCGTTCAAGGAAGTATTGTCACATTAAGATGGAGTACTCTTCGTGAAAGACCTTCTGACAGGTAATTCTAAGACGAACTTCATATTAGTACAAAAATGTGCGAAATTAAAAAAACGAGCATTTTGCCAGGATACAATTGAGAAAGGGTTGCTTGAATTTGTTTTTGTTCACTATATAATTAGCGCAACAAAGCACGTGTATTTGGTTCGTGTGCAAACCTCTTATGTGCACACTAGAGTTAGAGAGACCGGGGAAGCAATGGACGTGAAAAGAGGTTCCTTCATTTTGCACTCACTTGCATGAACATGTTGTGGTCTCTTCTGTGTTAAAATACATGAAGATTACAAAATGTACATGTGTGTAAGAGAATTCATGCATGTCTTGGTTGATGCATATTTGGTGATATCTGGGGTAATCCATAAAGAATGGGAACAAGTTCAAAAATGAAATACATGCTGGATAATCAAGAAATTTTCAGGGTTGCGTTTTAATTCATACTAATTACTGTTCATTCGAATGTGAATGAGTAATGATTCATGTGTATAGAATTGCTATAATGTGCTGGGATATAGAACACACATCGTTAACTTCGAGAAGCACAATTTCATAAGTTTTAATTGGGTTAAAGAACACTATTTTCAATTTTTTAAGATTTCAAATCGAACAGCTAATTTTTAAGATAACCGTCTAAAAAAATTCAGTGTACATACGCATTATTCTAATTCTCAGGAAATTTTACTGTAAACCACAAAATTTTTCAATTTGACTCCAACTACCAAAGCACACTTTTTCGCAGGGGCATCTATGATTTCAGTGCATAGCTTCTGCACAAGGTGGCCAAAAATACATATGTAACGACGGTTTATGTGTTATCCTTTTCTTTAGACAAACCTTTCAGATGTGGTTGAAGCATCCTTAAGAGCGTGAGAGAGAGAGAGACGGGCCAACCAACCAAGTCGGACCAACCAATTTAATGTGCTCAATGAAATTCCCATTATAATAACACAGGAAATATTACGTAGAATATTTTTGATAAATTTATTTATTTATATATTTATAAATTAAGGAGACACCCGGCGGTTTTTTACATGGCATTGATTACTGGGTGCACAGCCCACGCGGTTGGCACCGTATCTCGGAGAAGTGACCCCGAGCACAAGAAGCATTGCAGGCTCCAGCAGCGCGTTAGAGGGAGCCTGCACCAGCTGACGCTAAGCTGTTCCTTTCACCCGTGCGAGCGTGCGATCCAGTCAACAAGGCGCCAAGCTTGCAGGCCCAACAATGCAATAAACAATGCACCAAAGTTAGAAAATGTACAGTAGTAGCTTTTTCATCGATGCATCAGGTAATTTTACCCGACTCGTTTTAAATATATCATCAGCTCTCTCTCAGTTTATATCATACGAATGTTAATTCTTTCATAACATTTATAAGTACGTTGTCATTCAAAATTGCTTGATACATTCACTATAGAAATATTGTAATTTCCTTGAACCCATGATTTTACTTGATTCAACTACATATTTTGCAACGCTTCAGCAGCATACACAACTTCGCTCACTGAGTCCGACGAGGAGAAAACCATTCTGCAGCTATTCAGAAACCAACAGAGCAGACTTTCTCTGGACTGCATGGATCATTTTGCCATTTTCATACACAACGTTCTTCGACCATTACCTTTGAACTCCAAGCAAAATAGTCAAAATAAATGGGTTAGCAGGTGAGATAATTTAAATAAAAGCAGCATCTTGAATGAGTGAGCTGAATCATATAAATATGAAATATTGAAACAAAATCAAGTTATAAGTACATAAGATGCTGGCTTTTCTCAGCACTGACAGAATACTTAAGGTGGTAGATCACAGCAGCAGGCCCTAGACCTGTCTACAGACATAAATGTTCAGTGGTCAGACTTCTAATGTACTCGCTGCTTACACTTTCACCTAAATATTGCTCCATTGTATGTTGTTGCCTAGTCAGCTGTGCCTAACATGGCTAGTGTTTGAAGTGTGACTTGGATATGAAATGTGAGTGAAATATGACTTACTTGTAGACACAGAATGCGACTCGCATATGAAGTGTGACGTTTAAATGTCTGTTGTATGAAATGTAAATAAGAGATGAAATGTGACTTAAAAACAGTTTTTTACATATGAAATCTGGCATTCATAAGAGATATCGCGAGAAGATGAAGTGCAACTTGCATTCGAAATGCGACGTGCATGCTAAAATTCTTGAGACTACATATGCTTAACGCTCGAGTGCTCGCCACTGTAAAGTGCTGAACGAGATATCTTCCCGTAAAATAAAAATGAGCGGACGGGTCATTTGCAAATAGATGCACTAAAAATGTAAAGGAAAAAGCTTAAACTAGATTTTTCCCATTCCTGAACGCACAGTATAGGTTGTATTTAGTGCCACCAATCGTTCAGCAAGTTATTACAGCGTATCAATACAAGCCACCATGTTTATGCATGAGAAGCAAATTTTACCACAACGAATACCAAATATTAGCGTTTTTAATGCAACTTCCATACCGGGGCTGAGGAGAAGTACGCCCTCATGTTATTCGCAGGTAAAGGTGAAATGTGTGCAGTTCCTCTCCACCCCAGAATAATGGGTCTGTCCTCATCAGCGCCAAGGTTGCATGCTAATGAGAAGTTGGGCAAATGTACTATAGTTTCATTGAGAGCAATGATGTGTATCAAGTGCTGAGGCTATTGGTTTTATGAACAAGTTGGTAAATACGAGTATATATTAACATTAGTGTTAATGCAAGAAATCAGGTAAATAAATAGCATTAGTATAAGTGAGAAACCTGTACAATATTTCCCAATCTTAATGTTTCAATACGAAACAGCTTCAATAAACACTGAAAATTTTGTTTTGATGCTAAACTGTGATTGCCCACTGATGCTTCAGTTCTCTGGTGCCGTTTTGAATTGCTTGCATGATCGCAGTCTCAATATACGTCTTTTGCAGCTTCGAGCGTTCATCTGCGCGGTGAAAGTGCGCCTCATATGATCGTCAGTCGTGCCTGATGCTCGTTGACAGCGCACGATCGCGCACATTGCGTAAGATGAGCTCAAAGATTTTTATGCTTTTTGTATTGCCTTTTAAACTTCGCCGACCTTAGCGCGGGTTCCAGATTGAGGTCGATAATGTGTGAGTCATCTGAATTAATGCAGGGGACAAGGTTAAGTGCGCGTGTCAAATTTATCAATTTGCATGAAAAGAACCTAATGCACATTATTGATCTGAAGTGGGTGAGTTGGAGGCAGCGCATGGCGCGCGGGGCCAGCAGAGAGCAGCGTGAGCTCTACCTACTAAGTGCACCAGCTTGTGAAATAAGTAAAACGGGTCAACGTAAATGTGAGCTAAGCAAGTCAAGGCTAACGACGAGTGATGTACTTGAGAAAAAGTGCGTGAGCAACAATCGACGCCCCAGAGCGAAATCATAAAGTGAAATTTACCCGTTTTCAATTACGCAAATTCCATCAATAAGGCTGTGCAGGTTTGCACGTATAATTGAAGGCAAAGTTGTTTTTCATTCTAAGGCTTGGCTGAAGTAAGGTGGTCATCAAGAATCGACCTAAAATCTCCTCATGAAAACGCAAGATAGGTGTATATATTGAACAAATGACATAAAAAAAAGTAAATTATAAGTTAGTGTAAGCCTCTTTACCAGCAGCAAAAACGTTTTCGCGATAGGAAGGATGAATACGCCAATTAGTCTGGAATTAAGGGAATGGGGAGCCCGTGCACACGGCGTGTCTCGCACCCTACGAAAAGAAACAGAAGGATTGAAAAAAGCTCGTGAAACAAGCCAAAACCTGAGCAAGAAAGTAACAGATGACAGGACATCAGTGAACAGAAAAATTGGTCCACAACAAAACAAAAACAAAAGAAATGACAACCTTACCTTCACCTCGGGACCTCATATCATCTCCCTGAGAACCAAATAACCAATGACGGAAGGCAACTTGTAATGTAAGCATTAACTAGCGCACACCTGACAACACATCTTCATTCATTTGACGGATCTTCCGTTCCTAACTCCCAGCACGTGAGGAGCACGCGGTATAGCTGGGCTTCTCAACCGAGGGTACATGTACCCCTAGGGGTTCATTTAATATACTTCATTTGGTAAAATCTACAGTATATATCTACATACAATCTTATGAGTATAAATAATTCTTAACCATTTAGTGTATTTTTATAGGTTTTTTAAAGCTTTAACCGTGCATGACCTTTAACCGTAGATGAAGATATGTATATCATTACGCTAAGGGGTACACGACAATATAAAGGTTGAGGAGCACACGGTGTAGTTTTGCACTCTGTATTATTTACCCCTAATTTCATGGAAGTCCTCAAGCTTCGCTGAGAGTGCCTAATTGCACACTCCACAACAACTTCTCTCCAACTGTGCCACAGAAGTTTGAGGGTAAGATGAAGTAGAGCTAAAAATTCGAACATCTTTGTTCTGACTTCATCGGAATGAGCTGTTGGGTGTATCTACGGACATTGCTCTGCGGTTAATTTTTTATCGATTTGAATAGGATTTTCAAACAAAATTTATATCTGTACTTATCTATATTAAAGAAGCTGCAAGTAAATGTCAAAGGGAAATTTTAAATCTACAATAATATTCAACAAATTCTCACTACGAGTTTTAACGCAGATTTTAATTAGCACTCATTATTTTTAATGAACCACGCACATTGGTTTAAAAATTTATTTTCTTCAGAAGCTGCAAGAAACTTCGAGCAAAAAAAAAAAGTTCGATCCTCTCACTGACCCCAAGCTCGTCCAACTTTCAGGACTAGTAAGCACGTAAGTACAATTATTGTCATGTTTTGCCCACTGACCTCAACCGTAGCATACACTCCAGCCTGGCTCTTCCGGGGTGCCAGGGTGAAAGAAAGGTTACATCTGCGACCAAACTTTTGCTTCTGGAAACGAGCTTTCAATTTGGTCATCGGAATTTGATATTACGTCCTGAAATCAATGAAGTCATTTCAATGGCACGTTTTATTCCATGTAGTATGAGCCGAAAGGTTGAGAAAAACTATTCTTCTTGGACGAATATTTGCAAAACTCCAATACCCGCACTCGATACTTGTATTTAAAGCCCATCAACAAAATGTTATCAGAATCGTAACCTCGCAGCTTTACTGAACACGTTAAAAAATTATCTCGTCAAAATGCTCATACAGGTGAGCTCTTCACTACAACTCACATCCAGAACTAGCAGTTAATTACTATCTCAAACTTGCAACTCAGAGGCACAACTCCCATCATGTGCTGACAGCTACAACTGACGACTTCAACTCACAGTATCAACTCACAACCACATTTTAGAGCTACAAGTCTCAACTACAACTCAGAGCTACAGCTTCAACAGACACACTGCGGCCAGCCCCAAAATAGAGCTCGTTGCTGTCTATTTACTGGAAGTGGGAAGAAAGCGACCGTGACGCGCGCACTTGAGAAAGAAGCCGAAATGCAGAGCTCGTTTGCACGACGTGGGGCACTTGGAGACGATGCAAATGTGCCAGCGCTTCGTCACGCGTCATTACGCCCCCTGCCGACATGACGGCAAAGTCACCCGCTATCCATCGATCCGACGAGGTCACCGATGTCCCCAAAATATCCGGGATCCCTCAACGCCTCCTGAGGTTCTTGAAGGATTCCACAAGCGGTAAAGAATATTTTGGTGTTGCGTAAAGAATATTTTGTTGCGTAATATTTTGGTGTTGCGTTTTTTTGTGAGGTTCTTGAAGGATTTCACAAGCGGTAAGGAGTTGTGTCGATGGTGTTGCGTAAGTGGGAGGTGTTTGTGAAGTGTTCACTCACTGTGAAGCTCATGTGACCGACTTTTGGGGGGCTTAATTGCTCATTAATTGTAATTTAATGTTGTATCACTTGCCTGGACTGCAAAACAGAAAGGCCCACTGACATATCCTGGTTTCAAAGTTAAATTCCCTCTAATTAAACTTGTGCGACTTAAATTGCGCAACTTCTGCGGAACGAGGGCTATCACACGAGCAGGAAGGTATAATTCCATCTAAGTATAGTTCAAATCCACGTCCATTTGTGCTACATGCTGCGCATGAACTGTGACTCTCGCTGTACAGCGTAACTTTTGTAACAAGTAGAATAGGGAGCCTTTTTTAACATTCATAGGAGAATATAGTTAAAAACTATACGTATTTTGGAAGCCAAATTTTTCAAAGTAATTTCCATTCATGAGGACCTAATCTAATACGCGTTCATTTCCCGGATATGAAATAGCAATTGATTCTACTTTGCAATGTCAATATTCAGTAAAAATGATATGAGATCTAGTGATGTAAAATGGTTAATTACGTACGTACAGAACTGTTCCAGCCCTAGGTAACTTGACTGCCTCTTTTGTGATGTATAAATGAGGGTTCATAGAATCAAGCATGCTCTAAAATATAAAGCAAACTTGCACGCTTTTTACCAAGATCGGGGCGTTCACACGTTTCCGTGAAAGGAATCTGCTTGTAAGTCATTTTTTGTCAAAGAAGGATGAGTCATTTCGTGCCAGTGAAGCATGAGTTCCTCATATCGGAGAAGCATGACCCACTCCTCCGGAAAGCTGATCCCGATCGGGATTACAGATCACGATTCCAAGGCGTGACCCCGCACAGGGTACGCAGACAATGTGGGTGACATCGACAGGTCCTGCGGGCGACCCGCAAGCGGTCTCATGGCTTCGAGAAAATCGCGAGAAAATTTGTACAAATAAGCAAAAAGCTAGTTTTCACACAAAGGGCTTAATAGCGGTTTGATTTTTTAAGAGTTTTTTTTTCATGTCATTAGATAGTAAATCGTACTAAACTTGTATGTTGGGAAAGTCAAAAACTTTTTTTTTAAGACAGAGAGCTTACAGTGACATTTCTATGAGCAATTTGCCGTTTAGTAATGACGTAATTGGCACTGAACTGTGAAGAGTATCGGAGGCAGAGAAACTACAAATCATCTGTTGCACCCGAGCATGACAGCGAAGCATCCGTGAAGAGTGATGATTGCAAAGCGACTGTTGTTCTCTTTCAAGTAGAGAGACGAGTGCGAAAGACTTTTCATACAAAATGAGTGGTAACTACGAAGCCCCTGTTACTGTTATAGAAAAATCATGATGCGCGTAGAGCTCCTGTTGTTTCTGTACAAAAAAAGAATAATCGTCAATGCTTGTTTTCCCAGAAAAAGCAGGAATAACTGCTAGGTAGTTATTGGTGTTCCCGTACAAGCAGTATGAAGACCGCGAAGTTTCTGTTGTTGTCATGAAACACCTGTTATTCCAGTATGAAAAAGATTTATACCTGCAAGCACCTGTTGTTGCCATGCAATTATGTGATGACCACGAAACGCCTATTATGGCCGTACAAAAGAGAGATGACCGCGAAACACCTGTTGATGCAACCCTGAAAGGTTATCACCGCGAAGCACTTGTTGTTCCCGTACCAAAGAGAGGTGTCTGCGAAACACCCGTAGTTGCTTTACAAACGAGTGCTGACCGCGAGACACTTGCTACCACAGGAGTGATCACCGCTAAATACCTATTATTAACAGACAAAAGCCTGATGACCGCGAGACACTGGTTACCACAGAAAAGTAATTACCGCGAAATGCCTACCATTGTCGTACAAAAGAGTGCTCACCGCGAAACATCTGTGGTTGCTTTACAAAGAAGTGGTGACCGCGAGACGCTTGTTGCCACAAAAGAGTGATCACCGCGGAATGCCTATTATTGCCATACAAACGACTAATGACCGCTAGGCATTAGCAGTTGTCACACAGCCCATGCAGAAGAGAGAGTAGCTAATCAAGGCAATATCTGCACCCAACTCAGCTCCCCATATCCGCCGCGTGCTGCAGTTCGACCTGAGGTAACATTACACCTCCAGGTAATATTATGACAGGCTCAAAATCATGCTTCGACATGATATTAGAGACGTAATATAAGACCAAGACGTATTTTTGGCCGTGGTTTTTTAAAGCTAGGCTCTATGTGGTTACATTCTCATTGGTGAAACATGGTTAGGTGTAATCGTACCCTGAAATTTGATTACGCATAATTGTGCTCTCGCATTTGGTTGGGAATAATTAATATGTCCCGACATTTGGGGAGGTATTATTATGTAATAATATTTAGTAAAGTGTACTTATCTTCAAGATAATATCTCTATGTAATATTGTCGTAGCAAACTAGTAGCGTGTTTGAGATATAAAAAGACATTTTTTTCGTTGAATTATTTTTCTTTTAAACCTAATTATTTAATGATCTGGTATTTTGTTATCCATTTTACAATAAACCTCACATAGTATTAGGTAAGGACACAATGGAAAGAATGATATTGTAATATTAAGCTCGAATGTTGTATAAGGTCAGAACATAACATAACATGGCTATTTAACATAATATTAGCCCCGGACGACCCGATATTACAACGGCACCCAATATTATTCGAGCGCACAATATCACATCCATCCTCCTTGGTTTAACTGATAAGCGAGAATTACGAGACCTGAAGATAAGCATTGTTGCAAATGCGAACTGATCACGAGGGACTTGCAGCAAGTTATGACCTGCAAAGTTTGCAGGTCCGCCGCCGCTGTTTATTGCGCAAGTTAAAATTGCTTACGATCCTGCATACGACCGCCACGTGGCTCTCGCTCAACTGCAAGTTTTTTCTCTGAATTATAATCCTGCTCTTTTTCTAAAGTACATGCGTTAACGCGTTAACCGCCATGTGAACCACCGGTGGTGCACGAAGGACATTTTCATGATGACCAACAAGTTGTCACAAACTCAATTTGTATAAATGAGTAATCAAAGCTTAACAAAGTCATGACCCAGTTAACTTTTTCTAATTTCAAAAGTGCTTACTACAATCAACTTAAAATTTGAGTTAAATATTACTTTAGTTTAACCCATGGCAGATAACGCGTCAGCTCCCATTCAACGTGCAATTTGTCCTAGCAGTTTTTGTGTGTTTGCACCCATGAATGTTGTGTGTGTGTAATGTACGTGCCTGCTTTGTAGGAGCACAAAATTATGGCTTTAGGGCTGTGATAATATGCCCTAACCATACTTTTACAGTCTTAATAATCACCCGCATACGCATGTATGTGATTTGTAATAAATCACACACATGATTTTTAATACAACGTGCAAATACATGTTTAAATCACAAACATACGCATGTATGTATGCGATTATTGGGGCTGTGGAAATATGATTAAAACATATTGTTACAGCCCTAATTATGAGGCTTCAATATGGTGGCAGAGAGCGGGCACCGTAACCGACGCGATAAATCTTGCTACACAGCACGAGCGAACGATGCGCAGCGTCAGCGTCCTGAAATGTGTCTTTCAAAAGTTTTTGTCCGATTTTCACCATTCCAAGCAAGATATTCTTCGAATACCCCTTCACATATAGCAATAACCTCTGAGGAAAAGAGAGACACCTACCGTATGTATATTGAGGGAGAGCAGTCAATACAAAAAATTAATTCCTGCTTCACATGCCTAAAAGCTGATAGGAAGATTTGTCCCTACAACAAGTCTGAATGTCGTTTGAAACACACAGCAGTGACACCAGCGTTACATGAAGGATTATGTTAACATACGTCATTTAGCCGCAACTTAGTCGGAAAAGTAACGGCAGAATTTGGCAACTAGGAAAAAGGAAAAAGACACTCTGTATCATGGTAAAATTCTTAACGTGGCTGGAAATATTCGGATATATCCGTGGAAAATAAATGCATAGTATTGGAAGCATATTCACAAAATGTTGCATAATACCATCAGCATTGAGGGCACATACCTGCAGCATGATGGCCAATAAAAGCAACATGGTGGCCAATACCAGCAACATGATCACTAGTACCAGCAACATGGAAGACACATACCTGCAACACGAAGGAGAAATATCAGTTCACAAATTTCCCCATCGTAGTCTAGAAAATTTCAACATTGGCCCAACGGATTAGTTAAATATTTAAAAAAAATTAATTCACTTTGTGTTAAACTACCAAGTTAACCAACAGACATTAAGGATCAGCGAACGATAAAAGTTCTGTACGCATTGAGGTACATGGAACGAGTTTTTCGGTCGTGGTATGTTTCTCATTCCACTGGATTTTGTAATATTTCCTCTTACAACTTTATTGCAGCGTTTATCAATGACCAATAATTAAGAGCAGTACCAGTAGTAATTAACTCTGACCTTCCTAAAAATATTTATCACTGACCGATTATTTATCAGTTCTTATCTCTGACCAATTATTGAGAGTGGTACGAGTAGTTAGTAACTCTGGCCTTCCCAGAAAAGTATCATCTGAGAATCTATCTTCATTTTTAATAATACCCTTATTGTGTTTCTTTATTTATATATTTGTTTGGTGTCCGCTTCTTCCGTCTCTCTGTGACGCTCAATGACCGTATCTGTGATACGAGTTTCACCAGTGCACATGTACAAGAATACTTAAATCTCGGGTACTATTGGGATGGATATATTTGTTTGTCATCCACGTCTGGAAACTTTATTCAAGGAAAATACCGAATCCCGTCATTTTTGACGGGCCTTGCACACTAGTACTGTAATAGAAGCTTCGTCTATCGGTCACATTTAAAAATATGATATCATCACATTTGATCCACAGCTCGAATACACGATGCAACATGGCCGCACAGCTTACGTGATCTGAAGAAAGTTTCCTCTGTTCATGCTAAAACAGGTTTTGCAAATGAACTAAATCTCTGCCTGAGAATAAAACTATTATTTTTATCTCGTAATAAATTTGTTTATTTTAAATTCAAGACACCTGGGTTCTACTTCACTTTTAGTGACATAAACGTTTCCCTACGCGACACGAACCCTGCGACCGAGTTACGGGAAAAATTTTCTAAAAAACATAGGAAAAGACTTTTTTATTGAGACGCACGTGAAAGGATCTTGTAATTTTCTCCTTCAGTCAGAAAATTTAGACATGATCACTAATACATCATTAGGGTGCAGTGAGTGTGTATGATACAATTTATAAAATGTGTCCGATTAATTACACCGCACGCTTTACCATTGTAATTATTTCTGTGCTATTCAAAATCTTCAGGTGTGTGCTACGAGAGACATTTATACATAAGTTCTTAAATAAGATGACCAACCTTTAATGCAGTTCATTTGTAGTTTATTCAGAAGATGAACATAATTAGAATATTGCGCGGAAACACTCTCACTGCACTCGCATTAGATCGTTACTCTCTCACAGAGGCAAACACTTTCACTGAAGAATTATTTCTGACGCGTCTTTTTTACATCGGCTGCCATTTTATAACAATTATATATTTTCTCCTTCTGTTCCATTTTATAATTCATAGTTAAAGTTTTTAGGGCCGTTCATGCTTATTTTTTGTTAAAACTTTTTCCACAAAAATATCGTTGTTCCTGCTCTTTATTCATTTACCATTACTTATAGATTTAATATGAAAGCCTGGTTTCCTATAGTGCATTGCAGCTTCGATTCTATGAGTTGAGGTCTTTTTATTAAGTAAACTTTCTGCAGGATGAATTTCCAAACTTAAAGCAAAGAGAAACTTAAAATTCAAATGCAAATATTTGTCAGAAGTGTGTGATAATTGAATTAAAATGCGATCCTATTTCAGCGAATATACATATATACACTTATACAGCGCCCAAGTCCTAATTCCAGTCAATTTGGTACCATGACTACTGACGTGGCAGGTATTTCAGTGAGGACCTAATTCCAGTCAATTTGGTATGACATGGCAGGTATTTCAGCGAGGACCTAATTCCAGTCAATTTGGTATCATGACTACTGACATGGCAGGTATTTCAGCGAGGACCTAATTCCAGTCAATTTGGTATGACATGGCAGGTATTTCAGCGAGGACCTAATTCCAGTCAATTTGGTATCATGACTACTCACGTGGCAGGTATTTCAGCGAGGACCTGATTCCGGTCTCATGACTACAGGCATGGCAGGTATTTCAGCGAGGACCTAATTCCATTCAATTTGGTATCATGACTACTGACATGGCAGGTATTTCAGCGAGGACCTAATTCCAGTCAATTTGGTATCATGACTACTGACGTGGCAGGTATTTCAGCGAGGACATAATTCCAGTCAATTTGGTATCATGACTACTGACATGGCATGTGTTTCAGCGAGGACCTAATTCCAGTCAATTTGGTATCATGGCTACTGACATGGCAGGTATTTCAGCGAGGACCTAATTCTAGTCAATTTGGTATGACTTGGCAGGTATTTCAGCGAGGACCTAATTCCAGTCAATTTGGTATGACAAGGCAGGTATTTCAGCGAGGACATAATTCCAGTCAATTCGGTATCATGACTACAGGCATGGCAGGTATATCAGCGAGGACCTAATTCCAGTCAATTCGGTATCATGACTATAGGCATTGCAGGCATTTCAGAAAGGAACGCCACCTTGAAACGCAACGACGTAAAATAGGACGAGGAATGGAAAAAGAATCAATTCCTCCTCTTGAAAAATATTTCTGGAACCCTTCAAAATTAAAGCGTGTCCAGAGGTCGAGGCCCCCTTCCAAACATGGCCTGAACATCTCCCAACAAAGGGGATATTTTCCAGTCCTAGCAGCAATATCACTAAACAAAGAGAGAAATTTCAATTTTCAGTGGTGCGAGCGTTGTAGGATTTGTACATGAGCTCGTACGTTGCGTGGTCCCTTCAGCTGCGCAAGTAATGTTAGAATAATCGGAGAGCAGTACACGCTCTGGCTTTCCAATTAAATGACCAGTTAGTGGACAGCTCAGTCACTGCACGCTGCCAAACTCTGGCTATATTTATTTAAGCTGTCAGGCTCGAGTGTGAAACACGGCGGTCAAAACTGGAATAAAAATAATGAGAGAAATAACTGAGAAATAACTTTGGTTCGGTAAGAGAGTTCGCTGCAAAAGGCCTGTAAACGCGAGCTGTCGTAACGAAAGGCATCTTATCTGTGCGCTTTCTATTACAAAATCGTCTACCCTGGCCAAAACTTTATTAAAAAACAAAACTTGATAGCATTCACTCTTGATATTACCCACATTTTAAGAGAAGTAATCATATATGTAAAAATCCAGTTACATTTAGTTATAAAAATGGCTAACATGTTTAGTTTGGAGAAACTATTCGCTCTGGCGTGAAATTTGTAATTTGTAAAAATTCGAATCAATGAAAACACGCACGCCAACCACCACAGAAAATCCTCGAATTCACGTCGTGTAACTGATGGGCATTGTAAATGATCATTGAGCACAGGCTTCAACTAAGAAACATAAATTGTTTTTAAAATTTTCACTTGTTTCTATTCTACGACAGACTTTACAATTTGAAATTTCTGAGGAGTCTGAGAAAGTATAGTTCAGCTCAGTATGGAAGCGTACAGAAGGGAACGAGAGAATAATTAAACGTTACCGTGCGGTTGTGTCATGATTTGACTCGTAATTTATGAGTTAGTTGTGTACACTGTGCATCATCCTCTCCTCAGCAGAGCCTGCCGGAAGAAGTAGCCAGGCGGGAACATCTAACCAACCTCACCACACGGATCACCATCGCGCACATCACCAGCTCTAGCAGCAACACCCGCCTCAAGCACAACAGCTTTGCTTGCGCATAAATAGCCGGTCTTTCTCGAGCCGTTCCCCTTTGGCATTAGAAAGAAAGGCGATACGCTGCGCATGCTTGCCTGCACAAGTATGTAGCCAGCGCACATTATCAGCTGCAGATGTCAGCTGCAGCCTGTAAAGCAGTTCGCTGCTTCAAAATATGGCCATGGACCCGATAAATGAACTCCCTTCTTCTGATAGCCACTTAAGAGTCGGTGTTCAAGCAGGCACAAGTTGCCAGGAGAGCTGGGCACCGTACACCGCTTGAGTAAATGCTTATGCTTATGCTTATACAGTATGTCCCACAAAAACCCGAAGCGAGCATTTATTTTCCCGTATCAGTAATACCATCATAAGAATACCATAAGCATTTAATTTCTAGCAAAATTATCATTCAAAATTAACCTATAGAAAAGGTATTACTGATTATGGTGGTATTACTGATACGGGGAATAGATACTCTGTTCGGGTTTTTGTGGGACATACTGTATAATTGCAGACAGTGCCTCATGGTCCGCCAGGGGTACTGTGCACGTACCAGTATATTTTCACTCTGTACACACCATTCCATGGTATACTATAACTGTAGAGCGTATGCATATAGTGTACTACTGTATCTAATTAATCATACTAACTCCCTTTCAGTAGTTAAAGATCTTTTCGTTTGCAGATTGCAACATTGAGTAGCTACATAATATAATAAATAACCGTCTGGTCTTTAATTACTAAAAAATTATTTATTCGATTTTTACCAATATCCGGTACGCTCAACTAAAGAATCAATGTTATTAACGACCCATATCAATTCCCAAAAAAATAACCACATAAAAAATTTATGCCAAAGGAAATTTTGTGAATATACCAATTTTCACAGCTGATCTAGGGTCTTTTGATGACAAATTTTTCGAATAAAAGTTTAAATCAATCAATTTAGGTTAGGCTACATTATGTATAGGCAATAATACAACACTTCAAACTCAATTCATTAGAAATACTTGAACATTACAGCATCGATCTTTATCGACTCAAATGCATGATGTGTCGATTACAACAAATGTATTCGTATTCACTTACTTACTTATATAAGACCCTACAGCACGCTCACATCATTTTAACTCATAAAATTTACAAACGCGCTCGCCAGTCGTGAAAATTTTGGCCCGGAATATATAAAAATTCACGCGATCACCGGTCAAATGATCTCGTTGCGAAATATACTCCATAGAGTCGTGCGCACCGAACGGAACACATTCTCCAAGTCGCGCATTGAAATGTTAAGACGTTTTTCTCGCCGGCGAGCTTCCCTGCATGACAAACAAGGCTGTTAACATTAGGGTACGGGTTCAGTGGGTCACATACGAATAAAACCGCCATTTTTGCGACCTCTCGAACGCTCGACACACTCGGCCGAGTTGCAGACTTCGTGTAAAGTCAACAGGGATGAACCCCGCCGAACAATATACATCGTCGTAGCGTAAGTCATTCTAGGCAAAATTGACTACGCCACAAGCTACCGCCCCTAGTGTAGCCAAGTCATGTTAGAGAATTTGAGCTATCAGGCGCATCTATATGATGACGTAAATTGCTTGAAAACCTGGCGTAAAGTTGTCCAACGCACGGAGCATTTAGACAAAGGTTAAAACCAGAGCAACCAAAGGGTATAACCAGAGCATTCAAGGGGTATAACCAGGGCAACGTAGTTATTTGTGTGCCGTTGAATGCAAAAGGTGTACGGGAATACAATAGCGGTCATGGGCTCACAACCTGAAAATACCCCAGGGTAAATCATTTTTTGTCATCACAGTTTCCTGTATTTCTGTGATTTAAAGCGAAAACCTCCTCCAATGCCAAGGTGTGGTGGGAAATTTGTTATGGAAAAGAAATTTTGGCAGCTCTTTCGCATCTGAGCTCTGTTGTTGAAATCACAGTGTGAGGCGCTTGACCCACGCGTTCGTTTAATAAACCGTCGCTTGTTATGTTACTGCTGCTCGGCTGTCATGTGGAACTGAACATGGCTGCCACGTGGACCTGAGCATGGCTGCCATGTGGACCTTAACGTGCTCATGAGCGTTAACACTTATCACCATTTCGTACATCTCTTCACACGGTGGCTGAAGTTGAAATTTTCTTAAATGTTGCAATACTGAATAGAAAACTGTCGAAACATTTATAACTGAAACTATCAAAACACGTGGAAGTACTGGGTACGATTTTATTTCACGTTGGACCATGAGATGATTGCCTGCAGCGTCAGCGCGCAAATTAAGAGCTTCGAAATGAAACGGTCATTTGAAGCGGCCAAACATAGTCAAGAGAAATCATGGATGACATTGAAATCTTCAAATGAGGAATATGTTCACACTCATCTATTGATGTGCCCTTTTATTGCGCAACCAGAATATGTGTCCATTAAGCACACTGTCGTCCCGACAGGCACTGTTGGCCATGACTTGCCCTGCTGGACACGGCGATGACCCGTGCATTGAGCCAAGACTCGGTGACACATAATGTCATAATGTCAGGTGCTGGCGATGTTACAACAAATACTAGTAGGACACGTCTCTTCCTGCATATGATATTTAGGATGTGGGTTCGCTGATGCAAAGTTGGTTTTCAATGTTGCGTGGTGTTATGATGTTGCACTGCGTGCTGTGTTGTGCTATGGTGGCACTTGGCAAGAAGTTTTGAGTTACAGTGTAACAGTGTTGTGGTGCTCCGTTGTGTTGCAGCGCTACATAGCGTTACAACACATAGCGTACTATGCTCAATCGACCACATACTTACGCTCTGCACTAATCAGGCCATTCTCCGTCCGACTTCTTCTTTGCTTCATGATGATATAAAATTGATATTTACGGCACGCCTTGCTCAGAAATCGGCTCGTCTCATCAGCAATTTATTCTCAGTTTCGAGACTCATTCATTCTCCCTCGCTGTTGATCGAAGTCCTGATCTAACGCCCGGATGGTCGCACAAAAATTTAATTTGCATAAACAGTTGGCTTGAAATATACAGACGCTCCCAGCTACCGAGGAGTCTGCTCCGCGCAGCCAGCTTACAGTTCACCTGTGAGATGGAGAGAGAGAGAATTTGAAAATAAAGAATGTCGGAATGACTCACTGGCTACAAGCGTAGGCTTGTGTCGCTGACAAAATATGTGCTCCGAGCTGGTGTTCAACATCAGCATGAGCCGTTGAGGAGACGGTATGCGATCATGTGCTTCTGCTGAGCCTGGCTACACGTCGCATCAGAGCGCATGAATTGGATAAGTAAAAAAGAAACACAGTTTATTTCCAATAAAGATTCTGCAAAAAAGATAGTACATCATTCCTTTTTAAAATATCTTAAAGTAAATAAGCTAAAATGATACACACACATGGGTATTGTAATGCCCATGTTACTAAATGAAAAAAAAAGAGCAACAACGACTAAAGGATTTCAGAATATTCAAAGCAATAGAAAGTCATTTGAAGTGTGCTCGTTTATTAGTTATGATTGATGTTTTCTGCTTTTATTATTGAACTACAACCCGAAATTGTGGTGCACTAAACTCGAGACAAAAAACTAAGTCCTTTTGTCTTGATGACGTTGTCTCTATTCGCTGTTCTATTGCTTGCTGATGACAGCAAGAACAATAGATCTAATCTCGTAAATGTTCATTAGGTCGACGTTAAAGAGCTTTAATACCGTAAATATAATAATTAAAAGTACCACAAAGAGAGCAGCGTGATGTACTACTGGTTAGAAGTAAATCTGTAGAATATTCGCCATCATTATAAAGGGAAATTGACGCTTTCCTCATGTTGATTTCTCTAGAGCGGCATGCGTGTTAGGCTTCAGAATTGCAATAGAGTGCATTTCATTACGTCGGTAATAAAACTTTCCGTCCAATTCAACATCAGCACCAAAATGACGATGTCAGCAATAACAGTTAGTAAGTCATTGGCTAGAGTTATAAGAAAATGACTGGGGGAAAAATGACTGGCATGACTAGACTATAAGTAGATGACTACAGAAGAAGATTAAAGAAGAAGTAGGAGATTGGAGAAGAAGTGGATAATTACAGAGTAAGTAAGTGGCAAGAGGAGAAAAAGTTACTAAAGAAGACGTATGTGACTACTACTTAAGGGAGAAAACGGTTTCTAACGAATATGTAGGGAATTAAATAACTTGGTGACTTAAGAAGAAGTAGGTGCCTCAAGAATTAGGTAGCGAAAGAATTAGTTGAGGGAAGAAGAAGTAGGTGACTGAAGAAGTGGTTGGAGTTTTCGCCCACAAGACACCATTTTAGGTCCTCTCTAGACGAGCTTGAAGCGCTTGAATGATCCTTGTTTTATTGCAAACTTTGGTCATTTTGCTAAACTTTTAGAAAACAAACCACAACTCTCGTCCTCAGAAATAGAGTTCGCTGTAAAGCAAAGAAAAAAATTAGCAAATGAATGCCAGAATGTGAGTGGAGTCAGCGTCGTGGAAACGCTGTGGAGAGAGGTGATGCTTCAGATGTTCAGTCGCGTGAGACTGGATGTTATTATTCTGCACTAGTCAACTCCCTTTATTTGAAATAAGAAAGAAGGCGAGATGAAAAAAAGGCCGTAGAAATAAAAAATTCAATCTCTCGAGAGTTGATGAGGCCGAATGCACTTGGCCCGTCAAAAATGTATAATAACTATGTTGTGCACAGGTGCTGGTCGGCATTAATCTGAAAAATTTCATCCCTTCTTTCTTGAGTTGAATTCGATCGTGCAAGTCGATGCTGTTAGGCATTAGTCTGAAGAATTTCACCTCTTCTTTCTTGAGTTGAATTCTCTCGTGCCACTCGATGTTGTCCAGCGCTATGCCTTAGAATTTTCTTGCTTCTTTCATGTGTTCAGCTCTCTCTAGCTACTCGGTGTTGCTCTGCATTATTCCGTAGAATTTCCAAACGCCGGTCAAGGGTCAATTTAGCTTCTCGTTGGTGAGCAGCATTGCTTCGTCTTGCCATTTTGCGTTGTTTATCCGATCGTCTTTGGCGTTTTTCTTGCTGTCGAAGCCTTGCTACTTCTCTCATGGGGTTGGACACTTTTCTATTCATGGTGGCCTCTTTTACCGGAATTTTATTCTGAAATGTCGTCTATTATCTCTTCGAAGCTTTTCAAGAAATCACAATTTCGAATACAATAACTCAAGTTCCAAAATCTTGGGCTTTATACTAAGTTGTAGCCAGGTTACGGGTCAAACGAATCTAAAATATTTCTATTCGCATTATCAATTAAAAATATCACTGTGACATGATGAATTTCAACAGAGAAAGCTCCATAGAAAATTTCTATTTGTTAAAATAAGTCGTTTGCGTATTGTGGATACCATAATCAAGAGGAGGTCACACGGACGGAGGGACGGGCGGACGCGACTACTTTTATAATAGTGATGATGTTCGACAAATCACATGACACACGTTCCTATTTTCTAAGAATTCACGTGATATTCATTCCTACTCGAATCTGATGGATTAATACACTGGAAATTGTGGAGTTGATGAAGCTTGTACAGTTCTCATCTGCTGCAGGCTAGTCTCGTATCACCGATACAAAAGATAATATTCCCTAGGTTATTTTTACCGCCAGTGTGATGCTCTGAGGATCAAAGTTGAATTTATTTACTCCTATTACTGCTGGTATTGGCATGCACAGCCTTACGTTTCCACCTGCCCGATGCTAGAGGGAGCTTGCGCAGCTTTACTTTTCATCATTTGGAATAAGGGAAATATCGTTAGGAAATATCAGTTGCATTTTCATCCCAAAGAGTGCTCTAACGATGGACTCTAAGAAGCTTAAAGCCTATTACGGTAAAAAATAAGACAACAAAGGCGAATTCAAGAAGAAAATCTTTCGAATTCGGTTGAGATGACGAACGTTTTGATTCCTAAGTTCCTCGGAAAAAATGGTGGAAGTGTTTTTTTTGCTTATCATCATCACTTGAAATGATCAAAGAAATCGTCGATTCGATGAAGACATTGGACAATAACGATAATTGTTTTTCTAAACAGTGTGTCCCACAAACACACGAACCGAGTATTTATTTTCCCGTATCAGTGATACTATCATAAGTAGAAATACCTCTTCTATAGGTTGATTTTGAAGGATAATTTTGCTAGAAATTAAAAGAAATGAATTGAATGAATGTGGTATCAAATGATAACATAAATTATAGGTATTAGATAAACTGCTTTTCGTTCATGTAACTGAAAGTTCGTCCCACGGGCTTAACTTGTCTGCAGTTTCATACCACTCACACACCTTTATATGAAAAATAGACAGTGTTGTTTTCAAGATTGAGACGAGAATATTGGAACAGCCGTCTACGCTTCGCAGCCAGAAGATGAAGTTTGTGACGAATATGGAAAGCTCTAATTGAAAAATCAAAGAAAATTAAAATGAATCCTCATACGCATTCAAATCTTCACATCATCATATGGAACCGTGAGGAAAGCCATGAACACTTCGTTTATTCTACGGCAAAACATCACATTGATAATAATATAACAAACAAGTGGAAACAGTTTTACACACAAATATCAATATAAATTTGACGGACATTTTGCCAATAAAATGATTTAGCTGAGCATGTCCCCAAAATCCTAGAATTTTTCATTCCCAATGTTTTGTTCATTAAATAATTCCAGTCAACCGATGGAGCCCGAGAATCAAATAGAAAAACCTGAATTCATTTTATGACGTATTTTGCAGTGATTTTAATGAAATATTCAATGATACAAGCAAGAGTTTTTACTAATTGCCCCACTTTACATATGGTAACATCTGAAGTCAACGAAGTGAAGTCCCTGCAAAAAAGAAAATAACATCAAAATAATCTACAAATAGTTACCAATAACTTTAATTACTGGAGTTTTATTTACGACAGAGTTAGTGCCTCTACAAAATGACCATCGATAGCATTTTATGCCACAATGCAAAAGTTTGTGCCAACTTTTGTAAGTATTCTCAAGGTTAAATGAACATTTTTTTAAGTTTCCTCAAGGCTTTGTGCTTAGTTTGGAGATTGTTCTAGTTTTGTTGGCATTATTGGGATCGAAGAATTTAATGATCATTGAAAAATAATTCAACAAATTTTGCAATGTAACATTCGTTGGATACGAATTTCTACATTCGCTGAGTTTCAAGAAATTCATCTTCAAAATTAATTATAGAGAAAAAGCTATTGGTGAATTATGATCATGGCTTGTTATTAATACAAATTAACATCACAGTGGTGAGTTTAATTATTATTGAAATTTAAAAAAAGTTGAGTTAACAAATGAGCTCGTATCATTATTCAGTTTACCTTGAAAGTAGCGTTATGGAAAATTCAATTCTGTATATGTAATGTACCTCCCAAATATATCGGTAACCCACAATGCACCCTGAGAAATTTCTATCCCCCTAACATAAGTTTCTCGTACGTTGTCAAATGATTGTTTACAAGGGATTAGAACTCGTCAAGATCATCCATCATATTATAGACAATGAATTTTTATGAGTAATTTACAGACAATGCAATTTTTTTCACACAGGTATCAGTTTATCGTGCTTTTCACAAGTCTTTTAAAATTTCACGGTTTCTTGTCTGCCATATGAAACTCTAAACATTTGACCAAATTGAAAATATGACAAATTCCAAGTATCGCATCGTTATAGCAAACATGTTTATTAAATTTAAACACTTGCAACCAGGCCTCATTGTTTGCTAAACATTTCACTTTCTATCTATCGCAGTATCTCATATTACTTACAGTGCACACCAAATTGCAGATCTCAATCGTCAGCGTACGCTGTTCTAAAAACGTTAAATTTTCCAAACGACCTACAAAGCGTCGCCAGCATAAGCTACATAAGGAGAAACTCTAAGCAGATTTCGCGGCATGAGGCAAGGAACGTTGACAAAAGGAGAGCTTTTGACTTGATCGTCTGTGATGGAGGGTGGGAGGCCGAGGACCGAGCCAAGAATGATAGCGGAAATGGCAGAACTTTGTCCGATAAAACCTGGAGCAGAGTTGCTCGCTGGCGTCGGGACGGAAGACGCGCGCTTGCAGTCGCGTGTGTTCGAGAGCCTGCTTGTGCTTGTGAATGTTGTTATGCTTCGTACAGCTGATGCATGGTGGTATATAGTGTGAGGAGTGTGTGCCCTTGCAGAACATTGTGTTGCTTGAGTGTTGCTCTAATTCACACAGCAGATGCATGGTGGTGTGGTGCGGGGAGTGTGTAATGTTAGGAGTGTCGTGTTCCATGAATGCTGCTCTAATTCATACAGCTGATGCATGGTGGTGTGGTGCGGGGAGTGTGTAATGTTAGGAGTGTCGTGTTCCATGAATGCTGCTCTAATTCATACAGCTGATGCATGGTGGTGTGGTGCGGGGAGTGTGTAATGTCAAGTGTCGTGTTCCATGAATGTTGCTCTAATTCATACAGCTGATGCATGGTGGTGTGGTGCGGGGAGTGTGTAATGTCAGGAGTGTCGTGTTCCATGAATGTTGCTCTAATTCATACAGCTGATGCATGGTGGTGTGGTGCGGGGAGTGTGTAATGTCAGGAGTGTCGTGTTCCATGAATGTTGCTCTAGTTCATACAGCTGATGCATGGTGGTGTGGTGTGGGGAGTGTGTAATGTCGGGAGCAGAAGTTAAAGAGAAAATTTTCGCGGTATGAGTAGCTTGAAAATACCTTGACCAAATAATACCGGCATTAATTTTCTTAAAATATTGATAAGGGTTGACCAACATAGTTTCCAAAAAGCATTGCTCAACACGTATATCAAAAACAACACGCACATTAAAAAAATTTTGCATTGGAACATCAGCTTCATAAACTGCCCTGATGCGCAGTTTTCCTATCCGAGTCTTAAGTTTTTTCGCCGCAGTCTTAAGTTTTTTCTATTATTTTAGTCGCCCAGCGCAGAGGCAAAGCTTGGGCTACTAACATTATAGGTCTCCCGGCGAAGAAAATAGACTGGGCTCGGTTTCATGAGAAATAAGGAGGCCAATATCTTCAAGCACATTAAGCCTCAAATTAATTTTTATTCCAAATAAATATTATTCTAAAATTTCAAATTACGTGAATGTTTATTTACGTGCACTCGTCAAAGTTTTGACGCCACAGTGATTCAAAGTTTTTCAGACGTAAACTTTCGCTGCAAGGACTTTTAAAAACCTAACTTGAGCTTCAAATTAACATCAGCACGAACATCTCTCGCGGGACGGCAATAGTTTGTTGCGTCCGGTCGCTGATACGGTCAGTTTAGAATATCTGACTGCATATCTAGGACTGATAGCATATCTAGGACTGATAGCATATCTATGGCTGCCTCTCTCAGCTCCGAACGCATCTTCTTCGTGCCGCTCTTTTAAAACAATATTGAGTGAGAGCTGCAGCATTAGAAACATCCAATTGCTTCTTCCAAGCCAATTCCAACGAAGATTTTTCTTAGTTGCTGAGAAGCGTACGACCTTCGATCGTTACGTGTAGAGAGTGGGTAAAGTTCACACCCAACGTTTATAGAGTGTCAACAACGTCAGTAATGTCTGTAATTGAGAGACGATTAAGGCATATTTCATGCATAAATTCCCAAGTTTCCTACAGCTGCTAAATGGTGCCAAGATGTATCAAATTTTGAGATTTCGATAGAACGAATGAACACTTGGTGTCACGGAAATTATTAGGAAATCGAAAAAACTTGAAGAATACCAGTAACACCTATTCAAATGAACTCCTTTTTGGAAAAGTTTACCTCTCACTCTAAAGAATTCAATGCGCTGAAAAATGATTTTAAGATATTTTAAATGTAGAGATTTCGATTGAACGAATGAACACTTAGTGTCACCTAAATTATTACGAATTTGTAAAAACTAGGAGAATACAATGAGCACCTTATTCAAATGAACTCCTCTTTGGAAAAGTAATACACACTCTAAAGAATTCAATGCTTCTGCGGTTACGTTAAGAGAAGTGTTTCACTTTAGCAATTCGTGAGATGGAGAACATGCTGCCTTCGGTGTTAGTACAGAGCACAGAACGTGCCCTGTTTTAAGTTCTTTACTTACGTTCTACTAGGAAATACTTGATCCAATGGACTGGAAATACCATGACACATATATAGGGAATTCGTGACTCAAACTTGGGGTGCCATGAAGAAAATCTGTACGTTTGGTTCCTTTCCGTTGAATTGTTGTACGGTGATATGGAGGTCGTTTTCTGGTTCTCCCGAGCAGAGATCTTGGTTTTGCTGGCAAAAATAATCAATGGTTTATCGTCGTCGGAATCATCGACTTTCAGCGAACGATAATCGACTGAGGGGTTGGGAGCTTGCTGCCGATTTGTTTTGGCTGGTATTGGATTCGTGTGAGATTTTTGAAAGAGTACCTTTAGCTTGGTGTATTATTCCTATTGAAACATGGCCATCACGGCGGCATCTATACTCATTGGAAAGAATGACGTAACTAATTCGAACAACTTTTCTCAGTCAGTAACAACAGTATACTAATTGTGTAATAACATCTCTAAAATTTATGTATTCCTACCTTCGATTTTTATATCCACCATGCCATAACTTGTATGATGACCGTCTCAATTTTGTTCTCGGAGGCCGATTACAAGACTGATGTTTAATCGTTCGCAGTATCAGCTGAGGCGCCCTGAGCTTCCATCCCTCGGCGATGGAGACACGAACGGAGTCCCGCGCGAAGGGCCGACTAAACGGTATCGGAAAGAAATATTGAAGCAAGGATTGTCTGGAGGCGACTAAAATGCTAGAGTTTTGGCGATTATTTCCAAGCGATTGGCTTTAACACGCTCATAACAGAGTTCTTCTTCCTTGCTCCGAAGTCGCCCGCTCGCTTCTTTTGTGGGTCTCGCATGAAAGGCGGGAGGGAGGGAGTGAGCGACCGAAAGTTGGGCAGCAGTTCCAAACTTGAGGCGTCTTTGGAGTTGGTCAGAACAGGTGAATTAGGGCATTGGGTGAACAACAGAGTGCGTCTAGTCCCGATCGCAAGCCAATAACGAGCAGGAATTGATTGTTTTTGCGAAGTCTGCAGGATAGGTCAATGGGCGGATTTTTATATTTGATGCGAAGAAAAAGGGAAAATTAAAGTGCATTACATTTTTGGAGTGTCTCTACTTGTAACATTTTATGAATCCATTTTACGTGGATAACTTGTTGCCTGTTTGGTAAATATATCGGAGTTAGGGTGTACGTATCTCTAGGTCAGATCTTGATACAAAAACAATGAAATAAAACGAAAGTTCTTTAAATACTGAAAGCTATTTGGTGAATATATTTTTTATGAGTTATTTTACGTGGAAATCATAACAACCGAGCTTGTAAGATCTGTATCACAGGAAATTCTGAACCTCCAATGCAGTCGCTCTAGTTATAAAAGGACATGAAACGGAGTTAGGAGTGGCAAACCTCAGTCGCAAACAAACCATTAAAAACCAGAAGTTCTCAAAAGCTAGCAGTTGTGGTGCTTGAAACCCTGTTTAATACCAGAAAGTGCTTTGCTTGATATTCATTAGCTCAATTTATGCTAGCCATTCTTAGGTCACGAAAACGTATCCATGCTACGACAAAAATGATCATAAAAAATTGTAAACACCACCACAGCAACTTTTCACAAAATGATACAGTAAATAGACTAGGACATTCCAACGAATAGATTTGACAAATAGACTTGGATATTCTGAATAATTGATGCAGCAAATATATTTGGACGGCTTAACAAATAAATCAAGGAAATAAACTTGTATTTTCTTACGAATTGGACTGGTAAATGAACTAGGATATTCTTACGAACCCTGTTCAGTATTCACTCATAAATTCTTATTTAAAAACAGAAAGAGATTAAAAGAGCTTTGAACTGATTGAAAAAATACATTTTGAGCTTCACAATTCCATTTGAAATGAAACAAGGCACGTCAGCGGCGGTTGGCAATAAGTTTTCGAATTAAAATAGAGCGACTGAGGGAGGCAGCCTGCGAGGCCTCATTAAGAGGGTAATTAGATCCAGACAAAAGAAGTGACGTGCTCCTGGCAAAACTTCCTTATCCTAATTTGTCAGTTTTATTCGCAGTTTTATCCCCGGTTCCAATTATATAGGGCGCCACGTATGACAAACAAGCCGCTTTTTTTAAAGATGGAGAGACAGGGTCTTAAAAATGCGGTAAAACCAAGGCACTGAAATTGATTCATTTCAAATAATTCTGACTCAATAGTTTCTGAGAGAGATTGATTTCAGTACTCGATAGAACGTCTCTCATAGGCTATGATATTTTTCGAATAAATTTAAGAATATTCAACAAGTTTTGAAAAACATCGCTAAAATGAACTCCTGAAGAGGAGAAACTTGATTTTCGCAGTTATTTGGATGATTTATTGTAAAAAAAATTCTGGAATGTAGGTAACAAGAGATAATTTTAGTCAGCAACCAACTGAGCAAAATATCCTGCTCACAAAACTATCGCATTCAAAAGTTTCGCCTCAGTGTGTGTTCTTCATTAATTTTCACAGGTGAGTGGAGCAGGAGGAAAAGATAATCGCCTTGGAGCAGCACATTGCTCCAATAGTTCTGGTTGCTCCAATCCGTTCGAGATCATCTGTGTGGTAAAAACTGCAAAAGGAATACTGCAACTCACAGTCCTAAAATCGTGACCACTAGCCCCCTTCAACAGTGTGGTGCCGCTCAGTGGAGTTTGGTGCTGAAATTGCGGCACAAATGCTGCGATCGCACGGAAAAAACTACTGTGAAAACGAACATGTCTGTGACACTGCACAGGCCCTGCGGCGTTACACTGCTGATGCTTCCCAAATATTGCTCTAATACTGCACCCATATTCCACACTGTATTTTCAAGCCGACGACATTTTCATATCATACTAATAAAATTCACAGAAATTTTTATGTCTTATTTCGACGTATGAGTAAGAATATTTAAGTACATTTGCCTCTCGCCAGTTCACCAAAATATCCAAGTCCATTAGCCCTATTTATTCTTTCAATGTCTAAATCTATTTACCGCATTAATTCATGAGAATATTCTAGTCCATTTGCCAAATAAATTCGTAAGACAATCCAACTTTATTTCCTTGATTTATTTGTTAAATCGTCCAAACATATCTGCTGCATCAATTCTTCAGAATATCCAAGTCTATTTGCCAAATCTATTCGTTGGAATGCCCAAGACTATTTACTGTATCATTTCGTGGCAATATCCAAGTCCATTTGCCGTATCTATCCCTAAGAATGCTCAAATCTATTTACCGCTAGAATTTGTAAGAATATCCAAGTCCATTTGCCGTGTCTATTCGTTAGAGTGCCCAAATCTATTTACCGCACCAATTCGTAAGAATATCCAAGTCCATTTGCCGTGTCTATTCGTTAGAGTGCCCAAATCTATTTACCGCACCAATTCATAAGAATATCCAAGTCCATTTGCCGTGTCTATTCGTTAGAGTGCCCAAATCTATTTACCGCACCAATTCGTAAGAATATCCAAGTCCATTTGCCGTGTCTATTCGTTAGAGTGCCCAAATCTATTTACCGCACCAATTCGTAAGAATATCCAAGTCCATTTGCCGTGTCTATTCGTTAGAGTGCCCAAATCTATTTACCGCACCAGTTCGTAAGAATATCCAAGTCCATTTGCCGTGTCTATTCGTTAGAGTGCCCAAATCTATTTACCGCACCAATTCGTAAGAATATCCAAGTCCATTTGTCGTATCTATTCGTTAGGGTGCCCAAATCTATTTACCGCACCAATTCGTAAGAATATCCAAGTCCATTTGCCGTATCTATTCGTTAGAGTGTTCAAATCTAGTTGCCACAACAGTTGCCCGGCCCAAAAAAGAGCCGAGAACTGGCATCGGTTTGCAGGCGGCGTGTGGGCCGAATCATTTAACAGGATCGAGTCTTCACCAAAGCTTCACCAGAGCTTCTAGCTGCCGCGTGGGGCCTCTCTAATATCCTTCAGCGGCGCCCTGAAGCGTGAAATTTTTCAGGCCCTCGGGGAGGCCACTGAAGTAACATTTAAAGAGCTCCTTTTATCGTCTCTTTTTTTTAAAGAAAGTCGGCGGGGCTTCCGAAGAAGAAGCAAATGGGAAGGAGAATCGAGATGCCTGTTTGTGCCTGAATTGTTTTCTTTAAAATATTAACGTTCGTAAGAGATAAGTGCATTTCTTGTTTTTGAAGGGGAAATGTATCGAGTATCTTATTTTCTGCTCAGTCTTGATATGCAGAAATTATTACCGACTACGTCGTGTGATTTGAAAAGTTGCATTTGGGTTTTAGTTGGCATCATAAAGCGTTGTTTCCAATGAACGTCTCAGAGTTTCTGTTTAGGTCTCAAGGCTTAGACCATTTTAATCAAGTCCAATTCAATATTTGGAAAACATCTATTATTTTTACTCATAGTTAACATCTATAAATTACTCATTTATATATGTTGCTGAACTCTTCGACTTTTAAAGAACATTTATAGTACAGAGAAATAGAAGAGACATGAATACGACCACGAAGATATTAGATGGAACGATTGTGCTAACAAATGAAGTGCTCCGTTAGAGTGGTGGAGTGACCGAAAGGGAATGGGGGAGTGGGAATGTAGGAATCGAAATCGCAGAATGAGAATAGTAAAGCGTGAATCGCAGAAAGCAAATTACAGATTGCGAATGTGGAATGAGACTAGCTTGTTTTTAGTAATGGAGTGTGAAAAGCGTGGTGTGAGTGGCAGATTAGAAGAGACTGAGTGTAAATGGGAGAGTGAAAACTGCGGAATGAAAACGACAGAGTGAAACCGGCAGAGCGAAAACGACATGTTAAGAACGGGAGAGTGAGAATGGCAAAGTCCCTTTGACCTAACATGGTAGTATCAGAAGTATTTGAGTGAATTTAGAAACGCTACAGAATATAAGTTAAGATCAAATACGAGCAATTTTCCTTAGTGTAATTTTTATCACTATGAATATACAGCGATCTCGAAGCGTCCACCGTGTGTCATGATAATCGCTCAATAAACTCATGAATGTAATTCATTAGCAACTCAACAAAAGCTGAACCAGGCGCCGTATGTGGTGCAGTTGCCCCACTGCATCATGCTACACTCCTGCCTTAAGCCCCGTACAGACCTTGCAACTTCTCGCGCTTGATGCCGCTCTGATGAGTTGCCGAACCCTCTCTGACCGCTCGGGAGCCGGATTCCGCTTACGCTGACATTCCGCCAAGCTTCGCAATTGTGCGAGAAGCTGAGAACTGAGAATTGCTTTTTGGATTGAATATACTGTGCAACAAATACGATGCCCTAATTGTATCACACGAAGCACCTATGTTTTCAGAAACAGAGCAGTACTACATCTCTCCCGGCCGCAGACTCGGTACGCGTTAGTATCAGTTGGAACAGATGCAAGCAGAGTGGGATCGTTATGTTCAGAGACAAGTTTATAGAGCTAGGCTCTAATTCAATTCAGTGAAAGCGGGATACGATAATTTGTAACATAATTTCCATAATATAAATTTCGCTCTCAGTGAAGACTTCTCATTATCGCTGATTGATGATGCAATGCTCTACTGTATGGCTAATATTCTGTTCTAAAATATCCAAATTAAATACCGTTTGTTACACCTTGATATAATTTCTAGCATTCGGTGAATTTATCATTAGCTCTTCTACCTGCACATCTGTCTATTCATCTGAGCACATGTCCATTTACTTGAACAGCTGTGTATTTACATTCACACCGGTTCATTTACCATCACACCTGTCCAAATACCTGAGTACCGGTCCGTTTAACTGTGCTCATCTATCCGTTTACCTGCACATCTGTGCATTTGCCTACACACCTGCCCATTTGCCTGATTACCTATCCATTTACCTGCGCACCTGTCCATTTACAAATCTGCGCAAATGGACATTTATAAAACTGCGTAAACACCTCTCCATTTGCCTGAGCCCCTAGGTTACCATCTCGCCTGTCCAGTGACCTGGGCACCTAGCCTTCTATCAGTACACCTATCATTTTTCTTGAGCACTTGTCTATTTAACTGCGCACTTGTCCATTGACCAATGCTTCAAATTATATAATTGTACACCTGTCCGTTCACCCACCTACCTGTCCATTTACCAGCTCACCTGTCCGACTACCTGCACACCTGCCCTCTTCTCAGAACAGGTGTTGGACCGCTCTCACAAAAGTTTATTTATTTAACGACTTAAAAACAAAAATAAGAGCAGTGAGCACTCTCGTTCGGTAAAGTCTGATATTACTCAATTGAAAGGCATGCCTATGTTAGTGGAGTTGTAATATTCACGTAAAACGTAGTGCTAATTCTCGTGCAATGGAAATGTTGTCTGATGAAGAAGAACGAGCTCTAACTTGAGGTCGTTCCTTTTTTCACTTTCAAAGAAGTTGATTCTAAATGTTTGAGAAAGTTAACTCATCCATTTCTGTCTGCAATATAATCGGTTTTGCCTAATACGCGTTGCAATGTTCAGGTAAGGCATTTTTTGCGACAGAATGATCTTTCGTGCTGATTGATGTTTCGAACAGATTGAAATGATGTCCCTTTCAAGGTTTTCAATCAATTGTGTGCTGGCTTCATGAATAAACATCACCAGCGCTAGCTGAGTCATTCTTAGAGATCCTGGTGAGTCAATCAATTGAGATACGCTAGGATCTTTCTCGGCGGGGTGATCTCCCGAGCGCACCTATATTTAGGGCTCAATGTGAGGGCTTCGGAAACGGAATCTGTTCCTCTTCTTATACGGCCCTTGTAAGGTCATGAATATTCAGACCTGCTGCTCGTAGCCGACATTCTAATATCACGATAAGGATATCGGCTAAATTTTCAATTAAGAAATCATACCAAATACAAGCAATCGTTTTAGTTTGCTTTCTATACACAGTTTCGTGTGAAAAAGACACATTGCCTGAATTTCTTAAAGGGAGCAATATGAAAAATATGGTAATGAAGTTTTTTTGTTTAACTTTATCGAAATATTTGTAGGTTAGAAGTTTCATAGATGTGTGTATTGTATAGTTTTACATTTTTTAAGCGAACTGATTGTGTACCCTAAAAGTTTTAAATTTATGAATAATTACAGTGAATCATACTAATGACGTACAAAATTCATAGGTTTTGCTTTAAAATACCTCAAGGAGAAGATGCGTGACTCATTTGAGTAAATTTAGTAATTATTTTACATCTCGGTTTGTTTAGATGTACGAGAACATTTCTCTAACAATCAATATGTTTTAGAAAGTACTCATAATACAGCTGGCCAGGGTTTGCTTATTAATACTTATATTAAAATTATTACTAATATTAATATTAATACCAATTAATTATTAATTAATTTACAGTACTTTATTAAAAAAATTTTTGCTCTGAGACATGCGTTGACGGCCCGACCTGCCACCACAGAAACCAATAACCCAGTATAAATTTTTCGCCGCCTGCATGCATGTTTTTGGTTGTCCACTCAATTAAATTGTTTGGGCGGCGAAAAACAAACATGCTCCGGCGAAAAAGTTGGACTTGGTAGGTGACCTTCGAGGCGGACGTCACTAAGCTTGTCATCAATTGATGCGTCCGCTCGAACTGAGGAAAGTACTCATTCTACCCAGCAAATTATTGCAAAATTTTATTGTAAAATATATAGTCGGGTTCTTAACGTAAAATATATAGTCGGGTTCTTAACGTAAAATATATCGTCGGGTTGTAAACGTAAAATATATCGTCGGGTTGTAAACGTAAAATATATCGTCGGGTTGTAAACGTAAAATATATCGTCGGGTTGTAAACGTAAAATATATCGTCGGGTTGTAAACGTAAAATATATATCATTGGGAAGCTGCTCGTATTCTTTAGTAAAAATTAGCGTATGATAGCATTAATTAGTGAACCCTGGCTGCTAGAATGAGAATATATTTAGAAATACATAACGTATGACCGAAATATTTTTGTTTCTCAGTCTTGAAATACATGACAACATGTATCATATTTTTGGTTAACTGACCTAAAATATATTAAAGCTGTGCGCGGTCATACATAGGGTTTTTTTCTTCACAGTATTTTTTCTTCATAGAATTTTTTTTCTTCACAGTATTTTTTTTTCAGAGTATATTTTCGTCATAATATTTCTTCATCATAGTATTTTTTTCTTCTTGTTTACGTGAAAGTTTCACAACTGGCCGGACATGGCCGTGGCAAGGTGCTGCTTGTAAGGGCGTTCGACATGACTCATGTTTGGGAGTATGAATTATACTTGCACTCATGAGTCATGTGTCTAGACATGAATTATGCTTGCAGTGGTGAGTCATGACTGCACCATGTGCAGGCTTCGCAGTCAAACATGACCAGTTTCTTCAGCCTGCAATCCGACGAAGCAAAATGCGAGTGATTCAGCAAATAGGTTCGATCTTGCACTCTTTGTAATACTGCCTTTTGCCTCTTCCAGATACGCCCTGAAATTCAATTATTTTTATCCTAAAACTTTGCTTGAACATCACAGCAAGTCCTTAATTAATCTGATCGAATACACAGACTACACACAATAATTTGCGTGTGCCAAACTAGGTCAAGATACATGGTATTTAAAAGCTTTTTCTGCAATATTTCTGGTTAACAATGAATGGCACTCAAGCGTGTAAAATAATTGAATCAACTCGTCAAACTAGTCGAAGAAGCAAGGCTAAGATTTCATATCTAATTTTGCAAACTGAATTTGAAAAAAGAAATTAACCCACTCGCACAAACATGTTCCCAAACTCTCATTAAAATCCTCAATTTTTCACGCTCATACCAATATCCCTATTTTGCATATACTCATTCGTATCCTCTCATTTGTTTTCCCAAATTCGCATACTGAAATTAGCGTACTCTGATTGGCAATTCAACGGTACACATAAACCTGAACCACAGACGGAACCGCAATCTCATCAGCAGCACCGCGGTTGATACCAGCGCAGGCAGTAACGAGGAGGAGGATTTATGTAGACTGATTTGTTAGAAATCAGTCTATCTAATTTATTTTAGGCAGTAACGATGATTGACAGCACATCGTTTCAACATCGTGTGGTTTACGTTAGAACGAACCACACTTTTGACTCACATTTCTTCTTAAAAGAGCGACAGATCTTCTGCCAAGAATAGCACAACCCTCTGTCTAGCTTTGCCCTTATTAGTGCGTAGGTTTATCCTCTGTCATGAAACAGCTCTTCTCTGTCAGATCTTTCCCCACCCGGTGAGGAGACAGCTCTTCTCAGTCAGTATATGGTTTCACCTTTCTTCAGAAAACAGCTCTTCTTTAACTCTATTTTTCCCCAATCCTTGAAATTTAGACGTCATCTTTCATCATTGAGACGTTCTAGTTTGCAGTTAAACAGGAGATCACCCAGCTTAACTGGTACACGGAAATTTAACTGTGTACAATCACATTAAGTAATAATTCACAATGCTCTCTCAATACTTTTAGTGCATATCCAGTTCGGAATAATTTCAATCACGTACGTGGCCAGCAACAGCAGAAATTGAGGATAACCCAAACACAGAGTGCTAGAGAACCGACCGTTCTGCGGACAGACACAAGTACGCGCGAAGCCAGAAATTGGCGGCCCACTAAGCCAGGTCTGGTTTACCAATCATGACTTCATAACGACAGGCTCATCAGGTCCACACGTCGCTGCAGTCCCTCAGGAGTGACGGCGCTGGGAAAGCAAAACACAGCCAAGTCGTGGTAGTTAACCCTTTCGGTACGATAATTCAAATTGTTTGGGTAAAAACTTCCTGGGGAAAAAGTTGTCATTACCCTTAATTGTCAGTGAAATTGTCCTAGTGTGGTGCTTTTAGCTTAAGTAAGTGCCTTCTTCATTATTTTAATTTTGAAATTTTTTGTATCTTTGAAGCTCGATGCTTGGCGACAGAAATTTTTGATGTTGATAATAAAGTTTTCGTATTTACGAAGAAATTATTTATACGTTTTTGCCCGAATTTACCAAAAATCAACAAAGTTCAGAAAAAACTTGCTCAAGTTAAATGGAAAGGGTATTGAATATGTTGCTCGGGTCCTGTAGCATGAACTTACGCGTGCTACAGGGTCCTATGGTAATTACAGGGGCCTATGGTAACCTATGGTAATTTACGCGTGCAGGTTTCTGGAATTGTTTAAAAACTAGTTTAATGAATGTTTGTAATTTCCCTAATTTTGTTATTACTCCAAAATATTCCCTCACTAGTTAAATTAGTTTAAAACTAGGTTAGATGCCCTAAACTGGAAGCACTAGCCAACTTGGCACTGGAGTAGCCGTCAGGACCGAAAGGGTTAAGCCGGCACGACGAGTGCTCGATGTGACCTTCCGATGCTCGGCAGCATGGCTTCATGTTCACTAGCTTCGCTTGGAAATTTCTGGTGCTTTGGAGCCCCTTCTTTGTGGTGGAGTGTGCAAGCAGTTTCTTTTTATCGAGGGACTCACGTTTTCCGATGCTCGGCAGCATGGCTTCATGTTCACTAGCTTCTCTCGGAAATTTCTGATGCTTTTCTGATTGTTGCCCCTTTGTGGTGCAGGTGCAAGCAGCTTTTTATCGAGGGACTCACGGTTAGGGTAAATTTGTAACCAGTGTTTTATGCATTGTTCATGAAAATTGAAATATCGCTACCGGGCATTTGATGAAAAAGTTTCAAATAAATTTTCACTCCTTAGGTTCGCGGTTACACGCATGTGGGTGTGAACATGAACAGGATAAATAAGAAAGAGCATCGTATAAATATGAGTTCAAAAAAGAGCAGTGCAATCACGAAGCTTGTCGAAGTTGACGGTATCGGAGAACATGACTTCGTCGGTGTAGCCGACATTTACAGCACCGCTCGTCTGCTCGACTGACACCCTAATGAAGATGTAGACCATCTGAAGGGAGGTGCGCTGTGGTAAACCCGGCTTTAATTTCACCAGCTCTAATTTTAGTGAGCATTGCAGGGAGGGCTCTGCTGTTATTCTAGAGATCAGAGAGTCAAACCTTCAGGTTGGAGCATTTCAAGCTGTTTGTGTTCATAGACAAGATAGAAACTGTTTCTGCTCGCTAAAAAAAACATAGGTCCATTTTGTTCCTGACTATGACGCCTGAAGAGAAAGTCAAGCGCGCACGTGAAATGTCTCGGGCTCTCTTCAATTTCAGTGCCAAACTCAAAGCTTCACTGTAATGTTCAGAGAATTATGGACCATAGGAACTACACACAAGGAATTGCTGATGCAAATGTAAAGACAGATTTACGTCTGCGGGAGATTTGCGACTTTCGGTAAATAATGTCTCTCATTCCTTGCCACTCGTCACAGTGGCTGTACCCATTCTACCACCACGTTTGCTAAATTGAACAAAATGTATTGAAACAGTTAATTTGAAACTCATGTGCGGACGAATATATTTCAAACCTTTTATCTTAAGATCCTTACCGTAACGAAATATGAAACATATCTTGGTTTTAAAGGCAATGATTTCAAAATTCACTCGTACGCTAATTAGTAAATTGCAAGTGCTATCCTGCTCCTTAATCGGTAAATTACACGTGCTACCCTGCTTTCTAGCATAAAATATAGCGTGGAGCATAACTTACATTTGATACACATAACCTTCAATAACTAAGCTAGAATACCTGAGATGGACGTTGTACCTACATCGAATGCACATGTACTTGCTTATATCGTGTTATTTCATAATCTTTCGCTTATTAATTCATTTACTTTTAACTTTTCACAGCTATCTTACATTTTAAGACTTAAACTTACCGTAATGCAGTTTGCAGATAGCAGAAACATCTCACTTAATTTTTCTTCAAAAATTCGTGTTTATGCCACCGACTTGAGACGCGTTATTCAAACATGAACCCTCACTCTTCAAATACATTTAGCGATTACCCTGACGAGTTTCTCTGCAGCGTCCTTGATTTCAAGCTGCGCACGCCTCAAGGAGACTCAGAGCACTGTAGAGGAAACAAGGTAGGGTCATATCTATGGGAGAAAATACACCGCCTCTTATTAGGCTAGCCAATAGAAAGGCTTTATTTCAAACAAACTTCATGACGTCACCAAAACGCCATGTCGTTAGGCCAATAGTGGAGCCAGATTTGAGGGTAGCAGTGCTACCAGAAGAAATATGAGCGCTGCTATTGGTTCGTTGCCGTGACGTCAGCAAACCCACACAGTTGGCGAAAAAAAGACTTGTTTGACCCTACCTTGTTTCTTCTACAGTGCCTCACAGCGACATGATGGTGTCTCGAGCGTTAAATATTAACGAAGTGCTCCAGTTGACTGGAGGTCGTTGCGGCACAACGGGTCTCCAGCGCACGGGAGTGGCTGGTGCAAGACCATATCAGATGACCTCCCCACAACGGTGAAGTTCAAGCCTCTTCCATAAATCACAGACCGTATCGGTCGTGGCAGCCATTTGCAAACACCAGCACCGGGAATTGTCTCCTGCAAAACTGCATGGACCGCAGTGACTGTCTCGGTTTGACACATGTCACTTGGATTTTCTATTCAAGATGAAGACTACATCATTTCACTAACGAGAGTGCATTTTAAGAGGTATCGCGAGTGCTAAATTAATGCATATATAAGCACCGGGCATGAAGTTGTCATAAAATGATACCAGAACGGCTGATTTGTAGGGTAACAATGGATCATATTTCACATTTAATCCTCTTACTATAATCCCGCATTGAGACATACCCCGGAAAGGTACGTTGTTGGAATTGTGTTGGTGTCACATGGAGTCCTCTACAACAGATTACGTCGCAAGATACGCGAGCTAATGGTGACAGATTGACTTGGACACATGATACTGCTAGTCTACCTTCTACTGCATATTTCTACATGTTTTGTACTAGGCAAAGTTGCTCTGGTCAAGTCAAATACGGGCACTGAATAATGTTAACTGCAATTGTATAGCAGTAGATTGGGTTTCGGCCGACCATATTGGGATAGATCATAATACTGTGTTTCAGCCATAACGAAAAGCATAATATTTTACCGGAACCAACAAACGAAGAGTATTGATAATACAGTGCGCTGGGATTTTAAATTGCTCAAGTTATAAACGGATTTCTTTGTCTCTGACAATTTGCATAATCGAAGCTGGACACAAAGTGCTTTTCTCGCAACAGTCTATGCGTTTTTAGCACATTATAGCACTAACAAATAGCTTGGTCTTAGGTGGAGCATAAGTCGAATGAAAATCATAGCACCGACAGTACTGTATTTCGAAGCATCTACACGAGAATAACTTCAAACAGAACTCCACCCAGATGGTTAAAATTTACATTTTCAGAGTCTGATACCGCATGGTTTCCATAGAAAGAGCGCAGCGACCTATTGCATCAACTCGCACAGCAGAAAGCGGAGCTAATTATGCAGGCGTCAGTAGGTTTTCTTGATCAGACCGCCTCCAATAGGCAAAGCTTCAACGTTTTCTAAGAACAATTTTTTGTTTCGTATCTGATAACAGATAGAAGCGAGGATTTATTTTACCGTAGGAAGAGTGCTCTTTGGACGTAAGAAATCAGTGCTAAGCCCAAGTCTTATTACCGTAGAATGCGTTTCGGTGAAAATTCTCGGAGTGTTGAGTGGAACATATGCGAGTCTTGGCGCGCCGTATGTTTATTCAAAGCCATAAAGATAAAACTATTTCAGGCATTTTGGTAGGTAGTAGAACTGTGACTGAACTTCTCGTAGAATATTCTCGGTCAATTTTGTTACCAGGGTGCTTTAATATTAAAATTTGTATAACGGAGTAGTTGCAGCAAAGCAGACTATGTTGTAACTGAGTAGACTACGTAGTAGCAGAGTAGACTACGTAGTAGCATAGTAGACTACGTAGTAGCTGAGAAGACTACGTAGTAACAGAGTAGACCACGTGGTAACAGAGTAGACTACGTAGCAACAGAATAGGCTAATTTCCAGAATATCCGGCAGCTCTGGTGTGCCAGAGTGTCCGGCAGCTCTGGTGTGCCAGTGTCTAGCAGCTCTGGTGTTCCAGAGTGTCCGGCAGCTCTGGTGGGCCAGAGTGTCCGGAAGCTCTGGTGTACCAGAGTGTCCGGCAGCTCCGGTGTGCCAGAGTGTCCGACAGCTCTGGTGGGCCAGAGTGTCCGGCAGCTCTGGTGTACCAGAGTGTCCGGCAGCTCTGGTGTGCCAGAGTGTCCGACAGCTCTGGTGGGCCAGAGCGTCTGGCAGCTCTGGTGCTTTAACATCCAACCGAAATCATTGCATATTTCCATATCTCAAGCCGCAGTCTAGTCTCAATAACGTCTTCACCAACAATTGCCATTGTTACTATACTTCACCCCGTTCAAACTATACATAACTGTTGTTGACTCTAAATGTTTTCCATGTTTATTGCATCATCTCTTCCAGGTCCTCAATTAGCTCAACATCAACTTACTCTGCGCATGATATTATATTTTCATCTTCAACGGTCTTGATTTGCGCCTGTCCTCAGCTACATTTTCTGCTCCGACTTCCGTGTTTCGCCTCCACTGCTCCGACTGAACTGCAGCGCCTTCATCTGACACCGCTCTTAACCGAGTAAGCACCGTCTTGTGAGAGTCAGGAGTATCAGCCCGCCTGTGAGGTAGAACAGCTCACCTGTGTGGCAGAACAGCCCACCTGTGAGGTAGAACAGCTCACCTGTGTGGCAGAACAGCCCACCTGTGAGGTAGAACAGCTCACCTGTGAGGCAGAATAGCCCACCTGTGGGGTAAAACAGCCCACCTGTGAGAAAGAACAGTCCACCTGTGAGGTGAAACAGCTCACCTGTGAGGGAACAGCCCACCTGTGAAATAGAACAGCCGACCTGTGAGGGAAACACCCCATCTGTGAGGAGAACAGCCCACCAGTGAGGCAGAACAGCCCACCCTCTGCCAAAAACACCGATGTGCCCCCACAATTCCCCCTCACCCGAGCCTTGCTTCCTTCTCTGTCCCCCCAGCACCGCCACCGAACTTCAGCAGCAACATCGGCTCTAATTTGGCTCTTTAAGCTTCATATGTTTATGGCAGCCGTCAGATGTGTGGCAAAGCCCATCAACGGCCCTGCAACGCTGCATTTACTACTTTATTAAGCCTATCACACTTGATGACATGCTTGAATTTACTGCCGATTGTCTCAAGACGGCCGCGTTAACTGATACAATTAGGGATGTCCTGTTTTTGTCCGACTCTCCCGCTCTGCATCTCGTTTTTTTTTTTGAAGGGTGATGGAGCCTCTGTCGTGACGACGAAGTGTCTTTCTGGCTATATTTGCATGGCTGTGAACGAATGTTTTTGCCTGTGTGTTTTAACTTTGAAATTCATTTGGTATCTACTGAAATTGATTTAACTCGTGAGCTACAGAAGTAATGTTATTGAAAGTAGTAGTATTTTAACACGCGTGAACTACAAAAGTGGTATTATTAGAAGTCTTAGCTGCTGTTGCTTAGTCCCATGTTCTGTTGCTTTTGCTGCTTATATATATTTTTACCTGCTATATGTGTAATGTGCCGCTTGTGAGATTAATGGAAAAATTAGCATGCCTTCTACACTATTCAACTGAAAAATATTTAATTCACTGAAACGCCACATCTTATCGCATCTAAGTCCGATACTATACTCCTAGTTCAATAAATCTATGAAAATTTTCTCAAAGCTTAATAATTTTCATTGGTGCCTAATTTTGATTCAATCATTTATTAGGTTAACCATAGCAAGAGAGAATATTGAGCTCTACGTCACAGTCTCGTGTAAGTGAAAAATCAGTGTCAGGGTACGATTTTAATATTCATCAACCTCATCCATTGAAGCAGAATGTCAGGCTCAGTTTCCTCTTTAATTTATGTTTATCTTATGTTCTATAACCTTACAATAATTTTATTTCACATTGCACTCTGTCTCACATCGCCCAGTATTTAGCTACGCATCTTTCTTCCACAGCGTTTATTTCAATAGGAGTCATCCCTCCATCCTTCAAGTCGCCATCACTTGCTCCTTTACCCCTATTCCTCGAGCACTCGACGCTCGTTGACCGCTGTCTTGGTAGAGCATATAAGCACCGGCCGGCGTGGGAGTGCACATACAGCGACGTCAGACACCCTCGAGATCCTCAAAGGGCTTTTACAGTTGCTCGAGTCAATAAAGTATTAGGTTGGACAGGTGCTTTAAAGGATACTTATGGCCCGACCGCAGCACCGCACACCCGCTTTGTCCATTGAGAAAATCTTGTCCCGATGTCCTAAAGAAGCTCCATGGAACCAGGGCGTCGAGAGTATTTAATCCTACGTAAAAAAAAGATTACATTTAAATACCGGGCAATATTTTCAGGCAGGAAGTGATTCATACAAGAAGAAGGTAGCGCACAAATTTGCATCCAACTTGACACTGCTGCTGTAAAAACTTCATATGTATGACTTACTCACATGTCTAACATGTTTTATGCGTCTTCCCCATCAAACATACTAAAGGAACTACTTATCACACAGCCCTCGTATTTTGGACAATGCAAGTCATGCGTCGGGAATGCAATAACTGCTTGAGTTATAGTATTTAAAAAGTCGTATAATTTGTTTCCACTTTAATTCCAACACTAAACTAACGCTAACAATTCTTCGTACTCTCCTTATATTTCCTGCTTTATAAATTCTCTGTTTAAGTTTACACGCTATAACATTTCGTACATCTCTGTCACCAACTCCTCTTCAATTTCTGCACTTGGAAAACTGTACTTTACAATTCGCACATTTTTCCACTCTGCATATGTATGTATGCATTAGATCAGTATTAAACTAACTCCGAGATATAATCCTTGTATTTAACCATATCCAAGGTAATTTATTTTCAAACTTTTCAACTTTGCAGAATTGTTCGGGTTCTTCACAAGTAAAATTATGAAGAAAATTACTAATCATTTCTACTCAAACGTTGTAACTCGTTAAAACTCTATATCTCTGTTAATTTATGAAAAAGTAACGTTTTATTGTTTCTAAAATCAACTTCAGACTGAAAATGAGAAATAATTTTGCAGTCACATCGATAAAAATGAAAATCTAATCCTTCAACCACATAAGACGCAATCACAATGTTGAAAATCTCGGTAAAAATGTCTAGATCGACAATATTTGCAGCGCAGGAATATGAAATCACAAGACAAGTAAACATCATTTCACGACGGCTATATGTCAATGATTGCTATATGTTAACATCACGACGGCTATATGTATGTTAATGACTCAAGAGATAGCAGCGAAATAGACGATCGAGCAGATGTGCCAAACTTTTAACGATTGGCAGTGTTTCACTAAAAATTACAAGAAATTTTACTCGTATTTTAACTCCTGAAGAACTCGACCCAACCCAAGGTAATTCAAATGTCTCATATTTTCCTAGCGCAATCACACTCACATCATCCACTACGATTTTGCTCTAAGTGCGCGCAATCTTGAATATTGTTTTTCGATCGTTACGCACGCGGGAAAAGTTAATTCTTTAGTTTTACCAGTAAGGAATTAAAAAAATTCAAGGACTTCACGTGAAGAGTTGCACAAAAGCATATAAAGCTTTGAAACGTTCGGGAAAGTTTCGATGAAAGTTACGAAGTTCTGTTCAATTCTGCAGTGTTCCGTGATATTCTGAACGGACTCTAATCGATAGAGGGTCGTTTGGGTAGGGCTCGTTGGAAGCTTACCTGTATTTTCCATTACAAAAGTATGCGCCTTCAAGAGACCATCCATCACGCAATTAACGAGACAGAGCCGCCCGCGCTTGATAAAGACTTTGTATTCCTCCTCACATTAATTGGCCGGGGTTAAAAGCGATCCCACCTCGATATTTCCATTAAACTTCTATTGACCTTCGGGATACTCCTCGAGAGTGGAGATTCCGCCATGTTTGTTTACTGGCACTCGTGAATAACCAAGATAAACAACCGATATTCAATGCTAGCTTCCACTAATTGTTGTATTAGAGATACCTTCTCAGTTCCAAAGGAAATTAGTAACAAAGCAGTAAGTAAATAAAAGATAAATCCAGTATCATTTAAAGTCTTTTCGTCAATATTCAACCTTAATTACTAGGCGAAGGCAGCATGTTGCTTCGCCATGAAATTAATAATAAGTTCCTTAAATATCGTTAAATTCCCATGCATAAGGTATATAAATAATTTTCTTGCCTTCGCCTGCTAGCAAACGAACATTTCTGATACTACAAACGTTTTGTGGTCAGTCGAATATTTTTTTCAAATCCTTTAATTGAAAACTTATTTTTATCAACTCATTAAAAAGATAACTCAAGCAATTGGAGGCGAAGTTTTTACTTTCTTTCATTCTTACCTGTCCAAGTGCAGCGAGATGTTCTAGCATTCCTCGCCTTATCGTCCGCAAATTTTCAGACAATTTACAATAAACCGTCTGCACGAATTTCTGAGAAATGTTCAAATATTTCTGTTTGGTGCGATCCCGGTGAGCTCTTTCGCAAATTTCTAGTTACCATCGAATAAAAATAAACTAAAGTAAGTGACCTTTGGAAAAATAGCTTAGAGATTCATATTTTTGCATTCATTCTCAGATTCCTCGAACGAATTAACCAAATTCGCATAAATAAAAACCAGGATTCTTTCATTATACGCTTGACACATTGCTCCGTAATTCTGGCCCATGTTTGGATGAAATTTTAGATGTCCTGTCACTTCCTTCGCTATACTACGGGTCCTGATGACAAGTAGGATACATTCAAACGCCTTATCGTTCGTCGCTTACGAGGATCACTCGTCGCAATTTTATCCACATATTTGTTCTATTTTTAGCATTGGTACGCTCTAAACTGACGTGCGGACTACTTCAGTGTTCTGCAAGAGTGTAACTGAACTGTTTTCCTCATCTCAATTGCATTATTTTCCCGCCGACGAACTATGAAATTCATGCGCAATTTATTTCTTTAATTCTACACAAAAGACTTTCGTATGAGCTTTTCATGGAACTTTCGTCAGGTTCCATGGACACGTTCATGAGGAAGCTCCGTCTCGAGCAGCATCAAATTAGCGGCTTTGTTGCCACTATAATAGCGCGGACTTTCTGACAAAATCGGCCAAGATTTATTGAATTCTTTAACGTCAAAAAGATCGACGTCTGATAGAACGAGACTCTCTCTCGTCTCTCCAGTGCCGAACACAATTCCGAGAGAAACAGACTTGAAAATGTTGACGTGGGCTCCGATAAAAGCAAAATATTTTATAGTCTCGGGTGATAATAATTTTAGGAAATGAGGTTCATGTCTTTCGAAGAATTGTTGTTGAGAGTTTTTTGGTACCGCTCACGGGAAAAATGAATGTATTTTATAGCACAATGCAGCGCCACAAATTTTTATATTGAAACCTCCCTTGAACTGCAGACAATCTTGACAACGGGAATGTTCATTTCTATCGAGCTATGAATTGCCTGGAGCTAAGTATTATTGGTTCTTTTGTTTCGCTGCATGTCGACGCCAGTCTTATCTAGTAGAGATATTATATTTTTGCTCTTTACTGTTAAATGATCAATTTTATAAGCGTATTGAAAAACATGGTCTCGAAGCAACAGTAATCCGAAGAAAATTTTGCTGTCAAATGTACATCGTACATAACGCAGTGAAAAAAGTACGTGACAAAGAACTGACTGCTCTAAAACTAAAGGCTATTCACGACAAGGAGTGCTCTAGCGTTTATTTTATAACTCGGGTGAAAATTTACAATTTGAACACGCATTTAGCAGCGACAACTTTCCAACTCCTTTGCTAAAGACCTGGTAACTGAAAGTCTTCTTACTTGAGTCAGGAGATCTTAACGTTACACTAGTAGTTACTGCGAGACCTGAATGCGTATTGAGTAGCGAAAATTTCAAGTGACCACAAATAAAAAAGTTTGTTGTCAGTGTTCATGAGAGGTCACATAACAAGTGTTAGCCAAGCATTGTTTGGGAAATTAGAAAATGATGTTTATAAAAATAGGTAATATATCATATGCAGACTTAGATTTTCTTCTCTTTATACAAAGCCGCCACATGCAGCTGTCTACCATAGGTTTGACTTGAACAAAACCAGAATTGTAATAAAATTTTTTTTTCATTTCGCTTAGCATGCAATAAATGTGATCATTGAAATAGGTTCACTCCTTAGCAAAGGCCGTACGTTGTTGACATTTAAAATTTGACTCGTGAATATTCTATGAAGTTTGTTTAGTTAATCGGGCATTGGTCTTTTGTTCAACAGATTGCCTACGATTCTTTTAAAATTTGTAGAAATTTGAACTGGCTTAAGAAATAGCAGGACAAATACCTGAAAGACTCAAGCAAATGCTCATGATAAAATGATAGCCCCTCTTCAGGTAATCATAGAGAACGGAAAATTCTTAGGATTTATCTTAAGTGACCAGAATTTTTTGAATAAAAGAAGATACTACAAGTTGATTTCACTTCTTTTTTCATTTCTTTAGTACACTATTTCACTTCTTAAAATGTCGTACATGAAATTTCATGTACAGGAATATCAGCATCCGAAGGAAAGTTTTCGCGTGTCTTTTGTTGCTTTATTTTCCTTTCTTGTTTCTCGTTTCTTTGTAAATAACTTTATTTTAACCATTGACAATCGCGTGCATTTATTTTGAGTAAAAAAGTATAGTGTATGGAGTTGAGCTTGAAGGGATGAGGTGTGTATTTCATACCTCACAATATTTAAGAAACTCTGAAATAATATAAGAATTTTTCAACGTGTGGTTGATTTACAAATGTAAAATTAGGAATCAATAAGTATTCTAATCGATTTAATATCGAAAGACAGTGAGTTATGAAACGTTGCAAATCTATTTATAAGTTTTTACTCAAAGAATTAAGTGTGTGGTCTGTTTATTGCAAATGCGTGAGCCATTGACAAGGGAGATTCATAGAAAAGACGATAAAAAAATATGAAAAGAATCAAACTGAAAAATAAATGAACCATAAAGTGAGCGAAGGTAGGAAAAAGTAGCAAAAAAGTACAACAAGTAAGAGATATAGACGAAAATAAATAGGATCTCAGCCCAGTGTGGTGCGTACCGAAGCCTCGCACATTCTGTACCCTGACGTACGGCCTTCCAGAACTGCGTTGACGGGGAGAAATCGCAGGGTGGATTAATCTGCGCACATCCAAGCATGAGCTCAACTTGATCAAGATCTCGAGACCATCGCTGCCATCTCAAGCGAGGGCCTGAGTCAACTAAACTGTTGGTCTTTTGTTGAACCGCATCCCTGCGCGCGTGCGAACACCTCTGTGATGTATGCATGCAAGGCGAAGCCCGCAGATTTTTTCAGCCCTCCTGCGTTCCGCTCCAGTGATACAAACATCGTGCAAAGTCGGAGCTCATGGTAGGTCTGAAGTCAATTTTAAAGTGTTTCTGTTTCTTTCGTTCGTGAATTCGCAAATATGTGTTGAAGATACGCCCGAATTAAGAGTACAGTTTGAGATTACTGATAATTATGGCACCTTGCATCAGAAGCAAGGGAGCTTTGCCCCCTACAATATTATTTGCTGAATATACCATTGAAGGAACGGAACCAATTGGCTCAGAGTTGATAAAAGTTTCTTGTAAACAACAGAGACCAGGCAGAGCGCTGGAAATAATGATTAAACAATAACGGATGTGACGTTAGTATTATATTCTCTGAAATAAATAAAAACCGACAAGACTGATAAGATTAATCGATTTTATCATAGGTGAAAACGAAGATAAAAAGTCAACCAGGAGCAAAAAATAGCATAAAAGAAATGGGTTGTATAGGGAAGAATTTAAAGGGAAGGGCTGAAAGGGATCAAGCGAAATGATGAAGAGCATGGGAGAAAGGGGGGAGGGGAGGGGGGGGGGGAATTTCAGGGCCCTAGTGGCCGGGAGTCACAACAAGCAGAAGAAAGAACGGGGCGGCGGGGGGACGAAGCAGGACTGGCAATAAGCTGTTTTGTCCAAATCTCCATTGCAGGAGGGAGCCAGTGAAGCAGACCTAAGTTGTCATCCATAAAGGCCGATTGTGAAGGCAATTTTTCTTGCCTTTCCCAGACAAGTCTTGCGGCCTACGAGTCCGGAGTAGCTTTTAGCGATCCCAGTTTGCATCCATTGAGGGGAATGCCAAGATTTCCTCAAAAATATTGCATCTGCACTCCCAACGAGACACAAACTCTCGAGAGTCCAAAGCCACAAAATATGAAGTTTCTCGAAAAGATCGACCAGGATTAAAAATTGCCGGAAATTATGACTGGAAGGGCCGGGATGTCCGCCTTGGAGGTCTCGAATGGGACCTTGTATAGTCATTTCATGAACCGTAGTCGTCCGTTCTTTTTTGCACGGCTTGTTGTTGTGTACGAGACCCCGAAAATCTCAGATCAACTTTTTAGATCGAGGCTAACTAGTTCTGATCGGCAAGCAGTTCATTTAACTGTGGAAATGATGATTTAAATTTTTAATAAACTTGCGTTATCGCCAAGCAAAAGATGTGCTTCACTTAACTGTCAGTGAGCAATATCTTATGGTTGGTACGCCGTGTAGTTGAGCGGTTTCGGATCGGAAAATAGCGCAGTTTATGTTTTTTCATCGTCAAGTAGTGCAGTTATTGGTATTTTGATCGATAAGAGCAGTTTTTTTTGCCCGACGAGCAGTGCAGTTAGCAGCATCCATATCGACAAGCAGTTTCTACAATCTGTTCATAGCAAAGCATCTTTTAAAAAGTACAATATGAAATGTCTCTTTGCACCTGCGTCTACAGTAACTTGCACAATCCAGCTTGTATTGTTAAATGCATCTCGCTTATAATATAAACGAATTCAAAGTTTTGAATTGATTTATGCCATTGACACATTAGCGGTGTCTAGGCCGAGCAGCGATGATAATGATGGTCTGATGATGATGATGGTCTGATGAAACTGATGGTCTGATGATGGTGATGGTCTGACATCAATACCAAAGTTATGGCGCTTGTAGTTCAGTTCTTCAGCTTTGAAGTGTTAAATCACCATATCAATATAGCGAAATCAATGTTTATTTTTAATAGATAGGATAAACTCTGCGAATAAAAGAGTCTTTCAGGAATAAACAACAATTTTACACATTTCATGTTTCAACTCTATTGGGAATGAACTATTTTTCTGGTACAGATTAGAAATTCTTAGCGAATGTTTGAATGAATAGTATGTAGTACATAATAGTACGTGATAGTATGTAATAGTAGTAAAAGTACGTAATAACGAATTCCTCAGAGCGGCAGACTATTGTATTTTTTGGTAAGCAAAGTTAGATCTGCATATCGGCGCGAGGAGCTTCAGCGACAACGCAGTCGGCATCTCAGCTTCTAGACCAAAGAAGTCCTTTCCAAGTCAGCGCGTTCGGACAGGCTAAACAAATACTGTATAGATTACATAAATATTTACCTGCGGCAAGATAGCTCGATCACTCCATTCTTATCTTGCCAACATGCTTCTCTTACCAAATGCCTCAATAGAACGTAGTACAATTGCCGGAGCATTTCCTCGATGGATTGGCGCGAGTCTTTCCTGAACAGACGCTCATAGCTGAGCAATTGAGAGATAAGGTCGCATCTTAAGTAGTTTGTACGGCCAGATGGCCGTGATTTGCAAACTCTATGGAAATGATGATCAGTCTCGCGGACTGGAACCTTTCCTTTGGTTGCCGAGTCAGATTACGGAATCGATAACCCTCAGTCCATGCCCCTTTGACCCGAGTCGCTTAGGGATCCTGGAAGCTCAGAAACATATCTGGAAGCGCTGAGGAAATCCTGGAAGTTGAAAAAAAGCCAGGAAGTGTTCACTATAGCTTAGAAGTGCGCAAAATGCTTGGCAGTGTTCTCAGGAGTCAGGGAGAGATCAGAGCAATCAGGGAGTGTTCAAAAAAGTTTGGTTGTGTTCAGAGGGAAGAAGTAGTGTTCAGAAGGAGAGTTTAGAAATGCTAGTAAGAACAAAATAGTTTTTAAACGCGCCGAATTACTCGTAAGTTTTGAAAGAATTAATTACGGTACTTGGAGGTTTCTTGAATTTTAATTTAAGACAACTGAGAAAATTTGTGAAAGTTTTTATTTTCGATACAGAAATTATTATAAATTTATTCAGGCATCCTAAGCTCGGTCTTCAAAAGCTTATCTGAAACTCAAAAGTTTGTGATGATTCAAGTGTAACAGCACAATCAACAGTTTGTCGTTACCCAAATAGAAGCCATTAGAAACCAATAGATTGAGAATTGTTAACCGTCAGCAGTTTTCATTATATAAACACCCAACTGGTGGACTCAGTTTAACATGTCAACGAATAAAAACGGTAAAGATGCTTGCAAATACATTTGCAAATTGGGTACCCACTGAAAGAAGTGCTTGACTCGCACTCCATTATTACCACCCAGTACCAATCAAACGATAGTCTGCAATGAAGTCATTATGGCCTTTGTAAGCTGGAGCAAAGGCTATGATTGTTGATAAATACGAAATCACTCATGATTAACTAGAAAAATTCTCAGCATATGTCGACCAAAAATGAACAAATAATAGTTATTCATTTGTTTTCTTTCGGATTTGATGGGACTAATAAGAGAAGTATGCACGTGATCAGTGCAGCTTCGACGTTGCTGAAAAGACACATGACAGCCCTGCAGACAAGCTGCTTCTGCGAACTTATCGTTCATCAGAGAATGAAGCCAGAGAAACGCTCAAGCATTTCAGACGATGTTCTGGGAAGCGAGTTATTGAGAGCCAAATTACGGAGCGCTTTTCTGGAGACAAGACCGCAAAGAGATGTCGAAACTTCCACGTCCTCTCTGATGGGTCGCAAGATTTTATATGGCAAACACATGGACTTTTCAGGTTGGACATCCGACGTGAATTACGTTAATTGCAGCGTGGACGGCACGCACTCTGACGCCCTCTGTCTCGTAGGATGGAGGGAGTCGCAGGTGAAAGACTGCAGCTATAAAGCTCGCCGTCTGCTCGAGTATGGCTAATTGAATTGACTGCGACTTGCTTTTGTGCAGTAACTGTTTCATACACTCCTCCAGACAGCGGTCTTCGGTTGTCTGGGCTCTTTCACGGGGTCGTAGACGCTGCGGTTGAGAGCTTTGATGAGTTGACGAAGAAGCTTTCTTCTGGAAATTATTCAATCATAAGTAATAGCTTCCAAACGGATTATATTTGACGTTCTAAGCTGGTACTTGCACTTTTACCTGTACTCTTGGAAGATACCCCATATTTAAGGAGATAGATGCACTTACTAGGAAATGACTACGATTTGTGGGATTATCATTAACTGGACGATTGGTTTTTTGTATGATTTCTAAAAAAATTCAAACCCTAGGAAAGAAAATGTTGCCGAAGATAGCAAAGCTTTCAGGGTTTGAGAAATCGCTGAAATAAGGAAAAAAAATTTTATTTCTAAAGAAATCTTGGCTCTGCAAAAAAAGATTCTTGCTTTGAAAGTAATTCTTCGGGAATACTTTCAAGACCTTATTCCTCCATCTCCTAATGCTCAGTTTATTCCATGTTTTTTGCGTCCGTCGCTTCTATCCTTTCTGAGTACTGAACGTTGGCTGCAAATTTCTCAGTTGGAACTTTAAGAAAATGCAAGAAAAACTATTCACATCGCATGAAAAGCAAATTAAACTGAAAGATACCAATGCAAATCCGTTAACGACCTTCAATGAAAACCTCTCCAAGGCAAAAAGGCATTTGTGAGATGACATATGCTCATCATTGCCGAAATTGAAGGCGCGTGTGAAAAACCACTCACATCCATCCATGACCAACTAGTGTCAGGTCAAAAGGCTTGGCGGCAGAGCACAATGGAGCCGGTGCCGCTCCTACACGGTGCTCGAGACGCTCCAAAGTCACAACCCTGCCTCAAAGACCTTAATTGAGCTTAGAAAAAGAGCCGCTCAAAAGAAAGTTCTGCACGTCCTTTGATTGGTCGATTGCAAGAGGCTCGTCAATGAAGCAGGATGATGATAATTTTTCAGCGATAAATTCATCGAGTCTTCTTTGCAGGTGGTGCTATTTTTTATCCGAGGTGTTCACTAACGGCCAAAGAAGAAGGGAAATTCAAGAGCTTTCGTTGTTTAGCCAGGAGAGAAGAAAAGATTTGTTGAACATATGATCTTTTAATTGCTTTTTTTCATTTCTAGACCGCTGAGTAGGGACATTTGTCCGTTTCAGATGCCTGCAAAAAAACATTCAAGTTCATTGAAAATAGCAATTTGGAGTGTGGTTCGGACTAGTTGAGTGGTACTCAGGTTAAAGTAGACGGAATATACGCACAAGAGAACAACGTATGTACAATGGTATATGAGAACAGTTGTTCAATTTTCTTAAAATGATATGTGTATAACAACTTACCGTCCTTGCTGTATAGGCTCTCAAGTGACGTGTAAGAATATACCACAGGTATGTACGTATTGGAATACAGCGAGTTCACTCTCAATTGACCTGTAATAACTTTCATCAATCATGTTTGAGACTGGAATGCCGTGGTGTTTCTGGAAAGAAAAACAAGCTGCAGCTCTCCCAGGAATGTACACTAAATTTAAATCCGTAATTGGCCCTATAGAATAACATTTACTTGAAAAATAACTTTCCATTCATAAGAGATGAACGCTTGTTCCTAATTTACGGGAAAAAAACAAGTATTCCGCACATGGCTTGCCAAAGCCTGCAGAATTTTTTTCCTTTCAGTTTTATGAACTTGTTTACTGTGTCTTCCTTCAAGACTTCCGTAAGAAACCATTTATTTTAAATATCCGGCTTTATTAAAAATGGGATGAAACATTGATGTTTTGTTGCCTTTTTGCTGTACAGGTGAACATTTTTCAAATATAACTTTAGTTTCGCAAATACATTTTCACTGACGTAAGCGACAACGCAATTTATCGTGCTAAATTAACAGAAAATATCTATTCCAATGCTTTTGAAATCTGAGTAAACTTTACACTTCTACACAGAGGAAAAAAGTGAATTGTTCGAAGAAACCCAAAAGAAATTTCGCCAGCTTGTCAGCCAGACTGAGGATCGTCTCAATTTTATGTATCTCCGTAACGAAAAATCCAACTATGAGAAATTTTCATTTGTAAATTACTCGAAAAAAATCTTTAGCCCCTTTCTTCTAGCTTCAATTTTGTTGGGTGTGTTGGAAACACGGAAATTTTGTAGAAGCGTGTCGCGCCACTTCTCTTCAATTTCTAGTCCCCGGCAGCCCGGGCGTACTGCTGACGCCGCTGCTGCCTTCGACAGTGCCGATGTTTTATGCACACCGCCGCATTTCGTGGACTTTTTCTCAAGTATATTACGCCCTTGGAAAGATTTTGGGTGGCGGATTAAAAGAAGGAGATCTGATTCATGTTTATCCCGTTCTAGGTCCTGATCTAGCGCGCCATCACAACCGAAGGAAAGATGAGGTCAACAGGAGTATTTGTTCCAAACCCACATTTTTATGACTCCCATTTGCATTTTCCTCTTCAACTACATAGAGCTCACCAAAACAATATTAACCAAGAGGTTTAAAAAGGACAACACGTAAAACTGTTTTGTTTTAGTATTGAAGCTCTTTGGAGAGATGTTCGCAATTTAAATCCGTATCCAAGAGAGTCGTTGAGTATTCCGTAAACGTTGGTACCAAATTCGTCTTCAATGGACCAGAGGCAGGGTTGGTTTTCTCCCATCAACACGCACGCGTTGTCCCCAAATTTCCAAGACATTGCGAAAACTCTCCAAGAAATTTGCGACGAGATTTTGGTGAACTTCACCAGACTTACGCTCTAGATGCTTTTGAGTGTAGTGTGTGATGTATGGTTGTTCAGTGTGTGATGAGTTTACTTGATTTTGCATATAGTTGTTCAGTTCTGATCTATATACGTAGTTAATCAGATTATTTACTCAGCTTATAACGTGTTGAATCAGCTTGTAATGAATTTACTCAATTTTGTGAATTTTTGGTGGGTTTGTTTAGTACTTCCTTACCAAACAAGTAAAATTTGTAATTTATTTAACAGGAAATAAGACTCATTCTGTCAAGCAGAACTGACTGAATTTCCTGATGATATCTATACGAACAAATCTAACAGCCTCACAAGATACAAAAACGTGAACACTGATAACGGTCCACTCGGCACACTTGCGTCTGAGTGATAGCCAGTGTTTACGTTTAAAAATATTCCAGCTGATTTTTACGAATGAATAAAACACTTTGATGATTTTTCTTAAATCATAATAAGTTGAAAAGATTAACAATTCGGCACTGGAATTATTCGACGCCCGCCTCCTGAAGTAAATGATTTGATGAGGATAGCTACACTCAAATTTGACCATCGAGCTAGACTTAAGAAGCAATCTACTTCTGTATCGCTTGTGGTAAATAAATTGTTAAATTATTAAATTGTTAAATATGTAGGTGAAGATTTAGCACAGAAAAAAACGTTGTTTTTTTTTTGCAAATATGGGCATGACCATTTACATGGCGGTGATATTGCACGTGCTGGGCAATTATGAAGTAAATAGTTGAGGAGTGATGATGCACCTGGAGAAAATTTTTTAAATGGTTATTTAGTACACGTAGTACACTCAACATTTACACGTTTGTACCTAAGAATATGTTATTATTTAGTGTATAAAAGGACATCGTGAGGCAATGACGCATCAATTGAGAAATAATGAGCAAGTACGTGATCAAACGAAGAATTTAACTACCAGCCTAGCAAAACAGGAATAATCTCTCCACGTTCTAATACAAATAACTTATTTTCAATGGGACTAAACAAGTTGTGCATTACATTCATGCAAACCTCATGTACTTGTTCATTAGGTCGCAATTCTCACTCACATCATTTAGCCTGAAATTTATTCATTTCATTCGCATTATTTACTTGTTTACAAGTTACATGTGACATTTTTATTCTTAGTCACTTGTTTATTTTTTTCGTATTATTAACGTTTGTAATCTTCATATCTTTTTAAAAAGCTTAGACCTTTTTCCTGTGGAAAGCTTGAGCACTAATTTAATATTTTTACTGAAGATATGCATGGAAGTACCACCATGAGACAATAGTGCACATGATCCACTGAAATTTGACGACTAAACCATTTAGGCATTTTAGCGAGGACACTTTGTTCCAGCATCTCCACGCAGAATAATTATATACGTTCAGCCCTCTTCTACGCTAACGACTTTCTGGTGTTCGATAAAGCTCGGACCACATCAACCGAAAAAATGACGCTGAGTTGCTAAGCCCGATAAAACAACCGTCACTTCTTTCGGTGCCCGTTGAGAAAGAAACGGCTACGCGTGAACGTCTCCGACTGAGTCTGCCTCTTGTCACCAAGGGAGCGTTAGCTCCCATTCAGAACACTATCTCCTACACTTGGCAAAAGTATGTGTTATGGTATCTGAGGAATATATTGCTTTGGAAGAATGGGAGAGGCCACCAACTGGCTCCCTGCCAAAGCTCTGGAGGGAACAGCCCCATCACGTAACAATAGAGTCCTCCAACCAATGCCTATCTGGTAACAAACTCGGACTATATCACTCCGTGCACTGCCTCTGCCACCTCTTCTATTATTTCAAGACGAATGCGCATAATTTTATCCAGCTACTTTCAGTTTTTATGGGTGAATCGTTTTTAGCTTTGGTTCAAGTTGTCACAATTTGTTTTATGAGAATTGGCGTCTGGGAAGACAGATAAATGAAGTTTTGTAAACTCTTGCAGTTCTCTTCTTTGAAATAAAATAAATTTTTGAAGCATGACAACTTTTGGGACGTGAACAGCAAGGCAAGAGGACTCCCATGACATGAGGTCTTTCTAAAGTTGAATAGTTATAGTTCACGATTATGAATGGCCTTAAAATTCGAAATGAGCGCCCTCTACTTGAACATTAATTTGATAACATTCAAATTGTGTTACGAATGTTTCTTATAAATTGCGAAAGTGTAATATTTCTGATAATATAAAAAAAACGAACCTAGTTAATATATTTGCATGTAACTCTCAAATGAAGTTCGCAATTCGTACGAGAATACGCAGTGTAACGCAAGTTTTGATCTCTTCACCGATAATATCAACTACTAGAGCGAACTCTGATGCTTCTTCATCCCTCTAAAACATCGTGACCCAGATTTCACAAGAATTTCAATTCGTCACGCAACTTTTTCTTCAGATTCGTGAATTTTCCATATTCATGTGCAAGTTCTCTTTTTCGAATTAGAGATTTTCATGGGCTGCCTCTACGCCTTCTACCGCAAATTTTCTTTTCTACATTCTTTTCTTTTCTACATTTCTAATGAAACGTTTCTATGTGAATGATAAATTTCATGCGATTTTATATGACCTATATTAAATGGAATAACGGTCGGTTGATGCCATTCAAATTAGGATGAAAAATAGTCTCTCAATCGAAGAAACAAAGTTTATAAGGAAAATATTTTACATGTTGCTGACCGTAAGGAAAATTCTATATTAAGGTTTCTTCATTAATGCTTTTTGCATCAACTCAGTGTAACTTTTCCGTCGCAGCATCTACAGTTTCAGCCGCCTAATATTCCCTGCACTGGGCAGCTAAAGTTGTAATATTTAGCGAAAAATTTAGACAGGAAGAAACAAAGAAAACTCTTTCTTAGTATTTAGTGCTTGATTTAAAATGAGTGATAAGTAATTCACTGTAATTAAGGATACTTTCAAGTAAATTAATTTCTATCTCCCCCAATCTTTATTGATTCCATGTTTGTCAACTTGGAAATAAGTTTATTATAACCTAGACGAATATTTAATGAACCTGTGCGAAATTTACAGCATCTGTTTACTTGAGGTATAAATTTAATCATAAGTCACAGTGCCATTTCTAATTATCATGATTGTCTAACGAACTATAACTCAAAACGTGAAAGCATAAAAAAACATTTCATCGTTATAACAAACATATTTCCACATAAGGCATCATTTCGCTCCTAAGCGAGCCACGAAATTAACTTCAGGTAAAAAAAACATTACCATAAGCGCGGAAGACGAGCTCTTGATATAATATTATGTCCTTTTTCTTCCAGGTCACCGAGAAGCCGGGAGCCTCGGCCGGCAAATAATCTCCAGGATCCGGTGAGCCGCCGCCACCATTTTTACATGCAATTTTCGAGGATGCTGAGCCGCGACCACGACTCAATCTGAGCCCGTTGCCACCATTGTATGGGATTGCTCGGATTCCGGGACAAATTTTCAAGTAATCTTTCAGTACAAAAAAGCAATGGAACTCTTGGCATTCCGCAGCCCAATACGCATGGCTTGAAAGCCTAAGTTTGAAAGGAATCATTCAGTAAAAAAGCAATAGAACTCGCCGCGTCCTATAACCCGATATGTAAAGCATGGAAGTTCAAAAGAGCGTCAGATGAGCGCGGCAGTGAACGTTCGTAGATTTAATCAAACAAGTCCGATCAAAGAGCTTTATCTGAATTGTTTTAGGCCCGTCAAGCACATAAACATTTACGGTTGCTCACGTAACCTTTCCGGTCTAGCTATGTCAGAGTAGGGAATCGCTCGAAAGACCAGAATTTGACTGACTGATGCTGCTCTAAATATCCTGAAAATATTAAAAACAAGTTTCAAGGCATCCAAATAAATAGAAAAACTGCGTGCGCAAATTGTGCTTTTAATGAACCAGGGACTGTGCAATTACTGCGAGGTTTATTATCATTCGGAAAAAACTATTTATTCATTGAATGCAGCATCAATTACACTTACTTTATGAGTAATTAGCCACCTGGTATTTATATTGAATGAACCTTCAGCTGAGCAAGATCTTGCATGAGAGAGCCTGATTTTATAACTTTTATTATTTTCATAGACGTTATTATGTGTCTTTATTTTTAATAATTAACTATCATTTGTGTTTATTTATATGGTTAGTAATGGCAGTATTAGTATAAATAACAGTCTATCAAAAAAATTTGGAAATAAGCACCATGTTCAATCCATACGTACTCTTGCAACATTTTAGACGACATGCAAATTATATGCGTGATCCGCCATCAACGCGTCGAAGCTGCGTTACGGTGATTCAAGGAAATAAATGTTGAAGAAAGTAACGCAATCTCAGAAGCTTCAAAAAGTTTGTACGTTGAGCCAACGCCAATGTTCAAAAACTTTTACGTCCTCGAGTTATCTTCTCATGTCAAAGTGCGGCTAAATTTACTAAAAATTTGCAAAGCGCCAAACGAGGTGAAAAAGCGCCAGTCTGAGCTACGCAGGTGTTGCCACCCGGAATTTTGCAGCTCGCTTTGAAAGTATACGAGTTCTGAAAAGTGGCCGGTGTCTTCTTGAATGTAAAAATTGATTTACTCGTCGAAAATACAAATTTATTTACTTTTAGACTATATAAATTGATGTACTTTTAATTTTTAAATATAGAAATTGATTTAATTAGTGAATATAGAAATTGATTTACTTTTATTTTTTGAATATAGAAATTGAAGTATGTTTACTTTTTAAGTATAGTAATTAATTTATACCTCATTGTACTGAAACTGATTTAAAAAATGAATCAAGCTGTCACCCACAATTGCGTAGAGACGCGCATGTATGGGCCTGTCATATTAGGTAACTTTTCACTAAACTCATTTCGATTTATTTCTATACGTTTTATGCATAATTAGAATTTCTTAATTTCTGTACAACAGGACAGAATTTACAGGATTTTCCGGCGCCTACGAGTCGTTCTGGGCGACAGGTCGAGTTTATCGGAGTGTATTCAGGACTTGTAAGATGCCGTGGACTACATATTTGCTTCTGTCGAGACTTATTTGGGTTTATCGGGACTTGATAAGACTTGTGAGGCGTCCTGAACACCCAGACTGACAAGGAATTAATGGGGACTACTCAAGCGTTTTAAAGATCAGAGACCAGATTTGCATTTGCTTTGCTATACTGTAGAGTTAAAACTGGCAGCAAACCTTCATCTGTCAACTTTGCTTCGCATTGAGTTATTTTTTCCGGGACAAAACCTCAATTTCGAGCATTTTATAACTTAGAATTGAGCATCTGACTGCCCTGCAGGGTTGCCAGATGCTCAAAACTCATGTTTTGTTTCTAAAATGTACAAATTTGAGGATTTTGACCTGATAAATCAACGCGTAGCGAGCCAAACCATCATAAGGACTGAAGCTGCTATCTTTACGGTTACAACGAAGTACATTTTTTTTTAAATTTGACTTCTGCTCTGGGTATTGCTTAGACTATACAGGCATGATCCAAAATGAGGTCTGATAAAATACCAAGTGTTGTGGTTTTATTATTAATAAAACTGAAGCAATAATGAAGCCTCAGGGCTTTTATGCGATACATTTTTTTCCTTAAATTACCATATTTATTCAATTACAAATTGAAAAGCGAGTGAGGGATTACTTTTCAGAAAGTGTTAAGATATTTTACATTTTTTACTTTCAAGTGTTGCCCTAGGAAACTGGACGAATGGATGTAAATTTCACGGATAAATTGGAGAGGCTTTTCAACATAACAAATGGAAAACACACCAAATATGAGCTAGCTGTTCTCTAGATGATTTGTGTGTTAGATTAGATCAGATTATTTGTTGGCTTAAGTCTCCCTATCAGCCACAAAGGCTATCCAAAGAGAGGAAGGAGGAAGGCACAATTTAGTATGAAGTTAACGGAACGCAGAATCTATGCAGAAAGGGCATAGAAACAGTAAGTTGAGGAAGAAGTTCATGAAACAAGATCAAAGTTGAAGAAAAAAGTAGTAGGTGCTGAAATACAGGACCGCAGTGAAGCGAAAAAAGAGGGTCCATAATATAGCAAAAATATTTTTTCTCACCAAAAAGAAGGCCACCTAACTCTCAGCTCGGGCCCTCACATTTTCCTCCTGGAGTGCCAATTCTCATAGATACAATAGTTGTATCATGCTGGGGGTGTGTGTAAGTGTTTAAAATAACGAAAAATTACCCTAATAATGAAACACCGTCATTATTACAACGACAAAGCTGCAACTACAATGCGGTAGGTACATAGGAGCCGCCATTACTTTTGCCACACATGTTGATAGGAAACAGACAATTTGCAGCAAAAACCAGAGAGAGAGAGAGAAAACACTAATAATAATTCAATCTAAGAGAGTTCTCCCCAAACACAACCAAGTATTTTTCATCACGTATGGCGCTTCTTCATCCCCACCAGCAATAGTGAAGGGAGCACGGAGAGTATAGAAGCGCAGTTTCCTGCGAAATTCTGTGCCTGTAATACGAGTTAGCGGAGATCCCGCTAGATTGCGGCTATGCTCTGGCCGTGCCCGCACGCTGTCATTAACCAGCTTCTCGGGGCAGCGAAGATGAGCAACGAGAAAATAAAATAAAAGAAGGAAAAACATGCAAATGGAGATACGATAATTTTTTCATGCATGTCATTCTTAACATCGTTTCATGTCAAATTCTAATGCCATGAGTGGGTTTTGGATAAAAACCTTAATATCGTTTCATTACAAATTTTGTACCATAAGTTGGTTCTAGATAAAAACCTTAACATCGTTTCATTACAAATTCTTATCCTATAAGTTGGTTTTAGATAAAAACCTTCACATCGTTTCATTACAAATTCTTATGCCAGAAGTTGGTTTCCGATAAAAACCCGAAAAGTGATTTTAAAGCCGAGTTTGTACTGTATTGAAGTTCGACTTAGGATCAAAAACTCATATATAAATGGTGCTAAATAAAGCTTCAAATGAAAGGCTTCTTACTTGAATAGGGGTTATAGAATAGTGTCGAGCTTATGTATTGTCAGTAAAATGTGGGGAAACTTAAAGTGTGGCCCATTGAAAAGAATTAAGAAAAATTTCCAGGGAATTTATCAAACTTCGATGACAAGTTACAAAAATTAATCGTAGCTGGATATGAACATATTTTAATAACCTGGACAAAAGAGTGTACATGAAAGCCAGAAAAGTATATATGTAGCTTTGTGAATAAATGCTGAGGTGATGAAATCTCAATGAAACGATAAATAATATGACTTCAATAGTGTAACATGTTAAAATTTTGGTTTTTCGAAATGAGTGGCAGTTAATTATAGAATAATCATGTGTTCGCTAGTAATAAAAACAATAATTTTAATTAAACTATAAAAATAGTTAAACTACAAAGTGTCCTACGGCTAACTTCAAATTCTAACTCGGTTGACAGAAACTTCACATTAACAAAGGCCAGCGTGATCGATCATTGTCGATTGCTCAGCTCAATCGGTACATTGACTTATAAAGAGACACAAACAAATCTAAGAATCCCAATTTTATAACATGATTTCCTATTCGAATCAAATCCCACCAAATTACACCCATTTCAATATCCCTAAATAAAGTGTTCAATTTATAAGGTTCCACTTAATGCGTCCAATCAAAATACACACATTTCTTATAAGTTTATCAGAATTAAAATGATGCTACCACATTTATATAATCATTAGGCAGGCATAAATCTACTGAATTCCTGGTTTTTATAACTCGATTAGAGGCTTTTTACGCAAGGCCTCCGAGCAGACTAACTTTTCGATGGCAACTTCACAAAACAAAACTTCGAGAAAGGCGGATACGCGCGCGACTGCCCAGCAAAAAGCTCAGCTTCTAAGAGAACGGAATGAATTCGCTCTCCGGCTCCACGTCTCCGCCTAAATGCTAGATACTGGCCCTCGAATCAAAGAAATTCTCTTTTCAAACGGGAGATAAGTCGCTTTTTAAATTATAAATTCGCTCTTAAGTATCGAACGTAAATATTAGCCTAAGAAATTATCTTTATTATGTTATTAGAGACGATGAACGTAGATGAATTTTGTTAATCAAAGATGCTATATATGTTATGAACACTCGGTGTCGTAGCTTCCGATGTTCAATAAGTGCATTAAGCAGACACGTCTGTCGAGAAAACGCCACGAGCTTCGGCAATAAAGAAATATTTAGTGTATAGTTGTATGTTTCATCAAATTTTGTTTTCTCAACTGAACATTTATACATATTTTCAAGTCAACATGCAAAAATGCTACACATCACTACAATACGCTCTGCAAAATAGTGTCAAATTGCAATATGCAGGGCAACAACAATATCAGCAGAAAAAGATTAACATGCCATGCCAATATGTTCCCTTATGTTAACAGTACAAAATATTATGTCAGCAAAAGACAACAAATAGACAATAGGAGAGAAGTCGCATAGTATAAGAAATAAAATGCATCTAATAGCAACTGCCGGAAAACAATCGCAGTCTTGCATTACTATGAGACGCGATCGCAAACTTCAAAACGATATTTGTACAAACAACCTTTGAGAGTGAAGCAGCTTGCCTCAATTTTTTCGAGGTAGTGAAAAGAAGCAATGAACTCATTAAACAGCGAAGCTTCATCAACAATTCCATTTTTCCTCAAAGCGCCCTAAAGTTCTATGTAAAATGTAGTTGGAAGAAAATAAGAAACGCAAGAAAGTTATTTCGAAAGTTTGGAGCGCCAGAAAAAATACCGCTTGTAAAAATCAGCAAATAGAAAATTTTGGGCCCATTATGGCCTCATGTAAAAACGCAGCCAAGGAAACAAAATTTTCATGTAATTCCATAGCTATCCAAGCGCTGAGAATTAATGTGCATGTAGAATGCAAAAGTGCGCAACTCGCCAGAAATAATAAGCTCAAATCAAGCTTTATCAGCCCAACGTGGAGCGCTGCAGTTGGCGAGTCGCACACATGGCGGCGGACACTCCGGCAACACCTATTTGTGACCAAACTTGTGCCCTAAATCTTGCGTTATGGGACCAAGTTGTGAAAGTCATACGAGGCTCAACCGCCTTCCCTGGACACGAGCCATTGGCTCCACCAACTCCAACTGTGCTCCAGAGCAATGCAGTCTCGCAGGTCGTTCCCAGGGCTGTAATACGTCAAAGCCAGTGGTGACTGTCGCTCATGTTTGTTTCCATTGCGACGAGGAGCTCTCGTCTCGCTCTGATGCCTATGATAGGTAGGATATGTTATTGATAAGTCCCTCTAGTTTTTATTAGGTAATTATAGTGAATGCGGATGTTTCTGTCTTATTAAATGTCCAAAGTGTGATATGTTATTGATAAGCCCGTTTAGTTTTGATTAGGTAATGATAGTGAATGCGGATGTTTGTGCTTGATGATTTTGAGCTTCTATGGGTAAAGATAGAGCATTCCCATTCTAACTTTTTCGCCGGAGCATGCATGTTTTTCGCCGCCCAAGCTATTTAATTACTTGGGCGGTGAAAAACAGGCATGCAGGCGGCGGAAAAGTTAGACTGGGTTTAATCTCTCCGTAACTTAGTTTCATCAAAGTAAGACGTGTCGTAAAGACAAGTTACCTTTGTTAGGGAAGATCTGAAAGGATAATGTTGATGTTAGTGTTCCTACTGCAGTGTTGAAAACCAGACTAGCCATGCACATAGGCCTAAACAGTGATGAAGATTGATTTATTGATCATATACCACTGATTGATTAGTTGGATTTTCGTATATGAATGTCAAAGGGAGGGAGGAATGAAAAACAATATTTGTATGAACATCCTTTGAGAGTGAAGCAGTTTGCCTCGAGTTCATGTAATTCAAGCTCAGCTTCTAAGAGAACGGAGAGCTGGATAATAAAGCTCATTCTCGCTTCAAAATTAGAAAATTAATATAAATAATAAAATTATTACATAAATGTAATAAAAACGTATTTAAAAAATAATGAAATGAATGGAATTGTACCAGTGATAGCAACGTCCCCAGTGCAGCCAGCGAGCTGAGAAGTTTCTTCATTCGTAAATAAAATGTTAATTTCTCATGTATGGTAAAATTATTGCTTTTTTGAGCTGTCTATGCTTTCATTTTAGAAAAATGTCATACCTATGGTGATTTTAATAATTATTATCAAGATATTTTGCTCAAATTCGATGACCTCAACTGACAGATTGTTTTGTAATTCTTCGAAATTAGTAATTTTAAGTATTAGAACTTGATCAAATGAGTCCTTCAGTTAAAAAATGCTGTAGACCTGCAAAATTTTTCTTCATTTATTAAATCTATGTCACCTTCCCACTATATAAGGCAACATATAATTCTTTGAATGAATCCACTAGCAATCACATCATGAAAAAGTGGAAAGAACTGAGCAATTCACCGAGAACAGCCACCAGAAGTTTAAGTTACAGCGGATGACGAAAGAAAGATTACTGGTGATTATTTTGAAGCAGTTATTCCAAATTCTAACTCCAAGGAAACCAGTGACATCCTCCTTTACAGTTCACTCTGCAAAACTGAACTTAATCAAAGTTTAAGTTTAACCATCTTAAACTTAATCTAAGTTTAAGTTAAACCATCTTAAACTTAATCTAAGTTTAAGTTTAACCATCTTAAACTTAATCAAAGTAAAATCTTTCGATTAAGTTTATAAGGTTAATAATGTTTTTTATTCAGAAATGTTCGATCCAGAAAATATCGACGTATTGCATTGCCAAAAAAAGGAATGAAAATATTTACGTCGCAGGAATCAAAATTTTACTCGTCGAAAGGGTCCCTTCTCTCGTCTCATATTTCCTCTCTCACTTTTGAAAACTGTTTTTAGGATTGACCTTCGGAATCCTTCCATTTTTACAGAAGATCAGAAGCCACAGGAGATTTCTTACCATATTTCTAGCGACTTTTTTTCGTCCTTCAAGTTTTCATTGGCATCCAAGGCAACACTTCGAGGGCCTTCAGAAATCATACCCCTGATTGAGCCATTGAAGTGTATCGTATAGTCTGAAGTAAGTTTCTATTGGGTGAAGCATTTTCTAACTTCCAGAAGCGTACGGAGCATATCAACTTTGCTGGCCGTCGGGATTTGCTTTCATGTTCCCACAACATCAGCGCCAAAACCGCTTTGGAAAATGGAAACATTTTTGCTTTTTTCTGATCATGTGTTAAAATGAAATTTAGGTACTTTTATCAATGTAATAAAACGGGCTTTAAAATGTTAGTTTTAAACTAGGGAAGCAATTATGACAAGTTTGATCATTAATTCAACGTTCCTTCTCGCTTAATTCATTTTCTGACAAACGATTCATTTAGTATTAGAATAAATTCTCAGTTAAAGTGTCGTCTTGTGAATGTCGTATGAAATTAAGTATAATTTCAAACTATATTACTTGTAATTAAGTATGAGTCGTAATAAATCAAACTTAACTGGAAAAATATGCTATAGCATTAAATAAATTACACTTGGGAAAATAAGAGAAAAAAGTTGACTACATAGTTCGAATAAATTTTATAGCAAGTAAATTATCCCATGAATTACTAAAGTTCTGCATGGGAAATAAAATGCTCGTCTGGTACAAGCAGTGATATTATATGAGCATTCATTACAATTTAGACAAATTAAACATTTTATTTACCACAAGCGATGCAGCAGTAGAGTGTTTCTTAAGTCTAGTACAATTTACACATTTGAGTATAGCTACTTGTGACCATGAATAAGTTATAAGGAATTTTTTTTACAAAGATTTGCGAGTAAATGATGGAATTTAATGATGAAAACCAATACCAAGTCGTGAAATGCAAACTTATTCTCAAACTAGGTACAGTTATCGGATGTTTTAGTATATTTCAGCTAACTTAAGTTCAGAACTTGCTAGAACTTCGTGTTTCGAACTCTTTTTTATCGGAATAGTACCAATCACTTGAAGGTCTGAGAAGGGAATACCACTTGGGTCCACATTTGCAAGCATGTTCATGTACCACTAAGAGGAGTCTTGGTTGAGCGAATGTTAGGGGATTAGTCATAGAACTAGACCTAGATTGTGTAACCCTTCAAATTCTGTGATTAGAGAACTCTGAAAATTTTAATGAGATGCTAAAAAATCTCTTGTGGTCTTTCTATTTTAAGCTGCGTCAATACTGTGAATAAACTCAGTTTATTAGAACCCTCGTAGAAGCAAAAAATTTAACCTAATCACAACGACATAAAAAATGTTCATCTTTTAAATCAAGAAGGCAAAACGAGGATCGCTTACTTTTTTCCAAATTCCCCCAAGTCAGGACTTGTAAGTTTTTTTTTGTTAAGGGCCATCGCATTTTTCTGCTTACAGAGTACTTTTTTATTTATGTTTTTAGCAGTTTTAATTTTAAGTTAGCTTATTCCTAGTCACCACACCTTAGTGTGAATGAGTGGATTAAATTGATTACCCAACTATTTGTACATTAGCCTTCTAGTCGACGTGCAATTTAGCATTCTTATTATATTTATTATTAGTACAGCATTTTTCCAAACTTAGCGCAAAGACTTCTTCTGTTTTAAATTTTTACTAGAAGTATTCCTTCACATTGTGCAATGTTTTCCTAATTTAGGACTCTGAACAATGTACAAAAATTTTTACAGCTGAAACCATCGATACCATTATCCAGAAATGTAATGGAAGTTGAGTCGAGGCTCGTAACGTTCTATTGGTGATGTATAACATTATATAAAGAAATACATTCAACAATCGACTGTCATAATAGATGTCCTAACTTTTTACTTTAAGCTGCTTTGTAAGTAAACCATTCGAACAGTAACACGCTGACATTTGAAAATTGAAATAATCTTCCCTCTCAACGATGCGTCTGACAGCACAGCTACACAAACCTCAAGAAATGGCACGCAAGTTCGAAAAAACGGACGAGTTAAAATGCAAATAAGTTTATTTCTTCGACTAACATTGTGCGTAAAATGAGACTTTGTTAATCTTGAAGCTTTACAACTCGGAAGCAGCGACGCGCCCTGGCGGTCGGCTCGTAAACTGAAGCTTTACTGGTCATTCTGTTTACGCTTCCGGGCCCGCTTGGTCATCTGCCAAAGCGTCTGTTAAAGACGCAGTTGCCACTCCGCCTTGCCACAACTAATTGGAATTTCATCCACAGCACCCGTTAAAGACGCAGTTGCCACTTTGCCTTGCCGCAACTAATTAGAATTTCATCCAAAGCACCCGTTAAAGACGCAGTTGCCACTTTGCCTTGCCGCAACTAATTAGAATTTCATCCAAAGCACTCGTTAAAGACGCAGTTGCCACTTTGCCTTGCCGCAACTAATTAGAATTTCATCCAAAGCACTCGTTAAAGACGCAGTTGCCACTTTGCCTTGCCGCAACTAATTAGAATTTCATCCAAAGCACTCGTTAAAGACGCACTTACCACTTTGCCTTGCCACAACTAATTAGAATTTCATCCACAGCACCCGTTAAAGACGCACTTACCACTTTGCCTTGCCACAACTAATTAGAATTTCATCCACAGCACCCGTTAAAGACGCACTTACCACTTTGCCTTGCCACAACTAATTAGAATTTCATCCAAAGCACCCGTTAAAGACGCAGTTGCCACTTTGCCTTGCCGCAACTAATTAGAATTTCATCCAAAGCACTCGTTAAAGACGCACTTACCACTTTGCCTTGCCGCAACTAATTTCTTGCCACAACTAATTGGAACTTCACCCAGAACTTTTTTTTTTAAATGCAGTTGCATTTCTGCGTTATACTATCGCCTCCATTCCTGAACATGTTGCAAGCAGAAGTTAGACCACCCTGCCCCTCGCTCCTGTACAGGAACCACACGCCATTGTTCCAATTACAATCCAGAAGCACATGCTACCGCCACTGGTAACACAGACCTTGGGATGTCGAGATGCTGAAACACATTGTGACCTAGTTAGTATTTGCATCTATCCATTCATCTATTCACCCCAGTACGGTGTAATGTACTTACTGTTAAATCCAGCTTCCTAAATGCAAGTCTATTGCCCCAGCACAACTAATAACATGTAGTGGCAATCATGTTGAATGTTGCAATTACCCTCTCGGAAATTAGACTCGATACCAACATAAGTACTCACGATAACATTGCGGTACAGTTGATATCACGTGTACGGTTATTACAGTCCATACCGTTATCAATACCGACGCAGCGATAAGACTTGTTACTGTTACCATTACATAAGGTGGTAACTTATAATAATGTTACTACCACACGCAATAACGAGATTTTACCGCTACAGCAACACATACGGTGACATGACATGCTGTTATTATCACACCGCAAATAGTTGTTATCACTGTTGATACCTTACAGGCCGGGTAACATGGCATTACTTTTGTCCCACTTTGCTCGCTAACAAGAGATTGATGCCACCACCAGATTGTACCTAATATCAACGACATAAGAAGTGCTCATCTTTTAAATTAAGAAGGCATAACGAGTATCTCTTACTTTTTTCAAATTTGCTTGAATTAAGACTATTATTAAGTACGACTATTAGTACCAGATTCAGAACAGCAAGACATTACTGTTCCCCTCACACACCTGATAACAAGACCCACTCCGCCACCAGTTCCCACCCTCTCCAACAAGACACGACCCCACAACCCCCGTGGAGAGCGCACTCGTCCAAAAAGAGCAGCACCAGCGGTAAGCATTGCATCGCTCACCCTCTCTTCTTTTCAAAAGAGTGGACTCGATATTTATCCCCCCCAAGTTTGTGCCGGCCAAGCGTCGTAATTTACACTGACAATTTTTTTGGCCGTTGATGTTGGTTTGCATGGCGACAGCTGGCGCACATGCACAATGACAACGCTTGCGCTCGGTGTATGTTGACGCAAGGAAATTTCAACCGCCCATCGTTTGTTTGTTGATATTTCGCGAAGACAACCGAGGGAAAAGGAATTGGTGATTCTCTGAATCATGTTCCGGGGATTATAAGTTAGAAAATGAGGAATGATGCTTTCGTTATTGAATTTTGTAAGTTCTAAAAATGTTAAAATGGATGGTTCGAAGAAACTGCAGCGTCATGCGTTGACTTCAACTAGACATTTCGAAGATAATTTTATGGTCGTTGTCTTTGTCGTGCGTGGGCTGAAAGAAAGTCTTGAATTTATTCGGACGATGCAAATGAAGTTCCTCATTAGAGTCGTCTCTGTAAACGAGAGATTTTTCATTTCAGGGAATTATTTCATCTTTTTATCAAGGCGCTGGTCGTAAGCTCACCCCAACACATAGACAAAACATTTCGGTGAATGTTTCTCTGTATATTTTCAGTACACTGCGAAAGGTTTCACTCGCGTTTGTCTTTGGAACAGTGAGTAAACCATGTTTGAAATTTCTTGAGTCTAAACTTATGTAGAATTGTTTCCTGAGTATCTGTTATAGAAAGTAAGAAGTGAGCTCGGAACGCAACAAATAAACTTGTCTTGAAAATATGTTGAGTGGAGAACTAAGTAGACCTAACGATTTATTACCTACTAATTTGAATGCGAATGAAAGAAGATGGCAGAGAAGATGGCAGAAAGAAAAGGAACAAATTTCATGCTCTCGAAGTCTGTCTTCTGACGCACTCGAGCGCTATCACTCCTGCCATACCTGGTCGGTATGCGGCGGGTGTGACCTTGTCTTGACCGCTCAAAGTGAACTCATGTTCAAGGTTCTTGCTGAATGTTCTTCTGAATTATATATTTTGAGTAATTAGGATCGCAGATAAATGTAAAAGTTGAGGATAATTCCTATATCTCGTTTCGATCTATTTTGAAATCATGTAATGTTGAAAGAACAAAGTTAGCTCATCTTTGATAATTTTGAAGCAATGAGGAGCTGTGAGTAGATCTAATGTCCTTTATTTCTTTCATTGCTGTCTTTTCAGACAATTATGATTTTTACCGTAACTGAACCTGCTCGTAAATCTCTGGAAAACTTTCAAAACTGAACCGAAGGTAAAATTGTACAAGCTGAACTTGACCTGTAATCAAGACTGCTAAGACTTGGTTCATTTCTACCTGAGCACCAGCAGGGTCGTTTGATGTATAACACTGTAGCTCTTCCTATTTTGTACGCACCACGGAACTGTGTTGGACAACCATTGGTGTTGGAGTAAATTCAAAATTTAATGACAATAAATCTTTAAATTTTGAATTTTCTTAAAAAATGGTTCACATTTTTTAAATGACTCTAATTTTTTTAGGGTTGTGTCATTGTATTTTTTAAAAGAAAACGACATTTTAAGGGATTTTATCGGTGAAATATTAAGTTTTCAGTTCAGTAGAGTTATATAACACCCCAATTCTGGCAGAGTAATTTCTCTGTGAAACTAGAGCTGTACGAACTAGCATGACTAGCGCTGACAATTTTACTCTACACTAGGATCAGAAAAAAAAAATTAGATGCAACTCCTGCAGCATCCTGATCACTACCGGTGACTTCTTTGTCATAAAAAACACGTTAACAAGTAGTGAACAGGTTTCAATTTTCTTATTTTGTCTAAGTGACACTATCGACCAACGTTTATCTTATTAACGTCTAAGTTATTTCTGAGTTATTACGTCAATGAACAAATTGAACAAAATTTTATCATCACAGTGCTATGTGCAATGGACTATTCGAGCAAATATGCACCTGAAAATTTTAAAGCTATTAATCTATAAAATAAGACAAGAAAAAATTTCACTGAGACCACAACTTTTCGGTCTCATGGTCAGCGGAGAAGTGTTTCATTAACATTCGAGGCAAAAGTAATCCCGTTGGGTTATGTTTAATTACCTCTTGAGGTATAAAATTGCAGCGTTGATCAAACAGGAGTTGCTGCCATCCAAGACTTTCTCTCACATGGTGGCCTCAACACCGACAAAAATTAGAATATTTACCCAAGAAGTTCGTTGGTAGGCATCTCTACACGTGCCTGCAGGTGTACGACAGGCTCACTGAGATGTGTTCTGAGTAAATAGACCCTCAAAGCTCTTGATTCTGTACATGTATAATCAGCAAATACGAGTTTCGTACAATATATTGTATTCATGAAAAAATTACTCTTATACACGCTGAATAAAGCCTCATATTTCAAATCCAAGAGAGCCTAAGCCCACACAGAACCCTAGTTGTATAGCTGCTTGTGGGCCCGAATAAGTTCGGTGACTTCTAGGGCATCCTATCATCAAAGCTATTTTTAAAGTTTACAGTTTTGTTTAGTTACTTTCTGCTTTCAATAGACTAAGATTCTGATGGGATCCACTAAATTTCAAGGTCTGAATCACTTGCAGATCGAGAACACTTGACCACTTGAAAGTGCATCACATTGCGCCTCTCGATCACATTCAGGGAGGTAGATAGTCTGGTTAATTCGTGATGTGATACCAACAGGATGCAAACAGGACGGGTTATATCATACACACAAGATTATGTCATACGCAACTTATACATGTTACCTTCAGTGAGTTCAGTCCAACACATGTTGTACATATTTGATACCTACTTGCCACACTGGTCACATCGCATGGGTTACTTACGCATGCTACATCCTCACAGGTAGTATTCACGCGCTACGCCAGGTATTCAAGCAAGATACTGATTGTACACACGCGTATCACTCACACTGAGCACAGACCTTGTCTCATACGCACGCATTCACTTATGGAAGTTACGAGCGCAAGTATTTTGCGCGCCTTTCGCTCGCATGGGAAAATACTGAGCGTAAGACATTAGAACCGATCGTAAAGTCTGTAAATCACTGCTCTTTCTCCACACGGCCCTTCGAGAGAAAAGTGTTTGCTTCTTTTTAAGCCTTGCGTATGTGTTAGCGAAGCAATCGAAGGACTTAAAATTTCTCTTCTACATTATTCCAAATCTAATCTTTTAATTCCGCCAATTTTTTTGCTGAAGTTTTTTGGGACGCGTTCATCGGGGGAGAAACTGTAAACCAGGGTGTACTGAAACAGAGTCTAACTAGAGTGTCATAAGAAATATAGGTACTGCGCTGCCTGCTCACTCTTTCTAACGAGTCATTTCAAACTGTTCAAGCGTCTGGAAGATAATGCGACGTTGAAGCTCGCCAGACGATTGGTCCTCATCCTTCTTCGTCATTGACAGACATTGATTATATTTTTTGTTGTGAAGCAGGTCTAGGACGGAGCTGTGTGTTGGAGCCGGGGTGAGGGTGAGAAACGGAGGGTGTAAGCAGTTATACGAGAGGCTTGTGAGAAGAAGATATATTGTTGACGCGTGAAAAGAAGTATATTGTGGATGGGTAAAAATGATTACACTGTAGACGCTTTAGGAGTATATTGTTGGTGGGTGAGGAGTACATTGTTGATGGGTGAGAAGGGCATTTTGTGGGTGGGGCCAAAATTAAGAGATGGATTGTAGATTGGTTAGTAGTAGATTGCAGGTGCATGGGTGTGACGGGAGTATATCGTAGGCGGGTGAGAAGCTGTAGAAGAAAGGCCGATGGGAAAAATATATTTTGTAGGTGGATGAGAAGGGGTATATATCGTAGATGGGTGAGAAGCGAGAATGTTGTAGAGGGAGGGGATAAAAATTGTATCTTGTAGAAGTGTAAAAGTATTTGTATTTCAGATGGAGAAGAAGAGGTATAAATATTTACATGTGGGTGAGAATGGGCATGTTGTAGGGATAACAATCACCTGAAGCCTGTGATAATGACTTGTAATAATGTTTGTACAAATATTCCGCGAGCAATGAATGAGAGATGAAAGTTATACCGACAATATAAAAATATTTTTGGCGAAAATTAGAAAAATTGGGTTTTAGATGAGATTTTATTGGTAGAGAAGGTGAAAATACTAAAATTACTTCAAAAATCAGGTAAAATTATTCAGTTCACTCTATATGGTTTATTAGAAAATAGAAAAACAGTTTAGATGCTGAAGAATTACGAAAGTTGTTTTTTTTATATCAAGACAGGCAACAATATTACAAACGAAACGAAAATTACAACGAAATTACTGGCAACGAAATGTGCATTTCCTTCATATTATTTTAATTAAACTGTGATAGAATCTACGTATATGTATTAACTTATCGAAAGACCACGTTCAAAAGATGACTTTTCCATTCCTCCGAACTCCCTCACCCAGTCTAACTTTTTGGCCACCTGCATGCATGTTTTTCGCCGCTCAAGTAATTAAATCGCTTAGGTGGCGAAAAAACATGCATGCTCCGGCGAAACAGTTTGATTGGGCAGTATAAAGCTATTTTTCAGGCGTCAAACTTAAGAGGAGCCAATGCAAGTTTTTGCAACTTCTGTAGGTCCTGCAACTTTTTATCGCGGACCCGCTAATACGAACTGAAAAATGTTCACAAGACTCACACCTTTCTCACATCGCCATCATGACAGTGTTTTCCTCTACTCACCTCATGACTACACTCCCCGGAACTATTTTTTCTCCTCATGAGCTTAATTTGATGGTTCTATCTCATAAATATCGTCAAGGGCAGTACATGAAATACAACAGTAGGGCAGTACATGAAAATATACAGGTATTCATATGCCTGCACCAGTAAAAACGTACACAAGTCTATTTCTTCACGCAGTCAAACATTGGTAAGTACATTAACACACATACACTGCATGCATCTATGCAGACATACACACGTATTTACACAAGCATACGCATGTATGTACACGCAAACACACGTACTTAAACACACATACGCATGTATGAACATACACACATGCGCACGTAAGTACACACATACGCACATATGTACACACACACACGCCATAAATAGGTGCACATATCACAGCCCACTTGAGGGCTCAGGTGACCCCGATTGGTGTCAACTGTCAAGAAGCTTGGGCGGGGACAGTCTCTCTGCGCCTATTTATAGGCACCAACCTACAGTATGTGTTTGTGTAAATATGTATGCATGCATGCACGCTTGTATGTATTTGTGTACATATGTGTGCCTGCATGCACGCTTGTATGTATGCATGCATGTATTTGTGTACATGTGTGTACGTGGCTGTATTTATTTGTGTACATATGTGTGTATGTAAGCACGCTTGTATGTATGCATTCGTGTCTGTTTACATGTATTCTTTCGTGTGTATGCATCGCTGTGTAATTTTGTTGGCGTATGTTCTTATTTGGGTGATCCATGTATACGTACAGGCGTATTCGTATGAATAAATTTATATCTTTCTCGAAATAATTCATTTCTTTAGAATTATAATTTGTTAGACGATCACGAAACTGTTGCAGAAAAAAATTACGTTTTCCCTATTTAGAATTTTCATCTCGACCGCTCGCCATCAGGACGAACCTGGAATAAAAATTGAATTTATTACACAGGAGTGAAAGTTGCGCGCTTATTGAATTTTGACTTGAAAAAAACAAGGTTGAATAAAAGAGCAGCGTCAAATTTTATTATTATCACAAAATCACCAAATTGTCACCAAATCATTGGCATATCATCACTAAATTAGTAAACAAAAGCTTACAATCCACTCCCGCTAACAGGTTGATTTTGTCGAACCGTAATGATTATTTCTTTTATGTTTCCCATTCCTTTCTATGTATGTATAGAATGAAGACATGGGTCCCCGAGTTGGACCTGAACTCACGCCAGATTTCTTTGTTTTTGTCATATTTTTATTTAAAGATGTTGGGATGGACTGCCAGCATTATAATTGTTATTATCTTTGAAACAAACTCACGCAAAATTTAAGTATCTCACTATTTTCTTCTATTATTCCTATGAAATACAATTCGGGCAGGCGCAGCAGACATTAACTGCTCTTACTCTCCTTGTTGTATTATAAATACCACGGCCTGGAAAACATGACTTGAGCCAAAAAAAGAAGGAGATGCTGATGCTGCACCTACCTATGTGATCACAGTCTCCTTCTACAGAAGTTTTAAAGGATCGTATAGTTTGATGTAAAGTTGACGGCACTAGAGAGTATATTGGAGTATGGGCTTCATCTTACACTACGTGGTCATTACTAACCTAACCTTGCTAATCAATGGAAGAAGCATGTCTTTACTGCACATCTCCCCAATTTACGAGGCATAAATTGCTCCTTTATAATGAACGTCGGGTTTTCATTAGGACAAGTAAAGTTCCTACGCGGCATGAACACGCGCGCAAGTATTATAACTCTCGCGGTCTACAGCGTGCAATAATTACTCTTCCAGCGTTCCAAAATGGCGGTGAGAAATGGATGAATATATCTTTCACGAGTGACGATAAAGTTCCAGGAAATTAGAGCTTCGTATGACGTTTTGCTTCTATGTTTCATTTAAAAAAGTCTTAAGGAGAAATTCTAGGCAAGAGAAAGACGTTCCTCCATAAAATAAATGACTGAAAACAAACAGATCATTCTATCATTCTAAAGAAGAGTGGTGTGTTATTATAGAGTGTGTACGTCTTGCTTTCGAATTTGTAATAATCCGAATACACAATATCATTTCAAATTTTCAATTGTATTAACTCTCTCTCATTAAACGATTTTGCGAATAGAGCAAGTTACGTCTTCTCACTTTCAGTGCGCATTGTATTGAATGTAGATTCATTTCTTTTTACGGGTCTCAAATATCATTTTTATTTCGCAGCACATAAGTTTCAATTAAAAGATTTACAAACTCTTGAGAACTTTGGGGCATACCCCTTAACTTTCCTCCAGTAACTTTTTATAGATGATTGTCTTGTGAGATATACAAAACTATCTGATGAAGCCGTACTTCCGCTGAAAGTAGAACGGATTTTCAAACACCGCACAAATCGTATATAACCTTTAGCATTACTAAATTGTTGCACTAAATTATATTCACAATATATCAGTAACTATTTTGGTATTGTGCGAAAGAACACAAACATTTTGCATTAAGTTATGTTATTCTTGCTGTGTTAAATTCTTTAAAATTACTTCCCTATTTAATGAATTCTACTAACGGTCCAGTGACACAAACTAAACAATTCTGTTAGTTTCTGGACTAGATTGAGCACGAAAGAAAAATACGATTTACAGTCACATTGCTCCTCATTTTTTATTCTAAAACCAATTTCGCTTTCAAAAACTTTCCTTCTAATTTGATAGAGGATCACGAGTGAGAGATATTTACAGTTTCAAAATAAAATAAATACAAGTTAAGAGTTAGAACTCAGTTAAATTATTTACTTGCGTCATTCTATAGACAACATTTTCCCCTACACACAGTTCAGCGGCTCAAAAAGTAGACGAAGTATTGCTAAACAAATATCGCATCACGCTAGGACGCACACGCGCCTTTGTTCTACACGCCCGTATTGCCGCACATCTCCGGGTTTTTAATCTCACGAGTCGTATGTCAAAGGGCCGAAAAGTGGAGATGGTATCAAAGAAAGCTCGGTTGGATCCCGCCATGGGCCCGAGCATGCAAGGACTGCTGTTCCGCGCGACGATACTTCAAGCAAGGCAGCCCTTTTTGGAGCTCGTAAGTCCGGCGAGTTATGCGACAAGCAAATTTAGACAGATAAGGTTGCACGGGATAAATTTTCACTCTATTGTGGTGCTTCTTCTCGGGGACGCCGAGCGCAAAATTTAGAACAATAGATGAGTGCTCGAAATATGCATCTGAGAGCAAGAATGATGGCCGGTCGTGAAGCAAGACGTGGATGGGAAGATCATGAATTCCTTTCGCACCATTTGAGCCAATTGTTCATTTTGTGGAAATTTTACTTCTTGATATAAGTACAAAATTTAAATAGGAATTATTTTTGTTATTCTAAACATTAATTGAACGTTTTAGGAAAGGGACGTAAATTTACCCTGATTCATTAAGATATATTAAAGCAAGATGAGAAATGTCTATCTGCCAGGAATAGATAGGAATAGAAGAATACGTCAGAAATCCTTGACTTCCCTCGCTTGAGAGACGGTACTTGGAAATAAATTCATAAATATTTGGATGTTACTTCAATATTTTTATGAACATTCGTATGAAATTTGACTTTCGCCATATTTTTTTTCGGGTAAAAGGAAGCTAATCCCCATACATGCATAAAAGACCCTAGAGAAAATCAAGAAAGCATTACTCATGAAGCCAATTATGCGTCCCATTGGTCACGTGGATATTAAAGGAAAATTTCAGTAGGAATTTTGTACTTTTCCTTCATTATTTATTTTGTTTAAATAAGCAACCGACAACGCTTGTAGGAATGTCGATTGCGTGAATGATCTGTATTTTTATAAGAAAGGTCATTTATTGATGAAAATTTACTACTCGAATGAACATATCTATTTTCACATTATACGCCAAAGAAACCATAGTATTTAGGAGCACTTCTATTTATATTTCTTCATAATTTATATCCTACAATTTCCCGATCTCCCGTCAATGTTATTTGTACTTTTATTTCATTCATAATTTATGTCCGACAATTTCAAGATCTCCAGCCTAGATTATTAGAGCTTCTTCCATAACACTAACTTGACCGCAACGTTGCATCCAATACTTTCTACAATTGGTCATTTGACCTCACACTGCAAGACGCTGCGAAAATAAAACTCGTCCTGCCTTCACTCACCTACATTCCCCAACGAGCTTATCATGAAGGACCCCAACATACAGATGGTAAAATAAGGCTTTCTGCTGCTCGACACTCTTTGGGCAAGGGCAGCATGTAGGACACTCATGTACGTACATATATTCAGGCTGTGTCTGGTGGTGCTGCTGATCGTCTCTTCAACTTTAACTCTAATTTATGAGGCGTCGAGTTACGACGCAGAGACGTAGGCAGATTCGTCCTGTCTGCCTCGTTGACAGCATAACAGAACAGGCGCACTTGCCTTTTTATTGGAAGGTCAATAGTAACAGCAACGGTCCATCTTACTGCGTGTTCGACGTGTAGAAGAAAAGTTGAATAACTCTGGATAGGTGTTGGTAATATTCTGATGCTTGGGTACCTCATGCCCCTTCGTCTGTGTTTTCAGATGAGCGTAGATTGTATAGGGTGGGCCAGAGGTAACTGGCCCTTTTAATTTGCTAGCTGAGTAAATAGGATACCGAAATAAGCCATAAAAATGATGTTATTTTAAATGAAACAAAGTTTTGCTTTTATTAGCAAATTAAAAGGATCAGTTACTTCTGGCCCACTCTGTACCAGCAGGTTCCCGTCGACGTGTAGACGTCTTCAAACAGAAATAGTTCGCAACGAACGCTTCACATTGGACAGTTACTTTACTTTGAATAGAAAGCGCACAATATTTGCTCTACTTTGTAAAATTGTTTACCAACTTGAAAAAAACAGGTTAGAAGAAGCTGATAAGTTTCTTTAGTATGATGTGTTCCAACATATTATTTGTCACTATCTTGGTGGAAGTTATTGACAAATATCATCACGAGTTCTCTACGTAATATAGCAATTGAAATATTCTCTCAACTGAAGATTGCGCAGTGGAAGGAACTTTATTAAAATAAACGATGTTCTATTATGATTTTTATGCTCCAGTTTTTCCAGAATATCGTTGGAGTGAAAACGCCGCCTCTGTTTGTGTGTTTTTAGAGCTAGGGAATTTTGCTGTCTATCAGCGTCTCGAGGCTCAAAAAATGGATGTGATATGTCCCTGAAAAAATTTGTGAAGCTCTCATAACTTGAAGAAAAAGATGCATTTCTCAAGCTTAGCAGGATGCACTGCTAGCTTTTGTAGTGAAATGTACCCTTATTTCAAAAATCTTATTTTTTTTAGTGAATATTTACATGTTGAAGTTGAACAACTGGCTTTATGTCGAGATATGTTTCTCTGTATTTTAGAGTAGAATCGTCACGCATGTGAAGTGTAATATTAGTTCCCAGAGTTTAATTTCTTTTGTTATTGCATTAGAGAAATCATGAGCTCAGGCATCGGTCGACAGAAGGAAATTAATGCATTTTGTGAAAAATAGGATGCTGTTAATGCGTAACTGGCCACGAATGTTCTAAAAACCAAAAATTTACAAATCTCCGAATGAAACGAGCCTTGTTTTTGACGTCATACACACGCGACGGCGGTGGAGGGGTCACAACGAATCGCAGAAAAAATTCCGTCATAATTTCAAGATAGTGCAAGCTTCAAACACTCCAAATTGAGCAATTACAACCAATCATTGAGAGAAAAAAATGAGATGAGCGAAAAATAGTTAAATTTCTACTCCTTTTAAACGCTGATCCACTCCCAAGGGAGAAAATAGTCTAAAATAGAAGTAAAAGGTATGTTTAAGTTAATCAACGCGCTGATGAAGAAGTAAAGGATATGTTTAAATTAATCTACAGAAATTATGTCTCTCTCTCAGGTAAGCTTCCTGCTATTAAAAGAGGCCATATAAAATGTATGAAATTTGGATATTTTGTCAAGAACATCTAACGTCTGTGCTTAATAGACGTCACCAGTCATTCCTGGATAGAAGTGTGATTTAATTTTTTGTGAGGAAAAAGTCTCCATTTCTGCACTGGACTGTTTCTGCAGTGCGCACTTATCTGAAAATCATTACCGCATTCGTGTTTAGAAAATTTCCGTTTGATTTCATTAAATTCTTTGTTGAAATATTATGAAATAATGTAGTATCAAAGAGAAACTCGGACTCCGATATTATTATGAGACTAAGAAGCTCTATAAAAATCCCTAAATCGTGCCGTTTACCAGCCTTGATTTTCAATCAAACCACCTCCCGGCGCTCAGTTCATGTGTGAGCCTTTGATCTTCTCAAGAGGTTAATGGTCTTTGATTTTAACTTCTTGGTAGAAAATTAAAGCGCCTTAATGGAGAAGGACGAATCGGTGGCGATAAATCGCCCCGTGGATGAGTAATGAACCATTTGCGGATTTCGACTTATCCATTCCAGCTCTAGAGATCTTTTCCGACTCGGAGATAATGAAAGACTGTCTCCGTTGGAAAAACTGTTTCTAAAAATTAATGAAAGACTTGATTTTGGCCACCTGAAATCTTTTCTACACGCCGTTTAGAACTTTGCGTCAAAGTGCAGTATATAATTTCCCATTTTTCAATTTAGGTAAAAAAAGTAGACGAAAAATTAATCTTGAACATTGATGTGCTACTATGATTACTTGGCATCCAGCAAAAAGAAGATTCAAATAATAGCAAAACATGCTTCCATCCATTAAGTCCTAAAACTTGAACATTGCTGGAAAAAGAATTGCTTAAATCAAGTTATCAGCACCCTTTAATATAAGTACGTATATAGAATTTACCACAACGTTGGTTATTGTTTGTTTGAGCAGATGCAAGGGTCAATAGAAATATTGGATCACGTGAAATTCATGCTTGGACATCATTGTTGATCTCTAGCCAAACCTTATTGTGGCGGTATTGTATTTGCTTGCTATAGTCACCCGTACACTGTTTTCAAAATGTTACACGTTTCAAGAAATGGCGTATCGAAGAAGATATCGTTATACCGTAAAGCAGAAAATATCGTCCGCTAAGTTAAAACGGGGTCAAAATTGCGTTGGATGATCGTGACTGTCGGTCACTGAAGATGATTGTGATCATTGTAAAAAAAATTAAACGGGGGAAATTATTCTAAGAAAGCTCTACTGTATACGAAAAAGATCATAAAATGTAAAATACACACCACGTTTCCCGTGGCTATATCTTAGAGGGAATTAGCTCTAAATTGCAGTCAAATGGTTTTCGTGAGCAAAGAGCTTCACAAATTCACAAAAAATTCTTATTATTCCCACGTATTATTCTAATGGTCAAATTACTTGAAAATGTTGTGTGCTATATGTTGCCTGGCTGTGGGATACGGACTGACTTGGAGTTGACAGTCCTGTCAGAAGGTAAAGGGTTGTGAAAACTCGGATCAGTGCCGAACATTACACAAAGCAGCTAAATAAATCAAATCGTGAAAACGCAGAGCAGCGCATGAATGAAGGAAACCCGACACTTTTTTTGGCTCTGGAAACCCTCACAAGAACCCCGTTTTACCATTGACGCCGTGTCGAAGCTTACGCAAAAGGTTTCCCATCAGTCACAAATCAACATTTGATCGGAAATTTTTATATTAGCTCATTTTCATGAACCGATCTTCAGTGAGTAATCATTCCTCAGAGAATTACTTGTTCGGAAGAAGCGCAAACTTTGTGACGAACTCTCTATCTGTCGGATAGAGTTTTCGAGCAGCGTGGAAAAATCGCGCTTGTCTAAGTGCGACTTGCAAAAAATATTCGACCGACACCGAGCCCGGCGCCTGAATATCAAATGGCCTGACCAACGTGACCAGCATCTTCTCACTGATTTTCTCACCGAAACTGATGCAACTTTTTCGGCAGAGTAAACTGACGCACCGACTTACGACTGAGCAATCTAGTCGGTCAGCTGACGACGGAGCAATCTAGTCGGTCAACTTACGACGGAGCAATCTAGTCGATCAACTTACGACGGAGCAATCTAGTCGGTCAACTTACGACGGAGCAATCTAGTCGATCAACTTACGACGGAGCAATCTAGTCGGTCAACTTACGACGGAGCAATCTAGTCGGTCAACTTACGACGGAGCAATCTAGTAGGTCAACTTACAACGGAGCAATCTAGTCGGTCAACTTACGACGGAGCAAACCGGTAACCAACTAACCACAGAAAACTGAGCATGAACTTACCACACTGCAATCAAACGTAAACTGTTCACAAAATAAACTGGAGTAGAAAGGAGCGGGAAAGAGCTATAGAATATGAAATCAATATATTGAAAGTAAAAATTTCAGAGCTATACTCTTTATTAAAGCTCGAGCCCAAGTGTACCACGTCTGAAAAAATTGTGTTAGATAATATTAAAACACGACAACTTAAAGGGCTTCAAAAAAATTAAAGGTTCGAATACTTTTTTTCTATGAATACTGTGTGTACTATTAATCTATGAGAATGAATCAATATTCAGAAGTACGAGCTTAGTTTGTTGTTAATCACAGATTTATTTCTTAAAATAGCTATGGTTTTGAAAACTTCAAATGTTACGGAACTTTATAAATATCTGACAACTTTGTGTAGACTAGCATCTTGGAACTGATCACAGAATAAGTCACGATCCCCTGACATTTGAGTGTGGTGCGTAGTTTGAGTGAGCTCTTGTTCCGACACAAGTGCTTCTATGTTCAGCGGCTCTTACTCTATGTGTACGTGTCGTCATACCAACGTACTCAGATACACATCGTGCACGATAATGCTAGCAAAGTCGAGAGGATTATGTAAGACATGGAAGATGATCCTTACTAAAAAGAAAATATCGTTGATGACAGTAAGCCTGTTGGCCAGCACGATCTAAAATGTTTAGATCAGGAAGATGTTCAAACCTCTCAAATACTGTAGGAATAACGTGTGTATATTTTTGGCCATTTGGTACACGATAATATTGCCGTAAATTTTTCATTAAACTTTTTGGCTTTGTTTCAAAAAGCACAGAATAATGACCGTTATTATCGAGGAAGGAGGAAGCCGTTTCCAAACAAATATTGTGAATTTTTTCCAGTTCTTCATGCTTTAAAAGACAAAGAAATTGTTCATCATCTTTACTAAAAACACTCACTATAAAGTTCGATATCCCTGTCTATTTATAAAAAGCAACGTTTCGATGTACGCACATCATCTTCAGGCTGAAAAACACAAAGTAAATTTTACGGTCCCAATACTAAGAAATGTAAATCAAATGAAAAAAAAAGAATCTGACGAATTAAAAAAAACTAACACAGATCACATTACAAGATGACTAGAGGTAAATAATTTGTACTATAGGAATACTGGTCTCTAGATGACTAGCCAATATTCTCTAGATGACTAGTCAATATCGTGCGAACATCGAAACGTTGCTTTTCATAAATAGACAGTGATATCGAACTTTGTAGTGAGTGTTTTTAGAAAAGATGATAAACAATTTTCTTCGTCTTCCAACGCGTCAAGAACTCGAAAAATTTCGTTTGGTTGAGAAATTAGAAAATAAACATTGTGAATCTGAATGGTTATAATATGAGCAAATGCATGCGCAATCAAAATTTTTAGCTCTATTTAATATAAACATCGTGATGCTGAAAATTTTTTTAGCAGAAATGAAAAATGCTTTTTCTGGACAACAGAAAAGTCAAATATTTTTGTAATTTGGTAATTAGTGTCTCAAAATGGCAACTTATTTTAAATTTAATTTTCCATCGTAACTTTACGCATAAACGCTTGCCATTTAGATAGGGGAGAAACAGAAGGATGCAATTTGTGGTACAGAAAAATGCAAAGATTTCGTCAATTTTTTTTTCGGTAAAAATCAGCTCCAATTCAGATTTGAACAATCAGTGGGCCATTGAATCTCGCAGCAGCAAAAAAATACTTGCAAAGGTCGGTCTAAGAACATGACTCAACTTTGACCCTCCATTTGCTTCATAATTTATTATTAAATAAATAGAATCAGTGAGAAAGTAAAGCATTCTGTCGTTAAGAGATAAACGACTGAAAATTCAACGAAATTGTAGAAGACGTTTTTTATTTTTTACGAAAAAATTATAAAAGACGACAGTTGTCGACTCACCAAAAAGACTCTATGGCATGAGGCAAGGTAGCTAGGGCATGGTTGACATACCAAGAGACGAATGTGTGAATAGACAAGCACGCAATACACTGAATAAAACAATTACTCAGCTCATTCAGCATTGTAAACCGACACGCATATTCATTTAGCTGAGTTAAAACGAGCGGATCTCACTTGAACACGTGAATTGTGCCGCTTGTCTCACGTGCAACTCGAGTGTGGAAGTTGGCAAAGACATGAATGACTTTTTGTCTACTCACGAGTCACGTGAGTAGACTGCATAGTAAAGGAAACAAGGTAGGTTCAAACCAGTTTTTTTTCGTTTCCGGTGTGGTTTTGCTGACATCACGGCAATGAAAAAATAGTAGCGCCCATATTGCATCTCGTAGCAATCCTATCTCCAAAACTGGCTCCACCATTGGCCTGACGACAGTGCGTTTTGGTGACGACATAAAGTTTGTTTGGAATAAAGCCTTTCTATTGGCTAGCCAAACAAGAGGAGATGTATTTTGACCCACAGAAATTACTTTACCTTGTTTCCTCTACCGTGGTAGACTGTCTACGCACTTTCAATTTCTGAGCCCGCTACGCCAGTGGGTCACAGGAGCTAAGGGGGGGTAGCGGCTGGGCTGAGGAGAGCCATGGAGAGATGGAGAAAAAAGAAGAAGCTCTATTCCTTAGAAAAGGCAAAATTTGTGGTTCCAATTTCATGCTCGCTTTACCAATTTTTGACTCGAGGAGAAGGAGCTACTTTGATTCTGAATTTTCTGCTTTCTGTCTTCGTACATTGATGAGGAGATTTAAACGGTCTTCATTCTCCGTATGGTAGCAGTTTAGACGATGGCACGAGTGAAACTAATGTCATAATGCCGCAAATGTCATAAATTTTTCCATAGGCATTGCATATTTGTTATGGATTGTCTTCTTCTAATTCCACATGTTCTTAATCAACAGTTTTTACGCAATAGTCTTTTTTCAGAACTGTTCTTAATCTTCACTGTTTTTGATCGACAGTGTAGATATTCAGCACTGTTGGTAATCATCATTGTTATTAATCAGTAGTGTAGTTATCTATCACTGTTAATTATTAGTTCTATAGGAAATTAACGCAGTTATTAATCACCACTCGTATATTTCAGGAACATTTAGCATGGAACATTTTCAGCACTTCACCAACAACATTCGAAGTCCCGAACTTTCGTCCTCAAACCCTCAAAACCCACCAAAAAATTCATGAATACTACCTATTCAAACATTCACAATTTCCTAGAGATCCCACCCACACTATTCTCACATACAAGTCAACGCGCAACTCGGCTAGCTGGCGTGAGTTTGCACGGCCCATACACGAACGAGTTTTGTTTATTTGTAGCCGAGCAGACACACGGTGGCATAAACACGCACGTGTAAACACGGGCTCTGCAGACGCCGAGAAAAGACACAGACGGGCAAGGTGCGTTCAAAAGTACGGGCCTGATACTAAAAAATGCGCGTGTGTAAACAATGCAACGTCCGCACATGGCTTCCGTGGACGCTGCAGGCCTCGCAGCTGTGAGCGTTGCTGTGAGCGTTGCTGTGCGCGTTGATGTGAGCGTTGCTGTGAGCGTTGATATGAGCGTTGATGTGAGCGTAGATGTGAGCGTTGATGTGAGCGTTGATGTGAGCGTTGATGTGAGCGTTGATGTGAGCGTTGATGTGAGCGTTGATGTGAGCGTTGATGTGCGCGTTGATGTGAGCGTTGCTGTGAGCGTTGCTGTGAGCGTTGCTGTGAGCGTTGCTGTGAGCGTTGCTGTGAGCGTTGCTGTGAGCGTTGCTGTGAGCGTTGCTGTGAGCGTTGCTGTGAGCGTTGATATGAGCGTTGATGTGAGCGTAGATGTGAGCGTTGATGTGAGCGTTGATGTGAGCGTTGCTGTGAGCGATGATGTGCGCGTTGTTGTGAGCGTTGCTGTGAGCGTTGATGTGCGCGTTGATGTGAGCGTTGCTGTGAGCGTTGCTTTGAGCGTTGCTGTGAGCGTTGATGTGAGCGTTGCTGTGAGCGTTGATACGAGCGTTGATGTGAGCGTAGATGTGAGCGTTGATACGAGCGTTGATGTGAGCGTAGATGCGAGCGTTGATATGAAGGATTCGTGAGCGTTGAAGTGAGTGATTCGTGAGCGTTGCTGCTAGTGATCCGTGAGCGTTGCTGTTAGTGATCCGTGAGCGTTGCTGCTAGTGATCCGTGAGCGTTGCTGTTAGTGATCCGTGAGCGTTGCTGTTAGTGATCCGTGAGCGTTGCTGTTAGTGATCCGTGAGCGTTGCTGTTAGTGATCCGTGAGCGTTGCTGTTAGTGATCCGTGAGCCTTGATGTCAGCGATTCGTGAGCGTTGATGTAAGTAATTCACTTGCGTTGATGGTAGTGTTTGGTTCATGAGCGTTACTGTGAGTAATTCGTGAGCGTTGCCGAGTGCGATTAGTGCACATCGTTGTGAATTATTCGTGTGGGCGATCTCTGTGTGTTACAGTGTATGGTTTGTTTTGTAATTGCAATTTGTCATGGAAAGGTTGAATATTGCACTCAAATTGAAAGTGACCATCGCAGAATTATTATATATTAACAGCATTATTTGCAATAGCATTTCTCAGTTTACTATTCTTGTGGCGAGTTGTTGAGCAACTAGAGAGAGACACATGTTGTAGTGAGGTAAAAATTTCCCTTTATCGCCTTGCAAAAATATTGCAGAATGAGCATTTATTCCGCTGAGTTTATCTAAATGACTTGCACAATGAAACGAAACTCTAAGGCACACTTGAATAGCGTAAAATTACAAACAATAGCTCTTAAACACATTGAAACTATGATTAACCAAAAATATTGGTTAATCTATGTGACTATGACTATGTGACTATGCATCACGAATACACAATTGTGACTATGCTTCACGAATGCAAAATTGTGACTATATGCTTCACGAATACGAAACCGAGACTTAGCGGCAATACGTTGGAGTGTAGACAGAACGCCATTTGTATCGAGGTGTGAATAGTACGTCATGATAAAAAAATTAGCTCAAAATATGTCATCAATATGTGAAGAAAATGCATGCATTTTAATCTCCCCTCAAAAATACCCCAAGCTCAATATTCCACTGCAGATGTTAAAGCTGTTTGCTGAACGCAAATATTTACTGAGCATAAAACGCTTCTTCCCTGTTGACACGCAGACGAGAGTGGTAAAAATATAAATATATTTCGTTGCGTGAATGCAAACGCTAATACGAGCAAATGCTGTACCGCCAGGAGAAATTTCGTCTCTATTTGTATGAGTTATTTATTTTCCAGCCCATGAAATATTATTGTACCTTGTTTAGTGTATGTTTGATACGAGAGGTAATTAATCCTTTTTTTCTTGCAGATCATGATTAGAAGGTACTGAGTATCGAACGAACTCGAGAGCATTATTACTATCTCACGAATAAAGAAGTGCGTTAGAAATACAGTCTTATAGCATTTTGTAGTTATTTTTTGTTGTGTAGGATATAGGAATTTTTTCAGAACTTTACAGAAGCTCACATAGCAGTGGTTGATATCGACTGCAAAATAACACAGCAGTGTCACTCCAAAAGCCAAACTTAAAAATAGGTCTGTTCACTTTCTGGCACAAAACTAAGCGGTACAGAAGGCATTCAAGATGGGGGTGACTTTTCCGAACACAAACAGAACCGTGCTATTATTTTCTGCATTCCTGGTTTTATGGAACTGCTGCTCCTGCAGTTCCGCAACTGCCGAAAGTTTCGTGAAGCGCAACGCTGAGGAGGAAACTTTGTACGCTGACGAGCCCCCCACGCTGCCGCCGGACTTTAATATCTGCGACCTGAAGGGCAGTCACCCCATTTACTGTTACTGCAACTACATCACACCCAATGACGTGAGTATGCGTTTTTACATTGTACGACTACTGGTTATGTTGGCACGCAATTAGTTTCATTTTAACACGCTCAAAAGGAGAACGCGTTTTTACATTGTGCGATTACTTATTTAAGTTGAGACCTAATTAATTTCCCTTTTGCAAGCTCAAAATGAGCTAGTTATGCTATGATTTGTTATAAACTTACGTATTTGGATTGAAATCCATTTAATTGTAGTTGTAACTATGTGGAGATGGTTTGTGTTTTGCCAAAATTCCTGTTTTCTCAGTGATATTCATTTTCATGATACACGCTGGTAGAATGGATACTCGTACACTCGTATGTATTCATGCCCAACGAAAACGCAAGCAAAGAGACGGATATTGAGCACAGCACTTACGTGAATCGATGTCAGTCAGCATACAGATGTCAAGACCCAGTCGGCCACAAGGACGAGGATAAACCATCATTACATAACTCCCAACCTCGAACTCAACACCTAAGCTCTCGAATTCAAAGCGTAAGCCCTCAAACTCAAACTATAAACTCAATATTTAAACCGTTAAACTCAACATCTAAGCCGACAACTCAACACCTAAACCCTCAAGTTCAACACAGCGAATACCTCAGCTCTCGAATTCAATACCTAAGCCCTTAACTCAACACCTAAGCTCTTGACACCACACCTAGGCCCTCAAACTCAATACCTAAGCTCTACCTACACTCAACACCTAAGACCTCGAACTCAGTACCTAAGCTCGCCCATGCCTAAACTGAGCAGGCGACAGAAGGGAACTGCTGGATCATAGACGACATGTCGTCCGACTCCAACGAGCACATCTGGGAGGGCCTGAGCACCCAGTCCGGCATCCAGAGCCTCACGCTGCACCTCCGCTCCGACGGCATCCTCCACAAAATTCCCACCATAGCCATCCAGCATCTGCCCAACATCAAGTCTTTTGAGGTAACTTTGGTCTTATTTTACTACAGTTGGGAACTATTGAGATGATTATGTGAATAATCGTGTCATGGTTTTTCATTTTCCTTCTCAGTTGTTTGTCAATAAATTCAGAGTACATTCAGTCAAGTTAAATTATTGTTTTTAGACGTTCTAAACCTTTTTATTAGGTATGACTTTTAACGTATAAATTTTACTTTAAGAATGTACGTTGATTAATTCATTTCTTGATTTTGATTCTTTTAATCGGAACTTATTTCTGTTGTATTGTAAAAAGACAGTTTTTCTTCTCCTTTTTTGTCTCTACTCTAACTACTGGAATTGAAAAAGAGATAAGAATATTTAAGTCATTAGTAACGTACGAGAGAAATTTCATTGCAGGACACAAAATGGTTTATTAACAATTTCTGAACGTAGTACTTACTTTTATGCAAAGTATGTACACACCAAAAATATCTTATTTATTATAAAATCACACACCTTGTAAATTATTTGCCAAAACCTTTCTCTCTGCATAAATACCGATATTTTTTTACATTTAAGGAGGGCTTTGGAAAAGTTGAATCACGTCTATATCAAAATTTCAGATTCATTTTTTAAAGTTAGCTCATGTAATGCAGAGCAGATACAACTTTTTCTCCTAACAAATAGTGAATGATTCCTGCCCAAATGCTGAATAATATTTAATTTTAAATTTTCCTCTATGTCACATAGACTAGTTTATTGCTGACAAGATGTCAGGGACGCCCTTAGAATGACTGCTGGCTTATATTTGCATCATTCACATCAAGAAGTTACAAAAACACCGCAGGAAAAACAAAAAACTTCCTAGCGGGATTTTATTTATTGAAAGTCAAGTTATCCCTCAAAGTCACTGCTTCTCTCGCATAATATTTCTATTTCGCTATAAAGTGAATGCAACTGATGAAACCTTTTATTTAGGTGCAATACGGCACAATTCGGGCCATCCTGCCGTTCAACTTCGCCAATTCGTCCACCCTGGAAAAAATTTCGCTCGCGCGCAACTCGATCGAGCGGCTCGAGAGCAACGCGTTCGCCAACCTGCCTTCTCTGACAACCCTCAACTTCGGCGAGAACCACTTGACGGATATCAACCGGGGAGTTTTTGTCAACTTGCAAAAGTTAACCCACCTCTCCATGGACAGAAACAACATCACAGGCATTGAAGATCGCGCTTTTATGGAACTTCATAAGCTCGTCGAATTGAAACTTTTCACGAACCAGATCAAGGTGAAGTTTGATTTTGTTATATTGTAAAAAATTATCATTAGGAGAGTTTTATTAGGAATTTTCAGTTGGAGGTGAGCTACTCTTTACAAGCAAAATTAACGGATAATTTCATGATATGTTTTCAAGTTGAAATTTCATTTTAATGCAGCATGTTTCTACCGGAAAGGTTAAGTTAGGAATTTAAGAAAATCTTTGCTGTAATTCGTGGTTTTGTTTCTGCGAAACAAACACATTTTCCATTGAAAGCAAACATACTTCGAGAAATGAAGAAGAGAGATTTCCACTAACAATCAAAGTGCCTCACAATATATTACGCACAATTTACATTCAGAGAGCTATTTATGTACAGTAAAAAAAATTATCGTTCAGTGGAAGCAAGAGCACAATTGGGTTCAATAGTTTCAATTCATTGAGCTACAGATGCTATTTTTCTGGACTGTTTGCTTAAGCTGTTTCTCGGCATGATGATATGGTTATAAATTTCGGGAAGCGTTAAATTCTACTTGCATTCGTGCCAACACCAAACATTTTCTATTGACGCTGTTCACAGTCAGAAAAATTTCACCTGCTGTGATATGAAAGGGAAATATTCTAAGTTATTCGTGTCGGTTAGATAATACCCGAAATTCAATTCCATTTAAGTTATAAAAAGCTACAATGCAAATAGTGTGGAATTATTATTAGCTTTCAACGACATTGTTTTTCGTAAATCTGAATTCTTATGATGCTTACATAATATCTTTGCAACTTTTGAATTAAATTTTCCTATGTCATTGGAGTAATCTTTACTTTTATCGAGGACTCTGAAATCCATCGAAATATATTCATATTCGTCGGTTAGCAATCCCAATATCATTATCATTAACCATATCATCATCCAATTATAATTCAAATGCTGCCGTAGCTTGCTATTCCTAATCGCGACTAGAATCCAATCTGCTCGTGAATTTCTCTGAATTCCGTCCCAAAGCCTCGTGATTACGTAGCCACGTATGGAGGCATTTACCCTGAGCTACATTTTGCCCCTACCTTGCCACTAAGCCTGCTACACATTTCTCTACTCATCCTGTCTCTTATTCTGCCACTAATCGAGACGTTGAATTCCCTTCCCAGGCGATTGTTCCAGCCACTTTCAAAGGGCTGAAGAACCTGCAAATCTTGGACCTCCACATGAACCGCTTGGACGTGATCGGAGACCACACTTTCAAGGCCCTCAAGAGTCTTCAAGAGCTGGACCTTCGAGGGAACTCCATTAAATACATCGCCCCTGATGGCTTCGTCGGTCTCAACAAACTCAAAAGTCTCACTTTACAGGCAAGTTTCCTTTGAGAATGTCACCAAAATTTACTGTCTGTATTGTCCCGAAAATAATGTTTGATTAAATGGTCTTTTGTCTTTGTCTTAACACTAGACCGAGAAAAAGTTGTTGATATGAATTACAAGTTTCACCTTAAACACAAGCTTAGTGCACGATTGCCCTACGGAAATTTTTGTTTGCATAGTCAGAGTAAATGATGGGTGGAATTTATTTTCATTAGCAATAGAATTTAGTAAAGGTTGAGCGTCAATTTTATCAAATTTTAGAGTACAATTGCGGGGTTATTATCTTACATATGGAAGTAAAATTCTTTATCTCTGAATATAAAACAGAGAGAATTTAGTCTCCGAATTCGAGTTAAGCTTTTGACTTTAATAGCACATGAGAAGCGATACTTTGTTAAGCAAATTTTAAATTCCAAACTATGATAAAGGAGAGACAAATCAAATAAAATACTGTAATTCCAAAAAATGTGATGGAACTCACATGGTGCTCGTTTGAGTTTCACATTTCCTGAAGAAATCTAATAACTAAACGATTCATCGAAAATAATTTAAAGAATTTAATAAGCTGAGAATCTACTACTCGTTTATTGAAAATGTTGCCAAAGTGAGAAATCGTGGCCACTTTGTTTTAATGGGGTTAATTTTTTATTCACCATGAATAATGCGACCCAAAAAGGCCGAAATAAGTTGGCACGCGGATGACACACAATAATTGATGGTTCATTAAAAATATCAAACCCCCTTACACGATAATGACGCATGTTAACTCGCGTACTTTAGCTGCGAGCATTTTTTTACTGTCGGGGCATCATACACAATTTTTAAAAATTTAATTTCAACTTTTTGCCGTGACAAAATTTGTCCGTCCAGGCAACTCAGGGCTGCAAAAAGCCGTGCAATCCCGAGAGTACGGTGCAGCATTCAACAAAGTACTATTGATAATGAACCTGAAAGAACATCCCAAGTGTTTCAGATTCGATCACCAAAATTTAAAATAATTCACTCATTTGAGCTTTTTTCCGGGAGTTGAGAAGTGCAGAAACACCTGCTTCTTAGCTAGAACGCTCCTTTAAATCGAATGAATGGTTGTGTCCACAGGACAACAAGCTGTTGACGCTGGGATCAACGGTGTTCGCTGAGACGACGGAGTTGATGAAGCTCGACATCCGCAACAACGTGCTCGAGACGCTCACGCTGGAGACTGTCGAGCCCATCATGGAAAACCTGAACAACCCGCACATGCAGTTCCTTGCTGACGGTCTGTAAACTATACTGGCAATTGCACTAAAATGTTGATTTATCGCAACTAATGTATCTGTATCTCAAATCAATTTTTGATTGAATATTCTTCATTATTGAATGAAAATTTTAGCTTGAATAATGTAATAACCACAATTAAAATAGGTATCATCATCGTTGATTTAAGGTTCTGACTGCTTGTTCATTTTTCCCTAAATTCAGTTTAATTTTTTTATTCGCATAATCGCCTCAGAATCATACTCTACCTCGCTTTAGGTAGACGTTGGCGAAATTCAGAAATTATTGTTTATCTTCATTTTGATATTCGAGCACCAACCTTGTAAACAAAAACATTTATAACCAAAAGCAACGTAGAATTGCCAAATCCATCCTAACATAACCTGTTCTGTTTTAAGTTTCAAAACAAATTAATAAATTCAGAATAAATCGCGGATAACTTGCCGCGTATAAACTTGTGCATTGATTTACCGCCGTATTGCGACCGCGGGCTGCCCTAATGCAAAAGATAATTTTGGTTCCCTTGATTTCGGCGTAGCAGATTTCCCAGTCCGGAGGTGAGAAAACAAAATATTACAAGTCCTAACAAGAACTCACTAACTCTTCATTGACTCACCTTTGAAATATTCATTTTGAAAGTACAAGTAAGTACACGAAGCTTAGATATGTATAAAATATATCAATTAGACTTTGTTCTCCAGGTTGATATTGGTAGGAAATGAAAATCCAGCGATTCGTCCTTAAAATAAAACCAAAATTCTTGTTCATTTGCTACATATCAGCAAGAAATAGATCTCGCAATTCACCGTTAAAGACTCAATTAAACCGCATCTTTTGCTCAAAATTTATAATAAACAAAAATATAGTGAATTCATCTATCAAAAAATCAGTCAGATCCTATTTTCTTGCTTTATTTGAGTTGCAAACCCAGATTGAGTATTTGCCTCCGAAAAAGTCAATTAAACTGTATTGCTCTCCCAATGTTGGTAGGAAACCCAAATTAAGCTATTCAAACTTGAAAAAGTCAATTAAACAATACTTTCCAGGTCAATATTGGTAAAAGAGCAAAAATTCAGCACTTCAGTCACGAAGAAGTAATTTACATCATATTTCTAGTTCAATATTTGTAAGAAACAAAAATCGAGGGCTTCGGCCTTCCGCTCGCCACGCCAGCCTCAAAGCGCCGGTGCGGCGTTGCTCGCTCGCTAGAAAGCCATATTTTCGAGCCATAATGCGGACGCTGCAGTCCATGAATCACACCACTCCGACATTCCGTAAAATCCAGAATCCAATACTCTATAATAAATACTGACAAATTCCTACTAGGCCATAGAGATGCTAATGTCTTAGCGCGGTCGCCCGATCAATACAGCACACCTTCATCAATATCTGTCCAGTTAGGAGATCATTTTTCCATCAGGGTTTTATTATTTCTACATGCGTTGAGACTGCACAAATTTCTACACTTTTCTGTAAGCCTTCACCTGGTCATAAAATATAGCGTGATATTTCCTGAGGTGACAAATGTTTTTCTGTTTCTCGACAGACTGAGGCTAAATATTTCACCAGAAAAGATCTCATCATTACATAAAAAGTATTACGCTGACCTAGCTTCGTTTTCTTTTCTCGCTCTTTTATTTATGGTTCTGAATTTCTGAGCTCAAATTTGTGTATTGTTGAAGCATCTTAAGAGCTCATAAGCAAAAATTTTATGTACAAATATACTATTGGAACAAATATCTAAGTCGTATTGGCTATGGTTCTTTCGAACGAACCTTCTGAATTTTAACGGGTCCGATCCCAATTATTAAAATACTCGTAGATAAGCATCAAATTCGGTAAAAGTACAAGACTTGAGCCATTTCAGAGTGCAGAGTTGGTTCTAATTCCTCCCTCCCGCACACTTGTTCTTGAATTCATTTTCAACCTGACGTCAGCTGTACGAAGTTATTTAAAACTTTACAATCGTATAATAAATGTTACTAAAATGTTTTAATATCACTAATTCTAACATTATGCATGAATATTTTACGTTGTGCATTTTAGTAAAAATCGTGTACTCAATTACGATAAATTTATTCATATCTCTTTTTTTTTGTACTACTGTGGTAGGGGCATCGAAAAAATATCTCACTACATTAATTCCTCGCAGACAAGGTAAAGAAGAGAGCATGAGAGCAGCTTGCATTAGCACACTAAAAATTGAGGAAAAAATGGACATGGACCTCCGGCTGTAGTTAGCAATGTCATCTGAAAAACCCATTAAAAACTTGATCGCAGAAAAATTCAGCTAACACTCCCAACATACGTGTGTCCCAGTTACCCTTCTCAAACTTATATAATATTTTCTCTATAATTTTTTGGGAAATTAGTTGAATTATTTCACGTTTTCGATGTTCATTGTAATATTTTGAAAATGAAGAGTTTGCCGTTGTTGTAAGAGCACGAGGAAGAATTGAAATAAAACAATACCTCTGCAATAATCGAGACAGACATGGAGTAAAACTGAGAAATTAGGAGTTTAAATTATATCTGATTAGATTAGATTTATATTAGATTAGATATAGATTAGATGTAAATTAAATTTAGAAAAAATACAGATATTTAGGATAGATTTGATAAGATTAGAATAATAAGGTAATTATGTACATGAATTATCATGAAAAAACAAAATTAACTAAAATGTGCTCGCTTGTATATCTCTAACAAGGCTTCTTTTCGATTGCCTGGGTTCTAAAGAGCACCTAAGTTCTGGATTTTTTTTTTTGATGTATCAAACAATCTTAAATAAGCGTTTCGGTTTTCACCTATACATGTACACATATATTTCTTCCATCATAAAAATATTCATACAATATTCTTTACGAACACATATTGAATTCGTTATTTATACTGCAGGAACTACGCATTTACCCTCGCATCTTACTCGTAAATTTCCAATATAAAACTCAAGAATGAATACACATTAGGCAGTTTTTTACCCATTTTTCACTTTGGGAAGGTCATCAACTTTTTTCTTCATTGGAATTTCTCTCCCACTTTCTACGCATGCGCTCTCGACCGATCACGGCCATGGCAATTCTGTTATTTTACCGTTTGCGGGCCCAGCTATAATGGAATATTTTTGCCTTGTTTTTTTAGACGCCTTCCCAGCCCTGTTATGACCCCTCGGTAGCAAGCTCTCGTTCAATCATCGGCCACCCTCCTTCCTCCTACCTCAGCTAGCCTCCGTACCGTAGCGTAAATGTACAAACCTTAATACCCGTTATAAAACGCTAGTCTACCATATTTTGTGCGCAACCACCATTCAAAATTGTCTGTGTCGTTCTCTGGATCGGAGTATTTTGATATGAGGTAAATCGGATAAAAAATTAGATGAATTTAATATCGCAACGATAATGGACTACGACACACAGCTGCCATTATGATTTAGACACGCAGTATCTCATTATGTAGTAGCAAACAGCGAAATAGCACTCAGCTTTTGAGGTTGTATGCGTAAAAACGCATAGATACGGTATTCATCCAGGTAAATCGTAGCGAGGAACTCGATATGTTTAAACTTGGGCTCAATGAAACTTTCCATCAGATCACTGAAGGAATCAGATCAGGGCTGCATATACACATGGCAGCCGAAAATCTCATAATAACCCAAATAATATTGCCATGAATATTCCGTCTACTAGAACCCAAAAATACTATGTAGAAATTATTGTTCAAGTTAAAACTTACACTCGACAAATCAAAAAGCCTGTCTTACTGGCAGTATTCCTGTAAAATAACTTCTACTAAAACTTTGATACTTTTTCAAAAGTTCCTATTACTTCAACAATCTGCCTATATAATCTCAGAGAACGATTTATCAGAATTTTCACCTATTGCTGTCAATGGTATGCAAGCACAAATATGTTTTTCGAATGTTATAGCCCATACATACACATATAGTAATAAAAGTGTGAGAGTTAAATCTGTAAGTAAAGTGTGCTGCAAACCAGCGCTGTACTGTAAATTGAAATGACATTTTCAAAAGGAAGTCTGCGCCGATAAACTAGTCAAAATGCTATCAATTTTTATCTCACATCACCTACCAAATGTTTCTCAGAAATTCACTTCTTTGGATCTCGGATTCCCTGACCCGATTCGAGGCTCAGGAATCCCGGGAATCGCCAACTGATTTTCGACTCCAAAGTCGAGCGAAAATAAATTAATTTTTAAACGTAAATGAATGGTTTCTGCGGAAGCCTGCAGAGGATCCCTGAATTAGCATGTGACTCATTATTCATCAGAAGTTGGGGCCCAAATATTCATCTATTCCACTTAAGACTGCGGTCATTAGCAATTTGCACGGACGCCCTTCTATCTTGGCTTTGTTCCATGAAGGCCTTTGTTCACCCTAGCGAACAATTGCCTTCTTCTTAACCACTTTTGGCTGAAATAAGAGTTTTCCTCCAAGCTTTGACTGGCGTCGATTATTCGGCAAGTGTCCCGGCATCTCAGATCCAGAGACTGACGTCGTTTGCAACTCAAGGAAGCTTGCAATAAGAATTTGAAGGCATTTTTTTAAAGGGTATCGCGAGAGAGACCTGAATATTTTCTGAGACTTCACCTTTGGTTTTAAAAATGGCTGCTAATACTGACTGTCGTATTCCAGTTATCTTCGCTGCGTTGGGGCGTTTGCTGAATAGCCTTTAAACTTTGCGAAATTAACTCGTTTTTAGGGTTAACTAATGTTGACACACGGCATGACATTATGACCTGCTGATATTCCGACTACCTCTGTTCAATTAATTCTTCGATTTTTTTCATTGCTGTCACTCGGCTCACTCATTTTTCCTTATATATAGAAACTATAAATTTGAAAAGTTATTATAGAACGCTTGTACCTAAATCAAACAATTTTCAAGTTATCAAACTTTAGGCATGATTTCGACTTTCTAACAGTAAAATTATCCCAGAAAAAATAATTTTCAGTAATACGAGCATGCCTCGCAATTCACTCATGTCTGCAGCACAACCAAGGCCATCGCCTCGACTAGGCTAATTTCTTGGGCGATTCCCTGCCGACGGCGCCGCTAATCCGTCGTGGCTGAGACCTGAGTTTCATTACGGACGCTCTGCTCTTCAATGGCCAATCCTTGTCAATTGAGGCGTTGCTGTCAGCTCGTAATGCTCTTTGGCGAGCGGCTATTATGAACTGCTCTTTAGAGAACTCTCTCTTTGCTGAGCTGCTTTTAGGTGAGCTGCTCTTTGGCGAGCTGCTATTATGAACTGCTCTTTAGAGAACTCTCTCTTTGCTGAGCTGCTTTTAGGTGAGCTGCTCTTTGGCGAGCGGCTATTATGAACTGCTCTTTAGAGAACTCTCTCTTTGCTGAGCTGCTTTTAGGTGAGCTGCTCTTTGGCGAGCGGCTATTATGAACTGCTCTTTAGAGAACTCTCTCTTTGCTGAGCTGCTTTTAGGTGAGCTGCTCTTTGGCGAGCGGCTATTATGAACTGCTCTTTAGAGAACTCTCTCTTTGCTGAGCTGCTTTTAGGTGAGCTGCTCTTTGGCGAGCGGCTATTATGAACTGCTCTTTAGAGCACTCTCTCTTTGCTGAGCTGCTTTTAGGTGAGCTGCTCTTTGGCGAGCTGCTATTATGAACTGCTCTTTAGAGAACTCTCTCTTTGCTGAGCTGCTTTTAGGTGAGCTGCTCTTTGGCGAGCTGCTATTATGAACTGCTCTTTAGAGAACTCTCTCTTTGCTGAGCTGCTTTTAGGTGAGCTGCTCTTTGGCGAGCTGCTATTATGAACTGCTCTTTAGAGAACTCTCTCTTTGCTGAGCTGCTTTTAGGTGAGCTGCTCTTTGGCGAGCTGCTCTTTGGTAAGCTGCATTTTGGTAAGATGATATTTAGTTAGCTATTCTTTTTAGTGAGAGACAAAAGAGGTGTCCCCTTGAAAGAGGTGTTCTCATATGTACTCTTGGTAGAGGTGCTCTGGGTGAGGAATTTTTGGGAGATGTGCTCTTAGGAAAGATTGTCTTGGGAGATGAGAGCTTCAGAGATGTGTTTTGGGAGAGTCGCTCTTGTGGCAGATGTTAGCTCACCACTTTTTTGGGAACCTGCTTCTTGCGCATCGTTTTTGTATTTCATGAGCGTTCGCAGCTCTAATTGCCCATTCAAAAGCTTAGCCCAAGTTTAATATTTCGGTTGACCTTCTCAGGTACAAGAAAATAACAGGGGACATTTTCACGCTATTATGAAGTATCTTTTCATGTCAGTAGCATTGAATTTTGATTTTCATACGTTATTGACTACCGTTTTTGTAGCTGTAACTTTGATTGATATTATTATTTGAATGCATTAATTTTGCAAATATTTTAATAATACGCGCTCGACTAGTCACTTTGGCAATGAGTGGAAAAAAATTCAAATTCATTTTATGAGAATCCCACAACGAAACCATTGGTTCAATATCACATTTTCAGCAAAAAAATGGAACAGATTCTCTAAATAAACGATGAAAATACAAGTTTGTTCATTAGTTACTTAGATAAAAACATTCGATGAAAGTTTCCAATGGGTATGTGTTAACAAAATTGAGCAGCGTAACCTCAGGGAAAAGGCGCACGAGCAAAAAGACAAGCCAAGGATCAATTACCACTATATCTATTTCATACTACCATGCTCTCAGTGACCTGAAACGGTCTCAGATTTGTATGGAACAATTTCTGCATATTGACAGAACAGATATCTGGCATTAACCAAAACATTGGTCAGTGACCATATTTAGCCGGGATTAAGACTCCAAGTTCAAAAACCTTAACTCTTTTCACTAAATTGCAAGTGCATCATAAGTTGAAATCAATAAAAACTATTGTGGACTTCAATTGAAGAAACTCAGAAAATGATTTCTCCCTAGCATTGTGAATTTCATTTAATAAAATATTAATGATGAAATTATTTCTTACCCAGTATTGTGAATTTCATTTAGAATATGATGAAAATAATTTCTCCCCCGTTTTGTGAATTTCATTTAATAAACGAAGAAAATTATTTCTCCCCAGTGTTGTGAATTTCATCTAATAAACGAAGAAAATTATTTCTCCCCAGTATTGTGAATTTCATCTAATAAACGAAGAAAATTATTTCTCCCCAGTATTGGGAATTTCATTTAGAATATGATGAAAATAATTTCTCCCCCGTTTTGTGAATTTCATTTAATAAACGAAGAAAATTATTTCTCCCCAGTATTGTGAATTTCATTTAATAAACGAAGAAAATTATTTCTCCCAAGTATAGTGAATTTCATTTAATAAATGATGAAAATTATTTCTAACCCAGGCAACAGTTTCCGGTGCGACGACCGCCTGACTTGGATGTTTCGTTTGATGAACACCTCGCAGTCGTCGCTGGTGCGCCACGGCCTGTCCGACATCTACTGCTACCTGGAGGGCGCCCCGCTGCCTACCAGACTCACCACCGTCGACACCGTCACCTACGACCACGTCACCACTCCACTTGGCATAGGTAGGGATGGTGTTTTGTTTCAATCACGTTGATACTGGCATAGGTAGGGATGGTGTTTTTTTCAATCACGCTGGTACTGACATAGGTTGGGATGGGGCTTTGTTTCAATCACGTTGATACTGGCATAGGTAGGGATGGTGTTTTTTTCAATCACGTTGATACTGGCATAGGTAGGGATGGTGTTTTTTTCAATCACGTTGATACTGGCATAGGTAGAGATGGTGTTTTGTTTCAATCACGCTGGTACTGACATAGGTTGGGATGGGGCTTTGTTTCAATCACGTTGATACTGGCATAGGTAGGGATGGTGTTTTTTCAATCACGTTGATACTGGCATAGGTAGGGATGGTGTTTTTTTCAATCGCGTTGATACTGGCATAGGTAAGGATGGTGTTTTATTTCACATAGTGTGGTACTGGCATATGTAGGGATGATGTTTTATTTCAACCACGCTGATACATGCAGTATCTCACATTGTTTTTTTCTGATGCCGTCTCGTTATTGTCAGGACTCTCCGGCAGTTACACTTGGTCCTCATTTCAACTACTTGTGGCGAGTGAGGAATTATGTCCATGATTTTCTACATTACAAATAAATAAAGACCGGGCTGGCAACGTGGGCTAATGAACCGACTCTCCTTCACCAGCATGGCGAAAGCTCTTAACCATTTGACCACATCAGACCGATGCAGTGGTCCCTTCCATGTATAAACGCCCAAATTACTTTACTTGGTGAAATAATATTGGCATCAGTGCTTACTTGCGCTTAACCCCGTTACTTTAATAAGGATTGTCTTGATAAGTCGATTGAAAAAAATTCAATTACTCTCAAGAAAATTAAATAAAAGTTATAATTACTCACTTATTCCGACATCACTTTGTGAGTCTGTGGGACGTTATGTAAGGTTTGTTGTGGTTCCTTTTGACCAATTGAGCATATAAAACCTAGTTTTTTATTTTGTCTATACCACCCCGCGGCTATAGTGTTTTTTGCTTTAATGAGAACGCAAAAATTATTCAGCCAACCATATTCCATGGCTGTTCACCTGAGAGAACAAGTCATGATTTTTCCTTATGAATAAATAATCATCAGAGCTACTTGCCACTAATTTGGCGTAAATGAACTCAGTGTGGTTCACTGTGTGTTAAAACACAAATACTCAAAGCGCAATTGCTTAGCGTACTGTAGAGTTCATACTGCAACTTTCACGGTCGACAACGCAATGCGCAAGAGACTACAGAGTCTCAAACTACGCTGAAACTGGCTGCGTTCCCCTTTAGTCTAAAGCTCTTATTCCGGTGCCAAATTTTGCCCAGCTTGCTCGGTTCCCATATATTTGAATGAAGGAAGGGTGAGATCAACTACTTTAATATTCTTAAGCCTGACAACTCAAACATATTTTCATTTTACTGATCACGACACGCTATCTAATGCTAGTCACTTCTGGCATAACTTTTCCTCCTTCCCATACTCTATTGTTCGAAAAAAAAATCCAGAAGAGAACGGCATAAGGAGTTTTATTTATCAGACACCAGCCAAAGTTTTGGAAGTCCTTTTTCATTTATTTTACTCAAAGTCACGAATAATTTATCTCGAATGTCGTAGCTGTCAAAACGGAGTTCCGGCCCACACAATTTTACAGCATTTTCCTTTGTTCCTCTGGTAGACAGTTGAAGACGAGCACGTTCCCGTTCAAGCGTAGAAGCTGTCCGTGGTAGTACTCGAATTCTGGAGTCCATATTTTATGTAGCAACGGCATTTTCTGAATGAGGCCCTTTTGAATGTTGCCATCTCATGTCCCTCATGTTTAGATATTTGTCGCTAGTTCTATGGCGCTATCCTCCGCTATGATCTATGGAGCAATACCAGGTCTCCGCAATTCTCTCTAATTTATTGCCACTTCCCTTTTGGCCGGTTCTGGACAAAGAGCCGATTCCTGTCTTCCGAGTAGTTGGTCAAGAAATGATACTATTGTTTATGAGCTTTCTGGGTCAAGTTGAGCGATGGAAGACGTCTTGTAACGGCCCCAACATGGTCCATAGATTCTTTTGGGGCCGAGTCTCCCAGGGTCGAAATGAACTTCAGCGAATAGGGCTCATCCAGGAAAAGTCATCTTAGATCTGTCCGCAGTCTTGCTCAGGCAGTGCCGCTCCTCTTCATGTATATTCCAAGTGTTCATTCCTCGCACACATGGTCCATTCACTGGTCCCGAGAAGGAGATAATTCGATCATCCTTTTCTTTACTCTTTCGTTTTGTATTCGATGAGTTCTTTTGACACATAAAATTGCTCATGTATATTTCTAATCTTTTCCATCACAGGTTTTCATGCTGCTTTCAAATTCTATTGCTATTTTCCCAGAGTCTCACATTTCATGTAATTTTTATTTTTCTTTGGTAATTAATCTTGTTATCCCATTATTAATCTTACTATATATCTGCAAAAATCTGATTAATTTTTCATCAATACAATTTATTATAATAATAGTAACAGTGCCATATATATATGTATGTATATACATGGGTTTTAAAAAAGCGGTTTAAAAAATGTTTTACAATCAATATCGAATTTTTCGTCCGGTAACAGATGAATGTACTTAACTTCCAGCTTATGATACCGACTTCATTACCGCAGGCGTTTGAATAAAACTTTCAGAACGTGGACTCAAATACTCACATAATATTCAAGCATCAGAATAAATGTACTTCACGGTCACCGTATCTGAAAATCGGCATCAAAAAAACTTGAGCGATGGTAAAGCCTGTGAAAAGCTTAATTAATAGTATGACTGATTGTCTTTGTCGAACATTGCTGACTGCCGTCATTTTTAACGGAGCAAAGTTCTCTACCAGATAATAAATTTCATTTGGCTGTGATCTGAAAAACAATTGCTAAAAACAAGGGTTTATATTACCAAACATATATTTATATTGACATGTATTAGTACAGAAGTACCTTATAAATATATTTACCTGGTAAGTATTTTAAAAATAAGGCTTGAAACTGTGACTCCATACAGTATAAAAATATTTATTTTCTGTTAACGAGTTTAACCAAAATATAGCATAAATATCATTCATGGCGAATGCTTTAGAATAGCTGAGCATTGCCATCATATCGTCCCTAGCTGCAGCTAAATAATGAATAGGAGTTGAAATCATTGCGGAGGAAGAAATACTCACTTTTATTATTGCGTGCACGCATTTAGTACTTATTTTAACAATGTCAGTTAATGAGGTATTTCACTCTACTCATTTTGTCTGAATATCGCCTAATTTTCTAACTCGATTTGAAAAAGTTAATAATATGGTAGAAAATTTTTTTAGAAATAGCTTTTTGAGGAAAAAATTTCAAGTTTCTCATCCGCTAGTCAATTTTTGACATCGTTGGCTGTCGTTTTTTCTCCTATATGTTTTCCATTCCTCTTTCAGCCAGCGTTCAATGTGACTCTTGAGAGTGTTCTAAGCCAATGCAACTGAGTACATTAAATAAGAACATGACGCTAGTCTAAGAATATGAACGCATGAATGTTGTTGAAAAAGAGTTTTTTAATCTGCTAAGAGGAAGTGCATTATCAAAAATGAGAGGATTTTCAACGCTTTGCTGATCACATGGTTGAACTAAATTGTCAAGCCATTCATTAAAGTCATATTATTTGAAGGCATCTGGACGTGCTCGGACGTACACAACACATAACTGCACACACTGCACCTGAGCAGTGCAAATTCGCTCCTTTACTTGAAGGTAGTCAAATTAACGCTGGTGTCGTTATTTTGGACCATCTTTCTCGACGCTTGCAATTGAGATTGAAGTTGGTTCCGTCAATCCAGATGAGCGTCTTACTAGTAAATCTCGCATACTTACTAGTAAATCTCGCATACTTACTAGTAAATCTCGCATACTTACTAGTAAATCTCGCATACTTACTAGTAAATCTCGCATACTTACTAGTAAATCTCGCATACTTACTAGTAAATCTCGCATACTTACTAGTAAATCTCGCATACTTACTAGTAAATCTCGCATACTTACTAGTAAATCTTGCATACTTACTAGTAAATCTCGCATACTTACTAGTAAATCTTGCATACTTACTAGTAAATCTCGCATACTTACTAGTAAATCTCGCATACTTACTAGTAAATCTCGCATACCTACTAGTAAATCTTGCATACTTACTAGTAAATCTCGCATACTTACTAGTATATCTTGCATACTTACTAGTAAATCTCGCATACTTACTAGTAAATCTCGTATAAAAATATAGTGCCATGTGCGCTGATCGCGATTTACAATATTTTCTTGTATATTCATATTATTGATTACAGTTCTTGCATCTCTCACTGTGCAAACCTCTTAATTTTCATCAACGTGTGCACTAATTGGAAAGTATTTAACGAGTGCCTATTCAGTTTTGCCAAGATTTGTTTCGACACCAGATACCATTTCCTTCTTGGTATCGTCAGCCATCGTGGATTAACTACCGCCTCTTTTCAGAGAGAATTACTGACATCTGTTCTTCTTCAATCATCCATACACTCTTGTAGTGTTCACTCACGAAATCTTTGCAACTGCCTCCCGATCATTCACAGCTTCGAAAGCTATAAAAGTAGTTTCCTATCACTTTCTGCGATCTTGTTGTCCTTCAATTGGGAGATTGTAACGGTGATGTAGAGTTCTTTAACGATCGAGACTAAAAAAGTACATATCTCTCGACGCTTGTAGTTGCACCGTATCTAACACACCCTTGAGGAGAGAAGAAATATAAATGCGCAACACAAATTATCTTCACTAGCTCCTCCCCCCCCCCCTTTATTTGAAATAAAAAAAGGCAAAATGAAAGAAAGGACGTAAGGAATATAAAAATTTCATCTCTCGAGAGTTGATGAGACCGAGTGCACACAGCCCGTCAAAAATGTAAAATAATGTTCAACAAATCACGTGACGCACGTTCCTAAATCCTAAGAATTCACGTGATATTCATTCCGACTCGAATGTGATGAATTAATACACTGGAAATTGTGGAGTTGATGAAGCTTGTATCACAGATACGCTCATCACACACTGCAGCCTGGCTTCGGACAGACAGACAGACAGACACTTAAGCATTTTTATCCATTTTAAAAGTCTAGATTTTATTTATTTCTCTTGTTTTTCTCCCCTTCTTCTAATTTTTTTAAATACGTTACATGGATCATAATCGATTTTACATGAGAGATTTCTTGAGAAACCTAGTATTTAATTAAAAGAACTTGAGTTTGACAATGAAGAACTTAATTTTCAATTGGAGTGATGGGAGTTTCCATTCAAAGTAATTGAAATGCATTTAGAAGATCTTGATTCTCATTAAGAGTTAATTCATTTTTGCTTCGAGAAACTTGAATTGTAGCTAAAAGACTTGGCTTGGAAATAGTACAGTTCTTAGACTGGCCTAATTCGATTACAGGGACTCGTTTCCTTAGCTTTAAGATATTTTAAATTTTTTATGTCAAAGAAAAAAAGATAGTTTTAAATTTATGCTTTACTCCAACAAGGAAATGGATCAACTTCTTTTTTTTGCTCATCTGAAGCTCAATATTCAACCATTAAATTTTGGAACTGAGTTTGGTTTTAACATTTGAATATTTCTTCCTCTCATTTCTCAGTTCAGAAATAAAACACTCAAAAATGTATGTCTTATTTTAAAAACGCAACACTCACATCGTCAAAAATAGCGGCTAAACCTTTCTTTCCGTCTGCCTCATTAAAATACGTTTGTTTCAAATAATTTAATCAATTTCAGAAATACGCAATAGAATTATAAACTCTGGAGTTGCTTAAAAATTGGAAGTGAATGACGAGGTTGTCTTTAATGCGAGTTCCTGCACAAGAATATGGGTACGAAACTAATATTTAAACTCAGAAAAATTGCAGTTTAAAATAATGTGCTCATTTCGTAATCTTCAGACATCATTATCTTTCATTTATCTTTACCTTGTGCTATCCATTCCTGATTTGTAATCCTGGTAAGAAGAAAGGGGATCCAAGCCTACCAAACAAGCGACCTTTAAAGAAAAAAATTTACAACAAAAGAGACTAAAATGATTCTTTTTCTTCGTGAACAGGTCCTAAAATCCAGCTTTTCCGCTTGATGGTATCCAAGCCTACCAAACAAACGACTTTTAAATAAAAAAATTAGCTCAAAAGGAGACTAAAATGATTGTTTTTCTTCATGAACAGGTCCCAAAATCCAGCTTTTCCGCTTGATGGTCTCAGAGCTACCGGACCACACAAAAACGCAGATGCTGAGCACTTCTGATCCAGACTGCGACCCCACCGACAACGCTCTCGACTCCGTCTCCCCCACTGACTCGAGCCGGGGTAACCGCCCCCGGATCACGAGGCGGAGGAACAATAGAGGCAGAGGCAGAAGACCTGTAAATCCATCCGAGTCTTCCCCAATTAATGAGCCTCAGAGCGACACATCTATGACCATCGAAGAGTCTGAACTCGAAGACCAGAATAAGCAGCCTATGACGGGCCGTAAAATGGCAGATCCCGCTCTCGCTGAACCTGTCTACGAGCCGAGGGAGTCTCTGGGCTCACGCCAGGTTCGTGACTGGAAGAGCATCTCCTTCTGCTTAGTCTGCCTCCTTGGCGTTAATCGAATTTTGCGATAAAAAGGCATCTTTATGGAAGCGCCGTTCGGAAATGCGCGTACACGGACTGCGACTTTATTAGACGTTCCTAGTCTTTATCTCCAGGTATAACATTGTTAATTTTGTGATAGATGTTGACATCGCGACGTGACATGTGCCAGAGTATGCATTAAAAGTTCAAAGTGTTCACGAGAGAACCACTTGCCGAAGAATGTTGCTGCGAGACAATTTCCACGGAGTTCAACGGAGTCAGAATATTGAAGGCGAGTGTTTGAAGGAAGTTTAGCCCTATATTGAATGTTATAAATATAGTTCGTTAGGATAGGGACAGCGAGCTTCTGTTAATGACACTTCCAGATTAATATATTATTGAATGCAAATTAAGGTAATCATGATAAATTTAAATTAAAGCTCTTATTCAGTCACACATGATGTGCGCGTGTTGCGGTGGTTTGTAATCGTGTAGTTATAATGACATTCACCAAATAAATGAACTGTCACCTTTCATATAATGTTCCATTCATGATTCTGATTTGTGCTTTCCAATTATATATATAAACATTTTCATTTCAAAGGATATATTACAAACCAACCACCTCGTATTTCAACCATTAAAACATGGTTCAATCCTATCAGTATCAAATAAAAATATTAACTGTGGTTTGCATTGATTTCTTCTGCGGGAATTTTCCCGTATTCACATTTTTATTCATATTTTGATCGCAAAATATTTGCTTCTAATATTTTTTTCCATTCTAAAGCGTCTATTCCATGATGCATGAAGTTATATTCTCAGAAGTGAAGTTCTGTAGGAGAATTTTAATTAAAAATATAAGAATTTGAGTACAGATTTTTAGCTCTAGTTTCGAATAACAGAACAACATGGTCGATTTTTCCTACGCTCAAATTGGTTGAAAGTCTTTTGAAGCATCAATATCTCTCGTAAACTGAAATGCATTCATGAAAATTGGTCGGATCCAACTTGCAGTAATAGTGTAATTCCTATTGAAAATTGTGTTAATAAAAAATTTGATATTATGGTCAAAAAATTACCGCCCTGGCGAGGACGAAAACCACGTAACCTAATGCAATTGTCTTCTCGTTTCGTGCGAGCTGACCCAAATATACTAGAGATATGTTGGTATAAATTCATTTATATTGATGAATATCACTTGAATTACACGAATTACATTGCCAGAGGAGCATTTTTCTAACTTAAGAATGTGCTAGGACAACGCTGTAAATAATTCTGCGTAAGGACTCATTGTGTGTATTTTTTTGTAAAGTTCCTCAGCTGCCTTTCATGATTTTCTTTCTGGTTTTCGCTTTTCTCTCATCTGCGATGTTTTCATTTGAACTTTCAACAAACGTTTCATGGCTTTCATGGGCAGGAATATATACTTACTAGCTCGTATTTTCAATACTTCGGGCAGGTAAATGACTGCTCTATTTTATTATTAAAAACAATTTCAGCACGTTGCAAAAAACGACTGTAAATCAGCGCGTAGGCGATAATGTGCTTTAAGCAGAAACAATCAGACATAGAAACCTGTATGAAAAGTCGAAAAATATAGGCTTTGTTAATACGAGCTGACGCTAATAGAATTTGAGTGAATTTTTCGCAGTAATATCAGCGCCAGTCTCAAGAGCTCACCTGGTGGGGAGACGCGACACGTCTTGCATTTGAGTTTATGACAATTTAAAAGTAGTATAATCATTATTCCCCCGTTCGAATGCTCATGTTTATTTCAACGCTTAAAATATTGTTTTATTTTCACAGAAGCAATTTGATGGAACTCATTTTGAGAAAATCTTGGACAGATTTGCGTCAATGAGTTACAAAATTTTCCCACGTCGATTATGTGGACAATTAGTTACACCAAATTCATCACGTCAATTACTCACGTCAATTACTTATGTCTATTACTTGAATCAATTCAACTGTTCCAAAAAGAACTTCAGCTTCCAATTATTTTGTGAATGTATAATAAATGCTTGTTTTGAAAGGGCGTATTACATGATTAATGTTTGCATATTGCCCAGCAACTCATTTTACAGGTTGTTGCCATGTCTTCATAGACTGTTTCCATAACCCTGATGTTCAGCTAAGGTTAATGCTCAAAAAAACTATGGCTAACAATCGTGTACGCCGCTCTTTTATAGAATAAGTGATAACACTTTCAGACGGCCTTTTAAGTCTGAAGAAATCACTGAGATCACCTAAAGAAGGTCATTAAGATGCCTCCATCACGTGGACATTCATTGAACGTATTGGCCGAGCTGCGATGGAGGTTGAGCCCTCTTCTATCGGTGTAATCCAATCAAGCTTCACAGACTCAATTAAGGGAACTTCAAATTGAACGAAGTGTACACTTTAAACAATGGCTTTTCATTCATCGAAATATTACGAGCTTAGTTGTATGATCGTGTAAAAACAACGATGAGAACGGCATGATCTTTCTTAAATATTAGACTGTACATGTAGCTCGCTTAGCGTTAAGCGAATAGTCCTTAGAAGTAAAAATAATACATACCTAATAGATCCACATCTAGCGTAGCTGTGTCTCATGCCGAATTTGTGTAGAGTGTGTATACGAACGAATTATTCCTATGTAAAGTGCTTCTAGGGAGAATGAAATGTAGTAATCGACTGAAGTAATTCATGACTGCAATTTCTCCCTGTCTGCTTCGCAATTCGAAAGGTTCGCAATTCGGCGAAAGGTTTGCATTCAGAGCGTTCTACATTAGTGAAAATAGTTGCTAAGTGATTTTGTCCAGAAAAAGCCAAGGTCGGGGAACTCCGTAAATTTCGCTCAGTTTTCCTCAGTTTGACAGTCTATGAATCTCTTTCATAAAAATTAAAATGTTTTTCAGATAAATTTAAATGTGAAAGTTTATGAACAAAATATTAAATTGTGGACACTAAAATGTTAACAATCACGAGAAATAAAATCGAGTGTATGTTTTTGCCATAGCCTCCAAATTGCAAGAATTCTCTCAGTCGCAAACCCAATCTAGCTTTTTCGCCGCCTGCATTCATGGTTTTCGCCACACGAGTAATTAAGCCGCTTAGGCGGCGAAAAACATGCATGCTCCTGCGAAAAAGTTTGACCGGGACCGCTCGCCCAAGAATGACTTGAAGAGGCAATCAGAACGCACGAAGACACGAGTAAGCTGCGAAATAATTCAAATGCAAGGAGATCAAAATTGTATTGTAGATTGCACAGCGTTTAATTACTTATTAACATTGATCACTGATACAGCAATCATTTTCTTGAGATAATTAAACATTTTAGTGCCAAATTAAGTGCTAATTATCGTGTGAATGTACTACCCAATATAATCCCGTACGTTTAGTGTGCTTATTGTCGTAGCAGTTTCCTGGAGACCAAATGACCTCTGACTGACCGAGTATTAGAAGGACTTGTGGGATCTGTCCAGTCAGTTGAACAAAATTCCTAAACAGAACCCGGCGGCAGAAGTGTGGAGGTCTGGCGTGTGGGGAGCACTGAGTTGCCCGGATGTCGTGTTCATACGTCCAGGGTAAAGTGCTTACCAGTCGAGGTGAAGCATCAAATATGTCTCGTACTTCTACGTCCTGGAATGACCTCGGAGCGAAATAACTGAGCAGATTTTCTTTCATTTTTCAAGTCATTCTTTAATTGAGACATTGTGTAACTTACCTTAACATCTTTAACAATATTCGAAAGAGCTTTGATCAGAAACTCGATACTAATTCCTCTCAAGTTAAAGCCTACATTTCGTGCAAGCTTTCTCAAATGATAGAGTTAACAGCACCCATACTGCACACTTTCACACGTTATTTGCTAAGTTGACATAAATTTGGCATTACGTAAAATTTTGAATTTGTTGCAAAAGATATCGTAAGCCAGCGCTGAAGCATTTTTCTCTCACTTCAAGCGCTCTAACCATCAGGAGCAATATGTTCCCATATTTAAATAGGACAATAGCGCAGTTCCATCGAAAATTAGAGGTCAAGGAGGAGGTCAAGTGTGTGAGCGAGCAAATGATAAAGTATTCCCACCCATTTTTCTCGTCTTCGTCTGATCGAAAGGAAGAAAAACATTTCTTTCCAGACCTGGAGTTGTCCACTTTTTGGAGTGACCCAAATTCTCACGTGTATTTGATGGGACAACTGCACGCGTTGGTAACTCTCTCTCTCTCTTTGACTTTGGTCAGAAAATTGCTTATCCTCATCCTCATTATCCCCAAACTTAAATAAACATAGATGAACTATTTCCTTGCGTGTTTTCTTGTATTTTAGCTGTATTTAATACGTGTTTTCAGAAGCCCATCGAAAACAGACCAAACAATAAGGGGTCGTTTGACCATTAGGGCCTTTGACACGATCATTGAGTGCGCGCGAGAGCAAGTGGGCGGGGCTTGCGCATCTTTTCACTGCTCACGCGCGCATTCAATGATCCTGTAAACAGGCGTTAACTCTCACTCGTGTGACAGCAAACGCCCGCAACTGTCAACCAATCACTGCCACGGAAAAATGACTTTAATGAACAGTTACCTCAGCTTGTTTTGCTTTTGTACAGAGTAATAATTAATGATTTTTTCTGAAAAATGTGTCTGATTCATTGGTGCTATTAAAAATTTAGTTTTTGTTTTAATTAGGTTTAATTGCTTCGTAAATTCGCGCACTGTTTCATAATTCAAAGGCTTTGTTTTTTATTCGCTTGCTTATGTTGACTTGAACTGTTACCGCTTTTAAATTACTGTTAGTGATTAAGGTTTTGATCTTCATTGGTTATCTTCATGTATAATAATTCTAACAAAGTAATTTTTTCTAGCTAGAACCTTACCAGTGAATTTGTACGCTGCCCAACCAGTAGTGTGATGAACACCCTCAGTTACTTCATTTTTTCATAATTTTAAATATTGTCATTACTCGTATGATCATTGTTTACATTATTAGTATCATTTTTGGTATTTTTGTTTAAGCTTTTACATTCGTTAAGCTTGGTCCCTTTCGGGCGCAATATGTAAATTAATTCCCCCAATGCAGATGATCTTAGTGGCTCAAAATGGTTTCATGTGCACCATCTATAGAATACATCAAGTTCTCAAATATCCTCGCACAACTGGAGACGATGTCGAGAACATCCAAGCAGGAGTATGAGAGTCTCAGATGGTTAGAAACTGCAACGAGTACGAAGTTCTCAGATGGTCAGCAATTGCTTGGAGTAGAGGCTTCAGATGGTTAGCAATTGCTAGTTTTGCTCCATCTCACCGTGCTCGTGCATCTGCCGGCATTGTGGTGACGGCTGACACTTAATTTCGGTCCCAGTAGGCGAAGTCTACGCTGGCAGCCAGGGAAATTTTTCAAGTGCTGGCAGGATGTCTGGAGAACGATAGAATTTCTGGAGAAAATTCAATGCTGCTTCTTCTCAGCTTCTCGAAAGTTATAAATGAAAAAAATGAGTTGAAATTTGGAAAAAATAAGTAGGAAAAGTATAAACGCGAAATTTTCTCATTCCCCTGACTTTAATGTTGACGAGTTAATTTAAATCATTGATTCAAAATCCTATTACTTACTTGACATTTTAAGATGTTTATTTGTTGGCACTTCATCGATTAAAACAATTTAAAACGTGACTAACTTTCAGGACTTGTACGACTCTCTTAATAATTAGGACGTCGCTCGTGTTTTTTGTTTCTCATTTGTAATAACTAAATGACACAACACGTCATTAGCGCTGCAAAATTTACACAACCAAAAACAAAGACCTGCTCTTCCTGATGTGAACTAGCAGCCCGGATGCATTTCATGGATATACGATAACGTTATAGTAGAGACTTATGCAGCCTCTTTGCCCTGATGATGTAGACGGTACCCAGTCTAACTTTTTCGCCGGAGCATGCATGTTTATCGCCGCCTAAGCGATTTAATTACTTAGGTGGCGAAAAACATGCATGCAGACGGAGAAAAAGTTAGAGTGGGTACTTGGGTTATGAGTTCAGAACTCATCGTCACGTGTGTCGTAAATTTAAGAGAAATTGCCCGGGATGACTGAGGTTTGCCAGGAACACGTGACAATCAAATTTTGTAGTCAAAAACGCGACAATTTTGCCCCGGTCAGTTTCTCATGCAGTCTTGCTGTGCGTCACCTGGAAAGTTGTGCCGTGTTTTCTTCTCAGTTTCGTCCCTCGATCCGCCAATTACCGCTAATGTAAATGTAAATAAACTCTATGATTTTTCGAGTGGTCGTTTTTATTTACCCCTGCGTAGTGTTACGACCCCCCAGTGAGCTCTTCACGATCCTGAAAACAGTGGCTTGATTTTTTGGCTGAAATGCGATGTTGCAAAGTTCATACTAATCGAATATCGCGAGCAACTTGAGTCCAGAGTTGCGTGCTGAGCTTCAGAAATCTTTTATTTCAAAAAGGGTTAAAGCGCCGACGCAATTCCTCTATTTCCATGAGCAACAAACTTTGCACAACATGTGATTCTTACGGAAGTATTTCTTAATACAGAAAAAAACTGCAACTCTCAAAATATATCTACAAATTTGTGCTGCTTGCAGTTATGAGCAAATACGAATTTCTTCAAGTAACGTTTTTCCATCTGATATAATCGAGCAAAAAATACCATATATTTAGTGATAGGAAATAGAAAAATTCTGAGAGCTATTGTGTGTTTCAAATCTGCTTTCTAGAATGCAATATAAATCAGTCAAAACATATTTACATGCCAAGAAAAACAAAGACCTCAATAATTACTGAAGTTCAGAAACTGTAAGTGTATTTTAAGCTGAAAAATTGCGAAAGCTTAGCATGAAACCATTACCAAACGTTAAATTATTACTTTGAAGCATCCCTAAGCATAACAGTTTGTCGCAATATTCACTCAATATCTAATAAATGTCTTAGCTGCTCGGTTCGGTAAAGGAATAGGAATGAGTAACAATGTACCAAACGAGCCATGGAATGATTGAAATTAAATCAAAGACGAAATCGAACCTACAATGAAATCAAATATCGTTTCTCAGATTCTACTTTATTTTGAAGAAGGAGCAAAGTAATACTCCAGTGTGGAATGATGATCAGGCATACAGAAAAACTTCTCAAAAGTCCTCAAAGCAAAATAGGCGGTCAAATTCGGAAAAAATAAGTAGGAAAAGTATAAACGCAAAATTTATCTCAATTTCAAATTGATCCACTTTATCGAACACTCAGAACACAATTTCCTCACATAATTCATTGCGAGGACTACGTTTAAGACAGGATTATTATTTATAAAAGAAGATTTTATCGAAGAAGAAGATTATCGTGTGATTTTAGGAGATCAAGATTTAGTGTACGATAATAAATTTTTAACATATTTTGGTATCTAAGTATAGAACTATGAGGCCATGTTAATGTCACCCACATTAGGAGATACACGAAACAGCCCCACACGGGAGAACACCACTCCAACTGTGAAACATGGCGGTGGGAGCGTGATACTTTTTACTTTAATTTAATTTTCACAACGAACTGCTTTCGCTTCAACATTTTGCAGTGTTTTCCGACAAAGCATTTATGTAAAACTCAAAAGCGTAGCATGTGGTTGTTTTGCATCAAACACATAGGAAAACAACCGAAGGAACTTTGGATAGAACTAAATATCGTGTGATTTTAGGAGATCATTTGAAAAAAAAAGTTGTATCTCGGACCTTAGTCGAATCCGAGGAGAGGATGAGCTTATTTGTTTTCGTTTTATTCGTGTTTTTCAAAGCGCTGCGAGCACACTCGTCCAAAACACAATGCATGGAACACGGGTTAAGTGTTAACTTAAAAAAACCTGTATGGTGAAATACCAAAAATATAATTACTATGCATCATCGTCCAAAACAACTGAACACACTTGAACACATTATGATAAACGCCGCATTTCATTATGATCTCCTTTACACATTGGTATGATTTCCAGTTCAGGCCAGTCAGAACAGTGCTCGCTCTTCATTATTCCCTCAACTTGTTGGCTCGCAATAGTTAAAGACTTCTACTGAAGCTTATATTTTTTGCAAAGGGCTGAACCACAGGAGTTATCGAATGAAAAATGAAAATATATCATAAATCTTCACAAAGATGGTAAAGGGGATAGAAATTTTTCTCAATATTTAATATCACTGGTGAGTTGGTGCTGTTGTACGAAGGTTGAAAAATTAAATACAACTGAAAATATTGGAAAGAGTTGTCGTATCTGCAAATCAACCGAGGCAACTGAGAGGTACATTGTTAAGAAATGTAGAAGAAAATATACGTACCTCTTTTAGAAATTTAGAAGAAAAATCGGTGCGTCAGTCTTTTGCTACTTGTTGTATTTAACATTTTTTTTTACTTCCCGTTAGTAAGCAGTATAACGGGATATATAATAGGAGAAATATAATTGTCAGTCATCTTCCTAACACTCAGAATAAAACGGAGTTAATACTTGTCAGCGCTGAGCACATTCATGTTAAAAAATTGATTAAACGTTGATTACCCTATTTCTCTTACGGCTCTTCGATGTACTCGTATTTTCTCCTTTCTAAGCCAGGATAATAGAATCCCCTTAAATAATTGCCTTTTAAAAGCTTCCAACTGATAACAGCTTCTTTAGGCGATGCTGTGTCCCACGTCAAGAAACGTTTAGCGCTACAGAGAAACTCTTGATAGCCAGCACGCAAAAAAAGAACGCATACGTAATTGGTATGACCAGCAGCCCATTTGTTTGTTCTCTCTTATCGATGGAGTTCTGATTGATAACGGACCTCCGACGATAGATTTGCATTTGATATAATCAACAACGAGGTTTCAGAGAAGCGCCAGCGCAAGTCATTTTTGTTCTAGGAACGCAGTCGATCGCAGCTGCGCCACGCAGTCTTAAAAAAAAGAAAGGAACAAAGAAAAACAGTTCATTTCCAATAAATTTCAAACATTATATGTAGAAATATTGTTATTTTAAATATCTGAACATTAACATCCTCACTTTATAAAAACACTTTGGTATCGTAATACCCATATAAAATGTTGAAACAGAAAATGATTGACACAAAAGCACAACAAAAATGGTGAAATATTCATAGTTTGTCTTCTGGAGTTTCAGGCTTCCATGAGGCGAATGAAAGAGCAAGATGTATGTATTCTTTCATATTCCTTAATGTAATGAAATGAATTTCCTTGTTCTTATTTATTAGGTAGCAAATCTGGTGTATTAATTTTGGTTATTTCGGAGAACGCGGTTCTTCCTCATTAATAAATTATTAGGGTTCCAAGAAATGAAGTTAATTTTTCTGAGGTCAACGCAGAGATTGCAGACTACTTGGATCGCGTTTTTATTCGTCAATGGACAGTTTTTCCAGACGCCTGTATTGTTCTTCTTGATAAATTATTGGATTTCCAAATACTTGATTTTTATTCTTTTAAAGTCATTGTTTCTAGATACTGACCGTAGAGGTACAGTATCTGTGCTAAAATGTAAAACAACACATGATTGTTTGTGTTTAACACTGCAGTTATGCAGAGCGTATTTTGATTTTTGCCAATGAGAATTTTTTTGTGGGCAATTCTTTTCAGTTTCCATACTTTAAAATAACAAATAGAATATCAGGATGTTATTCTATACATCAACACAAAGTGGCAAAGAATACATCAACAGTTGCCACTGAGAAGGTTTAATATGTTCTTGTCGTTTTAAAGTCAAAAGAACTGTTCACAACGGAGAAATTGCTCCTATTTATAAGTATAAATAATACTTGTATCAGATCATTTCATATTTAACTCGATATTTGATGCTTCATTTTACAATGACGTATAGTGTAAAATGAAGCATCAAAAATCGAGTTCATTATCTCATTGATCAGTCTAATGCGAAACTAGGGTAAATGAGTTAGGTTAAGCACTATTGTACACCTTAGAATAACGTGATGGTAGGATACCCTAGTAGTCGCTGAACTTATTCGGGCCCACAGGTAGCTATACTCAAATTTGACCATTGTATTAGACTTGAAAAACATTCTACCTCTGTATCACCTGTGGTAAATAAATTGTTTAAATTGTTTAAAATTGTTTAAATTTGTTTAAATTTCGTTTTAAATGAAATTATTTTTAAAATTATGGTTTGGGAGACTGTCGAATCTACGTTCAACGTCAGGACGCAGGTACAATTTCCATCATTCAAGTTGAAAAATAATATTTAAATATTTTAAAAAAGTACACACATGTTAAAAATTAATGCAAAAAGTAATTCCTCACGTATGACCAAAAACTGTCCGGAGTTTTCCTTTGACACGTTTCTACCTTTTCGAAAGTATGTGCAGGGAGCTAAATCTCACGTACGAACACAGAATGTTTCTAGCTGATACATCCTTGTCATCAGCAAAGCATCTCAGAATGTAAAGTTCAATAAATCAAATGCATGTTCTCCCTCACCAGACCACTTCGTTTTTCCACTTCCAAGGTCACGCTGCCTTGAAATCTTTCGTTATATGCCTCCAATGGAAGGCAAGTCGCTCGTCATTGTACTCCACTTCTCGCGCTAAGTTTTCGTTAACGACGTTTTCTGTAAGCCTTCAATTCGACAATAATTACTTCGTCTCTATCCAGCTTTTCAATGCATTGATACCTATAGAAGCAGCGCTGACGCATGCTTTAAATTCATATGACTGTGAACTTCCAATGAAGTTCTTTAACATCCCAAGCGTGGTGTGGCCTCTGCAATATCACATGGGCGGTTTTCAAACAAGCAGCAGATCGTTCCATGCATAGTAAAAAGCACCATTCTAGAGCTCCATTAATTTCGAGCAGCGACACCACCTAATGGAATAACTTTCCTCTAAAAACTGAACGCTGTCCAACAAATGCGTGTATCTATTTTGCCCTGGCGACTGTATTAACTGCAGATGTGATATATTGGTAATGGTGGTATGAGCTCCAGCCGTACACGTGTGGGCTATATAGGTGTTTGTGGTAGTGATGAGTATGAAAGTTGTATGCGCGCAGTAGCGGCAAAAAGCTGTAGCTATATGTATGTTGCAACAACGTGAAATGCAACGATAATGTGTGCTTGCAATGATGATGTAAGAAGTAGTAATAAATGTGTAATACTGATACGAATAGCATGTGCAACACTGGCATACTTACAGGCCCTGATGGTACATAAGTTGCCCAAGTAGTTGCTGCAGGTCACCTATTCCTATTTATATTCCTCCTATTGCGAGTGAGAACTCCAAAGTAGCGTACGCAAACTTTCCAGAGATCACCCTCTACAATAATTGTAGGTATATATATATATATATATATATATATATATATATATTATTCCGCCATTACACAGAGTACTGAGATCCCAGCTAGGCATTTAAATATATATACTTCTGAACGCCGGACCTACGAGTATGAGATCAATTTAAGGGATCGACTCGTATGACACCTGGACGGCCGTATATCTCGGCGGGATCGGCGCGGATAGCAGTGAGACGGCCGTATCGCACGACCGTGAGCGGAGGCCATTATATCGCAGCACGAGCGAGATCGCATCTGCGCGCAACTCGCTATCGCGTGTCGCCGACACGACGATTGAGTGGCTATGTCCGCCGGTGCACGCGTGGGAATTCCCGCTAGATTTGCTCTTTTGACGCCACTCTAGCGACTTTGCAGGCCTTTTTAAGGTGAAAAAGAGCGAAGTTGACGTATGTTCCTGAGCCACTCTAGTGACTTTGCAGCCATTTTAACACATTTCCTGCGAAGTAGCCCTCCGGTGGTCACTTAGTTGATTTTCAGTGCTGCTGACCCACATGCAGTCGCTAACCCAATTTTTATTAATACTTAATGAAAGCTAAATGAAGGCCCGATCAGGTTTACGTTGGCTATTTTCAAAGTTGATTACCAGAATTGACTTTAAATTTGAATTGAATATTGAACTTCAGTTTAACCCATCGCAGTTTACGTGTGAAGGCAAAAAAGAGTGAAGCTGACGCAGGTCCCTGAGCGCGTGATATCAAGGCCTGGAACACGTCATATCGGCTCCGATGCATTCAACTTTTTTGCGTAAGGGTTTTAATTTTAACCCAGGAGAGAACAGTTTAGAATTTCAGCCTCGAAACGCGGGTGCTTGATACTTTTTACCCGTCAAGCCATGTTGGTCATAAGGCTGTTACTTTACTGAAGTAAAAGAAATGCACAAAATGCCTCTAATTTCGTCTGAGTTAATAAATAAACTACGCTGATACCAGACACCCAAGCCATAGACCAGGACACGCCAGTAAACTGCTTTCTGAACTTGCCATGGTTGATAATAAATTTAATTGGAATCTCTTTCTCGATCTGACTCATTCAAAACAGAAAATAATACCATCAGCCGTTACTACGTCGGATCTGTTGAACAAAGTGCCACCTGTCACAAAATTTAAATTACACACATGTGAAAGATTGTTTTTTTTTTAACAGACTTTCGAAGGGGACAAAACAGAGGAAGGTTATCAATATGATCTAGCTCTAAGCAAATTAAACCATTTTTAACAATTTATTCACTAAAGCGATACAGAAGAAGATTGTTTCATTATAGTCTAGTACAATGGTCAAATTTGATTATAGCTACTTGTGGGCCCGAATAAGTTATGCGACTTCTAGGGCATTCTATCACCAACGCTATTCTAAGGTGTACAACAATATCTTAACTAGTTCACTTAACCTAGTTATGCATTGGACTGATCAATGAATGAGTTAACTCGATATTCGATGCTTCAGCTTACAAAATAGTTAAAACTTGAGAGCAACACGGGTGATGAAGTTGGCATTCCACTGATGTGGTTGTCATGCTAGCATTTAAGGAAGATATCAACGCATAAAGGACATGGTTCATCAGGGATTTTTTGAGCAGACAGTTGGTACGCAAACTTGGGAGAAAAAATTACATGATACAGATAATTCTACACAGGTAATTATAATAAAAAATCTCATTTTTTATAATTTTGTGCCTTGATACTGGTGACATGAATATGACAAGAAAATAGCGGAAAAAGCGAAAATGAGGGCTTATGAATATTGGTAAGATGTAGTTGCATAAAATATCAAGTCACAAGATATGATAAAAGCCGTAGTAGTATATAAGTTAGTTTATAGTTCCGTTTCCATTGCTAAGACGATTTTTCTAAGAAAAGAAAAGGATCATTTGGTATGAGCTAACGAAAATGTAGAATCTTAGGAATATCTTTTCTGCTAAGCAGTTTAAATATGAAGGTAATTGCAAAGAAGAACTTTAAAATCATTTTTATGAAACGTTTCAAGCCTCAGCTCATCATCAGTCATACTCTGTAACAACAGAGTGTATTACGCTTGCATTTTTGTTGTAACAGAGTATGACTAATGATGAGCTGAGGCTTGAAACGTTTCATAAAAATGATTTTAAAGTTCTTCTTTGCAATTACCTTCATAAAGTGTAGAATCTATGCACAAAGAGTGTTCCTCCTCAGGATACAAGAACAGGAATAAGAAACAAAGAACAGGAATAAGAAACAAAGAACAGGAATAAGAAACAAAGAAAGAAAGCCAAGATTGCATAAAAACTGAAAAAAGAAAGCGGCCCAAAAGGTCAATCTTCAGTTGAAGTTATTTAACGAGGAATAATCCAATAAACACTTCAAATTTACGAGCAATAAATCTAAGACAAAACCTTTTTAGTCAACTTCAACTGAAGAAATACAGCTGCAAAATCCAACAGAACCATAAAATAAAATCCCGAGGCGGGTAAAATGAAGGAGCATATATTTAAAACGCAGTTTAAAATTAACTTATTGAGTTATGCGGAATTCTTAGATGAAACTTTTGTCACTAAGAAGTGACCAATGTTATTTTCAGAGCTACTTCAGAGTCACTACCATAATATTAACACCAAAGAGTTCCGCTACCATAAAATGCACACCTCAGACTCCCACTACCATGAAATGCACACCTCAGACTCCCACTACCATAAAATGCACACCTCAGACTCCCACTACCATAAAATGCACACCTCAGACTCCCACACACCATAAAATGCACACCTCAGACTCCCACTACCATAAAATGCACACCTCAGACTCCCACACACCATAAAATGCACACCTCAGACTCCCACTACCATAAAATGCACACCTCAGACTCCCACTACCATAAAATGCACACCTCAGACTCCCACACACCATAAAATGCACACCTCAGACTCCCACTACCATAAAATGCACACCTCAGACTCCCACTACCATAAAATGCACACCTCAGACTCCCACTACCATAAAATGCACACCTCAGACTCCCACCCACCATAAAATGCACACCTCAGACTCCCACTACCATAAAATGCACACCTCAGACTCCCACTACCATAAAATGCACACCTCAGACTCCCACACACCATAAAATGCACACCTCAGACTCCCATATACCATAAAATGCACACCTCAGACTCCCACTACCATAAAATGCACACCTCAGACTCCCACACACAATAAAATGCACACCTCAGACTCCCACATACCATAAAATGCACACCTCAGGCTCCTATATACCATAAAATGCACACCTCAGACTCCCACTACCATAAAATGCACACCTCAGACTCCCACACACCATAAAATGTACACCTCAGACTCCCACTACCATAAAATGCACACCTCAGACTCCCACATACCGTAAAATGCACACCTCAGACTCCCACACACAATAAAATGCACACCTCAGACTCCCACATACCATAAAATGCACACCTCAGACTCCCATATACCATAAAATGCACACCTCAGACTCCCACATACCGTAAAATGCACACCTCAGACTCCCACACACAATAAAATGCACACCTCAGACTCCCACACACCATAAAATGCACACCTCAGACTCCCACTACCATAAAATGCACACCTCAGACTCCCACATACCATAAAATGCACATTTCAGACTCCCACATACCATAAAATGCACACCTCAGACTCCCACATACCATAAAATGCACACCTCAGACTCCCACATACCATAAAATGCACACCTCAGACTCCCACATACCATAAAATGCACACCTCAGACTCCCACTACCATAAATTGCACACCTCAGACTCCCACATACCATAAAATGCACACCTCAGACTCCCACTACCATAAAATGCACACCTCAGACTCCCACACACCATAAAATGCACACCTCAGACTCCCACACACCATAAAATGCACACCTCAGACTCCCACATACCATAAAATGCACACCTCAGACTCCCACATACCATAAAATGCACACCTCAGACTCCCACATACCATAAAATGCACACCTTAGAGTCCTACTACCATAAAATGCACACCTCAGACTCCCACATGCCATAAAATGCACACCTTAGAGTCCTACTACCATAAAATGCACACCTCAGACTCACTCTCACCATAACCATGCACCTCAGAGACACACACGCACAATAAAAACATCAAAACAAGTCCGACACTCCCTACCAAAGGAACTACACTCCGTCTTCGCACGCCCATACGCCACGCTGCTGAGCAGACCGTGACTCACGTACACGCTCGACCGGAACGTGCTGGCGTGTTGCTAGCACTCACACGCATGAAGTGAATGTGCGTTGCATACACACTTTCATTATACCTTGTCAGGGTAGCAAAGTTGCCGTTTTCAGAGGGTTTATCTACGATGCTGGTCTTTGGAAGTACAATGTGGCCCACTCAAACCCGAACCGAGTATTTATTTTCCAATATCAGTGATACCCGTAATTAATTCCCGTATCAGTACAAATCAGTTCTACCTCTTGATTTTGCTTGAAATTAAATTCATATGATATTCTTGTTATGGTATTACTGATACCGGAAAATGAATACTCGGTTCGGGTTTTTGTGGGGCATGCTGTAGTGTAGCCTGGGACGATTTGAACGTCATTGTGTTACAGTTCTGGGGTGGTTCATAAAATGCGAAAATTTGAAGCTCCTCTTCAGAACAGACAGTTCGGTTGTCTTTTTGAACAAGAATTTTCGTGTGTCACTTAAACGATCATAAAAATATCAGGTACTTTCAGTTTTCAAAATTTCCCCCCAAGTTAGAGAGTTGGAAGGTTTTGAAGAGATGGTTCAATATTTGCAGAACATGAATGTGTTCTCGTAATTTTGTACCCCTGGATACTACATTTTAACAATTTTTAACAGTAAATTTCAATAATTTTGGTTGTAATTGGAGCGTAAATGTACCTGGGTTATTGTAATAGAATACTCATTTTTACCGAAATGTTATTCAAATGCATCTATGCACATTTTAACAATTTTGAAGTTATTTACGAGACTTGAGTTGCGAGTGAGACTGAATGATGCCGTCCTACTGCATGGCAGCTCGGACCACGGTAGAGGAAACAAGGTAGGGTTATTTCTATGCGTGAAAATACACCTCCTCTTGCTCGGCTAGCCAGTAGAAAGGCTTAATTTCAAACAAACTTTATGACGCCACCAAAACGCCGTGTCGTTAGGCCAGTAGTGGAGCCAGATTTGGGGGTAGCAGTGCTACCAGAAGCAATATAAGCGCTGCTGTTGGTTCGTTGCCGTGACGTCAGCAAAACCACACCATCAACGGAAAAAATATAGGTTTGAACCTACTTTGTTTCTTCTACCGTGGCGCGGACGCAGATTGCTCAACTCGCTCAATGTTAGTATTGCAGGCCACATTTTAATAGTCGCTACATTTCCATAGGAAATGGTCAAACCATCGCTGTGCCAACATAAGACTTATGTTATATCTCATGTCGTCAATCATGAATATTTGGAAAAACAAGGTAAATGCAGTGGGTTGATAAAGCGAAATTCAATTTTCCACTTTGTCTCAGCCCAATTTTCATTCCACAGCAATTATGGACAAAATATCAATTGGAACACACCCTCATTCGGTTTTCCTTTTGTGACCTGTGGATGATGTTGCAGTTAAGGTTTTTATACCGTTTGCAGCCTGAGTATCAATACTTATATTATAAAACGCCAGTTGTCTTCTGAATTTTTAAATAAATAGCTATATTTATTTATTTTTTAGCGTAATTTCTCATACATTTTTACAATGGGAATCACATTGAACACATTACATTTGTGGACAGTTTTATGCGCTTAGTAATCCCTTACATAATAAAACGCCACGTGTCTCTTTAAATTTCTAAATAAATTAATTGATATATTTTTTCGAGCGTCATTTCTCCTATGTTATTATAATGAGAATCTCATTGAACACACTAAGTTTGTAAAGAATTTTATGCACTTAGTATTAAATAATAATGCTCAGTTATTGCTTGCTTAAATATGGTTGGTCCGTCTCACTGTCACGATCTTAAGGATGCCTAATGACTGTATCCGAGATACGAATTTCACCAGTGCACAAATACAAGAATATATAAATCTCAAGTACAATTAGGATGGACATTTTTATTTGTGCCTATATCTTGGGAGCTATTTAAATAAATCATCGAATACTAACTTAATATCGTTTGAATGAAAACTTGGAAATCCTTTCAATAAAAGTAAGATTTAAAGAACACTTTTGCTTCTAAATATCTCCATGCTCATTAGTGTGATCAAGTCTCCATATTCGTTAGAAGCTCAGCGCTCGATCATGAAAAACAAATTATTGTCACATTTACTGCACGTGACGAGCAATATAACTTCACTGAGTCGTCAACGCTCATTTATTCCGAGCAAATGAGGTGTTTTCCAAAGCAGTTCACCTTGGAAAATTTGAACGAAGGATTGAGGCATGCAACGGAATGATTACCAAATATCCGAAGTTTACAGAATGTCCCGCAAAAACCCCAACCGAGTATTTATACCCGCATCAGTAATACCATCATAAGAATACCCGTATCAGTAATACCACCATAAGAATTCCCGTATCAGTAATACCACCATAAGAATTCCCGTATCAGTAATACCACCATAAGAATACCCGTATCAGTAATACCACCATAAGAATACCCGTATCAGTAATACCACCATAAGAATACCCGTATCAGTAATACCACCATAAGAATACCCGTATCAGTATTACCACCATAAGAATACCCGTATCAGTAATACCACCAAAAGAATACCCGTATCAGTAATACCACCATAAGAATACCCATATCAGTAATACCACCATGGATAAGAATACCCGTATCAGTAATACCACCATAAGAATACCCGTATCAGTAATACCGTCATAAGAATCTCCGTATCAGTAATACCATCATAATTTTGCTAGAAATTGAATGCTTATGGTACTCCAATGATGGTATTACTGATACGGGAAAATAAATACTCGGTTGGGGTTTTTGTGGGACATGCTGTATATCAGCTATTGGGATTTTCTACGGCATTCCATGTGGTCGTTTATGTTGTTTTGAGTACCCATTGTACGTATTACTGAAACGTTCAGTGACATTATTGTCAAACTGCACACTCAAGTTTTTCAACATGTGACATGATCATCGTTGAAAAAAAATTTCATTATTTTTCTACGGGAATTTCCATCGCCATTTCCTGTATTATGATTCTCGTCCTATGTACGAAATACGATAGGAGAGGCAGTGGGCCTCAAATTTTTAGCTTGATTTTCAAAGCAACACACGAACTTTTAAATGAATTAATTATAAGATGTTGGATTCGTGTTCCAATGACGTGAGAAAATTGGAATTTGGCGACATTGACGCGATCTGAGGATCCGTTTTTACGATTGCGCTTCCGCAGCTCAGGACTCCACAATTCCGACTCAACTCGGACATGGAATCTTCACTCCCACGCTCGGATTTTGTCACTTCGCATTTAAAACCACCATTTCGGTTTCGCAACCTACGCAACCTACCGGTTTCGCAACCTATTGACCGAACGAACAATCAATAATGTAATCTAATTTTATTGAAATGCAAATATTCTCACTAAATTAACTTGGGCAAAATTTCAGTAAAGTTGGACGTGGCCACCGCCCCTTGAGCGTCACCAACGCCCTAGTCCGTCCGACGCAGATTTGCTGATAACTCAAAAAGGCTTTCGTGCGTAGCCCTGATACCTGACTACGGTCCCGCATCAGCTAACTGTCACCCTCTAAAATTTACTAGATCCACATTAACATTTAAAGCCGCCCTTATGGCTATCAGGGGTCCTTAAACCAGGGTTTCTTTGCAGGCAATCTGTGTTTCCTCGTCGATAAGCCGGACCCCGAAAAGGTTCTCTTTAAGGATCAAAAATACCGGACTTGTAAGCTCATTTGTCCGGAGGGACGCTGACTTGAGATGGACCAGCAATGACGCCACTGATAAAATTGTGTTTCTGACGTCACCAATTGCTTTGCATAACAGATACTTGCGGCTTGTGGTTGTAGGTTAACTTGAGATCCGCTGCATGCTTGCAAAGTTCGGTAGTATTAGATCTCAACTACACGAAAGTGCACGTCATTGCAGTTTGTGGTTGCCGTGTTGTTATTTGACGAAGTTTATTGGCTCTGAAAATATGTGCCACTTTTTGCAGCTGATGATATTAAACTCCTACGGACATATTTAAGGATAGTATAATCGTTAAGAAGTGTGTCCTGCAGGATAACAACTTTGTGGGAGATACTTTCGATGCTGTTAAATTCCAGGATAGTTTAGATACTCAGATGGAATAAAAACGAATTAAGTTCGTCACCTCGCAATTAAATTTTTCAACGAATTTGTCACTTCGAATTAAATTTATCAACGAATGTGTCACCTCGCAAACATATGCCAGAAGCGATCAGTTAACGCCAGGATGGGGTATTTTCCTACAAAAAAAATATTCTCAATTTTCTTCCAAAAAATTCTACGGATTAGATTAGAAATTAGATTATATAGATCTTATTACACACACAGCAGAGGTGTTACAATTTAAGTGATGGAGAGGGCATCAATAGCATGGAGTTAAGGGAACGGGGAATCTACGCGCAATGTGGGTGGAGAAGTTTATGAAACAAGGTAAAACTTGGAGAAGAAAGCAAAGGCTGAGAAACACGGGAGCGTTGACCCGAATAAATTTCTACGTAACAAAACAAACAATACATTTCTAATGAAAGGAAGAACCTCACCTTTACTAGGGACCTCACATCTTCCCCGTGGGAATGCCAATTTCTACTGTACAATAGTTGTATGCCCCTAAAAAGACCGAATGCCACAGAAGTTAGGATTTTAATCGACGCTACAGCTGGACATCACAACAGAGAACAACTATAAATACCAAGAAGCCCAAAGTCTTTCCTTATGATTCTTTGCATTGAAGAGCACAAAATTCTGTTCATATTTCATTAAACACTATTTCTACTTGGTTGCTGCTGTCCATCATCTAGTGAGTGTCACGAAAAAAAGTTGTTTATATAATTTTTTGATCAGTATTCGTCACATTCTTGGTCGGTCGAAAATTTTCTTATGGTAATTTCACACTGCGTCAAAAATATCATAATAATAAAAACAATGATGACAAATCAAATTTATTCAGTAGAATTATTTCTGGATTCGCAGCAACGCATAAATATATTTCCTACGTCTAGAACTTGTGTTCATTCAAACACGAAGAAATGCGTCACTCTGGAATCAATGCCTGCACTCACGAGTGTATGTTTTGCAGCCATAAATACTGCAGAGCCGGATGCTGCAGCTGCAGATGGTTCTTGCAGCTGGTTCTTGCGTACGATCGCTGTCTAGGAACATCTGTTACGAAGTTCTTGCGCGTTCTTTTGTATCAATTATCCATAGCGAGGAAGGCTTTGAATCACAGACCGTCACACGAGAACATATCTTATTTCAAAGCTCTTGCTTCAGCTAACTTGTATTTTTTGCCTCCCATAAAAACAAAGGAGAAATGATGAGGACATGGAACCGTGTGTGTGAAACCACGCTCGAAAAGAGTAATGAATAAAATTGTGTTCGGGGGGCTCTGCTACTCAATTTTGTGCGAGATTTTAAAGTAGCAAATGAGATGAAGTTTGGTCCCCGTGAGTGAGCAGATCAGTATATCGTAAGACTTGCTGCGTGCTCGTACATAGAAGACCAGTGACTGCTAAGACGTGCGGTGTACTTATGTGTGGGAAAAACAGTATTTGGTAAGACGGGACCGCGGGCCTGTATGCTAGTAAAACAATAGCTGGTGAAACTGTGGCATGTGCCCTGTCTTTCTTCTTATACATTCGTAACATTTCTCGTGTTACACTGTCATAGCCAGTCAAATGCTACACTGTCAGAGCTTGTCCCGTACTACACTGCTATAACCTTTTCCGCACTACACTGTCGACAATCGACTCGTACCACACTCTCAACAACCGTCCGTTGCTTGACTGTCAAATGACTCGTGCTACAATGTCAACTGTTCCGTGCTACACTGTCAACTGCTCCGTGCTACACTGTCAACTGCTTCGTGCTACACTGTCAAATGTGCCATGCATGTGTAGCGATTTCATCCCTAAAGTACGATACATGCGGATTACAATGATGTCAGCTCGGCAAGATGAGGAGCACATCTGACCCACACATCTCTCCGTCATGCTTCGAAAAAATTATGCTGAGATTATAGTGAAGCCATGTGATAAACATGAAAACATCAAAACAATTTCACAATTTTTCAAGAATCAGATCTGTTTTACGATTTTACGATCATCTGAACACTTTTACAATTTTAAAAGCATCTGAACAATCGGTTTTACGAATCTTACAGAACTTCTCCACATGTCGAATGTTCCCTTCAAGGAGGCGCCTTCATGTTATGTTCGTGAAGTACAATTTTGACTTATTTTATGGGGCTTTCATAGGCTTCTGTGTACGTCTACGCGTTAACAGCATCGCGCCTTCTACGAGTCGAGCGACGTAATTGGAATGCCACGCTTTCGAAGAACATATTTCCGTCCCTTCATACTAATGATCGTTTATAATTTATTTCATTGCACAAAGATTAAGTGTAAGATTCGTCAGTGAATCAGGATTACAGGTATTACTGCTCGCTCATTGCTACACGGTTGATCGTTACTCAGCATCTCAGCTGCTTGTTCGCAACAGTTTCAACCCAGGAGTTTTTGGGCGCTAGCCCGTATGGGAAGTTCGGCTATCTGAGAGTGAAGACTTGCGAATTCGTTTCAGCGCGATGTCAAAATTTCGGTGATGTCTTTTTATTACCAACAAGAATGGGCGTTTTTGGCTGGTAAGAAAATATCTCAAGTAAGACGAAGTTTATTGAAGAGGCTATTGAAGTTGAGGTGTAGTTGTAGTGTCAATCTTACGTCAACCGTATTGAAAATAACCTGACTCAGAATTTTTTCGTAGGATGAGACCGACACCCTTCATCCGTTCAATGAGCATTGATATTCGTCACAGAAATCAACCTCTTCCTCGCACCTATGTCATCGATGCCATACTCTAGTTCGTAAGTTACATAACCATTATATTATCTTACAGAAATGCTTTCTCTCAACAGCTAAAAGAGATATTAGTGTATACCATCAATCATCATTAATAATAGTTGTATAAGTGTATTGTCGCGGGTTTTTATTATCAATTGTTATGAAACTATTTGAAAAAATATTTAGATGAGATGTACTTAAAGAGAAATAGGCACAGCATGATATATTAATGATGAAGTTGAACATACATGGGCGATTGAGAACAATTCAATCTTGATATAGTAAACACATTTGCCCCAAGTATTGTATAATTCGATTATGATTTCGTGAACTATCATAGCAAAATTAATTTCCAGAATAAATCCAGTGAAAATTGGTGAAAGCCGTGATTTGTGATTTGAGTCTTACGAGAACATAGCTAGGGTATTAAAAGAAAATGAATAATGACAAACGAGAAAAACAATCGCAAAGTCCGTGTCTGCAGTCAAACTCGTTCTCAAACTCTGTCCAGAAAAAAAAGTATGTAGATTTCAAATGTGAATGACCCGAAATGTTGAAGTCGGAGAATAAGTTCCTTTATTCTCAAATTTCAGGTTCCAGTAGATCGCGAGCTTTTACTTATCATCTGTAATCAACGTTTGTTGTTTTCCAAATAAGTTATTTAAGTACCTTATGGTTAGCTATGAAATACACTGCAGCCAAATAATACACTATAGTCAGAAAAATCTGAGACTCCAGGAAGCCAAATAATATTCCCGAACTAAGAATATTCTGCATTAAAATTCTCAGTAAGAACTGTGATGAAATTCCTCGCTCTGCGGAAAGAGAATTCTAACATACGATGGAATATATCAGAGCATTATAGCGCATTGATTTTGATGTATGGAGAGTAGACCAGCTCTATGGAAGCCAAAAAGCCTCATGCAAGGGACCGGAAACTTATGCGTGATGCTATGCTCCAGATGAAGTAGAGCTATCAATAATTCTCACTTGCACGCAGAAACGTACTTCGAGTTCGGTGCTTATGGTGAAATATATGTGTTAGTTTTGTGTTCTTCTTTGGTTGTTGTGAGCAGTTGTGGTAGCAATAAAAATTTTCAAGGCTAGTAATATGGAGGTCAATTGATACCCATGGCACGGTCAAACTGAGTGTGACTCTGAACGAAGTGATTGTGCTAGTGTTCTTCTTTGGTTATTGTGAGCCGTTGTGGTAGCAATAAAAATTTTCAAGGCTAGTAATATATGGAGGTCAATTGATATCCATGGCACGGTCAAACTGAGTGTGACTCTGAACGAAGTGATTGTGCTAGAAAATAAACACGGGGTTTTCACGCAGAAAAGTCTGATTTAGATTTTTGTTCAGTGTATAAAGGAGTAAAACGCTAGTGAAACCAATGCATAATTAAAAGCTAGCAGATTCTGAAACGCTCAGTTTGACATAAAATCTGTTGTCAAGATTTCTCGACAAATATCCCTTCATCGACGATCCAGGCTCTCCTACAAGTCACTTCTGGAGCATGCTGAATCATTCTCATACACGATCATTTGTTTGCACGTAGCTACAGTAGCTCTGACGCATGGGTTAATTTCGCCACACAAAACGGCTATTAACCACAGCAAAATTATATAGCCTGACACCAACAACAACAACTTCAACTAAAAAAAGTAAACTTGGTTAGCTCAACGGAAACAAGAAGCGCGTCATTTTTCAGAGCTAAGGTTTAACGCTATAAGTATGTTCCTCGTTCAGTCAAAGGTAATAGAAATTTCAAAAATGGATTCCCGATCAGTGTTGGAAACATAGGTTTGTCACCAGCGAACACGACTCCAGCTACTCGATCATGCGAACTTAGGGAAGAGAGTACCGGTCAGTGCTCAGAGCACAGGTTTGTCACCATACTTTCTCACTGTTTTAAGTTTTAATTCGACGATTAACTTGGTGAACAGATATCAATATCGCACGGACTTTGTTGACTAATATCAACACTGCACCAAAAATGTGTCATACCCTATAAGAAATCACAAGCTTCTGTAGATCTTTCATAAAAAATCTGAAATTAAAGGTACTAAACCAAACTAGTAACGTGGCACAGCACAGAAACTTAAAAAGGGTACGTACTAAAAAGTACAAAACAAAAGCGAAAAAGTTAGCGGAATTTTCGGTCCTTTGTTTGATAAAAATTCATCATGAGAATTTCTCAGCAAATCCAAAGATTAATTTGCTCCATGCGCCGTGAGGCGGCTGGGAGTTTGGATGCTTGCCAAGCTCAGCGAGGGCTGGGAACTCCAAGTTTCCCAGTTTGCTCAATTGGTTTGAAGTGGGCGCTAACTGACAGTTCATTTTCCGTGTGATAGTGATGTACACTTTGATATAATAAGTCACGAACTGCTTGTTAAAGAATACCACGCATTTCTCAATTTAACGGCTCGCTCTCGGTTGGCTGACTGACTTCAGCGCATGAGAAGCTTGATTTTCATGAAATTGGAATGGAAATTGTTCCTCTAATCGAACGATAAATTATTTCGAGTTTATGATTTGTTGTGATAGTGAATGAAAAGTTTTACATATACGGAATCTAAGAACAACACGTTTTTAACGAGTTTCAAGCTCTTTTTATTAAAGAGCGTGTTCTTATAGCAGTCATTCTAACTTAAGAGACGCTGAAATTTTTTCCAGTCATACACATGCTCACAGAAGAGCCCCGCCCCTGCAGTTGTTGCGTGGTGTAACAAAGGCGAGATCCTGTCGTTGCAACACGCGCACAAAGACACAAGGCACAAAATAATCCGGACGTAGAGTAGCAAAGCTGACGATTTTTCTTTTAAAAAGATACTTGTATATCTTTCGATTTCTGCTTCATAGTTGGGTTTGCATATCCCCCGTTCATATCTAACACTTTTAACCATGTCTTTGAATTCGACCGGAATGCTGTGCCTGTAAATAGTTTTTACTCATTTATGCAAAATTGAGTCTTCTGTCTGTGGAGGCACAGGTTTCTGCTGTGATGTGTTTTGGCGGAGGATTTTTGTAAACAATTTTTTTTCACTATTACCGTTGCCCTCAATGTTGTTCTCTGTTATCGTGAAGTGCCCAGTTTTTGCATACCACATAATCGGCGAAAACTTTAGCATTAACCGCGTGCGCTACGTGTCACATGTTTGATCACAGAAGGTCGTGTACCGAATGTGTAGCACGACGCAGTTGCAGCGTAAAAAAAACACATTATCGGCACCTCTTCGTGCAACCATGGATAGCCTCCCTTGAGTTGCAGGCAGTTGTGTAGTGCAAGTTTTTGTGTGATTGATAAGTGATTTAATATTAAATAACTCGAATTCGGACTTCAATTCTGAGAGATTGTCGTAGTTTTGCAGTAATTGCAAGTACTTCGCTTATTGTGGTACTATTTTACACAACTAAGATTTACTTGAACCATGATGTACTTTCGATTCACCTTTCAAATTTGAAACAAGCGCATTAATCGAAATAGGATCAATTTAAGCACGTTGAAAATTCAGAAAGTTATATTTTGAACCATCTTTTACGATAACATAGAAAAGTATATTTCATCGGTCTCGAATGCTTTAAAACGAGATTTTTGTTTAAGTTCATGGGTTTATAATTACGAAATACGCGCTGAAAATCTCTCCCTCATTTAGGAAATCTAGGAAGACCAAACTTCCCAAAAATTCAACAATGCGGCTTGCGCTATTCCTGGCGAGTGATAAAGTCAATTTCCCGAGCTTCCTTTACAAGCAGACAGCCCCGCCTGTCTCTGAACACTTTATCTCTGGCGTAATATAAAGCGTGTAAATTCATAAATTACGCTGGCCACCATTAAAACGATGGCAGGGGGCCACGACGGCCTACCCGCTCCAATCCTGGTTGCTAGCCAAGGAAGGCCACAATTAAATATATATGCAAATAACAGCTCCAAAAGGCCAGCTCGCTAATGAAATACATTCGAGCTGCGCAAGAACGGACGCTGCTCTCAAGATCGTGAATATTCCGCGGTCTCAGAAAACCCGGAGTTTGGTTTGCAAATATCGCTCTGTGTCCGAACATGCTAGGGACAATGAAGGGAGAGTAGCGGTATTGTACCGTTAATATTGGGTGTGAAGGAGGGAGGAGGGTCATCTAAACACGGGCCATCGATACGATAGCTTTACTCTGAGAAATAGGTAGTTATTATTTTTCACAGCGAATAATGAGTGCATTAGCGGTTTTTATTGTAAAATTAGAGCTTTTTAGTTCATTCCTGAGGATTAAATTGAAGCTATGAGTGGTTTCCGGTCTATTAATTACATGTAAGTCCAAGTAATGTGATGAGTAAATGCGCTCCTTGGCAAGTAATTACCAAACTAGGCAGTGAACAGTTTCGTAAAGGATGCAGGCGGTCCGACGCCCTCTAATTAGTGAGCGTCCAGCTCTCAGTAGATTTGGGGAACTGGTAATCTCCTCCCACCATGAGTAATATCTGCTAGGAACACGGATTTTCTTCTTTATAATAAACGAATTAACAAAGTCATTATACGTTTATTTTACGTTTGAGAACATGAAGTGCGTCTATTATCATTCGACACCAGAGTAATACGTGGAGGTCAGGAATTGCGGTGCTTTCAAGTCAACTATTTAAAAGGGTAGCAATTTTTGCGAATTCAAGTGTCTTGATGTCAAGGTCGCTGCAAATAAGATGAATGATCTGTTTTGGAGTCAAGAAAAGAAATCCAGAAGTCTCAAAGTCGGAAATCAAATAAGTTGAATATTAGGAGCGTCTTCAAGGGCTTTACGTGCGCGAAAATAACCCAAGTGCTCGTCTGTCCCCAGAAAATACCTCTGCATGCGTGCCAAAATGTCCGTTCGCTAAAAATACGAAGAGTTTTCGAGCGGAAGGAGCGTTGTAAGTCCGTTGAAGTGGCAGGGTTTGGCGATGGTGGAGGTGCTGGATCGCGGTGGAGGTGCTGATGGCGTACATAATACGTTCAGTTCCGAACCTTGGGACGAAATTGCTGAGCAAGCACGGGTGGAGAGTGGCAGGCAAGTCAGGTTTATTGTGTCTGACCGGCAGCAGATGACGACCCGTCATCGCTTCTTTGATTGAATGAACCAAGAAGAACAGGCCGCTCACAACTTCGCCCAGGAATGACTGGAACATCATTCAAACTCTCGCAAAGTAGACTAAATCAACATTTGGCCGCTCCTCGTGACGTTCCGATAACTTCCTCATTTTTGTCGCGTAATTTAATTTTCAAATAATATTATCTTCCAAAAAGTTCGTTCAGTGTATGAGCTTTGGTACGGTATCGTGCGTAATTTCATATTGAAATATTAGTTTATTTCTTTCAAAAATTAATTTCAGTGTATGAGCTTTGCTAGGGTGTCGTTACATTTCGTTAAGTACACTTCTAGAATATGAGTTTATTCTTTAACAAGCCTCAAGTTGGTCAATTTTAAGTAAATTTATTCCGAGTTATAAGGATGCATGGCTCTCCGGTTCGGCCATTTTTACGTCCTGATTCACAACACAGGAACAACCTCGTGCGGCACCAGCACTTTTCTGTGACGAGCAAGGAACTCGAATGTTCCGATTGAAGTTCCTGAGTCAGAACCTGAGGCCTGCTGCTGTTCAGGGTGCTTACGAATACCATACGTGAAGAGAGACCTGTGTGTTTATATCGCAATGATTTTACATACTGTTCAAATAAGTGAAATATTGTTCTTTTAATCATAGAGGCAGAATGAATTTTCGCTCAAAATATTCATTTCCCAAAGGATGGATATTTACGCTCTCATGAACTTTTTGACAATTTTAGCGAAATTAAAGATTAATAACAACCGACAACAATAGGTGAAATTGAAAATTTTTCCGGCCTCTAAACTGTCACGTGCGAAATTATTTCACAAGCAATTCTTGTGCTGCCAGACTAGCACCAGACAATGGTACGCGCAAATTTATTCAACATAAATTCAGGTTTCTCCCAAGTCAAAAAAATAAAAACTAATTGGAGGCTTTGCTTTAAATATTCATGTTAGGTTTACTCGTTATGAGGCCACGGAAAGCAGGGAAATTAGGCCATATTTTCACGACTTGACACTGTGGTCGCAGGTTTGGCTTTTGTATTTAAAACTCATTTTTTAAGGAAAAAAATATGAGGCTTGTTAATGCGAGCTCTTGAAAAACAAGCCTGCATTTGACATGCAGGTCTCCAGCTTGCATCAGTCTGGGAGCTGCTCTGAAGTCTAATTCTTGAGACCATGGAATCCGTAAGAAGAATGGTGCTAGAGATTTGAGTCGTTCTTCGAGTTAGCACATCAGAAAGTCTGAGGGAGTTCTGGTCAGGAAGCGGCGATCCGATTGAACTAAACGTGATTGGCGTGGCTGAAGCCGCCCTGGGCTTTTTGAATCGCTTTCAGCATCCAGCGCTGGTTCAAGAAAAAAGTTTCCTCAGATCAAATTCCTCAAATTAGTTAGTGATTTTGAAAGTTTTTATGCAGTCGTTAGGTTCTGTAAAGTGCGAGTGTTTTGAATGAAGACTGAAATGAAACTTTTGTTCAAAAAATCCTTTTGGTAAATCGTTTCCTTGTCTGATGATCCAGTATAATGAACTCAGTAATGTCTTAGAATAGGAATCTCGGGAGAAATTGCCTTTACAGATAACTTCCAAGAATGTATCTTATGCACAACTACAACGTTGAATAGATGGAGATCCAGAATGAAAGTTTTAAGGTTGATATGTTTCCTTTTTATTCAAGCAATGACACTTTCGATGCTGACAAAGTAGAATGACCCAACTCATTTAGGTAGTAAGATGGTTACTTTCAAGTAAATTTCCTTGTCTTTGAAATATCGGTAAACGAGTTACTGCTGCCCGAAAATCGGCGAATAAAAGTAGGTATTCAACCTAGCAGTTTGTGAAGAAACTAAAATATGCAGCTTACAGAGTGGAAATAAGAAATATATGCTTTTGGACTCGAGCCTCAGTCTTTCGAACCGGACAAAGTAACTTGAAAAGCTTGAAATAAAACTTGTTCATACCATTTCAACATTCAAAGTACCGCCTCATAAAACTCAAGCGTTAATATAAAGCTCTAAATCATCAAGTTCTTGTGTGCCCTCCAGTTATCCGGCCGTGGTGTGTCCTCCAGTTATCCAGACGTGGTGTGTCCTCCAGTTATCCAGACGTGGTGTGTCCTCCAGTTACCCAGACGTGGTGTGTCCTCCAGTTATCCAGACGTGGTGTGTCCTCCAGTTATCCAGACGTGGTGTGTCCTCCAGTTACCCAGACGTGGTGTGTCCTCCAGTTATCCAGACGTGGTGTGTCCTCCAGTTATCCAGACGTGGTGTGTCCTCCAGTTATCCAGACGTGGTGTGTCCTCCAGTTACCCAGACGTGGTGTGTCCTCCAGTTATCCAGACGTGGTGTGTCCTCCAGTTATCCAGACGTGGTGTGTCCTCCAGTTATCCAGACGTAGTGTGTCCTCCAGTTATCCAGACGTGGTGTGTCCTCCAGTTATCCAGACGTGGTGTGTCCTCCAGTTATCCAGACGTGGTGTGTCCTCCAGTTATCCAGACGTGGTGTGTCCTCCAGTTATCCAGACGTGGTGTGTCCTCCAGTTATCCAGACGTGGTGTGTCCTCCAGTTATCCAGACGTGGTGTGTCCTCCAGTTATCCAGACGTGGTGTGTCCTCCAGTTATCCAGACGTGGTGTGTCCTCCAGTTATCCAGACGTGGTGTGTCCTCCAGTTATTCAGACGTGGTGTGTCCTCCAGTTATCCAGACGTGGTGTGTCCTCCAGTTACCCAGACGTGGTGTGTCCTCCAGTTATCCAGACGTGGTGTGTCCTCCAGTTATCCAGACGTGGTGTGTCCTCCAGTTATCCAAACGTGGTGCGTCCTCCAGTTATCCAGACGTGGTGTGTCCTCCAGTTATCCAGACGTGGTGTGTCCTCCAGTTATCCAGACGTGGTGTGTCCTCCAGTTATCCAGACGTGGTGTGTCCTCCAGTTATCCAGACGTGGTGTGTCCTCCAGTTATCCAGACGTGGTGTGTCCTCCAGTTATCCAGACGTGGTGTGTCCTCCAGTTACCCAGACGTGGTGTGTCCTCCAGTTATCCAGACGTGGTGTGTCCTCCAGTTATCCAGACGTGGTGTGTCCTCCAGTTATCCTGACGTGGTGTGTCCTCCAGTTATCCAGACGTGGTGTGTCCTCCAGTTATCCAGACGTGGTGTGTCCTCCAGTTATCCAGACGTGGTGTGTCCTCCAGTTATCCAGACGTGGTGTGTCCTCTGTCGTGATTCATCTGGGACAGACTTTCGCCGTGTTCAAAAAACGTTAAGAAAAGGTTGTTCTGGCCAAGCAACCATCTTCTAAAAGACCCGACATCGAATTATATGTTCTCAACAATAAACGCAGCATCTCTGGACTCTGAAAACTACGCCTCGAGCCAAGCGTCACCAACCACCAAGCAAAGCAGCCAGCAAACCTCACACACCCTCTGCGAACCCCCCCCAGTGGACTTCGGACTCTCTGCCACGTAGACGACGCCTGAACCCGAGATCATTTCAAGACACTTCCATATTTCTTCGTGTATTTAAACTTCTTCCCGCGGGACCTAAAATGTTGTTCTTTCTACATAAATTACTTGCTATTTAATTATAAAGCTTAATCCATTCAAATCATCTCCCAACGCTTGCTACTTTCTGTAATATCTTGATATAAAGCTTCAAGGTAGATAACGCGTTTATTCCAATTCGAAACAGCGTCTCTCAGCCCCTTCTGGGCAGTGTGCGCAGACGGCAGAAGGTCCTGGGCCGCCAACATAGCAAGTCGTGTGAACCTCCGCTTGCCCCCTCGCGGGTGGAGCGGAAGGGAAGTGTTAGCTCAAAGTCGTGTTTGACTTGTCAACCGCTATTCGGGAATACCCCAGCTGAGTATCCCATGATCATCCATGTATTCATCTATGTTCTCATCAAGCCCCTCGTAACTTCATGTGTTAGGCATAGATTAACCTTATTCGATGTAATTTCTAGACGTTCTTTGCTTCTCTGTTGATTACCCAGCGCCGAGACCTCATCTCACAGCTAAGATGTGCTTCTTATAATTATTAGTATGTTTTATATTAAATGATTCAACTCCGAGGCTTCACCTCATCTAAGATGTTCTTGTCAGACTACTCAATGTATTAATAATCTATGTTCTCATCTATTGTTTCACGTTAAAGGCTTCACCAGTTTATCTCAACGTCATAATTTGTACCATTTATGTCATCTCATGGATAGGAATCGACTTGATCACCGAGATCTAATAGCATTGTAATCATTTAGAACCTAATATGCTATGTGTATCGTGAATCGCTTCTTATTTCCGAACGGGTCATCCATTTACTATTGAAAAACGTTATCATTATAACATTAAATTACGTTGCAACTACCTCGTCATTCACCTAATAAGACCCTATTTGATTCATCATAATTACATGATTATTTACAACTAATGACATTGAAAGGTCAGAATCTTGATTGAATCTATATTGAAATAACTAAAATATAATAAAGGAGGCCTTCCGTCTCGACCATCAACTGCAAGAAAATGAAAGTTATGAGAAAATGACGATGAATAATACGATCAAAGAATTGCCTCCAGAAATTGGCCAGCGAATGATACATACGCCGACGAAAAAAAATAGAGTATATAACACCTCCAGTTATCCAAACGTGGTGTGTCCTCCAGTTATCCAGACGTGGTGTGTCCTCCAGTTATCCAGACGTGGTGTGTCCTCCAGTTATCCAGACGTGGTGTGTCCTCCAGTTATCCAGACGTGGTGTGTCCTCCAGTTATCCAGACGTGGTGTGTCCTCCAGTTATCCAGACGTGGTGTGTCCTCCAGTTATCCAGACGTGGTGTGTCCTCCAGTTATCCAGACGTGGTGTGTCCTCCAGTTACCCAGACGTGGTGTGTCCTCCAGTTATCCAGACGTGGTGTGTCCTCCAGTTATCCAGACGTGGTGTGTCCTCCAGTTATCCAGACGTGGTGTGTCCTCCAGTTATCCAGACGTGGTGTGTCCTCCAGTTATCCAGACGTGGTGTGTCCTCCAGTTATCCAGACGTGGTGTGTCCTCCAGTTATCCAGACGTGGTGTGTCCTCCAGTTATCCAGACGTGGTGTGTCCTCCAGTTATCCAGACGTGGTGTGTCCTCCAGTTATCCAGACGTGGTGTGTCCTCCAGTTACCCAGACGTGGTGTGTCCTCCAGTTATCCAGACGTGGTGTGTCCTCCAGTTATCCAGACGTGGTGTGTCCTCCAGTTATCCAGACGTGGTGTGTCCTCCAGTTATCCAGACGTGGTGTGTCCTCCAGTTATCCAGACGTGGTGTGTCCTCCAGTTATCCAGACGTGGTGTGTCCTCCAGTTATCCAGACGTGGTGTGTCCTCCAGTTATCCAGACGTGGTGTGTCCTCCAGTTATCCAGACGTGGTGTGTCCTCCAGTTATCCAGACGTGGTGTGTCCTCCAGTTATCCAGACGTGGTGTGTCCTCCAGTTATCCAGACGTGGTGTTTCCTCCAGTTATCCAGACGTGGTGTGTCCTCCAGTTATCCAGACGTGGTGTGTCCTCCAGTTATCCAGACGTGGTGTGTCCTCCAGTTATCCAGACGTGGTGTGTCCTCCAGTTATCCAGACGTGGTGTGTCCTCCAGTTATCCAGACGTGGTGTGTCCTCCAGTTATCCAGACGTGGTGTGTCCTCCAGTTATCCAGACGTGGTGTGTCCTCCAGTTATCCAGACGTGGTGTGTCCTCCAGTTATCCAGACGTGGTGTGTCCTCCAGTTATCCAGACGTGGTGTGTCCTCCAGTTATCCAGACGTGGTGTGTCCTCCAGTTATCCAGACGTGGTGTGTCCTCCAGTTATCCAGACGTGGTGTGTCCTCCAGTTATCCAGACGTGGTGTGTCCTCCAGTTATCCAGACGTGTTGTGTCCTCCAGTTATCCAGACGTGGTGTGTCCTCCAGTTATCCGGCCGTGGTGTGTCCTCCAGTTATCCGGCCGTGGTGTGTCCTCCAGTTATCCAGACGTGGTGTGTCCTCCAGTTATCCAGAAGGAACAATAATTGGAAGGAACAATAATTGGAGTCCCAACACGCCCTTCAGATGTCGCCCCGGCGTTACGAGGGCATCTTGTGTCTTTTTTGAAAAGATTCAAAAACTTGCTTTGTGACGCAAATGTTCTCAGGGAATGATTTTTAGGAAGAACAGTAGTATGACAGAACTGAAAGATTATTTCTGTTATAATATTCTAGCTGTGAATGGATTCATAAATCAATCAGGATTACAAGGATTTACATGGATTTATCGCGACACGTTTCATGCTTAATGAGCGAGTTAACAAGTTAGTTCACAGCCAGATGGCTGAAGTACTCACCCTCAGAGGAGGTGCGACGGCCATAGTACGGAAATTGGCGGATTTAAAGTCCATCACCAGTTGGTGATACTGCATTTTTCACAAAAACTAACCTATGCTGTTCATGAGCAGAGATCTTGCGTCTAATTAGCGGTCCGTAGTTAGTAATGGAGAGTTTAATCATTAGTTGGGTTAGTCATGGAGGGTGAAAGAGAATAGAGGCGTGGGGGGATGACATCCGTGACTAACGGGTTCTTTACAAAGTTGGGATGTTACTGCTTCCTTACGGAAACCATTCGGGATGTGGAGAAGTTCTGGAAGATTTTTAGAACAGATTGTACAGACGCTATGATGTTTAACGCAAACATCTTTCTTACGAGTGAGCGCATTTCTTTAGGATGCATAATGTAGAAATACGTGGGTAGACGCATCCGTCTTGCGATGATATACAATTAATATACATGTAAATATATATTTATACATATATATATATATACACATAAACATATAATGTATACATATGCTTATAAATTATAAATAAAAGTGCCAAGATATACGTGTCTAAATCTCATTATTTATTTAGGAAAGTCAATGAATTAAAATTTCTGGGACGTTTCGACCACCAGGGTTATTATCAACCTGCAAACCAGTAGAAAAAACTAGTCAAGTGTCAAATATACATCAATCACGAACGAAGAACGCAAAAAAATACATATGAAAAAAACAAAATACAAATGATTGGTATTGAAATTACGTTAGTTGTAGAGGAAATACTAAAAATTTTCATTTTGTTCCCTTCATATGTGTTTTTTTGCGTTCTTCGTTCGTGATTGATGTATATTTGACACTTGACTAGTTTTTGCTACTTGGTTGCAGGTTGATAATGACCCTGGTGGTCGAAACGTCCCAGAAATTTTAATTCATTGACTTTCCTAAATAAATAATGGGATTTAAAGTGCCATGAGATCATAGCACTTTTATTTATAATTCGAATATGCAGAAAGCAAACAACTTATATATATATCCATGCATATAAATATATATTTATATATATGTGTGTGTGTGTGTATGTGTGTGTGTGTGAGTGTGTGCGTGTGTGTGTGGGTGTGAGTGTGTGCGTGTGTGTGTGGGTACAGGTGCTCGCGAGATAACATCAGTACAGCGCGAATGTATTCTCTGGAATGTATTTGTGCCGTACATGTATTTAACTTACAATGGAAAGTCGAAAATGAGTTAAACTTTTGAAATATTGTGAAGTATTTTGCTGAATGTATTTATGCAGTACATGCATTGAACTTACGATTGAAATTTGTAAATGAGTAAAACTTTTGAAATATTGTATATATACATACAATGTCTTATTTTTTGCAATCCAAACGCACCATAATCGTCTTTAACTAAAGCGACAAGCAGAAAAGTAAATATTTATGAGTTCGGCGAAATTTCTATTCAAAAATTTCTATTAGGAACTTCTAAATTTCTATTAGGAACTCAGGGCCGAGGCGACTCCTACAGGACGGAGCACAACCTCACAGCACCGCGATGGTATCAGTGATACTCCTGTGGAGAACCAGGCGTCATGTATCACAGGCGAGCTGCTGGTCTCATTTGAACGAAACCTGGGGCCTTTATTCAAGTCTCAGCGCATGTTATAGGCTCTACGGTATGTGAAATGTAGCTCGATAATGGGCTGCTTATGCCGTGAACGTGTCAGGCAACCACACACAAACGAGGAAATTCAATTTATGTCACACACATAATTATCTAACGAACGCGGATTTGCAGCGAATTTTTATTGATAGCAATAGATATCTCTAAATTCCAGATGTTTATAAACCACTTCTGAAATAATTACTGTGGCTCCTGCATGTTCCACCGATGTCCGCTTTCGTTTATCTTATGTAATATCTTTCCCTTGTATCCAGGATACCTGTTTTGGCCATAACTTTGCTTCCAAAAACTTCAATCTCTTGTCCTGAAAACGAAATTTGTTTAAAATTTCGAAAGCTCGACCGAAAATAATAAATTTCCAGCTGAATACGAATTTCATTTGACAACAATGGAACCTGGATGTCCGCTATTTCAACTAATAATAGTAATAGTGTTGCTTGCCTGGTTGGCTGGTCCGTCTTTCTGTCATGCTCTTGAAGAATGCTTAATGACCGTATCTATGATACGAGTTTCACCAGTGCACAAGTACGTACAAGAATATTTCAATCGCGATTCCCATAAGGATGGATGTATTTGTTGTCATCCACATCTGGAAGATTTTTTTGTGGAAAATATCGAATCCCGTCATTTTTAACAGGCCGTGTACACTTCCCCAAAAATCAACTGTAGCCTTCAGAGCGAATTTAAAGCACAGAATTAAAGGGGACAACGCAGGCCAAAGCTAAAATAGCAGTCGGAAGCGAAGAAAAACCGACATTTCCTCGTCAAAAATTGGCTATTCCACCGGCACGGCCAGCCGCCGCTGAGTCAGCGGTGGCTGCTCTGGGCTGGAATTTGCAAGGTCTTCGAAATCAATCGCTGCTCTGAAGCGATGGTTTCAGGGTGGTGTGAAGCGAGGGTATGGCTGCGAGGCTGCTTATACCGGCCCTGCTGCCTCATTACTGACTGGTGTTAGTGAGTAGTGACTGGTACCTGTGATAAGATAGTTCCACTGACTAGAGACTAGCACCAGTGGTTATTCCGGGGGTCCCACAAAAATGTCCCCGACTTTTTAATTGATTATATCTCCGCTTTAAATTAACATATTTGAATAGTTTTCGTTTAACAATTTAGTAAATTTTGTTTCCTTTTCGAATAATTTGAGTTTTTGAAATCGGTTGAATAACCACTTTGCAATGATCGATTTACTGAAAGGGGTAGAAAAATTAATTGTTCAAAGGAAAATGACCCTTCTCCTGCTTCTAATCAAACTGCTTCTCAAGTCTATTGTGTTTTTCCATACTTCGGTCATCAGTCAGAAAAATTAAAACTAGAACTTACTAATCTCATTTCTAAATATTTTCCTGAAGTTTCCTTACGCATTATATTGGTTAATAAACGTACAATTAGTTCATTTTTTCGATTTAAAGATGTACTTCCTAAAAGCATGCGATCTTCCGTCGTTTATGATTTCCGTTGTGCGCATTGCGCATCTCAGTACGTTGGTTCAACCCAGCGAGCACTGTATGTACGGATAGCTGAGCTTGCTGGACGGAGTCATCGTACTGGTCGGATATTAGGTTCTCTATCTCATTCTAGCATAAGGGAGCACTGCAATGCCTCATGTATTCAAGTCATTAATAGTGATCAATTTAAAATACTGGATTCATGTCCAGCTAGTTTTGACCTAATATTAGAGTCATTGTATATACATAAGTTAAAACCTCCGTTAAATGACATGCAGAGCTAATATCAACTAAAAATTGTAAACCGCTAACTTTTGTCCGTGTTTCTGAATAGCGTCAGCGTAGTAAGTGTTAGAAGCCTTGTTCACTGCCTTCCTATTTCATTACTGCCCATTTTGATATTCTACTTTTGCCTGTCAATATATGAATTTTATTTGTTAACTGTGCTTAAGTTGTGTCTTTGTATTTGCAGATTTCGTTGAGAATGAGCCTAGTGCTCGAAACGTTCGAACTAAATGTTTTTAAAATACTTCTTTGCTGTATCATTCCTTTCAAAGGAAAAGTCTTAAAAACAACACTGGTATTATTCAACAAAAAAAAAACTGGTTTGAACCTACCTTGTTTCCTCTACCGTGATCTGGACTAAAAGCAAATGTATGCCTTCATTCTAATAATACCCGCGGTTTGATGGTAATCGCTTTCCCATCCAGGGTTGAAACCCGTATCACACAACAGGGAAACATTTTTTAAGTTGAGTACCGGAAAAAGATGGAATATCGTATGTGAGCTGAACATTTGTAGCAAGCTGTATCCACAATACAACGTTGGTTAGCCCAAGAAAAGTGGAAATTTTTATCTGCCTTACAATAAAGAACTTGAATACGAAGTTGAATTTTCCTCAGGTTATAGATGAAAGCCGTGTTGAATTGTGTCTCATGTTTGAAAATAGAGAATGGTCGGTGAGAGTCAACCCAGTCTAACTTTTTCGCCGCCTGCATGCATGTTTTTCGCCGCCCAAGTAATTAAATCGCTTAGGTGGTGAAAAACATGCTAGCTCCGTCGAAAAAGTAGACTGGGAAACCGTCAAGAAACATAAAAAAAATCAATCTCTCACGGAAATTCATGAGTATTTAAAATTCACCCGTAAAGTAAGTTGGCAAACATTTTAGGTAGAAAGCAGCTGCGCAGTTTCAAAGTTAAAGAAGAAATTTGTACGATTCATAGTTCCCAAGTGAGCTGTGCAGTGGTGGTGGTAGAGTTGACAAAAACATCATTGCAGTCAGAAATATAATATCACAGACAAGATCTTCTCACTGCAACCAAGAAAATACCATAGTAGTCACGAATGTCTCTCCTTGATCAGGAACATGTCATCATAGCCAAGAAGATGTCTTCATAGTCAAAACTATGAAATCGTAGCAAAGTTCATCTCGCTGCAATCAAGAATGTTTCGCCTCAGTCAGAAACATGACATCACAGCCATGAATAAATTACTGGAATCATGAACATGTCATAGTAGTCACGAACGTCTCATTGTGATCAGAAGCATTTCATCCCAACCAAGAATATTTTATTGCAGCCAAGAACATGAAATCGTTGCGCAACGCGTTACGCATTTTACGCCACAGCGCTGTCAACATAGCGTACGGGCAATGAGTGCGATGACTTGCAGTTTTGTTTGCTGTCCGTCGGTGCTGCCACCCACAGCGGGTCAGGCAACCTGGGGTGAGGCTGTGTGGTGACCTGCTGGCCGTGACAGGTTGTGTGAGGTGATCTGCTGGCCGTGGCAGGTTGTGTGAGGTGACCTGCTGGCAGTGGCAGGTTGTGTGAGGTGACCTGCTGGCCGTGACAGGTTGTGTGAGGTGACCTGCTGGCCGTGACAGGTTGTGTGAGGTGACCTGCTGGCCATGGCAGGTTGTGTGAGGTTACCTGCTGGCCGTGGCAGGTTGTGTGAGGTGACCTGCTGGCCGTGGCAGGTTGTGTGAGGTGACCTGCTGGCCATGGCAGGTTGTGTGAGGCGACCTGCTGGCAGTGGCAGGTTGTGTGAGGTGACCTGCTGGCCGTGGCAGGTTGTGTGAGGTGACCTGCTGGCCGTGGCAGGTTGTGTGAGGTGACCTGCTGGCCATGGCAGGTTGTGTGAGGCGACCTGCTGGCAGTGGCAGGTTGTGTGAGGTGACCTGCTGGCAGTGGCAGGTTGTGTGAGGTGACCTGCTGGCCGTGGCAGGTTGTGTGAGGTGACCTGCTGGCAGTGGCAGGTTGTGTGAGGTGACCTGCTGGCAGTGGCAGGTTGTGTGAGGTGACCTGCTGGCCGTGGCAGGTTGTGTGAGGTGACCTGCTGGCAGTGGCAGGTTGTGTGAGGTGACCTGCTGGCCGTGGCAGGTTGTGTGAGGTGACCTGCTGGCAGTGGCAGGTTGTGTGAGGTGACCTGCTGGCCGTGGCAGGTTGTGTGAGGTGACCTGCTGGCAGTGGCAGGTTGAGTGAGGTGACCTGCTGGCAGTGGCAGGTTGTGTGAGGTGACCTGCTGGCCGTGGCAGGTTGTGTGAGGTGACCTGCTGGCCGTGGCAGGTTGTGTGAGGTGACCTGCTGGCCGTGGCAGGTTGTGTGAGGTGACCTGCTGGCCGTGGCAGGTTGTGTGAGGTGACCTGCTGGCAGTGGCAGGTTGTGTGAGGTGACCTGCTGGCCGTGGCAGGTTGTGTGAGGTGACCTGCTGGCAGTGGCAGGTTGTGTGAGGTGACCTGCTGGCCGTGGCAGGTTGCAGAATTCATTAATTCCAGCAAGTCCCATAAGTTGACTACGTTCATTTTATGAATGGCACCTGCAAAAAAACATTTTATTCCGTCCTGTTCCATAATTACACAATTCGGACTCCATAAAGATCTATTTATTTATTTATTCAAAGGAGAGCCGCTAACTACGCTGTCGTGAGATGCATACGGTTCTCGAGCCGCTCAGCAAATAGTTGAGCAATAATATTCAAGCAATATTACCAAGTCTTGCTCTTTTACTGAAGCTCAGCGAACCAAATAGCTATGTCTTACTTTCTCACTGACCTGCTACGAAACAGTATACGATAGTATAATTAAATAATAGTATAGGTTTATCTGTATTAAAACTTAACGCTGTGAATTCAGAAATGAATTTCGTCCTTAACGTAATCATCGCTCTAATACAGAACGGCGCAAAAAAAAAACGGTCAAATCAATGTGTTCGTTTTTGCGCCTCCCTTCATTTGAATCTCTACGACAAAAATTCATGCAAAAGCCCAACAATAATTGTTACATCCCCTTTCATCCCGAAAATTCCATGGGAACATAATTCATCAAGCTGTGCTCAAGAATTTACTGCTATGTACATATTGTAACGTCTTTGAAAATACTGAATAATCGAAAGCCCTGTGTTTAGCATATGTACGCTTCATGCATTTACCAGTGACCGATCAGCAACACAAGTGATTGTGGTTGCGCATTAATTAGTTTGTTTGTTTGTTGGCTTGCTTGAGAGGAGCGCATTTGTTCTCCCGTATGCTGCAGTTTAAATCTCCCGGATGAGAGCGGTTGAGATTATTCATAAGGGTTCAATCTCGCATCACAAACCGACACACGCAGAGAAAGGCCGTGTCATGGCGGAGCGCGTGAGAGTTTCTTTAAGCCAGCGGACAGACAAAGCTGTTCTCACAGGTGGCTCGAATCGTCAGTTTGACCATCTGTTGCGCTAAAATGCGCTCTTATTTTAGGCTTTAAATTGCGATTTCGCAGTGATAATTGTCTAGGCATGTCTTGGTGTAGATTTTAGATTTGGTATCATAGGAGGCCGTCGTTTGTTGGTGCTCGATTTTTGGATAACAAAAAGTAATCAAAAATGAATGGGGCTCAATAAAGCCCTGTAAGAATGGCTGGGTCACGTATTTCTCTTTTTGATCGAACGAGAGTCCCGTATGTGTGCATGATGCAGAGTCTTGCGAGAGCATCCTTGTTTTGCAGGGGAAACTTGACCCGATATGTTCCAGAGAGGAGAAACAACGATTTAGTGCCCGACCCACATTCTCCGCTCATTTCGATCTCTTGCTCTCGAATGTGGAAATTACTGACATACTGTACATAATTACTGACATACTGTACCTTTCCACCGGTTACTTTTCCCTGTCATTCATCCTTTGGTCCTTGCCTCAAAAAAATCTTTCAGCCCGCATGTATTTTTTTTAATTTGGGGTGTATGGCTTTCAAATAATTCAACAACACATCAAAATATTGAAAAACTTTAAACTGTTTCACTTTTTTTTCTTTTTTTTCATAATCTCAAAGTGCACAAGCCCCTGGTAATACAAGTGGAATTATACCACATCAAAGATGTGTATATCTGTCGCTTGTTATGACGCCCATAGAATTATAGCTGCGAAAAGTGTCGCACGTCATTCTGCAAAAAGTATGCCTTGTGAGTGCAAGGTCTGTGCCTTTTTTATTTCTTGGTACTCTGATGAAAACATTTATTTTCAGTAAATGCCACAACTCAGATGCTATAATAGATTATATAAAACTAGAATGTTTTCATCCCATTTATGCATATCAAATGAATGAATCAATCTCTTCTAACACACTATTTACACATTAATTTCACATTGATGCAGTTCATAGGAACGCTTCTGATGTAACATAAGAGTTTAGAAACGACATCGAGAAATTTAGTGTTCGGTCTCGCCATAACAAAATTCACAGAACATCTTAACATGACCGTGCGAGTTCCGTCGATTTCAGCAGGTAAAATTTTAGATAGTAAGAGAATATTTTCAACAAACTAGCTGTAAATTTAAGCAGAGAATAACAAAGACGAAGCTCCCCCTCTTCCCCACAAACAGTTCGGAGTAGAGGATAGAAGAGCCCAGCGGAGGGAGGGAAGCCCCCGTGGGTAACATGAAAGGGCAATTAGACCGACCGTATCACGGCTGCGCGTAATCGCGATAAGAAATCTCCCGTCGACGGGCCATCCAACAACGCGATGTCCGCCATAATGGAGACGTCAGGGGTAGCCCGTCGGAGCACTTGATCTGACGAGCTAATGAAACTTTAACACCCTCTCACCGCTTTAGAAAAATTCGTTTTTATTAAGTTTTGTTCATGCTGAAGCGGGCATCGCTCAACGGGCGAGCTGCAGTCGTGGTGCTCTCAGCAAGAGGTCGTGAACTACGCTCTGCCCTTCTGCAAGGTACATTAGTTCATATTTCTATTCAATTTAAAAGATTTGTTTGCAAAAAAAAATGTACGCAACTAAGGTACAATGGCTGTTAGAATTACAGATAAGCATCGAATAGAATTACAAATAAACTTGAAACAGAATTGCAGATAACCTTCGAAAAATGGTATTCTAGGGGAAAAAATGAAAATTGAAAATTAAAAAATGTAGGCAACAAGAAAAAACGCATAACAACGTATAGGGAAAATGTTGCAATACACTTACGAGAGTCGAAGGATTATTGCGCCTCAAAAAACCTATGAACATGCCGGAATGTGAAAAAAACAGCATTCCACAGAGCGACGCGGAGACAGTGAAGGAGTAAAAAAACTGTGTGGTGTACCGGTCTCCGATTCGCAATGGGAACGTGCGAACTAAAAAAGTTGTGCGCCGCAGCCTGTGCTCTGCGACGATAAAACCTGCAGAACTTGTCTCCCTGATGCCTGATCCCTACCAGCTTCTCTTCACAGTCAACCTGCGCATGAATAATTAGGAGACACATGATTGATTGCGGCAGTGGGACATCGTAGAGTGAAGTTGCGATGACTGGAGTGGACAGCAGTCATAGCATCAGTATGCATGTATGCAGTCCTTAGAATGAATTGTTGCTGTTAGTGCTGCTGTAAGTGGAACGAATTTCGCGAATTCTGTGTTTGGATTGAAGTAACGGGTCACAGAGTTGTGCTTGGTGGTGGAGTTGCAAGTGAATCTCAAGTTTAGTCGAAGAGAAATCTTCAAAGTTTGATTTCTACCCAAACCATCTGCAAGTTTAGAGATGGTGTGAATGAGGGCTGATGTTTACATTAGTGATCACTCATGAAACTGAAATGAGAATTGCATTCTCAAGAAAGCTGTTATTCACCTTTGGTTCTTTTTTTTAACTTCATAAATACTCAGCTGCTTCTTGCACAGCCTCCTCTATTTCATAGACAGTGATGCGCAGGCTGTGCATCCGAGTATGTTGGCATGACTAAATGTACTCTCCCGACTGGAGTTGTTGAGCACAAGGGAGTCAGCGTATCAACAAGTGCTCAGTTAATTAACATGCACATCTATTCAGAGGTATGTAGTCACGCATGTTCTTGAGATTCAGAAGCAGATCCCTGTAAATTTGTTAAAGTTTTAGAAATCTTGTTCATTTTTTAGACAAAACCCCTACGTGAAAAATAAGGCAAGCTCATATTCGTTGATATGTCCTAGAATATTTTATATTTTTTCTTTTTTCAATTCTATTGATAACTCATTCAATTTTATGTCACTCTTAAGCTTAAATAATTTGTAATTTGTATCAGAAGTGTGTTTCTGGCTGAACTTGGTTAGATGTCTGAAACGTTCCATTTTAATACAAAGACCTTTTTACTCGCTCATTCCAACTCTTTCATTTGTGTTAAAACAAAGTTTTGACTCCATGAGTAATTACTAACAAGATTTGGTCTGGAACACGGAAGATACTTATAACACAAAGATAAAATTTTATCGAATATAAATATGATACTAAAAAAAACACTAACTTCATTCAAGGGATAAACGGACAGAGAGTCTTCCAAGTGACGTCTGCGCAGCAGAATAAAAAGGGGCTAAAAAATGTGAATATCGATATGCTTGGAAAGGGAGGCTAAAACATCGAAGTCATCTAGTTCTACAGGACTCTTGCACTCTTTGACATGAAGCATATGGCTGACTGAAGAGGACTAGCGAGGGGTATATCGGTTTGAAAGCTCCTACCGGCTTGCTCAGCAACACGAACACGCAGAGCTCTTGTTGTACAGCCCACGTATTCAGACGCACGCTGTGCAGAAATACGTTCGTATATATGAGAAGAGAGCAAGCCTTCTGGAAATTCATCGTAGCTTTATAGAAGTAAGCTATCTTAAATTTTGTTCTTGAAAATAAATACAAATTTCAATATGAACGAAATATTTGAATGACAGAACGAGCTGATCTAATTGAATTTTTCTGAGTTGCCAAAACAACTTTCGTTAACTTCAGCGCCAATCGTCCTTTCGCTAAGCCTCTTTATTCAGCCGTCCACCATCACAGGGAAAAATGTAATCTTTCCGTGAAGCTAAATGGATTCAGTTTTTTAGCCTGTTTTCAACCCTGTTCATCTTTGAATTATGAAGTTTTTTATTTTGCGACACAAATCTCAGTTAAACGAATTCCAGTCAGCTTATTCATTCCATGTAGCTCATTAGTTTAATTAACTTTTTAATCTTTCTTACATAGATATGGGTCTTTGATTAATACATATATTCGATATCTCTCGTTGTTTCACATCAAGTCTTCGGGATAATGGTAATTTAATTTAAGGGTTCATTTATTTATTTCTGTCTTCTTCTATAAATATAATGTTAACAATCAAAGCCCTCTTCTTTTCTTTGTCTTCCTGAAATACGTTAACAAAAACTTTTTTCAAAATAAAACTATATCAGTTGAAAAAAGTCCATCTTCTGTAACATCGACGAATTTCTTTTTACACGTCTCAAGTACATCTTCCGCATCTTGAACTCGGTCATGTCTGAGAATGAATGCCTGATTATCGACACCTACTTACAACTTCATAACTACAATTTTTACATCTCGGCTTTTGAAGGTCTCCAATACACAGAGCGTACTTCACAGTCAGTGACTTTGCTTTTTTTAACACTTATTTATACCCATGAAAGACAGCCCTTTGGTACAAAAAAGCGCCTCTACTCTTACGTTCAGGCCAGAGTCAATGAGGCACTCCGGCAAGTACTGTACAGACCACACGGCGTTAATAGCAGACGTCCATATAAGCAGCAATACCTGGCCGGTCTTCAGCTGGGTCTCTTTGAAAGTCTCTGCTCATTGGATCAGGATTAAACGCCTACGAAAGAAAGGTATTGGGTCGCCCAAACTTGGCACCTTAACGAGTCGTAAAGAAGAAGATCTTCTCCTGTTTTGGACACCAGTTTGTGCAAGCGGAGGCGGTGAAACGCTCGGTTTTTGGAACATGGGCGTTCTTTGGAGGATATCACTGAATTGCCCCCAACTCTGCTCCATGCAAAACCAATTACCGGTTAGAAATTTTCGGTAAAGTCGAGCCAGTGCACTTCCTTCGATATTATTATTCATATAAATCGCATGAAGCTATCATTGTTTGTAGAATATTGGTAGTTGCCATTACAATATTATTCAATAGTATGGGCAATAATATTGATCTATACGAAAATAGCATCATTAATTTAACTATCTTAGACTTTTTTAGCCATTAGTATAATTAGATATCAAATTATAGAAATATTGCCATTGTGTTTATGGCAGAGAAATTTCTTCAAGCAGTGTAAGACTGTCATTGATCCATAATATAAAGTTTAAGAAGCTATTACCGGCATTGAGTTATTAATCAAAATTAAGTTTTTTAGAACATGTTGCATGGAGCATTTTGAAGTTCGTTGTTTTTCAGCTCCTTCAACGGTAGGGCTTCAATACAATAGATAAATTATCTGTCATTTTAATAACTAATAAATTAGAATCATTACGGACTGTATTTCGTCGTTAGACATTTGAATAATAAAATTGTCGTCAGATATTTTACTTATAGAAGCAAAGCCCTTGAGCCGGGTTAAATTCATGGCACAATTCAATTTGCAACATTTCAACATTGAACATCACAGGCTAGAGGAGCGGGAAAAGGTCACGAAATGAGGTGAGCCCTTTTCTTTGAAGGTAAGATAAATAGTTCTCAAAGCCCTTCATCAGACAGCGTACTGGAGACCTGCTGTGCGCGCTTCTCGAGTCTACGAATGCAACTCTGGGTTTCTTTGTATGAACTCTCCAATCAGGTCTAATTGGGCCCTAAGATCTTCCATAACAAGGCCGGCAAACTAGGCTCTGGATATCGTATTATGATGTTCATTTTCGATCCCAAATTTTTGTGGAATCTCATTTTCTTTTTGACTCGACCGCAAAAATTCTTTTGTGCGCAATGCCGAAATCGGATTTACATGAGATTTATTCTCGACATCTCAATTAACAGGAATATAGCAGCGAAATTCTGTCAATAAAATGTTTCCTGAAGGTTTTCCTAATGAGCAAGTATTTTGAAAAATACTTCTATGATTGATAATTTTTGTTGGCTTTTCAAGCACACATTGGTACGTGTGCACACTTGCAGTCTTCTATATAAGTCGTAGACATACTGACTTGCAGTTTACGCTAACGATCTCTACAGGACTAGAGTAGGTTTTCCAGCGCGATTAAATCCATTGCGATAAGTGGAATAATTGAAGATAAGTTTCATAGCCTAAGCTGGTACCAATCGAAGTTGTGGACCATGAGAGGTCTTGCTGCTGCTCCGAAAGATCACTTTTTTGCGCGAGCAGAAACTTTCCAATGTTATGAGACGCTCGTTGGGCGTGGGAGATGGATGCCTTCCTCCAAGTCCCCTTACGTTGTAACAACGCCGACAAAACCTTATTCTGTCACGTGTCTACTCTTGTTGTCTTTTCACGTACCGTTTTATAAAAATTTCAAATCGAAGAATATGCAAGTAAAATTTGTCATTTCATTGAAAAAACATCGAAAACATTTCGTAGACCAGCTCGATAAGAATTTTCTTTGCTTCTAAATTTGCGATTTAAGCAAAGTGAACATCTGTTTAGACGTGCTGTTTAATGTTATTTTATTCACACTTTCATTCAATAAATGGATTTTGAAGCATGGTGTACAAAGTTCTATTCCTTGATTCTCTCCGGTTCGTTATTTCAAGATTTTATTACAAGGCTTCTTTATATTTTTATAGATATTATTCGACATTCATTTATACGTAATTAGTTTCATCGCCTTTATACCATGAATTTCGTTGTAACATGTTTTGATGTACAGTTTATTTTCCGCTATTACCTTTTCATCAACTTGATCGAGCTTCGCTATAACTTCGAAAATATCATACCTTAATTTTAATGTTGTACTATTGAGTCTAACCAATTGAAAATATTCATATAACTTGACTTGAACTTGAACAATACCCATAATTTTACATACCGTTCAACTGTGTTAATATTATGTGAGTCAACACGTTTTATTTTGAAAAGTAATATTTTCTTTTAAAAAATACTACACACATTTTTCCACCGTCGCAAAGCCAAACAGTCAAACGCTCACCATTTTATCTGATTCATCTGCTTAAAATAAACACTATAAAACTTGCAGCAGATATGCGTGGGAATGCAAAGAGCATTGAATTCCATAAAGATTTAAATCCTATCTACAACGCAACGTTCAACTCTAAAATGTAAGAAGATGGTCAATCACACGCCCGACAACCCACGACTGGTGCTCCCGAACACATATGACAGCTACACTCTCGCCCCTATTGCAGAACAGGTTTAAGTTGCATATTAAGACCAGGTATTTTTCCCGCGTATGTGTTTTCGGACGAATTTCAATAGGCTATTCACGCCAGATATTTTTCCCGGGTATGTGTTATCGAACCTATAGGTACAAAAACACCTGTGATGCACAAAGACCTAGAGATACAAAGCACCTGTGACAAGCACGCTCTATCTCTAGCAAGAATTTTAGACATAGGTTCAGACAGCATGCATCAGTAAGGATGCACAGCTCTTACATATTAGACACATTTTCTTGCCATGGTTTGATAGGCCTTCTATAATATAACAGATTTGACAAGTATTCTTGAACAGATATGGCAGGTTGCTAAGCAAATATGGAAGGTATTCTTGATGAGATATGAACGATATTTTAGAACACAGATGTATTGCATGTATTCTAGAACAGCTATGGCAGGTATGCTGTTGGATATGACTGGTATTATAATAGATAATATTATGTTATAATATAACAGGTATGTATGGTAGGACAGATATTACAGGTGTTTTAGACCATATATAAAGGGTATTCTTGAACAGATATGGCATATACTCCAGAACAGATAAGGTAGGTATTAGAAAACTATATGGCAGTATTCTATAACAAATTTGTCAGGAATATTGTAGCTGATCATTTAAAAAACGAGAATATTCAATAATCTGCGGAAGCAGGAACACTTTAATGACGCAGAAGTGCATGGCGCGCTCTGATGGTGCTCTCATGAGTCAGTCACCCGACACCCACATGTAGCATACGGCTGAAAATCACCAAGGAGACCTAACAATCACCACACGCACCTAACAATCACCACAGGCACCTGGTGATCACCGTAGGCGCCTAACAATCATCGCCCAATTATGAACCCTTCGAACCACTTAAAAAATAATCGGCCTTAATAAAATTCCTTATCGAGGGCTATTGTCTTCTTCAACTTGGATATTTTGCGAACAAAATGCCTCATTAGACAAGACTTTTAAGAGTCAGACACTCTTGCGACCAGAACCTGATCGGCGGGTGTGTAGGCGTGTCCTATTTAATGGAAGCAGACTTTGCTTGTATCCTAGTTACCCGACACGAGCGTAAATGAAGGCAGTTGTAGAGCACACTATATTTTTAGCGATGCAAATTTTGGAATATAAGGCTCACTGTGGCGTAAGAATTACCGCGCAAAAAAATTCTGGTTTTGAGTCTTTTCATATGTGTAATTTTCCGTTTAAATGCTTCTCGCAAACTTCTAAAATTTATTCCTGTTAATTATACAAAATTCATTTTGTTCTCACAATTTGAGCAGCAAGACATGTTGTTGACTCACTTCATTGAACTGATTTTAATTTTTTTCTTTTGGTTAAGTATTTTTCTCAATAAACTCAAGCCCTCAGAGTTAAAAAGTCATCTTTCGAGTATAAGTTATCGGAGTCTATCTGTTCAGTGACGTCTCATCCTCTTGGAGTTACTAATTCTCTCTGTATATAAGTAAAAAGCTGAAATTTCGTTGTTGCCTTTTCATCAAATATGTCTGTAAAATTATGACAGGCGTCATCTAAAATAAGACCAGGCCAGTGGCAAATGCATATTTGTCACTGGCAAATTTAAAATTGATTTTGTAATTTGCGTTTGAAAGCGATCGATTGCGTTTGAAAATTTCAGGTCCGTGAATTTCTTTATCACGAGCTGTAATAATTCGGTCATACACTATCACCCACACCACGACTACAGCATGCACCATACAGTCTCTCACATCTCGGATGAATTCGCAGTTCCCGGACTTGATGAAGAGCCGCTGAGCGTGCGAAGTGTTTTCAGGGTTCGCTCAAAAGTTGCAGAGGCCGTCAAAAACTGGTCGGGCTTGGCACTTGAACAGGTGGGTGACAACAAGGAACAGGTGCTCTATGGAGCGCCGCCAATTTTTTGGTCAGGCTGATAGCAATCCCAGCGTAACCTTGATACGGAAACTCATTGTTGTCGCAAATTCGTCTCCGCCCAACGTCTACGGAAAATATTTAGCCAAGTCTGTTGCGGGTTGTTGGTTGTAATATTTGGTACGGAAATTCTGTAATTTGAGAAGTAGTTTCTGCAACGTAACTATGTGTGTAGTTCGAAGTTGAAGTCAGTGATACAGTTCAATTCATTCTATTTTGAATATTTTTATTTTTATGAGAAGTAAATAACTTTTGAGGAGAGAACTTTTAACACAATGCAGGTTTGAGCTGGTTTGCGTATTTGTTCAGCAAAATTAGAAACTGACTGTCAAAAGAATAAAAATATCGCTAAGAATTATTCGAGCATCGAATAAAAAGAAAATCACAATTCATTCATTTCATCATGTATGCATAAATTAGTTAGTGCAATTCATCGTTCACGATTTACTAAATTCATGGTGTCACATACTCGCATCTCGTTAATTCATTTAAAATTTTTAGTGTGTTCAAAGATTTGAATTTATATCTGGACTTCAACGACACTTTTGTTCCGTTCTTTATCGGCGATATTTTTGGATAAAATCTCATTAACAGAAGCAACTCAAATTCACGTTCATCATGCAAATGTTTTTATTTTAAACAGCATTCAGGTCTGAGCAAAAATTTACTTGAAAAAAATATAACTACCAACGCACCTGGGAAACAGATTGAACGATATGTTATTCTAACATTCATATCATAAGTCATCATTACTACTGACGAATGTGCTTTGAAAACTACTGCGTTTTTTAAAAGTTACATCTGTTATTGATGAATTCATGAAAATTATTTAGTTGATAAACAGTTGAAATGCACAAATCTTCTTCGTTAGATTCCTATATGTCAGAGATAACACCGAAATAGATTTCAATCAATTCAAATACTATGCAATATAAGTACAGGGAAAAATTTGCAGAAACAGCCTGCCGTTTAGGTACCCAGTTTAAAGGCCTTACATGCAGTAAACAAGAGCAGCCAAGCAACATGCAACAAGCAAGCAACACACTGGGCAACACCACGGTAGAGGAAACAAGGTAGGGTCATTTCTATGGAGAAAAAAAAACCTCCTCTTGTTCGGCTAGCCAATAGTAAGGCTTCATTTCAAACCAACTTTATGACATCACCAAAACGTCATGTCGTTAAGCCAATAGTGGAGCCAGATTTGGGGGTAGCAGTGCTACCAGATGCAATAAGAGCTCTACTATTGGTTCGTTGCCGTGACGTCAGCAAAACCACGCCACCAACGAAAAAAAACTTGTTTGAACCTACCTTGTTTCCTCTACCGTGGCAATACCAAACCGGAGGATGAGAAAGACTTCCATTCTAACTTAGCACGTGCTCATCGTAAGCCACCCCAAGTCCGATGTCTGCGCCCTTGCGCGTTTTTCATTAGCTTATAATGCACCCACCCTTGCTCTGTACTCTGACAAAACATCCCATACTCAAACTTTACTTTCGCTGAAACATCTTCCACTAATACTTTACTCACGCAAAAAAAAATCTCGTACTCATGCTTCACTCACGCAAAGCATCTCCAACTCCAACTCATACTTTACTCACGCACAAACATCTCCTACTCATTCTTTACTCACGCAGAAACATGTCCTACTCAAACTCACGGCCACAAAGCCGCTCCCTTCAGTTTTGACTGACTCGCTCCATTCCGCATCTTGACTCCCCAGTCTAACTTTTTCACCGCCTGCATGCATGTTTTTCGCCGCTCAAGCGATTTAATTACTTGGGTGGCGAAAAACATGCATGCTCCGGCGAAAGAGTTAGACTGGGTCATTATGTTTTACGACAGCCGTAGCAGCTCTCTGAGAGGAGATACATCACGCCGTCGCTGCTGCGTGTCTCTTCGACCACAGTGAAGCCAGCAAGGCATGTGTACCATACATAAATCATGTGTTACATATATATCATATGTTCCATATATTTTTATATCATATATACCATACTACATCAAATATCCACCACCATATGTACCATGCTGCATTATATATCCACCACCATATGTACCATGCTGCATTATACATCCACCATCATTTGTACCATGTTTCATTATATAAACACCATCACATGTACCATGCTGTTGTGAATATTCACGAAAATGGACAGAAAAGGATAGCAAAGAAAAGCTTCTTTCTAACTTATAAGCATGACGCAAGAGCTGAACCCCGCCATGACGCAATCTCTCTTCAATGGTCATGACTAACATGTATTGTATGACGCTTCTTGCTTGCCCATCAGCCAAGCGGTTAAACAGAGGCGTTCTTGTGATACGTCACGTCTACGCCTATTTCTTGTGAACACTGTGTCCCGTAGGATAGGCTTTGAGGAATGAGATGATTTGTTGAGCTTAGATTGAGCTTTACCCTCCCCTAACAATCAAAACAAAAGGAGTGCTCTTCATTGTGTAGAGACTCTGAATGTATTTCGATATTCAACGTCAAAGTGAAAAGTGTTATTGCGGTCTTTACAAATTTACTAATACGAAACTCAACACTCTGCAAATTCTTTTCCGAGAAAACTTGCTTCGTGTACATCGATTGTTTCATAAACGATTGACCATCAATTGCGTCAAGAACGAATGATCCGTAGTTCACCAACTGGCAACTTCCTAAATAATGCACCTATCGACGTCAAAATACTCTCAAACGGAAGAATATTTTAATTTTTCGTGCGAAAGTAATTTGAAGTTGATAGGTGCATTATTTCCAACGTTACAAGTGGGTGAACTTATGTGTTGTTTTAGTGGCGGGGCTTATCTGGAAAAAATCCCTACATTGCGCGCATAGGAAAGTCCTTGAGTGATGATTTACGACAATCATTTACTTGTACATATATATGTATGTACTAGTACAACGTTATTTGTACCGAGAAATTCTATGACTTACGCAGACACCACTTTGTAGATTAGCCATTCGACCAGAAATGATGCATCGTTTGGAAAAACAATTCCACATCACCCATTATTGTGATTGAAAAAGATGATGGAAATTTGTATAATTTGAGCAAACGAAAAATATTTTTTCGTTTTTACGCGATATTTTCTATCTCACAGCACCTCATTTGTTAATGAACAATACTTAAAATGGTCTGGAGTTGCTCATTTTTCCGCATTACACCCACTCGGAAGATTGCATCTCATTTTCACCAACAAATTATTGGTAATACTGGCTTTTAAATGCAAGTTCCATTTCACAAGCACTTAACAAGATCATGGAAATCCGTGATGGATTTTCGCAGCTGTTATCCTGCGATGTTTTCACCAAGTTGTAGCTTCACCACCTTCAGGAGACAGATTATCCTTGAAATTGAGGTTGTCAAAGACAAACGCTAGCTTCATACGTAAAAAAACCTTGTCATCAACTCCACGAGATATGAAAAATGATGTCATCAACTCCATGAGACGTGAAGATGTTTTCATCAACCCAATGAGATATGGAAAATGTTGCTATCAACCAAGTGAAATGTGAAAAATGTTGTCATACACCCTGTAAGATGTGAAAAATGTTTTCACCAACCCCATGATATGAGAAAAATGTTGTCATCAACCTCATGAGATGTGAGAAATGTTGTCATCAACCTTGTAAGATGTGAAAAATATTGAAATTAATCCCATAAACCGTAAAAAGGCTGCTTTCATATGTAAAAAAGTCGTCAAGAGATATAAAAAAGCAAAATCGAAGGAGCTTTCAGATGTAAATAAATTGTGGTAAACACCTTCAACTGCAGAACAGGGTCGTCGTTAACGCATTTTGATGTAAAAAACTTGTCACAAACCCCATCAAATGTAGATAATATTGTAAACTTCCAATAAAAGTTGTACCGGACGTTAAGTGAGCGTTTGAACATTGATCTAAAATATAAAAATCACATACACAAACATGTATGTAATGAATCTCAGTGAGCTGCTGAAGGAAAATCCTTTTCGTCGATGTGTTGGTAAAATTAATCAATTCTTTCGCCCCAATTCAAACCATATTTCCAGAGAACTGAGGTAAGAAATGACACTCTTTTATCAGTCCGTGTTGTTTGTTTGCCTGTCGACTCGAGAAGATTCAGAGGCAATAAGCAGGAATATTCATTCGACCGCGATTCATCGTAGGTTCCCGGATGTAATAACTCAATCATGCAGTCATGCAATGCTTAAATTGTTCCTAATATTCATACAACATGTATCGAATTCTCCGGGAAGTATATCATTAATGAATGCACCTCCGCAAAGCGGTAGTACATAATTAATAAATACAAATTCTCTCTAAGGAAAATACGGGAACCAACAATGCCGGGACTGTGCGACATCTGCAGTACTGTGCTGCATGTGATCCGTCTCTATTCCAGAACATTTGACCGTTTCTTGCTACTTAAAGTCGTTAGCAAGACGCACTTCTTGTCTCGATAACTCTCAGTCAGATTTGGTCGGGATCTTCGTAGCAGACTAAGATTTCACGCACTCTCAGCGTGTGGGTTGCGGATGTTGCAAGGTTGGAGGTGAATTAATATTTTCATATAACATCTTGTCAGGTAAAATAATTACGATTCTTGGTCATGAATAACTGGATATCAACTGTGAGAAATTTGACCTTGCATCAAGAGCACCCATTTTATACGAAATAGTGCATTGGTAGCCAAAAAAACATGGACTTATTTTCCTTCATTTCATGTGCATAGTAGCATAGTATCATAACGGTTTGTGCTGATACCGGATATACTATTTGTACAACCACTATCAATCGCTGTTTTCAATAATGTCATGAAAATAAATATTCGAATGGTGAGAAGTTCTTTATCTCTCATGCACACAAAATGTCTTTTCCACTTTTCAACTCTTCGAAATTCTTCGAGTCCTTCACGAGTTGAAAAACTTTTTACTGAAACACTCAATTGCTAACATTATTTTTATATATTTAGATTGATATTTAGATTTAACCAGCATCATCCTCAGCTGAAAAAAATAATTTTAAAAATTTTCTGTCACATTGATTTAAATGCAAATCTAACACTTAAACAACATACATCAGTGGCACACTCAGAAAAATTTTGAAAATAATTGCCAAAATTATTAGAAAACCAGTAATACAGTAATATGAAATCCACAGTAATATGAAATCATGTGACAAGGTAAAAGCACTGTTCAATGATGTTAATGGCGTTGATGGCGCGAGAAATAGGGGCAAAATGAACAATCGAGCGCATGCATCAAACTTCAAAGCCGCATTGAGCAATATTTGAGCAAAAAAGTCATTTGTACTTCGGTTGAAGGCAGGTTTGAGCTAATGGATGTATAGTGGTTCTATCATTTGGGTATACTCTTTTTTAACAATATTATATGCAATTTTGTATTTGAAAACTGGTTTTCATTCGAGGGCTTGCAACCATGATCAACTTGGAAATGGTTGAAAATAAAACCTTGATATTTTTGCGCAGTTTATCTCTGTATCAGGGTCATTATAGTTAGACCAACGTCACATTTATGAAGAGACTCACTCTCTTCGGTCACACTTGAACTGGTATATCCCAGTCAAACTTTTTCGCAGGAGCATGGATGCTATTCGCCGCCTAAGCGATTTAATTACTTGGGCGGCGAAAAACATGCATGCAGGCGGCGAGAAAGTTAGAGTGGGATCACACTGGCTATGTCAAGTCTAGATCAATGACTCGAATCTAATGTTTCTACGTAGATTTAGGGGTCGGATGAGTAATTTCCATCGTATTTTGAGTATTGAGTATTTTCAATGAGATGAATATTTTTCCATCGTTAAAACTGAAACATGTACACAAAAAATAGTGAAAAAATTTTACTTTAACCGTCAAAAAAATGAAATTATCCATCCTTCTAATAAAAATAGTTTGGACGAAAATAATTCATGTGTATTAGAAGGATTTTCGACAAATAATCGTAATCCTATGGGTGAAACTTTCCACGACATTCCTTGAGTAGGATTTATTGTCAATGAACAATAAATATCTGTTCATTGTTCATTGATATAACAATTAATATATGTTCATTCTTCATTAATATAACAATAAATATCTGTTCATTGTTCATTGATATAACAATAAATATCTGTTCAACAATTTTAATGAATATCGTACCACTCTCACGTTAGTGGCTCTGTGGGACAAGCGGAGTTCCTCAGAGTTGGCTTTAGGCGAAGGAATTTCTATTTTCTCAGATCAGGAAACATAACTACGGCGCTACGTACTTCTTTATGCTATGCATTGCTACGTCTAATCTACGTAACAATCCGTTGGTGAAAAGTTGAAGACGTTCCATGCCCGAGAGAGGAAGAAAGCCGCAATTGTCAACAAGGTTTTGTACGATAACTGTGTCGCGCGGTCAGCATGAGCCGGGGAATTTTCTAGAACAAAATCAATGAAAAACAGTTCACAGTTTATAATGAAAAACATTTAATTATACAGTTAACACAGTTAATTAAAACAGTTAATTAACACAATTTTTAATTAAACAGTTACTTTTTAAACACTCTGAATTGTACAAGAGAAGATTTGACACAGAGCAGGGGAGGTTTCCAATCAGAATAACAATTTTTCCAATCAGTTACACGGGTTGTTTCAACAATGTTTTAGGTTTGTTTTATCCCTTGCACGACTGTAAAATTGATTACAATGAGAAGAATCATTGGATTCTGAAAACCTCCAACGAATTGCTTGGTATCTGAAAGCTACAAGAATTCTTCAGAATTCTTTTCGTGATTCAGAATTCAGGTCTGGGATTTGAAAAAATGTCTCTACATCGGTGACCCCACGCTCATATTAATTATTAGGATGCTATTTGGTTGCAATTAGATGACAATATTTCAGTTCTTCCCTAGTCTTCTATGAGGTCTGACTTCGTCTAATTGAAAATCTATGGCGGGGATTTAAAGGTCGAATAAATAGCGCGGCTCACAGAAACTTTGAGGATTACTGAACGTAATCGTGGGAGAATGTCCCAACTTGCTCAGATCTCATCAAAAAATGGTGGAAATTATTGTTATATTGTGCCGAGATGAAAGGCTGCAATATTAACAGGTAATACCATAGAAAGGTTCGGTTCAATTTTCCTTCCTCTGAGAAAAATTTCGTCAGTCTTGCTAGTACGTTTTTTAATTTTCTTGTGTGCTGGTTTGTTAAAATAACTCATCGTTCTGAAATTAGAGATGAACAAAATCTGTAAAAGCTCAACGCCATTCGAACCTCAAATTATATGAGAAATACCATATGTATATTAAGAGACAAATAGTCTCATATATAGTCAAAAAAATGAGTTCGATTTCGAGTCACTCAATGACTTGCATGCTCCAGTCAATACGACTTACTTTTAATTGTGATGACTGATTTTGAACTTTTGAGCAAGGATAAAGAAGCTGGGTAATAATGAGATACAAATCACAATTATTTCATTGAATATATCCCGTCGCCGTAAAATTTTGATTAAAAATAAGTGTTTTTAATCTTATATCAATCATCGTCTGACCTTGAAAAAAAAAGAAAATGCAACGATTTCATAAACTTAGAGGAAATGAGAGTGTGAGAACATGTAACAACAAATTAAAATCCCAAAGCAACAGCGCTGGCGTGTTTGCTGTTTGTGTACACCTAACAACGGCTTTCTAACGTCCATAAAGTGTTGCGTGAGTTGGGCACGCTGTTTCCAGCCTCTGTTTTACGAACAGGATCATGTTTTTTTAACACATCGTCTGTGATGTATCTGAGAGGATGAGAAGATACTGATTCGCTACTACCAAAAACTATCCTTTATATTTTCAAAAAATTTTAGTTACGCAAGCTTTATTTGATATATATAAAATGAAGAAGTGACAGAGATGCTCAAACGACGTCCTGTGGATTGCCATTCAGTATTCATCAAACTTGGCATTAGATTGTAAGTTATTTTTAGCCTCCAGAACCACGACACATCCAGGAGAGGAAGGAGGACGGCAGTGTTTGGTATGGAATTAATTAAGAGTATGGGGAACTATGCTCAAGGTGTGTACCACACTGTGTATAGAAACAGCAAAATAGAAGAAGCCTGCGAAATAAGATCAAAGTTGAGGAAGGAAGTTACAAGTACGGAAAAAAACAGATATGAATCGAAACAAACCAAACAAAAAATCTATTCTATTTCAACAAAAAGAAGGCCCACTTGACCTTTGGGTTGGGATCTCACATCTTCCTTCTGTAACATGAATTCACACAGATACAATAGCTGTGCCCTCCTGAACAGCATTCAACGTGAAGGTGGGGGGAAATGGCATATGTGCAGCCGAAGATATAATAGCAATTCTCATGGACCACTCGCCATGAAATATCTGATCTTCGCAATGGCACATTCCTACCTACTCATCTACCAACCTATCCTAGTGTCACACTCCTACCTACTCATCTACCAACCTATCCTTGTGTCATACTCCTACCTACTCATCTACCAACCTATCCTTGTGTCACACTCCTACCTACTCATCTACCAACCTATCCTTGTGTCATACTCCTACCTACTCATCTACCAACCTATCCTTGTGTCACACTCCTACCTACTCATCTACCAACCTATCCTTGTGTCACACTCCTACCTACTCATCTACCAACCTATCCTTGTGTCATACTCCTACCTACTCATCTACCAACCTATCCTAGTGTCACACTCCTACCTACTCATCTACCAGCCTATCCTTGTGTCATACTCCTACCTACTCATCTACCAACCTATCCTTGTGTCACACTCCTACCTACTCATCTACCAACCTATCCTTGTGTCACACTCCTACCTACTCATCTACCAACCTATCCTTGTGTCATACTCCTACCTACTCATCTACCAACCTATCCTTGTGTCATACTCCTACCTACTCATCTACCAACCTATCCTTGTGTCATACTCCTACCTACTCATCTACCAACCTATCCTTGTGTCACACTCTCAATAATGACATAGATAAAAATTACGAGTATAATATTTATACTCATGGAGTATTGGCTCATTCTGTTCAGAAAATCCGTCTCACAGATATGATGAATCGATATAATAATTCATTGTTATGACCGAAAAAATGTTCCCACAAGGATGAGTTACATTTCTAAATACTTAGCTGGAAACAAATTTTAAAAAAGGTTTGGCTTTCAAGATGACAAAAGGCAGTAAATGATTTTACTAATTTTTCATGAAGACGCCGATTTTTGCCTGCCTGCCAGCTGCGCTTTATGCAACTGTTATTGGGTAAGTGGAAAATTGACCTTTTGGTTACGCATGGATATGTAAGATTTCGTCAGGGTAGGATAATTCGGGTTATGTTGAGTAGGTAAGGTTAGAAAGGGTTGCAATCACACTGACGTGACCCACCGGTGGTCACTGAGGGGATTTTTATGAAGCTGCAGACCGACCAGTAGCCACTAACTCAATTTTCATAAATACTTAATGAAAACTAGAAGACGACACGGTGGGGTCGTGATTTTCAAAATTGATCTCTAAAATTAACTCTAATCTGAGCTGAACTTGAATCTTCAGCTTAACCCAGTGTGGTGAGTTGTCTTTGTTAAAAAAATAATTTTAAATTGATTTTAGGGTTGAGAGAGTACACGAGAACTAGACAAAGAGCGTCCTGGTCTGACCTCACCTGCCCCACCTGCCCTCTCTGCTCTCCGACGTGCCCCATCTCCTCGTCCCTCCCTTCCTTACTTGTTCTACCCCCTGCCCCCTACCTGCCTCTTAATCCCCTCACCTGAACCCCTTCCCCTGCCCCCCCTGCCTCTTAATCCCCTCACCTGCCCCCCCCCCCCCCGGCCCCCCACCTGGCTCTTAATCCCCTCCCCTCACCTGCCCCCCCCCCCCCTTCAATCCCCTCACCTGCAACCATCTTCCTGTCTCCCTCCTTCCCACACAGCATTTTCTGGAAAATTTTGCGGCGAGCAACGCCCGAGTTGGTCTTTTTGACCTCTTGACCGATGGAAGGCCGGCGTGACCTTCTCCGGGGACTTCTTTATGCGGCCTGCTGCATACAAAAGAAAAAACAAGGACTTCTTTTTGTGACATGCACAATGAAAAAACTTTTCCAGGCGACCTGCACGCTGTAGAAAAATGGAGTTCTTCGTTTGACGCGCACGTAGGAAATGTAACAATATTTTGGTGAGATCTGCCCTCTGAAGAATAATGAATCTCTTTGAGTGACCCGCACATAAAAAAAAAATTTCCTGCGTAATCTGCACACTGAAAATTAAAGTACGTCCGAAGTACACACAACTGCTGTGCTCCGTCTCCAAAGAGATCGTTCCTATTCAGTATACTTCAAATTCTACTGCAGGAAGCAAGCATTTGGCAGATTTAAGTGTATATTTAGGTGCCTCTGTAAAAAAATATGTACGAGATGTTACAAATGGTAAAAACAATCTGTTTTATTATTTAAATGCATGAAGTTCATTGGCAAAATTTATAATTCTAGCAAGTTTATATGGATTAACTGATGTTTAGTATCCATCTCAAACGTAAGTCAATTCTCGTAATTAATTTTGGAACTCAGAAATGATAAAGAGATCGTGTTTTCATTTAGTTCCGACCAAGTGCTGATGACAATTAATCGTGTTTGTGACCACCGGTCGGTGACCAGCATTATGAAAATCTCCTCAGTAATCACCGGTGATTTGCGTTGCGGTCAAAGCGTCCAAGAGAACGCAAATGAAAGGTACAATTTAATGTAAATATGCTCACTTACAATTTTAATTGTCCCTCGATTGCTATCACATGTAAGTATCTGAAGTAGCGTTTCTCCCCAACCATCGAGATTCCATTTTATTTATAGGGGTGCCATTTCCCAAGAAGGACACGTGCCTCATCCCTAACAAAGTAACATTTTATTTAGATGAGCCCAAAACCAACGTTTATGGCAAGCCTTCTGACAATCGCTAAAACAATTTTAGTGAGAGTAAATAAATTTTTGGTCTGACTGAAGGCGTCTTGAAGAAAACGATCGGTTGTCAAAGTTTTATGCAACCTCCGAACAAGGCGCACGGTGGTCGATCCGGTCAAACTGCAAAATCTGACATCCTGCATTTTCGAGCATTTCTTTATAATTGGCCGCAGTCTCCGTGAGTTTGACAAAAAAAAGTTAGATCACATTTAACAAAAGAAACGGCATCAATTGAAGTTGTATTTCTAAAACTGCGTGAAATTGTGCCTTAGCAACTCTATCTATTTAATTAGGTTACCGTGTTTCTGTGTTCCGTACTCAGGTTATTATGCATTATATCACTGTACCTATGTCACGCGTCAACTGTATTATGTCCAACCAAATGGGTTTCAAGCTACTACGCTGACCTGTCTCGATGTTACTGTCGCTAAACAAATGGAAACCGAGTTCAAATTAACACAAGCTCACGATGGTCGGGTCAAAGAGTGGTCTCCTCTGCACGGAAAAGACACAACGTCTCACCAAGAAAAGCTTTAAAAGTTCCTCAATAGAGGAAGAGCTTTGAGTTCCCCGCTGATTCCGTACAAATGATTCATATTTTTCCCAATCAGCGGCGCTCGTCTTATCGACCTCGACAAATAAGAAACAGCGATTTATGCAGACGCCGCTCAGCTGGAAATGCGCCTTTAGGAGGGCTGCGATTCCTGCTGTCAATTGATTCATGGAACAAACTGCCCTGCTGAGTACCTTTGTGACAATCAGCGTACTGCTAGAATGTAAATACTGAATTTCTAATAGAGAACTATCATTTTACTGGAATCACGTTCATCATACTGCAAACTGTGTTCTTTAAATTAATTATCAACTGTTTGAGAATCAGTTTAACAGTTTTCGTGAGTGAATAATAATTTTTCAGCACAGAAAAGTTGACAAAAATCGTTGAGTACGAGAAGCTGATCGTTTCTATCAATAAATATTAGCGTCAAGGCAGGGAAATGAGTTGCATTCCCAAATTATGATAGGTATTTGCGTTAGGGCTTTCTTCAGTGAAGCTTTGATATTTGCCCGTTGCTTAAACTTGAATTGAAAAATTTAGTTCAATTTTTATTACCATTCCATCACCTGCTCTTCTTCATGAGTTTGAATGAGTCTTCTGCATAGGCCAGCTCATTCTACCTGGAAGGCACACGACAGTGCTGCATTTATGACGGCGTGGGCTGCCGGTGGTCACTGAGGGAATTTTTATAACGCTGCTGACCGACCAGTTGTCACCAACTCAATCTTCAGAAATGCTTAATCAGGACTAAATAAAGATACAATCCAGTTAATGTTCACTGTTTTCGATATTGTTCACTACGATGGGCTTTGAACTTGAGTTGTATATTGAACTACTGTTTAATTGTTAATTTATGTTCATCTCATTAAAAATGGCAACATTAATTAATATGGCAACAATTATCATCAATATTTTCAATTTATCGTACAACATAAACCATCGTTGTATCGAGATTTCATTTACATTTTTGCTGGCCAATGACCAACGCTTTGAACTCAAATAAAATCAGAGAAAATGGGGAAAACATTTTGGATGGAATCATGCCCAAGACTTCCACGTGCAATTTTGAGGATACTAAAAGTTCAAAAGCAACTCCAGGGCGAACGGATTAAAATTGTTTTATTCACTCAGAATATGAATAATTTTTGACCGCTCATCAAGGAGCAGCTCAATCACAAGCCTCAGCGCTCTCTTCGTTGAGATGAACTGGTCAGAATGTTGGGACCGAACTCCAGCCTCACAGAACGGCCGCGCTTGTTTACAAATCGATTAACTTTAAGAATAATATTAGTAATAGTAACTGAAAACAGTAATATTTCTAGTGAGTTATAAATCATTAATATCAAATAATGTTATTGCTAAGCAAATCAACGTTACATAAATCCCTCTCCAGTCATCGAAACGTGAATTTCTACACTACTTGACACATAAGAACCGGTTCGGTAAATACTTTTTTTTTCAAGTAATCATATCCTTGATTGACACCGCAAGCCTCCATCAACACTAATATCCCTTGCAAGCCCAACACAAACCTGACGAAAAAAGCCTTAAAATGTTAGCTCAATCTGACATTAATTTGCTAATTACCCTATTCCCAAGAACTCAAATTCACGGCTAAACAGAAAACACGGACGCCAACCCTCGCAGCGGGCGTCGGAATACACAAGAAACTCTGCCACTTTATTTACTTGCGTCGCAGAACTTTGGATATCTGACGCGTGTCGCGGTCACAAAAAAACTCAGCCAAGATTCACGACGGATCGACGAGCTCCAAACATCTGAGATCGTCCGCTTTCATTGGAATAAAGAGGGCGGCCAAGTTCCTTACAAGAGATTAGAAGAGTTCCGTGTTTTGCCGGCGCGCTCTGAGCCAGCATTCTAAGCGCCCTAAGTTTGCGGCCGCGCGCATGTGTAAAAACAAGGCCTGCTTCGCTGGAAAAACTCTAACGATGCCATGCGGCCTATGGGGGGTGCCATGCTGCCTTTGGGGGTGCTATGCTGGCTATGGGGGAGTGCCGTATTGGCTACGGGGGAGTGTCATGTTGGCTGTGGGTGGGAGTGCCATGCTGGTTATAGGGGGCCATGTTGGCTATGGGGGAGTGCTGTACTGGCTACGGGGGAGTGTCATGTTGGCTGTGGGTGGGAGTGCTATGCTGGCTATAGGGGGACTGCCATGCTGCCTATGGAGGAGTGCCCTGCTGGCTATGGGGGTGCTATGCTGGCTATGGGGGAGTGCCGTACTGGCTACGGGGGAGTGTCATGTTGACTGTGGGTGGGAGTGCCATGCTGGTTATAGGGGGACTGCCATGTTGGCTATGGGGGAGTGCCATGCTGGCTATAGTGAGTGCAATGTTGGGCTATAGGAAAGAGTGCCATGCTGCACATATTCAAATGGTTCATTTCAAAAATATACATGGACAGAATCACCTGCGCTCGTACGTATGCAAAGTGTATCCATAAAATGTATTCACTTTTTTACCTACCCAGTACTCACATGTTTGGTTTAGATGTAGATGTTTTTGACATGGATACAAATCTTCTGAGCTGAATGAAAACAGAGCATCATATTTAAGAAATATTACTATTATACAATACAACTTAGTTTCCGTTTAAAATAAATTTAAAAAATACATATATCATCATCAGTGAAAGGAAGAGTAAAATATTTTGGGTGTTCGCAAAATTATCGCGCAGATGCACCAAGCAGATGTCATAAAATTGCACTGAATTATCTCGAAGAATATGCCACACATTTTACCGATTGCATGGCACTGATTTATCCACAAAAAAAATGAAATTAGTTTTGGCCATTGCAAGTCAACGCCGAGCGCTGCAGAGGACCACGAGTGCACAGAATATTCTTCCTTGACAGAGTGAACGCACTTTTTTCATATTATGAGCTCATATTTTTCACGTGTACAATTTAAATGTGAGTAAGAGTGATACTTGGATTATTTCCCCAATACACTCATGTGGTCAGCGTCGCACATCTTATAATTTATCATTCCATAATACATCTCTCAGTCGTTGACGCGTGTGTGTCAAAAGTTTCAAAACTCAAGACGACTACTTTACAATTTTACTGAGATTTCAATTCGAGAGAATCGTTAACTACGAACGCCTTATCCTTCTCATTCAGCGCCAAAAACCTGCAACAAATGCTGTCCTTGCGTAAGCCTCAAGGAAGTTTGTTGAAGTCGATTTAAATTTCGAAGTTTGAATCGGACATGAAACTCAGAGATGCGACTCAAGCATTGCCGCATCCTCCTCGGCCGCCCATTTCTGATCCAAGTTCTTCCCTTTGGGCGGAACTGCACCGGAATGAGAGGCACGAAGCTGCTCTCCAGGACAAGTTTTGTCGTTGCAACGAACTGTTCTTGTAGGCGCAGCATTGCTCGTCTCAAAACTGCTACTCAGAGCTCGCAACTTGCCGGCATCCTATTTTGCAGTTCCTATTTTTACAGCCCACATCCCCTCGAAGGGTTGCGCAGCGGCGACCAACGCAGGACAGTAGCGGTGTTCACTGCGCCATGGCAAACTAAACAACCGCGAAAACGGTGGAGATTTCACTAATAATGCGACAGTTAACACCGTCAACGTTACGTACTAGGGCGATGTCGTAAGGAACAACGCCGACAGAGAGTTAGAAAACGCTGGCTACGTCACAGACAACGCCGGCAACGTCACAGACAACGCCAGCTACGTCACAGACAACGCCAGCTACGTCACAGACACACTAGCTACGTCACAGACACACTAGCTACGTCACAGACAACGCTAGCTACGTCACAGACAACGTCGGCAACGTCACAGACACACTAGCTACGTCACAGACAACGCTAGCTACGTCACAGACAACGTCGGCAACGTCACAGACACACTAGCTACGTCACAGACAACGCCAGCTACGTCACAGACAACGCCAGCTACGTCACAGACACACTAGCTACGTCACAGACAACGCTAGCTACGTCACAGACAACGTCGGCAATGTCACAGACAATGCCAGCTACGTCCCAGACAACGCCAGCTACGTCACAGACAACGCTGGCAACGCATCAGCCGCCAACCTCGTTGCAAAAATCGGGGGTGAAATCTGAAACGATTTGTTAAGCCCTTTCTTATCTGCTTTACTTATCTGTGGCGTCGTAAGCTGAGACTTTAAATCTCTGTGATTTCTTGTTCAAATTTGCTTGAGTTACATCAGAGACGTCAGGAAATTCATCCAATGACATCAATATCAAAATTTCGTTCATACAAAGTGATACAATTAAAAGGGTTTTGAACAATGATAAAATTCCTGCCAACGAATCGTCAGGAATATTTTCGCTTGATTCCATTTTATTTTTATTTTTAACCCCGGACACACAAGGAAAAAGTCTCCTTTTCTACACTCATCAAAATAATTTAATTTGATGAAAGAAAATGAATCTCTAGGGAAACTGCGGAGATGAATTCCTAACTCCAGTTGCGTATAAACTTTCCATGTCCAACTTTGCGCAGATATTTGCTATTCCGTTGTAAAGGGTGTAGAATATCCTGCCTCAAATGGGCCGTTATAATGAGCCTCCATTTCTTTACAACGCTCCTAAGCCCCAACTGAAAGTATTGAATCTCGGCAGAAAACTTCGATCATCCGAAGAAATTTGATGCATAAATTGGAGCGGAAACTCGAAATAAGTCTTTGCGCAGATGCGCTCGCTTGTTCATCTCAATGAATATTCTCCAAAATTCATGGGAAACTTTTCTACATGTGATGTTTTCGCAGGCAACCCGAGCCGGCTCGACTTCGCCTAACAAAATCCGGAAAGTGGGAGAAACAAATCTTGTGCCGGCGGTCGGATTCCATAACGACTCTTTGTTGTAAGACGAGAACTTCACTATTTTAGAGTCAGCAACTAACGAAACGGCCATCAAAGATATCGCATTCATGGCAAAAATCACGTTCCAAGAGATGAATTTAACGCTGTGAAACGCCCAAACTTCGGAGAGCTGCGAGAGACCTTATTAGATCGCCGCTTTTTATCACCGAATGGAATTTTCAAAAGAATAAAGTGAGTGATAAATTTAAACAAATAGGCACGCAAGCCTTCCTCACTTTTCCGCACTTGATAATACAATGAGAATTGAATTCTTGCTTTGAGACAGTAACCTTCAGCTTAATAATCATTTATGAAGCTTTTCTGGGAAAGTTTAATCTTTATCCCACTGCATGTCGTGCGCTGCACAGCGTAACGATGCAGTGTTGTACCATTATCAAGTCTCATTCCATAGCGAAATTTATGCAAATATCCATACATTTCTTATCATAAACTTGGTGCAAAGTTATATGTCTATCTGCATCGTGTGAAATTTGTCCGCAAGCTTCGATACGTGTCCACACTTTTTGAAAATTTGCATAGCACTAGTCGACGTAAATAAAATTGAATTAGTACTGGTGTGATGTAATAACACGAGAAAAATGTGCTTATCGAAATTTCTAAGGTTCGTTCAATTCTTCATCATCTCTTAGTATTTGAACCCGCCTTCAAATATTTATTTTGATTAACTTTTTCTATGAATTCTTTTCAAATTTTTCGAAGGGTTAAAAATCATTCTTTCACAAGTTAGAACAAACACGTGGTAACACAACTAGCTCTTCACAGACACGAAATGGCAAATATGAAAAGCGTATTTTAAATTCGCGACCCTTTTTTGTTCTTCCTGCTGCCATATAATATTTTTAATTCGCGACCCCTTTTTGTTCTACCTGTTTCCATATAATATTTTAAATTCGCGACCCTTTTTTGTTCTACCTGTTGCCATATAATATTTCAAATTCGCGACCCTTTTTTGTTCTACCTGTTGCCGTATAATATTTCAAATTCGCGACCCTTTTTTGTTCTACCTGTTTCCATATAATATTTTAAATTCGCGACCCCTTTTTGTTCTTCCTGCTGCCATATAATATTTTTAATTCGCGACCCCTTTTTGTTCTACCTGTTTCCATATAATATTTTAAATTCGCGACCCTTTTTTGTTCTACCTGTTGCCATATAATATTTCAAATTCGCGACCCTTTTTTGTTCTACCTGTTGCCCTATAATATTTTAAATTCACAACCCTTTTTTGTTCTACCTGCTACCAAATAATATTTTAAATTCGCAACCCTTTTTAGTTCTACCTGTTGCCATATAATATTTTAAATTCGCGACCCTTTTTTGTTCTACCTGTTGCCGTATAATATTTTTAATTCGCGACCCTTTTTTGTTCTACCAGTTGATATAATTGACGTCACTGTAAACTGAAACTTATTTTTTTCATCATTTTTTCATGTTCTAATCAAAATCCTAGAGCCTGGAGGAACTATGTATATTCACAGTCTAAAATCAGAAGTAATTAGAACCCATCTTTTGTTCATAAGTGTTGTGGAATTTAGCATCAATATTTAGCCATCTGAGAAGATAGATGCTCAATAACAAGAAGCCTAAAGTTAAGTCTCGTAACTAAAGGCTCGAAAATTTCTTCCGAGATGTTGCAAATATTTTTTTCTCCAACATAAATGCTGTCATTAACTCTCGACCCGTGTTATATGAGCTACATAATGAGGGACGCCGAAACTGAGAATGTCGGCCTCTGAACGCTCTTGTCTGACTTCGAAAGTTAGATTTTCAGTGAAATTACGACCCACAGCTCATGGATCAGATTACGAACCACAACTGATGGATCATATTACGAACCACAACTGATGGATCAGATTACGAACCACAACTGATGGATCAGATAACGAACCACAACTGATGGATCAGATTACGAACCACAACTGATGGATCAGATAACGAACCACAACTGATGGATCAGATAACGAACCACAACTGATGGATCAGATAACGAACCACAACTGATGGATCAGATTACGAACCACAACTGATGGATCAGATTACGATCCACAACTGATGGATCAGATTACGCCCCACAGCTGATAGATCAGATTACGAACCACAACTGATGGATCAGAAGAAGTCTTTGTATCTTCAGATCCCGAAAGTGTGATGCTGCAACAGTAATGTGAATCCAATTTTAAATGTTGGATATTTTCTTCCTGATAATCACGAGAACTACCCTCAGGGGGATACAACTATTTATCGATGGGAATTAATTCTACGGATTAATTCTAAGGGATTTCCCGATGAAGGTTAGGCAGGCCTTATTTTTGGTGAAATAGAATGGGTTTTTTGTTTAGTTATAGACCTCATAGAGGCTCATAAGTCACCGGTAAATTTTTCGGGAAAAATAAAACTTTTTCCAAAATTCCAGTCCTCAAATTCAGTAGTGTGGTGGTTATTCCAATCAAAGCACATTAAAAAAACATGTTAAAAACACTGTATCTTCTCTGTGAAAAAAGTTAAACGCATATTTTCGCAAGACAAATTTGAAAAAATTATTTCATTCTTGCTATATAAAAACAAATTTCACTCTTCCCACGCTGTTAAAAGCACCATTCAAGCTCATCCTGTAAACTTACTCGCGGAAGTTCATTTTCTCATTTCTGTGACAAAATTCACCTTCATTTTTCCACGATTGGAAAACGTATCATCGATGATCATCTGGTAATCACACCGCTGGTGGATATTTCCTCTTTACTTTGGGAAATTAAGCCCTAATTTTCACAGGTTTACAACCTGCCATCGATGTACTCTTACATTCCCAGTTCTCCCCACATTCTAGACGATGTCCGTTCAGCTTCATGCGGTCGTCCACTTCCGAGCTTTAGCATCGATTAGATAAATGGCTACGGCCAAACTTTGAACGTAGGCAAATTTGTGAGACACGAATTTCCGTGCAACAGAGAAGAACATGAGCCTTTGAATTTGTAGCCATATTGTTCTGTTTTAAACTTCAGGCGAGATGTCTGATGTTATGAAGGAAAGCGAAGTGCTTGCACACACTGTGCAGTGAGGCGGATCATAAGCGAGAGAAATGTGTGAGTCAGGGGTGTAACCTCTTCTTGTTGCTATTCCTGTGATTTTGTTTACAAACCTGAAATATTAATAGCGAGTCAGGCCAGGAAACGTCTCTCGTAAGCGAAAATATTTAGAATTAGAGTCGTTGACACCAGGTTGATTCATTGAGGTTACGGGAACTTGCCTCACACCTCACAGGCAGGAAGTGTAGGGGAATGCTTAGCAAAGATTCGTAGACGTGTGATTTCCTAATTAATGTTACTTGAGGCTCGCTTCATCACTGAGAGCAAACTTTGAAGATCTTGAAAACTGATGATATTGTCCGATAAAGTTTAAGCAGAAATTAAAAAGGCGTGACATAATCTTTACCTGAAAGTTTTTTTTTATGCTAATTTTTTTTCAAAAAACATCACTTGAAGGCATGAGCTTTAAGGAAATCTAACGCTGAGACTCGAGCGTTAGCGTAAAAGTAAAAATACTTGTTCGCGAGCATTGGGATAAAGCATTTGTTTTACTTGGTTTCTCCGTGTTCGAAAGATAGATTAGCAGTCAACTCAATTGAAGACGCCCGATTTAAAAAAGACTAAAATATCTCGTTTTGTGTTGCTAATCATTTTTCTCTCACAAAACCATGTTAATTAATACTCTGTTTACGCCATAAGATCTGCCCAAGTAAGACTATACTTGAAAATTTCGTCTTCTGGCCGCACTTGTCTCTCCTAACATGTTCCTCGCGTTATGGGCTATAGGTGCACCAGTTGGTAAATAACTCATACCAGTTGGTAAACAGCTCATACCAGTTGGTAAATAGCTCATACCTGTTGGTAAATAGCTCATACCTGTTGGTAAATAGCTCATACCAATTGGTAAACAGCTCATACCAGTTGGTAAATAGCTCAAACCTGTTGGCAAATAGCTCATACCAGTTGGTAAATAGCTCATACCTGTTGGTAAACAGCTCATTTACGTACCTTTATAAAAAAGTGATATTTCATCTGTTTTGGGACCTCCTTAAGAAATAACTGTTATCATACCTAGTGAAATGTTATCGTGCAATTGTACTTGTCATATTTCTTCGGAAGGATAAAAATGGATTCGAGAATTTAAGGCCATTTCGATAATCTGCGACTCACAACCTAACAAAACCGTTTACAAACGCACTGAACGTGTTGGAAAGATCGATGTTCAGAGCGATGACAACCCCCTGCTGTTGGATTGGGAAGCTCTCTTGGTGGAGAGGTATGAGCCTACTTTAAATCCTGTTGTGGTGATTTATGTGAAACAAATGCGTTGGCCTTCATCGTGAGGTGATGTTAAGTGCTACCTATCATATTGAATATACAATATCTATATTCATACATGAATCTATATCTGTAGGTAAGATAAAAAGAAGAAACAATGCAAAAATAAACATTTTTAATAATTTTTAAGGCAAACGTTTCGAAAAAATACAAATTCATCTTCAGCGCTGAAACATAAAAAGGTCAAACTTAGAAAGTACAGAAAAGTCAATAAAATAAGTTAACAAACATCTATAAAAACTTAGATCCTTATCCTCATTCAAAAGCAGAAGAACTGACACATTGGATTACTTACACACCCATGCACTAACACATACAATCAAACGTTTACACATGGTAGCTTCACATACACTGACGCGCACAAATACACACACAGATATACATATGTCAGTAGGTTGAAGCAATGTTCAGCTTGACTGTACTCAAGTCTTTACTTAAGTTAGGCGTATCGGTGGACATAGAGATTCTAAAATACAAAGATTTTGTTCGTTATTAAAGGTACACAGAGTAGAGAAATTATTTATTTTATAAGACAACGACTTCGGATTGTAGAATGAGGAAGAGCGAAAAGTGTGCTACCAGTTCTAAGGGAAATTCCTGAATGTTCATGTGTGCATTTGCGCATATTATGTGAAACAAATCATTATAAGCGAGAATTGTTGAAATTCCAGTCAGAATAGTGCAGAATATTGGCTGACTAGATCTCATAGAATTTTGAACCATTTTCATCAATTTTCCTTGACAATAATAGAAATACATTTTACAATAATTTCTTCAATTTCGGACACCGGTAAAAGTGCTTTTTATTATAATTTCTTCAATTTTTGACACCGTAGTCTTGAGAACGTTACTCATATCTCTATGTGCTGATGATATAAATCTATCCATTTATATTGCGCTCTCAATATAAGCGATACGCCTATCGAAGAATAGGCCTCAAAAAAAATTATTACTCAGCGTTACGTATAATTTCAGCATAGAAGAATGACTGCACTATACGACAAATGAGTGCTTAGTGTTTAAATATTTTTACTTGATGTACAACACTGACTTACGTTCTGCAAAATTCACCTCAGGAACTCTAGTTTTAGATCAGGGATCCCTCTACACAAACACGCTTTGAACACGCTGGCCCAGGTAACCTGTTTATTATTTATGAACCGTTATGAAAATTATGGACCCATGTTAGTTCTAATCGTGTACACAAACCCGACAAAATGTCAGGGAAGTTAGTCTCGAAAAACATATGAGCTTTTTTCGCCGTGGCGTTCTATGTTCGGAGGCTGCCCTGTCTGTTTAGGTACTCACTCGGCTTTGCAACTGTAGTGTTACGGTAGAGAACGTATACGAAAGGTAAGCCTGGTGCTGTAAATCCGAGGAGTTTCTTAAACCAGTATCTAAAAAGAAAGCGTAAAAGGTAAAAAAAAAACAAGCGAAAAGATGCGTTTGAGTAGCGAACCTAAAAAAATACCAGAAATACGTTTGTCTTTGAATGATATTTCAAGTTGCTTTTAAAAAAATCGTGGAATCAAGTCTTGCGCGGCAAATAACTCCAAGAAGATGACAAAAACAAACTTAGTCTCAAGTGTTCCATTAAAAAAAATCCCATAGCATAACAGAGAGGACACTCCCAACCTTCTTAGGCGGTCTTGGCAACTTCCCAAACTCTGGGCAAGGGAAGATGGGTAAATTTTCTTCGGCAAAAACGCGTATCTTGCGATGTCGTACGCCCCTGAGCACGTCGTAAGTCGTTCGTCCCTGCACCTGCTTTTGCCGCGCCGGAGCTGCCCATGTCTCACAAATTACACGGCAACTTACACTCCCATCGTTTCCTGCTTCCCAAACTAAAAACAAACTAAATTAAGGTAGGAGCGCAAGTGCCATGGGGGCGCCCCCTTATTGCCGTCGCACTAAAATTTTCTCCACCTAAACGAGACGCTAACAGGCTCGCAGCTACCCTAAGTTCCGATGGGCGTTACAAGGAACTTCTACTTGAAATAGGAGCAAGCCGAGATGAATCTTTTCTCCTGAATTACACACATGTACGATAAAGTTAGACGGCTGACTTATTTGCGCTTTTACACGTTTCTTAAGAATCGTCGTCCCCGCCGATGAGTTACACGTTCACTATTCTTTTGCAACACTGTGATAATATATATATGTATAGTATACAATAGATATAAATATTATATTATATCATATTATATAATTTTATATTGTATTATTTAATATTACATTATCTTATATTGTATTATATTATATTGTACTATATTATATTATATTGTATTATATCATATTATATTATATTATATTATATCGTATTATATTACACTAAATATATGTATATTATATGGTATGTAATTTATAAATGCAACATAACTTTTTAACAGTGTGTTGTAATTCTCGTTGATGTTGGTAATATGTTTCTAGCATATCACTGAAGAATAGCCATATTAGCACGCTTACTAAACATAACTTTAATATGGTCTAACAGAATTAAAAGAATACAAATATCTCAAACCGTCTAAACCTGCACTACTGGAACAGACAATAACTTCTGATTTATTTTAGGAACAATAAAGAAGGATTTGTTTTGAAGAACTAAGTCATGACTTGAATTAACTTATCTACCAAACTTAAGTAAAGAAATAATTGTTGACCTTTCAATATTTTGCTGGTGTTGTGATTATGTTCTCTGATTTAGACTCTACCAAACTCATTCAACGTCTTTGCCAGTTTCACAATTCTGTGATGTCGTGCGGAGAACATCTCTGCTTTCTTGTGCAAGATTTGCAGTAGTAGCTTCTTACACTAAACACTCCTGTACCCAAGCTCCCAAACAAGTTATAAATCGTGATATCATCGCATAAGTTTATAACGATATCAAACATATTATAAATCGTGATATCATTTCCTAAGTTTATAACAATATCAAGTAAATTATAAATCGTGATATCATATCATAGGTTTATAACAATATCAAACATATTATAAATCGTGATATTATATCATAGGTTTATAACAATATCAAGTAAAGTATAAATCGTGGTATCATCTCATAAGTTTATAACAATATCAAGTAAATTATAAATCGTGATATCATCTCATAAGTTTCTAACAATATCGAACAAATTATATATCGTGATATCATCTCATAAGTTTGTAACAAATTTTGTCAGACGACTTCTTCCTTTCTTAAATAATGTACAGTTTCTCTGAAATGAGGTATTTCATAATGTAGGGAAGGAAGTTCCGCCCGTTCTGCGCAGCCCATCATTGAACTACGAACAAACAACTTGGAGACAATTTTCTCTGTCTTCAAGTTGCAGCCTTCATTGTGAAACTTTTCCAGCTTTTTTCTCAAGAAACGAGCGAAAAATCTTCTTTTATTGGCGTTTAAGACGTAATTAGAAACTTTTACAATTCAATTCCTTATTCAACCAACGAACAGAACAAGTTACGAATATGCTGCTTTTTCCCACGCAGAATACCAGTCTTTTATTTCTAAGAAGTTTTGAACGCAGATCCGTGCTTCGAAAGAACGGTTGAGAACAAGAAGACCAGGGCTTTTTTACAAGGTCTCGCGTGAATGAAGGAAGTACGACATCAAGTTTTCTAGTAATGATTTTTGAAGTCCCGAAGTCTTAAACGAAGCTGAAAAGTTGTTAGTGTATAAATATGTCTTGCTTGATATTAAGACAGGTTTATGAACAATTTTTTATCATCTATTTAGGGCGCATTATCTGCGAATCATCAGCGAAATAAGGCACCTTGTAAGCAACACGCCGATGATTCCTACATATTTTAAGGGAGGAAAACCTCGTCCAGGACTTCCATTCAGACAAAGAAATTTCTCCCTCGAGGAATCTCGTTCTTAACAAAGTGAATTCCTCAAAAAGATTTGAAGAACAGCTGCTGCTGCCACTGTGGTTCTCTGGAAATCTCGTTGAAAGAACAAAAAATTTTCTTCAAACGTGTTTCTTAAACGGCATCTCAGTTTCATTAATTAGAAACCTGTAATGTGCTATAAATTTCTCAGGTTTTCGGTGTTTCAGATAGTATTTAACATTAAATTCCCACTGAGAGCATGGGGTACAAATTGGTACGATGTGCTTGAGCTCAAGATTTTCCTAAGATTTTCCTACGTTGCCCGCGTCTCCCATGCTATTTTTATTATTTATTTTTTAAATCACGGGCCACAAAGTGAGGGTACGAAAGCCTAAAATTTCTGAGTGCATCATACGGAACGAAGTGCAGAACAATGATCTTCACTTTTTTGCGATGGCAATGTTTAATTTCTAACCAAATTTACGTGAACTGCAAGAGGCATTCGAAACCATAGTTCTCAAGTTTTCTGAAACGTTGTTTCAAGATATCATATAATATAATAATATGGGGATGATAAACAAAGATAGAAATAACTTTTCTAATTTCAACAGCTCAAGAAAAAGGCAATGATGAAGTCTAGAAAATTCACTACTTTGATTCGTTGGAACTTGAGCAAGAATATGTCACTAGCACCACAAGACCTTGCGGCCATCATGAAGTAAAAATACAAACTCGCGGCTTATGCATGCAACTTTCAAACTCACAAAACTAAGCGCCATTAGCTTGTAGGAAGTTCCACCGGTTTAAACAAACTTTTTTCCTTCATAGTGTAACTTCCAAATTCCTCGTCATATTTCCAAAGACCAATTTATTCGTTCGTTATCACCGACTCACATTTTCCATTTTCTTTCTCTCTCATGAAAGAAAATCTGCAGCGAGTATTTGCAGAGCATGTGCGCGGCTTCTGCCGGAGCGTGTAGAGCAGCTTACGGACTCAGCGTACATTACCTCTCGCTTCTAATTGACTTTCGGGAGGCGACGCTCGGATCGTAAGTCGAAGCAGGACATCGGAAGGCCCTGTGAAGGTGTCTCGCATGCCGTAACTTCTGTTCTTAATTAGCCGTATTCTTCATGTGAACAGGGACAAGCGTCAGGCAACATTTTAATCCGATTTGGAGGGTCTCGTTAAGTTTAAATAGCGATTACTCGGCTCCAATTTCTATGGACGTTGAAATCGGTCCTTGCAAAGAAAACTTTTGAATAATTCAGAAAAAGAAGAAGTTAATTCAGACTTTAAGTCGAAGCTTTATGGATAGTTTAGAACTTCTGAAAAGTTTCTGGGTGTGGAGGACAGTATTTTTTTACAAATATATGGTAAATTTTCACATGCCGTGCATAATACTGGGAAGGTGTGTACAAACCCTCTAGACAGTATTTTAACCCAACATTTTGGTAAATGGAATATAGCAATTGAGACATAACTAATATAAGCGATCAAACTTCCTGCTAGGCACGTTATTCTACGTTGAAAAATTCATCGATATCTCATCTCTGTTCTGTTAATTTTAACGTTCTTGAGTGAATTTACCCATCCTACCTTAGATCCCTCAGCCTCACCCATTCATTAAAAAAAAGCCTCAAAACATCTATTTAAAATTCCTAAGTGAAACAGGAGCCCGCGCTTCGATTTATTCATTCGTCTTGTATCTAAGATGTCATATCTTCACAAAAATCTAAAATAATCTTCGAAATACTTTTCACTACAATCTATTTTGTATCGAACAATAAAGGACATTTTCTTTCTGTAAAATTTGAATAATTCAGCTCTACGATTTCAAAACCTGTATTCTTCATGACATGAATATTGATTTTTTTTACTATTTTAATATTTCGACCAAAGATTGATTTTTTGCTCTAGCCGATTATGACAATGAAATTTTAACAGCAAAAGCGATGAATTATTAGGCTCTTGTATTGCGGTAAAAAACTCTGTGGCGAGAGAACTGAGAAACCCTTCGGTTTGTAATCTCCACCGTTCTTGTTTTTAGGTTCATCAACTAAATAATCGGAAAATTTTAACCTTCATCACTTCTATTCAGATTCATCAACTAACTTACGGGGAAATTCTAAACTCCACCGTTTCTTTTCAGGGTCATCAACTCGGGGAAATTCTAAACTCCACCGTTTCTTTTCAGGGTCATCAACTAAAATATGAGGAAATTTGAATGTTCACTGTTCCTCTTTAAATTCATCAACTAACTTATCGGAAAATTTTAATCATCATCGTTCCCTTTAAATTGAACAAATATTTCATCGGAAAAAATGCCAGGAGTTGTCAATAAAAAGAACCTGACATGGCCAGGAAGGACAAAGCTACACTTGAACACGCTGGAATTATTCATCCCCTTCTTTTCCTTTTTCAAGATGAAAAACAACGTATCTAAGAATATTGAAAGACTCGCAGTTTTGGCTACATTGGTTTTCATTTTTATCCTAGAAGTGAGACTTTTGAAAAAACATGTCAATTTCATCTGTCCGTCTTTCCCTCGATTCGAAGTGTTTCAGCCTCCATGTAAAACTGCACGAGAACAACGGAGAGATGCACATCAGAGGCGACATCTGACTTGCCGGACGGCCCAATGTACTGCGCAGCAGATAAGCATGTGGCTGTCATGACGAGAAACGAATTACGTTTAACTTGACTCGTCATCAGGAAACGAAGTCACGATTCCTGCCTTCCATGCAAATCTAAATAATTTCGACGCTATGAAATTTGATTTATTCGAATTCAATCATTCATGCGTGGCAATCTCATGCCTGCTTAGTAGGGCCAGAATGCTTTAATTTGTTCGCCTTAACCGCTGAATTCTTTTCCTGCATCTTCTTTGTGGTGGTCGCTCGGCTTCATTGTCGTTTCTACTTTTTCGAGCGCGCAGCGATATAATTTTTTATATTTTTTGCGTCGCTACTGTGAATCTGTTTTTTCTTCGAGATTCCAATTCTTTATGTCAGTCATTTTTCATTCGAATTTCTACTTTAGATTTTCAAAGTTATTTCCATGCGTAGTAAAGGGATTTAGTGAGTGAAGTATTCTACCTGTGTGCTTCCTCCAATTCAGCACAGTTCCCATTCCTATTTTATAAGCTCAGTTACAATTTTTTTCATTTTTTTTTTCAAATTAGTTTAACTCTATTCTTAGAATTCCTTTTGCAATTTTAGGTATATATTTCTCCATCACTTGCATCGTACGCACTCCATTTACTCTCTGGCCGAAAATGTTTCATTTGATGCTTGAAATCACTTAATTCATTTACTTAAACGCTAACTCCAACAAACCTAGCAAATCGTTATTAGTGCTGTAATACATTAAAAAAATCCCGCATATTTTTATGTTATGCGTGTCAGCATGAAAAAATGCCTTGAACATTGGTTATATGTCTACAAATATTCATTTTTAAAGAGTATACGCTGGCGAAAATATGGGGTTAAATATTGGCTGTGTGCACACGCAATGCAGAGTTCTTGATAGTTCTTCGTAGATAAATTCACGTCATCTACGAAGATGAAGCGACTTCACAGCTTGAAAACCTGCCCTACACTGCCCAGTTGAATCAGCTCTCATTTCCCACAACACAGCGTCGCACTAACAGCCCAAACCTCGCATTTTAGTCTTACATCAGAAACTGAAAGCGAAACTTGTCGTCTTTAAGCGATGAGGAGAATTCTTTGCACCAGAAAAAGTGCACCGAAGCCTCAGGGCTGGGCTGTATCGGAGCTAACTCCATTAATTAGATAGGGAGCATGTTCCTGAACACATCTCGATAAGGACATACTTGAACATCAAGTACAGCGGCGCCTTCTGACCCGTCAGACTCGCATGTTCTTAATTTTCGTAATAAAAATCGACACTCTGTAGCCTGCCGTCGGCCAGCAACCGGACACCAAAGATAAGAGATACAAGTTTGAGAACTCTGTCCAGTACTCGCTCTATCTCTTGACTCGCTCTGTCCTTGTATCCGTACTGTCCTTGTACCCACTCTATCTCTATACTCGCTTTCTTTTCTACTCTCTTTATTTTTTACTCGCTTTATTCTTGCATCTGCTCTAGCCATGTATCCGTTCTATTCCTGTAACCACTCTATCCTTGTGCTTGCAATATTTTTTAGACTCCACAGTGACGTTGATTGTTCAATTTTTTGAAAGTTATAATGCACTTCATCTATATTTCAATGCTTGTGAGCTAGGTAAACCATATTGCAAGTGTGCGCTAGCTAGCTCTTACAAACAACTTGAAACACACGGCAGCACGGCGCCAGCGGCCCAAACCCTCATATCTTAAGGCTTTACCCATCATTGAAGCTAACAAAGGCCCTGAAATGCTGAAGCCCCATCTGCAAATCCATAAGAGAAAATATCCTTATATTCCATACTGCATGGATAAATAGTACAAAAAATTGCACTAGTCAAAGTTAAACTTTCTCCGTATTGTTGAAAACTTCTTATATAAGTAAGAGACGAAGGTGAAAGCTATGATTCTTCCGCGTGTGAAACTGAAAATCTTAAAAATGGATCAACCAGCGAAAGTTTCATCGGATTTTTCTATCCAAAGTTACTGTTCCTTTTCATGTAAGAGTGTCCATCAGTTATGTTCAACGGAGTGAAAACCTTTGTATGAGCTCAAATGATATTTTTCCGTTCTATTACCAGGAATAAATTTGGCCAGAAGCGATAACTATCAAAACCACAAGATTTTAAGCCCGGCACTTGATTTGAACACGTTTCAATGGTGAAGGCAAACCTCGAGTTCATTCAACATCACCAACACGCTTGAATGGGAAAGTTGTACGCTAGATGGCTATATTACGTCAGACGTCGTAAACTCTGCACTTTACAAGTCCATAAGAAAGCCAGGGACGTACAGAGGGCCCAAAAGCAATTACCAGTACAAGATTGTGAGGTAAGAATTTATCTAACAACCGCTCGTCCATTTAAGGTATGAATAAAACGAGGACGCCACCTCGTGCTCTGCTCTTCATTAACCCAGGAAGCTTAGGCTAATAGTAATAATAAATAATCTGATAATGTATTGGTCGATTCAGTGTAGGTAGATTTGAACTGCATCGGGCCGCGAGTCATAAACTTAGCGTTTGAAGTAATGGATAAAAATCGATTCTTCCAGTTGAGCTTAAATGCCATTCATTTGTCCTCTCAGATTACACGAAATATAGTAAATATAGTAGGTATATATTTAATACAATTAAATATTTACTACATACAGAAATGTAACTTAACAAGAGATTTTGAGTCGCATTTCAAGTCTCATGTCTATCTCGGTCAATTCTATTTCGCTTCATGAGATTCGAATTCAGCGAAGCCTGCCTGCACATGAGCTTCGCAACCAGCTCTGCACGCGATTTATATCTTTTGATATTCATGGATGCGCTCACACTGCAGTCGATCCGGCGGGGAATCTGGAACGAGTTTCTCTTAAGGGGAACTCTGAAAATGCTAATCGTCAGGACTATTTATCAGCTTTAGCTATAGCAGATCAAGGAAACAAGCTCCACAAATTGTTTCAATGAATAAGATTGACGGATTTCATATGAAGTGGGAGAAAAATCACCGGCGCTCGGCCGTTGAAATTGATTTGAATTTTATTCTCAGAATATGACGTGCGTAAGAGTGATGTTGATTTTATTGTGATATTTTATATACAGAAAGCGATTACTGGGAACGTTGGCGTTAATTTTGTAAAATCGTCAGATCGATCCTTCAAGGACAATGTAAATGTAAAAAAAAAACACTAATCTATTGGATAAAACAAAAGCGTGACAGAAATACATTCGTTACAGAGAATAAGACAAAGCATGGCAACGGGTACATGCAGTGTGTGATGCGTAATGCATATGTTTGTTGTATTTGAGGATTTAGCTCTTGTGTTGTAGTGAAAATTTCAGGTACTGAAAAAATAACTGGTAAATAAAATTACGCACATCAATGTCGTTGAAATTATGGAAAACAAAGTTTTCAAACCTAGCAGCTGGGAAGAAAAATATAACATAAGCGATCAATTTCGAATTTCACGATGTTAAAATTAGATCGGCTGCGATGACAATCCTTTAACGATAACGTCAACAATTTGCATTATGCTTTTTATTTGATAGAATACTACGCTTCTTGGTAACGAAGAAAAGGCAAAATGTTTTTTATTTGATAGAATATTATGTTTCTTGGTAAGGAAGAGAGGGTAAATTTACGGATTAGTTAGTCTGAGCTTTGCGAACTGCGCAAACCTGGAGCGTAAAATGGGGCAGCGGGGCTGCGTGAGCGGAGCTTGCATTTCACGGCAAAAAACAAGTCACGGAAGAAGCCAATTGCAGGCTTCGCAAATTTCCATGCGATGGCCGCGCGAAATAAAATATTTGTCTATACACATAACGGCTCGCAGCGACCAAAATATTATAGCCTTCCATAATATAGTCCTCGGAGCAACAAAAATTGCCGCCACTGTCGGATATTCGCGAGTTTAGGTGTGCGATGACATTTGCTTAATAGAAATAGGGATGAAAACATTTATTTGTCTTTGCATGGACCAGGCAATTGACGTTCTCGTTTAATGAACTTTGGAAATTCAATGAATAAAGCATTTTCATTGCCCAGTTGAGGCCAGACGCACGCGTCGTCTGCTACGCTTCAGAATAAAACATTGATCAGTGGATCCTGAAATTCATCCTAGTTTCAATTAATCTGCCCCAGCTGCTGTAAATAAATAAGGAAATTATTTCACCTACACTCATTCATGCATAAAAAAGGGTCTACAATATGAATAAACCATCGCTCCTGAATGACGTGGTATTGGCGAACACATTTTCTGGAACTGTGTCTATAAAAGCTGGAGCAGTGCGTATAGCGATGATCCGATGTGATGAACCATTAATGTGATCATAGTAATGATCGAGGGGAGGATCGCAGTAATCATGGAGACAAGAGTGGTTGCCACCTTTCTTATTTTTACTTTTTCTTAAAAAATGAATATTCATTACGGAAAGCTCATCAATGCAACCAAGAAACTCGATGCATTTCGACCTCAGCTTCTAAATCAAAACTGATAAGAACTTCAGCATCAGCACAGTGATCCATTTACAACAGCACTCGATGATAAGAACTTCAGCATCAGCACGGTGATCCATCCACAACAGCACTCAATGATAAGAACTTCAGCATCAGCACGGTGATACATTTACAGCAGCACTCGATCCTTTGCGGAGTTTTTCTGTTCACGATCTCGTCCTAGAACGACTTTGACCGACGTCGAGCAGCTCTGCGGTACAGCACGGTCGTCATTGCCTATTCCAGCCACGACGGAGGCGGAGTTGAAATTTTCACCGATTGTCACAAAACGATGAAGCGCTCGAAGATGATGAGCTCTGACATGCATTGCTTACGAAAACGGCTCGAGCTCGCTGCCCCACCTTCTCTGTGTGTGGGGGGGGGAGAGCTGGCAATGCGCGCTAGAATATTGCTACTCTGCCTTACTTCCCTGTAAAATAAACGAAGGAGATTGTGAAAATATGCTGTTTGACCTTTCCTTCTTGTGAGTTATTGTGATGGGATTGTGGGGAAGAAACGTGCAGTTTTACTGCCCGGCCATTTTTGCCATCGGGGTGCCCGGCCATCGGAAAACATTCATTAAGATGGAAAAGACCAAGTTCTGGGTCTTACAATTTCTAAAATACTTTCAGTCTTCAAGTCAATATTTTCACACGCTGGAGAGATTCCCTGTACCGCGCTCCGCTGCTGCACGCTGCGAACCAGTAAATTAAAAACAAATCCGTCGACGCTTGTAAATCATTTGAGAGGCGCTTGACGACGGCAGATAATCTGACATGTTTACTATAGGATTAAATTTACAGGTGATCGATTGACTACTGCAGGGAAAAAAACAAAAAAACAGACTGTCAAGACTCACAAGAATTTCTTGCTGTAAAGCGCGAGCAGATGACGAGAGGGCACCGAGTCTATTTTGTGAATTTGTTCAATTTGAGAATACGAAGTTTTTATCACATCAGAGCATATTTCCATACATTTTAATGCGTTTTCGGAAAATTAGGTAATCTTTTATCAACACTCAAAGCTAAGAAGATTTTTGAATTCGCAGCTATGAAAAAATCGCAAATTTTCGTAGAATATAAGAAATGAAGACAGCTGATATGCGTTATGTTATTGACAGCAAACTCGCAATGTTTTTCGTGATGCCACGATCATGTCTGATATCGATTCTCTATTCTGCGAGCTCTATTCTCTAAGCAGAAAAAATGCGTTTAACCTACTTGGGCTTTTCACCCTTCTCTTCTGTCGCTGAGGCCATTAGTATTATATGTACCTATTTTTGGGTTACTTTTATCCTCTGTTGTGGCATCAGATGTTACGAGCTGGTTTGAACCCCGACTAGAATAACGTTCCTCATGAATCATTGCAATGAAGCAATGAATGAGGCAAAAATCAGGGCAATTTACGTTTTAAAATAATATAATTTACCTCGATTCTTTTCGTAGGATCAGGAATGTGTCTGGTGAAGTACTATCGTAAGAGCAATTATTAGAAGTCGTAATTGACGATATGAATGCCTCTCAAAAATGAACTGCGAGCCATGGAGGAAGAAATAATTCTTATCGCAAAGTTCATAACATTGAAATCCAAATCTTCATGAACCTTCTAAGGAACTCGAAAAACCTCACTCGACCTTGGTTTCCAACGCCTAATAATGTCATGTATAATAAAAATTATAATTCAATTTTTTATTATATATATCAATATGAAATAAATATTTATATATGTAAATAATAATAATAAAACAATAATTCTTCGCACACCCGTCTCCACAGCGACGAACTCTGGACACCTGCTTAAGCAATAATTAAACTTTCTACCTTCCATTTTATTGTAACCATTAATATATTGTAACATCGGCACTGTCTAGTTGGAGAATATTTGGCATGAAACAAATCATTGTCAGGATAGGTATATTTCAACATTATGGTCTATACTTTGAAGTGTTCGCTTATTCCATGTAACAACGATAGGATGAGCTCGCTCCAAACAATCCTGTCCGAGGCTCACCGTAGATTCCTCTTCGTCAGATGAGACGGAGGCTGATGAACTGCAATCAGAACGATTACACTAAACGCTTCCTTCGCGCGGTGCGAATCTTAATCTATCACAACTCTCTCAACTGTTTTTTATCTTAATAAATTATTTAATTTGAATGCTTTCTGACGCAAGGATGTCTACGCAAGCAAACTATGTTCAAATAGCGATGACAAGTTTAGGGGGAATAAATATTCCCGCTATAGTCACAAATCAATGCCAAATCTTTTCAAGCAACGTAAAATCATACCCCAAAATGGTCTCAGTGTATTATTTTCGGATCGAAGTATCCAATAAAAACACTAAAATCTTACTTCAACGCTTGGAAAGGATGGAATCAAGCCATTAAAAAGATTTAAAAAGTTAGGCAATCGGCTTGATCAAAACATGACCTCCTTGTCTCACTTGGTGAAAACTTTCGAGAGAATAAACTGTACCAAGATGTTTCTTAGCTCATACAAATTTGTTTAAAAAAATTTCGAATATCACCCTTTCAATCTTTACTGTTATCATGTCTTAACTATTGCAGCAGGCTAATCTGGAAGACATAACTCAATATTAGTATCAAAGCTAGCAGCATAAATGATTGACTTTCACAACCAAAGAGGTGCGCAAAGGTAAATTCAAGAAGAGAAATCATGCAGCTCCTCTCCTAAATAAACTTTACTAGACCCTAATGCAAGAAGGATCCCTCACTCACGCAAAAATACCACGTAATCTCCTCATTATACCTCACTCACAGCAACACTGAGCAACACTGATATTATTGGACAATTTATTGCCCCCCCTGTAACGAACCCAAGCAGAATCGGAGAAATTATGTCATGGTGAACTGCCATTCATCTGACATTGGGTGAAAAACTCTGCCAGTATCTGGCAACTGACTGTGAAACAAACTTTAACGCTTAAGGTGTAAAAATGCCTTATAGAACTATGAAGGAATTCAATGCCAAAATAGAATGACATTTTCCACATCAACATTGACTTATGACATTCGGTTGAAGAAGTCATAAAATACTTCCTTTATTAATCCATATTGCTCAACTTTCGGTCTGCGGATCCGATGTTCCCCGAGCGAGTGAAAGAAAGAAGGGTGAATGAAGCGGGGAATCTATACACGAACAGCGTTCTGACATAGGTTATCGCGCGCATAGAAACAGTGCAGACTGAAAAAGAAGAAAAACAAAGAAGATGTCACAAAGAAAGCGTGAAAATGGAAATGAGCAAAGTGCATGGGCGCAAAAAGACAGAAGTTTGAAGGCCTAGCGACAGCTCAGGAAACCTCATAGTATTCCCTATGAGGCTCCACTTTCTATAGCAGGTGATAGACAAACTCAAAAAAGAAAAAAAGTTCATTTCCAATAAAGTTCAAACCTGAAATGTTGAAACATTGGTTTTTAAAATGCCTTAACACGAATATCCTTAATTGAAAATAACACATTGGTATCGTAATACCAATGTAAAATGTTGAAGCAAAAAATGATTGACAGAAAAGCACAACAAACTCAACGAGTGAAATTCATTGGCTGTCCCATAGCTCTTGATATGGGGCTTGTGGTGATCCCAGCGGCAAGCCGCGGACCTCCACAAGACCTGAGAAAAGCTGCCTCCAGACTACAACCGCATCTGTTCCAGAGCACCTCCGGACCCGAAGCGCCTAGTCAACCAAACACGGGACCTGAGAGAAGCCGCCTCGCGACTATGAGAAAAGGTGCCCGTAAGCTACAACGGCTTCCTGCCTCCAGCACCACAGGCCCACAAACTCGCGACCAATCAGGACTCACGCCCGGACTCAAGGCTTGCACTCGAGGCCTACATAAGGCGACCCCAACAAGGCTCGCTCTCACTCAAGCCCTCGTCCTCGTTCAAGTCACATCTCCAGCACCAGCCTCGTGTTCCTGCATCTAGCTTCCGAGGTTGTCGAGAATCGGTTCAGAATGATCAATTTTTGCGAATTAATCAATAAAAAATTCTTGTAATTGTGTGTGACGAATTTTGTGCGTTTTTTTTTTTTTTTGAACTCAAATTGGGAGTTTATAAAACTGTGTTTGGCACATTCCAACGGAGCGAGGGGATCACTCTGACATGTGTGTAGGACTGAATGTTTACAGTCAACATAAATTTATGTTGGCACTCGAGCTGAGGCTAGGGTTGTGCTTCGTAATCAAAACTCAAGAGTGCGAACAACGAAGGCAGTGTTGGGTTACAGCGAAAGGCAAAATTTGTTGACCGCGAGGCCTAGGCCAGAGGGTTGAGGCGTGAGAAAGCTTTCCCGCCAACGGACGTAGACCTCAAGAATTAACACACAAAATAAGGGCGAAAAAGGCGTGCTCTGCGCACAGCGAATAGGAAGCGTATAACCCCGAGAGCAGCCAATGGTACGGAGCAGACGATTGTTTAGAAGAAGTAAGATGGGGACTATTGGTCATTATTCGAAAGAGGGCAGTCCCAAAAAGAACACTTTGGCTAACACGATAACAAGAGTCAGTAAGGTGTTGCGGGCCTCTCAATAAGGTGCTTCGCGGCTAGGCATTATTATACCTAAAAATTTGTGTTACTCTGCGTCGTGAATAGGTGTTGAATTAAATGTGATACTCTGGAAAATAAGTGAGAAACGAAACCTGTTGAGATATATATACTTTTCTGGGGAATCAACGAATTATAAGTTTACATTTTTTTTTTACTTTTTGCAGAAAGAAGAAGATTCCGTAACGTGGAGGTTGTTCAAAGAAAAATGTTAATTACTTCGTAAGGGAGGGTAAGGCTCGTGTTTTTGTTACAATGGATACCGCTAGAAACAATAGGTTCATATAACGTAAAAGAAAATTGGAGCAGTTGAATTAAATGTGGAATATGTGCATATATATATGTATGAGAGAATTGCAGAATTAAAGTAATTGTTAAAAATTTTTGTTGCTCCACAGGGGGGCGGCTTTCCTTTTTGCTCCTATTGATTACAAGCACGACTTCTTCATAAAAACGTCCAAAGACAGTACATGCACCGTGTGAGAAACAGGAATTGAACTGAAGCTGCTTTTGGTTAACCGAACTTGTGGTCCGAGGCTGAATGGCAAGCCATCGTGAAGTTGGAATGTGCCTACACATCAGTTAGGCATTGTTTCATGTATATGTCCCGAGTGTAATTAACTTAAAGATATTGACCGGTCAATTAGGCAGGGTGATGTTCGTAAACATGTGTTACTTGCAATTCCAGTAGGTGTCAATTAATGCTTTGTACCAGGGTCTCATCATAAGAAATTCCTTAACATTTTAATGTGTTTAAAACCCCCGTCAGCACTAGCATTACAGCTCACCGAAGAATAAGAGCGCTCAGAAATTGCGCTGAGTAAGTGGTATCAGCTTTCATCGGTGAGTACCTTTATTTTTAGTATATGTGCTGTAATTGCCGATGATAATTCATTTAATTTGTGTTGTGTATATAGCCTGGAGGTGTGCCATTCCTCTATTCCGAGAACCTGATCTTCTTGTTAATGAATTGTTAACAAGGAGGTGAAGGGTAACACTTCTCGTGACAAGGTCGACTTTGCCTCTCGCGTACCTGCACCAAGCTCCGGAGACCGGACCTGCCTATCGACGCCCCAAGGTGTTGCAAGGTCTTAAACCTAGTAGCGTCTTGACGCTTCAAGGTGTTTCAAAGCCTTAAAAAAGTCACGTTGCAACGCCCCGCGCCGGCGTCGTCAGCCAAGCCGCTCTACGACATCTCTCGCCCGCTCCGGCCGGCTAGCCTCGCCGTAGCTACTTACCAGCTACAACGGTGAACCGCGTGGCGGCTGGGCCCGACCCAGCTGACTAGCCTCGTCTCGGCGCCCCACTAGCACCAGCTGACCTGTTCGTAACAGTCGCACGACGTAGCACCAATCATCACGTCTCGCCGCTGCGTTCGTAAGTAGCGTCCTCGCAGACGTTACCCGCTATTGGTGCTTGTTTCAATCATTACGTAATTTATGTCATTTTCGAATAGGATTGTATTTCAATCATCACGTATTAGTACTATTCTCGCCTAGGATTGTGTTTCAATCATTACGGCATTCCCGAATAGGATTGTGCTTCAATCAGCACGTATTTGTGCTATTCTCGCATAGGATTGTGTTTCAATCATTACGTAATTTATGTCATTTTCGAATAGGATTGTATTTCAATCATCACGTATTAGTACTAATCTCGCATAGGATTGTGTTCCAATCATTACGTCATTCCCGAATAGGATTGTGCTTCAATCATCACGTATTTGTGCTATTCTCGCATAGGATTGTGTTTCAATCATTACGTAATTTATGTCATTTTCGAATAGGATTGTATTTCAATCATCACGTATTAGTACTATTCTCGCATAGGATTGTGTTCCAATCATTACGTCATTCCCGAATAGGATTGTGCTTCAATCATCACGTATTTGTGCTATTCTCGCATAGGATTGTGTTTCAATCATTACGTCATTCCCGAATAGGATTGTGCTTCAATCATCACGTATTTGTGCTATTCTCGCATGGGATTAAGTTTCAATTTATGTCATTCTCGAATAGGATTGTACTTCAATCACCACATATTTGTACTATTCTCACATAGGATTGTGTTTCAATCATTACGTACTTCTCGAATAGTATTGTATTTCAACCATCACGTATTAGGGCTGTGTTCCAATCATTACGTAATTTACGAGTAACGAACAGTGCTCATAGTAGTCACCGAGGGCCCAGTGTAATGGTCCGTGTTCCGTGTACCTAACAGTCACCAATATAATTACCGTGTTACCCCCGTGTTGTCCATATCCTGCCGAATACGGTTGTACCTCAGGCACTCGCTTCGGGCTATCCTATCACGAAAAAGATAGCTCAAAGCCTGCCCGAAGCGTGTTGCGGCCTGGGGGAGAACACCACACTGGTTGACCCCAGAGGTATTCGGCAGGCAATAGGAGGCATGGCTGGGAAAGATATCCGGTTGCCCGCATTCAGCGGAGATGTGAAAGGATGGTTACTGCATTGCGACGTGTTCCTCGCACAAGTACCAAACCAGGACGACGGCGCAAAGTTCGGAGCGTTACTAGGAGGACTCCCAACACACATCGTATCCGAGATCCAAGAAATACTCCTGAACCCACCGGCAAACGACAAATACGACGCATTAAAAGCCGCATTAACGCACCATTTCGTGCGACACGACGAGGAAGCAAACTACGACACCATCGTCAAAACTACCATGGGAGACAATACGCCATCAGAATTGCTCCTCGAAATGAAACGACTGAACAGCTGCAGGCAAGCACCCCTACCACCGTCCGTCATCCGTTCCATGCACCTCGCAAAGCTACCAACCACAGCACAACCGCTGATCGAGGCACTAGGCAGGGGAAAAACGGACGAAGAATACAGAGTAATCGGAGATCAGATCATAGCAAGGCAAACCGCTTGCCAAACTGCCATGAGTGAACCCATCGCCGTAACTGCCATCAAACAACCACCATCTCTTACCGTCTCAAGAGCGGAATTTGACAAAGCCCTACAGGAAATAGCAGAACTCAAGAAAATGCTGGCAAACGCTTTACGCCCACAGGAAAACAAGAAGCAAGCAGAAGATTGGCGAAACCAAACCCCAGGACCTAGGTACGGAAACAGAAGCAATACAAGAATCAAGCAGGACCAAGCAATCTGCTATTACCACCAAACTTTCGGTAACCGAGCAAGAAACTGTACCCAACCTTGCAGTTTCGCGGGAAACGACGACCGCGGAGAATGGTAAACGCCCCAGTCTCCGCACAGACAAAAAAAGGCGAGCTAATGTACGTCACAGACACCGGCAACGTACGATACCTCATCGACACCGGTTCAGCCGTCAGCCTAGTACCAGCTAAAAAGAAACACACGCTCAAACCCCCGTCCTACGACTTACTCGCCGCCAACAACACCCCCATAGCTTCTTACGGGACGACTGAGCGCATCATCCTGCTCAACCCCCTATGGCCCGTAAGTTGGAACTTCATAGAAGCGGACGTGGGACAACCGATCATTGGCATGGATTTCCTCGCCGCACACCAGCTAAGCGTCGACACCCCAAACGCAAGCCTATACGCCCAAACTTCCGGAACCAAAGTACCCTGCAAACGTGTCGTTTCAAGAAGCCAACGAGTGCACAGGATCGAATACCAAACCGCCCCGGAATTCAACACATTGTACGAGGAATACCCCGGAATACTACCGACCTCCCAACACATCCGGCACACACAAAAGAAAATCGACGTAGAACACCACATCGAAACAACCGGACCCCCAGTATATGCACGACCAAGGAGACTGTCTCCGGAAAAATTGGAAGCGGCGCGACAAGAATTCAAGGAAATGCTGGAACATGGCATCATCAGGCCGTCGAAGAGCGCGTGGGCATCAGCCATGCACATGGTACCAAAGGCAGCCGAACCCGGGGCATGGAGAATCTGCGGAGACTACAGACGACTGAACGCAAGCACCAAACCTGACCGTTACCCAATACCACACTGTCAAGACTTCCATTACAAACTGCATAACAAAACAATCTTCTCCAAAATCGACCTCGTCAAAGCCTATCACCAAATACCCGTCAAAAACGAGGACATCCAGAAAACGGCCATCACCACACCATTTGGGCTGTACGAATACACCGTGATGTCATTCGGGCTGCGGAACGCAGCCCAAACGTTCCAACGATACATCGACGCGGTAACAAGAGACATGGACTTCGTAACGGCATACATCGACGACATACTGATAGCGTCCGCAAACGCAGAGGAGCACCAAAAACACCTCCGACAACTCTTCCAACGGCTACAAGGAGAAGGACTGCGCGTGCACCCCGCCAAGTGCATTTTCGGAGTGCCCGAGCTAGACTTTCTCGGACACAGAGTGTCAGCCGGCGGAATCTCACCACTCCCTCAGAAAATAGAGGAAATATGCAGTTTTCCCCAACCAGCAACAGTAAAAAAGCTACGACAATTCCTAGGAATAGTCAACTATTACCACCGATTCCTCCCAGCCGCAGCAGAAAAGATGCAAGCTCTGACCGGATTGACAAAAGGATACTCCAAAAACTCAAAGAAAATTATCAACTGGACAACAGAACTAGACGCAGCGTTCACTAGCCTAAAACGCGAGATCTCGCAACTCACCTTGCTAGCGCACCCCGCTCCAGAAGGCAAAAGCACCTTAATCACAGACGCATCAGGAACCGCAGTCGGCGCCGTACTACAACAAAAAGTCGGGCAAGAACAGCGCCCCGTAGCATTTTTCTCCAAAAAACTAGACGACACCCAACGTAAATACAGCACCTACGACCGCGAACTAATGGCGATATTCCTCGCAGTGAAACACTTCGAGCATTTTTTGGAAGGCCGAAGCTTCGAAATCAGGACAGACCATAAACCGCTCTGTTTTGCCCTGCAAAAAGCCACGGAAGGCAACAGCCCCCGGGTAGCAAGACAGCTCTCCTACCTCTCACAGTTCGACTGCGAAATCAAGCACATCAGCGGCGACAAAAACACGGTCGCAGACGCGCTATCACGTCTCGTGTCAACAATAATACCTAAAGGACCCGCGATCAACTACGACAAAATAATGACCGAACAAAACAGAGACGCAGAATTAGAAGAACTGCTGCACCCAGCATCAAAGAACGCGCTCAAACTACGCCCCATAATCAGACAGACCGGTAAACCACCCCTCTGGTGCGACGTGTCAACAGGCCTACGGAGGCCATACATCCCGGAATGCTGCAGAAAGAACGTATTTCAGCATTTCCACGGGGCGAGTCATCCCGGCATACAAGCAACAAGGGACCTCTTGAGGCAGCGAGTAATCTGGCCCGGACTCAACAAAGACGTCGGCAAGTGGACACGCGAGTGCATTCCATGCCAGACAAGCAAAATAATAAGGCACACCAAATGCCCGCCCGGGATGATGCCGGTACCCAAGGAACGGTTCCAGACGATACACATCGATATCGTCGGACCACTACCCGTGTCACAAAACAAACGGTACCTGCTGACGTGCATTGACCGCTTCACCAGATGCTGCACCGCTACCCCAATGGCCGATTGTACGGCAGAAACAACAGCACGGGCATTCCTAAAAGACTGGGTAGCATCATTCGGCGCTCCAACAACAATCATCACGGACCAAGGCGTCCAGTTCGAGTCTAACTTATGGAAAAACTTGCTGACGGCGCTGGGCGCTGAGAGACAGCGAACGACAGCGTACCACCCGCAGAGCAACGGACTGGTGGAGAGGATGCACAGAAGATTGAAGGAGGCGTTAAAAGCTACGGTCACTGACGCAGACTGGGCAGACGCACTACCCCTCATACTGCTTAACATCCGAGCCACGCCACACACGGACGCAAACATCTCCCCCGCCGAAATGGTATACGGACAAACATTGCGCCTCGCAGGAGAGCTACCCGAGAAAGAAAAAGGAGACCGGCCCGCCAGAGAATTTCTACAATGCCTAAAAAAACGAGTGACAAACCTGCAGCCAATACTGCCACGACAACAGGGACCCCAAAAAGCCAAGGTCCCGAGCGCTCTATACAAGGCGACCAACGTCTTCGTGAAACACGGGGGGCACAGAAGACCCTTACAGAAACCCTACGCAGGTCCCTTTCCCGTGCTCCAAAGGACACCAAACTACATCACCGTAGATATACAAGGAAAAAAAGCTAACATCGCGACGGAAAGGGTCAAAGCAGCGTACCTACCCACCATCGAGGATAAACCTCAACAACAGGCTAAGGCACCGAGAGCAACAAACTACGAAGTATACGAGGGAGTTCCGTTCCCTGGAACAGGCACAGCAATCCCTGAAACAGCAAAACAGGCAGTATTCACTAAATACGGCAGAGAAAGCAGACCACCAGTGAGGTACTAAGTGTTTAAAAAAAAAAAAAAAAAAAACAGGAGAGGGACACCTGTGGTGATCCCAGCGGCAAGCCGCGGACCTCCACAAGACCTGAGAAAAGCTGCCTCCAGACTACAACCGCATCCGTTCCAGAGCACCTCCGGACCCGAAGCGCCTAGTCAACCAAACACAGGACCTGAGAGAAGCCGCCTCGCGACTATGAGAAAAGGTGCCCGTAAGCTACAACGGCTTCCTGCCTCCAGCACCACAGGCCCACAAACTCGCGACCAATCAGGACTCACGCCCGGACTCAAGGCTTGCACTCGAGGCCTACATAAGGCGACCCCAACAAGGCTCGCTCTCACTCAAGCCCTCGTCCTCGTTCAAGTCACATCTCCAGCACCAGCCTCGTGTTCCTGCATCTAGCTTCCGAGGTCGACTTTGCCTCTCGCGTACCTGCACCAAGCTCCGGAGACCGGACCTGCCTATCGACGCCCCAAGGTGTTGCAAGGTCTTAAACCTAGTAGCGTCTTGACGCTTCAAGGTGTTTCAAAGCCTTAAAAAAGTCACGTTGCAACGCCCCGCGCCGGCGTCGTCAGCCAAGCCGCTCTACGACATCTCTCGCCCGCTCCGGCCGGCTAGCCTCGCCGTAGCTACTTACCAGCTACAACGGTGAACCGCGTGGCGGCTGGGCCCGACCCAGCTGACTAGCCTCGTCTCGGCGCCCCGCTAGCACCAGCTGACCTGTTCGTAACAGTCGCACGACGTAGCACCAATCATCACGTCTCGCCGCTGCGTTCGTAAGTAGCGTCCTTGCGGACGTTACCCGCTATTGGTGCTTGTTTCAATCATTACGTACTTTATGTCATTTTCGAATAGGATTGTATTTCAATCATCACGTATTAGTACTATTCTCGCCTAGGATTGTGTTTCAATCATTACGTCATTCCCGAATAGGATTGTGCTTCAATCAGCACGTATTTGTGCTATTCTCGCATAGGATTGTGTTTCAATCATTACGTAATTTATGTCATTTTCGAATAGGATTGTATTTCAATCATCACGTATTAGTATTAATCTCGCATAGGATTGTGTTCCAATCATTACGTCATTCCCGAATAGGATTGTGCTTCAATCATCACGTATTTGTGCTATTCTCGCATAGGATTGTGTTTCAATCATTACGTAATTTATGTCATTTTCGAATAGGATTGTATTTCAATCATCACGTATTAGTACTATTCTCGCATAGGATTGTGTTCCAATCATTACGTCATTCCCGAATAGGATTGTGCTTCAATCATCACGTATTTGTGCTATTCTCGCATAGGATTGTGTTTCAATCATTACGTCATTCCCGAATAGGATTGTGCTTCAATCATCACGTATTTGTGCTATTCTCGCATGGGATTAAGTTTCAATTTTTGTCATTCTCGAATAGGATTGTACTTCAATCACCACATATTTGTACTATTCTCACATAGGATTGTGTTTCAATCATTACGTACTTCTCGAATAGTATTGTATTTCAACCATCGTACGTATTAGGGCTGTGTTCCAATCATTACGTAATTTACGAGTAACGAACAGTGCTCATAGTAGTCACCGAGGACCCAGTGTAATGGTCCGTGTTCCGTGTACCTAACAGTCACCAATATAATTACCGTGTTACCCCCGTGTTGTCCATATCCTGCCGAATACGGTTGTACCTCAGGCACTCGCTTCGGGCTATCCTATCACGAAAAAGATAGCTCAAAGCCTGCCCGAAGCGTGTTGCGGCCTGGGGGAGAACACCACAGGCTGTTCAAGTGCTACCATGCGAAGGCTAACTTCAGCACGCTGCATTACGGTCTTGAGCTCCCAAGGAATTTTATCATCAAGTACATAGCTCAGTCCTCTATACTTTACATTCAGAAGCTCAATGGGAAAATTTAGGGAGAATTCATGAAATAACTATTAAGCGTCAATTAACTAGTCGCAGGTTTGAGCTTCATAATTCCACTTGCGTCATCATTGTATTCCTGACTATATTGTCAGCCCATTAGTTCTCCTGAAAAAATTTGTCCACACATGTTTCCTAAGCCTATTTTATACCGAGCGAATGAATTCTCGCAAATATTTTCAAAATTAAAGCACCATTTAAATCAGATCCTGGAAAATAATCATTTTTTTGACATTTCTTCCTGAGAACAGAAGCTGCTCTTCGGAACAGAACTGATGTCTTGGCACCTACTAATGTAAGCAAAATGGTCACGACCTATTCCCACTTCTAAGCTTCGGTTATTTGTTCAAGGACTTAAGCGCAAGATGGATAAAAATCAATCAAATTCTTTACTGAATGTGAACTACGTAATTTGGGCTACTAAATGCTTAAGACAATGTTTTGAGTATATTACCAAAACTCCCTGCATAATCTCATTCATACCATGTACTTTGGCCAAAATGTGATTATTTAGTCGTTATGGAAAGTTGTAAACATGTATTTCATTCGCTACACTAGCTGTTATCCCTCAAAAATACCATGAAAATAAACCACGATAGCATCAAACTACAAAAATAAACCATCCCTGAAAACTTACGACGTTTCTATTCTTAAGTAGTACTGACATCTTTCAAAATGATACTGACGTCTTTCCAAATGATGCTGACATCTTTCCAAATGATACTGACATCTTTTAAAATGATACCAGAAGCTTTAGTTTATCGAAAATCCGTGAAAAAATATCCGGCCGTCAATGTCCATAAACGAATATGAAAGAAATAAGAAGAGTAACATCAATACGTTACAAACTGAACGCAAAATCAATACATTCCAAAAAAAAACTCAAGAAGAAAGCATGCCGCCAGAGAAAGCTTTTAAAGGACCAACCCACAGGGATCGTTAGCAGAACAGATAAAGCTTCTTCTCGGTGCTGTTCATCGCTTCGCTCCAAGGCGAAAAAACGCAATCGTCTTGGATTCCTGGTGTGAGATTCAATAGCCAGTCTTCTGATTCGAATCGACAGAATGTCGCGGAGGAAGATGCTATCGCGATCGGAAATGTGTTTACTCATCTTCCGTGGTGGGAACGGAGAAGAATTTCCCAGCAAAGCCTGAGAGGTTTAATGCCTTGGCTTTGGTAATGCGCTGTGGTTCAAAAAAAAGGCGACAATTTTTTTTTTGCATTATGAATAGTCTTTGAGCCCGGAATATTTGGTTGAGGAGTTAGAGTCTCGTATAGATAATCTCCTCATTCATATGTCAACCGATAAATTGCACGGTATACGACGTGCAGGGTGTTTAAAAATGTCTATATCTTACATTTAAATGCTGATAATTGAAAACAATGAACCGATTTTAACGTTCTTGGTTTCAATGGATGTGGAAATTAATTCGTATCATATATCCTTAGCTGTAATCTTGATACAGGTTTTAGTGAAATACATGGTAATCTACTTTGTTATTCCTAGACTAATTAACCCAATCCCATTAAGATGAAACTAACACAGCAGCAGCGAATTTTTATCGTGAATAGCTACATTCTAACAAGAAGCTACAAACAACTGTCCCAGTTTTTGTCACAAGTTTTCTGAGAGATCATCTCCAACCAAACTAACCTTGTATCGCAATGTGCACAAATTGAAGTACTGTGCTCAATTCGAAAAAGGCTAAAAGTGGAAGTGGAAGAACTGCAAGAATTTAAAAAATATTGATTTGATTTTCACACTGTGCGGCTGTCAGTCGAATCATTCGAAAAGGAATGATTTATCGGAATGAATCATTTAGAGGGATGAAATTTCATCCCTATAAAATCCCACTACAACAACCTGCTGAACAACACTGTTTTGATTATGTTTTTTTTAATATTTTTTTCTAAATGCAAAACTTTTTCTTTATTTAGAAAAGTTTCTCCGATAATTTTTGTCCAATAAGACTTTCCAATTTAATCCATGGAAAATTTCAGGAAACCCAGAAATTCAGGAGGCTGTGTTCGGAGAACTATAAAAAGCCATGTTAAACACCAAGAATGTTTAATAAATACTCACAGTGAATCAGTCAAGTTTAAATGATTAATTGATTCGACACATTACATCTCATGTTGATTGAATGCAAACCAACGATTACGTCTATTTTTGACGATGACGTTCACCCCCCGAAGATAAATTACGTAAAAAAAACTCACTACCATCTAAACTCGAAGACAATTCGCAGAATACGCCGTTCAGTGCAGTGCTCAACTGAGGCCAAGCAAGCAAGACGTTCCAGAGAGCGCAGTCTTTGAAATGCAAACTTCGTCTGTAATTCCTTAATTTTATATTCTGGTCGATGGAATCCCAGACTTGAGGGACTTCATGAACTGGCATCAAAATGCCCGACAATACTGCGATGAATCGTTGACGTGCGATACATCCGGGTGATCGACGATACATTTCGTTTACGTGACGATGCGTACCGGTAATATGACGATGCGTACTGGTAATCTGACGACGTGTACTGGTAATATGACGATGTGTACCAGTAATATGACGATGTGTACCGGTAATATGACGATGCGTACTGGTAATATGACGATGTGTACCAGTAATATGACGATGTGTACCAGTAATATGACGATGTGTACTGGTAATATGACGATGTGTACCAGTAATATGACGATGTGTACCAGTAATATGACGATGTGTACCGGTAATATGACGATGCGTACTGGTAATATGACAGTTGGTGATCGTCTCACTTCTCCTAGATGAAAATTAACACACAACCTTATTTATGTAATATGATACACCTCACTTACACGATACATCCTGTCGACGCGATTCATCCTGGCGACACGATACATCCTGGCGACACGATACATCCTGGCGACACGATACATCCTGGCGACACGATACATCCTGGCGACACGATACATCCTGGCGGCACGATACATCCTGGCGACACGATACATCCTGGCGACACGATACATCCTGGCGACACGATACATCCTGGCGACACGATACATCCTGGCGACACGATTCATCCTGGCGACACGATACATCCTGGCGACACGATACATCCTGGCGACACGATACATCCTGGCGACACGATACATCCTGGCGACACGATACATCCTGGCGACACGATACATCCTGGCGACACGATACATCCTGGCGACACGATACATCCTGGCGACACGATACATCCTGGCGACACGATACATCCTGGCGACACGATACATCCTGGCGACACGATACATCCTGGCGACACGATACATCCTGGCGACACGATACATCCTGGCGACACGATACATCCTGGCGACACGATACATCCTGGCGACACGATACATCCTGGCGACACGATACATCCTGGCGACGCGATACATCCTGGCGACACGATACATCCTGGCGACACGATACATCCTGGCGACACGATACATCCTGGCGACACGATACATCCTGGCGACACGATACATCCTGGCGACACGATACATCCTGGCGACACGATACATCCTGGCGACACGATACATCCTGGCGACACGATACATCCTGGCGACACGATACATCCTGGTGACACGATACATCCTGGCGACACGATACATCCTGGTGACACGATACATCCTGGCGACACGATACATCCTGGCGACACGATACATCCTGGCGACACGATACATCCTGGCGACACGATACATCCTGGCGACACGATACATCCTGGCGACACGATACATCCTGGCGACACGATACATCCTGGCGACACGATACATCCTGGCGACACGATACATCCTGGCGACACGATACATCCTGGCGACACGATACATCCTGGCGGCACGATACATCCTGGCGACACGATACATCCTGGCGACACGATACATCCTGGCGACACGATACATCCTGGCGACACGATACATCCTGGCGACACGATACATCCTGGCGACACGATACATCCTGGTGACGCGATACACCTCGAGATACCTGCTCATAAGTATCAGGCTGCCGAAGGTTCAAAGCGATCTTTCACTTAACCGTCGCTGCCATAGCGTATTCTGCACACGACACCTTCGCTTCATTTGCATGTGGAATAAATGCTTTTGATTGCGCTGTATTTATTTCATTTCGAACAATACACAAGGAATTTGAGGAGAGCAAGACTCGGCTGGAAGAGTATTGAAGGCCTCGAAAAATGATAGTTGATTTTCATGTGTAGTTAAGGAGCATGGAGGCCCTGCGAGCGTTGGGTGTGATTGAAAGTAATCTTATTCCCTTGAAATGGCCTGTGATTTGTGCATGCAGCGGCGCACTTTCAGTTCTGAAAATGAGTGGGGTTGCCTTTGAAGTGTCCGAGAGAAGGAAAGATGGTGTTACTAAAGCTGGGGAATGTTTGAACTTGTTCAATGTGTTTTTTTTATGCAATGTATGATAGATAATGTGGCACACCTGAATTAATGAAAACTCGTCATCCAAAAAAACACAGTTCCATATAAATTGTAACCATGAACGTGAAATTTTCCCCAAAATTTTAACCCAAAGAATATTTTCGTTTGATAACAGTAATTTTACGCAAATCAACATGATAACCATACTACATTCAAGGTCAATTGTAAAAAATACTTTACAATTTAGTTTCATGAATATTCATACTTTACGCTCCCAACGGAGCGTAAAGTTGAATATACAACAGCAAGTTATGAAGTTATAAAGTTAGGGAAGTTGAATTTTAAGAAGTAAGTCAGAAGTTCTGCAAAAAACTTGGCAGTGAACCAAAATAGATGGTCTGTTACAAACCAAAAAATACTTCTAATATACTTTAACAAACTCTAATAGCATGTCAAACTACTTTTCCTTCAGCTCAGGATCCTACACTTTTCTCATGGAATCCGTAATTCCCAGAGACACGATAGTTGTATCCCTCTAAGGAGGTATAGCTCTAAACATGGAATTTCAAAAACTGTCTCTCTTCAAACGAAATGTTAATTTAAAAATTGAATCTCCTGTCAACCATGCGAGTGAAATTTAACAAAAATCGAATGATCAGTAAACTATTATGCATCACATCCGATGCAAAGTAAAAGTTCATTAAAAACAACATTAAGTCTCAATTAAAAGAATCAAAAAACTCAAAAATCAACGAAAAATCAGAGAAACCCACAGCCAGCGCATGTTTTCTTTTCATAGGAAGCGCATGTCTTATTTTTTCATGTTACCAATAAAATAGGCCGGTCGGACGACATGCGAACACAGCAGTCGGGGCAGTTAGGATAACGGAAAAATTGACGGCTGTATAAGCTGTTGTATATCAGAAACATCAATACTATACATGCTATACATGAAGCCACACAGCCCTACGAGCAACCACACAGCCCTACGAGCAGCCACACAGCCCTACGAGCAGCCACACAGCCCTACGAGCAGCCACACCACCCTAAAAGCAACCACATAGCCCTACGAGCAGCCACACAGCCCTACAAGCAGCCACACAGCCCTACGAGCAGCCACACCGCCCTACGAGCAGCCACACAGCCCTACGAGCAGCCACACCGCCCTACGAGCAGCCACACAGCCCTACGAGCAGCCACACAGCCCTACAAGCAGCCACACAGCCCTACGAGCAGCCACACCGCCCTACGAGCAGCCACACAGCCCTACAAGCAGCCACACAGCCCTACGAGCAACCACATCACCCTACGAGCAGCCACATGCCTTACGAGCAGCCACACAGCCCTACAAGCAGCCACACAGCCCTACGAGCAGCCACACCACCCTACGAGCAGCCACATGCCTTACGAGCACCCACACAGCCCTACAAGCAGCCACACAGCCCTACGAGCAGCCACACCACCCTACGAGCAGCCACACAGCCCTACGAGCAACCACATCACCCTACGAGCAGCCACATGCCTTACGAGCAGCCACACAGCCCTACAAGCAGCCACACAGCCCTACGAGCAGCCACACCACCCTACGAGCAGCCACATGCCTTACGAGCACCCACACAGCCCTACAAGCCGCCACACAGCCATATACCAGCACCCACACAGCCCTACGCCCACACGATAGGTCAAGTGTTGACAGAAGAAGGAGCGGCGTCTGAGCAGCTCACGGCCCGACCCTCTTGTGGCACGCCCTGCGCTACTCTCAAGGTATTTTCCCGCTACTCTCCTGCTACTGCCCAGCTACTCTCCAGCTACTCTCCAGCTACTCTCCTGGTACAACCCAGTTACTCTCCAGCTACTCTCCCGATACACTTCAGCTACTCTCCAGCTACTCTCCTGTTACTCTCCAGCTACTCTCCCGATACACTTCAGCTACTCTCCAGCTACTCTCCAGCTACTCTCCTGTTACTCTCCAGCTACTCTCCAGCTACTCTCAAGCTACTCTCCAGTACTCTCCAGCTACTCTCCAGCTACTCTCCAGCTACTCTCCTGGTACTCTCCAGCTACTCTCCAGCTGTTCTCAGTGGTCATCCAGACACGCCCGTCCTCTTCAGTGGTATCCTCCTCCCACACCTCCCCTACAGTGGGTATCCGCCTCCCACACCTCCCCTACAGTGGGTATCATCCCCTACAGTGGGTATACTTCACGTACAGCAACTCTGAAGTATGGACTTTCTGTAAAAATTCGACATTACTATCGTGAGCAGGTTAAAGGCCACCGAAGCATGGTTACAATATTTATTTAACAATCATGATGTAAATATAATTACGTACAAATTTCGCGGTTAACATGGTTCTTGATGATATATTCTCATTCAAGAAAACGATGAAACTTCTCAAATTGTTAATATATTTTTTTTATCGTAAATAATAATGAAGACAGTTTAAAAGACTGAAGCATGCAAGGCTGTTTTGAGCTTTAAAGCAGTTAATTTCGTGGCTTGGAAAGCAGCCTGATGACCATGCAAGATTATGCAAATGCACGACAAGGTCACTGTGGCGGGAGCGAGCCTTTGTTCTGTGGCGGCGGCGGTGTTACTTTGGATGAAAATCTCCTTCATAATTGCCGGTCGTGACTGAAGGACGGACGGACGTCGAGCAACACTTGCGACTTGGGACGAATTCTCAAACGCGGTGGAAAATGAACGCGCTGCCGAGAAATATGACTGTCCAAAAGTTTAAAACACTGAAATTAAGTTTGTTCAACAGCGTCAAATGTGAATAAGATTTGAAGGATATGAGGAGCTAAACGTTGTGGACGTCATAGTTGATTAGGATAAAATTGCAGTCAACCCTTTTATCACATCATGCTCTATGTACACTGCTTACGGTCCAAACAAGCATAGTGGTAGATGATGTCTTCATACATTCTGTGAACCACATGCATTGTGCACATTGTCGAGAGTTTCAAATCCTGTTGAGGATCACAGCGATGGTTGCCGACACTGACCCCCCAAAACAACACACTAATAACATCACACTCGGTAAGAGTACCACCCCACTACCATAAAATAACAGCAATCAACCTCGAGTTGACATCAGATGCGGGCACAACGCAGCTCTCAGACTCGTTAAATGTTTTATTTTTTTGATGGCCTTCACTTCATAATGGGATTAACAAAAAAATCTGATGCATCGCTGGCGCAGATGGCCAGAGAACTCCAATATAGTGCATCGTTTGAGGAAGAAGTAACCTGAAATACCGGATACAATTTTTGCACATTACATCGATGAAAATGACGACAATTGGACATTCGACTTAGTTTCAGTGATACCAATGATCATTCGCTATATATTGCCTAGTTACTAAAATGGATGCTCTAACGAACTGCGTAAAATTTCTCCCCTAAATTCAAATACCGGAGGACATTATAGGTTTCTTTGAAACTTTTAGCGTCCGAGGCAATTCAAGGCATGGGTACTAATTCAGTGAATTTCATATCCCCCATGAGATCCCTCATAATGTAATTCACCCTTTATACATCATCTAAAAACTCCCATCAAATATTGCCAGGCATTCACGAAATTCAAAAGAGCAACCGTACTCACCTCCATCTTTAGAGCACCTATGATCGTATTTAATAACTATTTACGTCGTCGTAACTGCACATCTGAATACGTAAGTTCTCGTAAGTCAGCTAAGACGGGCAGTAACACTTAACGCTCTAGAACAGCGGTTCTTAACCGTTTTTCTCCAATTCCCCACTTTTTAGTTTGCCAATTGGGGAACCACAACATCCATGGGGAATGGAACATTCCTCACCTTACCTGTGACATTCATAACATCTTCCTTTTACTTACCTGTGACATTCATAACACAGCAGTGTTGTCACTTTTTCCATACCTCATTATGGTTATTTGTGTTAATAAAACAGTTTGTAAATGGTTGGGATTTGTAAAGTAAGTTAACATTTGGATGTAATGTTTTAGATTTTGAACAACCATCGATTTTTTGTGGGGGAAAACAAAAAATACACGAAATTCCCCACCTGGCAACTCCGCCATCCCCCCACAAGTGGGGAATTCCTCACAGGTTAATAACCGCTGCTCTAGAAGAGGAATACCTCATCCTTAACCACGACTGAAATTTAGCGGTGTCGTCTAACTCTGCCCCGCAATTCATACGACTCAGACTCCCACAAGCCGGAGGACTCGGGGTAACAAACCCCGAGTTGTAGAGCAAGACGCCGCTGCCACTCTGATTTGTTAAATCTGACGTGAACACAGCGTGTAATTGCTATAGCGGACGTCGTAACTCAGACCCCAAGACTTGAATAGATACTTCGTAATGGATAAAATATCCGAGACGAGGTTAATGTTCCGGGAGCGGAGTATACGGCGTTTAACATTCCATCAGAGAAATGTATAAGCTATTGTTCACGTTCAGCCACACATGAAGACTGTTATTATCTTTTGAGTTTGGGTTACATTAGAGGAAGTAACTGGCGAGATTTTCCAGCATGTTATGGCTGTGAGCTCTCGCAATGAGCTACGTAACTGCGTCGTCTTTCGTAATAAGCTTGTCTACTGTCTCAGAATTTTTGAAATTTCTCGGTGGTGAATTATTAACGAAACTCTAATTTTTCAGTATAGAATCATTAACGAATTAAACTCTGAAAGTTCAGTCTGGTAATTAATTTTGATTTTACCTAACGTATTTGTTTCAGCAGGTTAAAAGTTCACTATTACAATGGTAAAATGCCACTGCAGTGCTTAAGTAATTTTGAAAAACAATAGATGCACACCAACTGTACGCTATGCCGACTCGGCTGTGAGATCATGGACCAGTGTGGAGCACCATTAACTGATTTATATTAAATACACTTTTATTCATTGTGGTTATAAAGTGAACAATTTTTGGAACAAATCCAGTAGCAAATTTATCCTAAAAATAAACGTCAGTCATCTCTACAGACCCAATCTAACTTTTTCGCCTTCGCGTGCACGTTTTTCGCCGTCCAAGCGATTTAATTATTTGGGCGGCGAAAAACATGCATACAGGCGGCCAAAAAGTTAGACTGGGATCGACACTTCAACGCGGGAAAATACGGTAACCGAAATTCGGTTACAAATTGATAAAACTATTCTCGTTTGATCGCTCAATCAAACCTACTGACAACAAGTTTACTTGAGGCAATACAACGGAAAGAAAGCACTGCAAAAACTGATGTTGCTGGGGGAAGTCCTGAGCAAGAAACAGTTCCGTTGAGAATTTCGAAAGTTTTCAAACAAAAACTCATTAATATGAATCGTGCTTTTTGCACCAAATTCTTAGATAACATTCAGATCGTTGTCCCTTATAAAGTAATGCAAATATATTCAAGTAACGTATAATACGGAGCGACATGGGTAACTCACGTGTAATGGAGAGAAAAATCAACGATTACTGGCGTTGGAGTTTTAAAATCACGTTTTTCCGCATCACTGGCCTGGAAAGAACTGGGCTAAAGCTAAGCTAACATTGGGTCGACATTGAGCCAACACTGCGCTTTTTTTGCTTCAACACTGTGTCAACACTGCACTAACACTGCACCAACACTGCACCAACACTGCACCAACACAGCACCAACACAGCACCAACACTGCACCAACACTGCACCAACACTGCACCAATACAGCACCAACACTACACCAACACAGCACCAACACTGCGCCAACACTGCACCAACACAGCACCAACACTTCACCAACACAGCATCAACACAGCACCAACAAACACAGCACCAACACTGCGCCAACACTGCGCCAACACTGCACCAACACTGCACCAACACAGCACCAACACAGCACCAACACTGCACCAACACTGCACCAACACTGCGCCAACACTGCACCAACACAGCACCAACACTGCACCAACACTGCACTAACACAGCACCAACACAGCATCAACACTGCACCAACACAGCACCAACACTTCACCAACACAGCACCAACACAGCACCAACACTACACCAACACAGCATCAACACAGCACCAACAAACACAGCACCAACACTGCGCCAACACTGCGCCAACACTGCACCAACACAGCACCAACACTGCACCAACACTGCACTAACACAGCACCAACACAGCACCAACACAGCACCAACACTACACCAACACTGCGCCAACACTGCGCCAACACTGCACCAACACAGCACCAACACTACACCAACACAGCACTAACAGAGCACCAACACTGCACCAACACAGCACCAACACAGCACCAACACTTCACCAACACAGCATCAACACAGCACCAACAAACACAGCACCAACACTGCGCCAACACTGCGCCAACACTGCACCAACACAGCACCAACACTGCACCAACACTGCACTAACACAGCACCAACACAGCACCAACACAGCACCAACACTACACCAACACTGTGCCAACACTGCACCAACACAGCACCAACACTACACCAACACAGCACCAAATGAGCAGCAACACTGCACCAACAAAGCACCAACACAGCACCAACACTGCACCAACACAGCACCAACACTTCACCAACACAGCACCAACACAGCACCAACACTACACCAACACAGCATCAACACAGCACCAACAAACACAGCACCAACACTTCACCAACACAGCACCAACACAGCACCAACACTACACCAACACAGCATCAACACAGCACCAACACTGCACCAACACTGTACTGGTGTAGCTCATGGTATTTTCTCTCGGATGCCTGATGCGGAAATTATTTTACACGTAAAATTATACACCGTATTGTCTCTTTTGCAAGTTTATGATAGAAGTTACTCAATTTACATTGAATTATTTTGGCCGGATAACATACATCATTTTTAAACACTCTGTAGGTTGAAAAATTGTTCAAAATGCAAACTGACCTAGTACGGCACGAGTGGTCTAGTTGATTTCAAAAAGTACGCCGCAGTATCGTAACGCGATGGCAACAATCTGCTCATCAGACTTCACAAGATGGTGAAGGATATTGAGTTTCTCTGTGCTACTTCCCATCAACTCTTTCATTAACAAGCAGTTTGGTCAAGGCTTACTCAAATGGGATGTCAAGACATGGAAAACTGGTTACCAACAACAGGAAAATGATAATTAATGTCGACACACCGCCAGGTATCACAGGAAAACGTGGAGATAACAAGTTTTCGCAGGGAATGAGGAAAATTTCTAGAGCTGTTTCAATCATCAGTTAAAGATGTCAACGAATTACGAAATATCTCCAGAAAAATCCAAAAGGGACGCAGATGATACACCTAGGAATCGCAAAAATATAGCCAAACATGACTCGTGAAAACAGGACCAACTCCACAAGAAACAAGGTCTAACTGGGGTGCTTGCGAGACTTTCAGGAGAACGCAAGTTTTTGTGGCGCACGGACTGGATCCCAGAATGTTTGACAAACTGGCGCAATTAGAGTCCCTCAGTCCTGGAGGCGTCGATGGTTCCCATCGACTCAAATTGTGGGAATCTATCACGAGGCGACCCGAAATGAAGCTTCATTGCCGGTCATCTTCCGCATTGACTTTCCAGGAAAAACGAGAGTTTCTGGAACCCGTGTTTTGAGCTTATGCAGGTTTTTACCAAGAAATGCGGAAACGTTCCACGTTTATACGACGACGTGAAAAGAAAATAGGCAAGAAAATCAGAAAATATGAAATGTTTAACCACAGAAAATTGTATTTTAACCTAATTTTGATTCTAAAAATGCTAATACTTCAATTAGAAACTTATGAAATATGAAATGTTTTGCCAGAGAGAATTGCATTTGAATCTAATTTCAGTTCTAAAAGTGCAAATACTTCAATTTAGAACTTATGTTTCTTTCAAAATATCAAAATTTTTTATTTTTCTGGCACTGAGGTACCCATTTTACACGTACTATTCACCACTAGTCATTCAAGGTTGAGATTGGCACCCTATTTTCACTGTTCCGTCAGTTCACGCTTCAAGTGAGCGGTATGTGCTTAAATTTTCTTGTTTCATCCATGTAATGCCTGAAGTTGGGTCTCTTGCCATATTTGCGTCACATTTCATTGTTTGCACTTAAATTTTAGTACTGATGTATTTTCACTCATGTCATCGCCTATATACTATAACCTCAAGATATTTGATTATTATGAAGGCGTGGGTTTTTCTCAATGTCAAAAAAAAATTGAGCCAATTTCGTAGAGATGCAGAATAAGAATGATATTAGGAAAAAATCATGGGCTAATTTGGGTGAAATAATTTTAGTTTTAGTCCTTTTCACTCATAGGAGCATAAGTTCACAGTAATTTGAATGATTTGTTTTATCCTATTGTAAGTATTCTAGAAAAGTAATTTCGATTAGGATCAATAACAAAGTAAATTTTTAAGAATGCTACTCTGTTCCGCAAATAAGAACGAATTCAACGTATTAAATTTTTTCCAATTTATTGAATTCAATTTTTCAAAGTACTTCACGAATATCAAGGACGTTAAACTACACCACAATTATTTGATGAAACACAATTTCGGTTCGAAATACCCGTACACGCAGCGAAAAAAAGCCGACACCAGCACATTACCGCAATGAAAGATACAACACAATGCGTTGAACTACGGACTACTTCGGGGAACACAGAAATCAATGCTCGGCAAATAAACTACAAAACTCAATGCTATAAAGCGTTCTTGGGCCCGCGTTATTTGTGGGATAAGAAGTTTATGACCTGAGATAAAGGCGCCGAGCAGCTCTTGCTGCGGTGCGCTGGTTTGCATCTCGATGGTCATCTGCAGAACGAAGCCTATAGTAGCATCCTAACGTGATTTCCAAGTTGCCGTCGTATATGGAAAATTACAAAAGTTTTTACAATTTCACTGAATCCTATGTTGAATAGTTCATAGCAGCGCCCTAAAATAACCTACAAGTTGCCGTCGTGTATGAAAAATTTTAAAAGTTTTCACCATTTTGCTGAATCAAATGTTGAACAGTTCATAGCAGCGCCCTAGCATTTTCAAGTTGCCGTAGTCTATGAAAAATAATAAAAGTTTTCACTATTTTGCTGGATCAAATGTTGAATAAAGTTCAGTTACGCTGTATACCACTCAATACTCATAGATCAGTAACGCTATATCCTCTTCAAGTCAAGGAAGTTACTAAGCACTATTTGCTCGACAACTCGTAATGATTATTCTACTGGGTGTCCCACGAAAGCGGATTCCCAAAATAAAAATAATATAACTGAAAAATTACTAGCTGTATTTATATCCTGTTTCCACTATGTTCTTTGCTGAACGCTTTTGAACAAATGCTACTCGTTTTGATAGAATATCTTTAAAAATATTTATCCTGTAATTACCCTACTGAAGGATAGATCTCAGAAACATGTTTGCGCGCAGAGTCAAGCAATAGAATGAACTCACCACGATTATCTCTTAGCTCTTTGAAATATATTTGACTCAACAGTCCCGACGGTTATTATGTGCTCATGCAGATGCTCGCTCATGTTTATTTAAAAAACAAGAGACTTAGTTGAGAGGCCTGCTGAGCGAGTGTTGCAAATAGGTACGCTAGTGAAAAAATTGTCATAAAACACCCAATGAATCAAGATTTACCTTTGCCTAATTAAAAATAGGTTCTGACGCTAGGGGAAAAAATTGTGGATTTACATCCAATGAATCAAGATTTACCTTTGCCTAATTAATCATGAGAAGAAAAAAATAATAAAAAGAAATGCTAAACTAATATATTCGGGAGGAATACATAAAAACTTAACGTGAAATATGCGGCAAAAATTAGAGATGGTTAAGGGGAAATAGCGATGTAGTGGTTTTCGTAGTGTACAAATATTGCCATGACTACTATTTCGAACCCTAAATTCTGTTATTTTTTCAACACGATGTACCAACATCCGAAGCACTGGAACGTATTTTTTGTCTCTCCTCAATTTAGGCACTGACCAACTTCCTTCTAGAGATCCCATCAGCAGGCAAAGGGGTAAGAGATGCAATGAAAGAACGTCACTCTGAAGCTCTATATGTAGTGCAATAATCACCCTACATGTCAATTATGCGGATTCATACAGATACCAATCATAAATAATTAAGATCACAATCCCATGAGCAGTTTTCTGTTCGTTTTTAAAGCTCTGCCTCAAAATAGGTGTATTCATGCAGGTGTTATGGGAAAGCAGGTCCCGTGAACACATCGTATTAATTTTTTGATTGTAAAAATTGAACGGCTTCTCATAACAAACGGTAAATTAAAACTACATCATCGCTGTGCAACATAAGCACCTCAAGGCTCAAATTGATTAAGCCAGTACATTTATTACTTGGTGCGTTTTTTAAAATCTAATTTGAATTACACATTATAAAATTTACTTTTGAGCAGGCCCCTATTTAAGTTGCATTTTATACTTTTTATAGAATGAAAGAATTTTATGAATGAATGAATGAATAGATGAAATTGGACGATTTCTAGGGAATCTCACTGATAGGATAAAAAGGAAAACCAACGTAGCTAAGAAAATCATGATATAAAACAAACGTTTCGGATCATAAAAAATCCATCCTCAGTGTTCTGGAAAACAACAGAACACTGAGGATGGATTTTTTATGATCCGAAACGTTTGTTTTATATCATGATTTTCTTAGCTACGTTGGTTTTCCTTTTTATCCTATGAATGAATGAATGAATGAATGAATGAATGAATGAATTTTATAGAATTTTATTGAAAAGTATAGAATACTTTTTATAGAATGCTGCGTATGATTCGTGTTCAATTGCTTCACATTCACAAGTTCGGGGTAATTAATTTTGTGAATAATCAAAAACTAACTAGGAATATTACGTGACGTATGGAAGTGGATATTCCGTAATCCATGGGCTTGTCACGGCTGGTAAATAAGATGTGCCCGTGGAATGGATGTCAACTATAGGTGTTATGTGACCTGGCCGGTGGAATGGATGTGAAGAATGTGTGTGATGTCACCGATGTACGTCTCTTGAGTGTGAGATTGCTGAAGTAATGAAGATGACACCTAACGTCACTTGCAAAGTTAAATAGATAATTAACTTTTTAGAAAAACGGGTATAGAGAGCCGGTTTCGTTTGATTAAAATCTGCCAACTGATTCATTTTTATTCATGCTTTGTATGAATAATTTCCCAACTCATTAAAACGCAAAAGATCTTTGGTACACAAGGGGCAAAAAAAAAGAAGCATTTCACTTTTAACACCGCTTCGGTTCATAGGAAGGCGAATCTTTTCAAGACCAGGGCTCAGCCCTCCCAAATTTTGCGACAGTCAGTACCTACAGTTACTATTCATTGTCAATACGACGTAGCACTAAAACGCATTTTCAAACATTCCCAAATTTTACGACAGTACTGACAGTTGTCTACCATTCAACCGATTTCACCGACAGTTTTCAACCATTCAACCGATTTCACCGACAGTGTTCATGAATAGCCAACACCACGTAGCACCAAAACACACGCACAAACATTTGCACCACCCACTCGAGATGCTCATTATTTCTTAATAACCAAAGTCTGTTGCCCGCCAGCAAAGGAGCCGCGCCGGGACGCAGCATACCATTTTCAAGGCATTACGAAGCCCGACACCATCGACCGCCTACAAAGTTCACGGCTCAGATTATTCTGAGAGCATAATTTATACTGGATTTTGGCATGCTTTTTGAGTTAAGTTTGGCCGAGGGAAGCCCGTGGAAAGCAGCACGCAAGAGTGAAGCAAGTCTCTCTAACGAGAGTTTAGTTTTACTCGGAGGAGTGCGTTACGAGCGCCGACGCGCACCAGTTCATTAGAGTGCACTCGATAAAGCCGCAAACTTATTGGGACGGGGGCGGCGACACAAGCACTTCTGAGGGTGTAACGGGCTGCACGGGGGACCTCATATGCATGTGAGGGAGAGCTGGGGAACACGGGTCTTAAATTATAATTCAAATGGGGTCTTAATAAACACCTTAAATGGAGTTTTCAAACAAAACCATGGCAGTGGTCTTAATCTTTACCTCAAATGGGTTTTTAATTTAATCCTACACTGGAGTCTTAAATCATACTCCACCAAGGCCTTAGTCTATACCTCAGCTGGTTATATCCTAGAAAAGCCTTAATTTAAACTTGAACTAGGTATTAATTTATCCCGCAGTTGGGGTCTCAACTTATTCTTCTATCGGAGTCTCTATTTATACCCCAACAGAGGCCTCGACTTAAGCGTGAACTCGGGTTTCGATTTATTCCTCAACTGAAGTCTTGATTCATACCTTATCTAGGGTCATATTTATACCTCAAATTGGGTCTTAATATACAACGCAACCGGGGCTTTAATTTATTTTTAAAATGACGTCATAAATATTTGTCGCCACTGGGGTATCGATTTACATCTTTTCTGGGGCTTCAATTTCTCTTAAAAGTTTGATTTCCGTTGAATAGGCTCAGCAGGGGCAGCTGCAAAAGTTATTGTCACATAAGTAACAGTCGGAAAAGAAATAGTCATAAAAGCTTCTGTCACAACATTTGAGTGACAGTTACAAGAGCGATAGGCACAAAATTGGAAGTCCCAATGGAAACAGCCACAAGAATGACACTCACAAAGTAACAAGACTGACAGTCCCAATGGTAACGGCCGGAAGAATTACAATCACAATGGTAACAGCCACAAGAGTGACACTCACAAAGTCACATGAATCACAGTCCCAATGGTAACATTCACAAAAATGACAGTCACAAAAAAAAATTCTCAAAAAGTAGTACTCTAACCACGGCTCTGAAGAAGCGATTCCTGACCGCGTATTATTTAATGCTACCGAATTTTATGATGCAGTTTATTGCATGAGCGGCCGAGCATCACAGTGAAGGTACTTGAGATCCATCGACTGCATTATTTTTCAAGTCGATCTTCCTCGTGTAGCGAAGCCCAAACAAATGCAGTTTGCATCATTCGAATACGAAGGTCAGTATCGATTGAAAGAGACTGACAAATAAATTTCAACTTTTGGGCCGAATTAAAACAACTAAGACGTAGCGAATAGACAAACATAAGTACTTAGAATATTTGATGAATGAATTAGATACTGCAAATGTTAGTAACAGACACTGAGAAAACTTTTAATAAAGAACGACCCGTTTTGGGTATTTACTTGAAGGATCTAAAATCATTCCCGTGGATCTTAAATGTTCCAATTCATTTCAGCCGATTTTACTGAGCGCAAAAGAGCCATGGAAAATTTGTTGCAATTGATCAACAGCCACGAGAAAACTCAGACATGTAGCAACCAGAATAAGGACTTCGAAAAAGGAAGTTTCAGTTCACGGTTACAATATTATCGGGCAAGTTAACTTAGAGTGATTAGAGACCTGACTTGTCCGTATTGAGCAGAAAGAGACAAATTGGAGCGTTTCAGTGAACGGTTGCTTGAAAAAACTTGCAGCATTATCGTGGTTGCAGCGGTAATTACCGTCTGTAACACGAAAATTAACGTACGCGGGACGATAAAGTTTGACTAGAGTTATTAGTCTTGCCAAGGCGGCCTCTGCCGCCCCCTCCTCAAGGGAAAGTTTTGCCAACTTGTCCCAGTTAATTTGGAGCTTGAAGTTCGCCAAGTTTTGTCATTTATGAGAAATCGGGTGCTTATAGCGGCTGGACTTGAGTCAAAGAAGATGACAAACTGGGGCTGGAAATGGTGAAATTATTTCCTCGAGATAGGGAGATGCTTTGCTGCACTCGCAGGGAAAGAGAAAGAAATCTGAAGTTCTTTCTCAGCAAAACACGTGAATGGTGTCCTTGTTGCGAATGTACGGGCCAGAACATTGAGGTTGCGTCTGAAATTTCAGCATAATTTACCACTAAAGTACAACTTAATGAGAGAACAGATACTACATCTTGCAGATAGAGAAATACTTCGTAGCACAAAGCTGAACTTCGCATGTAACGTTCATTTCTTAGCTTCTGTGAGAAGATGTAGAACGCAGTGTAGCACAGAGCCGACGCAGTAGGAAGGAAGACTAAGAGGCTCTGTGGAATTATTCTATAGAAACTACTGAAAAAATAGTTTCAAATGCGTCATTTTATTACTTCTAATCTCATATTGAAACTAGCTTAGTTCATCATATTTTCAAAGGATTTTAAGGTAACAATGATGGATGAGAGATTTGAATTCGTTTTAAGGTAACAGTTAGGGATGAGGTCATGACAATAATTGAATTGATATATTTTCAGTACAAAATCATAGGTAGCTAATGCATTCATCGCCCAATAAGATGTGAGCAGCGTTCGTGTTACAGCACCACTGATACTCCTACACTGCTCAGGTTATCTCGGTAGCAACCCTCGCAGCCTGCTGAACTTTGCCTCGTGCTGTCTCACTGTCCTCTACTCTTCTCTGCTGCTTGCTTCACCATGCCTATTCTTGCGAATAAACGCAATCTAAAGACAAAATTTCCCCCAAAAGACACGAAGCTTATGCCTACCCGAATTACGTCGAAGCTTATTTTTTAATTGCTGTTATAGTATTGAAAATTAACAAGGAAAGAGCGTTTAGGATGCCGATTAGTTAGAATGTTTGAATCAAAAAAATTTGTAAGAACTTTGTCAGGATCGAGGAATCTAATGCTTGTGTCAAACAATCAATAAAATTCCTCTGATTTTCCCTAACAGTTTTTTCCAAAAATTAAAATAAGTATTTTTGACGTTAATTCATTTCCATTAGGAGAATTGATCTCGTTCAACTACAATAAATTACATTCATAACTTTTACTGCGGAGGATGATTTTGATGGAGTTTTTAATTTTACTGCAGTCTATAGTTCAACTGTGAGCCCGCAAATCTGCTTGTGTTGTACTGATTGATGACGCAACATTTGAACCGTTCTGTTCTTGAACGTGAATGCATTTCGTTATATCTGAACTAAAGTAAAAAGGTTCATTCACTGCTGGAAATAAATACATGGGAACGGCAGTTATTATTTGTTATGAAGTTACTTATTACTTACATATAAATATAACTTTTTCACTTTTCAGTCCCGACACTATTTCCGGGGTCAGGAGAAACAACTGTATTTGTATCCAACTAAATGCTAAGCTGCAACCTACATACATGTATATATTTGTTGCGCTCCTGAGCATGTCTCACACGCTCTTTAAAAGCATCAAACTTGATAGTCGTGAGATTCTATGGGCATCAAATTCCTAGAAAATCAAAGTCTGGGAGTATTTCGTCTTCCTTTGTGTTATACAGAAGCCATAGCTTTTATGCTTTTTATTTGATGTTCAGTGGTTATTTCAACAAAACCTATTTTATTCCAACAAGACATTCTTATGGAAAACTCATAGACTGCGTTAACGCACCAAAATAACAATTCAGTTGACATATTCCAGTAATTAACAGGGGAAAATGAATGAAACAAGAGATTTGTACAGCACTCGTTCAAAATGGCCTACTCAATTTTCATGCCGTGGGGGTCGAGCCTGGAAAGGGCGCTTCGACCCGACTCGTAGTGACAACTGCATCCTTTTCAGCCTAAAGACGCCATCCAACTTTCTTTGGCCTTTCATGCGCCACAGTTTTATCTTCCTTGTAAAGTTTTTATGAACATCCTAGCCTGAGCTTCTATTCGTCATTTAGGTGACCGTAAACTTTTCTCAAATGACTGACCAAATCGCCCAGAGAAGTCATCCTTACGTAACGAATTGAAACCGTTCTTCCAGAGAGACTCCTTCACGAAACTCGCCTTGTTTTCTAGAACAAGGATGATGTGTTCAGATACTGAACGGGAGCTGAGCTGACAACTGACTAAACAAAATTTTTCCTTTATAGTTGTAAACACACATCTTCAAAAATCATAGGGCTATTTTCGTATTCCAATTATAAAGCCTTTGAATAACTTAATGCACTTGTTTTTAACTGACGTATTACCTATTACACCCGTTGTTGCGCCTGAGATTCATATATTTAAATAATTAGCGCCAACATGCTTCCAACAAACACGAGACCCGAAATGTCACACACGTTTTTGAACACCGATGCGCGTGTTCATGAGAGTGCTTGAGAACTCTCGAACAAGGCAGAATAAAGTTCAATAACCTGGGAACTTCATTTTGCAAACTTCAAATCAATAAGTCAAATTCTTTACGAACAGTTCTCTCAAAGCCCTCCTAATGGAAGGACGTGAAATTTGCCAATGAATGTTGGCAAAAATCATTATCAGCATGCAGTTGTTTTTAGAAGTCGTAAATAACTTCTTGGATCCCTCGCGGTCATTCGCGATAGCTTGCATCACCAACACGAAGCAGCTGCACTTTTCTTTAGGCCACTCCTACATTTGTTAGAACCACCAAAATCATAGCTTGAATTTTAAATTTTTTTGCATCTATCGACTCTTTCATATTGTTTTGGGTGCATTATTACGAAGAGCAAAACGAACGACAAAGGCTCGCGACACGAATTAAACATAATTTACTTCTTTTCCTTCCCAGATTTCTCTCCATTCGTAGTCAGTTTACATCATCCTCTCTTGGAGAAATGGTTTCCGGAGCAATAAAGTTATTCACTTTACAATCCTGGGTAGAAGATCATCCTGTATTTGTTTCCTTGTTTTATAGCATAATGTGGTCTGGGAGAAAGAACGGCATATTTATTTATCGTTCCTGTATTTCACTTTTGAAGAAAGCTTTCTGTACACTCGTGTACTTCATCGCTCGATGTATGTACAACTCACTGTGAAATTTAAAAACTACAGCTAGCAAAAAGTTAAGCATATATGTGCTAACCGACTTACGTAGTCGCTGCGGATTGTATTACTCTAAAAATAGATGTTACGAATGCGACCATATATTTATAGGGAAAGAAAACGCCTGTCGTAGGCATTAGGTCATGGGTGCATTTAACTCTGCTACAACACTTCTCTGATAAAAAAAAACGAACGAAATGATGGATGTCGATGCATAAGCGTAACTGCAGGAAATGAGCTGAAAAACAGCTTATCTTTCTTGACAAAAGCGCCGAGTCGATACTATTTAATCATGATAAGTTCCCTCATTTCTTATCGTCGAAAACACGAAAATGAACGCTGCATTACTCGACAAAATCAATCTTAAAATATCATTATTTTATCTTTTCATTTAAACACTTTTGCGACACCATTTAAATGTGGCAATAAATAAATTTCACGAAAATGAACGCTGTTCTCGACCAAGTTAATCCTACAATATCATCACAACCAGCTTATTATTGATTCATTTTCGCGTCACCATTTGAACGGGGAAATAAATAAATGTCACATCCTTGAGCAAACGAACAACATGTACAACGAATAGCACTGACACAATTTTCAAAACTTGGTTGAGATTCGCGCAAGAACCAATCGTGTACCGAGGTGCCCTGTTCTAAAAACATCAGAGAAAAAGTCGGACGTGGCGCATGACAACAAGATCAAGTAATGCATCTCGGTGCCAACGCTCTGAGGTCATGCAGGTCTAGCCTTGCTTACTCCTCACCCGTCTCGAGCTGTTCTGCTTACTTATTTATTTATTTATTCATCAGTGAGTAAGCATATTATTTATAAGGTAGACATTTCTCAGCGTTGAAGGGTGGTTCAGTTGGCCAATGTGCTTGAATTTATGTATTTTTTATTTGTTCCTCTGTTCCTTGTTTAGGTTTGAATTTTATTTAACAGCAGATATTCGGCAATGTGTAGGGATTTTTGACGTACTTCAAGTCTTGCTTGTGCTGTAAACTGTTTTCAAACTTTCACGTCCCCGTGAAATTATAATTACATCAAAGAGATATTGATTTGCTTTAGTGTGAGAAAACATCTGACTCGAGTACCTAATTGTAGGGCGCGCAAATATTTCCTTTTTGTTACTCTTCATTTCTCCTTCCTATCACTGAGCGTGAATAACTAAGCTCCACAGTTACGTATTTATCACCGTCAACATCCATGTCCAGGTACTTCATAAACTGCACCTTATAATCCCAGGGTTGGCAATTAAGTTTTGAATGCCTGCTAATAATATTTCAAGCTGGAAGCAATAATTTCCCCAAGGATCTATGACGACTACGAATATTGGCATTTTAGACACCTTATTTTGCTACTTGAAAGGAGAAAATCTATTATTGAGCGTCGGTTGGTTGGGAGATACGCCCGCCAAAACTGATCTGTTGCAACATCGATGTCTAAGATCGGCAATTGCATGTAGAACAATCGAGAGAGAATTATGGCTGTAGCATCGTCTACATCGAGTTATTAGGATCCTTTGCTGGTACTATGGACGAATTACGAACCTCTGACTGCCATTTTGTGAAGTTATTAGAGATAGTTACAGCGTTATGCTCCTGCCCTTCTGTCGTATACGACAAAGAAGAAGACCTTAATTGAGTCATCACCTCGGCCAAAAGGCTCTACGATCTTCATCACTTGGTTTCACATGCTGGCAAATGGTCTTTCAATAATAATTAAATAAATGATTGTAGATCTAACGATTAATATGCATGTAAAGCCATCAAAATGTGTCGTATTTTTCTGTTTATTGAAGTATTTGAACAATAAATTCAGGAGCCTCTTACAATTTTTACATTCACCAACGATAGTGTTGAATGCACTTCAATTTTCCAAATTTATACATTTTGCTGATGATATTTCCTTTTGTTCAACCATTGCTAGTGAAAATTATAATAAGCCGGCAAAGAAACTAAATCAAGAGCTACATAAAAAGTTTCGCTGTGAATCAAAACAAATAAAATTTGCACCTAAGTCGCTATTTACTGTAACTGTAAATTTCCTGTTTTATTATAAGCGAAATCTGTTTTCATCAAAATCGATAATGACCAGAATAGGAACATGATTCATTTAAGTTCTTATGAATTATAATTGATGCAAATAATCCTACTTTCAATGAGTAAATTTTATAAACTAACCCTAAAAGATGTACCGTAAATCAACTTGAATTCTTGATAAAGAATACAGTGCAAAATGTCTACCAAGACGAAGCTCTGCAAACTCTGTAATTAACATTTTCCCATCCAATTCTTTGATGGCTCTGAACTGCCAAAAATGAATCGAAAATACTTTTTACACTACTTTTTACTGCTCTTTTTTACAAAAAGAATATTAAGAGCCACAAGAAACGTGGAATACAATAATTAAACGAATGATTCAAATAAATACCTAAAAATACTCAAGCTGTCAGGTCTCTATCAATTTTCCTAGTGCAAATTCAAGTATGAAACTTAACAATAATTGTAAGCGTCAAAAAACGTTTCCATTGGATGCCATAAAAGTCACTGAACTTGTTCGGGCCAACAAGCAGATATATCTCAACCTGCCCTTGTAATAATTCTAAGTAATTAGTTTACATATGTATTGTTTGTGGTCATGAATTAACTGTCTAAATAGATTAAATTGTTTTTATACCTCATGCTACACCACACCCTGGTAATTCCACCATTCGCACAACATTGCCTTCCTTCCGAAGCGATACTGTTTTGTAGTCGATGTGTACACTTGTCCTGAGTCAACACATTATTTTTCAGATTTTTGGGTCTTGAAGCAGATTCATTTATTGTCTCCATGCAATCATTATCCGATGCAAGAAAGCCTTTCTTTCCTACCGAGACAGCAACATTGTGCCGTAAGTGCTCTAAATTTGGTTTGAAAGTAGCCATGTTTACAACCCAAACACTTTATCACGTTAGAACTCTGTTGTAAGCTCGAACTTGAGCTCGATTGCTTGTCAACGGCGTTTTGAGAGGTGCTGTTCAACATGGACACTCTGAAATACAATCCCTGGCTTCCAATCCCGTTTAGAGAATAAATTAAGAATTAAATCAACCGGCATAAAACCTTTCTAGTCCTAGCGATGCGTGGTGATAGAAATGACGGTCATAGAATGGATGTCAATATTCACCACACAGCGCACACGCACAAACTCGGTAGGATAGTATTTCGTATAGCTCCATTGACACACTGACATGCCAACCCTTGCTCAAAATCCCGTTTAGCGAAGAAATTAAGAATGAAATCAACCGTCACACCTGGCCAAACCTTCCTTATGCTAGGGATGCGTGGTGATGTCAATATTCACTACACAGCGCACACGCACAAACTCGGTAGGATAGTATTTCGTATAACTTCAAGAATTCACCGCGCACAGGAGGCGCACCGCTGTGTAGCCTCATAACTTGTCCTCGGCAAAATTTGACAGCTCTACGCCCGACGCGTCGAATCTTAACTTCTTGCTTGTCCAGAAAAGTTTATCAATGTTGTTCACTGAAAGCTTATTGAATCCTACGGCCATATTTCGGGCATCTTTACGGTGCTATTGATTTATGAGGCGCATACTGCAGTTCCGAGCACTAGACACGAACATGCAAGTTTCTTCAGGGCTCGGTTACGGAAAACTGAAAATTTTTACAATCTTGTATTTCTATTTTTTCCTTTGTAGGACGTGTGAAGCTACATTTTGAAAAAGATAAAATGAACAAGTATTGCGAATCATGTTCTGTGTTGAAAATTATCGTTGAATTTGCCTTGTAAACATGTCTTGTTGAAATGCAAATATCTTTCACTAAGAATTACCTGTCATAGAAAGTCTTAGCCACGCGCCAATCAGTTTTGCAAATATTCTGTACTCATATTAGTAGAGACTGTTTTCTGGGAAGGCATGTCGAAAACAATGGTAGTGCAAACGATAAAAGTTTTATTACTAATAAATGTTCACAACATTTTCACGTACACAATTTATCAGAAAATTTTTATTTATATTTGTAAGATATTCTCCGTACATGTTCATGATGGTATTCCGTACATTTATCTCAAATAAATTCTACTCAAAGCACTACCTCCTACTCCTGAATGTTCTTCCCTGTTTTCATTTCCTGGTCTTTAGCTTTTTAAAGCTGCTTATGTTTTGCATCTTAATTACCTCTTCATATTTTGTCAATCACAGAATATTTCTCCACAACTTTTCCTTCACTTCGCTAGCTTTTACGTCGCATCGGTTCAAAATAACTCCTCGCCTCGCTCTTAATTGCCCCATTCTGTCCAATAGCCTTTTTATCAGACATGTTTTCGAGTCGAATATGAATTTAATCTTTTTCCCTTGATAGTTACTTATTATTGTACGATTTCCTCTGATAATCTTAATGGAATAACCGACAAATACAACGGTAAGTAATCACTTGGAATAAAGTTACGAAAAAGATACACTTATACACAAATGTTGATTATTCACGACGAACCAAAAGATTATGTTGGTCAACCCTTTTTCATCCCTTGGAAATTATTTAGCACGTATTAATTGGAAACGACATTTGTTAGTTAAAAGCGATATTTATTAATAAGAATCCATATTTTAAAATTATTCATGTCCACTTCAATCACTGCAAGCTGTGTTCATATATGATCGAATAATTTAATTGTAAAGTATTTTTTATTATTAAAACATCATTTATTTCCACTCTGCTCAATCTCTGCTATGATACATTGGTCGTTACTATGCAAACGTTTAAACTCATAAGCCAAACTGAGAACTTAATGAATAATAAACAATTTTGTGTATATAAATAATCGTATAAAAATTCTGGTAATGCTCAAATCAATTTTCCAGGTTTGAAAATAATATATTTTTATATCCTTTATGTTTATTTTTCGTTCGTTAGAAGTGTTTCAGGTATTTCGTGTTTTTCTTAACACGCAGCATACGATGAGAGCACATATTTAGTGTCTCGTTCATAATTGAGTATATCACTTCCATACATATAATCATACTTGTTTGTGGTATCACTATTTCCACTAATTAGGTTTAAGTATCTTTTCACTTACAATGTTTAAAAAACAGTATTTTATAGTTTACAATAAATTTTTTCGAAATATTTTTCTATAGCATTTGAGTACCGTCATTTCTACTACCTCCATCATTCTTCGGTCACACTCAAGACACTGCCTTGAAGATGTAAAATTTCTGCGTTGGTTGGAATAACTTACAGACCAATTGAACTTTTTTGTTGTGGCACCCAATTTTCAGTTCACCTGGAATTAGAGGAACTAAAGCGAAAACGTTAAACTAGGTTAATTTGATAATCAAACTACATTTAAGGAAATAAAAAATGCATACATTAGCCTCGCAACTTGCGCTCGTATAAAAAACATACTAAAAAATATTACTTTTTATAGCTCCGTGGCTCCCATATAAGGTCTTAGTGCTCTTCTCAGATAATGGCGATTATGGCCGGCGTGGCCAGCCGTAAATCAGAGATGATCCGCTGGTGAACTGTCGGAAACAATTGTTGCGCTCAGTTGTCTCTTGGGAGACGAATTTTGAGCACCAGCTCTGTTGGGACGTGTTTGGGACGCCAGCTCTGTTGGGACGTGTTTGGGACACCAGCTCTGTTGGGACGTGTTTGAGACGCCAGCTCTGTTGGGACGTGTTTGGGACGGTAGCTCTGTTAGGACGTGTTTGAGACGCCAGCTCTGTTGGGACGTGTTTGAGACGGTAGCTCTGTTGGGACGTGTTTGGGACACCAGCTCTGTTGGGACGTGTTTGAGACGCCAGCTCTGTTGGGACGTGTTTGGGACGCCAGCTCTGTTAGGACGTGTTTGGGACGCCAGCTCTGTTGGGACGTGTTTGGGACGGTAGCTCTGTTGGGACGTGTTTGGGACATCAGCTCTGTTGGGACGTGTTTGAGACGCCAGCTGTGTTGGGACGTGTTTGGGACACCAGCTCTGTTGGGACGTGTTTGGGACGCCAGCTCTGTTGGGACGTGTTTGGGACGCCAGCTCTGTTGGAACGTGTTTGGGACGGACGCCAGCTCTGTTGGGACGTGTTTGGGACGCCAGCTCTGTTGGGACGTTTTTGGGACGCCAGTTCTGTTGGGAGGTGTTTGAGACGCCAGCTCCACTCAAACACACTTTCCTAGTCCTGAATACAGGCGCAGCAGCCCAGTTTACAGCGCTTATGGTACCTGCATAAATTTGCCAACGAATTAACACACAATTGTTTGGGAAGCGGCTCGAAATTTTTTCAAAATTATACAATGGTTTTTGCTGCTTTGGTGTAGAACGCATTGAACTTCTATTACATATATACTACGATGATTTGTCTTAGTGGAACACAGGCAACTTAATTGATATCTATAAATGAAATAGTTGTTTAATTTGAAACACAACATTTTTTCCAGCGATTTTCGTGTTTTTATATTTTCTGTAGAAATGTGATCAAAAAAGTCGTGTCGCACTGTACGAAATAAAAGTAGGAAAACATGTTAATCCTGCTGCGATAGAGTTTGAGGTTGGGTGAACAAGCGTCAAAGAATCAGAATAACGCGCAACCAACTTTGACGCACGTGACCTCAAGTGTGCGAATCTAGTGAGCCAAGAACAAATATTCTGCTGATTGCAGAGTTTGGGCTCCTATTGTCACAGAAATTAGTACAGATCACGTACTAATTACCTGAAGAAGAAAATCTCGTCTATTATCCATCTATTTTTCGAAGAACACTTAGCTAAATCTAACATTTTCTCCTCCCCTAAGAAATGCATTGTGCTTCAAATTCATACTTCTAAGAAGTTTTTTAGACCCGTGAAATTCTCGACGATAGCTAAAAATAACGTCGAAACTTTTTCGTAAAGAATTAAACGGAGCGTTGATATTGGTCTACCTGTATAAATTATAACTAAAAGTTAGAAGAAATAAGTGTTTTATTTTGTTCTTGTTGTGTCGATTGCTTTGAAGGACTTGCGTAGCCAATTTTCTTGCATGTCTAGTACAGGCCATCACATTTCTGGTCACAAAAGGGATATTTTCGTCAAAGCTACTAATTAGGTCCTGAATGTTATGCGAAATATTATACATGTAGGATAGCATTATATGATAGTTGCCTGGATCCTATTGATAGCACAATAGACAAGCACATTGAAGAATACATCATCGTTGTCCGCCATATTGTTCATTCATCCTTGGTAATTTCCTTCTATTTTGGTTATATCCCATTGTCATGCGGTAGGTAAGTCTCATGTTATCGAGATAATGAATCATTTGAGAGTCTCTTCCATTATTTAGCCCTTTGATTAATTTTTGTGTTATTGGTTTATACTGGAGAGCGGTGAACCCATTTTACTTCTTTTTTTTGACGAACAGTTCTGCTCTCGGACGTACTTTTCTAAGCCTCAATTTACTTTTTATGGGACAAACTCAAAATTTTCTCATTAAATTCCGTGCGCCATCCTTGCATGCGCAAATGAGAGCTAAGCTCAGCTGAAGAAACGTGGCATTCTTATATATATCTAATATATATGTATATTTATATATCTAATATATCATATTAGTATCATTCTCAAATAATAAGTTTCGAGGGTTATCGTAGTGCTGCGCATATGTTACACAAAATTGGGCATAAAATGACCTAAAAAGTACATTATGAAAAGTTCCCCAGTGAACAATTCCAACTCTGATGTTGCTGACTTCAACGCAATACTGCTGCTTTCAAGACTCCTTATCAAGGGTTGATATAATATTTTGATTACATTATGTTCTGCAACATTCTTTGTCTCGAAAATTATTGCGCATGAAATTCAGGATTAATTAGGAATATTTTTTAAATCGACAAATACGTGAGTTTATTAAGAACGGAAATGACTTCATTGTGTATATGTAACTTTTTTCAAAACATTATCCTGCTAAGGTTGCAGTTGATTTAGGTTTTTCGTAGAAATAGTATATTGTGTACAATCCAGTATTATCATATGTACCTCCGTACACCTCGTATGGTTTGTCTATTAGTAGACCACGTATAGTCTGTCTATAAGTACTCCTCGTATAGTGCGTTTGTCTAATGACGTCTTATATTAAGAAATATTTAAAAGGCAATATGTTTGTCATGTATCTCATGTGCCAACCTTTTTGAAAATAAACGGTTTTTCTCCTTTTTTTTCTTTTCTTTTTTTTAGTGTTTTTGTGTAGCTAGAAAAGAACTCTGTAAAGAAAATATTTTCTTCAACAACATTCTCGCCCGATGTCAAGCATCAATAATTTTCTCGACAGAAAACTGAAGTGCAATCGTGCCTTTAAGAACGTGTGTTAAAAATAAATTAGCCCTCCAAATATCGTACTGCTCAAAATAATATATTAGTTATAACAGCATATTGCTCACAAAAACCTACCGTTCAGTACTTCAAAATGTTCTCAACGCATGTATCCTCTGAATAAATAATCACAATTTATCCATTACAGCGCCATTGTCACACACAAGTAATCTGATCGATAAAATAATGGACGTATGTTCATAAGTGCGAAATATGCTTCCTGGTATCATTCTAAATGACCAACCAACAAAGTAAATGCCAACTTCGAAAAATCAAAAATTTCATTTAGCTATTTTGAACTAACAAGCAGTTCATGAACAACTACTCATGTTAGGAAAAACCTTTATATTAAACAAATCAACTACTCCTCAACAACACTTCCATTAGGTTCACGCGACTCCCATTTTCTTCAAGGCCAACTGCAACCCATTTTCCACACTTTAAATTCTACCATTTCGGGATTTATTTCGTGCAAAGAAACAGCTCACAGAAACCATCCGTCTTTTGCTACTTTTTAATGGCGTCGTCAAAAGGCGCTGATCATGTTTTGATAGGAAGCTGCAGGCACCGGAGAACAAAGGTCGACTTTACAGGCGCCGGAGTGGCCCTTGCGCCTCTTTGCTGCCGAGCTCGCGCCCGCCGGGTCGGTCCTCACCAAAGCATAGGTCCATGAACCAGGGGCGTTATCTATCGTAAATAGAATGATGATGATAATGGTAATCTATACTGTAATAAGAGCCGCATCCGTCTGTCTGTCCGAAGCAGCCGAAAGTGTGTGGTGAGCATATCTGTGATACAAGCTCGGCCTCATCAGCTCGTGAGAGATTGAATTTTTTATTTCGTACGGCCTTTATTTCATTTCGCCTTCTTTCTTATTTCAAATAAAGGGGGGGAGGAATAGTAGTAGTAATAAAAGTAATAATAATCTATAATATAATAAGAGCCTCTTCCGTCTGTCCGAAGCCAGCCGAAAGTGTGTGATGAGCGTATCTGTGATCCAAGCTGCAATCCTAGCATTTTGACGGGCCGTGTTCACGCGGCCTCATCAACTCTCGAGAAATTGAATTTTTTCATTTCTTAAGGCCTTTCTTTCATTTCTTCTTCTTTCTTATTTCAAATAAAGGGGGGGGGGGGGCGTGGACTTGTATTAATAATAACGATGCACAACAGTTATCACGCTCGAATCGTGAGACGAACATTCCTTACTCATAGGACCATGAAACAGGCGATATCTATCGTAAATATAATGATAATATTAACGGTAATTATATTAATAATAATAACGAAGCACAACAGTTTTCCTTCTCAAAACGTTAGACGAATATTCTTTTCATGCGAGGAAAGCTTGCCTCATTTCGTGCTGTTGTTTCTTACCCGCTGACTAGATATGGCTTTCTCCTTGTGTCTAGAAAGCAGCTCCTAATCGTTAAAGAGTTCATTCCTCATATCAGTTTTGTTTGATATTACATTAGGTGTGCAGTAGTTTATTTCAGTAAAAGCAAAGCAGAAAATCGCCAATTCAAAAGCAAAGTGGCATTCATTTGTTTGTACAGCGCAGAAAACCCTTCTCTAGTTGAAAATGTTCTTGGTAAGAACCCGCTTGTGCTACCATGTACTGTACATAAATCCCTAGAAAGAACGTGGCGAACCTGACGAACGTTGCAGTAAATCAAATGACGTACATATAGCTTCACAAATCAATTTTACGCTAAATAAAACAGCTAATTTCCCACCTCCCAATTTTAATAACCATGCTATAGGATCCGACGTGCAAGAAGTATGTGTAATAAAAATTTTTATATGCTGCGTTTGTTTTCCACTCAGTAACACAGCTTTAATGATTATTTGTTCTATATTTTGATTGTCGCTGAGTCCGCTGTAACGTACAGCACATTCTATGTTGCGTTCTCACCGTTGTAACATATGATATTTATCTACGTTGCGTTCTCATAACGATATTTATCCTTGTCATGTTAAAACAGCATTCATTTATTCTAGATTATGATCATGGTAAAGTATACCGTACCCTTCACGATGCCGACTCCTACACGTGATCCTTTACTTCACACCCTAACTTCAGGGGCGAACTGAGCTCTCCCGAGTACCGGACCCGCCCCTGGAATCTGGGTGGGGAGACAGGCCCGACCTCCGAGCCAAGCCTACGAAGCCACAAATTCGTACGTCTTGTTAGATTCCTCACCCGCCTGATCATTCTCGGCAAACATTGTAGGAATTTTTCCCTCGCTAAGCCGGCAGACGTTCAATGTTCTTCAGAGTGAACGTGGTTAATGAATTCTGCTAACACTTTCTGTTCGTGCATTATCTTGTAGTCTATTTAGAATTACACTTTACATTCTAATCAATGTTTTTGAAGCAATTTCTCCTGCGTTCATATGAAAGGTTCAAATTATTCGCACATTTCTCTGAATTTTTTATCCGCGTAACCGCACTTGTCGAAAAGCTAAAATTAGTAGCAATCCTAAAGAACATTATAAGAATGTACAACTACCCCTCAAATTTTAGGAATTTTCCCTAGCATTTCACTCATCTCAAAAGTGCCCGTAGTAATCCAACTATTCTTCACTCCATAGTATTCCTTCCCTACTTCCAAGCGCAGAGTACCCCCTGCCCCCTGAAACCGGACGAATTGAGTTGGATGTAAATTGGGTAACCCTGGCAGGGTGTAGGCCCAGCCCTTATGTTAATACGGCGGATACGAGCCCCTCTTCAGGTCCCAGATGTAGTAGAGGGGCAGCTATGGGACCTTAAAACTTCGCTTTTTACAATTTCATACATCAAAACGTCGTCCTCGCCATTGCTTCAGTTTTTTCCTAATACAAAGGTAAACTAACGCTAGAAAACCTGCTAGTGGCAGTATTTATCACACTGTGTTGCGCGGTATAACAACTGGGAACCACTTTAGTTGATGAAATTTCAAACGAATTCATACTTCTGTCGTCGCGCTGCATTTAATTCGTCGAATATAAAAAGTTGGACCCAAATCATTTCAATTAACTGTGTGGAGTTTCGTACGTTGTAAGGAGCGCTCATAATTTTTATTGATAACACTTATTTCGCTGTATTATTTCACAAGGTCTTATTTCGCTGTTCTAACCTTCAGCATACCATTATAGGTTTTGAGCGCAAAATTAACTTATTATTCGGTTCCCAGCATGACGGGTGATCATGATTGCATCATCTTCATGATTGAAGTAAATGACAACTACGCTGGAAATCTTGCTAAGGGTTTTAATTGTAACGTCACCAATGCTAACTTTGACGCCGTCGTGAATCCCTCCAAACAAATTTCAAGCCTTACTGCATGGAACGTATACCACATAACAATGAAAACGCGACTATTGTTATTGTTCTAGAGTAAAATATTGTATGGGACCCTTCAAAAAATAGGTATCCCATGTCTTCAAATCTGCAAGCTCGTTACGCTTTCCTTCGTCCTTCAAATCGGTCACAGCCCATTCCTTCAATTAAACTTTTCCCAAGTGAGTAACAAACTCTCAATTTTATGCATCCTAACACGCACCTGTAACTTCACAGTTTGAATGTTCAGAAGAAATGTCACTCAGCCCGCAGCTTGCAAGCAACAAGAGAGTGACGACATCTTACACTCACCATAAAATTTATGCTCCAAAGGCTCCAAAACTGAATTTCAAAGTCCAGAGTCGGCGGGAGACTTTACGAGCATGTCGTCACCTCCTCATCTGACGCACGGAACATCGTAATCCAGAGAAGAACATTATAAAAATCGAGGCACAATCAAGAAAACGTTCCTAGAATGGGACCACATTTCTAGGGCCGAGCTAACGCACCGCAATTTGAGATCGTTGTCGAAATCTCCCCATAAATTTGGGTTCCTTAATTTGAGTTCATCGCTCTGACCGTGCTATTAATCCCGGATATTTCTTTCCATATCGCTGACATGTCCCTCGTATTTTGCAGATGTTTGAAGCGTATCACTGAGACTCGTTTCTTTGGAAGCGAGGTGTTTTAGTGTAGAGTATGAGACATGAATCGAGGTGTTTCTCAAGAAAGTAAGTGATTGAACACGTTCTCAGCCTTTCTTGGCATGTTCAGGGCGGGGAAAGAAATTTTACCTATTTCATATAAAAAATATCAATTTCCAAACTGATCCCCAATTTCACAGCGCACGTAAAGCGTTTTCATAATACGGCTCACAAAACACGAACACGAAAAACAATGAACATCAACAATTAAACGATAACAAACAGTTCTGTTTGAAAACAAACTCCAGAGTAAACCTAAATTGCCGCAATTTTCTGCACGTTTTTGAACAACACAACCAGGTACAATAAACAATGACAACCGTGCACGAAGACTTTACCTTTTTATCACTCTACCAACAAGGTTCACTTTCGTAAATATCACATCATAGCCTCGCATTACCCATGATGCAACTAATTTTGGCACCACACATTTAGTTCAATCTGCGGACAAGAAGTTCTGAACAGACTGCTGGCTGTGGCATATTTTTGAGAACTCGTTGCCCGGGTGGGCATTGAGCTGCAGCGGCACTCATCCATGCCGCACGAGTGACTTTCAAAGGAATACGAAACTCAAGTTTTGTGTCCAGATTAAGAGTCGCATGTGCGTGTGAGGAGCAGTACAGGCATCAAAGACGTGATGCCTTGTGATGCTCTCGTGCTTTGAGTAGGTACCATAGGATATGAGTGAGAATAGCACGGAGGATAATTTGCGTTGACATTTTAAAGGCAGGGCTTAAGAATTTTCAGTAGAGATGAAGCGATTCATTATGCTGATGCTGACTCATGCAACTCTTTTTGCTTCCCTTATTCTGTGATATTTGTCCGCATAGAACTCTAGTTTATAAAACCTGTAAGATGTTGGTATAGGGCAGTAGTAGCAAAACAAATCTCCAGAGGTACAGTAATCACATTAGAAATTAAACGAAGACACAACGAGAAATGTCCTTCATTTTTACAGAGGTGGGTTATTTAGAAACATAATCAAACCTGCATAGGCTATTAACATCGTATTGGTAGCATTGTTTGCACTATTGATTCCAATGAATTAATAAAATAAGCGAAGTAAAGTTATTTTTTTGAGGAAATGAAGATAAATTGAATATTTCTCTACAACATACTGTCTCCTTAAAATATCTTCTTGATATTTTAATCGTCGCCTAGAAACCTTACATGGTACTTGCATGTTACTAAAATGGCTAATGGATGATTTTGAAACGAATGTCTCCTGACATACACTGTGCAGCACGAATGCTTTTCCTGATTGGGGCAAGCTTATTCTTATGCACTCCTACGTGTAAGTGTGCATGAATGAAAAATTAATTGGTACCGGACATTTTCCCACATTTGAATAGGGATTCTTGAATAAAATCTGATAGTTTACATAACTTCTAGTTTCAAAGCACTTTCAAAGAACAGCTTCATTGGTAATAGCACGCTCTGGAAATTGTGGCGTGTACAGATGTAAGAATTGTCTCTTTATAAAGACGGGAATTTTAGCCACAAAACGGTGATTATTTAGTCCAAAGGAAACGGGAAATTGGGTAAAAAAAAAATTTGAGAGTTTAATTTTATTATAAAGGGTCGTAACAAAAACCTCAACACTAGTATTCTCATTAACATCCATGTGCTCTCATCTCTTCAGTGATATTTTTAGAGCTTCTTTGAAGCTATTTGTAATGAAATATACAGTGATTGTTGTATTCATATGTTCAACAAGCTATTTATCAAGCTCGTGTGAGGTTTCGCTTGGAAATTTCACATAATATGCAATATAAACAAGTTAACCCTAAATGTTTGGTTTTTTATACTGCAACCAGAAAAAATTTTCTTTTTCTATAATAAACTAAAGTATTTGAATATTGGCTCCACTTAGATCTGCTTTATGTTCGGAAATGTTTTTAAGCATCCATGTTCTCAATTCATCACGAATGTGAATAAGCGTGCATAAATTTTAATAAAAGGAGTACATTGAAACCGAAAATAATAAATAATAGTCCCCACTTCTATCCCAGATTGCTTCATGAGTTTACTCATTTTCTTCAGGACTCAAGAATCGTTTAAACTTAAACTTAGACCCTATGAGACACGAGCATATAGTTCTCACAATCCTGAATTCCAATAAATATTTTGAAAACAAAAATTATTTATCTACTCATAAATGTTTGAAAATTCCTTAAGCAGCAATTGTGTCCCGCCTGCTTTATTTCCATTTATTCTTATACTAACATACTTTCTTTAACTAACATACTCTTTACTAACATACTACCATACTCTTAAACTCATCTTAAACTAACGCATTGATTCTCAAACTAACATAGTTGTAAGCATTTAGGAGCCTTTAGCTATTTAATCTTAGATATGTGTTTCTATTTGTGTGTACACATTTCTATGGGTGTAGAAGAGTGTGTGTGTATTATACAAGGTATTGTTGTGTTCCACATCCCATTTCAATGCTCGATAATTCATAATAACGCTCATAAATTTGGATTTAGGTCGTGTAGGACGAGTATTTCTCCTAATTAGAAAACGCTTACTCTTACTCGACATACTTGCTACTGTGTGTGTGTATGAAAGTAAATTTCACTTTGCTAAACAGTTCAATCCAGTCAGTCAAAAAAAAGAAAAGAAAAAAGAAAAAATGTTTATTTCCAAATTGTCACATGAGATACATGCCAACATATTGGCTTTTAAAAGTTTCTTAAATATAGGACATCCTAAAACAAATATTCCATACGAGGAGTACTAATTGACAAACCATCCGAGGTGTACAAGTAGATGAGCCATACGAGGCATAATAATAGACAAACTATACGAGGTGTACTAATAGACAAACTGTCAGAGGTGTACAAGTAGATAGACCATACGAGGCATATTAATTGACAAAATATACGAGGCGTACTAATAGACAAACCATTCGTGGTGTGCTAGTAGTCTAACAAAAGTTCTATACTAGGAGTACTAATTGACAAACCATCCGAGGTGTACAAATAGATAAGCCATACGAGGCATAATAATAATAGGCAAACTATACGAGGTGTACTAATAGACAAGCTATCAGAGGTGTACAAAATAGATAGACCATACGAGGCATATTAATAGACAAAATATACGAGGCGTACTAATAGACAAACCACACGTGGCTTGCCAATAGTCTATCTCTGTCAAGGGTAGTTGAATGAGAAATGAAAATTATGCACTAAAAATACGCAAAGCCCTATCACCACCAAAAACATATTTCATGTCTTCTGGATATTCACCACATCATGCGGACATGGGTACATGGGATAAAATAGAGATACAGTGTGAGCCGGTTACCACTCATGATTGACAAATATCTACAAAATATTGGTAGAAATGGGTAAACAAACAAATATTCAATATCAAAATTCATAGCTTGTACAACATACGGACAGAAAGATAATTTTACTACGATTCATATGCTCAAATTGCACTTTATTTCATTAATTATATATGACATTAATACGATTCACAGAAACGCCCTCTGGGGAAGTGATAGATCTATTTTTGAATCATTTCGCTGTTGCAATAAAATATATTAACCGAAAGGTTTTTGCGCAAAGAAATGAAATAGAAACATGTATATCTATTTATGTAGATACATATATATACCTACACACGTACACACACATATTAATATATACTTATTGAAAATAAAATATTAGAAAAAAAATACATATATAAGATAAAAGAAAGAAGCAACCTACCATCTACTACACAGAAAATGACAGCTGAGCTCACTGTAATCCTAAGAAATTTTCGCAAATATAACTAAAAGGAAGAGAAGACTTCGAAAAACATAAAAATGAGCTGTTTTTTAATTTCTTCACAGAAATTTTTAAGAAAAGTCAGGTTATAGTCAAGAATCAACACAACTCTTCAGCATTATACGGACATGTGTACGTGGGATAAAATGGAGTAACATTGTGGCCGGATATCCCATCTGATTGGAGAATATTCGCAAAATTGGCACATATAGGAAGATTAGGCCTTGATCCAAAAATAATAATTTTGATTACAGAAATTTAGAGTTTTTTCCGATTTGAAAGTTCAGTGCTAGTGTGCGCTGAACGCACGAAAAAAAAATAAATAAAAAGACTAAATGCAATGCTTAAATAACCCCTTTCCCCCCAGCTCAGCCGAAAATCGATTGAAAACATCTTCGAGAATGATTTTGAAATAGCGAGACAACGTTAGCCAAAAATTTAATTCATTATAAACTTTGCACAACCCTCACATCTATAAACCTGTTTATTGGTGTACACACAAAATGTATTTCATGGTATATTTGTCATACGGACTTTAAATATTAAATACATAAAGAGAAAGAAATAACAAAATAAAGATGAGGAAATACTCCTAATTATATTATGGAAATAATTATATTATGGAAAATGAATCAACTATTGACGTTGCTGTTGTATTAGCAATGCTTGTGAATCTACTAACTAAGGAAGTGCAAATGTTTTGATACATTGGTTAAACTCAATAATTGTTGTATCCCATTTTACACACCAAATCTATTGCAAAACTGTTTTTCTGTTTTGTACTTCGATTATTTTATTAAAGTTAGTTTAGCGCGAATTCACCAACATGACGTTTTCCGAACTACTTGCGTGAAATTGTATTTCAAATATTTCAGCTAGTTATGAAGATAATTATTTCATTACAAAAAACAAAAAATTGAAAATTTCCTACTTCAAATCCAGCAGTGCACCTAAAAATCAAGAAATTTTAATAAACGCTAAATTTTGACTGGAATAACTTTATTTTGTATTTCTGAAATGGTGTCTGAACACTGAACTAGTATTGAATTAGATAGGATGAATTTTGACGTTGGTATGAACTAAGGAGATTAATCACACGAAATATTCATGAAGAACATTTGACACGTTTGAATTGAACTTCATAGTCTAAGGTGAAGTTCTAAATATGTTTCCAGTACAACATAAATGAAATGCAATATTTATAATGCAGAAAAATTAAGCGACAGTCAAATTTAATGTAAATTAATTACGGCGTTCTTTAATTTCCCAGCAAATTCTCTAATTATGAGACAGTATGCGAACTATCGTTTATAAAATTATTATTTCGCTGACATTCTTCCTTGAATTCCCGACGACGGGAAACGATTGAACAAATTTAAAACACGTAAGTAGAGTACTATAAATCTCTCACCCCTAGGAGATATGATTTTTAATTTTTATAGCTACTCACATTTTTTAAAAAATATCTGAAACAAAATTCTCTCCATAACTGCAAGGATAAGCAGAGAATCTTAAATGTAAGTGAGCATCGCAGAGACAAAATGTTGGAAATTCAACCACTTTCGGGAGCAAGGACAGCAGGACGTACAATAGCACGGTCTTAAAATATAGGTTCTCAAGTCCCCACCGATATCTTAAAATTAATGCTGGCATCTAAAATAATTTCTCACGTCCCCACCGTATTTGAAAACTAATATTGGAATCTAAAAATAGGTTCTCATGTCCAGCCACTCACCGATATTTTAAAATTGATGTTGGAATTCATTCACCTTCATAAGATTCGACCACAAATTTCATCAATGTTTCACGCACTAAAAGGAAAAAATTGCGTCATTTTAGTTGATATTTCAGGTGAAGTTTAAGGTTAAAGATATTTGTAATAGAGACAAAGCAAACAATTGATTTGGATCGTGCGGTGAAATGACATGGAAAATATGTTATTAAATCTTTCTTACTTCTGGTGTAAGGTTTTTTCGCCTAAAATTTGTAAAACATACTTGGTGAGTTCCAAGCAGGGTTAGACTGTAGTATTTGTATAAAACGCGAGTAGAAATGATTCAGGCTGAAAATTATGTTTCAGGCCTAAATTTAAGGATTATTAAAAATTAATAAAAAAAAACAGTTGAGGTTCCATTATATCCGCAGTAAATAAATTGTAATTAACCAAAGCATTCTCAGTCTGTTTCTAAGCCTGAAGCTTTAACCATTAAGCATTAATTTAAACTAACTTGCAAGTGTTAATAACCGGCACGTATTTATAAATGAATCAGCAGTTATCACAAACTTTCCTCTAATTCGCCACATTTAAAGAGCTCACTCACTTTAATTAACACGTTGACTACGTTTTAGGACATATGTATACCACCAGGGCAATTTTTAACGTAAGGACCGATATAAATGAATAGTATTTCAATTTATTCCTTACTATTTTTTAAATTGGTTTTGGCGCATAAGGTAAAATATAATCAACCAAATGTATTTTTCACACGTTTAGAAATGACAGAAATGTATTTGAGTAGTTCAGCCGGTCTTCCAATTTTGCCACTTGAACCTATACTTTTTTGCAACGGTTGTTTAACCGTTGCAATCAAACAAACGTATTCATTGCCTCAAAATGCAGAAAATCAAACACCGTGGGAAGACTTTTCTGCGTCGCGTCTGGCATCGCCGGCGCGACGAATCATTGACCTTAGCCGAGGCGGTTGCCAAGGACAGGGTGCGAGCTCATGTTCTCTTCGTCTCGAAGTATTTCTTTTCTAACACGCTTGAAGCTTGAGCTGTGATTTTATAGAAACGAATGATTGCACTTCAAAGATTTTCTGCGGTATCTCACGTATTAAAGTAAAACTCAATTCCTTGCCATTTCAGTAATTCAATTTGAAATAAAATCCTTTCAGAACGGTGATTTGGAAAACCTGTGATGCACATCGTGATGTGTTATCATGATAGACTCTATAGTTAACACAGTTATCTTCTATCCAGAGCTGTTAACGGTTGGTTTGCTTAGGTTGTAAGTGGCTGAGCAGGGAAATCGACTTCACTGCTCTAATACATTTTTATTCTTCCCAAGAAATACGAAAATAAAACTGCTCAATAACACTTCACCTCGTATGATAACAGTTATTCATTAAAAAGATCGCGAATCAGATGAAATTTATTTCTTTAAAAACGAGCGTGAATTAGAAATTTACCGATTGGGACACATGTGGCCCAACACTCTACGAACGTGTTAATAATTGCTTTACCCTCGGACTTTTCTACGAATTTGAATGAAAACTGGAAATCCACGACATTTACTGAGCATGTTGAGAGTCAATTAAGTTTTTGGGGGTTACACAGTAGGTTTTCTTTACGTTACATTCAGAGTCTACAGAGTTTTTAATTTATTGAATTGCAAAGTACGTCGTAATAGAAAATTATGCTATAGCAATGGAGCTGGAAATCTCATTGCGATTTTGTGTAGAAACATTGATTAACGCAATAGCTTTTCTGGCAATCGAAAACTCCAAATAACTGCTTTAACTTCAAGTCATTATATGCTCTCAGAAACACGTGGAAAATTTTTCAAATGAGGAAAAATAAAGCAATACAACTCTGAGTTTTAGCAAGAGACATTCGAGAGTTATTTCGGGAAGTGTGTCGACTGAACAGGTCTCACACCTGGCGCTACCGGCTCCCTTACTTTACACAACACTCACAACGTACCTGGCTTGTGTTAAACATCTGCAGGTGTGAAGGTGGGCAGGGGAGGAGTGGAGAGGGAGAAGCTCCGACGGGAGGAAGGGTTGTTGGGGAAAAATGAAAATTATTTCCGCTGAAAACAGGCCCGGTGCGCTAGCGCTGCCCAACGGCCAGGTGTCAGCGCCAAAAATTGAAGTAAAAATCAGTGTTTCTTTTTGCATCAACGCTCTATGTTGAAATTTTCAGTTATTACCTGAAGATTGTTAGTTTTTGAAATACTTACTGATGATTTATTTTTTAATGTATTTGATGGGACGAAATACTTCAGAGTAACAGGGCCTGAAAAAGAGTGACTTCCGAAAGTCAAGATCGCCAAGGTGTCTCTATAGTACCATGCTAATTTGAGTTCGTTCTCGTAACTAGTGAATTTATGCTATATTCAATAACTAGTTAATTTATTCTACTTCTGGTAACTAGTTAATTTAAGTTACTTTCCGTTATACGCGTTGAACTATTAAATTTTTAACTTCTTAAAATTTTGCAATTTCATCAGAAAATATTTTACTTTCAAGTAGATAAGTGTAAAAATTAAATAAAAAACAGCGGGAACACGAATCATCCCAAAAGCAACTTCATTACAAAAATGGTAAAAAATTTAATTTGTTTTCCAATTTATCAACTTTACGAAACATTTCAAGTTCATCACGTGTTAAATTAAGAAGAAATTCACAAAACATTTTAACGATTAACAGTGTTCCAATAAAAAAGGATGAGTGAGTTTTATTTCAATTTGACACCTGATAAACTTGAACAGTAAAAATATAATTACACGTATGAAGACTATTCATTCACAAACTACTGACATTTTTTCCACATTTTAAAGGTTGTTATAAAATTATACATTCTCCGAGTTATCAAGACATGAACTTGAGTTCTCCGTTTCGACTCCCTTCTCTGGAGGAGTTTCAACTCACAGTTAGCAGTTCACACGGCCATCTCTAATGCGAGGTTAGCGTTAGAGAATGATTATTATGTAATTCATGACTGCATCTCTCCTGCAGCGCTGGCAGGAGCGAATTGAAAGTTGGAGCGCTGTTACGCAACGCGTCGCAGCCAGTGAGTGTTGCGCTTTCAACTTCCAAACTCTTTCATTCTGGAGCAATGCAGGCTTTCTCCTGCAATCACGGTGCAGGAGACGGTCCATATTACCGGCAGATCATATCAGATATACACTCATGTTGATGGTGTATTTATTAATAATATAAATATGTAAATAAATTTACAAATATATGAATTTAAGTATATATTAAGAATAAATTATGTATAAATTTGATGATGTATTTATTAATGAAATAAATAAATGTATAAAAGTATAAATTTATGCATATATTGTGCATAAATTTATGTATAAAATATGTATAAATTTATGTATAAAACACGTTTACAGTTTTTTTAAATACACGTTTTACTCTCAGAATAACTCGAATGCGGTATGATGCACATATAGCAATTCACTGTTTTTACTCGTAATTCAATGAGTGAGTTAGAGAGTAGTCTTACTTGAGTTGCACGTCAAACCAAGAGCTCGTGCTGAAGTTAAACATGAGATTCTATAAATGATCAGATAATGAAACAAATTATAGATTTCGATTAAATAGAAACAAATAGAAAAGAAAAACAGGGAAAAAAGGAGAAAATAATAAAAAAATCTGGGGAAAGAATGAAGAGGCATATTATCAAGACGAATAACAAGATAAAGAATAATAAAAACGGTCCCGTACTGCTGGACTTTCTACGTTGAAAGTGAGAGGGGGAAAGTGACTCTCACTGGAGCACCGAAACACTTTCCCTGAGCGAACGACCTAAAATAAACTGAAGATAGATTTCAAAGGAGGAGATGTGATGCGAGCGTCATGGTAGTGATGAAAATAGTGATACTGGAAATGCTGGTAAACAATAGTAACTTTGCTTGCAATGAAGAGTGAACTTTCAATGATAAGTAGGAATTATGTCTCTCCTGCGTTCAATGAATAATGAAAGTAACAAATAATGATATTCTTAGTAAAATTAAATGAGTACCGGTTATTTATTTCTTCACTTGAATATCATGCGTTTATTTACTTGAATATCATTCGTTTTTTTACTTGAATATCATTCATTTCTTTACTTGAATTTCATTCATAAATTTACTTGAATATCACTAGTTTATTTACTTGAATATCATTAGCTTATTTACTTGAATATTATTCATAAGCTTCCTTGAATATCATTCATGTATTCACTTGAATCTTTATTTTAATATCACTCTTTACCGAAGGTGCTATTGGACATGGTCGTTGTGACCGTCGATATATCAGTATTTGATTCAAATATTTCTAATATTATAGAATTAAATGGGCGATTTTTGGGAAATTTAATACGTAAAATGAAAATAAGAACCAACATAAAAGGGAACATTCTTTTAACCGCGAACTTTTCGGAATCTCTGATTCCCTCATCAGTGCTGTAAAACAAGCAATGAAAAACGATAATGAACAAATTGAGAGAAAAGCTATAAGAAATTAATATCACTAAACCTACATCAAAAAATTGCTTTGCCTAACAATTAAAAATAAAAACACAATTTCTCTTAAACATTCGGAGCCATACTAATACTAATATTTTTTACAATATTATAATTACAAGTGCACCCATATAAACACAAGTTACGGGTTTTGACCCATGACGGAATTCGCCCATATTTTGCCAACTCTTATAACCTGACACAACTTGGGCTGTCCCACCTTATAAATTTTCCTACCCTTATGTAACCTAGCCTATCTTAACCTTTTCTAACCTATCCTCTAGGCTATCCTAACCTAAACTTTCCTAACTTAACCTTACCTGCCGTTATTCATCCTAACAACTCTTAACCTATTTTAAATATCCTAGCTTATCATTACGTATTCATTTCTAAGTTAACCTTTTCAGTCGTAACCTATCCTAATGTACCCTATAAGAAATTTATAAGAAAAGAAGAAACGCATCTCACGTCAGGTATCCGAGTATATTGAATGCTGTTTCTGCCCTACGGAACTATTCTTGAAATGTACCCAAAAGATGACGGACTCACGCGGTTCGATTATGATTGAGGAAATAAAAAGTTTCGGTGTTCTACTCTTCACTCAAGCCCTGCTGTTCAAATAAAAGAAGTCAAGAGAAAAGTATTGAAAGTAGAGATTAAGACTAGAATACCAAAAAAATTCTTCTCATAAAGCTCTGATTCTACTCATGAAATCACTTATCACCGTTCGCTATCTAATGCACCCATGCAGATAAAACAGCCAAAATCCAACACTGAATTCTTTCAGAAACAACAAAAAGGAAAATTCATATTTTAATTTCTCTCACTTTGTATTTTTAATACGATTTGTCTCGTTATACTTATTTGAAAGGGAATGTTTCTCATAAATTAATGTGCAAGCAGCACGACACAACAATTTACGAGTGTTTTAGTAATAATATGGAATTTAATACGCAATGTACATAGCTTATGCAAAGATAGACGATATTATGAGAAAGTATGAGTACAGCATGAAATAACATAATATAAAGATGAGTATTTGCCTAACTGTACAAGTATCATGTTAGAAAGACCTATAATACATCGAATGAAAGTTATGTATTATAATTCACCCCCATGCAAACTTGTGTGAAGGCAGAAATGTTTGTTTTGTTGCTTCATTACATACACGCTCACGAGTTTTGACACATGATCGACACGAAGTCCGTTTGAGACACACCACATCTTTTTGTGTCTGACTCTTCGCTATTTTTTCCTGCTTATTTCTTACTCTTTATTTGGTTATTACCTTTTCGCTTCATATTTTCCCTTCGTACTCTTCAGATGAGCCAAAAAATCCGACCTCATCTTCAAATACCTTCCCTTCACTCCAGGGGTTTTTCCGTCCCTCCAAATGCCCGTCCTACGCTTCAGATTTCATTTCCTACCTCGAAGTGTCCTCTCTTCCCTCCGGATATCCTTTCTTCCCTTCAGATATCTTTTCGAGCCTCCAGATATCCTCGCACCTCATCAGGTATCCTTCCTTCCCTCCAGAAATATTTCCTTCCATTCAAATTACCTGCCAGATTACCTTCGTTAGTTTTTTTTCCTTTCAGATTTCCTTCCTGAACTCCAAGCAGAAGACCTTCTTTCTCTTTAGATCTCCACAACGGTTTGCCACGCAACAAAATCAGTAGAACAGACTCGCTATCTAAGTAGAGCTTTGGGCAACCATAGCTCCTATTTTATTCCTCCTGAAACAGCCAGTCAGGTGAAAATTTCTCAGCGCCTGCTTCACTGTGGTTTCCATTAATTTCTTTTTACTTTCATATGCATTCATCCATCTTAGTTTGCCTTCATCTGCTTTGCTTTGTGAATACCGGTGGACACATCCATCGATGAGTTCCTCTTTTGTAGTCGTCTGCATCACAAGAGCTGGTTTTCATTTTATAAATGTTGAAATTTAGTAATGACTTATTTTTCAATAATAAATGTTTGCACGTGTAGCTGACAGAATTTAATTCCCAGTTAAAGCAACATGCAGTATATATTTGCTGCAGAGACACTCTGACCGGAAAGATGAAGTCAGAACTCTTGTTTCTATTCTTGTACTGTACTCAGTCTTTGTATGGCAATTAGGTACATACAAAAAAAATCTTATTAAATCAGCAAATACACAAAGTACATGGAAAACTAACACGCTTGTTAAAGAGACATTTAGTAAGCAGCCATAAAGTTTGTACACCCATCCGTCAAATTAATTTTCTTGCGATGGCAGCTACTCGGACGGCAACTTTCCACATAACGTACTAGGTGATAATGCCGCGTGTTGCGTGTGTGAAGCTACAACAAATAAAAGTTCTTTCGCTTGGAATTAAATCTTCTTTGGGTCAGATCATGGAGTAAGATTTTGGGTCGGAGTTTAAAACAGAATTTAACTAAAGCTCCTACTTATTTCAATATCAAAATTTGTTCAAAGTTGGTATTAGAGTTTCATGAATGTATTTTTTGTACGGATTACTTTAAAAAGGAGTTATAGAATGTAATTTATCAAATTTGAAGCATTGATTGCAAGAAAATAATTCAAGAATGTTAGGCAACATAACACATGTATTTCTGAAGAGGAGTGGTGACTAACATATTTTAAATATCAATGTTTGAACAAGATGCGTGCGAATAAAAAATCATTTACGAACAATGCACTGCTTCCACAGTATTATTCAAACAACTTTTCAAGAAGTAAGTATGAATAATTTGTACGATCGTGTACGGTCCGTGACAAAACAGCATCAAGCCAAGAGTCTCTTAACAAGTGTGAACGACGTAAGTGAGAAAGCGAGATGTCGCGAATTTGAAAATTCCAAATATTTAACTGCACACGTTAACCAAGCTGAGACGCTGTACTGCCTCCCGAATGTAACTTTCGGAAAGTGAAAAGGCTATTGCAACCGTGCTGCTCGTTTTGGTGAAAGGTTAGAGTGAGCGTTAGCAAAAACTGGGGGAAAGCTGTGAGTGCTGCAGTGACCAGCCGTGGCACTCCAGAGAAATCATCTGTCGGTCCACGCGATAACCTTTCTCTATTGTCAGCTTCATGCTATCTTCTCCGTTTTGTGCTCTGCCCCTGAGGATAGGGCGCTTTGTGCAATGTGAGCTGCTCTATGTTTTACTTTAATTTTTACTTCTATTAGGTGACCTATAATTGCTTTATTTTCACTTGACTCTTTATTCGGTCACCTAATTGGTTCGTTTTCATTTTTCTCTATTTTTATTGCTTAGTTTCACAAAATCGATATTTTTTTCATCTTTATACTGTTGCATTAAATCATTTCATTGATGTTTGTATTGTTATATACTTACCTCTGCCGCAAGTAAATTAATTCAAATTGTCTCTAAGATTGAAACGGATCAGATCGCGTCCAATCAGCTCGGCTTTTCGTCCACGCAACACCGTTTTGTGCCTCGATCTAGAGGTGAGAAAACTGTCTTGTTTTTCTTCTAGCTCGAATATTTCCTCGCAATTCGCTCCAAATGTAATAGAAATATATCTTGGTACCCAGTGTTCGTCATTGCTGTCATTACAACTGTAATATTGATTATAATTATACAATGAATATAATTATACACCAATGTGATCTAGGTCCACCAGAGCACCTTTGGAAAATCCAGGATGGAGCAGCTAAGATCGCCATGGCAAAAGACGACCTAAAATGCAATTCAGTGATTTGTACGTCGAATGCCACTAGACTTTGAGCTGGACTTTTTCGAATTTTTAAAATTCAAGCTTTGTTAGATTTTTACATTGAGTTAGATTTGGATGGGTTACGTTAGGGTGATTTTGGCTGAATGAAGTGAAAAAGAATTTTGCCTATAAGAATAGCGTTACAATCAAAATTTACGTCAGAGATGGTGATATGACAAATTTTTGATGAGGATTAAACTAGACAAGACAGGACATAATTCTATAGTATTGATGACAAGCAATACACTTGAAAAGAATTTCAAAAATAACATGAAAATTCTGCCAGTTTTCTGGAACAGACGCTTTGATTGTTTTCATAACCATCATATTCGACATCAGTATGATTAAATACTGTCATAGCTCAACGAGAGTTCAGCTAAACACCAGCTCACAAACAGTAATCAAGGACGGGCTGCTCCAACTCGTGAACAACGACAGACACATCAGCTCAGGTGTCCTGAGACGCGTGGTCTGACACGCAGCATGCCTCCAGCAGTGCACCGTGATGCGTTGCAACCGTGTCCTTATTTTATTTCTATTTCAACAGTAACATGATCGAGGGTAAGTTAATACGATGCTAATTCGTAACGAAATGAACATAAAAGATATAGATATGACTATCTTTGAAAGCAACATGATCATGATTCACAGAAATATGATAATGACGTGATCGTATTGCTACAGCGACATTTGTTAAGTATAGTCAAGTTACTTCTGTTTAGCAGACCACCAGAAGATTTGTAGATTTAGAAATGCACACATGCTAAGGTTTTCCAAATACAGATGGAGTTAACAAATGAATGAAATTGTAGAAATAGGAGAGCAAAATTTTATTGTAGGATACTTCAAGAAAATAAAGCTTAAAAGTTTCAAGACTTGAAAACGCATGTAAAATATAATTTATCCTGAAAAACCACGCGTCACGTTGGCATGAACAAAAACTATTGCTTACTGGACAAGGACGTGAGCATGTATGAAAACAGGTCGTGCAACAATATCTTTGGTTCCACTTATGCGAGTCATCAAGAAACGGAGAAGATCGTGAGGCAAATATCAGAAAAATTATCTCTTTTCTAACTTCTGAGCCTAGCGAAATTGTGACTCTATACGACCTCTTACCTTCTAAATTGTGACCTTAAATTATAACCTATCGAACTATTACCCTACGAAACACAAGATGAACTTGAGAAAAAAAATAATAACCGATAGGTTACACTGAGGAGGAGAAATTTGGAATCCACAGCGTTAAATGAATGAAAAATATGTAATTTGCATGTGTGAAAAATGAGATGAGGATGAGAAGGAATGATTGAGAATGTACACGAAACAGTTTTAAAAAAATGAAACGATGACTCAAAGAATATCACCATAAAGACAAAATCGAGCAAACACACAGACAGAAACGAGCAAACAGATGCGAGGCACTGGACATCGTGCCAAGACTTGCGATGGCTTAACATTCTTTTAGGTGTTAGGTGTTGCTTGAATTCTCAAGACCACCCCTGAAAAATGTCTACATTCGCTTCATTTCCGTGTGATGTTCGAGTAAAAATTTACAGCTCAGTGGACTAATACTGAATAAAAAATTTTACATTAGCATCATTTTTGCGAGACGTTTTGATGAAAATTCGCAGCTGAGTGGACTAATAATGAATACCCTCAATATTGTTTTTATACATTTTCAATTTTACACAAGAGAATATATTAGAAAACTTTTAGTACCATGATTCGACAGGCTTGTACTTTCAGTGAGTTATGTTTGTGTGGTCACAAGTTCTTTTCTCCCGTGTTACGTTAACTCTATTTTCAGACGAGACGCACAATTTTCGACGTATTCAGCGTTTCAGCAGAGACGATCTTCTCTGGCAGCTGATTCCAGAATGTGATAACTTTAACTGGAAAGAAGTTAATGACCCAAGTCATTTTAAAATGTGTTTTCTTCAATTTAAGGCCGTTATTTCTGATGCTGAAACCATGAGTCCTTGAGGGCTGACATCGCTGATGTTAGTAAGATGTTGGTAGGTCTCGATTGGCTTGCATCATAGCCTCCTTTGTTGTAGCGGAATGAGTTCAAGTTGTAGAGGCTACCTCACAAAGCTAAGATTGCGAAGTTCTGGGAATAATATCATTGTTTCACGCTGAATTATTTTCAATTCACGCGTACCTTTCGTAGAAGTGGGATCAGATGAGTAATTAATTTTTCGACTGTGGTCGGATCGCGTGGAACTCAATTTGTTATCAAGGATTCATTATGAAATATTTCACAACAGAGAAATTGTACCTCCATAATTAACATTTAAAGTAAAATAGTGATGTCTGTTTGGGAATTCTTTCAATGAGGCGCGAAGTTATGCTTTTTTCCCACGATAAGCTTACTATCAGCATGTACACCAAATCACCTAATGCAAGACGAAAAAATTACATGTACTAGATGGAGAACTGAAAATTCAATGAGTAGTTAAAGGCCTTTTTTCAGAGACAGCTTCTCTAAAGAATTATAATAATTCCTGTAGCTGATTAACAGGGATTACAAATTATTATTTAGAAGTTCACTCTGGTATTCATTGAATAGAGAAATTTAACCCACTGCCTTTCTACGCATAGCAGGCAATCAGTTGTGTGACAAATGTGCTACAGTCTTGCAGAGCTCCCGTGCCCGTAGAGTCCGATGTAATTCTTCTCCTCAATGCTTTTGAGTTTAGAGCAAGAGCATTGGCGGTTGTCCTGATTCAGGAACACCCCTTCCACCAACTAATTTTATGCGACACATTTTTCAAGAGTATTTTTATTTGGAGATGCTATTATTTTACACAAATGCCTCTTGGGCTCGTATTTATTTTTCTCGAGCATTTACTCGTATTCAAGACTCAAAGACTGCTTGACGAACGACGTTGTTAAGGCTTACCGCTGTTCAACATTCCTTTTATATAGGATTGCTGTTTTCCTGGAGGCCTGTTATTCAAGTTCGCCGTAAAGTGAGATACATGTTATTCTAAGGGTTACTGTTTTTGTGGGCACTACATTTACCCTAGAAGTCCTAGTTATCACTAAGGTTACAATTATTCTAGGTATCACCGTTGTTCTATAAGCCTTCCTTATCTGAGGAGTTACCGCTATTCTAAGCATTATATACCGTTAGCTTGGGGCTTCCTGTTATTGTAAATATTACCGTTACTTTAGGTGACCGCTATAAGACGCTCCTCAAACTCTGGATCAGCCCGTTTCGGTGTTTCAGTTCACGTTCACGAGAAGTGCAGTTACTCTGCTCACAGAACAGGGGTCATCACGACCCCTCCATTACAGCGGGATTTTCCCTCTCCAGAACTTGCGGGGGCTTCCTTTGGAGCAAAATTTCACTCTTCGTGCCCACTGTCCACCTCTAAAAGTAATAATTTATGAAGAATTTGTGTGGGGAAACTTTAACTTAAATCCCCTCATTTGCTGAAGTGTTTTCTTGGATAGAAGATGTACAATGGCTCTTAAACTCTTGGAATCTGTTTAGATTTGTGTTTTGGTTAGAAAATTTTAAGTTTCCTGAACTTTTCACACACGGTACAGGAAGTAATTCATAAATGTAAGCTTCTGTTATACTATAATGCATAACGAAGAACCTCCGTTAGTTAATGTGTAGAAGAACAAATGAATTTGTCGCCACCTTCATATTCTAGGCCTATACCTCCAAATTTCGAATTTTCTGAGCGAGCTTTAGCTCCTGTGTACTTCTCGTTTTAGAATACACTAATAAAATGTTTAACAGGGCACTCATTTTGTCTCTTTATTGAAGTCTTTTGTTATTGAAAATATATGTCGTTTATTATGAGTGGAGTCTTTTATTATTGGATATATATATATATGTCTTTTATTATATATGGAGTCTTTTATTATCAAACATAAATATTTTATTAGTCTCCTCATTTTAATGATATCAAACGCCCTCCATTATATTTGTCTATTTTATCAAACTTACTTTACAGCGATTCCTACCTGGCGCTAGTGTTGCCCACCTGCGCTCCTTATCGCTGCAAAAAGATCATTGGTAATCATACTCTCGTGTCAGGCAATTTTCGTTCAATACACCTTCAGTGGTCCACGCAATGCTGCTCTTGGCACACATCTAGTTCTCCTTCAGTTGGGTTTCAAAATACAAGACTCAGCGCCTTATAAGTCTCCTAATTTTGTTCGGATTGCATTGATCATTTTTTTCCAATTTAATCGATTTTACTTATTTTACCCGTAAAATTTATCTGGAGAGCCTACTTTTCCAACACCTCTACGTACGTAATCTTGGCTCAGCTGTCACTCGGAGTTTATTTCGTACACATCCAATAGCATTTCGCACAGTGTCTCACTGCACGAAAGTCTTTCTTGTCTTAGACTAGAAAGCTCTAGTAAGAGGCGCACACGTGACGTCATCGGAGAGTGGCATCCCCATGGCAGCATTTCTCTAGTGAACGAGAATGAAAGTGTTCCTGTGGAGACGGTATCAGGTGTAGAAAGTTGGGAGCAGAGAGGGAGTGGTGGGTGGGTGATCTGCTCACTTTAGTCTGGGCTTGGGGCTCCTTAAAAAGAGGGTATCGCGCGAATTTGACTTAGCGAAGAAATGGCTGCTTGTTACGTCCGCTACTAACAATTATCGGAGCCAAAAGCCATTTTTTTATAACATTTGGCCGGACGTAAAATGAATTTTTCAACTACCACGTCAACTAATAGTTTTACTTTGTTTTCTGTAGAAAGTACGCAGGTATCAGGATCTTTATGGATATCCATTGGCCGTAACCGCTTTGCAGATCCAAAATACAACCAGTTTTACAACTGGGATGAGTATAGCATAGAAGTAGCATAAAATTAAAATATTACATGACAGAAGTAGTAGAAATAGAAGTATTATAATATTGATGTAAAATAAGAAAGAAATAGTACAGTATAGAAGTAGTATAAGAAAAAGTATAATAAAACAAAAGTAGTTTAGTATAGAACTAGTATAAGATAAAGATAGTATAAGATAGAAGTAGTATTCGATAGAAGAAGTACAGGATTGAAGTAATGTAAAATAAAAGTAGTATGGGATAGAAGTAGAAGAAGATCATGTAGAAAAAATTTTAGTAGGTAGAAGAAACGTTTACAATTTCTAGCTGATAACGACATTGCATGTTGAGATACAGAGAACAATTGAAAAGTGAGGAACATGTTAGAAGCTGATCTCTTTCTAAGATTAGCGGCTATTTGCACACAAATCAGTTGCAATGAAATTAAGTGGAAATGATTTGGGGAAAATGGGTTCGGAGACTTGAGAGGATCTGATGCATAAAGGAAATTCCTTTGGATGGGGAGACAGCCCATAAATGTAGTAAACAGTTCATTAATGTAGAGAAAGTCTGAACGTAAGATGAGGTTCAAATTATTATGGGTGAAAGGTGCATTAACTTGAACAACTTAATTTATTACCCAAACGTAAGATTTCTGATCGCATTAATATGTGTGTGTCTTTGTTTCGAAAAAGCTAACAATGTCAAGAGGAAAAATCATGAAGACCGAAAAAGGACCTTTAATTGACAATGGTTGTTATTTCTAGGAAGTACAGAAAGATAGGAAGCAATAAATGCTAAATCATGAACGGGGTAACTTCTTGTGAGAGGCTGTGCAGTACATTCCATTCCAATCCTCTCCTGCTTGATTGCGCAGGTTGTTCCTGAAAAGATGGCATTATTCGGGGGAAAAATCTTGAATGAATCTTAACTTTGATTGGCCGTTCTGGTGGATATTATGATATCCATGTATCCATGTACTTTTCAGTTACGTCAGTACAAAGAAAAAAGAAGAATAGTTTAATTCAAGTAAGGATGATAGAAAAAATATCATTTGTCTGTTTTTAAAATGCCTTTTCATAAAAATGTTTAGTTAGTGAACTAAAGATTTTCACTAAAGATTTAGTAACTAAAGATTTTTATGTTAAGGCATTTTAAAGAGACAAATGATATTTTTTCTATCATCTTTATTGGGACTAAACTATTTTTCTTTTTCTTTGTAGTGACGTAACTGAAAAGTTACTGGGACAGGAACAAAACGTCACCTGCCAGATCACGTTCTCGCTAAATTTTTCATTTTTATTAATAACTACTTTCAGAGTCTTCAAAAACTTCTGTCAGCTTCCGCGATAACATATTATTACCTTTGCCATGGAAATCTTTGGAGTTTCCATGAAGGAGTTACCTGTTGGTCTTAATTCACTCCTGAATCTTTTATTTGTGATTGATTTTTTCTATCCGTTGTTGTTTTTTATTTTTTCACTCAGCGATTAATGAACACTTCAGAGTGAGTTAACGTATAAACCAGTGAATTTTTGACCCGTATTATTTCTGGTTAAAGCGGCCCATAGACGATCAATTTTATTGTCAATATAATTGTCAATAATGAGCATTGACAATTTAATTGATCGTCTGTGGGCTTCATTGATGACCTTCAAATAATTGACTTAGTGGGCAAAAAAAACTTCATCAATATATTGAGTCAATGATATTGACAATTAAATTGATCGCCTATGGGCCGCTTAACACGTTCACTGCGCATTGGGATAGATGAGTACCACTAGGTAAATTTTTCATTTGCTGACCGGTATGAATGAACAGCAATATTATTCAATTACCTCACTACCTATCTTTATAAATATATTATTAGAATAAACTTTAGAATATATTTAAGGGCACAAGATAAAGTAACATCTTCCATTACATTTTTACCTTTTTTTAGGAAAAATAGAAATTCAGTCAAGCAGTAAAGTCGATTTTCAAACTCCACTTTCAAATTTTCAAACTCCGTAAAGTCGATTTTCAAACTTAAGTAACCGTAGTAAATGCGCCAGCGCAGTCAACGTATTATATACTCAAATTTGCTCGGCTTGGCAATGTAGGCTGGCCTCCTGCATCCCCTGACCTAAACGCAATCGAAAATTTTAACGGGGTTCCATCACAAAAACATGAATAAGTGCAGTAACCTTTTGGAGAGGCGATCAATTTCATTATGAATGGTTTTGGAATTCATGTACAAGATTTACGATCAGTTATTAACTATCATTATTTCAAATTTGAAATTTTAATCGTTAGGCATAGCTATTTTTCGGTGTATGTATAGAGATATTAGTTGCTGATAGCTTTTTCGCAATTTGTTCATTATCGTTTTTTTTTTTTACAGCACTGATGATGGAATCAGAGATTCCGAAACGTTTGCCATTGAAAGAATGTTTCCTTTTATATTGATTCTTCTTTTCATTTTACGTATTAGATTTCTCAAAAAAGGCCCTTTTAATTTTAATATCTCATGTTACTACACACGCTCAATACTAGCTCACAAGCAAATGTGATATTGGAGTTCGATCATAATTACTGATAAACAAACTCTCCACAAGAACTGAAAATTAAGTTGTCTTGAGTGAAACGCCTGGATAAATATTGAGTATTCCCATCAGATGGAAATATATTCTTCGATGAAAATGTTTCATAAAGTTGAGTTTAGCAGTTCTTCCATCACCTAAGCGAAGATATTTTTAATATTTCAAATTTTCATTCTGAAATAGAAAATCTTATGGCATTTTTTCATGAACAGCAGCTGCATTTATGCTGAAGTATTTTTCAACATTTGCGTTGTGAAAAATTGCAACACTGGAACCCGTCAAGGCTGTCTCTGGATTTTAGTTCCGAGCCCTGTTTTATGAGCAGGACATCATCCAAACTGAATGTCAATACATGACATCAATTCCTCACTCAATCTGAAATTTATGCAAGATCAGCCTGTATTAACGCATATTGGTTATTGGCTATCACATAATTTACTAACCGTTTCTATTACGCCATTTTATGAGGTTATTGATTAAATTGTGACCGTGTCGTTACCCCAGAATCTACCACAATTGGCTAAATATTAGCATTTCATTTGTTTCCTTAACGCGTCGTAAATGACCAATAATTAACTCTTAAATTACTCCCACAGTGCATCATAAATGACCAAAAAATTAACGCTAAAATCGGCCCCACAGTTTATCGCAACTAAGCAAAAAGCAACTCTTTAAATGCTCCAAAATGCTTCGTAGTTGCTGCTTTTTCAGCGCCTTAATCCCCGTTTATTGCGCGGCATGTACCCAAACTTTCCTGAGCTCAAACAGTACAGTTACAGACGATCAGCCAGCCATTTAAGGTGAGAAGGCTGCAGCGTTCATATCTCGGTGCTGTGAGTCACAATCACACAGCGCTCGAGTGATCCAAGGAAATACCGATCATTGGCTCATTTCTGCCCACGCGCCTCTGCATCAGCACTGCCACCAGAGGTGGTTGCTCATTGTTTCCGTGTGTTGGTGTTTGAGGACATGAACTGCAGTAATTTGCGGCATTACGTACGAGCTGTCGTCTGACCATGTGTCACTGTTTGAGTATGCTCTACGAAAAATCATGATTATTGACCATTCAATCTTTAATGTGTTTGCGTCTCGACTATTGCAGTCTATATAGTCAAAGGAGATGTACCCCAATATCGTCAAAGATAGCAACAAAAATGCATGAACTTCGCATCCAAGTTGGTAAGCGAGGATAAGTTCAACAAAAACGATCATACAACCTCTCTCCTAAATAAAATCGACTGGATCCCTATTCAAGAAAGGTTTCCCCTCGTAAAACCCAACACGTATTCTCGTTTTTATACCTCCCTCCGACAAATGCTGATATTGTACAATTCCTGTCCATCACTGTAACGAACTAAAATTCAAATCGGATCAATGTTGTCTTGGTGAACAACCGCTCACCAGGCATCGAACAAAAAGCTGTGTCAATATCAGGTTCCTTATTATGGAAACTTCCACAGAATATAACAAATAATCAAACAATGAACGAATTTGAGTTTAAAATATTACTTCATTTTGCGTCTCAACAATAACGGTATGCTTCAGAACATACTGAAGAGGCAATAGAAAATACTTTCTCTCATTACTGTGCATCGCTTACTTTTTCATACACTGATTTGAGAGTGCGCGTATGTGATCTTTTGTATGCTAGGATGCATAACGTACAAACCCTCGTCAGTAAATGATAAATTGCTACGACGGTGTCTTCCATTTTTACTACAAGTGGCGCATTTTCTCTTTGAACTGCTAACTTGTTACGTTACTGCAGACATCAATGGGTCGTTCTGTTATTGTCAAGATCCTCAGTGATCTGTAAATTCTTCACAAAAGAAAAGTAAACGAGTAACTTTAAATGAAGGATGCCTCCACTACTTCAACATACACTGTAATTTTTTTCGATCTTCGCCGCTTTCAAAACTCATTCAACTTCAAGTTTCGTAGGTCACAATCACTCCCAGTCTACCTTTTTCACCGCCTGCGTGCATGTTTTTCGCCGCCCAAGTATTTAAATCGCTTGAGCGGTGAAAAACATGCATGTTCCGGTGAAAAAGTTAGACTGGGCTGTCTCTCGACTGACAGCGATCATCGATTTAAAAAGTCAATTGAAATTCAAATTTAATCGCTGAATATTTGCGCAAATTATTTACTCCTATACAATCTCTTTACGTGGCACATCTGCAAGTCCAGCTCATCAGTGTACTGAACTTAGCAGTGAGATGGAAGCAAATATTTGTTTCGATATTTATTCGTGTCGTGTGATGGATGTCTTGTGTGCCATGTGAGGAAATTTCTGGCTTCTGACACCTGGGATTATACTAGGATTGCATTACTCACGTTGTCATTTTGACAAATTGCTCCTTCGTATTTAAAATGTTTTTATCAGCTTAGTGCGACAGTCCTTTTCTGGCTTCTGACTCTCGGGAATTCTTTTGTGCCAGCATTATTTATTAAAAAAAAATAACAAATATCTAATATGTGGAACATTTTTTCAGAGATAGTTGCTCGCTCTACCGGTAAGGATGAAAAGATAGTTTCGAATTTTTACCAAGTCGACCTTCGAAATTATTATTATTTAAATTTTTATTATTATCATTATTATTAAAATATTAATTATTTACAACTACTCAACTTACTTTTAAATTTTTCTTGATATCAAAAAGGCCTAAGCTTATATTTCAAGGGAAGTGAACACTTACAGAAGTATATTTTATCATAGCATCTCGGGCATTACATTTTTTTGGTGGTTTTTAATACTTGTATATACATGCATTTTGAAACTTTGAATTGCTTAACGAAGAAAATGCCATTTATTGTTTTCCGTTAATCATTTGATTGACCTGTAAGATGCATGTTATGATATCCGTGAATGTTTACCAATTAATGATCTTTATGTGAAGGCATTTTAAAGACGAATGATAGTTTTCCCATCATCCTTGATGAAACAAAACTATTTGTTTCTTTGTACTAACATTACTATCTGATGCAACGAATTCTTAGTGAACTTGGCTACGGTAATGTGCTACAATGCACAGCGCAGCCCAGTCGGCTTAAAAGAACGTGCTCCCAGCTGTACCGCTACCACGACGTAAATTGTGCGAAAGTCAGTCGCTAATCATCAAAACTTTCTTCAAAACCCCAAGTTGGTTCTCATTTTCCTCGGTTTTAAACACCTGAAGTAAAACCCCTGAACAATATTCCTTATTGGACTCGATTTAGCGATGAGATGTTTGGCTAGAAATTTGTTTCTCCCCCACGGAGTAACAATTATTGCGACTGAACACAACAGATATTTCTGGTTGACGGGCACTTGACGGTGCGCCATCGCGCAATTTCCTGCGGACAATCACATTAGTGCCTGCCACTAGACTAAACATCAACTTATCACAAGCGACTGATAGCGCCACTGATAACATTAGTGTCATGACCGTACAACTAAACACCTCTTTTGTGTGTGTGTGCTTCATTTCCGTGTTCCACGCGTACATGTACGCTTGAGACTGTATGTACACATAAGATGCATGCTTAAGACGAAGTTTTACATGCAGGGTAGATATGCATGATTCAAAGGTGTGCATGAAAAGTATGGTTGTAATTCTTATGAGAATGAAAATTTTGTTCCATTAATAAATGGATATGAAATGTATGCCTGAGACGAAATTGCTCATGAAAAGTATGTTTGACAACGTACTCAAGAAGTATTTAGGAAACATATGTAAACTTAAGAAGTGCGTGTCAGACGTGAATGAAAAGTAAGTTAGAGACATAGATGGAGTCTCCTAAAATTAGCAGTTACCTAGTTAGTATTCACCAGCAGCGCACTGACGCAAGACCGTCATCAGCCTCAACGCGCCTCAGCTTCTGTAACATCGTTGGAACGCGTGCCATGCGCCGAGGAATCTCCTGGGCCTGTTCGAGTTTAAGCCTAACGGAATCAGTGAATGTACCTCAGGAAATTACACGATAAACTTGTATTTTTCCATTTCCTAAACTACGAAACACGGAAACTTGGAAGAATACAAAGTGTGAAGCAAGCCACCATCTGAAGTGAAGCAGTTGATGCAAGCTTCTACAAGCATTGAACATCCGAGTTTAATAAGCAAAATAGTTCATTTTTCCTCCGCGTATACACTTAAGAACACGACAATATGTACGAGTGATATAGGTCATTTTAAGTTCCCAAACGTTCTTTAAAGTTCATTAGTGAATGATATCCACGGTTTCCTGAATCAGAAGCGTTCGTGTTTGTATGCCCCAGAGTTTGACGGCTGAATTTATGAAGTTTCACCATCGAAAATCCTGAAGTTTGCGCTCGCCTCTAGCTGAGTAGAAAGGATCAACAGAGAGCGCAAGAACTGCCCGAGTAATGAGGCGGATCAAATAGTTTAATTACTCTGATAGATTTGTGCCTGGCTCCATCATACACTCGTGATAACAGTAAATAGAGGACAACAGTTTAACAATGTGTTCTGTAGGACGTTATCACGGCGTACATTATTTAAATCATTTTATTATTTATTAGATGATAAGAAGTTATTTCTTAATTTATTATTTTGAATGTTTATTATTTTTAAAAAAATTATTATTTCCAAAAAATAATTTTTTTAATTATTATTTTACAGATTATAAATTATTCAAATAGAAAAGACGTTAATGCACTCTCTAGTTGAATCAATATTTTAGTCCTTCTGTCGTGTGAGCAAATTAACCTGTCTTTTAAATTAGTAGAATAATTTCTTATTTCAAAAAAGTTAGTAACGAGTACAAGTAACTGGCGTCAATGACAATGTATGTGGAATAAGCTCGTAGAAAATTCACGCTAACCTAATAACTAGTTTGTTTCCCTTATCAATAATCTGATTAATACACATGTAAACAACGTTCGCTTTCTGCCAACTCATCCTCATATAAAAATTGTACTTGTATCGTATATATTATTTACTATCTTCATCTAGGTTCGACCCTAAATTTCAACTATAGAAGTTAGACCTACGATTTCATTTTGTTGTTCGTGTTGGAATATGTGCAGCTTGCAGTTTCATTTGGGTTCCACACGCAAATGAATAAGTAAAAAAAGATAAATTTGTACATATGTAAATTATATTGTGAAATTGATTTCAGTACACTTCCACATGGGCACCAATTTTGTTCATTGAAGTTTATGCATTTCACTACCTAAATTCCGTTCCATGCATGAAGGATGAAACTTAAGCCTTCACTTTTAATGTCAAAGAAATGAAGCATAGATAAGGATTTAGTCTTACATGTTGCCACAGTGCCTTTCTCTAAGCTTAGTTTCATGTTAATGCTTGAGAAAGGTAATGTTTAGAATATATCAGAACACACTCGAAATATCCCATGTATTAGAAGAGCAACTGTTATACGTACAGAGACCTGCGATCGTAAAGAGAACATGCTATTTTGTCTGATACATTTGATGATACTCAACATTTTTAGTTGTTTTTTTTAACATGATCCAATATATCATAGTCAATGGTGCACGAAATTAAACTTTACAATCGGTATCCCTGAAATTAAGGTAACTAATAGAAAAAGACTTAACAGCCCAAAATATTGAACACATTTAATTCATTTTAGTTCAATGTCCTTTATTGTATTTGACTAATTTGACTAATGTGGATCCTTGTAAAACTGATCATCTTGGCGTGAATGATTGCTGTTTGGCTGGCTTGCCTGCTGGAGACCTAGCTTCTCACCGGGCACGCAGCTATCAGTTACTTATAACATATGTAGGGTTAAAATCAGTATCCAACTTTCAGTAACGACACAAAACAAAACTCAGAACTTTGCTTCTAGGAACAACGTATAGCTAAGTTCAGAAACCACGCACCCTATTCTGTAAACACAATCTAGAACAAACACCCATTTTACAAATAAATTACAAAAAATTAGTCATATGTATATTTTACGTAATCTTATGCGCCACGCGGGGTCTTCGTAGCATTTAAATCTGCCACTTACATTTGATGAACGTTAGACAAGAACGAGTAGTAAACTGGATTCCAGTGTCCTATAAATTAACGAAGGGGTTTGGTTGCCTCGTCGCAATGGTCAAGAGACACACATGCCGTCCGTGATCAAAAAGACTCTAGTTGTCTCAACTCAACACACATGCTGACATTGCAGCTGATCGCCTGCCTATCACAGAGGAGTGAGTATCTGATCTCAAAGCATCCAAGTAGTGTCTGCTAGCGATAACGTAGGCCTTCCCCACACTGATGACATGGTCAGCATCAATTGGTTGATGTGGTCGTAGAATATACTGTTGACATTTAGCCCATATAATCTATTTTGTAAAATGGAAATGGTATTTTTTTTTCAAATGCTTGGCTAAGTACAAAAAATTAGGTATAGCTTTACAGCGGCAGATACGGAAATTATCGAATATTCGGTACAGCGGCCTAGTAGGGTTAACTTGGCCAACTTAAAATCATCACTTAACTATCCTCCTCGACCAGCTCCCTCCGTGTTGCTGTGAGGGACGCCTGATGCGGGAACATCGCATGTCCCTGCGCACACCTCAATCGATCTACACCACGGTAGAGGAAACAAGGTAGAGTCATTTCTATGGGGGAAATACACTTTCTCTTGTTCGGCTAGCCAATAGAACGACTTTATTTCAAACAAACTTTATGACGTCACCATTGCGATATGTCGTTAGGCCAATAGCGGTGCCACATATGGGGCCAGCAGTGTTGCCAGATGCAATATGAGCGCTGCTATTGGTTCGTTGCCATGACGTCAGCATTGCCACACGGTCGATGAAGAAAAGACTGGTTTGACCCTACCTTGTTTCTTCTACCGTGATCTACACTCTGCTGCGTCTGTACTGAGTTAGGGGTTGCCGGGACACAATATCATGGTGTAATTGAACCTTCAACTCAAAAAAGAGAGTTAAAAAAACTCAAAAAGAGAGAGTTTGAAAAAACTCAAAAAAGAGAGCTTTAATTCGCACATTCAGACCGACATCATAGTCGATTTGGGATAAGTCAACAAATGAAAGAAGTCTGTATCAAATTGCTTTAGTCCATATTATTTTATTTACATTGCATGATAAAATTGGACTACAGTATTTCTAGAATTTATATGAAGCATCCTTCAGTGAAGTGAAGTTTGACAAACTAAGCTGCGTTACTTTGAGCTTGTATCGACTGCAATGGGCTGCTATCAGACCTGCTTAAGTCAAGTTGCGCTGAATTACAACAGAAGAAAATGAAGTAGAACCTGCAAAATAAGGCTGCATTAGATTGACCTACAGTAAGAAGATTAAATATATTGAACTGAATAAGGTAATGCATTCAATTCAGTTGAGTAAAAATTAGTGAAATTATACTTCAGTTGACTCTGAAATGAAAACTTCACTATGTTCTAACCGATATGGTTGAATCGAAATTGTGCCTTAGAACTGATGTCACGATAAGCCGTGTTAGATGAAAAAGTCAGAAGTTAAAAGTTAGATTTAGTCAGTCTGGACAATGTTTGGTCGGGCTGAGCGAAGTCAGCTTAGACGATTCTTATTCAGGTAATCAGAAAGTTATACTTCACACACACACAAACATGCAAACACCCGATATTAGACATCAAAGATTCCTTACTGCGACGGTTCTGCAATATAAGTTACGTCTTGTGTTGCAGTATAAGTTGCGTCGTGGGTTACAGTGTAAGTAACATCGTGTGTTGCAGTACAAGTTGCATCGTGTGCTACTGTATAAGTTGCGTCGTGTGTTGCGGAATAAGTTGTGTCGTGGGTTGCAGTATAAGTTGCATCGTGTGTTACAGTATAAGTTGCATCGTTTGTTACAGGATAAGTTGCAGAATGATATACTGTAAGTCAACATTAGTCACCCAACACTGCATGTTCTAAAGCGACGCATATCATAGGGCATGACAAGTAACTCGAATTGGGATGAGGCGAACAAAACATGCCAATTTTGCATATTCATATCCAACTTAGGGAGTGCGTAGATATAGCACAATTTCAGCAGTAGGTAGATTTATGATACCCATATCAATTCTCGCTTGACGCCTAAAACTATTCGAGTGAGAGAAAACAGTAGCCGCTCAGGTCTCTCGTTGTCACACCAGAATTTCTCCACACGCACATCTGGCCAGTGTTTGCGCAAGCGGAAATTGAACGAAATCAATACGCTCCCAGCAGCACCACCCGGACCAAGAGCCCGCACAGCCTGAGAAGGATAAGCTTACCTAGTTCCTGTTACACACTGGGTGCATGGGAGCGTAACCTTCAGGTAATATACATGCTAGGTTACAGAAAACATTTTGTTTGTACATGTGTTTAACTTTCTATTTATCATTTGAAAAGATATTTAATCTGAAATGAGTCATTACGTTATTCGATACTATACGTGCTTCATGTTATGAAGGAGAGTCTGAATTTATCTAGCGTTTCAAAAAATGTTTGTTCATTATTTAGCATATGAGTTTCGTGAGCATAGTTTTGTGTCAGAAAAAAGATTTCATTTAACGGAATAATTTAAAATGGATAAATACGTCCCAGCAAATTGAAGACTTGCACCATCTTCTTTAATAAAATGGATTCCCGTAAGAAAGATGAATATTAATTTAAAGTATTGTAGCGTGACTAGTTGAAGCTGATATGACTTCTGACACTACTGTCATAAAACTGAAAGTACCCCAATATTAGAATTCGTTCAGTCATCAGCACAGATACTGATCAATTCTTGAGTCACCACGGAAACTGTATCAGTACTCACCTATCTTATGTACTAACACATCCAAGTTGCGCAGTCGGATAGCGACGTATTTCCCATTTATAATCATTTTGGGTGAACAGAACGTCCAATTCACAAAACCAATTCTGCCCCTTAAGGAAAACAAGAGATCAAAATTTTACACCGATTGGAACAATTTGAACGACACCAGAAATTAAGCGAACTTACGGTACTGCAATAAACTGAAGAATTCAACTAGTCTGTTCTCGCAGTTTTTAAAAACATGAACGATTCAAGATTCGATGCATTTTCTGAGTAAATGTCAATCGAATTGAACAGTCAATACCTTTGACTTAAAAATTTTATGAAAAAAATATTCATCATGAGACAAATTTTTTGTTTTCCTATATATTACGACCTTGCTGTACTAGTATACGCACTATTCAACAAATTATATCAAGTCATGAGCAGAAATGTCCAGTCAAATTGAGTCAACATGTCAACCTTTCAACTCAAGGATACAAACCTCGTAGTATGATGACCTTCTGCTCAAGTACAATGAACAAGGCATCTTCTTGTCTCACCATGTGACCGTCCTTCTGGCCACAACAGAGTTTGGTGGAATAGAATGTCTACTTGTGGCTACAGGAGCTAGAGTGTCTCTCTGACTAACCGAGTTTAGAATGCGTTCTTGACTGCAAACTTTCTCTCGAGTCAAAGTGCAACGACTTGTTATCATCAGACAACCTTTGACAGTTGATACTTCTGCATCTGTTACCGGCAGAATCTGAAAAGTCTTCTCTCATTAACATCATTCATCATTCTCTCAAACAGCAAGGTCAAATTTTGACTATTTCTGTAGAAGCAGCAAAATAATTGCGACAACCCTCCATTACGATCTTATATAAATATATATATATATATACATCATGGCCATTCATTAGATGTGTAGAATGCAACATTTTTAGCATGAATCACCAGCTCACATTAGTATTGAAATTGATTCTCAAAATAAGAATCGCCCCATAAGTGCTACTATAGCATTGAAATTTGTTCACTGCATCCTGTAGCGCGTTTTGAGAAGTTCTCTCCTGTCACTTTTTCAATGAGGACCTACGATTTGAATTGCTGTGCTCGAAGAAACATAATTCTCTCACAAAAAAATGACCAGACACCAAACGCTTCGATTACAGATCAGACAATTAGAAGAGTCGTGTATCCTCGCCCTAAATCAAAGAAAACAATTCAGCCACACTGCCCAGTCAAACTTTTTCGCCGGAGCGTGCATGTTTTTAATTACTTGGGCGGTGAAAAACATGCATGCAGGTGGTGAAAAAGTTAGACTGGGTGTTGTATTGAATGTGACGTTCAAAGGGTAAACTCTCCCGATGGAAAGATCCCGGTTGTTTTTTATATAAATGCGTGTTAGCTTCCTCAAGCATGGAACTTGAAAAAATTAGTTCGATGTATGAGTTTGAGTATAATTTTAACCGCCTTGAATAAAAATGAGAGGAATCTTCTTTATTTGGAGAATGACAGCCTTCACTGTGGCTAAATGGGGTTCACGCTTGGAAACTTTCCTATGGGAATTTGGAATGTCTTCAAGGGATTTTTCAAGCACAGCGTCAGTGTGATGTTGAACTATGACTCAACAAGGTCAAGTTTTCTCATGTGAAAGCGCGATGTCATCTGCGAGGATACCTTTTTTGAGGTTTTCCTAAAACTGATCGTATAGCTAAACTTTTTTTTGTCATTAGGAGGTTTTTATGTTATTGACTCTAGAATACCTTGACAAATGACAACTGTTTGTTTAGTAATATTTCTCTCGTTTTTCATTCAAATTGATTTTTATGGTTACTTTCTATGATTAATGAATTTTTTGTTTCGCCCAGACTTCTGCTCTAGCACTTGAACAATCTTGGGGCGAAAAGGCGAAAGCGACCAGACCGCTTCGAGGACGATCTTCGGGAGTTCCAAGGTTGTCCAAATAATACAGTTATATCAAAAGTTGAGGTTCGCATCTTAGATATCTTAACAATCTCTGATAACATCTTACACCTGCGACAGGGCTCAAAAATAACAAAACGTTTGCCACTCATCTTACTGAAAGGAATGAACAATACAGAATTATCTGAGGAGTAAAAAATCTCAAGATTTTTCAACTTCTAGAAACCTTTGCCTGATTACACAGTCAATTTTACACTTTATATTGAACTTCATTTCATAAACTGCCCTCAATGTATGAGTACCAACTCCTGACGGCTAGAAAGTCATGAATGTGTCGCATCTATAATTTTCGGAATGTCTGGAGTGTTAGAGGTGAAACAATCAATGCAAACACAACGCACCAACCAGCATGTGGCTCCCCACACAGCATGGTGTACACAACGAGTAAACTGCTTACTCATTTTCCCATTTCACTCAATAATTTCGAATTTACAACTGTGGATACGGGATAAATTCGAAGTTATGAAGTGAAATGCAAACTCATTTTCCCATTTCACTCAATAGCTTCGAATTTATCCCTTCTCCACAGCTGTAAATTTCGAACTAGAAAGGCCGCCAACATTCGTTGCATTGTTGTCGCTCTCGCTCGAAGAATGCGGGGAGGAAGCTTGTAGCAGCTCCCTCTGTCGCGCTGTTTCCTGTTTGTTAGAGCCCGCGGTTGCTTTCTCAAGCGATCTGCCAAAAGCCGCGACACGCATTAAACTTTGGCCTTGAATTGGGTACCACAAAATGTGCGCAATTCAGGTCCGGGTCGAACTTTAACAATCTAGGAACGTTCATGATGTTTGAAATGTTGCTCCTGTCTCACACACGCTACAAATCTGATTGTGAAACACATATCAGCAGAGGACGGATTAGAGTTCAGTATATTAGTCCCGCCGATCAGCTGACAGCTTCTTTCCGGTGTTTGAGTCGGGCCGGCATTTCCGGACGCCCGGACGCTTCTCCGGAGGTGTGGGTATGACTGTGTGGGCATGACTATGTGGGTATGACTGTGTGGGCATGACTGTGTGGGCATGACTGTGTGGGCATGACGGTGTGGGCATGACTATGTGGGCATGACTGTGTGGGCATGACTGTGTGGGCATGACTGTGTGGGCATGACTGTGTGGGCATGACTGTGTGGGCATGACTGTGTGGGCATGACTGTGTGGGCATGACTGTGTGGGCATGACGGTGTGGGCATGACTGTGTGGGCATGACTGTGTGGGCATGACTGTGTGGGCATGACTGTGTGGGCATGACTGTGTGGGCATGACTGTGTGGGCATGACTGTGTGGGCATGACTGTGTGGGCATGACTGTGTGGGCATGACTGTGTGGGCATGACTGTGTGGGCATGACTGTGTGGGTATGACTGTGTGGGCATGACTGTGTGGGTATGACTGTGTGAGCATGACTGTGTGGGTATGACTATGTGGTTATGACTCTGTGGGCATCACTGTGTGGGCATGACTGTGTGGGTATGACTGTGTGGGTATGACTGTGTGGGCATGACTGTGTGGGCATGACTGTGTGGGTATGACTGTGTGGGCATGACTATGTGGGTATGACTGTGTGGGCATGAGTGTGTGGGCATGACTGTGTGGGTATGACTGTGTGGGCATGACTATGTGGGCATGGCTGTGTGGGCATGACTGTGTGGGCATGACTGTGTGGGTATGACTGTGGATATGTCTGTTGGTATGACTGAGGATATGTCTGTTGGTATAACTGTGTATGTATGACTGTGGGGGTATGACTGTGCTCTGGTATGTCTTTGGCCACTAAAGAGAAAAAGAATTATTGGATACTTAATTTAATTAGAAACAAGGCCAATATTTAAAGCGAACTGTCCTTTACTGTCTGTTTCCGATATTTTCGCCCAACTGTCATCAGTCAGCGTACTGATGGATTATTTTTAAATTCAGATCAGTCAATACCAGCCAACAATATCGACATGTACATCAGAGCAAGAAAAATGGCACAGCAGACTGGCAAATGAAGAAATTTTTAAGGAGAAACGTGTTCGAGTTCAGGAGAGATGCGTGAAGACCTAGAACCAATAAGAGGATCTGCTCACGGTCGAGGCAAAGGTAAAGCAATAATTCAAAAGGGGCACATTTTTGCCGAGCTTTTGAACGTTCAGTACGTGCTTCTGGGCCGTGAGAACTTCTTTCTCTCTCCGTAACTGGTCCGCTTCTGGACTCACATGCGCAGCCCGAGTGAATGGTATTATGGATGAATGATTATTATCATTATTACGGTATTATGGGTGAATGATTATCATTATTACGGTGTTATGGGTGAATGATTATCATTATTACGGTATTATGGGTGAATGATTATTATCATTATTACGGTATTATGGGTGAATGATTATCATTATTACGGTATTATGGGTGAATGATTATTATCATTATTACGGTATTATGGGTGAATGATAGGCTGATGAACCTTGACCCAAAATTTGTTTCTTAAACGATGAATTATCGAGTGAACACTGAGTTGTGAGGATAAGGAATTTTAAGTTTATACCTGGTCACTTGGTGAAGTATGTGTTATTGAATGTTAGGTTAGAGGGAAAAGTGAAAGTGGTTTGAAAATCAGAAAAGGGTGATTAGTTTATTGCTGCGGGATTTTTCCGTAATTAGAATAAAATGAAAGCAAGGGAATGACCCATTCTAGACGTGCCACCCATTAAAGTTCATTCCAAGTTCTTGTAATAATAGGCTAGCGAATGCTAACTTAATTCACTGGTACGGAATTGCAGAAAACCAGAGGATTAAGTCGCAATTACTCTCAGTCAAAACCCCTGCCCAAATTTGGTCGTCTTTCGTTAAATTAACAAATTTATAAATAAGATAGAGGCGAGAGAACTGTAAACACCTATTGTATGACTATATATGAGGGCATGCTTCATACACTATACATACGTCAAGAATCTCTCTGTGCGTTGGTACTCTCCTCCATTATTTTATATACTGTATATACTGAAAGGTATCAGCATTGAACGAAAAGTATAAAAACAAGATTCCCGTAAATATATGATCTACTTATAGTGGATACTCTGGATAAAACACTATATTGTTCAATGTAAATGGACCTTGACTCTTTGTGATAGGCATGTGACACACACACACAAAAGACAAAGTAGGATTGATTATCAGCGCCTAGATATCATGCAAGCGAGTATGTTGGTCAATAAGCACTTCAGCGAAAGATTTGCTCGGACAGTAATTTATCACAAATACTTCATCCGCAGAATGTTGACGCCAGGCTGTATCAGCTGATACAGGACTTGAAAAAAAGTGTTCCATCCTATAAATATTGGATGTTTTTGCAGTTAAGTGTGAGAGCGGGCACAGTCGATGGTTTTATAAAGGAGTTTGTGATAAGATGGAATATGTGGTATGATAAAAAGTTTATTATCAGATGTAATAATATAAAGTTGGTGATCGCACGTGATGAATGGTATAATATAAAGTTTGTTATCAGATGTAATGGATGAAATAATATAAAGTTTGTGAGTGCTGTGAGGGCTGTGGGTGCTGTGGGTGCTGTGGGTGTTGTGGGTGCTGTGGGTGCTGTGGGTGCTGTGGGTGCTGTGGGTGCTGTGGGTGCTGTGGGGGCTGTGGGAGCTGTGGGTGCTGTGGGGGCTGTGGGTGCTGTGTGTGCTGTGGGGGCTGTGGGTGCTGTGGGTGCTGTGGGTGCTGTGGGTGCTGTGGGTGCTCTGGGTGCTGCGGGTGCTGTGGGGGCTGTGGGGGCTGTGGGTACTGTGGGTGCTGTGGGTGCTGTGTGTGCTTTGGGGGCTGTGGGTGCTGTGGGTGCTGTGGGTGCTGTGGGTGTTCTGGGTGCTGCGGGTGCTGTGGGGGCTGTGGGGGCTGTGGGTGCTGTGGGTGCTGTGGTGCTGTGGTGCTGTGGGTGTTGTGGGTGCTGTGGGTGTTGTGGGTGCTGTGGGTGTTGTGGGTGCTGTGGGTGCTGGGGGTGCTGTGGGTGCTGTGGGTGCTGTGGGTGCTGTGGGGGCTGTGGGTGCTGTGGGTGCTGTTATTCCCTCTCATCTGGCCATGGATTAGCATTTTCCTACTCGAAGCATCATCGAGGACTTTTTAATCCAATGTTTGTTTCTTTCTGTTTTATATTGTTTCTTTTACGCCCCAACATGTACGTTTTTGTCTTTATGGTTTCTTGGTTCGTTCTTCATATCTTATTGTGTCCTTTTCTATTTCTCATTGTATTCGTTTCTATGTCTTATCTTATCGTTGTCTACGCATTATAGTGTCCGTCTCGTCTTCTTGTGTCGCTTTTCGTGCTCTACCGTGTGTGTCTCCTTATTTCATATTACGGAATAATTTAAAATGGATAAATGCGTCCCAACAAATTGAAGATTTGAACAATCTTCTTGAATAAAATAGGTCGTGTCGTTGTCTACGCATTATAGTGACCGTCGTCTTTCTCTACTCTATTGGGAATAAACTGTTGTTATTTTTATTTTCCTTTTCTCAGTCTCCACACATGTACGAGCCCTACACGGGATCGCCTTCTATGCTAGGCGTCCTCAGCCTCCTCCTTATTGTTTTGCTTTTTTTGCAGCGAGGCAACTTCAAATTTTCCGGCTACCACAAAAAACGATCGTCTGCCCAGCAAATATCAGCACTCTCGAGAAGGAGGTATGCCCAGAGCCCAGTTCTGTTGCTAAGAATAAAGAATTTCTCGTCAAAACCATCAGTACCTACGCTGGTTTTGTTAACTACGTCGTTATTTGTCTTACGTTACCATTTTTTTATCCCAGAAGCGCGAATATTTTCTGGTTCTATTAAGAATTTGATGCTTCAGTGATTTAAATTATGAAAATTTGGTTCCCGCACTGGATATTGTAGTGCGACCATCTATGCAAGTGTAGTATAACATTTAAAGAGTTAGTGAGTTCTTTTATCGCTTGTGGAGAACGGTTTAATTATGAGAAGCCACATCGTTCAAAAGTAATTGACATGAATAACCCACTTTCCTGTATAGGCTTTTAGGGCCATTTTTTAGAGTTTTTCTCTGCCCAACTGATGAAAAATTTTCATAGAAGCTGTTTTTCGCTCATTTCTGCTGTTCTATTCTTCACTCTCACTAAAGCGCATGCGCCGGTGAGATGATAAAGTGAATTTCCATACGAGCTGTTTTCCGACCGTTCATTTCTGTTCTGTCCTCCCTCGGTCTCCCTAGAACGTCAGTTCTCACTCATTTGGCAATTTTACGAGGATTTAATAAATGCAACTGAAAGAACATTCAAACTACAGAGATTACATGAAAGAATGTCTAGACAGCTGTGAGCGGCGCAGAAAAATGTTAGCGCTATAAGCAAATGATTGTATAAGTCTGAAGACCACCGGCAGTGAAGTAATTCTGCGGTAAGACTACGGTCAGTTAACCTTGAATGTTTACACTCGTACCACAGTCAGTTAACTTCGAATAGTGAACCTACGAGCTTATAATGTGATGACCACAGTCAATAAGCGGCAGAAATTGTAAGTCTACAACCAATTGAATGTAAAAATATAAAACTACACTGAAGACTACTTGAAACCAATTAACTCGAGGCTTGTCATGACTACCAGCAGGTAAATGAAAAATTAAATGAACAAGTTATATGATCTTGGTACACGAGACGCTTGTGCTGGCAGCGCGCATGATTTGTATCAGCAATTACAGAGCTACTGTGTAGGACTATACACAGAGCGACACAAGGCACACAAGTGAGAGAGCTACACAGACCTACACAAGACAAACTGTACAAATGAGAGAGCTACACAGAGCTACGCAAGGTGTACGAATGAGAGAACTTCACATAGCTACTCAAGATACACACGCGGGAGATCGCGTTCTGTAGATCTCCATCCTTCAAAGTATGCAAATGCAGGTTAGCCAAGCACGATTTACACAGCTGAGGACTGATGCACCAGTGATCCCAAATGTTGTATGTTTCAAGTATTTGGCAAATAATCCGGTAACAACTGGCACGTTTAGAAAGACTTCTCTCGTATAGTATGGAAACACAACCTCGTGTATCATAGGTATGAAAATATCATAGGTAAAGGTCGTGTTGTACAATCTAATTTGATACAGGAGTAGAAAATGACAGCTGGTGACTGAGGACTGATTGAAAACAAATAACGTCCAACAACACAATGGCGGAATGTCTGGAGGCAGATATTCATCAATTGCATTCATTATCCTAGCATTGGGATAATCTTTGGGTGAATAATATGCATTTATTCACTGTGAACGAAGAAGGCCCCTTCTTAAATACTGGAATGGCGTTCCTCGAAAGGTTCTCGACAATTTTCACGGTAATATATCCTCGAAAAGTTACCCCAACAATTGTCCCAAGCATGTACATGAAATCTCTATCCGCGAAACATTGGTCCCTCCAATCTATGGCTCCAATGATTTCACTTTAACTTTTTCTCAAAATAAATTCTCCCGGAATAGTTACCCTATGCGTAGGTCTTATATTATTGGTGAAGATTTTATACTAAACTATTGCTAAATGAAACCGTTTCAACCAATCGCTGTGAAAAATCGTTCAAAAAACAAAAGGAACTTGAAATAAGTTATAACTTTGAGCTCTTTCTGAGTTTCGCAAGAGCCATACTTCGTAAACGTAAACTCAATGCCCAAATTTATCCATAAAAGCTCTCTGAGCTTCTTCCATATAACACAATCAATGGCTTTCACCTGCTTTTAGGTTAAAAATACAACAGAATTATGAACATTCTCAAACAGTCATGAACAACACTTTTTGATAGCGATCATATCGTTTTAACTGATACGCTAATTTTTAGCCTCATTATTATCACTGCCATTACTGAAACATACAAAAGGTCCCTTTTAGACCGAGGATGATTCTCAAGTTTTCAATCATTCTCACAGTGATTGGCATGTAACTAAAAACACAAATTTCCCCAAACAAATGCTCTCCTCAAAACAGCTATTTCACGTGCACCCACCGTAAATTCTCACCCAAAATAACTAACACGACAAACGGTAAATGGAACTCGCACCAAACACCTGCCAAGCCTCCATCGCTTTTTTCCGAGTTTCGTTGAGAATTTTCCTCTGCTCTTATCAGGCGAGCTATGCAAAGGCTCTGCAGCGGCGAACTCAGTAACACAAATGTTGTTATACGAGGGTTTTTCCAGCCGAATTATTGTTGACTCATGTCAAGAGGTTTGTCAGAATGAAAGCCGGGATTCGTAGGTTAGAATTGATATTTTTAGCTCCTTTTTGAGGAATCTGGTTCGGTCGACCACGTCTTTTTAGAAGCAACACTACTTTTTTATTCTAATAAATCACCCTTTTTTTGAAAAATTTAATGCGGTTAAGATTTGGTTAAATTCAAAGGTATCGCTCGGACAGTGCCTTAATAATTAATTGCCGTTACGAAATTCTTAACGGATTTAATTGTATGACAAGATTTTCAAATGATTCAGGTTTTTGGATAATTGGCGTCATTGTAAAGGTGGTCCTGGCAGCGATGATGTAATTAGTTAGGAAATCCGACTGACGATTCAAACCATCACGAGCTTCTGAAAGTGCGGTCATCGGTTTTAAAACCGGCGCAATTTTGTTGCAGATTCAAGTTGCACCTCACAAAAGTTGGAAATCCTTTTTGAAACTTTCTTGTCGCTCGCAGGTCTCTCACGATACTCTGTGGAGAATTTCAGAACATTTACTACCAAATACGTCGATTTATCAACGATCATCTCTGTCCCCTTGCTTCTCCCTCTTTCCCTCCCTCCCCCTTCCTCCTCCCTCTTCCCCTCCCTCCACTTCCACCGTTTCCTCCCTGTGGCGACAGTTTCCCAACAGTTTCCCAACAAGGATCTTTACAATTTCACAACGCGGATCCTGACGATTTCCGAATGAAATTTTCGACCACTTTAGAATGAAGACACATTCCATACCCCAGTTTTGTAACTTCATCTCGAACCCCAACTTATACGGGTATAAATTAGTTTAATTTGTTCAACTTATGCGATACTTAGAGGTATGATTAGTTGGGCATTAGTTGGGCATTAGTTGGGCATGAGTTGGGCATGAGTTGGGCATGAGTTGGGCATTAGTTGGGCATTAGTTGGGCACTAATATTTACTTGTGGAAGTTGAGGTGCGCATGAGACGATATTGTACAGGGTATTTTTTTAAATACGGGATCCGAAAAAAAAATTTTAATAACTTTTGATGGAATTAACGGATTTTTGAAAACAGAACGTATTTAAACAACACCCTGTATAACTCGATAACGACTTCATCGACAAATAAATTGTTGCTAATTGCGCAATAATTCCCGAATTCTTTTTTTATGTTGAGGATCGTCATAATCTCATGCGGGAAATCGATATCTTTACTACTTCAGATTTTTTAGAAGGCAAAATGTTCATCAAAGAAAAACATTCAATCAGTGTGAAGGACATGCAAAATTACCATTGTAATGCTCGTAAAATATTCATTGTAATGTTCGTAAGGAACTATTAATTTGAACTCTGAGTAAGATTTCTAGAACCTTACGCTCCTACATTGGATAACTTTGCAGAATTAAAACATAAAACAGCACGGACAACAGCTCGTAAGTACGAATATTGCGTACATAAAGATTTCCGTAGGAAGAATGATGAAACTCTATCGTATATAAAGTATTAATTTCATCCTTTTTATAAGGCTGCCATTTTTATTCACACAAGTTTTCACACACGTATGCACAAGACACCCGGATGCTAATATACTTATAGTTACGCGCACTTCATACTGCACTGAGTCACTTTCGGTGTAGAAATAGATTTCCTCTTGCCAAAAAACAGGGAAAAATAAATCTAAAAAATCCTTTCACAGTGCTTTATTTATGCATTCAAAAATTTCACAATTATTTACTTAGCTGTCATTGCAACAGAGAACACGGAGCGAAAAAAAAGGGCTAATTAGAAACCAATAAGATCTCCTTTGAGCGAGAGACCAGGCGTTCTCGTACTAGATATGCAACAATTAAGTATGGCATTGCCACAAGCATAAGACCATCATATCAAGATTAGTTTAAAACCCAAAGGATGTATTACATTTTATACGTCAAATTCAGTGGAAATGCACATTTTTTTCTGCGCTTCAGCATGACGGTGACTATGGTTGACGCGCATCCAATCTCGATAACTTTAAAACCCAAATGCTCCATTACATTTTACACGTCAACTTCATTGGAAATGCACATTTTTATAATTTCTGCGCATCAACATGGCGTTGACCATGCGCATAAGGTGCACCTGCAGCGTTTGCGCATGCGTACGCGGCTGTCGCAAGACCACAGCTCACCTGCTCCTGTCGGACGTTGCGCAATGAGGCAACCGCATCACGGTCAAGGTTTGGGGGAAAAATTACCGCCGTGAGAGAGAGAGTTACCCTGAATTTTGTGCGTGCCGTGAGGAATGGGAAACAAACTCTGGTGTATTCACTGAGTTAAGGTATCAAATGTACCAAAACAGAAGGCTATAACATTTGTGTGATTGAATAGTTATTGGTATTCGATCAATTGACGCGGGTGCAACGTTTCACTGGGTTAGATTAGTTTATTGAATGTGTTCTGACAAAGAAAGAGATATTTGCTTGCATATTTAGATTTGTTGATAAGACATGGAACAGATTTCGGTGAACTAAAGAGTTTACGAAGAAATTCTACTGAAACAGCAAACTTTGCTTAAGAGAACAGATTACAATGCTAAAATATTTTTTCACTTTCATCAAAGACAACAGAATATAACATTTGCAGTTCATAATTTCAGTTTTTCTCATTTGTGCATTTCATCCATGTACGTACGATAGAAATATTAGGGTCGCTTAACGTTACTTTAATTTAAGTATAACGTCATGCCCAGTCATTCCACTAAATGTTTGCACTTGTTTCATTGAGACGTATAAAATAAGTTGATCTGCAATGAAGTACCCTCGTTTCCACACAAAAGAAAGGAAAGCTTTTCAAGCGCATGATTTTACCTCAAGAAACACTTATGACGCTCATTTGCTACCAAATTTCGAAATACGAAGTCAGTTGTTATCCGTCGGGAGCGCTGATTCCATAATGGACAGCAGTGTCACCACCCATTACGAATCTACTTTGCCTAGTAAATTCCCCGCGAAACTTTAAATCAAAATCTATTAGCACTGTAACCGCTAGTGTTTGTTTTAAGAAAGGATTTATTCAGAAGCAATTGCATAATTTATGAACGCACAATATATTTTTTTGAATGCGTATTTACCTCTCCAATGATACTATTTTTGGTTTGTTCTGCAGCAAGTGAATTTAAGCAGTTGTGTCAAACGTACATAACACATATTTTTGAGTGCGTGTTTGACGTTTCCACAACCGTTAAGAATAGTAGGGCTACAAGCAGTGTAAATGTTGAAACTTATTAGTATATAATTTTAAATTATAAGCAAGTACAATAAATGTGCACAGAAAATGTCAATAATAATAATAAGTACATTAAACGTGGTGACCATTAGACGTACCGAGGCACCTCTCCGTCAAACTGCGTTCAGGTGTTCCAGCACCTGCTCTGAATTCCTCCTTGTATTTTCCCACACTTGTGCTATTACAGTTAATATTTACCTACTATCGTAATTTCTTTTCATTCAAACGCTAGGTCTTGTGTGTAGTTCAGAGCAGAAGTACGCACTCCTTTTTAAAAGTGTTCAATGAACACCGAAGTATTTTTATCTTACTGGAGTCAGATAAAAGCTGCATTGAGTGCATTTGTTCCTTTAATTAAGTGATTGGTTGACTGAAGCTTTTCTGGCGTTCAACTTTGTGATATGAGCAAAAACTGTTTGTAAAACTGTTAATTTAGTGCAATAATATTTCAAAGCATTAGGTTTGCAGGTTTTTCCATTATTTGATTCATTATTATTATCTGGTAAGAATTGTTTTAGACGATATTTTTCTTCTATGTTTGCCGTACTCGCTACTCTCTACGATATCGTATTTTTCTTGCAAATTGAGCAGAATGTTTTTACGACTCGTACACTACAGCAACGTCAAAATAGTCCTGCGAGGAGCGAATACTCGCATGATGCGCCTATACAACTCCTAAATGCTTGTATGGTTTGCTATAACTCGTACATTCTCGCATCCTGATCTCTAACAGCTCGTAAACACTCCATGGTACACTCTTTAAACTCCTAAATACTCGTACTTGCACAATTCACTCTTAGGAATCCTGATACACTCTTGGAACTCGCAAATACTCATACAATATACTCTTAGGAATCCTAAATACTCGCCTAATACACTCTTGGAACTCGCTAATACTCGTATAATACGCTCTTAAGAATCTTAAATACTCGCCTAGTACACTCTTGGAACTCGCTAATACTCGTATAATATACTTTTAGGAATCCTAAATACTCGCCTAATAACGTCTTGGAACTCGCTAATACTCGTATAATATACTTTTAGGAATCCTAAATACTCGCCTAATACAGTCTTGGAACTCGCTAATACTCGTATAATTTACTTTTAGGAATCCTAAATACTCGCCTAATACAGTCTTGGAACTCGCTAATACTCGTATAATTTACTTTTAGGAATCCTAAATACTCGCCTAATACAGTCTTGGAACTCGCTAATACTCGTATAACATTCTCCTACCACGACACTTCACGGGCTAGCATTGCTTGTGTCGACCAGTCGTAAGAGGGTGTTGTGAGAGTAATACTCTCGCATAATACACAGTAATACAAGATGATACACGAGAGCGTATCCCTCGCATAATACACTCTTACGAATGGTCCGCAAAAACAGCATAGTTTAACTTTTTCGCCGCCTGCATGCATGTTTTTCGTCGACTTAGCGATTTAATCTTTTATATCGCTTAAGTGGCGAAAAACATGCATGCAGGCGGCGAAGAAAGTTAGACAGGAAATTCTGGTGCGTGAATCACCGTATCTCTTATAACAAGGATTCCTGAAATTCCCAGGAGGAATTCGTTAGATTGGTCCAAATATTATTTGTACGATGAGAAGCACATTATCAATGAAAAAACAAGTGTTGAATCAACGCATTAAAATGACATAACGTCACACTGAGCACCAGCTGCAAAACTGACAGGATCTTTCAGAAAGTTTCGAGCAAAATGCCCACTTCTCACAAAGTTTGTGTAAAATATTCACAGCGATAATGTCTGAAGCTAAAAATAGAATGAACGCAGCTTTTAAAAAAGAATATAAAGTTGTTTGAATCGATAAATTGAACGCATAAATGGTTTCGAGACCTTTTTCAGTTCTCTTCCAGACAAGGGACTTTTTCTATCCTATATCAAGTATCAGTGATACCGCACCGCAGGTTTGGGTGGCCTTGATGATCGTCACGGTAGAGGAAACAAGGTAGGGTTAAACCAGTCTTTTTTTCGTTGACACACCGGTGTGGCTTTGCAGACGTCATGGCAACGAACCAATAGCAGCGCTCTTATTACATCTGGTAGCACTGCTACCCCCAAATTCGTCACTACTATTGGCCTAACGACATGTCGCATTGGTGACGTCACGAAATTTGTTTGATGAAATAAAACATTTCTATTGGCTAGCCGAACAAGATGAGGTGTTTTTTCTCCCATAGAAATGATCCTACCTTGTTTCCTCTACCGTGCTGATCGTCTGGACAGACGTCAGTCAGACTGAGGGGCGTTCCTGTCCTGTATTCAAGTCTTCATGTTCCTAAATTCAACACTTCGCTAAATTAAAGCTGGATTGAACTTGTTGAAAACAGGGTACCCAGCGCTGGCCAGCAGTTAGTCATAAAACAGACTATTTTTGGCAGAAAGTGAGTCAAACATAGAATTTTCTGTAGCTAAATAACGTCGACATGGTTCGTTTTGTGTAGGGGTAAATGAAAATTACTGAATTTTTAAATATTACGATTGGTACGTGGAATATTATTAACAGATCATCATTCCATTATTTTCAACATAAAATAAGTAAGAAAAACGTGAATATATTCCTTTAGTGTTTAACCCACGTACAACACATTTGATTTTTAGCAATGAATGCCTTATGGAAAATAATGTGTTAGTGCTCTCCTACGTTCTGTAAAGTTGTCAAGAAGTTGGCCTTCTTAATGGATTAATAAAATAATAATATATGCGTGTTCACTTGATTCTGTTATATCTTTTCCCATGTCTAGTAACATTTTGTTGTTTATTTGTATTTCAGCATGGGTTGGTATTATCGCTAACCCATATCCAGTTTATTTCCCCCGAAATTAGGAATTGTTAGTATTAAATGACATTCAGATTTTTTTATCGGCTCTTTGAAGCTCACAATAGCACAATCCTCGATGGAGGAAACTTTCTGCCAATCTTTGCACGCTGTCCGCAAAAGTCCATTTCACGGACGCCGTCGCCAGCTGAGCGGTGGACAAGTCGACCAAAACACCTCAGTCGCGCTGCTGCTGTGATTGTGGTAGGTTGTGCTCTCTGATCTCCAGCGCCACAGCTAGTGGTGCAGTGAGCGGTGTGTGTGTTTTATCTATTTATGTCGTGGTGTTAGTGAATGAAGTTCCTGAAAGTTGGTCCCTCGATTAACTGTGGAAAGAAGCTTGTGCTTTTTGCTGAATCGTTTCTATAACAACTTATCGAAAAATATTCTTACCTTCAAAATACCGCAAGTAAGTTTGAGTTCCTTTTGCAATTTCGTTTAAACTCCTCATCTTGTGATCCATTTTCCTACAAAATAATGCATTAAATTAAATATTTCAGCACATTTTTCTTATAAACAAATCGTGACAACGGTGTCACGCCAATGGGTCTGCAAGGCAAACTTTTCATTAATGAGCTCTGCCTGGCGTACTCCATTCACTCTCTCATTCATTCAAACCAAACAGGGGCACGACGTGGGCGAACTCCATCTCTCCGAAATGTCACCCATTTTAATGAATATCGAAATCGCAAAGTAAAGCAAGTCCAAGGCAGTGCTATGACGGGCGAATCAAGGCGATAAATGTCACACGTTTTAATGAATATCGAAATCGCGTAGTACAGCAGGAGTGCTCTGAAGGCCCAAGACGGGCGAATCAAGGCTATCCATGTCATTACGTTTCCGCCGCTGGGATTGGTTGCAAGCCTGACTGGACTTCATAAATCACTGCAATAAATCATCTATAACAGCGATAGAAGTCATTTCGTACGCCGCATGCTTATAAAAATCTCCTGCATGTTGACGTACATGTGACTTTAGCAAGCTGTTTGTAGAGTGACATGTGCGTTTTTTATTTTTTGTTTTCAAATTGATTGGTTGAAATTTGGATCGCTTTCAGAAACCATTCATCAGTGATTGAGAACAAATGAGAAGTTTCACTGTACACTCCCATTCAATATTATAGGAGTGTGTTTCAATATAGTTTCATAAGTTCTATCTTCAGCAAAGTCCAACACGACATGTAGTACAATTATTAAGGATTAATAGTCCACCCCCTTTTATTTGAAATAAAAAAGAGGGCGAAATGAGAGAAAGGCCGTAAGAAATTAAAAAATTCAATCTCTCGAGAGTTGATGAGGCCGCGTGAACACGGCCCGTCAAAATATATAGGGCTGGAGCTTGTATCACAAATACGCTCATCACACACTGCAGGCTGGCTTCGGACAGACGGACGGACGGACGCGGCTCTTATTATAGTATAGATTGAAAATATTTGTTCGCTTTTGCACTTGAATTACACTCGTAAAAACACAATGGAAGCTCGGTGGGTGTGGCCTGAGCTGCCCAGCCTGAGGAGCTGCGAGCAACATGTCACTCGGTTCACACGCTCTTTTTTAGGATTTTCCTTCGTTTACGAGATAGTTTTATCTTGTTGTTCTGTGACACGTGTTCTGATCTTAGTGTGTCCAGAAATTCTTCCATCCACGCTGGTTTAATGAATAAATAGTGAACAAAAAATTCTCTTTTAAACAGACTGATTTGTACAATATTAGAATTATTTCACTACGCAATGATCTAAAAAAATCCTCTAGTTACTATTTCTGGCAAGATTCAGTCAGAATTAACGCGGCTGTTCACTTCAGTGAAAGTCGATAGCGTCGTGGAAAACGAGGGACTCAATGCTAGCATATTTCACTTTCGCCTTCGCCGAGCATGTTTGTTCAAGTGTGAGCGTCCGTTTGTACCGAGCTTTCGTGTGCAGAACTCCAATGAAATTGCACGCGTCGCTTACTTCTTTGTATTATTCATGTTCACTTTGAAAAAAGGTAATGAAGGTTTTGTGTGAAAATGTGGGCTTTGCATTTTTCAAAAAGAGAAACAATTTTTGCGTGTGAAAGGGATTTTTTATTATTTGTTATACTTTTCTCAATTTTTGAGGGTTCATTAGCTAAAAGCTGTCAATAATGCAGGTAGCACCTCTGGTTCTCTGTGTAGCTGCATATGTCTGACAAAGATCTCACTCTTTGCTAACATATACTTGTTAATTATATCTATCAAGTGTGTCTGTTAGCCATACCTTTCAAGTGTGTAGAGTAGCCAAATCTGTCAAGTGTGCAGGCTAGCCCCACCTGTCGAGTGGACATTATAACTTAACGTTTCAAGGGGACCAGTTCACTACACCTGTAGGCCCATCAACTTAACATCTTAACGAATTTGGCAAGTAAATAGCTCTGAGAGGTAACCATGCCATGAGCCTTAATTAATCCCGACTCGCGTACTAATGTTTCCGAAAATTTATGAAGGATTCAATTTTTGAAAGGACGCGCAAAAAATGAAAGCTAGAATTTCTGTTTCGCGTAATAATTATTTCTTACTACTGGCCGTACGTTAAGATTTTAGTAATTTTCATTGTTTTATATTTAATTCCTTTCCGTTGTTTTACTTTGGTATCAATCTACTGCAATCTACTCCGTCTACTATCTTGAACCAGAAGTGAAAGATTTTTTATGAGATAAACACATTTTTGTGCTTGGCTGAGCCCACCTCAGACGACTGAGCATGTTCATGAACTCAACACAATAACCGCAGAGTTAACCCTACCAGGCCGCTGTACTCAATTTTAGGTTTTGTATCGCGCACGAGAAAAAAGTGTGTCACAAACTAAAAATAATCAGCCAATCGAGTTCGAACCCCTCACGGTCAGCCATTGCAAATGCCTGTCCCCATGTACCTATTTGAGTTGTATTAGTGTGGTTTGATATAGTTATATTCGAGGCCTCTTTTAGTGAGTTTTAACGTTTAATAGTTATACACAAGGCCTTATGTTAGTGTGGCTTATCATTTAATGGTTAAATTGAGGGTCGCATGTCTGGTAGAAGTAAAGAAGTTAGTCAGAACCCACACCTCACCTCGCTGCCACACCGAGCCCTGTCCATCGATCGCAAACTGCGGTCAGTGTCCTGTAATTCGGTGGCCGCTTACCCTTTAAATTTAGGTGCAGTAAGGCGAGAGGCTAAGCTTAGTGACGTCAGATGCAGACCAGGTAAACGTTAAATTATACTTAACAGTAAATTTAGTGACATGAAATGCAGTTCAACAAAACGTTAAATCAAACCAAATGCTAAATTTAGTGACATGAAATGCAGTTCAAAAAAACGTTAAATCAAACCAAATGCTAAATTTAGTGACATGAAATGCTGTTCAAAAAAACGTTAAATCAAACCAAATGCTAAATTTAGTGACATGAAATGCTGTTCAAAAAAATGTTAAATCAAACCAAATGCTAAATTTAGTGACATGAAATGCTGTTCAAAAAAACGTTAAATCAAACCAAATGCTAAATTTAGTGACATGAAATGCTGTTCAAAAAAATGCTAAATCAAACCAAATGCTAAATTTAGAGATATGAAATGCAGTTACACTGAACCTCCCATTTAGTGGCTTGAGATGCTGGAATGGAAAACATTATAATGGATAGCACTGGGAGAGGAAGCGTTTGAATGGAAAGTACTGGTATATAAGTTGCCTTAGCTCTATAGATAACATTTTGTGGGTGCAATTTTATATCCCCGGCTCCGTAGTGAATCGAATCACATCTTTCTCGACAAGCTGAGTCAAGGCGTATAGATACTGCAACTGAACATAATTCTAAACTTCCGAAGAAGATTAACAATCTGACGTCAGGGCTTAGAACAAATATAATAATTACTTTTTATTGAAGCGATTACCTCTTGCGTAATACAAAGTATATGGACATCGAATAGTTCTTATCAAGTCCTGCAGAGGTCAACTATAGTCTAATAAAAGTTTTGTCATACGTCATTTAGATTGCGTGGCTCTTAAAATCTTTTCAAGTTGGCTTATTTTCCAAGACTTTGGTGTCATAGTGTTTGTAAACGCAACCGAGAATCTTCCTTCTTGCATCAGCGGCAGTTCTTTCAAAGTAATTTCCTCGTCGTAGAAGTATAACTGGTAGCGCACGTTTTATTAAGAGGACTTGGCTACGCTTCGTGCCGTAACACGTAGCAGAGCCAATATGACTTGGATGAACTTACGCTGCTACCTGCACCTGTACGACGACGTGTATTAAAAATATACCATTTGGGGCGGTATTAGTTTGCTTTAGCAAAACATTATATTAATGCATCAGTTGTTAGGCTCAGCGACTGGAGAAGTAAATTAAAAAACACAATCTTCTAATTCTGCAGCTGTCCAAATTCTAATTCTGCAGCTGTCCAAATTCAAATTCAACTAGTACCAATTCGACTCTCACTTATCCCAGGAAATCAAATTTTAACGCAGCACTTTCAATTTTGGACGTTTGACCTACATCGATCAAATTTCACACAGTCTGAGTTCCATAAAACCACTCAAACAAATTCCATTCAATCAAATTTCACTCGAGTCAAATTGTGTTTTTTTCGAATTCGAGTTAGCCACTGGACCACATTTGGGCCCATCATGGAAACAACTTCTACCTCAACTTTTCAGACTCGTTCGCCAAGTTCAACCATTTTTAAACAAAAAGTAATAGATACATTATGACACCACACTATGACCCGAAGATTCATCATGAACCGAAGTAATATAGATACATTATGACACCATACTATGACCCGAAGATACATCATGAACCGAAGTAATATAGATACATTATGACACCACTTATACGTACAATAATGGTTGAGAACAGTGCGAGAAAAATTTAAATCAAGGACAAAGCGGCTGCTTATTTGGCTACGATTCAATTCATCTGTTAGACCCATTGTCTACAAGTCTTCCTTCGTTTGTCCTCCATTTTCCTGCAAGCATGCTGAGGTAAAAGTATCATCACTAGAACATGGGACATTAACTATTCGCTTTCTTCTTTATTGAGACATTTTTATCCACTCCTTGTCCCCACTGCATTCACAGTCACCTTTGTAAGTGGAAACCCCGCCCAAGGGGATGAATCAGTGAATATCTAATGAATGCTATCATATTCTGGGCAAAACTCAGGCGGGGAAAATTTTTACCTTATCTCAGCAGCATCGATTTACTTACGTTATCTTCAAATTTCTTCTCAAAAGTTCCACCTCCTCCTTAAAGCCACTTTTATTTTCATTTTTAGTTCCCATTCAACGTGGTTCTACACCTCGTCCTGTTTCTTTCAACAAATTCCTCTGACATGAACAAACTTTTCCTTCCTTGCAGGTGTCAAAAGATGAACCAGGTGCAAGAATACACAGCGGCATCCCCCCCTCCCCCCCTCCTCCTCTCCCCAACCCCGGACGGCTTGGGGCTGCCTCCCCCGCCCAGACTAAAGCCTACGCTGGACCTCCTCCCTTTGGCGTTCACAAGAGGGTTAGACAAAGACGACTCCACTGTACCCACAGGAGCCTTATTTAATGTGGCACAGTTACACAATAGCGGCAGTAGTTGTCCGCCAACCCCCACCACCCCCACATCCCCGGACAGCTCCGCTCCCTCTCCCATGTCCCATGTGGGGACCAGGTCCCAGTGCTCCCTACAGCCTTATCTACTCGCAAATCGATACTTAATTACTCGGTCCCTCGACTCCTCTACTTCTGAAGCCGTCCATCTACCGTCTAGGACTTCGCTTATTGTTAAGGTAAGCCCTACATCTATCGTCTAGAACCTCGCTTATTGTTAAGGTAAGCCCTAAATCTATCGTCTAGAACCTCGCTTATTGTTAAGGTGAGTTCCGTCTACCGTCCAGGACCTCGCTTATTGTTAAGCGAGTTCTTCAACTCACACTTACTGGTTTGCTTAGAGATTGACATTGTAATGTCTCAAATTCGATATGGATTGAAATATTTCAGATCTAGAATGATTTAATTCCAAGACAGTTTTAAAATTCTCTTGAACAATAAAAAATTCTCTTGAACAATAACCTTGCCATTTCTTGTCCTGATAACCTAAGCAAATTTAATTTCAGGAAAGCGTAGAAGTTAAATCGAGTGATGTATCGAGCAATAGAGTAAGTTCAAATTTCATCACATTTTATTCTATTTTTTATCGAAGGAACGCTTGCCTTCTCAACAAGTTACGCGCTCACTGCTGATCATGTGGTGACATTTTCTTGTTTTGCAATACTTGCTTGTTGCGGCCCACACGGGGTAATTTGGGCCTTCTAAACGAATATCTACATAAATGTTGGCTGGTTTTGTCTTATCTTCTTACTAATAGTGTTCATGGCTGTGCTTTTGACGTAGTTTATTATTCATTATCTTCTTGTGCCTAATTTTTGACGTAATCTATTTAGCCCATTTTGGTACACTGTGTTAGGCTAAAATTTTCTCATACAATCAGCTTCTGCCTTTTATTTTTGCAGTGCTTTTTATAATTTTACAGGATTCCGCACCCAATATATTAGAGCATAGTTTTATGTCATATATTTTCCTCAATATTTTCAAGGTGGTCGATACTTAGAGCATTTCTCCAACGAACGTACGACGAATTATTTTCATTCAGCACCTCATTTCACACCTCATTTATGACAAATTTTCTTCAGTTGAGCAGTTTTTGCTCCTTTTGATTTTAACGCAATCTTCTGATAGTCTTTGATGAAATCTTCATATCTATAACCCATTTCAGCTTATAAGTAATTTCGTTCGCAGTCGTTCATTTATTCCATAAATGAGCGACTGCGTGTAATGCAGCGCAACTTTCTTAAATATTCTTTGGATTTTGACCTAACCTTTTGAAAGTTTTGACGTAATTTTTCGGTAGTTTTGACGTAATCTTTTGGCAATTTTTGTGTAATCTATTGACAGTCTGATGTAATCTTCATACCTGTAATTCATTTACACTCGTAATTTTGTACGCAGTCGCTCATTTCTGTCACGTTCGTGCGTTGCAGTGCCTACCGACGCGCACGGCGAAGGCGGTGTGCACGCAGCACGCGCTGCTGGGAGAGGCGGACGGCATCCGTCCCCCCTTGGAGTTAATAGAAGGCAGCGACAGCTTGTCTTGGCTAGTCATCTCCCCGCACTTCGGGGACCTTCATTCTTACGTGCGGACCAGGAAGAGAATACGAGAAGTGGAGGCACAGAGACTCTTCGGCCAAGTGGCTCGTGTTGTGGAGCAGTGTCACAACGCCGGCATGGTGCTTCGGGATCTCAAGCTTAGGAAATTTGTTTTCACTGATGTTAACAGGTGAGGTTTTACTTAATGTGCATTTAACATGTTTTGGTCACTATTTAATCAGTTGTCAGATTTACAATGTAGTTTATTCTTTTCTTTTTGTGCTTCGGGATCTCAAGCTTAGGAAATTTGTTTTCACTGATGTCGACAGGTGAGGTTTTACTTTATGTGCATTTAACATGTTTTGGTTACTATTTAATCAGTTGTCAAGTTTTCAATTTAGTTTATTTACTTCTTTTTGTGTTTCGGATCTCAAGCTTTGGAAATTTGTTTTCACTGATGTCAACAGGTAAGGTTTAACTTGATGTTTATTTAGCATGTTTTGATTACTGTTTAATTACTTGTCAAGTTTCCAACTTAGTTTATTTTCTTCTTTTTAGGAGGGAAAAATTTTTTTAAAGTGGAGCAATGAGTTAAGAGGAAATCGTTAGAAGAAAATTGAATCGCTATTATTTTTTGCGCTGGGGAAATTATAACGCTTTAATTATGTTATTTTTTCATCAGTTATTTTCTCTTTATTTTCTGGCTGGTGTTTAAGGTTGAGGTTCCCACGGTTAGTGAGGTGGGGCAGCCCGTCACCCGGGCTAGAGTTACCCTTCCACGAATGGTAACCACAAGCTTGATATCTTCCCTCGTGAACAATTTCCGAAACGAGAATTAATTCTCTACTGTCAGTAGATTCCAAGATATTCGGTCCGAGTTTTTCGGATGAAGAAGAAACAACGAAAACATGAAGCCTCGAAGGTTGGTTATTCGAGAGTTGTTGATATAGTTACCAATGGACAATCAAAGTATGTTTTGAGTTTACCTTTGTGTTGTGTAAAAAATGGCTTTAAAATACGGCGCATCACAATCAAATGTATGCTTGAAGTTTATTTACCTCGATGACTACGGAGTGACCCACCGGTGGTCACCAACTCAAAATTAATAATTACTCAGAACGAATTGAAGGCTCGATCTATTTCATGATTGTCGTTTCAACATTGAATACCTATGGGGATTTTAATTTAAGCTGAACATTTGACTTCAACTTTACTTACCACAGTGAAGAAGTACATGGAACGAGGGATGGCGCAGTTAGAATTGCATGAGATATCAGACGTCGAGTACGACTCTTTCGAAGATTTCTCTTGCCTCACTTACCTTTCCTTGAACTTATTGCCTGGAGTCACCGGCACATGTTGCTCTTATTCCAAGTAAGGTTTCAATCTGAAGTTCACTCGATTTTCATAAGTTTTTGATTTGTTCAATTCACCCCAACGAGTCCCTAATGAAAACCAAATAAACACACAACGCAAAGTCGTCTGTTCTCACACTTAGTCAGTTTTCATTTATCTAATTATTTCAAGTGCGCTATAGAGAATTTCCATGCTTCTTTGCACCATGTAGGAATCTCTAAACCTATTGCAACCGCAACTTATTGTTCGCAGTAGTTGGTACAATCAAATAGCTGGCTTATCAGAGCCAGATACAAATTTTAGCATTAATAATTGTAGAAGACAATAATAACTGTAAAAGACAGTTGTAAAAATAGGATGGCGCCACGCAACAGCAATAAACATGACGGCAAAGATCGTCACCTTGACGACAGTTCCGAGAAGCAACACTTCATTCGATAAGACTTAAGCGAAATAGTTTCTTTGGGTGTTATTTGTGCGTTATTTATACATTATTTGTGCGTCATTTGCGCAATATCTTATCGCTTCAGAGCACTCAGGGAACCACGGCTCGTAAAACAAAAAGGACAGCGGGATACTCACAAGCCAGAATATTTCTTAAGTTGTGAGTGTTTCATGATGCACATGAGAAATTCCTCTTATTGCTTGTTCTTTACATCATGAAGGCGTTTTTGTTTTGCTTGTGCGTGACGGCTGATGACTGTGGATGTTACTGTTATTTTTTTTCTGCTTCTATTTTGCTGCATGTCGTGATTAGACCCATTTCACACTGAGCTAGCAAAGCAGCATCTAACAAGCTCGCATGAGCTATCTAGCAGACGGTCTGCTAGACTGGTAGGTAGGAATAGCACTATTACGAGCCGTTGCCTTCACACTGAACTCGCACGTTTTATCCAGCATCCAGCATGCGAGGTGAAAATGCTATTCCTACCTACCAGTCTCGCAGACCGTCTGCTAGATAGCTCATGCGAGCTTGCTAGATGCTGCTTTGCTAGCTCGGTGTGAAATGGGCCTTATTGTACATAGTTTCTGACTGCATGAGAGTCGGGTCGCAACACGACAATGTGCTACTCTGTTCGTCCTAGTCTCTATTTATCGATGCTATTTTAATGCGTTCTTTGGTGGCTGAAAATTTTTACATTGACTTTGTAAAACGCAAAGACTTTTCGTCTTTGCAGTGTCTGCTACTGAACACGTGTCTGCTACTTTCGAACACGTTCGTGTTCGAAATTCCGTACGAGCTATTACATTGCCGGCTGAAAATTTACCTTAAACTTTATTGTGACAGTATAATAACCTTTAGGACATCAGTATTACAGTAGAGAATCTTTATGCTGCAGTCGGACTTCGAAGTGCCTTAGCTTTTGGTACTTGACGTGCGTTCGAAAGTGAATCAATCTTCTCCGGGTTGCATGGAAGCGGAAATCTAGAGCCTAATTTTCGACCAATTTGCGTCGTTGAATCGGCACAGCTGAAAGATGTTTTGATATCTTGGCTAAGCCACGTGTTGTTTTTCTGAACAAAATTTTCAAGTTTGACGTCTTCAAATTTTTTTTTAAAAGCTCTAACTTGAGGATCATGGCCTATAAAATCAGTGGCTAGCGTGGCCACAATAACAACATGACATAAAATGTTCGAAGATCTGGCTCCCGGGCAGGCATGAAGGTAAGAGAATTTCTCCGAGCATACAGAAATGAAAGCTTGCAGCGTGAGCTGCAGTGAAAGATTGCAAAGAGGCGGGCCCAAATGGCAGTTGAGGTGAGGACCAATTTTAATTCCAGCTAAAACTCACCGGCGCCTCCACTTTTAAATCAGTTGATTAATTTCCGGCATTTGTGTTGCGCTTCCTACATATCTGCGAGCTGCGGCTATTGGATTTATGTACTGTGATATACGAAGGAATATTTTTTTCTGGTATTATAATAGAGATTTTTTAATTAGATGAATATTTCGATATGCTGAGCTCCCATTAAATTATATTGTGCATGTTTATATAAATTTGACTTATTACATTTCGTTAAAACCGACGCCTTTCCATCGATTCATTTGCAAAATACCGCACTGCTTACACATGTACTCGTTGACGCGTACACTTGATCAAATTAGCGTGTACACCTGTACACACTGTAATGCACGCCTGTACACATTGAACATTACACCTGCAGACACCGAACACTACTCAGTCCAACTTTTTCCCCGCCTGCATGCTTTTCGCCGCCTAAGTAATTCAATCGTTTAGGCGGCGAAAAACATGCATGCTCGGGCGAAAAAGGTTAAACCTAGGAACCACGACGTTTGTGTTACAAACGTACTCAGAATTTTGAGACGTGCGTGCGGTGGTGAGCAGCGTATGAAACATTTATATGCGCCGCAACGCACGCGCTCGACGTAAAAGGTCAAACTCGTCGATATGTGGAGCCATGTAGCTCTCTTCATGTGTTACTGAATAGCCTGCTAGTGTTGCAGACAGTGTGCATTTGTGCTTAGCAACGGATGTGTTGATGTATGGTGTTGCTGCTTAGCAACGGATGTGTTGTTGTATGGTGTTGCTGCTTAGCAACGGCTGTATTGTTGTATGGTGTTGCTGCTTAGCAACGGCTGTGTTGTTGTATTGTGTTGCTGCTTAGCAACGGATGTGTTGTTGTATGGTGTTGCCGCTTAGCAACGGCTGTATTGTTGTATGGTGTTGCTGCTTAGCAACGGCTGTGTTGTTGTATGGTGTTGCTGCTTAGCAGCGGCTGTATTGTTTTACATGCTACACACCGCCAATGTTGGCACATCACTTTCTACCCGTTGCTAATATTGACATTTATCCAACGCTTTGTGAATACTGACACACTGCATCGGACACACTGCTAATGCTAACACACCACACCCTAAGCACCGCCAAAAATAACACACCATACCCTACACCCCGCCAATACCAAGACGACCCCCTTTACACCCCACCAATACCAACACGTCACACCCAATATTAATACACCACACTCTACACCCTGCCAACACCAACACACCCCACCCTCTGCATAGCCAATCCTCCAACTGTCCTACCATAGACGTCCCTATGCTCACTACACCACCTGCTCTCATGCCATAGCTGCTCTTGCAAATGCTAGCGTCTACCTGGTTAGGCTTACAATGCATGACATGTTTCCGCTGTTTCTGTTTTCAGAATTTGCGTGAAGAACTCAAACGAAAAATTGGCTAATATGAATAAAACAACATCATTCTGTATATTGGTATTTTCTTAAGTTTAATTCTAGTTTCAGTAAAGCTTCAGTTCAAGAAGGTTTCAGTCGAGGCTTAGTGGAGGTTCAAAGAAGGAACCCTTCTTTGACTCTCAACTGAAACCTTTTTTAAACCCCTACTTACATCTCCGAGCCATCACTGCAACCTGTATTGAAGCGCCAATGAATTTTGCATTTATGTAATGTTAATATACGCTTTACTGCCAGCACATTCTTAAGCAATAGTATTTGGGAACAATGAGCGTGCATTGCATTTTTCATATACAAAAACAAACTGTTCAAAATATCAGTCAACGTACGGGACTGAATTTTTGCTCTATATTCCTTTTATATGCATTTTGAGTTCAAATTGCTATTAATTTTCTCGTTCTCCTCGTAAAAAGCATGATTGATTGCCGAAATAACCTCCAATTACTCACTAACTGCGCCTATAAAATATTCGAACATGTTCGTAAGCAGTTGAAATCTCGCGTAGTTGCCAAACATATGAGCTCAATTCCGACAACTAGTTCTACATTGCACCATAATTTAACTGACCGCACAGACCAGCATGTGTGTATGAGAGCACGCTAGCCTCATGGGAGAGTCGCACATTATGCGCCCTGATTTCATAGCTTGCCAAATTACGCAGCAGGCTGCGCTCTTGTGAAACATCCCAGCCATACTTGTTGTATTCCAGTCAGGTGAGGAGCGCAGGCTTTACGGTGGTGTTGCCTCACCAGCTCTTGCTGTCCGCCGCTCTGATGACCACAGCTGGTCGGTCCCCACTTTGTGTTTTCTCTCCATAATTCTCGAACCTAGGACTTTCATAATTGCGATGTGCTTATGTAATTGCTTGGTATTGCTTCTGGGATGTCATTTTCTATGTGATCTTAAGAGTCATACTATGTTAATAAAAAGGGTAATTTATCTCTAACCTACGATTTTCATAGTTGCAATATGCCTATTTAAACTGCTTGGTAATGCTTCTGGGTTGCCATATGCTTGGTGTTCCTAATAGTCTTACTGTTTAAATACTAAGGGTAATGTAAGTAATATTGTTCAGAAAAGAGAGCCTGGCAATTCTGCCTGCGCAACTGGCTACCCAAAATGCCATCAAGCATCGCAAATACATGCTTTTGTTTGGGTCAGCCCACGAACAGGCCATTGAGTGCTGGCTTAATTTATTCTGCAGTGATGCTTCCTCTTGCTGCTGCGCAATCAAGACGTATTTTTTGCGAGACAATCCATGTGCAGGCGGTAAGGATATTGTCTAAAATTGTTTTGAAAATAGAGTTCGTGTTGCGTTCCTCCATTGTATTTTTGATTGTTTTTTTCATGTTCAGGTTAAGTTGATAGTTTTGGTCTTTTTATATAATGTATTGCTTTGTGAGGTGAATATTAAACTGAAGTTTAAATTAAATATTTAAGAAATATTGAGTACTCATTCACAAAGCCACTAATTTCTTGCGCAAAAAAAATAGTTTGAGCATGAGAGTGATGATACTTGATAATTTGAGCTTAAGTTCTGCCAAAACACACCATTCTGGTACTAATTAAGGGTTTTAAGCAGACCCTTCAGACACTCCTTACACACCGTTCGTAGCTTCGAAGTCAAAAACAATTTAGAAATACTTTTAAAATAATTTAGAAATATTGAAACAATATAATTTAGAATTATTGGCCTATTTACAACGAAATACTGCTCACATTCATTGCGGTAGGGTATATTACAAAGATTTTGGGGTAAATATCCCAATTGCATTAGTTTGTGAAGAAAGAATCCTGGATTTATTTTCGTTTTCACCAGTAAAAGCCGAGTCTAATAGTTGTGTTAAATTGGATATTTTTGGCACTTTTGAAATGGCGTTTTCAAATTGGGCAATTAACTTCATTGATAGTTTGTATAAGTTAAAATTTTTCGTACCAAAATCAAAAATATTGGTTGCATCATTTCCATTTCGATCACCTCTGGCTGTTCAGCTTTTAAAAATCTAGCCGAGTCAAAAAAAAAAACTTTCTCAGTTGAAAGCGGGAATTCATTCCTGAGCGTAAGTTGGGAAAGCATTAACTATGTTTAAAATATTCTTTGAAATATAGTTTTGAATTCAAATAGGCTCTGCAGAATGATCTATAAATTATTTCACTCAGCATTAAGGCGAAAAAAACATAAAAGGATGCAACATCGATGGAACAGCTACAAGCTAAGCCTGTGGGGCGTAACATAACTGTCTGCATTCTGCAAACATTGTACTGGTCCCTTGCGAAGACAATAGTCTGCAGGTAAAGTAGTGCTGCAGCTAATTGTAACGCTCCTAGTCAGGAAATAGTAGAGGTTGCGGTGGTCCGGCTAAGACCCCTAGTTTAGCACGTTAACTGCGATAAGCTAAACTGAAGTTCAATATTTAACTCAAATTCTAAGTTTGTTGTCGTTATCGATTTTAAAAATAACAAGCATTAACTAGATTGTGCCTTCATTTCTCTTTGATCAAGTACTTATAACTATTGAATTTATAACTACTGGTCGGTCAGCAGCATTATGAAAATTCCTTCCGTGTACACCGACGGGTCACATCGCGACCTACGTATTAACACATGACTACTCCTATGCACAACATGTACCGCTGGAATATGTGCAAGGGAGTACGTAGACTGTCGTTCTCAATGGCTCACACTGAAGTAGTTCTCATTTCAAATAAGTCAAGGAAATGACTAAAGTTTTGAATTTGCATAGAATTCAAATTTAGAATCAACTGAATAAATACGTAATTGATTATATAGTGCTTCACTTTCTCAGCGCTCCGGAGCCCTAAAATGATCAATTGGCTGGAGCCCACAACCTTAAATCTCGAACGATTTGACTACGACCTGCGCAATCGACCTGGAGCCTACTTGATGCGTGTCCAATATGCGCGATATGGAATATTTATATATAACATTTAAACTTAAGGTCAGCAAGTTGTCTTTGAGGTCTGATTCGGGGCGATAAGCCTCACACATACTGCGCTCACAGCACCGTATACGTTCATGTTGAAGGGACGAAAGCACAAGGTCAACCACTATGACTCTGACTCCGCAGTGCCAGCGATAAGTTGAGCCCATTGCGCATGCGCGACACCATATATTTCCAAATGGAATTAAAGCGTAAGGTCAGAAGCGGCGGTCGAACGCCGCAAATAATGAGCTTTGCTAATGACGATGTAGGGCAAGGTCAGCTCGGCGGCCGCATGGCACTCTGCGCGCCGTGACGCAAGCGCTGATACTACACCGCCTCCTCTGCGTTACGTCACTCCTGCACCCTTGCTTAACCTGGGCTGCACCCTCGCTTAACCTGGCTTGTGCCCTTGCTGAACCTGGGCTGCACTCCTGCTTAACCTGGCTTGAGCCCTGCTTAACCTGGCTTGCTTGTGTCCTTGCCTAACCTGAGTCGCGCCTTTGGTTAAACAGGGTGCCGCCTTTGCTTAACCAAAGGCGCCTTAAAAGCCCAGGGTGGCTTTTGGTTAACCATGGTGGCCTTTGGTTGCCAGGGTGCCGCCTTGGCGCCTTCATTCCCGATCACATTGTTTTCCATGGAGGCTAATTCTGCCTCTATGGCAGAATTAAGTATTAAGTTGTATCATTATTAAGTATTAAGTTGAGCAGCTGCTGCGCAACCCTCCACCTGCAGGCCTGTACGCTCCCTTGGTCGCGGCAGCCATCATTAAATTGTTAAAAATTTATACCTAGTCTAAAATACCTCGGCCATGAGGGCTGCATGATATAACAAGCACAAGTATGTGGACGCAATCTCCTGGAGTATGCAGCTAATCTACAGCTAAGGATTTTGATGCTTCTTGGATGAGAGTTTCGTATGACCGACCACCCTATTACTTTCTACTACTCAGATGCACGGCATCCTAAAAGTAACTTAGATCGTTTTTTGGAAGCAGTTACTTGAGGTATTGATGTTGAGACTCAACCTGCCACTTGCTTTTTTTTTACTTAAGACCGACAACTACAATTTCTAGTTACATGTATTATGAAAGTTCCTAGTGTTGCTTAAGCTGTTACTGAACACAAAGAGTAAATGGTGGTGCTAGATTTTCTCAATAGTATATTTTACGATCTCCTGTATAGGAAACGCTGTACTGCTTATCTTATCTTCAAACTGAAACGTGCGCCGACAACAAAACTACAGTACTCTATCAAAGATATAACTCAAGTCACGCCCCAAATTGTGATATTGTTCGTGTGACATCATCAGTATAATTTCTTCGATTTATCATCAGAGCTACACGGTTTTTGATCGTTTCAGATTTAGTGAACTGAATGATCAATATCAGCGTCGCTATTTGATGAAGTTTGGAAGATCTTCACGAGAAATGCTGATGCCCTATTTGAATTTCAAATTCCAATGTTTTCCATCTTTCACGGTCTCGTAACGAGACGAGCAGCTAACATAGGCGCTTTTAGGCATCTATCTATGCAAATCTTTCGCGACACAGAACAGAGCGCTCCAATCAAACGTGTTGCAAAACATGCGCGTTCATTTCTCAGAGCAATATAGTCATCAGAACAGACATCGTGCGGTGGCTTCCGTGCTTCGACTGTGCAACAACGCAAACGAATTCTGTAATTCTGCGTTGAGTGTTTATGTATTTTTTCACTAAAGCGGGCTTCCTTTTGCGTACTTTGAGAACAAGCACGGAGAAACCAAGCATTATTAATGTCGAAATGAAATCAAGTAATTATGATTATTTCGAGAACTATAGAAAAAAAAGAAAATATTGTTAAAAAAACAGACTTTTGAGACTCAAGAGCCTGTTTTTGTTCAACGGGTTCAACATTCAACATTTCTGTACATAGACGGGTTTGTGAGACTATGTTAACCGGAATCTACAGAAAGATGGTGGAATAATGCAACCAATGGTATTACGGAGATATGAAGTTATATTGACAGAATTTTATCTAGTCGTAGATCTAACGGTTTCCACTATGTTTCATGACGCTCATAAACGCCAACGTTGGAAACTCAGAATATTGCTCTACGTAAATCTGTTCATTTTCCCAATCTTCGATGCTAAGGTCTAGAAATTAATAATTTCTCCTTAGGGTGAACTTTTCGAGAGTAGAATTTAGTAACACTTATGTATTTTGATGTTTTTTTAACTCACTGCGATATTCTGAAGAAATTTTTCATAAAGAAAAAAGTTGAATAAGCTCTCACGTGTTCCATAATAAACGGATAACAATACACGCATCTCTCACTGAACCGAATTACAATACGCACATCCTACAATAATAGGCTAACAATACAAGTTTTCCCTTCAGTTTCAGGTTTCCAAAGACAAATTACGCACAATACAAAGCTTGCCCTTGCATTGACGACACACTCTTGCATTGGCGTACGTTTAGTTATCTTTATACAGCGGCGCAGTATCTGGCATCGGGCCGAGTAGTTATTTGTGCGCAATTACCCCAGACATGAGGGGTAATTTTGGGGCTTAGAGTTCACTGGAGGTCGTCGTGCCCGTTGCTGTGACTCGTTATTTGTGATGAGATACTGACCGAATGTTTACTGGCAGAATGTTTGTGATGAGATACTGACCGAATGTTTACTGGCAGAATGTTTGTGATGAGATACTGACCGAATGTTTACTGACAGAATGTTTGTGATGAGATACTGACCGAATGTTTACTGACAGAATGTTTGTGATGAGGTACTGATCGAATATTTACTGAAAGAATATTTGTGCTGGAGTACTGACTGAATATTTGTGATGGAGTAGTGGCCAAATATTCCTGATAGAGAACTTACCGAAAATTTGCGATGATGTACTGACGAAAAATAAACTCACAGCACCGCAGCACGACAGCCGGCAACAACACAAACGGTCGCCAGAACACACACGCACACGCACACACGCACACACACACACCACACACACTACACGCACACAACGCTCGTATGAGAGCACCACACAACAGGTCGCGTCCTCACACGGCTGCGTGCCGTGCGCGCACGTACGGCAACGCGCACATTGCGTGTTCGGTTACGTGCAAACCGCGCAGGCAGTTGAGGCACGTGCATTCTGCGTGCCCGGGCGCAACCTTTCTCTCACGTGCCTGAACGAGTTGTAGCAAAATGGTTGCGTTACCACCACAGACAGGTTGCGTTACCACCACAGGCAGGTTGTGTTACCACCACAGGCAGGTTGTGTTACCACCACAGGCAGGTTGTGTTACCACCACAGACAGGTTGCGTTACCACCACAGGCAGGTTGTGTGACCACCACAGGCAGGTTGCGTTACCACCACAGGCAGGCTGCGTTACCACCACAGGCAGATTGCGTTACCACCACAGGCAGGTTGCGTTACCACCACAGGCAGGTTGCGTTACCACCACAGGCAGGTTGCGTTACCACCACAGGCAGGCTGCGTTACACCACAGGCAGGTTGCGTTACCACCACAGGCAAGTTGCATTACCACCACAGGCAGGTTGCGTTACCCCCACAGGCAGGTTGTGTTACCACCACAGGCAGGTTGTGTTACCACCACAGGCAGGTTGCGTTACCACCATAGGCAGGTTGCGTTACCACCACAGGCAGGTTGCGTCACCACCACAAGCAGGTTGTGTTACCACCACAGGCAGGTTGCGTTACCACCACAGGCAGGTTGCGTTACCACCACAGGCAGGCTGCGTTACCACCACAGGCAGGCTGCGTTACCACCACAGGCAGGTTGTGTTACCACCACAGGCAGGTTGCGTTACCACCACAGGCAGGTTGCGTTATCACCACAGGCAGGTTGGAATACCACCACGGTTGCACAACGCTGACGCAGGGATGATGTCAGCCACAGTAGACTGTGATGTGAGCACGGGGTGAAAGGTCTTCTGCTAGTCGGGGCAGGGCTTAGGAGACATCGCTCACTTGTGTGCAGGAAACAATTGTGTTGTGTTGACGATGTGTCCTGGGCACAACTGATTTGTTAACGTTGTGTCTGTGACACAACTGATGTGTTAACGCTGTGTCTTGTGAATTACAACACTGAATGGTACAGTACAGCTGTATGAACTCCGTGTGGTATATCAGAAGTGTAAGAAGTTAAGATTCAATTTCCAGCTAAAATCACAGAGCTTCGGAACTACTTTCTTCATCTCATTTGTTTATATTAGAGTTCATGGAAAATAAAAATCTCACAACCATATAGGAAGGACATTTCTACTTTAGGCTACCTCTCTATGAATAATTTGCCCGACGCACTGTGGACGGTTGAACATTAGCGGTCACCGAAGTTGTTGAACGCTGGATGGTTGCTTTGAGCTACGCCCGTAGAATTGATCATAAAACAACCCATACACAATACACAAGATCTTGCTCTTTAAAATAACGTGCTTCGCTGTGTATAAATGCAACTATGGTTGTTATGGTCTACGCGCGTTGAACTGATCACAAATCAACTCAAACACAATACACAACATCTTGCTCTTTAAAATAACGCGCTCCGCTGTGTAGAAATGCAACTAAGACGAGAATTTTAATGTTCTCGAGGTGATGAGGAAACTACCTGCGCTCGTTGCCTAACGCACTTCAGGTATAGGCAAGAAGCGTTTTGAAATCCTAGCGTAATCTCGACGGAGAAATATGACTCGCGTTTGCGTGTTGGGTGCCGTGATGCAAATGATTCTTCGCTGCTTATAATTAAAAGTGGAAGCTCAAAATGATGTTTGTGATTCTAATAAGGTTTTTTGAAGCCAGAAATAAGCTGAAATTAGTTGGCCACTTCTGAAATAATTGTTGTGTGTTGCTAGTGTACCTTGATTGGTTATGCAGGGAATCTTAAAAGTTAATTGAATAATATTTTAGGTGCTCATTTCATGTTTTGTAAGGGCATTAAAATTTCAGGAAATGAGGAATTACGTTTCTACATTTTAAATATACGTGTTAGAGACCTTCATTTTAGGACTCACTTGACAGCTCCATGCAGGAATGGTGCACTGATCGAATGAAATATGTCATCAATATCCTTTAAAATGTTCTAACATTCTAATATCGATGTTGTTCCTGTGAATTTAACGAAAAACTAACGAATGGTCTGTAAACAGGGGAATTACTCTTCCTTTAATTCGCCCGTGAAAATAATTTCTTCTATTTGAATTCATTCGTTAAATCAAACGGACACTTCATGAAAACTAAACTTCCACTCATGAGAATGTAAATCTGAAAATTAATACGACGTTACGTAAAACGAACAACGATGCCACATTTGCTGTGCCCAATAGAAATATTTCCCATGACTATGAGCCTCTGCTTCAAACAACTGCTAATTGCACCATCCTTGCGTCAAGACCACTGCGCAATTAAGACCTTTTCTAAAATTATTGCACACTAGAGCGGCCTTCACGAGGGGTACGCTGAATAAACTGGAGAGATTACCTCACCTTCATCCTCTCACCCGAATTTCATCGCGTCCAGATGATGAAGCCAAAGCCTGTCTGTCTTGTAGCAGAAGATTGCAAGACTTCGGAGAGAGAGAAAGGCGTCCACTCAAACAGGGATGTCGCCACACAGAAAAAGAATTCAACTGGAGCGAAATGCGCCTCTTGAAAGGGAAGGTGTTCTTGCCAAGGAAATATCTTCCTCCGGCAAGCGCGAACTTTTATTCCGTAGTTTTCTTGCCCGAAAGAGGCGATCGAACCGACTTTTAAGGTAGGGCACTTTGGCGCAGCTGCACCTGTTGGTTGATGGGGTATTTCGTGGCAGGAAAATGAGTTGTAAAACCGGATTTTTGTAGTCTTGGGTTTTCGAGCATGCTTGTGTCATGTGCTAAGGCAAGGATATAAACGAATGAGCTTCGGTAATTTCCCAAGAATTCAATAGCGTGAAGTTATAGGAAAATGTCTCCATGAAGCAGAAATATCTTCGTTTGTGGGACGTGTTGGATTTAACGGCCCAACATGGATCGTAAAAAATGCGTGGGCGCATGACCGATAGGAACTACTTTCATTTTTCCCGTGCGTGAAGTGCACGAAAAAGTTTTCACAAAGTCGAATTATGTGTGAGAATATACCGCTAGGAGCACTAACGATTTGGCGATGGAAATAGATGTTGTAGTTTATAGTAAATAATTCGAGAAGGAATAATACAAATGTATCGGATCCCATGCGCACATGACACTCTGATTTTGCGGGCAGTTCAGGATATAAATTTGAGATTTAGTCAGGCAAACGAAGCTTTTTTTTGCAGATGGTCGGGTAGGAATGATGTTCTCAGTTAATTTTTATTATTCAGAATTTCTCGCATTCATGTCAACAATGGCGCGTGTTGAGGTTGACTATAATTTAGATTATTTTTATTACATGCATCACTATTTCTTGGTGCTTATTCTACTACTAAAATTTGTAGTTTTTTTATCTGTTTGATAGTACGCACACCTCTGGTGTCAAGAATATGTTTCAAATATGTGAACAACCCTAGAAAAAGTTAACAAATCGCACAGCACGAATCAGAAAACGGAGTGGGCGAGGTGACACGGTCATAACATGAAAATGTTTGCCCTCTCCGCTGTCGCCAGATCAAAAAAGAAATTCGAGCTCATGGCCGAAGCAAAAAAAAAGGAAACGTCGCTGGCAAACGCGCGGGAGAGAGCGGGAGGACACCGTCCTGGTGAGAGTGGCTGAGTGAGAGCTGTGAATGGATTGAGGTCGGTGAGAGCGGGCCCTGGCGGGGAAGAGGGAGGGCGAGAAGAGGAGGTATTGGATAGGGAGAGCTAGAGGTATTGGATAGGGAGAGTAGGAGGTATTGGATAGGGAGAACAGGAGGTATATGGTAGGGAGAGTAGGAGGTATTGGATAGGGAGAAGAGAAGGTATTGGATAGGGAGAGTAGGAGGTATTGGATAGGGAGAAGAGAAGGTATTGGATAGGGAGAAGAGGAGGTATTGGATAGGGAGAAGAGAAGGTATTGGATAGGGAGAAGAGGAGGTATTGGATAGGGAGAAGAGAAGGTATTGGATAGGTAAAAGTGGAGGTATTTGGTAGGGAGAGTAGGAGGTATTGGATAGGGAGAAGAGAAGGTATTGGATAGGGAGAAGAGGAGGTATTGGATAGGGAGAAGAGGAGGTATTGGATAGGGAGAAGAGGAGGTATTGGATAGGGAGAAGAGAAGGTATTGGATAGGGAGAAGAGAAGGTATTGGATAGGGAGAAGAGAAGGTATTGGATAGGGAGAAGAGAAGGTATTGGATAGGTAAAAGTGGAGGTATTTGGTAGGGAGGGTAGGAGGTATTGGATAGGGAGAAGAGAAGGTATTGGATAGGGAGAAGAGGAGGTATTGGATAGGGAGAAGAGGAGGTATTGGATAGGGAGAAGAGGAGGTATTGGATAGGGAGAAGAGGAGGTATTGGATAGGGAGAAGAGGAGGTATTGGATAGGGAGAAGAGGAGGTATTGGATAGGGAGAAGAGGAGGTATTGGATAGTGAGAAGAGGAGGTATTGGATAGGGAGAAGAGGAGGTATTGGATAGGGAGAAGAGGAGGTATTGGATAGGGAGAAGAGGAGGTATTTGGTAGGGAGAAGAGGAGGTATTGAATAGGGAGAAGAGGAGGTATTGGATAGGGAGAAGAGGAGGTATTGGATAGGGAGAAGAGGAGGTATTGGATAGGGAGAAGAGGAGGTATTGGATAGGGAGAAGAGGAGGTATTGGATAGGGAGAAGAGGAGGTATTGGATAGGGAGAAGAGGAGGTATTTGGTAGGGAGAAGAGGAGGTATTGGATCGGGAGAAGAGGAGGTATTTGGTAGGGAGAAGAGGAGGTATTGGATCGGGAGAAGAGGAGGTATTTGGTAGGGAGAAGAGGAGGTATTGGATCGGGAGAAGAGGAGGTATTTGGTAGGGAGAGTAGCAGAAAAACATACAGCGATATCTGTGAGGAAAGATCGAATATTAGCGCTCGATAAAAATTTGGCAAAAAACGTAGTTCAGGAAGAGCGGTCTCTCTCTCCCCCCTCCTGAGATGCGCCGAAGGGGGTCATCCTTCAGCTCATCTTGGGATCCTTGCGGTCCTAGGGGAGGATGTGGGGTGCCTGACTGCGCTCAGGGGCTGTGTGCTGAAAGCATTTGTCCTCGTCTGTGTGCGTGTAAAAAGTATCGTTTTTCGTGCTACCCACGACCCAGTCAAACTTTTTCACCGGGTCACGCATGTTTTTCGCGACCCAAGTAATTAAATCGCTTAGGCGGCGAAAAACATGCATGCAGGCAGCGAAAAAGTTGGACTGGGTACTGAATCTGCGACACTTGTTGCTGAAGTCTGTTTAAGACTCAGATTTGTGGATATGTTGGTCTCATCTTTCATTCTTCTCTTTCATGTCTCATGAAAATCACTGACGCACCGTGCAACCGATTTCTATGTATTTTGTTCGGGTTTCACCGTGTGGTCTCATGGACGTGTGATCGTCTGCTTTTGCCTGCGAGCTGAGCTTACTAAGATACTCGAATAGTGTGCTTCTGTGTGACGCTTAAACTTATATTCACTGATTTCTTACGGGATAATCATTTAACTGAAAGGATACAGTGATTGAACCTTCAGTAAATAAATAATTAAATAAAATATAGATATGAATGTGCTTTTTTGTGACGCTTAAACTTATATTCACTGATTTCTTACGGGATAATCATTTAACTGAGAGGAAACAGTGATTGAACCTTCAGTAAATAAACAATTAAATAGAATAAAGAGAAGAATACAAGTGAGAGCAGCAAAGGCAGGATAGGAAGAGGCTGCGGTGAGAGTTGCAAGGAAAGTTGGGAGAGTTGGGGATGTGTTGCGAAGGGAGAGGAGACGAGGGACGGACGTGGGGAAAGCGGGGATCTGCGTAAGAGACAGTATGCATAAACTTCATAGGAAATTATATATATATTAAATTAATAACGACGCGTACGTACTGCCAGCATATTTGAGGAATTCGTTATTTTTCACGGCCGTCTTTTTTGCAGTCATTAACTTAAACCAACTAATTCACTCAGCGCAATAAATGAAAACCCTAAAACTAAACCGACATGCATGTTGCTACGTGAATTCCCCTATTTTACAACAAATTAATCCCATGACTCAGTTTCAGTCAACACAATCAGTTCAAAACTCGCCCACAGTCAAAATTTGAAGCACGTCACTCAGTCGCTCAGCATTTCAAACGCAGTGGGTCACATTCAACATTCTAATTGCACAACTCAGTCATTAGATATTTTAAAGGACTCAGTGACACCCAACGTTTGGGTTGTGAAATTCTGTGACAGTCTTCACAATCGCTTTGTCGCACCATAGCGGCGCTGCGCCACAAGCCAATGCGCCACAAGCCAATGCGCCACAACCCAATGCGCCACAAAACCAATGCGCCACAAATTTTCGCCATACACGTGTCCTAAACAAGCGCAATTCGCTCCTTCGTGAGACCGTACAAACGCACGCACGCTAGCATGGGATGCAGCGCAGGAAGTTTGGAAATTTGACATACCCTTTTGGCGGCGGTGTGGTGGGGCGCCTCGTGCAGCGTGGTGTTGCTTAACTGCGCTGGTCGGTGTGTGGTGATGTGGTGTGTGGTGATGTGTTGTGTGGTGATGTGGTGTGTGGTGATGTGGTGTGTGGTGATGTGGTGTGTGGTGATGTGTTGTGTGGTGATGTGGTGTGTGGTGATGTGGTGTGTGGTGCGGTGGTGTGGTCTGGTGTGGGTGGTGATGTATTGTGTGGTGATGTATTGTGTGGTACGGTGGTGTTGGTGTGGTGGTGCGGTGAGTGTGGTGTGGTGGTGTGGTGATGTGTGGTGGTGCAGCAATGTGAGGGCCCGAGCTGAGAGTTAGGTAGGCTTCTTTTTGGTGAAATTAAATGCTTTTATTATGTTGAGAACCATCTTTTTTAGCTCACTGCTGTCCTGTTTTTTCAGCATCAACTACTTTCTTCTTCAACTTTATTTCATGAACTTCAATCTTGTTTCATAAACTTTTTTCTTATCTTACTGTTTCTATGCCCTTCCTGCATAGATTCCGCGTTCCCTTAACTCCATACTAAATGATACCGTCTTCCTTCCTCTCTTTGGATCGCCTTTGTGGCGGTTAGGGAGGCTTAAACTAACTAATAACCTAATCTAATCTACTTGAGAGTGCCGTGCTGCACGCAGTAGACTTTGTACTGTGTTTGTGCGCTATTGCGTGCAGTACTCAGTGTGTACACTACTGCGTGCAGAACTCATTGTGTACACTACTGTGTGCAGTACTCAGTGTATACACTACTGCGTGAAGTACTCAGTGTGTACACTACTGCGCGCAGTACTCAGTGTGTACACTACTGCGTGCAGTACTCAGTGTGTACGCTACTGCGTGCAGTACTCAGTGTGTACACTACTGCGTGCAGTACTCAGTGTGTACACTACTGCGTGCAGTACTCAGTGTGTACACTACTGCGTGCAGTACTCAGTGTGTACACTACTGCGCGCAGTACTCAGTGTGTACACTACTGCGTGCAGTACTCAGTGTGTACACCACTGCGTGCAGTACTCAATGTGTACACTACTGCGTGCAGTACTCAGTGTGTACACTACTGCGTGCAGTATTCAGTGTGTACACTACTACGTACAGTACCCAGTGTGTACACTACTGCGTGCAGTACTCAGTGTGTACACTACTGCGCGCAGTACTCAGTGTGTACACTACTACTTGCAATACTCAGTGTGTACACTACTACGTGCAGTACTTAGTGTGTACACTACTACGTACAGTACTCAGTGTGTACACTACTACGTGCAGTACGTTGCCCAAAAAAGAGTCATCAAAACTTGTCACAGAAGTCTGTTGTGGGTTTGGATTTGAGGTTGGGTAAGCTTCATCTTTTATTCTTCACCTCTCAATGTGTCGCTGTTTTGGGAGAGGCCGGCGTGTCCTGCAGCCGACTTCTTGCGTGAAAGTATGCGTCTTTGTCCTTTATTCTCATTGCATTCTATCATCTCATCCAGATGCGTAAGGTTTCATATGCCAGTGTAAAGGGCTGGGCTATATGACAGAAATGTTGTACCCTTGTGTTACTTCTAAATGTGGAAAGAAAATTAACATACAAATATTAAACGCGCTGATGAAACGCCAGTGAAGCGTTTTCGGTGGTAAAGCCCCATACTCAACAATAACACTATTGCTGAGACCTATACCAGAACTAGCACACAACTTAGCAAACGTGCTGCTATTGCTAGTCACCTCGACTAGCACACAACCTTGCTGCACTCGCAGGCAGGTAACCGCGGTCTCTCCACAAGGTTAGCAGAGTGTAACCTTGTCGGCACTCGCGGAGTACTCGATCGTGACAACCTTGATCTCGTGAGCGCAACTTGCGGTCGGTCGCGAAGTCGGTGGAGCCTGGCCACGGTAGATGAAACAAGGTAGGGTCAAACCAGGCTTTTTTCGTCGACCGTGTGGTAACGCTGACGTCATGGCAACGAACCAATAGCAGCACTCGTATTGCATCTGGCATCACTGATAGCCCGAATCCGGCACCACTATTGGCCTAACGACATGTCGCAATGGTGACGTCATAAAGTTTATTTGAAATGAAGCCATTCGATTGGCCAGCCGAACAAGAGGAGGTGTATTTTTCCCCATAAAAATGACTCTACCTTGTTTCCTCAGCCGAGCTTCTGGCCCACCCGGTACAAAAGCCTTTAGCCAACGCGAGCGTGGATCAGGTCTCCACACAGCTCAGGGACCAGTCACTGTCCTAACAAACTTCATGCGCACTTTGTGGAGGAAGCTGAAGCCGAAGTGAACACGTGATCAGAAACTCCCGGACCTCGCAGACGTGACTAAGAAGCACAATTTATTGTCCCGGATTTCAGATTCTCGGCGAATGGATAGTCAACACTTTCTCACATTCGCGTCTCGAGGCTATATTTTTCTATGTATTATAACGTTAGCTATAACGTTTGCGTAGATCAGGAGCTTCAGCTACTAGATCGTGTATAGAATTTGACAAGCATATCGTGTATAAATTTAACAAGCATATCGTGTATGAATTTAACAATCAAATTGTGTATAAATTTAAGTAGCACTTCGTGAGTACTCGAGCTGCCAGAAATCTACCAGAGACAGATGTAGCAGATGGGTTTGACCACGGAAAAGTTTGCGGTCCCACAAACTGATATGCAAGACAGTTTAAAAACCGCAGTAATTGTAAAAAGTAAATATCTATTCAATACAACATTATAAACCACAGAACAGGTAAACAAGCGCAGCAACCAGCCCGAAAGACTAGAACCAAAAGTAAGGCAATTTTGAGTTGAGTTTCCATGGTCAAAATCCCTGAACCACAGACAAAACCTCAACCACTGAAAAAACCACAACCACAGGACAAAATTACAACCACTGAAAAAACCACAACCACAGGAAAAAATCACAACCACTGGAAAAACCACAACCACAGACAAAACCACATCCATATCCATGGAAAAATATGAAATGCCGGACTAGGATGCACCATTCCCAAGCATCCTTAAACCATCCTGTTTAGGATACGAGACTGGCGAGCTCAACAAAGAAGGATGATAAATTCAAAGTAGAACGGCACAAACTTTATTGCGGAAGATCGACATATTTAAGTCACTGCAATGAATATCCGATCGAGGAAAACAACTTTTTAATCTACAATGGACAGGTGAAAAAATATGAAGGAAAGTAATAAGTTAAACATTAATATACGTAATAGGTAAGCAAAGAATCATATTCAAGATATTACAATAGATATAAAATAAACGATCGAGGAAAAACTTTTCAATGTATAAAGTGAAATGGGAAAATATGTAGAAAAAATAATAATTTACGCAAAATTAAAATACGGAAAAGATAAGCGAAAACAAATTTAGTGTAAAAATATAGACAGTAAGAGCACGTACCACAGCTGAACGCAAGAACGCTACACCTGCGTTCACTGAGCGCACGCGGGCCGGTCAACTTGAGCAGCGGCTGGCAGCTCCGACACCGCAGCTTTACGCTAAAAAATCCCCCGAAAAAAAACTCAAGAAATAAAAATTGCCTGGAATTTCCGGTTCTCCTGACGTCATTCCAGCGCACATGTAGGTGTTGCAGTGTGCGTCTGAACATACATGTAGGTGTTGCAATGTGTACATCATACTTGTGTGTGTTGTATTGTACGTCTCAACAAATATGTAGGTGTTCCGATGTGTACATCGTACATGTGGGTGTTGCACTGTATGTATATTACCGTATACTGCTATAATATATACTACAGCGCACATGTTACAGCGCACATGTAGGTGTTGCCGTGTGCGTCTGAACATACATGTAGGTGATGCAATGCGTACCACATCGTACACGTGAGTTTGCAGTGTATGTTTACTACCGTATACAGCTCCCTACAGTATATACCACATCGTTCATGTGGGTGTTGCAGTGTAGGTATACTACAGTATTCTGCTATAATATGTACCACATCGTTCATGTGGGTGCTGCAGTGTTTGCTCCAGCACACATATACTTGGTCATTTCCCATCATAAATATTCCAACGTTACCTAAATATCTATTGAGAAATGTTTCAGACAACGACAGAGAAAAATATATTTAAGTTCTTGGAAATTAATTTCTTCATTCTAATATCAGTATCAATGGCGTTGTTTAGCGCGGCAATTTGTTTGTCCGTAATTTCCTTATTCAATTGATCTTAAAAACGCTTGTTTGTTTTTTAGCATCGGGGCATGTTTCAATGTATCGGTTTTTGGGCACAGATAACTTGCTTTTGTTTTTGTTTACATGTGTTTCTTTGTTTACTTTATTTATTATACTTAGTTTAATTGACAGATTATGATGCTGTAATCACACCAACTTAATTAACATGGTTTAAATTTTTAATTTTATACGAGGATTACTGGATAATCATCTAATCTCACCTAGTAATTTTTTTTCAATATTTATTTCAAATCATGCGAGATAATTGCTGCATGACCACTTTCTAATCCCGCCCAGCAAACCCTTTTCATTTGCTAATTTAAATGAAACCTAAAAAATAAGTTAAAGACTACAGCTCCTGCTCGCCTGCCTTCATTCGCACAGCAGACCGCTAGCTGCGCTGCAAGCAAACTCTCACGTTCGCAAACCACTATTTTCCTTTACAAGTCTGTGAGAAAATATATATTTTTTTGTGTAGTTTTCCTCCCGTGAGGGTGACATTTAACAGCCCGTTACCCGTTATTCTGACCGTGCCGCTCCCGTTCTGACGCCCGTTACGCGATCGCGGGCTCCCGTTGCCGATGATACTGCAGGGAACGTGCGTTGCCTCAAGTGGAAGCAAGATTCCTCATTAGGAGTACATATATCTTTTCATGGTAACATCTACACAACTCCATTTATTACCAAAATATGCCTTACTAATCTAATTTTCTTCTTAATCTTCGATTCACCATTGTGGTGAAAATAAGGCCGCTGTATTTGTTTGGTTTAAATCAAAGTTATTCTGAATGATATCCATTTCTACGTGAATCAGAGCGATGCTCCAAATTTCAGGGTGAATTGTTCAGTGAAGAATTGTTTGGTGTTCTTTAGTGACCGATTTTTCCTTTATATTTCGTGCTATTATGTGTAAAAGCTCTTCACGGGGATCTGACGTTTCATGAATAAAGTGATAAGGAGACTCGTTATTCAAGAAAAACACTCATTGACAAATCTGAAGTGATGATTTACCGGACCAAAAATAACTGTGAATCAAATTCAATTTCCTTAGCGTCCATCTCAAAAATTGACGATGATGGACGAAAGCAAAATAGGGCTGTAATATTGGTTGAAATCCCGCACACTAGAATTAATTATAAGACAAGCATACCAATAAATTACGCTCATGATCGAACTGAGAATCATTACTCTCTAAAGCAAATTCAGAAAGGCGTAAATAGGTTACAAGTAACAAGTATTTAATAAGAGTATAGCAGTTTCACTAATGCAACAACACGAATGCGACAGTCCAAGTATCACAATTTCACTAATGCAACAACACGAATGCGACAGTCCAAGTGCGCATTGGCGTAACACGGAGATATGAACTTGATTGTTTTCAGCAAACAAAAAGTTTGATTTCTGGGAACCTACATTTTCTCTTGCGTGTAAATCGAAAAATGAGATCTGTATTGAATTTAGCATTATATTCATGACATTTTACATTTAGTTAACGACAATTTACACGTCACTGCTCGATATTCGCTATAACCGTTGCCTTTTTCATCTTTTGTCTCACGAATACATGAGCAGTTCTCACCGAAAATTTACGAAAACAACTTTTGGAAAGTTTTCTCAACATCGCTACGCAGCGGTGACCTACGGTTACATTTAGATCTTTACCAGCAAGATCTTCGGACGCTAAAATCAAAACCTCTGTTATCAGAAACAACTTACCTTATCATTTTCAAAGCTATCTTAGCCGCTTGCGTAGTTTTAAGCTTCAAATCAAATCCTTTTCGTTGTCTCAAAAAATTTCTCGGGAAATGTGTTCTCCAAATATATCTCGAAATTATTTTAGTTACTTCTATAACCGTAGGCATTGATGCGAGAACTGTGGATCTGCTGTATCTAGTGCGAACTATCAGTCTCTAACGCTATCATTACACTTCATGACATCCTATTTGGGTGTAGGAACAGACTTTTTCCTCGCTGTTGTCCTTGCGCGACGTGCAACCTTGAAGCCTCGAATTATTTGTACGTTTTATTTATTTCTCTCGAACCTTCAGAAGTCGCGTCGTCTTTTTTCAGGCGAGTGGAGTTTCCCCAGCACTCGCACGTGCTCCATTTTGTACCAGGGCTCCTGGAGTGGGCATTTTCTGCCCAAAGCATCAAATTTGAGGCATTTTCCTGGATGAGGCATTTATCTGGATCAGGTATTTTCTGCCCAGAGAGTCAAATCTGAAAAATTTTCTGCTCCAAAACGTCAAATCTGAGGCATTTTTCTGGAACAGGCAATTTTCTGGTCCATAAGCATTTAGCCAGAAGGCATCTGGCCAAACGGCATTTTAAACTCAACATTTTTATAGTCAAAAACCTCAAATTCTATAATGTCTAATAAAATTTGGCTTTGAAAAAAGTGGTTAGTCTTAAAAGCTCTGACGTTGAGTGGTCGCGAGAAGCATTAAGGCTTTATGTAAATTTTTCGTTGTAAAATTAGCTCGAAAATTCGTGTTGGAAAAGAGGCCCATCTGGTAACCCTGTTTCGTACACGCACGTTGAGTGCTGCACGGAGTTCATTAATGCCGGATTAGTTTACCAAAATACATTTCTGGTACAGCCTTTAATAATTTTTTACCACGATTGGTGTTAATATTCTGAAGAGTTTAGGTTCAGCTGTATGAGCTCTATAGATGTTATTGCTTATTAAGATGAAATAAAAAATTAACTACAATGTTTTCAGCTTAGTCTTATTTCCAATAGCCAGTAATGTAAAGTTCAACTCTCCAAATTTTGACAACTTTCGATTGTACGAAGTGTAAGCCGAACAAAATATAAAAAAACGAATAATAAACATAGAGAATACAATGTTTCCATTTTCGTTTCCCCTTCCAGCTTCTTGACTCTTTCAACTCAATAAACATTGATTTTTTATCCTACATTTTACATAGTTACTTCTCTTCTCGGAGGGTTTTGAGGTCCAAATTTAGAACATAGTAATATAAAAGAAGTTAATACCAAACAACGGAGACATCCGATGCCGAAAGTAGGTGTGCGAGGTCTCACTTTTTGCAAAGGCGCAATCAAACAGGAGACCAAACGGCCACCAAGGTGTGCTGTATATTTTTAGCATCAGTTGGGTCGTGACTGCCGTGCTCTGTTCGTCCTGATGCTTTCATTCATGTTCCCTTCATTCCGCCACGTTCACGCCGCCGTTACACACCATTCAGCGCATTCATTCATCCGTGTCCACAACTTCATTCATGAAGCCACTCCCACCGAGTGCAAGCCAGCTGAATAGTTTCCGATCCCGTTTACCTGCCCGACGCGCAGGCATGGAATCTCTTTGGTAGAAGAGAGAGTTGTGTGCTCCATGTCATCGCCCCCGTTTAATTTGCTACTGAATAAGAATCAGCTAATTCATTCTCACTGAGTAAAATGGCTTGCAAGCTGCATATTGTGAGGAGGTGGTAAAGTAAGGTATGTGAATGAAATAATGAGTATTTTTACTTGCCATAATCCAAATTGTGCATCGAATAACCTGATTGACTTTGTTTACTCTTCGCGGCCTTACAGGCGTACAACAAAAAGAAAATTTACCAAAATCTTCATTGATGTGTTTTTACGATGATATTACTGTGGGAGTTTTATTATTGCGTGTGAAGTAGAGCAGCAGTACATGAACTGGGATTTCCCTTTCGATGTCAGTTAACGGACATATTTTTTGGACTGCTTTATTTATGCCCTTGCAGCCAAAAGGCATAAGCCACCATGGGCCTCTTCCACCCACCCTCTAATGGCCAAGAAGAGGTGGGGAGCGGAGGACATTCCAGGCCACTCTATTTAGAATAGGTAGCGTATCTCACGTGCTTTATATGAGTATGCGTCCCATAAGACAAGGTCAACAGCCTTCAGCAACCCGTGTTTTTTATGCATTCAATTCTTAGGACCAGCCTCCAGTTTCCAGGGAGTGGATGCTGGGTGCTAAGGACCAGCCTCCAGTTTCCAGGGAGTGGATGCTGGGTGCTAAGGACCAGCCTCCAGTTTCCAGGGAGTGGATGCTGGGTGCTAAGGACCAGCCTCCAGTTTCCAGGGAGTGGATGCTGGGTGCTAAAGACCAGCCTCCAGTTTCCTGGGAGTGGATGCTGGGTGCTAAGGACCAGCCTCCAGTTTCCAGGGAGTGGATACTGGGTGCTAAAGACCAGCCTCCAGTTTCCGGGAGTGGATGCTGGGTGCTAAGGACCAGCCTCCAGTTTCCAGGGAGTGGATGCTGGGTGCTAAAGACCAGCCTCCAGTTTCCTGGGAGTGGATGCTGGGTGCTAAGGACCAGCCTCCAGTTTCCAAGGAATGGATGCTGGGTGCTAAGGACCAGCCTCCAGTTTCCAGGGAGTGGATACTGGGTGCTAAAGACCAGCCTCCAGTTTCCAGGAGTGGATGCTGGGTGCTAAGGACCAGCCTCCAGTTTCCAGGGAGTGGATGCTGGGTGCTAAAGACCAGCCTCCAGTTTCCTGGGAGTGGATGCTGGGTGCTAAGGACCAGCCTCCAGTTTCCAAGGAGTGGATGCTGGGTGCTAAGGACCAGCCTCCAGTTTCCAGGGGCTGGATTGCTCCTCTTGATCATAAGATGCATTTTTTTAACCTACGACATAGAGATTTAGACGTTTATTGCACTTAAAATATTACACTAAAGTATTGATGTAAAATACAATGACTATAAAACAGAGTGAAAAAACTTTTTGCTTGGCAGCCTTCTCTCAGCTTTAGGCTATAAAGACAATCCATATCCACAAAAAATAATTTCCGTCACAACTCACTGCATATAACTAATCTACAGCAATGTTCCAGCGAAAGCCAAAGAATTTATAAACTAGAGCTCTCACAAAAACTTCGCCCAGTTCACACTGAATAAGAAACAGTGGGATTATTTGCGACCAATTGGGATTATTCATAGTTCACAAAGAAACAGTTATACAGTGAGTTATATTTCATATGGTAAGACGGTTATGAATTAAAAATAAAACACTTCGGAAGACTTCCGACATCTTCTCAATTCACAGCCCCCTCAGGGAGATCAACTATTGTAGCTACGAGAATTGGTGCTCTCTGGGGGAAATTGTGAGGTCCTATGCTGAAGGTTACGCTGGCCTTAATTTTTCTGGAATAACCCTCAAGGGATTCAATAGTTGTACCTATGGAAATTAGAGCTACTGTAGAGAAAATGTCAGGTCCCGAGCTAAAGGTTAGATGCATCTTCTTTTTGCTGACCTAGAATAGCGTTTTTGTTTTGTTCTGTAACATATATTTTGGTTCACTACAGCCCCTCATCAGCTGCTATTACCTTCTTCTTCAACTTTTGTGTTTTTTTTTGCATGTTTCACATAGTTCATAACCATAACGTATTTTGAATTTGGACCATTTTTGTTGAAAATAATAAAATCCTTACTCCAACCCCTGAACTCAAGCAAACAACACCACTGTCAGACCACACCAGCAAAGAAACAAACACCAGTGTTCTCTATTCGCATGGCTGTCGACGGCGGCGAACTAAAAATATTTCCGCTGATATTTTTAAAGTCGGAACGTCCGATGCCGAGACAGATCTAGATTGGTCATGTTGCTCTATTAATAAAGCGTCTCCTAGGAGTTCCAAGCTGTGCTCTATATACTTCCCAGCAGCCGCTAGCGCGCTATACTTAGCTGCTCGCCACTGCTTATTTTTAGCGCTGCCAAGGCTTCTTGCGAGCTAATATCAGCGTTATAGCGCTTCCGCAACGCGGTAAGGTGTTTGTGCTGAGCTGGGCGTGTAAATGCGGGGTTTGGCTTCGGTGTTTGTATCTAACCGAACTTGTAAGTTTGTTGCTCGATATGGTTGTTGCATTTAAACGACTTTCCTGAGAGTTCGGCCCGGAAGATGTCATCTGAAATGCTCATAATGTCTTTTGGCTAAAATATTTATGAATGCGATGAAGATTTGTAAAGCTACTGGAAAGTTCACGTGCGCGGGAGAGGAGTTTTTTGACGACTGCTCATATTTCGGTTGGTATTTTTTGTGATAAACGTAAGCAAATTCTAAACAAATTTCATACAATGCTTTAACTTGAAAAAAATTTGCTCGCCAATTCCAACTGCAAAATCAATTTTCCACTCCGTCGTAAAAAATTCTATAAACAAGTGCACTGAGCGCTTCTATCTCACCTTACCCACCAAAAGAAAAATAGCATTAAGAAGTACCTCAGCGGAAAACTAATGGCCGTTTCTCTGAAAGACTTTCGAAGATTGACCAATAAGAGCGAGGTGATGACGCAGGCATGTTTATCATTGCAATATGCAGGAAATTGCTGCAAGCGCCGACGCTGCATTGCGGCCGGAAATACTACCTGTGTAACGGTACGGAGAGAGGGGGTGACACCCCCACGCTCCAACCCCCCCCCCTCCCTCTCGCTTCCCTCCACCCTCTCTAGATCTTCCCTCCTTTCGCTAATCTCATTGCCTACTACGTTTCTCATTGTTTTTTTATCACGTTGGTTGTTTGTTTTATTTTAAGTGGCTTTTTTGCGATCTTTGATCGACTTCTTGGTATATTTTACCCCCTCCTTCCACCCCTGGCCTCCTCCTTCTCTAGATCTTATCTTCTCTCTCCAATTTCTTCTGCTCATTTATCATTGGTTTTTATATCCTGTTTGTTGTTTGTCTTATTTAATTGGTTTTATAGGATTTTGATCATCTACTTCGTGTATTTTACGTCTTTACTCGTCTTCGCTACATTTATTTTTAATTAGTTTTGTTGGGTCCGTTTCTATCTACGAGAGTATATTCTTTACTAGGTTTTCAGATTTATTTCCTGAAAGTTTTTGATCATGCAACGGTCAGTGATATATTTATCCCGATTGGCAGTTGATATTGTTTTCAGAGCTTTTCTTCTCTGTTTCTTTATTTTGAGTAAGTTCATGGCACATCTAGGTAGGTCAGTAGTTAGTGTTCTGCATGCTCGCTTGTCTCTCGAACTTATTGATGTGCAACGCCATTTTCATTTTTGTAGCTCATTTCTAAGTCTCTTCATCGCATGACATTAAGTCACAATCACATCTTGACTCACTCCCTCACTATTATTATTATTAATATTATTATTATTATTATTTTCGACTCACTCCCTCACTATTATTATTATTTTCGGCTCACTCCCTCACTATTATCATTATTTTCGACTTATTCCCTCAACTCACTATCAATTTCACGGCCTTCTGATGCAAAAAAATCACTGTTTTATTTTGCTAATGGAATATTATGAGCATTTTTAATATCTTCACATTGTAATGATTCTTATTCTCTTGTTGCAGGTGGGCAACAGCAAAACGCCAATAGAGCCTTGCATTTTATACTGCCGGTCGTGTGAGTACTTACAGATACGTACGCATATTATTCTTAAGTATATCACTCTGACTGCGGCAGGTAAAACTTAAGTTTAATATTTTACTCAAAATTGTAGTTCGCAATTTTGAAAATAACAAGCGTTAACTGGATCGTACTTTCAATAAGCTTTGATTAGGTATTTATGAATATTGAATTTGTGATTTCAAGACGGTTAGCGGCACTGTGAAAACTCCCTCCGTGTACCACCGGTGGCCCACGTTACAGACAAAGTGTTTAGTGTCGATATGCTGTGGCACATGTACGCTGCAGTCAGGAATGAAAATGTAAACTCAGCAACTTGTTCTCATTGCCTCAATGAATATTTTGTGCTTCGTAAAATTCCGGACTCCGAACATAATCTCCAGAGAAGAGCCGAAAGTTCATAACTTGACTCAGCAATACTGGAGGAGTCCGTAATTTGGACGCCCATGTGCGCTGATTTTACTCCACAATTTAACTAACTTCAGAGGAATGTATCACTTAGGAACGGAAAGATTCTCTACGGGATTTGTTACAGGAAAGACTGACTTTTTCAACACGACAGCGAATTTCCAAGCTACTCTGTTCTGCAAACGTTTGTGCACCTCGACGTCTACTTCCATTGTATGCACTTCTGCCTGCGCTACATCTACTTCTACTGTTTCTACTCTTTACCTTTTGCATTTTCTCCCTGTTTCTTCTTCTTTTTAGCGCTTCCTTTTTTTTGCTGCTTCTGTTTCTATTTATTCTGTTTCTACCACTGTTCTTCTTCTCCTGTTTCTATTTCCATAATTTCCACGTTTTGCGCTTCCATGTCTACATTTGTTGTTGCAGTGCTGCTTGAGTGGCTTGCATGGCAAGCGATAAAACGCCGGGATCTTGTTGGTGAGATTCATGCGTGGTCAGTTTTGAAGAAATAGATTTTTAAGGTACAGTGCGTTTCGTCATCGGCTGTGATGTTTTCAGAAATTTTGTCCGAGTGAACTCTGATGCTATGCGAGGGAAATTTGAACAAAATTCTGTCATTGTCGAGGGTATTTATTCATATTCCTTCGTTCATTCATTAGATTCGGTGACTTAATTGATAAGTCATTTTTTTAATGGTTCATGTTTGTCAGTGAACTCTATGACTGAATTAGGCTCATTAATATTGGAATACTCATCACTACCAAGAGTGTGAGTTTACCGTTGATTAGGGCTACAAATTCTTAAGACATCTTAGTTTATTGCATCATTCTGATATTCCCTAAATCAAAATAGTCAAACACTGATTCTCATTTGTACAGAAAATTATACTACTGTTCTTCGTTGAAAAATTTCATCATAGTACGCTCAGTGAGGGCTGTGCGATACAAAAAAGAGAAGATTTATTCCATAACTTTTAATGCAAGAATATGAAGTTACACCGCCGCATTCAAGACTTGACGCTTGCACAGCAACTATTGCTAACGCTGCTTTCGCCACCACTCGCTGTGTAGTGTAAGTCAACCTGGTGGTGGTGGTAGTGGTTGTTTATGGTGGTGGTGTGACTGCTGCTGGTGTTAATCTTAGTGGTAGTATTGCTGCTGCTGCTGGTGTTAGCAACTGTTGTAGTGTTGGTATTGCTGCTGGTGGTGTTAGTCGAAGTGGTGGTATTGCTGGTGTTGTGTTGACACTGGAGTTATTGGCCTTGCTGTAGTTGTAGTGTGTGTACTTACTTTTGGCTGAATGTCGCGGCAATTTTATAGTTAGTAAGCCGTGTGTGCTACAAAGTGTACTGTTAACTTTGCATTTAACCAACTGTGCACTACAAACTGCAGAGTTGATAAGCCCTGCGTGGAACAAACTGCACAGTTAACAAGTTATACGTAAAACAAACCGTAAAAATAACAATTGGCAAACTGTAGAGGTGAACAAACAGTACAGATGACGAATAATGCATGTACCAAAACGTGATATTGACCAACTGTGCGCGCGACAAACACGGCTCTTACCAGCTGTTAGCTCAGCTGATTGTGTAAGTGGAACTGTTGCGTAGCTACGCATGTGTCGGGCGGAGGTCTAATTCACACGCCAACTACGACACATGACCTGATGTTCAATACTCAATTACTCAACGCTGAAAACGACAAACTTCGATGTTCAATACGTAACTCAAACATTAGCCAATTTTAGTACGCAACGCTGAAAATGACAAACTTTGATGTTCAATACTCGACTCAAACATTAGCCAATTTTAGTACGCAACGCTGAAAATGACAAACTTTGAATGGATCCTGCCTTCATTTGCCATAGATGAATTATTTATGAAAATTGAGTCATAACCATCGGTGGGTCATCCGCGTAATGGAATTCCCCATAGTGACCACGGGTGGGTCACCACACACCCGAGGTATCGAATGGCAACGAGCTGAGAGTGACGATGGTGTCTCGAGTTTTCTTAGCTATCGCCCATAACTCTCATTTCCTCCTTTCATGCTTCTTCATACCACCTCCTTTTACCTTTTTCTCTGTATTTGTCTTCTCCCAATTTTTAGCTCTTTCTGTATGCATCGCTATCTTTCTTTCTTCTTCCACATCTCGCTCTTTTCATTTTCGATGTAACCTCAGGTGTAACTTTACTACCTCTGTGTCGCTCACGGTAGCAGAAACAAGGCAATGCTGACGTCATGGCAACAAACCAATAGCAGCGCTCAGATTGCGTGTGGCAACACTGATAGCTTCAAATAAGGCACCACTATTTGCCTAACGACATGCACAATGGTGACGTCACAATTTTTTTTAAATAAAGCCGTTCTATTGGCTAGCCGAACAAGAGGAGGTGTAGTTTTCCCCATAGAAATGACTCTACCTTATTACGGCTGTCTGTCGTAGCTTGGCTACGCCAGAAACACTTGAATTTTAATTCAGACCTCGCGTTTCCAAGATTTTCAATGCAAGGTTTTTCATATTCCTTCATATTGCCTTCATATTCCGTTCATTGCAGCCACACCCTGTGCGTTAGCAGCGCATTATAACGTTCATAACGTTGCGTGTAGACGCTGCGTCTCTCACGTTCGTCATAACGAGGTGTGTGTGGCGTACGTCAGTGTGCGCGGTTATGGCAAAAACTCTACGGAACGTCCGCCTTGTTTCGCCATGCGTGCCTGGAAAGGCTTTTCCGACGTTAATCACATGAGGTTTGAAAAAACTAAAACTCGTTCTAAAATTTTCATTGTTCAAATTTGAGGGGTAATATGATTTGAAAAATATGCAAAATATAATATTGAATTGTAAATAAGGGTCAAAAACATTTGAAACACGAGTAGCAACGGAAAACTAGGTTGTTTGAAGCGTTACGTACATGTACGTTCGTAATTCCCATGTGTGCGCGCTACGCTTGAGTACGCGTGGAACGTACAGAACGTGTGCGCGCATCCTGAACATGTACGCGCGTTACATACATGTAGGCTGTTGTGTCACGTGTCGCTACGTCATGTGCGTCCCTGACGCCATCCGTGTGCGTTCGGATGCCTGTGTGCAAATCATGTACGTTCGCACGCTCAGGTGAGCGCGTCACCGCCGTGTGCGTTACGCTCTTGTGTGTGTGTGTGCTCCGGCGCCGTTATGGGCGTACGCGCTAGACACGGAGCTGGGTTTGTGTGTCACGGTCACTGTCACGTGTACGGCTGTGTGTTCTTACGGCTGTGTGTTCGTACGGCTGTGTTCGTACTGCTGTGTGTTCGTACAGCTGTGTGGTCTTACGGCTGTGTTCGTACTGCTGTGTGTTCGTACGGCTGTGTGGTCTTACGGCTGTGTTCGTACTGCTGTGTGTTCGTACGGCTGTGTGTTCTTACGGCTGTGTTCGTACTGCTGTGTGTTCGTACGACTGTGTGTTCCTACGGCTGCGTTCGTACTGCTGTGTGTTCTTACGGCTGTGTTCGTACGGCTGTGTGTTCTTACGGCTGTGTGTTCTTACTGCTGTGTTCGTACGGCTGCCTGTCCGTATATCAAGTTTGTCTGGACGTCAGCCTGTCTGGACGTCAGCCTGTCTGGACGTCAGCCTGTCTGGACGTCAGCCTGTCTGGACGTCAGTCTGTCCGTTCGTCTATCTCGCATTCTGTCCCTGCACAGCTGTGTCCAGCGCTGTCGCTCTCATCTCTGTCTACCCTCTGTCCAACCTTCCTTCTGTCTTATTCCTGTCACTTGCTGTCTCGTTAATGTTCTCTTTTTAGTGGTCAGATAGTATGTCCAATACTTGGAATATTTTATACCTCCATTTATGTGAAATGCGGTAATAAGCAATTTTATTGTGAAAACCTTCCTATTTCTCATAAATATGCTCATTCTGCCTTGAATGTTTTTAAATTCGCTAAGAAAACTTCAAATTTTTCAATCACTCAGTTTTTCTCCCGATCATATCTTTCTATTTCATCTAGAAAACTTGCATCCTTCCCCTGCATTCTGAAAACTGTTGATCTTAAACCTCTTTCAAAATTCTGTGCAGTAATTTTCAAAGAAATATATCTTCAGCGAGACTCACTACTCAAAATGCATTCGATATTCTTTGAAAATTGTCCTAAACCATATGTGAAATTTTTGCAGTAATTTCCACAGAAATATATCTTCACCCAAGCCTCAAGATGTGTGCTCGATGTTTATTAAAAACAAACTCCCTTTTCTCTTTCCGTTTTGTACCCCAACTCGTTGCCGTCCAAAAGCAACTTCCTTGACGCGATGTCCAGCAACCGGAAGCCAGGGCCTGAGCAGCAACTGCTTCGCAAAAACAAAAAAAAAAAACAAATCACCAAGAAAATAAAGCGGAGATCATTAAAGTGTCAGCGTTGCACTTGCGTTCACTGATGAAGGAAATGAATTCGTATATACCGCAAGGGCAAATTTGTGTTCACACATGTACGTGTTTCACAACACCGCCGCGTGTGCGTCTCTTCCCGACGTGTGCACGCCCACACGGGCACCGTTACGCTCATGTAGCGTTACTAAACTTTTACGCTCATGTAGGTCTTCTCCTTCTCGGTTACTACATCGCTGTTCTCACGTACCTCTTCTCCCGTGCCGTTACCGCCCCGTTATTCGCACGTACCGTCGTGCCCACGCTGTTACCAAGCCGTTACCTCTCCTGTTTCTCTTTTCATACCGTTACCACGACGTTACAGTTTCTGTCACGTACATTTTCTCCTACGCCGTTACCACCCCGTTATTCTCACGAACCGTTGTGTCTACACCGTTATTCTCACGTACCGTTATGTCTACACCGTTATTCTCACAAACCGTTGTGTCTACACCGTTGTTCTCACGAACCGTTGTGTCTACACCGTTGTTCTCACGTACCGTTGTGTCTACACCGTTATTCTCACGAACCGTCATGTCTACACCGTTATTCTCACGTACCGTCATGTCTACACCATTATTCTCACGAACCGTTGTGTCTACACCGTTATTCTCACGAACCGTTGTGTCTACACCGTTATTCTCACGTACCGTTGTGTCTACACCGTTATTCTCACGAACCGTTGTGTCTACACCGTTATTCTCACGAACCGTTGTGTCTACACCGTTATTCTCACGTATTGTTGTGTCTACACCGTTACCACACCGTTATTTTCACGCACCGTTGTTTCCACACCGTTACTTTACAGTTACGTTACCCAGGTTTGCACGCGCTCGTTTCCATCTTTGTTAAGAGCCCAGTTTCGTGCGAGTGTGTTTGTGTGTTGTGTTCTGCGTTCCAGTCGTGTGTTCCTACTTAGCTTTCAACTGGGCGTTCCTTCTGCGCGTACCCATTTTACAGTGCAACTGTGTGAAATTCTATTGTGCTAGCTAACTGTGCGTACCAATATTGCATTCTAACTATGCGATTTAATTGTGCGTTCCAACTGTACGCACCAATTTAGCCTTGAAAGAATGAGCCTTCGACGTTGTGTTGCTGCCTTCCTACAGCGAATTGCCTGGGGCGCTTTTTAGCGCTGTGATGTTGCGCTATGTAGCTGTGATGTTGCGCTATGTTGCTGCGATGTTGCGCTCTGTAGCTGTGATGTTGCGCTGTGTAGCTGTGATGTTGCGCTGTGTAGCTGTGATGTTGCGCTGTGTAGCTGTGATGTTGCGCTGTGATAGCTGTGATGTTGCAGCTTCCTCCGACAGCACTATTGTATCTCGTATACAACCTCACCCATATATTCCGGTACATCATGTACCCTCACACAGCATAATACTTATCAAACCAGTGTAGCATGCTTAGCATAGTCGTACCTCTACCATTGACTTAACTATACTTTCTTAACGATGTTTATCTGACGCACCTGTTAAAGGACAAGACTGGTGTGGCCTGCGCAGGCTGGAAGGGGAGTACTGCGGCCTGCGCAGGCTGGAAGGGGAGTATTGCGGCCTGCGCAGGCTGGCAGGAGAGTACTGCGGCCTGCGCAGGCTGGCAGGAGAGTACTGCGGCCTGTGCAGGCTGGCAGGAGAGTACTGCGGCCTGTGCAGGCTGGCAGGATCACCACAGCGGAAGTGCATCACAAGGCCACCTCAGGTGTCCTGCAGAGGCCGCTTGTGCCGCACACACGCCACGCTCTGTTTGTTGCGCTGAGGTCACGTCTGGTCTTGCGGGAATTGTCTGGGAGTGGGGTCCTTTTTCTACTGCTCAGTGTGTCCTTTTCCAACTCTTCAGTGCATCTTTTTCCTAATACTCAGTGTGTCTTTTCCTATTGCTCAGTGTGTCCTTTTCCTAATACTCAGTGCGTCCTTTTCGAACTCTTCAGTGCATATTTTTCCTAATACTCAGTGTGTCCTTTTCCTAATACTCAGTGCGTCCTTTTCCAACTTTTCAGCGCATCTTTTTCCTAATACTCAGTGCGTTCTTTTCCAACTCTTCAATGCTTCCTTTCCCAAAACTCAGACGTTTTATTTTCTTTATGAGCTATCAGGCATGGCTTGCGTTTCATCTAAAAAACGTCCTATTTTAAAAACTCTTGATGAAACAAACTGTGTCTTTTCAATGTATATTTGGGAACTCAGTCAACCGAACAGACGCGCGCTAAACTAAAATTGCGGTCGAGTTTGTTATTCGGCTTTTTTTTAAGATATAAAACGGTAATGAACGTAACATGGCTGCTACTATCGCAGTGAACTTCAACAAGCGGTTGCCAATTTCTTAAAAGAGGAAGCATATTAAGAGCTTTTGTAATTGTTCATTTAACTCGCCACAGCTTGTCAGCAAGAAGGTCGTCTGTTGCGAACTAAAAAACACAATTTTTCCGCGTGCAACAATGACTACAAGACTGCACAAAGTGTTTCCGTCAATTGCAATACGCGGAAATGAAGCGATCTACGACAGGGATTGCGCCCGAGATGTCGCTCGGTTGTATCAAGTTACCTCGTGATTAATTCAAGCTCGTACATCTTGTCGGGCGGACCCAGTTAAGCTTGTGCATCTGGTGTGTTCTCGGCCTTGGTTCATATGCATTGTCCCTGATTTTGGAAATTCAGGATAGTTTCCTACTCGCATGTCGTCAGCGGTTCTCTAACTTCACATAAACTCGGTGACAACTTCAGGGAGAATTTGAGGGTGGGAATCGAGAACTAGGCAACAGGTGTTTTTGTCATGTGAGTGATGGCGAAACAGGCTTATCGCTCCTCGCAAGACATACCTCGTGTTCACCCGAGGCTGATTTTTATACTGTGTAGGACAGCTCACTTGTGAATTGTGCACTTGGTCACTGATGTTACCAAACTTTAGCCAGTAACCCAGTTACCACGCACCCCATAACAAACTCCTACATTCCTCAACCAGTTTTTCAGTCATATCACCTCACAACACTGCCTGTCATTTGCCATGGCCTGCCACCTGCCACGGCCTGCACCTGCCACGGCTTGCCACCTGCCACAGCCTGCCACCTGCCCCAGCCTGCCACCGGCCCCGGCCTGTTACCTGCCACGGCCTGCCACCTGCCCCAGCCTACCTCCTGCCACAACCTGCCACCTGCCACAGCCTGCCACCTGCCACGGCCTGCCACCTGCCACGGCCTGCCACCGGCCTCGGCCTGCCACCTGCCATGGCTTGCCCCCTGCCACGGCTTGCCACCTGCCACGACCGGGCATCTCCCACCACCTGCCACGGCCTGCCACAGCTTGCCACGGCCTGCCGCCTACCACTGCGCCGCTATAGGCCTGACCATTCCCGCCCGCAGGTCGCGGCGGGCGGCCAGGCAGGCCGAGATAGGCCTCGCTGCGCCGTCCACTCAGTGCTCCATTGTTGCTTATGTAGGCCACGTCTAGTTCATTCCTTAACCTTTGCTTCTTATACTTTCATTAGCACACGAACTATTGTGTTTTATCGACCAAACTTTTTAGTACAAGGACTACGCATGTCGCTGTCCGGAACGCACTCACCAACCGAAGCTCATTTTTTTCTGAATTCCGACAATCTGACTAACGCGTTTGGGAAAAGTTCTTTGTTTCGAACTCTCTCCCGCTCCCCCTCCCTTCGTTCATAGCCTCGTGGGAAGGAAAGGGCAGGTGTTGGTTCTAATTACGAAATCACACCTGGTCGAAGGAGAATAATGCTTTAGTTTTTAATGCTAATTTTCTCTATTTTTATTTTTTAAACGTTGGGTTTTGGGGTCAATTTAACTGCGATGTTTTCTACTGCGTCCAAAAAGTATTTGTGCACGTACTGGTTTTTATTCATCATTTGTGTGCTTCGAAAACGGGTGGTTTGAAACGTGCTCTACGACATCTTTGTTCTCTAAAATTATTTTCTGATTTAGCCAACGTCAGTAAATCATTCATATAACCGTGCTACAGCGACGAGTTTAACAGTTATAGTTCACACACTTTTCATGCAAACTCTCACAAGCCCCTTCCTTAAAACTGGCACAATACCCTGGAATTTTTAACAATACCAACGATGACGTTTAAAGTTTTGCGCAAGAACTTTTTGCAGGCAGGAATTTTTTGCTCTAGGCTTACCGTAACGGAGCGACGACTTATTGATGGCTACCCGCCGTAGCTGCGCGCGCCTATGTATGGCCGCGGCAGAGGAAAGAAGGTAGCGTCATTTCTATGTGGGAAAATACACGTCTTCTTGTTCGGCTAGCCAATAGAACGGCTTTACTTCAAACGAACTTTATGACGTCACCATTGCGAGATGCCGATAGGCCAATTGCGGTCCCAGAGTTGGAGCTAGCAGTGTTACCAGATGCCATATGAGCGCTGCTATTGGTTCGTTGCCATGACGTCAGCATTGCCACACGGTCGACGAAAAGAAGACTGATTTGACCCTTCCTTGTTTCTTTTACCGTGGTGTTGCCGAGTGCTGCTGCGTCTGTCATTGGATGGCTCAGTTCATCTGAGGTATTGGCGTGTGTTCCTATTTTTTTGACGCTGACAAAACTGTCCTTGATAGACGAAGTTGCTGTAAAGCTGTATAGCTGGGTACCTGCTCATTGTATATTTTGTTCCGTTACTCAAGGGCTGTGTTACTGTTGTACTGTGTTACTCCGATACTGTGTTGCTTTTGTACTACATATATGTGATACCGATACTGTGTTGTTTTGTACAATGGTACTCCGATACTGTGTTGCTGTTGCACTGTTACTCCGATACTGTGTAGCTGTGTTACTCTGTTACTAAGCGCTATGTTACCCTGTCACTATGTGCTACATAATCTCAAGTGTATACAGCACCACGCTGGATTTTTATTCAAGTATTTTACCGGACATGTAATCTCTACGTAGAGTTTTCTTAAGCGGCTGCTTGTAATATACAGCTCCATGTCTGCTCGCATGTCTCAGTGTATGTACTGGTGGCGTTGAATTAACACATGCAGCACTGTAGATGCACAACTTAGCTTCATGTGATCACAATCTTTGCGTGCAATTATTCCCTTGAATCTTCTGTTGTACAGCATCGAGTACTTTTTCCTTGACTAACTTCTCGGGCCAGGCTAATTTTTATGGGTCTTGTTCCATCCTTTGGCTGCCGAGACTGCCATCAGACATGCGTCAAAATTGCATTTCTTGATAGCGATCAGATAACGGGCCACTGGCCACTGCACAAAGGCGGTGCAGCTAATGGCCAACGGTGCGGCCTGTTGTGTAACGGGCCAAGTTAACGGCAGAGAGTCAATAATACGGAAAAATCAGTTCGCTAACTTTGGTCAAAATGAGACGATTTTGAAAGAATCGGTTGTTGATTGGCGATCGTCAAATGAAGGAACCAGTCGTCTTCAGATTTGCATTATTTTTACGTTCGCTGTTTGATTCTTAACTTTACCGAGTTTTTGTTACGTTTTCTGTATGATTTAATCGTTTTTTTAATATCATCATGGCCATAAAAATGACGGTAATATTATTGACATACATCAAAATTTAACTTTAATAATTATAAGTTAGGTTTTTCAAAATTTTTATGTTGTGCCACTCTTGAACTAAAGTAAATCTGTTCTCTCCTCGCCCTGAAAATTTGGGTTTTGACCATTTTGCTCATCAGACTACATTTTTTTAACCATTATAAACAGTACATTTTTAAATGCTCTCTACAGAAAAATTGACTTTTCACTCGATTTTGAAATCAAAAACGAAACATCAGGACATGAATGTTCAGATGACAATCAATTTGTTCCGTTCAAACAAGCTTCACTACTCTTATTGCTTTCCATTTTAAATTCTAGTATTTTCGGAATCTCCTCCGCTGATGCACACGAAGAATAACCCGCTAAAAAATTGACGAGCACAATTTCATCGACTTTCGAGAGAAAATATCTCGACCTTTGATGTTATTGTTAAAAATATCGTAGTAAAATACTATAAATTATATATTATACCATTTATAAATGTTATAATATATTATATAATATATTATATTATATCATATATATATGATATATAGATAATATAAATGATAAAAATATTATTGGATATAATATATTATATTATATCATATATATATGATATATATATATATAATATAAATGATAAAAATATTATTGGTACTCCATGTGTGACTTTAATTGGTCCAGAGTTTCATCGAATTTCGAGAGAAAATCTCTTGCCCTTTGATGTTATTGTTGATATTTATGATGAGCTCGAATCCTAACTTTAAACCAGCACACAACTGTTCATACTTCACCCAATAGAAGCTGTGGAGCGTGAGAGCTGTGGCGCCGTGCAGGTGTGTGGACGATGCTTCGTACGTTCAAAAAAATTAACCTTATAGTATAAAACAAAAGATGCTGTGCACACGGATTACATTTTTAAATTTGCTTCTGTTTTTTCTGTCAGGTCTGAATATAATTACGACACTTTGTTTGCTTGTTTTGATTTCTTCTGTAACGTCTTTTTCCAATTTTTTCTTGAGCATTCTGGAGCAAAATTCCTAAATTTTTGTTTATATCTAGTATCCATTATCTATTTCATCATCGTTGTTATCCATCAACTGTTATCTATGTTTATATCCATCAAGTATTAAGGTGACCATGATATTTAGGTTGACATGGTTGACATGGTTGATATTTAGGTTGACATGGTTGACTTCACAGTACAGGAACTCGTACATGAATTTTTGCCTGCTAACTGTCGAGGAACTGTGTCGTCTGGTGTTCTATTTTCTACGTTAATGTTCGAAGAAGGGATTTAGTGCTTAACTGAAAGGTTGTCATTTATAATAAAATGATTTCCTTTCATTAAATCAATTTATTTTTTATCATTGAATAGAAATTGATTTTCTCTGCGCGACGTCAACCAATTTTTTTAAAGCATCTTATTCAATACGAATTTGTTGCCCACATTTTTTATTATGTCACTTTCATTTTCGGGGTGAACATCGAACATTCTGTTAGACTTTCCTTAGGCTGTGTAAAGCAGTTTCAACTCAACAGCTACCATTGAATTAGATCGCGAGATATTATTAGTAACTTTAAGAACAAGATGCTAATGAACTACACCGTTTTTGGTAAACCTTGTATCTAAATTTAAAAAGTATAGTAAGACTACTTTACAACATCGTATTAATGGATGATAATTAATTTTAAACTCGTGTGTGGTTATAGGTTTTTATTGAAACGACGCTGATCAATGAACAAATCTTTCAAGGTTATGAAAAGTTTCTCCAGCACCGAAATAACGGAGCCGGAGAAAGCGGAGGAGTGGCAGGGAATTTCCCTTAGCTCACAGAGAGGTCGAAGGTTGGACTTCTGAATTTTTCTGTGGTAGTTAAAATATGGAGATGATGTATTTTTAATACATCAGTTATTCAGCCAACAAATTTATTTGTCTGTCATTCGAATACATGTATAATGTAAGAGCATTTGCAATACTATCTTGTGTTTTTTATAAAAGATCCGGGGATGAAGTCTGAATTGGAGAGTTTCTCAACGACTCTTTCCATAGAAGAAAGTTCATTTAGTGCATCTTAGGCCCCCAATGAGGCCTTCCCTTGTTGAAATCGAACAAGAGTTTGTTTCGATACCGACAATTTTTTCACTTCGTTGTTGTATTTCCTCTCATCATCGGTTACCTTCTTCTTCGACTTTCATCGTGTTTTCTAAATTTTTCAACCATGCTATTTCTATTCGCAAAGAGTGGGATTCAACACACGCGTAGATTCTCCGTTTCTTTAATTATACACTGAATGGTGCCTTCCTCCTTCTCTGTTGGGAACACCTATATGTTTGTGAGAGAGGCTTGAACTAACTAGTAAGTAATCTAATTCTACTGCATCTGCAGTCCAAGTTTCGATGGCGAAGAGGAAGAAGGTGCGGGTGTGGGAGCTAGCGAGGCTTACTTGTGCCTCCTCAATCTCCAGATCTCAGACCCGTCCTTACCTTCTCGAGACAGGTAGGCGTGAGGAGGATGGAGAAATATTGAGGGCTATTTTATTTTGCCATGTAATTATTTTATGCTATTTCGTGGAGAAGAATTAAATAATTGCTTTGGAAAAATTTACGAGCTAAAATCATAATTTCATGCTGAGAATATTGTTAGTAATAATGATGATGATTGCATCACGGATATCATTAATGCAATATTGACTTGCATTAGTTTTGACCGGTAGGTATAATAATTATTAGACTTTTTGTTGCTACAACGAACGAGAAATTAGAGAAAATGAAGAAAATACAAGGCCCAAAATTTCTATGGTATTTCTAGGCTGGCAGATTCAGCGCGGTGCTAGATTATAATTAAGCAGTGATTGTTCTGGCTTGCCCCCTGAAGATCTGCGGCCACACTTATCTTTTACATTTCCTATAGTACGGGTACTTGTGTATTGTACCTTACTGTTGTCTAAAGTACTTGTTATTTTATAACCTTGCAGCAGCGACAAAATGAACTTCAAACCATTTGATGTCTTCTGAAGAACGTCACTACATTACCCTCCACATGGCATGCAAAATTGAGGGTAATGTAGATATGAAAATTCATTGCTATATTTACGTTGGAATTTAAAGAAGAAGGGAAAATGAAATTCGATAGTACTGATACGTAAAAAAGTTTCCCAAGCTTAAATACCAATCTATTTTTCCTTCATGTCCTATAACTCATTACGTTTTTGGCTGTTGGTGAATTCTGGCTTTTTCGGGTCTACTGACTAAGCACACCTTCGTATACATCCATTTTATCACTTAAGCTATGGCCTTTAACCCACATTTCATCTTTTTGTTAATAAGTGTAACTTTCAAAGGAAATTTCGTATCATTTCATGACTCACACTGTCCGAATACAAATTCATATTCGACACGCAAATGATTTCATAAGCTGAGAGGCCAATTTTAAAAGCCTATTTTACACAAGTCCTACTTGCAAATGAAATTTCTTATCATTCCATGACTCACACTGTACGAATACAAGTTCATATTCGACACGCAAATGATTTCATAAGCTGAGAGGCCGCAGCACTGCTCAGCAGCAAGCGCAGCAGTCCGCGCTTTCCAATCTGACCCGAGGTTTCGAAAGTGAGAGTTGCACGTCCTCGCCGAGGTCGCTCGGATCAGCCGTAGTTTCTGAACAATTTCATATCTCCAGTAATTAGGTCAGCGCTGCTTCTGTTTTCACGGAGTTTTAATTCGCTTGGTTAACCGCCAATCATAAACAGCTGAAATTATCATGTCTTTGCTCACGGAAATTTGAAACGAACCTCAAAAAAAATAACTAGCGAGTTTCACGTGACAGAGTTAACGCTCGAATGAGTTTTGCATTTTGATGCACTGCTGTTTGTCACCAGCATCATGACCATTATCGACCTACTTGCTCACAATTCCTCGTTTGAACATGAAACGAATTTTTGAATTCACACTCAGTTTTCTAGACGCCAAGGTTATAAAACTTTTTTCGAGCGCTGCTGGAGTTTGCGTCAGAAGTTTAATTTTAGAAATATTTTCTGTGCGACTTAGTATTATTTTTAGAAAATTGTCTACGAATTTTCACCGCAAAACCTTGCGAGTTGCCTTGACCTTCTTGAGAGCAAGCTATATGCATATCAGCCTCCCTAACTTATGTAACAGACTTAGAGAGAAATAGCCATTTCTCTTTACTGTTAGGCCATGCTAACCAATTTTTGTAGTTAGACTTTTTGGACTCACTATCAGTAATTTTTGTCCGTTATTGAGCGTAATGCAACAGTGATATCTGTTCATTATTGAACATAATACAACAGTGGCATAACGGATAAAAAACTACACAAATTTAGGCTAAGGCTTTGCAGTTAGACTTGAGACGTTGCTTCCGGGCTTGACTTTCAGGAAACTGGGACATGATTTCTTCGATTTGAGTGGCAAACATTTGGACAGCGCTGTGCTTGAGCTGCTGACCTGCTATTGACAAACTTAAGGATGACCTGCTCGACAAAATTGGAGCTCATGAGCAGTTTCCAGCGCATTTCCGGGGCAGTCTGTCTGCAAATCTGACTTCGGCTTTCCGCCTGCATGCATCGATGACTGAAAGGAAATTATTGCGTATCATATTAGAGTAAACTAGTCCACCTTCTTTCATTTGAAATAAGAAAGAAGGCGAAATGAAAGAGAGGCCGTAAGAAATAAAAAATTCAATCTCTCGAGAGTTGATGAGGCCGAGCTTGTATCACAGATACGCTCATCACACACTGCAGGCAGGCTCCGTATGGACAGACGGACGCGGCTCTTATTATAGTATAGATTACATTACAATGAACACCGGTGTAGTACAACTCACCATCTTTCTATCACTTTAGAGGTAAGATCCAGTAACATTTTTGGAAGCATTAGGAGAGGTTATTTTGTATCCTACGTTAAGTTATTCAACTGTATCGGAGTTACTTCATTTGTATAGTCGGTAAGGCTCTCACGTCCACTATATATTAACGAATGCAAAGAAATTAAACTGTGTTTCGTTCAACTGAAAAGATTCCAAGGAATAAAAGCATGCAGGGGAGAAGCGTTGCATTCTGGCTCTGCTTGGTACGGTGAGGTTTTATGCTCTTATCTGACGCACCTTATCAGGCGACCTTTTGATCGCACTGGCACTTCACACGCACTCCTTCTGCCGTCCGACCTTCCACGCACGCTATCTATCGTATTGCTCACGCTGCTGCAACCGTGAGGCTGTTTTAACTGTTTCATGAAGCTTTAAAACTTTCCTTGTGTGTCATCTTTCAAAGTTGATCCCGTTCGAGTGTTTTTTTAGGGTATTCTTTAAACATCTGTTTGTTAAACCAACTTTTGCCTTTTACCTTAGCGGTGTTGATTTTTTCAGTCACATTCATGATGCATTGACGTACTGTAAGTGATTGAGTAAAGCGCTTCTAGTCTGTGGCTAGTGAGTTGTTGATGCTGAAATTTCACATCCGTATTCATTGATTCTCGACGACAATATGGAAACACCATCTGTAGTACAAGTTGCATTGATCTGCGCCGTTTCACCGCCAAAAAATTTTTTATTCAAATTGTTTTTTCGCTGCTAGAAATGATGGATTCCAAGTCTTTAGAATCAACTTATTTTTTTTCGCTGTTAGAAACGATGAATTCCAAGTCCTTTTCATCTCCTCCAGTGCTGAGTACGAGTAATTGATCAATTTTCACGTCCAAATGCCATTCGCTCTAACTCTAAAGCCTTACTTCTGATCACCCTAGCCTGCCACACCACCCTACTACCTACGACCTCATTTCGAAAAGTTGAGGTTTGTTCGTGTGTGCGTGCATTGAGCGTTGCCATGACGACGCCCTCTGCGTCAGCCATGACGCAGTCATGACGTCACTGGCGCTTATTGACGGTACGTCGCGTGTCTTGTTCCTGGAAGACGTCACGTCTTTTGCTGAAGTGAGCGTGCGTCATGTGTTTGTGCCCGGATCTGGTGTTTGTGTTTGTTGCTGCTATTTGTGCCTGTTGATGTAGTTGTTTGTGTCTCTTGCTGCTGTTGTTTGTGTCTCTTGTTGCAGTTTTCTATGTTTGGCATATTGTAATCATTGTACTTCATATTACAGTTTTTTGACGAGAGAAGTTTTTTAGTTTAATAACTGTAGTGAGTGTAGCAATCGTAGCTATTCATGTATATTGTTTGCGCGCGCATCACGTTGTTTGTGCGTGTGTTGCGCGCGAGCTGCACGACCACATTTGCATGTTGTCTAGACCGGCGGGGGGGGAGCGATGCTTGATGAGAGGTTTTCTGCCTCTTAGGTCTGAACTTTTCCGAATGAACCAGTGAACGAATTATTATTAAACTTGCAACAGCTTCTCTATTCTGCCTTTGAAATCTGCCTGACTATAAATTCTGCATCTAAATTTTACGTTTTTCCACTGAAGTTTGAATTCAGCCACTAATTTTTGAGTTTTATCGTTAAATTTTGATTTTCTAGTTATTTCACGTAATTTTCAACTCTGCCCCTGAAATTTGCTGATTTCTTGTACCTCGCATTCTATTCTGAGTTCTGCGTACTGCTGGTGACTTTTAATTGCTTACACTCAATTCTGCTGTGTGCCTCTTATTGAAAGTCGCCCCCGTATTTGGAATTGTGGCATTGGAAGTTTTGACGCAGTATTTTGACGCACAGCTGCGCGAGGGAAGCGCTGTGAGCTGCTGACCCTCGCTCGGGTTCCAGGCTTCAGAAAAATTTTCGTGTCAAACAATCTCGTATTGATTTGGGTAAATTTGATTCATAGTGGGCTCTAAAATAAATTTTCTGGTCTGCTGCAAAGAAAACATAAATGAGCGAAGTCAATTGACTTCAGTTGATGGTAACGACATGAAAACTTGCGTCTTCAGCCAATTCAAAACTGTAGAGTTCAGCAAATAAATTCGAGCTTCTTTTACAGTTCTCAATTGATTTCTCGATTTGCTTTCATTTATTTCGGGTATTCACATGATCCTGGCGTGCATGTTTAACTTACATTTGTACGAGTTTCACGTAATTTTGTGGTATGGTTTTAATGGTTTCTCGTATTTTTGTGCTATATTTTTTGAACTATTCTAAGTGTTTATTTTTGTGTCAAATTCTGAAGGTTTTCTCTTCTTTTTGTGTTTTGAATTTTACGTACTCCTCTGCTCATTTGCCTCTTATTGAGCATTTAAACTTTTCCTGTAGCATCCCACTCTCTGCCCTTTACGTCACCGCTATTCTTTTCTCCCCCCTCCCCCCCTCTCTCTCCCCCCATATCCTCTCCCCTCCCCCTCTCCCTCTCCCCCCATATCTCCTCCCCTACACTCTCCCTCTCCCCCATATCCCCTCCCCTCCCCCTCTCCCCACCTCCACCTGCCCGTTGTCGGGGCAACCAATACGGCCTCCAAACGAAGGCCTGTGATTGGTCCACATAATTGATGTACGTGTGCGGTCATGTATGAGGTGCACATGCCAGTCTTTAAAATACTTACCTCTTTCTGGCGTAAAAATATCCGTGACAGCGCATAGTAATAGAGCGCACTTAGGGTACGAAGTCATGCACTTCTTTTATGTTATGGAGAGACGCCTTTCAGTTACGGTTGAAAGCTATAAAGTTCATCTACTTTGCTGAGTTCCTTTGACAAATTTCCGTTACTTTAGAACGGTAAAAGTAACAATGGACTTATTTAAATAACCCTGAGTTACTCTAAGTGTTGCACTTTATAATTACAGCAACAATGTTGCACATCTCGTGTAACTTCACCCAACGCGAGTTGCAGCGCGAGTGTTTTATTGCAACACTTCGTTGCACCGGTCTGGTTGCTGCGTGGTGCTGTGTGCTGCTGGGGCTGCTACATGTTGCTACATCTTCCTCCGTGTTGTTGCATAATGCCACGTGTTACTGCCTGTTGCTACATATTACTACACAATACTACATGTTGCTAGACAATACATCATGTTCCTACACATCACTACACCATGCTATACAATACTCCAGGTTACCTCTCACACTACGCACACACTACCTACACGTCACTACCTTTCATTAATCAGCACGTTGTGCACTAACATGCATGTGTGTGTGTGCGTGCAACACAACCATGCGAACGTTGGAGCACGTGCTCGAAGGCTGCAGAACGACGTGCAGCAACGCACGCGTAGCAAGGCTGTGCACCATCGCGTCCAGGAGGGAAAGCGCGTTGTGATGGTGCAGTCCAGCAGGTACAAATTAACAAGTTAATTGTGCGTTGTAATGAATATTACGTTTCAATTTTTATTAGTTATTTCTATTCCAAGGGAGTATTGTTGATGTCTTAACTTATCTGAACAAGTGACATGATCACAGCCGCTAAAGACTTTTCCCAGTGACGTTAGTTTCCTTTGCGCCAACGCGCGGCGATCTCTCGAGGTGGCGCTGATGAGAAATTTACCAGTAGCGCAACCAGGGGGGTCCACGGGGGCCATGCTCCAAAATGTTAAGCTGGGAGCCAGTTTGTCGCTGTTTTAAGAAAAAGATTAAGAAGGCTGCTTATAATTAATGCCTGCCCACCCGAAATTCTTCGCCAATGCAATTCAGCCAATAATTTACGCAAGTCCGGCTATAGGTATTATGTAAACCGGCATTTATACAGCGTAATTTGGGGGTTTTGCAGTTTCGTCGTTAAAAACACACCTTTATCAACTTCTGTTATGAGTACCATTTTTTTACCACTGCACAAACTCCTATCGCATCTACTTTCAAAATAAACACTACAATAACTTTTATCACCGCATCATTCAAAGTAAACACTTTTACTTTTATCATCACATCATTCAAAGGAAACACTACAGTAACTTTTATCACCACAACATTCAAAGTAAACGCATTCAAAGTAAACACTACAATAACTTTTATCACCACAGCATTCAAAGTAAACACAACTCATCACCAGCATTCTAACACTACGACCAGCACTGCTCATATAGCATAACTCATAGCATTCAAAGTAAACACAACTTATCACCAGCATTCTAACACTACGACCAGCACTACTCATACCTCGAGCTGTCCTTGGGTCGCTGCCGTTGCGTAAGACCCAGAGCAGTTTCCTGCAAGAGGTCACCTCGCCGTGTGTTCGCATATATTTTACCATTGAATAGACACGGTTGACACACTTCTGAGGTGCATCAGTCTATCATTGGCTCTCTGCTGCCTCCCTCGTGGATGTCAAGGGCATCTCGCCCTCGCTCTTGTGAAAGCCGACAGCGGTGCCAGCTTTGACAGACCTGCGTACACATTCCGCGCAGCATGTGTGTGTTCTCTTACTCTTGGGTATCCTTTTTGTCTCGTGGTATATGATACGTGCACATTCCGCGCAGTATGTGTGTGTTCTCATACTCTTGGGTATCCTTTTTATCTCGTGGTTTATGATACGTACCCAGTCCGCTCAGTATGTGTGTTTTCTCATACTCTTGGGTATCCTTTTTGTCTCGTGGTATATGATACGTGCACATTCCGCGCAGTATGTGTGTGTTCTCATACTCTTGGGTATCCTTTTTATCTCGTGGTATATGATACGTGCACATTCCGCGCAGTATGTGTGTGTTCTCATACTCTTGGGTATCCTTTTTGTCTCGTGGTATATGATACGTGCACATTCCGCGCAGTATGTGTGTGTTCTCATACTCTTTGGTATCCTTTTTATCTCGTGGTATATGATACGTGCACATTCCGCGCAGTATGTGTGTGTTCTCATACTCTTGGGTATCCTTTTTGTCTCGTGGTTTATGATACGTGCACATTCCGCGCAGTATGTGTGTGTTCTCATACTCTTGGGTATCCTTTTTGTCTCGTGGTATATGATACGTACCCAGTCCGCTCAGTATGTGTGTTTTCTCATACTCTTGGGTATCCTTTTTGTCTCGTGGTATATGATACGTGCACATTCCGCTCAGTATGTGTGTTTTCTCATACTCTTGGGTATCCTTTTTGTCTCGTGGTATATGATACGTGCACATTCCGCGCAGTATGTGTGTGTTCTCATACTCTTGGGTATCCTTTTTGTCTCGTGGTATATGATACGTGCACATTCCGCGCAGTATGTGTGTGTTCTCATACTCTTGGGTATCCTTTTTGTCTCGTGGTATATGATACGTGCACATTCCGCGCAGTATGTGTGTGTTCTCATACTCTTGGGTATCCTTTTTATCTCGTGGTATATAATACGTGCACATTCCGCGCAGTATGTGTGTGTTCTCATACTCTTGGGTATCCTTTTTATCTCGTGGTATATGATACGTGCACATTCCGCGCAGTATGTGTGTGTTCTCATATTCTTTGGTATCCTTTTTGTCTCGTGGTATATGATACGTGCACATTCCGCGCAGTATGTGTGTGTTCTCATACTCTTGGGTATCCTTTTTGTCTCGTGGTATATGATACGTGCACATTCCGCGCAGTATGTGTGTGTTCTCATACTCTTGGGTATCCTTTTTGTCTCGTGGTATATGATACGTGCACATTCCGCGCAGTATGTGTGTGTTCTCATACTCTTAGGTATCCTTTTTATCTCGTGGTTTATGATACGTACCCAGTCCGCTCAGTATGTGTGTGTTGTTTTACTCTTAGGTATCCTTTTTGTCTCGTGGGATATGAGGGTTCACCTCCAAAGATGCTACATCGGGGATCCCCAGTGCATTTGGTCTTCTTTACTTCGCCTTGTCTTCGCTAATTACACTTACCACTTTCGTTACTGAAAAAGTTAGTGATAGACCTCATGCTTCTGATAGATCTCATAATAGATCTAGTCAGCGATAGGCTTCTTAATAGTAATCTCATGCTGTTTGAGTGCGTAACTCACCTTGTGTATTTGTACACTCTCTTACACGGAAATACTAGACATACCAGTATGACTGTTATGCCGTAAGGTCTTATTTTGTTGTAATACGCAACGAAGAGTGAATAGTTTTGCCAGGAGCATTGTGTAACAATAGATGTGTTGGCTCTTTTAAAATTATTGACTCCCACGTGGATACAACTATGGTATCTACGGGTATGAGCAGTCCCATGCATGGGGAAATATATGAGATCCTGAGCCTAAGGTTGGGTAGGCCTTCCTTTCGTTGAAATAGAAAAGATTTTGGTACGGGACATCTTCACTGCCATCCTGTTTTTTACCACCTCCGATTTTCTTCTTCAAATTTTACCTTGTTCCATGAACTTCCTTCTTACCTCACTGTTTGCATGCGCAAGGAGCCTTGTGGGTTAACACGACTGGTGCATTGATTCTGCCTTCACTTAAGTCTAAACTCAAAGTCTTCCTTCTTCTCTTTGGAACACCTTTGATGCTGTTAGAGAGGCTTGAACTAACTCGCCGAATTTATTGTAATCTTGCACAGGCTGCGTTTTTCTGCAGTAATTGATGAGCATAAGTGAGATTCTGTCACTGCAAGACAGACAGTGTAGCTTAATAAGCCGTTCAAATGCTCTCAACATGGCATGAAGATTTAGCGCTGAATGTTACACGGTAAATCGCAGCATTCAACTCTCAGCTTCATGCCAGCTTTTAATGAATTGAATAAAACATGCGCTTACAGAGAATGACTGAAAATCTTTTTAAAAGAATATTGAATGACGGAAGCATCATCCGAACATGACTTGAAAATAACGTGTGAAACTGACCAGGTGCTCATGATGCAGGAGATACCATCGCGTCATCGCTACAACTCGTGAACTGAACTGGGAGATGCTGTGCTATTGACTAGGTACTGCGGGTGAGCACTTGCGCTATTGGCTGGGTGCTGCGGGTAAACACTTGCGCGAAGTTTTAGACAGGGAATCCCTTTAAATTTTAGAAAATTTTTGAGCGAAGAAGCTAAAGCTGGGGTCCCCAGTGAGAGGAAGCTTGAGTACGCCTTGTGAGAAAATCTAGAGTCCGGAATTTATGTCGTGCCTTGAAAATTGTCACTTAGAACATAAGCTCTCAAGTGGAATCAATAGTAGTTATTCCCGTATTTACAATGAGATATTTTTTCAATTGTAGTTAGTTATGAGAATTATAAAGAAAGTTCAGTTTAATTTGCCTCATAACTCCGAAAGTTTATATTTTGGGAGCTAGTTTGCTATATTTCGCATTTATTAAAACGCGTTGAGTACCAGGATCAGTATTCAAAGCTCCAAAAGAAAATCCTGCCAACACAACGATGACCTCCACACAGACACAGACTGATGTGTTCGCACGTTCATGCTGCCTACACACACCGCAACTTATGCTTGCGTACATCGGGTTATGCAACACACTTGTTCGTTTTTTGCGTGGGATTGAACTTGGGCCCACGGAGAGTAGCTGCAATGGACAATCCCGTCTAAAATCCCAGCGAAGTTTTAGTGTGGCTCTCCACCACAGCGAGGGCCAGTTAAATCTAGGAAAATATTGCAGAGTTTTGCCTGAGGGGACCAGCGGGGTGCTGTGTGGCTGGCGTCATTTTCATGGTCCAACGCGAATGTTGAGGTTGCACCCTACATTACTGATATAAAGATTTATGTTGTTTTTTTAATCAAATGTTGGGGTTGCACCCTCTACTAATGATAAAGATACTTAGATTACTGATAAAAATTTGTCTGTTTTTTTGAGTTAAGAGGCCGTTGGAATCGTGAACAGATTAAAATAATGCAATTTTATTTTTATTTGCAATGAAATGTCAACGAGCTCAAAGAGTTGGTATTCTTATTGGATACGTGTGAGTTTTAGACACAATTTAAAATTAAAAACAGAAGTTAGAAATATATCTAAGTTCCTATAACTAATTCAAGTGATAATTAAACACAGTATGTTACTACAAGCATGAATTTAGTAAACTACACTTCATCTATCTTCATTGTAACTGAGCTCTCACGTGTACTGTGAGATCATGATACGTATACTGCTAAAAATTAAACCTACGCAACCCTTCACCATGTTTATGAAAACAAAACCCGATATGTGTATTCATTCACAGTCATCAACGCAGTAACGGCATAGGTCCAGATGCTGTCCTAACTTTAATCACAGCGCCAGAGCAGCTCATTGCAGCACCTTGCTACCCTTTGAACCAGCTTGTTGCTTTTTGTGCTACCTTGCAGCACTTCACACAACCTTGCAGCATCTTTCAGCATATTACAGCATCTTGCAGCACCATGCACTGCCTCGACCACCTTTCAGCGTCTTGCAGCACATTATCATATCTTGCAGGAAATTTCACATCTTCCAACCCATTATCCGATTTGGCAGCACATTATCACATCTTGCAGCACATCATCACATCTTGCTGCATAATATCACACCTTGCAGAACATTATGACATCTTGCAGCCCATTATCACACCTGGCAGCCCATTATCATATCTTGCTGCATAATATCACACCTGGCAGCCCATTATCACATCTTGCAGCCCATTATCACATCTTGCAGCCCATTATCACATCTTGCTGCATAATATCACACCTGGCAGCCCATTATCACATCTTGCAGCCCATTATCACATCTTGCAGCCCATTATCACATCTTGCAGCCCATTATCACATCTTGCAGCCCATTATCACATCTTGGAGCCCATTATCACATCTTGCAGCCCATTATCACATCTTGCAGCACATTATCACATCTTGCAGCCCATTATCACATCTTGCAGCATATTATCACATCTTGCAGCACATTATCACATCTTGCAGCACATTATCACATCTTGCAACACATTATCGCATCTTGTATCCCATTATCACGTCTTGCAGCCCATTATCACACCTTGCAACACATTATCACATCTTTCAGCACCTTGAACTACCTTGCATCACCTACAGCCCCTTTCATCACCCCGCAGAAGTCCCAACCTTCATGCCGCTCTCACTAAGCACCCCGGCGGCCACAACTGAGCATATGATGGAAGACACCCGCTGTGGCGCCAGCAGCCTGCCTCGTCTGCGTTTCCATCACTTCGCACGTAGGCTTTTGGGGCGTTTTTGTTTAATATGTTGTGCTGCACAACCATCGTTTGGATCATCGCAATCCTGAACCTTCGATTTTCCGTCTCAGTTCTGCCCTGTTTTGGAAGGGTCTGTGATTATTTTCGAGATTTGGGAAACGACGTGTGCGATGACTGGCACTTAGAAGACGAGAACGTGTCATCTTCGTACCGGACTCAGGAGTCGAAAGAACAACAAAATTAAAATTGTGATGTAAAGGCTAAGACGTCAAGAGAAAACGAAGATATAGGAGGAAAGCTGTGCCACCACGAGAAACAATAGAAATCAACATTTAAAAGAGCATGAAAGATATGAGTATGAAAGGTGAATAATAAAAATGGAGAGTACCGGCAGAATAATAAACAGAAGGCCGTCTCTCGCTGTGCCCTTGTGCCAGTACTGCTGTGAGGCGCCGCGCTCTGCGCTGGTACTTGTGCAACTCTTCTGCCCCTGACCTGTGTGCTGGTGGTGCTGCTGGTGCTGTGGTGCTGGTGGTGCTGGTGCTGGTGGTGCTGGTGGTGCTGGTGCTGTTGGTCCTGGTGGTGCTGGTGTTGCGGCTATTGTTGCTGCTGGTGCTGGTAGTGGAGGTGCTCGTGGTGCTGCTGGTTCCATTACTGCAGCTTTTGGTGCAGGTGGTGCTGGTGCTGCTTGGGCTATTGTTGCTGCTTGTGTTGTTGGTCCTGGTGCTGCTGGTGCTCTAGCCCCTTGTGCTATTGCTGATGTTGGTGCTACTTATGTTTGTGTCGATTGTGGCTGCTGTTGTTTTTGCTTTTATTCCTGCTATTGTTGCCGCCTGTGGTGATGTTGCTGTTGTTGCTGCTGCCGTTGTTGATGTTATTGTTGTTGTTGCTGCGGCTTTCGGTAACTCTGTAACGCAGAAGAACTTGTGTTAAATAATATTTGTATTAGACAAGCACATTTGTATTGTGCAGCACTGGATTGCAAGACTTCGATAACCCTCTCGACTTGTCAACCCCAGAAGATGACCAACAACTCGGCGACAGCTCGGCCAGTCACAGATGTTACCTCGGTGTGGAGTGAGTTGGTGTGTTACACGTGTTACTGGTGTTACTGGTGTTACAGGTGTTGCAGGTGTTTGTACGTGTGTGTTGAGCACAGTTCACTTCAAATTTATTGTATACGCTCATAAATTGTTTAAATGTGTATCTAATAAATTAATTTACTGTATATTTACTGTGTATCGGACTTCTGAATTTTTCTGTGGTAGTCAAAATATGGAGATGATGTATTTTTAATACATCAGTTATTCAGCCAACAAATTTATTTGTCTGTCATTCGAATACATGTGTGAACAGTTGTGTGCTGCATATGTGTGAACAGTTGTGTGCTGCATATGTGTCGAATAAATTAATTTACTGTTTCATAAATTAGTTGCATATGTGTCGAATAAATTAATTTACTGTTTCATAAATTGGGTGAACATCTATCTAATAAATTGATTTACTGTATCATAAATTGGTTGCATATGTCTCTGATAAATCAATTTACTGTCATTGTTCCATGGGGTGTTTAAGTTCAACCATTAGCAGCAATTGGATAATTACGAACACAAAGCGTGTCTTCAATTTACTGAAGCTAATTAGTTCCACAAGTGATGACAAATTCTGCACCTCCCTCTCACGAGCTTAGTAGAGCTTTCCCGCGTGGTGAAAGTGGCCGTACTCTTGTGTCTACCTTCTACGTCTACTCTACTCGACGTCTACATCCTACATCTAGTCTGCTACAGCTGCTTAAGAGCTACGTCTACTATACTCGACGTCTACCTCTTACGTTTACTCTACTTGAAGTCTACGTTCTACATTTAGTCTGCTACATCTGCTTGAGAGCTGTACTTGACGTCTGCTAGACGTTCTATGTTTACTCTACTTGACGTCTACGTTTTACGTGTATCCTGATTGAAGTCACCGTTCTACGTCGACTCGGCTTGAGGTCTATGCTCTCAGACTTCCTATGTGTCATGTAGACGTAGGCTTGAATGAATGCTTATTTTCTAATTTTGTTCCTGAATATTCGGGATTTTGCTTAACTAACATTTAAATTAAAAGAATGAACAGAGATATTTCGTTGTAATTCAAATCAGTAATGAATTTTACAAGCACGACTTGAGCATCGGAAATCAGGAGCAGTGCAACCATGACTGTTGCAACATCTTCTACTTGAGCACACGCAGCTGCGTTTTGTTTTTAGCGACGAGTGAACTTTGAAACGTTGAAACGCATTGTTTTCCAACAATGCAATAACATTTTAACTTCGAGTCAGCTCGTTTCTTTTACAAAAGTTACCGTTACCTGAAGACTGTTACATACAACGCTCAAAATAATTTAAAATGCAGATTCATATGATATCTAATCAGCTCCATATAAACGAATAAAACTTTACAAGTCGCGGAACCTTGGACCAATCAAGGGCACAAGAAAACATTTTCCTCACGAATATTTTTTTTTTTTTGCGTCGCGCGAAACCTTCGCAAGCAGAGCAGAGCGATCACGCTGGAGTTAAAATTTTGCTGTCTTCGTTATTACTTAATGTAATTGTGCATTTCAGTGAGCTCACTAGCTGTTAACGACTGGTAAGTGACAATTCTTAATAAGTTTGAATATTTTCGGTTCTTAAATATAACGTCCGTCACTTGCGTCGTACACAAAAGGGTTGGTGTAGCACACTTGTCTGTTGCCACACTTGTCTGTTGTCACACTTGTCTGTTGTCGCACTGTTGTCTGTTGTCATACTTGTCCGTTGTAACACTTGTCTGTTGTCGCACTGTTGTTGTCTATTGTCATACTTGTCTGTTGTCACACTCGCACTCAGCTGCGATCTTATCCTCGGCCTCACTCTGGATCCGTTTCTGTGTGTCGCTTTGAGGGCGTTTTTCAGCATTGACCAAAGATATTGAATTTTTTTTTCCGGGTATAAGTGCGAGCACGTAGTTGCATGTGTTTGTATTTATTGTATGCATGTGATGTGCATTTCTGTATATGCTTTGAGTGACCACACAGCCTTCTGATTAGGGCAAGTTTTCAATATCATTTTTTCTTAGTGTTTCCATCATCATTGAAGGTGATCGTACTGTTTTACAGTTTGTTCGGCGCTTTATTAGAGTTGATGTTTATAAACGAATATATCATTTCCAATTTGCATTAATTCAGACATTGTATTTGACTAGTTTCTTTTTGTTCTTCGTTTGCTTTTGAGAACAACAATAATCTTTTTAAAAGCCATTACATTGTTCTTTAATTTTTATAAAAAAAAAACATCCAATAACTCACACATAGCACGCCGTGCTCCAGTATGTTTCAATTAGCTGCATGTACTATGCAAGAAATTAAAATTCCTTCATGTTCACTCTAGATTAACCAAATAAGTCTGCATTTTCTGTTTGTTTTTGATGAAATTGTTTTAAAATCAACTTCAATCATAGGTACTCATAGGTAAGCGTTCAATAATCCATTAAAATGCGCAACTGCAGGGGCAAGATTTTCGCCTGACTTTATTCGAGCGACTGAAGAGCAAGCAAAACAGGAAGGTCTGCGTAGCAAGATCGTTCAGGTAAACGCCTGCTGAGAGCGAGCGGGCGCTTGCATCTCTTTGGTTTCCCGCTAGAAGCTGCGGACGGCATCAGGGAAGCTTTATTTTTAGTCCGTGTTGGTGCGAGGGAGCCAGGACTTGGCTAGACTTGCACCACGTAAACTCGAATTGCACGTTTGTTTCTCGTGTTTCGGCGCTTTACACTTTTCCTACGAAGGGACCCACCGGTGGTCACTGAGGCAATTTTCGTAAAGCGGCTGACCAATCTGCAGTCACTAACTCAATTTTTATGCATACCTAATGACAGCTAACCAAAGGCGCGATCCAGTTAATGTTTTTTTTCAAAATTGCTACTAGAGTGGACTTCCAATTTGAATTGAATATTTAACTTCAGCTTAACCCATCGGAGGAAATTAGTCAGTAACTATATAATGAATGGCGTGGCGCACCGCTGACTTCTAATCAACATCACATGCCACTCTAATCTACCTGTAATGCATAAAAATTCCTCACTTTTTCAAATTACATGCGGCACATATTACTTAAAATGACCCTCATGCTGCCCACATTGTGTGCCAAATACGATATACTTATTGCATCACATTCTGTACCATTACTATCAGAAACAAGAACGATAGACTAATTACATCACACTCGATACCATTACTATCACAGACGTGTTCAATATACTAATTACGTCACATAAGATACCATTACTATCACCAATATACGAATTACATCGCATAAGATATCAAGAATATCACAAACGTGTACCAGTTCCCTACGTCTCTGTGCAAGTGACTCCGTGAGCAGCTGTCCGAAGAAAAACAAGGCTGTACGGCTGTTATCTGGCAGATGTAAATTCTCCAATTCTGAGATAACGCTCAAGTGTTAAGACAGTAGGAAACGTTGAAGTTAGAAGAGGCACTGCACTCAAAGTTGCTCAGGGATGATTTATGTTTCCTGAGTCCCTAAATCATTCTAAAATGTAATATTATTATTTTTTTGTCCTGTTGTAAAAAAATGAATATAACTCTCTGGATTGTGTTACATTACAGAAAGCAATCTGAGGATTGGAAGGAAAGCTGTTCACACATGCAGCTTTTTCAAGAAAATCGAATAATACTTTAAAAAATAATGCAAGTTTCGTGATGAATTGTAGTCAACTTTACCAATAAAAGCAAGCACACTCGTGACAATTGTTGTAATTATGAGTTTCACTCAACTAACATTCTGGAGAATGGTGCTGTTCCTGAAGAAGATTTCAATGTTCTTATTAGCTGGAAAAGATTTCGTAATTTTTCGTTCAATCATTTAAAAAATCGAAGTTTCTTTTCAGCTAAACAACCGAACATAAAACTGGCAAAAAACATGGCCCATAGCAACAAGCTTCAGTCAATTAGAACCCGGGATTTTCTTTCGCTCTATTGAAATCCCATAGGCGTGGTGATCCCTTCATGATGATCTTGCTAGTAATTACCAATTCACAAACTTGGAATACTCACAACCGCATACACCTAGAAAAAAGCATCTTGAATTCCCCATTGAAGCCGCTCAGCAACGTAGGAATGTTGATAGCGTAAGATCGTCACTGCAAAAACAGCGCCATCAAGCTAAGAATTTCCAGAAGCTCGCGCGTTATTATAGTCATTATTCCCTTGCACCCTGGGGCGATAATTGCGTGCCAATCTCTGGCATTCTAATCTCAATGAGGTACTCAACCGACCCAAGTGCGCGGCTATTAGACGTACTATACGTCCTTGACGCAAGAGCTGCGTCTTCTTGCGTCTCATTCACAGACGTTAGTGATGTGTGTACGCACTGGGTCATGTGGTAACTATTCGACGTATGTTTTCAGCGCAAGCATGCAATGTAACTACGCCATTGGAAAAGAAACACTTTCATCAAGAATTGGTTTCGCGTGAGACCGAAGCGTTCGGCAAAAACGTGCTCCAACGATTTGTGTTTCGAACGAGGTCGTGTGTCGTTTTGAAGCAATTAAAACGGTGTTTGTCCTCGCAGAAGATTTGCAACATTCGTTTTAGTGTTGAGTTAGAATTTATTGGTTTACGCCGCCAAGTTTTCATACTTACTGCCTGCAAGCTCGTTTGCTATCGTCTATCATTGCGCAGATGTCACGGGATAAAATTTTCACGCCCACTTTACCGGGTCTTCTTTCTCTTTCCTCCTTTCGGGTGGCTCGTGTTTTTATCTCCATTTTTTGACGTATTTTTTTACTTTTTTACTGTGGTGCTTGTATTTTCATACTCCCTTCATCGCGTCTCTTTTTATCTCTTTCGTTCGTGTGACTTGTGTTTTTACGTCATTTTTATCGGGTCTTACCCCTTTTTCCACCGGCGTGGCGTGTGTGGAGTTCGTTGCTCCGAGTCGCAGAGTTTGCGGAAGCGGTAGCATTCCTTCCCTCCCGCTCCCGGCTCCCGGCCGCAGCCGCTGCTCCGGAGCATCCTTCAGTGAACCCGCATTTTGGTTATGTCCTTCCTTTTTTTAGCATCCGTGTTTCCAATTCATGCACTGTCGTTAAAATTTAAAATTCACGATCCTCATTTAATTGCCTTCTTGCTACCTTTTCGTGTTTACTTCAATGAGCATCACTATAAGAAAGTGAAAAGATGTCAACACCTGTGTACGATCTCAAGATTATACATCACCTGAAAACTGTGCATCACCTCATGAATGCATCGCTACATGTCTGTGCACCACCAAGAGACGGTGCATCACCTCAAGACGATGTGTCACCTCAAGACCGTGCATCAGCTCGAGATTCAGGTGATGCAGACGCCACAAGGTCATGCAGCGGCCGCCGCGTCCCCGAGAAGCAGGATGTGCCCAACAGGATACGCTTTTTGTCCCTTGCTCATGATCTTTCTTGTGTGTTTGAGCCCCATAGACTTGTCTTCGTTATTCCCACCTACTTGAGCGACGAGCATTTTTTTCCCTGTCCTGAGATTCCACACCCTGACTGGCAAGTGTTGGCTTTTAAAGGACCTTCTTTGTTTTGAATGAAGCCGTTGACTTTTTTTGAATGAGGCTTGCAGCAGCAGCGCGTGTTTGAGAGGCTGCGATGTTGGAGTTGAAATTGGCTTGGTTGTTGTCTTTTCTTTTGTTTTTGAATTATATTTTTGTTTTCGTGCTAGTTATACTGGCGTGCTGAGCTTCTTTGTCCCCTTCGGACGTAGTTTGTGGGTATGAATCGTGTTCACGGTGATAAAGATGATACGTTTATTGTCGTTTTATTTTCAATTTCGATAATAGTTGATTTTTCCGAATTGGGTACACATGACTTATCTACGGTTGGTTTTTTTAACCCTATCATTGTTCTTGGAAATGATTTTCTTGTTCTCTGAAGCCAGAGTAACCCTCTAATTTCAGGTTGAAGGTCGCCTTTCCAGTGGAAAGTCGTGGGTTCGATACCACCGGTGCAGGGTACTCCCAAGTGTGAAGTAAAAAAGTCAGCAAAAACTTCCAACTCGACCCTGGTGGATAAAATCGGTTCCACCGTAACCGTCATTACGTCATGACAACAATTAAAAGGCATTTTAAAGACTAATGGGTCATACGTGTAGCAGCTTGATTAGATTAGAGAAAGCATACTTCTAATTTTGAAGCCGCACTTTCACAGAAAATGTTGGATAACAACTTTCACAGAAAATGTTGACTAAGTTTTTCAAACATTCTATACTACCATAACTGAAAATCATAGTTAAGAGCCATACGTGCGCACCTTCCTGCAGCACACATCTACTTGTGTTACAACACAGTACGCACTCTGCAATGCGTACTCCTTTTGTGCTCAGGCTGTTGTTACCTCTGCAATGGCAGAAGACAATGATAACAAATGGCAGACAATCTTGGCAGCAGACAATTTTCACAGGAGGCAAACTTGACAGCTGAGGATCTTGACAGCAAACAGGGATAACAGATAGCAGACAATCTTGACAGTAAACAGTGATAACAAATGGCAGACAATCTTGACACCAGGCAATGATAACAAATGGCAGACAATGATAACAAATGGCAGACAATCTTGACAGCAGACAATGACAACAAATGGCAGACGATCTTGACAGCAGACAATTCTAACAAATGGCAGACGATCTTGACAGCAGAAAATTTTTACAGGAGGCAAACTTGACAGCTGACAGTCTCGACAGCAGTGATCTTCTAATTGTAATTATATAATCAGAGCATGTAGGCCGCTTCGATTCGGAACACGTCTCGCACTACCTCGATGCTACGCTCCTTCTCTTGTAGTTCCAGTCAACTCGGAAAACTGCAGCAGGTGCTTGGAATAATGATACAACAATTCGAAATGAATGATAATAATAATACCAATAATAATTAACATGGTTCTTTCTACCAAGACTCAGTATGAAACTAGTGTTATTTGGATTTTTTTTATCGAAATTGCATTGAATTGAAGTCTATTAGAATACTCTTAGGCCTATCTAAATGTCCCTAGATCTCTCTATATTCTTCTACATCTGCGTAGACATGCATAAACATCTCTAGCCATTTCTTAAAACCTCCCCGGACACCTGGATCTACATAGGCCTCCGAAGACTTACATGACTTGCAGAATGGGAGTCCCACTGGAAACCTTGACTGAATCGTGCGGGCTTCCCCGAGTGCGCGCAAAATCTCGAGGCTGAGGGCTGCCCCAACAAAACCGAGCTGCAGTGCACACCGCGACCGGTATTTCCTGCACGTTCGGCTTCAGTTTTTGCCAGCATTCCGAGTAGCGGGGCCGGTGCTGGAGCAAGGTCCCTGCGGTGTCGCCCCGGGCGTTTTTGACATTTTTTGGCCACTCAAAAAATGAAAAACGCAGCACCGAGGCTTAATGAAAGACTCCTCCTGCCATCGTCGATTTGGGGAAACGGGTTTTGCCGACGGACACAGAACGAGTTTATTTTAACGAACGCAAAACAGGTTCGTTAACGAACTTTACACTGGTCGCAATGGCGGTTGTCGTTCGTCTTCTTTGACATGCCGTCATTATTTTGTCCCCTCGTTACAATAGATGAATTTAATGATCTTATTCTACTGATGCATTTTGAAATTCGACGCTTCAATGCTGTTTGATTTTGCCGCTTCGGGTTCCCACGAGAGGCTATCCTGTCTTGGACTCATATTTGCCCCGATATGTATTAGCGTTCGTGGTACAAATGTGATCAGCAGCAGTGCGACTCTGATCTTCAAAGCAGCGAGAATTTAAACCTCGGTTAGTAAATTGCTATTGATTTTACCGTCCCTAGCGTTAATGACGGGCAAGTCAACAAGGATTTAGGTGTCTGTTTTACCAAGATATTTTTAAGATACAATTAATTGTATTAGTTGTGAATACAACGTGAGAATTTATTCAATTCATGTTATTGATTGAAAGGTATATTTTTATTTTTCATTCATAAATATTATAACGTAGAAGTAATAATGTTGGAGTCCTTGTGCGGATTTCAGCTTTCTAAATTATGTTCGACTGTATGGCGTTTCTCAAGGCAAAAAACTATTCAATGCACTTAAGCCTTTCTAGTGCTTATTAATTTTTTATTGAATAACAGTGCAGACAGGTACCATTTTATCCAGCATAATTTGATACAACCGACCATTCGTGAACATTAGGTCAGGGTTCTTAACTTAATAATTTTAAAGCAACCATTGTAAACGGATATTTGCTAGAGATCGTACCAGTAAAATCCTGGGTAAACATATTAAATTCCGACAGAAAGTTTGGTGCTGAGTTTTGCGCAATTTTATTACTGAAGGCAGCGCGTGGACGGTGAAAACTCAGCAGATAAGCAAGCAAGTAAACAAGTGCAAAAGCAAAAACACAAGCAAGAGCGGAAAAAACAAGCAAGTAAAGCAACAAGTTAATAAAAATTTTATATGTGTACAAATGCAACATATGTGCTTACGCAAAGCCTAAATGCTCCAACTTTCCAAACCTGCATTGTGAAACCGCGCTGGAGAGCACGCTGGGTATTTGTCTGAGTACACTACGTGTGAGCGTGAGTCAAAACCAGAAAGTACACTCAAGTACCTCCAGAAGTACCAATTTCCAGTGTACACGCGAATGTGAACCATGTGTACCAGTGTACATTCACGCGAATCACCCCGCTCCTCACGGTGGTACAAATTGCGCCTGCCTGCAGTCGTGGGATGCGTGTGGTAAAAGCTTCAGCTTCTCCTTCCTTTCACCAAAATCGCTTCAAGCTACTGCCGTGGAATATAATTTTTTCTTATTTTCTGCTGCAATTCCACTACTATTTCTTTGTCTGGTTCGATTTTTTGTGGATAATGATTCTTTAATTTATGTAAATTCAACATAATCAAGAATTCATTTTACTTTACAAGCGATAATGCATCAAAACGCGCTGATAAATGTTACAAAGAGAGAGTCGGAGTATTCAAATTAATAGGATGAATTATTTAGTATCAAAAAGTATTGACGTAGTACAACCCAGATTTTTTATTTGAAAAAATCTTTACTTGATTTATTATTTCAGTGATCATTCACTCGTTAATTTTAATAGTTCTGTCTTTGGTTATTCTTTAAAAAAATTGTACATATGTGCATGTATTCAGTTATTCAGAAAAAGTCTTTTAGTTCACAGGACCAATACCAGAGCTCAGCAGCCTTTGGTTCGATCCCACTCCAGGACAATTATATTCCACCAGAGTATGTGCAGCTCCTCTGCTGATTGTAGCCCACGGAGAAGACGCGCAGAGCAGGTTGAAGATGAAACTCTTTTCACTCATTGTACTTCCATTTAACTCACTCACTCTCCTTAAGTTGCGAATGTAAAAAAAAAACTTTTCTATAACATGATTGGTGTAATGGAACGCTCACTAAAGACGTTTCCTCTGTGAGGCGCGGTTGGGCAGAGCCTCTTTAAAGGGGCCTCACTTTGGGGGTTGGCCCGGGCCTCTCCTTATCTTGCGGGGCCAAGTTCACGGCAGCCTGACGCGCTGTGCAGGCAATTCATCTCTAGACAGTTCGACAAATTATGCTAGGAACATTAAAGCGAAAGTTATACTAGGGACAAAAGTTTAACAAATCGTGCTGCGAAGATTGTAAAAATTCAGTTCGACGAGACCCTGTTGGGACGAACTTTCCAAAAAATTGATAAAAATGCATTAAAGTAAATATTCAAAGCAGTTTAACGAAGGTATTAGAATAAATATTCAAACAGTTGAACAAAACTGTATTGGAGAAAGATTCTAAGCCGTTTGACAACCTGTGCTGGATAAATTTCTAGTACGAGAGGCCACACAAGTGGGACTATCAGAGATAGCTTGGCGTCCGAGTGCAAGTGTGTAGCGCAGACAATAACCTAATTTTGTGCAGTACAACTGGTGTACGTATAATTAAATGTAAGAAAATGTTTGAGTTTATTAAGAAATGTGGGCTGCAGGTACTCAGCAGCCAGTGAGTCCATTATAATCCGCATTTACCTCGAAATAACTATGAGAACTTAAAAAATTGATTAAATGCGTATCAGAAAAGGTGTTGATTACAAAAACAAAGTAAATGAAACAAAATTGAAGTTGAGAAAATATAGATTTCTTAAAATTTATTTTCTAGCAAACGAAGATACACGAAGGAATACAAATACTCACGAGGAACGTCATTCACGTCATGATTTCACCGACTAAAACTGTCATCACTGGGGTAGGATGACATGAAACAAACAAAAGTGGCCCAGAATATTCAGAGAAGCTTGGAAACTGAATGAATGAAATTTATTAGGCACAGCTGGAATGGCTAGTTTTATTGCTCACACTGTGTGTGTGTGTGGGTGGGTGGGTGGGAGTGTGTGTGTGTTACTGCTATTTTAACTCTCGGGTCCGGCATTCAAGAAGCATTACTCGCGCGCCGCGTTGCTAAGTGTACACGCATGGATACCTCCATCTGATGAGCATGTGTGTGCGCTCGTACATGCGCGTGTGATCGAGGGCGGTCTCATCCCTTCACTCTTACTTTCCACGTTACTTTCGCCATCACTCAACGAAAGGGAAATCTAGGTGATACTCGAAAGTGAAATCCTTGCTCGCGCGAGACGCGCGTGCCGGTTTTCTTCGACTTTCTTCCCAGTCTGACTTGATCAGCGCGTGAAGGCTCGTTTGTTTGCGTAACCTCTGTTAGATTTAAACAAGATGAAAGTGAATAAGCGTTCATTGTGTGGCAAATAAACTAGGTTACAGAGACAATCTTGGCCTGGGCTACAGAATCTAATTAGACCGGTCTGCTGCTGAAAGCTAGCACCAATGACCGAGTTTTGGCGGGCAGTGTTGGACGGCGACTCTGATTTTCACTCGGACCGGCTCCAAACCACTCATTTTTGTCTACCTGTTCATCGATTGCGATGAGATCTAGTCAATGAGGTTATCGTGAGCGATTATTTAAGGTTAGCAAAATATTGAATTAAATGAAAACATCACGGTCTGAAATTGTCATTCATTATTCATTCACTCAGAAAACTAAGCTAGCGAGCTTGTCTTTGAACGTATTTCAATAGATGTGTCTCAAATGCGCGAAACTTTGTGAATACCTACTCTCGTTTATGCTTTCACATGCATTCTTGATCATAAAAATGTGTCTGCAATGACCCCTTAACTACCCCTTACCTACACCGTGAACATAAATGTGTATGTTAGTTTGCAAGGTATACCTTCTAAAGCACACAGCTAACACACGCTCGTTTATCCTTTGGTTAAATTCAGATGTTAACCGCCCCAACCTTCAAGGGAAATCGTACATCTGCTTGCATCATGTCGGCTGCTCTGCATTTCGTCTCTTGCATACACCAAAATGGATGTGTTCTGGTTACAAAATAGTTCACTAACGCACCCCAACCCAGACAAATGTGCCGTTTTTTCAAAATAATTTACAAATGCAAACTAATCTAAAAATTTCGGTGTCAAAATAGTTCACTTATGCACACTAATCCAGATAAATGTGCCGTTTTTTCTTAAGAATTCACTAACGCACATTAATCTTAAAAAAGCTAAGCATTGTCATCGCGTGAAAGCATTGCTCTCCGCCGCAGCGAAATGCTGCAGCTCTCAGGCAAATTGTGGGCCGGACTTTCACTCTTCCCAGCTCTTGCTTCACTGACTTGCCGGCTTGTGGGAGGTAGCGGCGTGTGTGTCGTCTACTTTACGATACGGGTCCCTTCCCAGTCTAGCTTAATCGCCACCTGCATGCTTGTTTTTCGCCGCCTTAGCGATTTAATCGCTTAAATCGCTAAGGCGCCGAAAAGAATGCGTGCAGGCGGCGAAAAAGTTAGACAGGGTTAACTGAGATTGCTGAGAGCGGTGGAAATTGAAGTTGAATGAGCTAAGGCGATTTCTTCCACGTTTTCTTGGTTATAGACTTTGAGGCGAGAATAGTGTGTTAAGATCCCCTGTTTTATTGAAGTGTCATTTGAACAATTTGACGTTCAGGGAAAACGTCCATTTCTGTTTTAAGGTTATGTGAAATTAAGTCAAAGCTTTTCCAAATACTTGTTCATTTTATTTGTTTGTTATAGCAGCGTTATTTTTGCGGTCACTGCTTGTTGAGTTTACTGAATTAATTTTGCGGAGGTTTCATCACGACACAACACTTTTTCTCAAACAACCGCCGGCTGAATCCTCTACAGCGGAATTTCTTTCGACCATGATGAAGTTAATCTATGTCCGAATATGTGAATTCGACTGGTAACATTTTCTAGGTAAAAAGACATTTTTTAACTGATGGGCTCGGATCCATGTAGTGACTTAACTGTGTAATATCTGCAATTATACATGAACTTTACGTGTTGATGCTTTATCATTTGTTCATTTTTTATGAATAGAACGAAAATTTGAGGTGAAATGCCTCCGACTTTGGTGCCCGATGCCTTGCATATTCAGTGGAAATTTTGTGAATAGTTCGTTTGTGTGTACATCTTGGTCAGCACACAAAGCTTCAAGTGTTGTGGTGAGTATAGCATGTTTTTTGCGGGCGTCACCGCAAAAAAAGCTGAGTGCAATCCCTTGGTGGTGGCGGGAGATGCAGCCCAGTGTATCACGTTAAGCGGCGTGAGTTAAGGTACAGTTCAATATTCAACTCAAATATGAAGTCTATTGTAGTACGTAATTGTGAAAATACCAAACATTAACTAGACCGTGCATTCATTTAGCTTTAATCAAGTATTTATGAAAATTGAGTTTGTAACTAGTTGCTGGTCAAAAGCATTATGAAAATTCCCTCTGTGTACCACCAGCGGCTCACATGGCTGTTAACGAATTAATGAACTTTCACTGCGAGCTGCAGACCGTCGGCGCCAACGAAAGCGAGCGCATTCTGATAAAGCTGTAGTGAAAGCATACGAGCGGCCATCTTGGTAGATTTGTTCTAGCTGCTGAAGCTGATTAGACCGATATCTAAGGGATTAGACCGATATCAGGTGATTAGACCGATACCCAATGTGCTTTAGAAGACTTGACCAATATCCAATGTACTGGAAAGGACTAGACCGATATCCAATGTACTGGAAAGGACTAGGCCGATATCCAATGTACTGGAAAGGACTAGGCCGATATCCAATGTACTGGAAAGGACTAGACCGATATACAATGTACTGGAAAGAACTAGACCGATATCCAATGTACTGGAAAGGACTAGACCGGTCTCCATTGAGCTGCAAAGGATTAGACCGGTATCCAGAGGGAGATTGGGAAGGTGGCTTGACACATATATTTTGTTTGTCAATGATGCGAAAACTGATAACAAATCTGGTGTGGTGATTAGGAGCATTTTCAGTGTAGATCACGCAGGAATTTGAGACCGCTAGCGACTCTCCAGCCTGGCATTTCAGAATTTTTCATCTACTAGTGCTAGAGTGTACAGTTCGCTTTTAACATCTGAATGTTCTTGAAAAATTTTACTTCGCATATTGAATGCTCATTCTTTGGTAATATTTCCTGTCAGCAAATATTTTCTACAGGTTATCATGTTTGGATAGATATGTTCAGGTAGATATTGTTTTCTTGTAGAAAATATGCTGCAGCTGTAAAACAAGTCATTCAAAGACGGGTTATTTACTGCACTCCAGTGACTACTGTAGAAACATCAATTTTTCATAAAATTGCACACTTTCACTTCAATGAAACATTTTTGATTTCTTAGATAACAACGCATGCCTTCAGACACATTTTCTAAAGCTTTCTTTGTGTTTCGTATTATTCCTTTGTGTGCAGACACTATTTGTGTCTCACGCCATTTCTTCAAGGAAACATTTTTGCTAACTCAGATAATGAGGCAAGTCTTCGGACACATTTTCTAACGCTTTCTTTTTGTTGCAGACAAAGCATATCGCTGGAGAGTCTGGAGGACAGCGTGGTGTCCGGCAGCGAGGATACGCTGGAAGACAAGCACGGATGTCCGGCCTACGTCGCCCCGGAAATACTGCGCGCCGCCGCCTACTCCGGCCGTGCTGCTGACATGTGGAGCTTGGGGGTGATGCTGTTCACCATGATAGTAGGCAGGTGAGCTGGCCTTGTGTTGTGTTGTGGAGCCTTGTGTTGGTGTTGAATGGTAGGCAGGTGAGCAGGCCTTGTGTTGTGTTGTATAGTAGGCAGGTGAGTAGGCCTTGTGTTGTGTTGTGCAGCCTTGTGTTGGTGTTGTATAGTAGGCAGGTGAGCTGGCCTTGTGTTGTGTTGTGACCCCATTTGTTAACTTTGTTTAACTGTCAGTAAATTTGTATGGTTTTCATCATTCCAAAAGACCGTTATTTCTCAAAAATCACTTGCATATCACACTATTTCTCCTAGTTCGAATTGGTGATTTTGCTCGCATCAAAAGCTATTTGCCCCAATGTGTGTTGTTTCTCCCGTAACAATGTACTGCAGTGAGTGATCCATGGTAGCGTAGCGTCATTCCTTTCTTAAACGTTCAGCTAAAATGTTGAAATTTACACCTAGCATTTGATATACGACCATTAAAATTCTGAATCCATTTCCCTAATCTTTGTTTTAACCAAATACGCGAATGTTTTTACACAGAATTATTTCTTCATTCAAAAAATTCCTAACTTCAAATCTAAAACCTGTTTGTTTTTGTGAGTACAATTTGGTCTGGTTTGCAGATATCCTTTCCACGGGTGCGACACGAACGCTCTCTTCCTCAAGATCCGTGCAGGGGACTACCTCGTGCCCGACTGGGTGGGGTCCAGGGCCCGGCACCTCATTAACCTCCTGCTGCAGAAGGACCCCACGATGCGACCCTCCGCCTCCAACGTCCTCCGTCACCCTTGGCTCACCCGACCCCCACGGGACCTCTCGCTGCGGGACCCCACAGACCAATGTGTGCCCCAGGGGCTGGGGAATGGGGTCCCCCAGAGAGGGTCCGGTGTATCATCTGTCGCTGTGCTCTCCAGGTCGTACGCTGTGCCAGTTTATTTAGGTCTATAATTGGACTCCGGCTCTAAAATATTTACTGGACAAATAGGATATGAGTGGTTTTAGACAGAGAAACTTTTTTCTCCATGCTTCAGTTTTTACAAATTCCTACCGACCTGTTTGTTCTTTTAATTGTTGTGGGGTTGACCTATTTTGCGTCTCTGTAAAGCAGCCCCGAAGCACCTGGCGAATACATAAAATCAGACGTACTTTGTATCTGATACACTTTCTCCGCGTCCCGCATTACCCTGCAGGTCTTCAAGTACCTCAACTGTACTAGGAACACCTACTGTACTACCACAAGCACAATATGAACGTACCTTTCACCTCGCATCGCTCATTGGGACTTTAAATTCCATTCGATATTTTTCACTGCGCTCATACGTACATTTGTGTGGGCTTGCCTTTAATTGGAGGTCCGTAAAGTTTGTATCTCATGTAGTTGTAGCTTACACTTAACGCTTTCTTATCTTCTCATGTATTTATCGCGCTCTGCACACTTCAGCATGTTGGTTTAGATAATACCATACATTAGTGTGGGGAAATAACCGTGAACTCAGCGGGAAAATGAAACTATCTTCGAATACTGCCATGGTTTTGTCGATTTCACCGCAACTTCCTACACGCAGATGTTAGTTTCAGTCTCAATATGGGGCGTTTTTACTTCTTGCAGCTCGCTATTGACTAGTCTCTGTCCAAATGTTGTGCAATTTCGTTATTGATAGCTAACCAAAGTCCGTCTTTTAAAAACATGACTTATGTTGTAAGCGAGAAACACCAGACTTACGAAACTCGGTTTAAAATTTTGATCAAGAACAGTGGAACAGTGGACTTACGATTTCGTAAGCAATTAGACTTAAACGGAAGACTCGGCGTAACTTTTGAATATTTTTTGCCATTTAGCGCATATAACGTCATGAGGGCTTTCATGATGCATGAGGACTTTCAAATGCGTGTTGATCTTTACTGTTTGTGTTGCGAAAATGAGGGTTTTTAAAGTTACTGTTGTTTTTTATGTATCACCATGATCTTCAAACTCAAGGGAGCGAACCTGCTGCCATAGTAGGCTTAGTCACATGTGTCACTATCGTCCATTCTTCCTCGCTACAGCGTACAGATTTCAAGCCTCCAGGCTTCGAAATCTAGAGTGTTGATTAGAAGCGTTCAACTAATGACTCGCACAATCTGTAAAAGCAGACTAAATATATTGACAATACCGCCGGAAGACCATGGAAGCGGAAAGAATTTTAATGAGTGACTTTTTTGCAATATTCGGCCCGTGGGAGCAGCTACTGGTGACCTCAGGACTGACTTGAGGACAACAACTTCTATCTGCAGCTTTTTCTAGTTCAAAACTTTTTTGTCGAGTGTTGCATTTTGAAGTGCCATGTTCACCTGCTGTTGTGTGTATAGCAAGTATGTAACATGAATGAATGTTTCTTGAACAACCAAATGCTTTTGTGTTGCTGCAAGCGAAACTCAGGCTTCTCGTTTCAATTTTTCACCGGCACAACGAAACATTGAGAAATTGACTGTAATGTTTGTAATTCATGCTATAGTAACATGCGTTGTAGTTTCGAATTTGAATTATGAAAACTCGCAGTATTTTTTCTACAACGGGTCAACCAATATAACTAGGAAATTTACCCAATATTGTCGATAAATATGTCGGTATTGTTTTGGGTACCACCAATAATGTGTGAAAATCTAGCTATATCAGCAGGATATTTGCGAAAATTAGCAAGAGATCTACCAATGTTAACACGAGATCTACCAATGTTGTAAAAATATCTACCAATATTGTAAAGGTATCTACCAATATTGTAAAAATATCTACCAATATTGTAAAGGTATCTACAATTATTGTAAAGATATCTAACAATATTGTCAAGATATCTACCAATATTGTCAAGGTATCTACCAATATTGTAAAATTATCTACCAATGTCGTGAAGGTATCCATCAATATTGTGAAGATATCTACCAATTTTGTCAAGATATCTACCAATATTGTCAAGGTATCTACCAATATTGTCTAGATATCTACCAATATTGTAAAAATATCTACCAATGTCGTGAAGGTATCCATCAATATTGTGAAGATATCTACCAATTTTGTCAAGATATCTACCAATATTGTCAAGGTATCTACCAATATTGTCTAGATATCTACCAATATTGTAAAAATATCTACCAATATTGTCCAGATATCTACCAACGTTGTGAGCACATCGGTCAACATTTGCCACATGACTTAACCAAAACGGATATCGCGTCAAATGCAGATTTGCTAATTACTAGAGCTCGTTTAATTTAAGGGATGGTGCATAATATTTCTTACTTTTTATCAGTGCTTTGGAGTCTTTTTAGTGTTAATATTAATATTTGGCGATATTAGTCCTTCTAAACCGTAGTGGAGTTGTTTGGTTTATTGCTCGCTATCGCTTTGTCGATTCAAGCTTTATCTTCTTGTTAACTTATATTGAAGTCCGTTGAAAATTGGGGTCGTTAAGTATTGAGATCTATTTCAATATTTTACCGAGTTTCATTCTTCTTTCCTATGAATTTCTTTACATTGCTGTGTGCCAGCTTCGAAGAAAGAAATTTAGATTTCCTCTTTGAAGAAAAGATTTAAAATTGTCAAGAAGAGCCATCAAAATTGACTGCTAGTGAACGTGCACTCGACAATTTTACCGACTGCATGGTGTGTCTGTTTTTTTCTTTAGGCGCAAAGTTCCAAAGTAGCAAAATGTCCAAATAAAACACTGCTTGAAATCCTTATAAAATAAATTCGGTCTATCATTTTGTGATTCAACTTAAGGCGCCCAGCTAATGTATGTATGAGGATCAGAGCGTCAGAGCGTGTACTCTGACGGCTCACTGGTCTACGTCATTTGATGTGTGCCTTTGAATTCAACATCAATGAAAACGTTTCCATAGCTTATTGCTTGAATTAAAAAGTTATTAGTTTATCAACCTTTGCCACAACACTGATAAAATTGCTTCTGTATTCAAGGCATCACAAACCATGACGCTGCCATTTTTCCCGCTTGATGACCCTGACAATTTTACAGACATCTAGACATCGAAAATAATTCTAGACGTAAAGTTAAGACAGTCTTCTCTGACAGTTTTACTCTCTCTCAAGCAACTTAAGTTTTGCTTTAACACGAGCACTACCCTTGCGCATTCGACTGCAAGTTGTTTGTAAAACATCTTCAACTTGGTTTAAAAACATCGTCTGAGTTTTTATAAATTTTATAATAATTCGCTCTCCTCAGATAGGCTCTTGAAAATCTGGACGGAGTTCATCCTGGGAACTGTTGTTTAGAGGCATATGGGCAGAATGTTCCTTCCTTTCATTAATCATCGCGAAATTTACCTTCCTTCAGTCAATTGCATCGATCTTCTCGAATTTAACCTATCTCACGTTATACTTCACGTACCTGTCATTCCTGTCCTTAATCTCCCCAGAATTTCAGGCAAATATGCGAACAAAGCCGCAGTGACTCCAAACCCTTTAAAAAGCTAGTCATTGAGCACTAGTAAATGGCGTAGGCTATTTTTGCAGTTCAGGAAGACACTGTGTGTATTATAGTTAATGAATAGTGACCACGTCTCACGTTCTATGTGATGTCGGATCCTTGTGTTTTGTTGTACATAGCAGACGTTTGTGGCATTGTTAATGTTAAGAATGTACTCTTCTCTCTGAATAACTGCGAAGTTTTCAAGAGTTACCATTCTGTTTGTTGCGGTATTTCGCAACTCGTTAAGAAGAGGTCATATCAGTGGGTCTTGAATCCATTTTCGTTCTCTTTCGCCACGAGGCGCTCGGTCGTCAGAATTTGCACTCCTACCCCACGTTTAGAGTTTCTTCCTTTCAATGCGCATGTTTTGCTCGCTTCTAGAGTGTTAACGAATATTGAAATTTTGTCTGCGTCAGATCAGTTCGACAAGCTTCACAGAGCAATCGGGCCGCTGAACTTAATCAAATGTTTAACTAGGTGAACGGATTTGGCAGACGAGCGATTGGCTTGGCTTCGTACACCTCCAGCATTTCCTCAAATAAAAGAACTGTTTGAAACCAAATTTTCAAACAATTGACGTCGTTTTAACGATAGAATCGGTAATGAATTTCTTCTGTCGATTTGGCTATGCTACGTGGCGTTTATTTTTAGCCTAAATTCTTAAATTTGTGCTCTCTCTGAAAGGATGCTTGAGTGTTGAGATTCTGATGTCCCTTGTCGCTAGTACGGCGTCAAATTCCTTGAGACTCCAGCCTATAATGTGCACGAGTCTACAACACACAAACAGCTGGACATGCATTCTTCACTCTCTAAAAAACATGTTCATAAAGGTAGCTTTTCAGAATTGAAGGTGCTAAGAAAATAGGAGCTGGAAAAAAGGCAGCTCTGGCTAAGCCACAAGTCATGAATGTTTCTATAAAGTATATTTCCTGTCTTGAAACTTGGGTCAAGTTTCTTTTAAGTATATTTCCTGTCTTAAAACTTGGGTAAGTTTCTTTTTACGTGTTTGGTCTTACCAATGTGCTGCTATTTTTCGTTTTTGTTTAGGTGGTACTTTTACCATTGCCTTTTTTGTATATTTTCCGGCAACTACAATGATGGCGATACTGGTACTACGCGCCGGGTGACTCTAAGTTGAGATGCGAGTAGCTGCTAAATCAGCCTTCTTTCTCTCATTCATGCTACCGAAAAAATGGCTTTGATTGTGAATTGTGTGTTGGTTGTCCAACGAGTAGTATGAGAATTGTCTATGTTTTGTTGATCGCTATAGTACGGTTTTATCTAATAATTGAGCCTTCGATGAGCTCTGGATGAGATTGTCTACCGGCTCGCCTAAGCTACTTGGCTGTCTCCGGAGGATCTAAATACTAAGATCTTTTCTATTAACATATAGTGTGTGTCTGTCTTCGTCAGGGACAAAGCAGTCGCTGAGATTCTCTTGTGTTTCGAACTTAGCTCAATATTTTGATTTTTCCTCTTCTCCGTTCCCATTTTTTTCTTCTGGACTCAAAATTTTGGCCCAGTAATCCCATTTGCTTCTTTCAATCCTGCTCGAGTGCAACAAATTTTTCTCAGCTCTTCCCTAATCATTTTCTCAATGCTGAAAAAATATTTACTCATCGTTGAATTTTACTGATTGGTGAAATAGAAGATAGTTATTGACAGTTGCTCCGTTTGTGTATCTCTGTATTAATTCATTGTGGACATTCGATCAAAATCACCGTCAGTCTTTAAAATTTTGGAACTTGTGAAGGCTGAATTCAACACTGAATGTTGAACACTCAACTGAAATGTTGAACACTCAACTGCCCGCTCTCACTTTCATGAGCGTTTTGCTAAGCGAAGCGGCAGTAAATAAAACTTTGGGAAACACCGGAGGGTGTATTTGTATATGCATGCAAAACGTTGTTCAAGAAGTATCGATTTTTCAATGGCAAACTTAAATTAGATTAATTAAAATCTTGTCTGAGACTAAAGCTTACCAACTTATTACTTTTTGTTCCGAAGCTTCTACTTCTCTCTGCCACTTGAAAAAATACTTTTCGTCTATGCTTCACCACCCGTACCACCGATCGATCTTTTGATTATCTTTGGTTTAATTCATTCAGTCAGAAATGTACAATTTTTCCTAAACTGTTTTCTAATTCTTCATTCTTCTTAAATCAATACTTAATTAACAGGTGAAAATAATTGGTCATAAACTCTCATTTTATATATTCTCCAAATGCAGGCTCTCTTTATATTAATTATTATAACTATATGTATTCCATCGTATAATTACATCCCTGAAAATACGTATTCATAAGTGCATGAAAAGTGTAAAAATATAAAACTTCAAATTTCATTTCCTGATTTAAAACGCACATGTCATTTCGATTTATGAATGTTAATTTGTTTTAAAGAAATATTAAATTACAGTAAGGTCGGAAGCAAGTAACACCAACTCAAGATATGAACAAAAAATTGTTTCGAAGACAAAATTAGTGTTTTGTTTATGTAAGAAGTCGTTCGAATGAGGTTAACTGATGGTTTACGTCATGGAAATTAGCCATTTATCGTCTGTACTTTTTTGCTCGTATTGCCTTTGTTACAACCGCCGTCATCAAGCTGGATCAGGAGTTCACCGACGTCATAATAAGGAAGGAATGAGCACGCGGCAGCTAACTTCAAAGAAGACGTTAGAATGGAAATTCGACGAGAAACAAAATATATATAAGTTGCTCATTGTGTTCGACTTTGAAAACTGCGTTAACGGTAAAGAGTTAATGATGGAATACAACCAGTCAACAAGAGATGGATGTGATAACTGTACAATTACTAGAATGTGTTATTTGTGCAAATAAAGTGCGTAGCAAACTTCCACTTTAGTGGACTGTATCTCATGCAAAACTGATTTCTTTTCGTCTGTGTTTTGAAACGAATTTTTCTGGAATGAACATGATAACTTAAAGCAAGTTTTTCGACCGCCCTCGCTCGACTCGTGGTACGTGCATCTTGTACTTTTTTAGTTATATGTGATTGTGTAAATATTTTATTTCTTGTACATAGATCAAGTGGAGGATACGGACAAGTTTAATAAAACTGAAACATTTTTAGTACTTTTATTTTCAAACGAAACAGAACCTTCAACACCATTCACGAGCAACGCCGCGGTCTGTTCATTAATATTGCATTCATTTTAGCCAATTATACTTCGAAAAAGATGCATTTATTTCAGCCACTTATGCTTAAAAAAAAAATTCATCAAGAATTGACTAGAGTTTTGAAAGTTTCTCTTAATTACATTAGAGCACAGAAATGAACTACTGATGCTTTTTGAGACAACCTCTTAAATAGGTAATGAATAGGACGTGAGGAGAGTATTTAGTAAATTAATCATATAGCATCTGGACATAAGCATTTGCACATTTCTATACTTGATACACAATAACTAGAAAATTTCGATCTCTTCTTTGGAGCTTTAAAATCAACGGGTAGTTGGAAAAGTATATTTACCAGAATATTCAAACAGAACAGATATGACTATTTATTGACAACCAGACCTCAACAAAATTAAGAAATGTATGGGCTGAAAGGTATTTGGCAAAAATTGATATCATGTTAAATCATTGTTATTTTATTGCAAAATTGTAGTGTCTTAATACAAGTACTCTATAGAGCTTCCATAAGCTTCTAGAAGCGCAGTCAATGTTTACAGACCCCAATCGACACAATCTTCAACTCTCCCGGTTGTGTTGAAGATGAGTGTTCGGTGTATGCAACACCAATATTCAGAGAAATATTTGAAGGGCAAATATGCAGAGTGTCCAAACCCACAAAACACAGAATTTTAGAACACTCAAGTTAGAGGCGTGGTGTTCATCGCAGGGTTGCCAAACTGGTTTTTCCTAGCCAAGTTACTAACTAGGAACTAAACTAGGAACTAGGCCACTCTGCCTGAAAGACATCTACGCCGCTATGAGGTGAAATTATCACTTATCCACTCCGACAGTTTTGACCTCTGATTTGTGGGTTAGGCCACTCTGCATATTTGCCCTCCATTTGAAAGTAATCAAAGGCAAATATTTGGACCCCGTGGGAAATGATTTACGTATAAATACATCGCTGAACGTATTAAGGCTGCTTGCTAAAATTAAGCCGATCTCCTGAAACGAAACCCGTCATTTTTAAAAGAAAACAGGCATTGTATATAATCAGAAGAACACCGTCCCTACCGCCAAACATTGTGGCGGGCGCATCAGGGCGTGGGGTGTTTTAAACATGGAATATGGAAACTTTACATTATTGAAGGAAAAAGGATAGTTCCTTGTTCAGGCAGATATTGGAGCAGGAACTTCATCCGAACGGAAGAAAATTCTGTTGCGGATTTCACAATCATAGGCCAATTTTTATATACGAAACACTCCGGGACCAATTCTGGAGAGCCATCAAATAGAAATTTTACGACATTCAAAGCCGTCCTCAAGTATCTCCAATTTTTGCTTGATTCATGGCAGTGAACATTGAAAACGTGGACTTTATGATCAGAAGATCCCGTGGTTCATGGGAACTTTATGAGCACGCCCGTCATCGCACACTGACAGTTCTGCTTCCATACACAAAGATCACTCGGGAGGTCCGTGTGATTTATCTAGTAAGAATTGAAGTATCTCGTTATCTGACTTGACACGCAGCTGAAGTACAGGATTCTACTGAAAGACGTGACTTCAATTGCATCAGCTGGAGCTTCCAACCAAAGGCGCTCGTTTTTTGTGCGCTATAGAAGAGCTATGAGTCAGTCGCGCCTTCCCTTTGAGGTACAATAATTCAACGACGTACCGCTGTATGTCACATCAGGTAACGAGATACTACAGTCTTTACCAGTTGAGTTACACGGACCTCCTGAGTGATCAATTTATTTGGGACCAGAATCATCATTGTACAAAGACAGGAATGTTTCACGCACGTCACGTGCTCGATTTGATCTTTTGATCATGAAATACACGTTTTTCCGTTCACTGCCTTGTTTTGAGCGAAAATTCAAGGAAAAAATGGCTACAAGAAATATTGAGTATTAATTTCACGGCCTTGCATTATTTGGCCCCAGTCTCATACATGTACAAACATCTTGCATGTGATAGAACAACCAAGTACAACATTGGAGCTCATACGCAATTATTGCTATATTCTTCATTGCCTGCATTAAATTAAAAACTAAAACTAAGAATTCTCTAGTTAAGTCTACAAGGCTATCAGAAGTTGATGAGGCTTCGTTAATTAGAATGATAATGAGGCTTGCTCAGGTTTCTAATTAGCAAGCTTTGTCCTCGGCCATGCGTGGCGTAGAGAGAGAGAGCAGTTACAGAATTTGTTAATGAGAGCAACTTATCATGGTTTCCTTGTTTTAAACTTAGATAAGCGTATCGATATGATGAAGTTACACTACATTTTGTTGGCGAAATAAAAGTTTTAGCAAAAATTAAAACATGAAATGAAAGACGAATTAGAAGTATACCCAAATGTGGAACAGACATGTAAAATGACAGTAATAAAATATTACTGAAATATTTTCAGCTAAATACATAAAAAATATGTATTATTGCCTGAGGGAAATGTTTGAAAACTACGTATCAAAAATTTACTAGAAAGAGATATCAGGTAGAACTCTTTCAAAGAGGTTTATGATAGTATGTAAAAAACTATCGATAGTTCGATCGATAATTTTATCATGAGAAAGACACAGGTGGACGCTGTGCGCAAATGAATTTAATGAAAGAACATGCTAATTGAAATAACTAAAAAAGTAAAGCCTCTCAGAATTTATCCTAATAAATTGAAACACACTGAAAATTGGACGAGATAAAATCACGTTATTGTTATTTGAATTTCTCATTCCCAGTTGTATTTAAAAACTCAGTGTTTAGCTGCGCTCAGGCGTTTAAGCATTTATTATAGTAATAATAATAATAATAATAATAACAATAATAATAATATTTATTGAAATCAACCTAACACAACAGTGTTATACAATACAGAGACATGTAAACACAGGAACAGTAATAAATAAACAAAAGATTTCAAGCCCGTTGTTAGACTAGGAGATTATTCGGGCACATTGTTTTTTCGAGTATAAGATTTGAAAAAATTATTTTTAGATATTTTAAAGAATAAGAAAGAGCTCATGGGGAATCAACACGTGATTTCAACTGCGTGAAAACAGGGTCGAATGCACGGCTGCGGATCTATTTTAAGGCGTACGTTGGCCTAATAACTTCACAGTGATAAGTACGTTATTCCTGCACAAGTGCGACTCGTAATGACGTCAACAAATCCGTGACACTTGTAAATACATACGTTAAACTTGCACAAAAGTTTCATCTGAGTACCTTTAATGTGTTTAAACTTTAACGTACTGAGACATACGTATACCGAAAATTAACTCTGCGTAGTTTTCATAGAACAACTAAACGACGAATGTATAATTAAAGAAAGTGACTTCGAAAATATTACTAAGTCTAGTATCTGTGATACCGCAGCTCTAGCCAAACATGCGAATTACAGGCGCAGATTGAAGATTAAATTTTGCGGACAAAATGGACTGTCAGCGGCTTGGAGAATGCCTCAAGAAAAGAGAACAAAGTTGCCCCCAAACGATAACGCGTCTGGCAACTTAAAAGTACTTGGAATATGAAGAACACGAGGTTGATGCTAAATCCTGCATAAAAGATGTGAGTCTTTCGCAGCAAGAACAAAGCGGAGGGCAATGCGGGCTAAAGGATGCCGGGGAAGACTCCATGTTGGCTCTGCAACAATCTCTCTCAAATCTGTCCTTCACAATAGAAGATCAACTTGATGACGCAAGCGACTACGATTCGGAAAGCATTTGCCAGAGTACACAGAAAGATTGCGATTATGGAGCTGCTAATACTTTTTCCACTCGCAAAATGCTCCAACTGAACACTTGCTGCGAAACAACGAATACAGCGAAGCAACCGGACGATACGCCCGTTCCTTTTTCTTTCACCCAGAGCATGGCCAACGCGAGATGGTCCTCCGGCAGACAGGTGCGGTACGACTCGGACCAGCAGGTTGACTTGGAAACCCTCATGACTGATGAGAACATACAAACGATGCGGCTCGCTGTTTTGGACATCAATTATAAGTCAGAGAAAAAGGAAGATACTGTTTGCATGAGCTGTCAAAAGGCTGCGATATACGATATCAACGAGGACAGCGTAGTCAATGGCCCAAACAAGTCCATAACTGTTGAAGACTTGGCTCAATACCTTGGAGAATACGACGTTGTCTTCTTCAAAGGAGGAATGATCGAAGTGGCTTTCGTGAGACGTTTTGTTGGAGACGACGTCCAGTTGGTGAACATGGAGCGTTTGGGGTGCCCGAACTACGATCAACTGGTGAGCAACTCAAACTTCATGGCCGCCACAGAACTGAAAGAAGATCCCAAGACGTGCGCGAGTCACAAGCAATAGGAGAAAGCCCTGCATTGCGCCACATCTGAAGTTGCTGTGTTCGGTAAGTGGCTGCTTTTGGAGGAACAGGAGAGGGAAGAGCTCCAAGTCGAGAGGTACTATGAGAAGGGTCAGCCTAACCCCAGGTGTCTCTTTGCCTTCTTCCCCATGAAGAAGCCCACCGCCATGACAGCGATGGCTGCTGCTAAAGACGACTGTAAGGAGACCGAATCGTCCTCGCAGCAGAGCAGCTCACAGAGCGCTCCTTGTAGCTCTACTTGCCAGAGTGACGAAAATTCTTTGAAATTTTCCAAGACCATGGAGCTTCTCTTTCAAAAATATTAGAGAAGTATTGTTAAAGGTTTCATCTGTCTATAGGAAGAACAATGATATATACATTTTCTGGTACTTTCTGATCATTTTTTAAACATAAAACTCTGATCAATGAAAATAATTTGTGATTAAAGCTCATTTTCTTCGAGAACAGCTATCGCCTCTTGAAATTTTGCGTTTTTCTTCCCAATTTATGAAAGGTTCCATCGTTTGTCTTTATTGCCGAGAGTTAATTCTACAGTTAGATATTTTATCAAAATTTCTCATGATTTCAGCATTCTAGCGGAAACTGGGCTGTTTTATGAAAATTCTCATTCATTCAGAAATTTGAAGACTAATTTGCGGGAGGCTTTATCACCATAAAGATTTGTAATAACCCGCCCTAATTTTAGCGATCCTTGATTTCAATTCCTCAAATGAGAATTTCAAAAACATCATCTCATTCTGATGCACAAAATGAAATACTTTACTTTCAGGTTACAGAGCCAGGATATTACAATAATCAGTTGACAAATGTGAGAATTTTACACATAATTTTTGATCAAAAAACCGTAGAAAATAAATATTTTCTATTCGACGGAGTATATATCTGTTCCGATATACTGAATGACGCTAGAGGAATCATCAATCTCCTGTTCCGATGATTATATAAGTACAAGGCATATAATAAGCACAGTGCTGTTGAAACGCTAAGAGTATATGAGAAATTTAGGCAAAAATGCGCAGAAACTTTTCGAAAATTCAAAGTATAAAACCCTCAATTGCGAGCAAAGGGAAGTAGAGAAATTAAAAATGAAATAACACGTGAGACATGGTAGAACAATTGTTGGCAGTGTGGTGTAATTAGGGTGACTAACGAGATCAGATATTGGCAGATTTTTGAGTTTTAGGAACCAGTTATCAGTTTTACCAGTTTACCAGTTTACCAGTTTAGGAACCAGTTACCAGTTTAGGAACCAGTCTAGAGATACATAACCGTCTCAGGTGTAAAACGATGAAACATCAATAAATGATGCAAAGTATACTTCAGAAATCCTTTAAGCTACACGAAAACACATCAAACTACTGAGTATGATATAAAATGGAACAACAAATCAGTGCTTGAAATGTTCGCTTGCAAGTGAAGAAAAGGCAAAAAGAAAATAAAAGCGTTAACTAGGTGACGTTCAGGCATTTTATCAACCAAAAATTATTTATTGCATATTTTTAGAGTACGGTAAATGGGTCTCGTAATTTCCTCGCGTAGTTTACTAATACAATTGGAATTCTCACACAGCTGAGAGTTTCAAATGATATCACTGGAGTGCGTAACTGAATATTATGGAATTACCAAACGAAATAAGATCATGCAACAATTTTAAACACATTTAAATTTGCTTTCATCAGTAAACGCAATATCATTCTTCGTTAATTTTTTCGTCGCAAAATAAAAAAATGTGATAAACAACAGTACACGCTTTCAATATCTTTTTCCTAACTATCATTTCAGAAGCTGAATCATAGTTTTGTTGCTTTAGTTTGAAATAATCTGTCTATTTTGAATATTAGAGTAAACATTTTATAAAAATAAAATTCGATGAAAATGAGAACCAAGTTAAAAACTTTTAAATAACACAAATGTTTCCAAGTTTTTATTTCATGACAAGGACAAAAATCCTAGAAATTCAAAACCTTAGCTCATACCATACAGAAGCAAGAACTGTCAATTAAACGGAAAAGCTATCTTGGAATTAGAGAAATTTGTGAATACGAGCACAAAATGCTCAAAGTGCACAGTCGTCTCAATTTGATAGTTGTTGCTTTTATATTACTTAATTTTAAAAGTCCCTCTTCACAACAAAGGCAATCTCAAGATTCTGAAGAGAAGTGACCATTTAGAATGGAGTGTAGAAGCCGGAAAATCTGACATGCCTATTTATCATTTTCATTCATCCTCACAGTTTTTCCTCTCATCATTTTTGATCGAAAATCATTCAGCCACTCCATTCAGCCACTCCATGTCGCATCACAACAAAATTGCGCTGACAGGAATTATGTCTTAGACGTAATTCCTGCTGAGAGCTAATCGTGAATCATCGCACTAATCGTAGCACCGATTAGCACCGATGAGATTCCAGTTTTTATCCGGTTCATAGCACTTGCTCTTCATGCAAGTGTTGTAAAAACAACATTGAAAAAACTCTACATGTTACCTAGTATATTTTATTTTACATTCACAAACTCAAAGAGCTATAAATACATTTTGCTCTCAAAACGATCTGCACGTTTTTAAAAATAGTGGAGTTCATGAAACTTTACGCCGACTAAATATCACTTGTAAACAACTAAGTATCTGAGGTCAATGCTCTGAAAGATCGAGGGTTAAGGTAGCAATCGATGTAAGAGTTCATGATTTTTTATATTCCTCAGCACTATCACTAATACTACAGTAAAAACACGCGTAGTATTTTAAAGTTTTTCTGTAGAATTGCCCGCGCAGAAGTGACAAATGTTTCAACTTCAAAGATGATGAAAAAGTTGGAGTTATTCCTCATCGCAAGACATTGCACCCATGCTAAAAGAGTCAGTGCGATGCTAGACGTGATGGGTGTGGGTTGTTGTCCGTGAGCTCTGCCGTCCATACGGTGACTGGCACATTTTAGGTGGACGAACCAGAAGTGCAACCTGAAACAGTGTGCTATTTAACATATAACGGGTCCCTTCTAGCAACACCGTGTGTCTTTGGGTGAGTGTTATTTAGTTTCATATAATGCATAAATTTGATCATGATCATACGCAAACTTTCTTTTATATTTGCTCCGTTACATTTTATAGGCTGCGAGCAAGCCCAGTCTATTTGCCGAGAGACAAATTAGGGGAGCAATCAATGTGTCCAGGAAAGTTACTGAAAAGTATTAGTTCCTATTAAATATTACTTGCAACTTATACATTTCACGTGATCAAGCCTCGTTGATGACGGATAATGATTTATCTTAATAACAAATTCCCAAACATTTATCGATGGCATAAAATTGTTTTGAGATTAAAGCTACGGTATTCTCTGTAAATATTTCACAATCTTTCATACCCTAAATTTTGTTAACGGATTTTGAGATACAACAACTGTTCATGTGTGAATGGAATGATTGTGTAAATTAATTCGTTTATAATAAATTAGTTTTTTCTTTTCACAACATGTTTAGCTCGTGCAATGTCCCCTGGAAGTGACATTAAATGGAACACCATAAGAAAAACTTTAAAAAATCTACGGTATTTATTGCGAACATTTAACTATCGTTCACATTCATGTGCATGTAAAAAATATTTTTAAAATATATGTATATATGTATGTATTATTAGTAAAACATTAATATATAGATTAATTTAAAAAGATTTGCATGTATGTATAAATATAAGTTTATTTCCCCTTTATATTCGTGAATAAGGAAGATAGTTAAATGTTTGCATCAAACACCGTAGACTTCATATAGTTTTCCAGTCGAGGCTTTCATAGCTGAACATGTTTTTAATTTGATAGAAATTTGACATAAAAATTAGTAAAATTTATTTACGTCATCAATACAGGCGAAAAAACCCGCAGAATCTTAAGTAATATACATGCTAATGAGCAGATATCAACATTTGAATTATCCTCGTATATACTCAAGTATATACTCATGTACATACAGGGTGCGTAAGGTACCTGAGGACATCTTACGCACTTGTAGAAAAACAGAAAATGAAACTGTTAATCGTTGAAGCTTGCAATTTCTTTCAACAGAGCAAATAAACATGATATTAACCTATACTTCATTCTATATACCTTCCTTCGGCGTCTATCACCGACTCAATTCGAGTCCAAAAGCGACTGAAAGATTTGATCGAGTGGTCTTTATTCGTGTCCTCCATTGCTCGAACTATTGATTCCGTCAGAGAGGATTTGCTGTTATGGGAAGGCTTATTAACTTTCTTCTCAACGACACCCACACGTAATAATCCAAAGGATGAAGTTTTGGCGAGTTAGGAGGCCATAAGTTTGGTGTGGCATGATCATTAAATTTCTCGGCCATCCAATACTAGGTTTTGTGAGCGTTGTGGGTTGGAGCCGAATCTTGTTGGAAGACATATTACCTTCCATTGGCTACGCTGTCTATCCAAGGCTGAATATGGGTTGAAGAGTCTCGACATAGGTATCTGCATTGACTCTAAGGCGCTGAGCGAAAAATGGAGAGGCGTGATGTGCCCTTCTCTGCTAACAACATCGAAAGCCATCACTGTTGCTGGAAACTGTAATTATTGGCGAATGTCAGTTTCAGCTCATGATTTTTTATGCTGATGAGTGTTTTTCCTGGTGGCCGTGCAAGTGAGCTAACTTCTTTAAAAAAATATTTTCCAATTTCCTGGTCATACCCGAGCCATTTTTGGCATTAAAATAACGAGGAATACTAGCTGCGGTTTTAAATTCTTTTTTTTATCCAGTCTTCTTACAATTCTTTCTTCTTTAGGGGTTGTCTTTCTTGGTCTTTTATCCTTAATTGGTAACAAAAAGAACCCAGCAGATTTGTTTTGTTCTGCCTACAGGAGTCTTTAAAATTTTTAGATTTTCAACTTCTCAGCAATCTCCCTATCACTGAAATTCTGTTCATTCAGTTTAATTATTCTTTTGTATCGGTTATATCCATTTTGGAGCACTTTGAAAAAGTTTATCGTGATTTTTAAATTAATAATTCGCTTTAAGGCATTTTTATCAAAATACTTATCTATTCGCCAAATTGTTTAGTTTTCTCCCTCTGTCCCATAATTTTGGCCAGTTTGTTTACGCAATTAATATTAATTTTGAAAGTTTACATTTTCTATCCATTTCTGACATTTAGGAGTGTCAAAAAAATATTTATATATTTTTATATACAATACAAACACTTATAGAGAAATAACATGTGTATATAAATATACAGTATGTATATATATATATGTATATATATATATATATACATATATATATATATATATATCAATAGCTCAAAGTCATATTACCCCCAGAAACAATTACTGAGTCTGGTTAAGCGGGCTCTCCGTCCACGCATAGGTTTTTTTCAAACGAAATAAATGTACAGGGAGTTCATGGAATCGAACTCGTGACTTATAAGTTACCGCGCCAGCACGCTACCGACTGCGTAATATGACTTTGAGCTATTGATACATAAGGGAATTATATGCGTGGACGGAAGAGCCCGCTTTCGCCGTGCCATGCATTGCTTCCGTTGTGCATCGATCACCTTTTTTAGGGTGATTGGTGGCGCAGTCGGTAGCGTGCTGGCGCGGTAACTTATAAGTCACGAGTTCGATTCCATGAACTCCCTGTACATATATATATATATGTATGTATATATATTATATATATACATATATACATATATTTTTTTTAAATACACATATATCGTTGGTATTTATCTATAAATATATGTATATATCATGAACGATTGTCAGTATCTAAGTTATGATGACAAATGAGCCATTCCTTGGAACAGATTTTCATTCTTCCACTTTAAAATAATATTTTCAACAGCGTTAGAACATGGCACAAACAATTTTGCGGCCATGACAGTTTACCCAGAATTAGTCTACGGTATTTTGTCCGATCATTTAACTATCTAATTGACTCGGAATTGTACTACAATACCGTAATACACGATGAAAAGCTAATAATTGAGAATGTATTAGGGCTAATGATAGATAAATTCTAACACAATTTTTGGTTTGACAAGTTGTTTGTTCACATTTAAACTCTGTTTTAAACGCAAAAATCAGTTAAGGCTTGCAATTCTTCCTGCGGTCTTCGGACGCCGTAACAGCCAAGTGACAGAAACATGGTCCAACTTCTACTTATAAAGAGGAATATTTTTGCGGTGCAGCTTGTCCAGTTCACTGCAAAAAGTACTGAAAATGTAGCAGCATCCCATGAGAGAAGTTTTTGCATCCACAACTTAAATTATGCGCAGAAATCCTGCTGATTTTTTCAGCTGCTGATCAGAAGTTCGTCGAATAAAAACTTCTTCAAAACCTTGACGTTCTTGAAAAATGAATTTCTTCATATTTGGTCTGGGCTCCACTCGAATTTCACGCATGAACTTACAATTTTTCGCCATGCAAGTGATTAATTTGTCATAATTTTTCTACATGACGCATGATGTATGTCTTATGGATACTTACAGGACCTGGAACTATGTTTTCAGCATATTCAAAATTTCATTAATATGCGAGATAGAAAAGGCTCTCAAATTTATTTTCTATGCCTTAATTGTTCAACAAAATGAGCACCAAGAGCAAATGCTTGACATTAATTTTGAAGCTCTCTTTGTTGTGGTTTCCACAGTGCACTTGAAATTGAGCGGCGCTGCCAGCATTTTGTTTAGTAAACAAACTCACGGCAATGCCAACCGGCAAAGCCTTTGCTCTACACACAGCACACACAAGTCACACAGTTTATACAACACATAAACTGTTTGCAAGCCTCCACAGTAAATACCAAGCCCAAACACTGCACACCCAGCCCCCACAGTGCACACCCAGCCCACACAGTGCACACCCAGCCCTCACAGTGCACACCCAGCCCACACAGTGCACACCCAGCCCACACAGTGCACACCCAGCCCACACAGTGCACACCCAGCCAACACAGCGCACACCCAGCCCACACAGTGCACACCCAGCCCACACAGTGCACACCCAGGCCACACAGTGTGCATCCAGCCCACACAGTGCACACACCCAGCCCACACAGTGCACACCCAGCCCACACAGTGCACACCCAGCCCACACAGTGCACACCCAGCCCACACAGTGCACACCCAGCCCACACAGTGCACACCCAGGCCCCACAGTGCCCACCCAGCTCACACAGTGCACACCGAGCCCACACAGTGCATACCCAGCCCACACAGTGCACACGCAGCCCATACAGTGCACACCCAGCCCACACAGTGCACACCCAGCTCACACAGTGCACACCCAGTCCACACAGTGCACACCCAGCCCACACAGTGCACACCCAGCCCACACAGTGCACACCCAGCCCACACAGTGCACACCCAGCCCACACAGTGCACACCCAGCCCACACAGTGCACACCCAGCCCACACAGTACACACAGCCCACACGGAATATGCACATCGCACTCATAGCAGTACTTATAGGGCGATTCTTAGGGAATCTTATTCTCAAAATAAAAAGAAGAACCAACGTAATAGAGAACATTTAATGAGGCAAACGTTTCGGAATACAATTCATTCCATCATCAGTGCTGGAAGAAATAAAAGGAAGAAATTTCAGTCATGCATAAGAAAGATAAGGTTTGAATAAAAATACCAAGCAAAAACGCAAAAAATAAAAGTAAATAATTTCTCTAACGACTAGAATACAAAACTTAAAAGTTTAGGCAATATACACAGTACATACAGGCATACATAACTATACACAGAAACATTCTCGTACACCTAGACATTGAAATGTATATACACGCACACACATACACACATACACGCACGTAATACATGCACACAACCACACACACACACACACACACACACACAACCCAAGCACACCCCAGCACACCGCAAGCTAAGAAGTAGGGGCTACAAATAATTTTGTCGCGCTGAAATCGTTATTAAGTGCAGGTTTATTTGTAAATATATAAAGGGATTCTAGAATACGGAGGTCTTGTTCATTAAATGCTTTGCATAGAATAGAAAAATTAGACATTTTGAAGGGATGATTAGAACTATTGCAATGGTTTCTAATGGCGGACTGAGAAGGACAAGCAAATGGGCGGCCAGTAATATGAGAAAAACCTGAATGTTGGCTGTGACGGATAAATAGTTGGAGGGTAGTGCTTCCAACGTACGATTGCTGGCAGCAATCACAAACATACACATATACACAGCAACTTTCCAGGCACTCATCCTGTCGCTCTTTCCTATTAAAAAAAGACGATATCTTAAAAGTATTCTTATAATAAGCATGAACGTCAACCGCTGTAAAGAAGGTTCGCACAAGGACTAGAAACTCTCTTTGAAAATCACTGTTCAGGTAACCTAGGAATGGAAGGCCAATAAATATTTTCTGTTTCGGTACGGTCAAGGTTACAGGAGGGGGGGAAAATTTATTATCTAAAAATTTTCTGACTATTTGATTAACAAGATATTTTGGGTAATTATTACGCATAAACATTTTTTGCAGATATTCTAATTCATTGTGAAATATTTGATACGTGCTCGAGATGCAATAGGCCCTATGTAATAAAGTTTTCACACACGATTTAATATAACCTCTGTAGATACAGCTAAAATAATTTGTACAAAGACCGGTAAATGTAGGCTTTCTATAAACTGAAGAAATAAACTTGGTGTCAGACTTCCTTTTCAGGACATCTAAAAAAGGTATTTCACCATTCTGCTCACATTCCATTGTAAATTTAATGTTGGGGTGAACGGCATTAACATACTCAAAAAATGTATTAGCTTGATCTCGGGACCGAAACAATAGAAAGGTATCATCTAAGTAACGTCTATAGAAAACAGGTTTATATTCAGTCGAGCAGGAGTCCAAAAAATTTGTTTCTAAATGAGCCAAAAACATATTAGCAATGATAGGAGACAGGCTAGAGCCCATGGCTAGTCCATCTAGTTGTTGATATATTACCTTATTGAATACAAAATATGAATCTTTAAGAGAAATTTCCAAAAAACGCTTGAATTGTTGTCGGTCATAATTCATAAAATGGCAAGTGTTTACAAAAATCTTATCCAGCAAAATATTGATAGATTCCGTCAAAGGCACATTTGTGTACAAAGATTCAACATCAAAGCTGCACATGAAAAGATCGTTTGTATTGTCAATACAGGATAGGTCACGAAGGAAATGACTAGAGTTTTCCACTGTATAAGGACTAGTACTGAATGGAGTTAGAACAGGGACCAAATTTGCACAAAGCCTGGAGTTCGGCGTACTGCACGCAGAGAGAATAGGTCTCATGGGTACGTCAGGCTTATGTACCTTAGGTAATCCATACAACACTCCCAGTCTAGATCCACTAGCACGGCTGGACTTATAAAACTCATAGCATTCATAGAAAGTATAAGTAGCCCACACAGAAGATGTGCAGGTTCGTAGCCCACTCAGGACCTGTTCAGTCCAAATATGCAGCAGCCTACAGAAAGAGAATACAGAGGCCATAGACCACACACAATATACAGTTTGAGTAACAACTCGGCTTATGAACAAAGAATAAGTACGTTCTTGAGACCTTCGTAAAGGAAATTTTTTCAAAAGTCTCGTCAAAAACTCCTCTTAAGAAAAATTTTGGAATTCAGGATAAATTCAAAACTTCGTGTAGGCATTTCATTATAAAAACAAAATGAAATTATCATGAAATACATTACTGATTTTAAAAAAGTAAAATATTGATAGAAAGGAGACGACCGTTGGAATGACAAAAAAGTAGATACATTTTACTTACTTGTAAAGAGAAAACATTAGATTTAACATTTAATTCCAACTTTTGTCCAAATCACAAGCTTGAGTCTAACTCACAAACTCTCTACGCATTTCACTGCTCGGGTCAGCCAAAATAAGTTTTCTCCCTCGCTTTTTTTGAGGGGACACATCAGAGTACAATTTAAGAGACCGCAAGCACAAGAATTTGTATTGGGAGTGCAGCTAACGGGAAAATTCCCAGGGTTGAGATCAGGCAAAGAGGGGGCCATATTTCACTCCTAAACAGACAGTGGTCTTGACATCGGTGTTGGGGTTTGATTCTTGTAACAGGAATATACATTCACTCCACAAGAAATATCGTTGCGGAGTGCATGCTTTTGATTTCGTTAAGCATAGAATTTGAATTTACTTATGCACATGGATGAATAAAAATGAATTAGGTTTCATTGTTATGGAAAAAGAACAACCCCCACCATAACTGAAAGCTGTCTGACAACTGTTCGCTTCCTGTCTGGTGATATATTGGAGAGCTATTATCGCAGTATTGTTTCAGCCTGGCATTTAAATTTCTCTTTAACAGCGGAAACATCTCATCAGAAAATATGATGTCATCTGTTACCATAAGCGCTTTGAGCTTCCGTAGAAGCATTTTCACCTAAGTTAGTAATTTTTACACTGGAGGTGCGCGAGCAACTGACGTTTTTGCATCTTGACTACTGATAATTTAAATTTTTTTTTGGCAGCTTCCCTTGTTTTTTATATCATTATTTTTAGGCAAATCTATATGCTCCTCTTTAGGTGCTATCTAACTCTCCCTTCGGCAACTTCAATAACATCTAAGAAGCGTAGCCAACGCAAGGTGACGCCTTCAATATCGATGTTCGGTCGCACCAAGTTTGACAAATCAACGCCAAACATGATAATTAGTATGTGTAGGGGTATTTAGTAACATTACTTCTAATTTCATTTCCCTGCAGGAGGTAGCTCAACAATCTCTATACGTTTACCATCAATGTCTGAAGTCAAGTGGTTGCTAATTTAAATTAAAGTAATCGAAAGTAATTTCTTGATTTCATTCGTTAAATTGACCATAAAATTACAAATCTATTTCATATTTTTCAATATTTATTGACCGTTGAACATATATGAAAGCCATTTCAACTCTATTTAAATTCATTTGAGAGTTACGCCTTTATTTACGCCTTGAATATAAGCAACCACCGAGGATTTGAAGCGTGCAAGTTTCATCTTTCGAGATAGCACGATTTACTATACTGGTATTTTTAAATACCTATCCCACAGAAATCACCAAACTTTTTGGTTTATAATTTGTAATAGTAATTCTTTTAAAATTACGCTCTTGATAAAACAGCTCTATGGTCGTGCATCATCATAAAATTGACTATATGCGTCGTTCCACGGTTACACACGGAGTAGAATGGAAACACGGTACATGAAAAAATTAGGTCAGTAAAAAAACTGCATCATGCAAAAGTTGAAGGCGATGAGTACTGCAAAAACGACAGCTTCAATTCATACAACACACTCATTCCTGATAAAACAAGCCGCGACGATATTCGCCATTCGCCATACTCTACAAGTGCAAGCCTCAAATTCCCCTCCGACTTCCGTCAAACGCCCAATGTTTGGGCCCTTGATATCGTTATGCAAATGGTCACAGCGAATGAAGTAGACCCAGAAGTCAAAGACACGCACAAGAATTCCAATAACGTCCTGCTGGCGAAAAGGTCACTCATATTTTCCCCGTTTTCTTTTCTTCACAGGTGCGCAAATTAAATTTTGTTGAGTACATGCGTAACTCGAACAATTTTTACTTGCCCTTTCATATTGCATCCAAATGAAAAATTTGATGCTTGGACCCTTGCGCTGAAAAATTTTATCTCCGAGTCATAAATTCCTTTTTACTGCTGCAGGGAAGGTCACTGCCTTCCATCCGTACAGTTTTTTTTTCAGGGCACCATTTACATTCCATTGAGGGTATGCATGACTCGAAGAGTTACATCATTTTTGACGTGGATTAAAAATATTTGATCGCCAGCAAAGCAATGTCTCCAGATATCACCATTGAATTTCAAGGGTATGTATATTACTAAGATAAACATCGAAGTATACCTGCCTTTTACTGATTACGCTCGTAATATAAGAAGCAAAATGCATCAATACAAACTTTTTTTGAAAGGAAAAACTTTAGCAGGAAAAATTTATCTCCTAGAACTATATAGCAAGCGAAGAATTTGGAGCTCTGTTTCAAACCGACAATTGATCGATGCTTGAAACGCACAACTACATATTTATTTACTTGGCATTTGCTATCTACTGTTCTGTTACATGGACCCCTGAATCAAGCAGATAAGATTTAATTTGAGTCATCGATATGAAAAATGTAACTAAGAATCATAGTATTTACCAACACCGTTAGAAATGCATTAACAGTTTAGATACAACACTTGACGTTCACGTTACAGTTCACGGTAAAATAGGCTGCAGGTATTGGATCAAAATTCATCAACCCACGAAGAAAAACGTTATTTGGTTATTTTTAAACGTTAATTTCTCTTTTATTAACAAGGATAATTTGAGTCAACATAAGTATAAGTTATGCAAATCATTGCCATTATCAGCAATAACTCTATCCCAATTTGTTTACTAAACTGCAATGGTTTTTAACCTTTCTACTCGTACATCCCCACAAGAAATGTCAGGGGGACTTGTACGCAGATGGACTGGTAAAATAAGAGCTCACAACAAAGAATATTGTCAATAGGTCCTGAAACACATTCTTTCGTAAAAATTTACTTCTATGTCGAAAGCATTACCGGGAAAATCAGGCTTTACTGCAGGGGCTCACACCCCCCAGGTTAAGAACCACTGTGCTAGAGACTGAAAACCTTTTTAATATAATTATTCGCACGGAAATTCATCATTACGATCAGGTGTTTTCAAACGTGGAGCAAAATTTCGCGTTGCCCAAGGCGATTATTTTCTGGCTGGCATTCGCCGGTCACACACACACAATAGCCACAGCGAAGCTCGAAGACTTTTTTCTGCGGCCGGCTAGTGAGCTGAACATTTACTGCCTAAAAAGGAAACGAGAGACTTTTTGGTACTGAAATTCCCACCTTAGAAGGGAAGAATACGAGCTCCAATGCCTGTACAAGCGTCGTCAGGGGCCAATCTGCTTAACGAGATTGCGACTCCAAAATTAGATTCCCGCGGGACCGATGCCCAAGAAATCGGTTTTTGCGTTCTCAGACATTAGTCCACTTGAAAACCTTTGAATCTTTTGAGATTCTCCTCGTTAAATTAAAAATGGATTTTGATGGCTGTGCTGTTGTGCAATTTGGGTTTTGTGTTGCCCTTGTATTTCATAGGCTCTTAGTCACCTGAATTGAAATTTGAAGACCCAAATTATAAGATTGATTTTTCTAGAGTGAATCTTCCTTATTCAATTTTCCACATCGAGAGACAAAGGTTGAGTCATTCAAATTGGATCACCTAAATTGAGGTCTCTAAATTAAATTTTCCAGATCTAATGCTCTGCTTTAGTTTTCCGAGATCGATACGCTGAAATCTGCTTCATTTCCATGTATTACTTTACCCTCTTTCCTTTTCCCGATGACTTTCTGTATTGACTTAGTTCATAATTGTTTTTGTGTTAGTGCTTACTTCACAATATCTCTGGTTTTCCATAAAATGATGTCAAATAAGCTTATAAATTTTCCTTTATAAAAATAAGACAATTTAGGTGCGTAAAACCTCCCTGTAGCCAGAGTTTTTTGCAGTTCTCTCGCTTCTGAGATCCTGTTCTCTTGCGACAAAAAAAAACTTGTCGATTGTTTTACTTGATATTTATGAAATAATATTAGATGCAACAGAACTGAGCTCCCGCTACTTGATCCCAACATTTGGTCCTCACACACTTCAGACTCTTGGAGACTGAATTATTTTAAAAACATCATGGAACCATAAAAGTGACGTAGAATATGGTTTATACTAAAGGCAGTTCGGTAGTTTCATGAAACTGCTTGGCTGTTTGTGTAAACTCTTGCGCTAAAGGAGTCCTTCTGCTAATCTTAACTCGTGGGTTTTCTTCAAATTGTTTTCTCTGCTTGCTAACTTTTAATACAAAATTGAGATGTGTCAAACACTGGGAAGCAAATGCGTTTCCGACCTCTTCATTAAGTGAAGGCAATAAAAACATCACTTTGAATGTGTGAAGTTTTTCAATTTATGAATCAAAAATAAAAAAACTGAAAAATCATGCTACTATAAAAGAACGAGCTTCCTAATTTGCACCATAATTCACGAACTACAAAGTTGTTGGCCACCGATAAAAGATCTACGAACACCGCTAATCACGCGCACAGATGTGTAAATCGTTCGACAACCACGCCCAGCGAGAAGAAACAGTTCATGGTGCCTGAATCTGATAACTTTTGACGAGTAGTTGCCTCACTTGAACGGATATTCATCAGAAAATGAAAGTTATATCCCATACACGAAATGTAGATCACAATTTGTGGTGTTATTTTCTAATTCATGTATTTGGAAGAGGCATTCGTTTAAAGTATTTCAAATATGAGAGTATGAATGCATATATGAAGGAAATATGAGAAAAACATTTGAAAAATAAAGAAAGAATTATATACCTCTCCCTATCCTTAATTAATAAGAGCCTTAAAAACTGCCCAATGGGTCGGAGTGAATTCAAACAATTTAAAAACTTTATTTATTAAACAACAATAAATGAGTTGTCACAAATAGTCCCTCATCTAATTGTATTATACTCTATTAAAGCGAGTAGACATAAATAGCCCCTCATCTACTTGTATTATACTCTATTAAAGTGAGTAGACATAATAGTCCCTCATATAATTGTATTATACTCTACTGAAGTGAGATGAGGTAAATAGTCCCCATCAAATTGTATCATACTCTATTAAAGTGAGTAGATATAAATAGTCCCTCATCAAATTGTACTGTACTCTATTGAAGTGAGTTGAGGAAAATAGCCCCCCATCAAATTGTATTATACTCTATTGAAGTGAGTTGAGGTAAATAGTCCCCCATCAAATTGTATTATACTCTATTGAAGTGAGTTGAGGTAAATAGTCCCCCATCAAATTGTATTATACTCTATTGAAGTGAGTTGAGGTAAATAGTCCCCCATCAAATTGTATTATACTCTATTGAAGTGAGTTGAGGTAAATAGTCCCCCATCAAATTGTATTAAACTCTATTGATGTGAGTTGAGGTAAATAGTCCCCCATCAAATTGTATTATACTCTATTGAAGTGAGTTGAGGAAAATAGTCCCCCATCAAATTGTATTATACTCTATTGAAGTGAGTAGACTTAAATAGCCCCTCATCTAATTGTACTATACCCTTCCGAAGACAGAACGGTCGCCGGCCCACTGCGAGATTGCCTCGAGAGTCACATGCAATTAAGAGGGCAGGCAATACCAATTTGTGCCCGTCGTTGAGTGGCAATTTATCCGAGGGCCAGCGCTGGGGAAAGCTTAAAATCCCATTACTGATTATTTCTTGCGGGAAATTCCCCGTTCTTTACCAGAAATTTAGGATCTCATTCAACTTTAGTGAAATTTTGAGCAGCTACAGAGTTGAAAAAAACAGGTCTAGTCAACTGAGTGGTATTGCATTCAAATTCTTGATGTTATTCTTGTATAACTCTAAATGTACTACAAATTCAGTAAATGGGCTAAATGAGTGTGCAAGCAAATCGCTGTATGTCATTCTTTGATGAGTATGAGGCACTAAAGCCCTTGTTTCTATTATTGGGGAAGATATTAATAAAAACTCACTAAAGTAGCCTCGAATGGTGACGGTGTTCATAAGCCATTCAATCCGTGCGGGAACATTTGAATTTTCTGAAAAAATGAAACCTGTAGTTATGGATAGCTTCAATAATACACACGTAAAAATTTGGATTGCTTCTTCCCACAAATAAAAATTTCACTCAGAATGTTTTACTTATATATTTTTAAGGATTATTCATACAAAAATGCGTCAACAAATTCTTAAACTAATCAGGACTTTAGGCATGTCAAATAAATAATTGAGAAAAGTATTTAATGCTTAATTTATGACTCTTCATAGAAACAGCCGTCTTTTCCGCGATTGATTTATAAACTAATTACTAACGTCATGTTTGATAACATTGTCAATACACCGTAAAAAACTGGTTTTGTGATGGCTCTAATTTGAATACCAATGGGGATGAAACCTTCAAACCACATTTCCGCGAAATAATGAATTAAAATATTCTAGGTTGGAATGTTGTGCTAAATGACAGCACACACTGGTACGTGTACGAAAACACTAATAACTGTAGATGAGTTACTCTGGTGTCTGTGCGTGATGGATGCCCTGGAAGTTGCTGAACTTTGTCGGGCTCACAGGTAGCTATACTCAAATTTGACCATTGTGCTGGACTTGAGAAAAAATTTACATCTGTATCGCTTGGTGTGAACAAATTTTTTATATTGTTTAAATGTCTGACGGCACGGGATATGAGAAGCAACTTGAAAATGGGTCTCTCAGCTCGTTTCTGTTGCCATTTCTGTACTTTTCGTATCATTTACTTATAGAGTATTATCCATAATATTGGTTGAATAAATAATAGCATCTATATAAGAACTTCATTGCAATAAGCCATTGTAAAATAAATAAATAGCATTATTTACAGCATCGTACCACATTTATGCTCCATCATTCACTATGGAACAAGGCGGGCATCATTCAACACTCACTCTTCAAAAGAGCTGAAAAATTAATTTCCTAGATGCTTTCTTCGCGTAGCATAGAACTAACTCAATTATCGTGCTTCGTCCGCGTCAAAGTTCTGCGTGATTTAACAAAATTTCTTAGACAAAGTTTGGCTTTCGGAAGACAGACTTCATAACGTGGAAAGTTCTACTCTAGGTTAGAAGAAAGTGGTTTTTATCAGACGCTCGTCAGCAAATTAGTGAGTTCTTTTTCAGCAGGCACGTCTGGCGGTTGTTTCTTGTGTTTGCTGGGAGCAGTGTTATGCACTATTCTTTTTTTTGTTATGCTCTAATTTTTTGGTATTCACTAATTTTTTGGTTATTCCATAGTTTTTTTTTTTATACATTATTTTTTTTTAATTATTTTGTTATGCACTATTTTTTTGTTATTTCCTAATTTTTCATTGTTATGCGCTAATTGTTTTATTATGCACTAACTTTTTTGTTATGATAGATTTATTCTTGGGATTTTTTCATCATTTTTGTTATGCTCTAAGTTTTGCAAGAGAGCCACTTCGGTTAAACGCATTCATTGAGAGAGCCGCAGCTACTGCAAGTTAACGTACATTTTATAATTTATAAGATAATTAATTAATTTATACATTTTGCGAGAGCCGTGAATTGAGGCATCGCAAGCCACGCAATGAATACCACTGACTTAGAATATTTGTTTATAAAGTGCCGGAGAGATAAAATTTCAAAATATGCAATTGTTTTAACCTGAATCACAACTTTCTGAATTCACCTTTACCGTGCTTACTGCTGTTTAGTGTGGTCATGTTTCATTATGCGAATATAAAGGTTAAATCAGAATTCGAAGCTGCGAAATATTTCAAATTCGGCTGTGCAATAGAAGGAATATACGGAGACTAGACAACGCGTCTCACTACATCACCGCCCATTTCGATAATCAGTCAAAAAGCAATTTTGGTTAAATTAAAATCATTTTACGGTAAATGACTTTCAAAGAGAAATTTGCGATAAAACACATGCCTCATTTTTCAACGAAATAATTTTCAGCACATATTTTACTCAAATATGTAAACAAAGAATAACTCGCAGACCACTTCTAAAACCTGATCACCCAGTTTGTCAAATAAAAAGTATCGGAATGACCTAGGATTTACCCTTCCAATATCAAGTTGAAAATATTTTTAAGAAAAAAAATATTTAAGCAGGCGATATAGTTCCTCAATCATAACACAAAAACCAGGAAACTGAGAGTAAACGATCACTTACAGGCGAGAATGAATTCAATTTATTCTGATAACTGAGGTTTTAAGCCAGTATTTATGGTAGCTTAGCAAAGTTAAATTTTAATAATCACTCTTCAAGATCGTTAAGTGCCGAGCTCTGAGTATCAATTCGGAATAATTTCATGCTCGCTGAAAAATTAGCTGCTAAATTTAAATGAAACACAATTGTAAAATGAATAAGATAAGAATGATGAATAGAAATTCCAAAGTGAAAATAAATTAATAAATGCATATTTTAAAATACTAACCCTCGTCAAGGAAAACTAGCTAGAAACTTTAGAAGCATGTGTGTTTTTTTTTGGAAGGATTACATTTCTACATATTTTCAGTCACCCATCCGTTGAATAAAATACTGCTTTGTCTACTATTTATTTAATTTTGCTTGAGCCTTTCAGTTGATGTCTAATCTAGTATTCTTAGTTGATTTTTTCACCCCTGCATTCCATTTAAATTCACTACTGCCTTCTTCTGTTTTAGCTTTTCAGTAGATCCTGGTATATCTTAACTTCATCTTGGAACGTAAGTACAACAAAATGTAAGCAATTTTATATACTCCAAATGATTGAAACTATTGTTTCAGCTGTATAGCTGACGATGGGCTAAGACCCGAAACTTTCTGCCTGTGAGATATTACTTTATGTATAAAAAATAAAAATGTCAATCATTGTTATTGGCGTGACTTTTATTAAAGCTACTTTGTAAGGAAAACATTCCAACTCTTTACAGTTTCTAAAACACTCGAAAAATTAAAACCACGAGGTGAGCCCATTCCTAAGCACTCAATTTTGTTACGAAATTTCCCACTGAAAGAAAAAAGTTAATAAGCAACAGCTTTAAAAATTTTGTGTTTGACCATTTTAGACCATGTACTTGAAAATGCATTAGAGGACATAAGTTTAGAAAACTACCACAACTTCTAGTTATGAATTCGTTTTTTACATTGAATGACAAATTTTAGACGACTTTTAATGAATTAAATTCTGTACCACAAGCGTGACCTTCAGAATAATTCGTTCTATCCAAACATAGATGATTTATTCCCGGACCCTGTCTCTTAAAACCTTTCAGAATTCTTAAAATCATCCCGGATTCTTAAAACCGATTCTTAAAATCAGAAAATCTTACAAGAACCATTTTTAAATTTACATTTTACTTTCAGCTGCAAACTGTACATGAGAGTTTTTTAATTCTCTTCATGCATCACAAGCGTGCACCGCAAAGTTATAAATTCCATTCCTACCTGAATGCTTTAGCCGCGAAGGGCAGTAAAGTGGCTTCAAGATTGTGGTTGCATTAATGAGTTCCCACGAGGCGGTAACCGTACAAAACTGCCTTCGTTTTATGGTGTTAGTAACGACAGCTAAGGAGCTCTTCAGAGAGAAGTAAGATGGCTGCTATATGAAGAGAGATCAGTGTAGATATTTAAACCGAGAGACTAGTCATTTCACTAAAACCCGCGCGCAGGAGGCTGCTTCAAATTCCTATATGTCAGAAACTGCATCGTGAAAACCAGGTCAAACATTATCGATGTAATTTAAATAAATGAATGATGAAATAAATCATCAAAGTGAAGTAGCAAAAATGATGCTGTGCAATGTGAACAAAAACTACCGCCTTGACAAAAGGTTGTACACAAGTAACACAGCCTCGTAGTAACACAAGTGACACAGCCCCGTTACCCAAGTAACACAGCCTCGTTACACAAGTAAAACAGCCCCGTTACTCAAGGAACACAGCCCCGTTACACAAGTAAAACAGCCCCGTTACTCAAGGAACACAGCCTCGTTACACAACTAACATGTACAAATTTATAAAACCCCGCTGAAAATTTACTACCTAATCAAACTGGATTTCTCGTTCAATCTAACTCTCGTTAGAAAAAAGTTAAACATCAATTCAAAATATTAACTTGCGAAAGCTTATCAACTTTCATTGGTAGTAAAAAAGTATTAAGCCATGTCAAGCGCTTCTCCTTTCGGACTATATCCTAGAAGATGAAGCATTTTAAACTCAAATTGGAATGAATTCACGCGAAACACGCGTGAATTTCTTGCAAATTTAGCGTAGCTATCATTGAACGGCAAAAAATTCACCATATTTTCGTTGCCCCGTACTGCAGAATATTCTTGCCCCGTACTGCAGAATATTATTTTCGCCCCGTATTGCAGAATATCATCCTTGACCCATATTGCAGAATATTATTCTTGCCACGTATTACAGAATATTATTCATGACCCATATTGCAGAACATCATCCTTGGCCCATACCATATTGCAGACTATTATTCATGACCAGTGCCGTAGAATAAGACCAGAGGCACAGGAAGAATACCTGCCATTGGCCCTATGAAAATCCTCGTTGCTGGCTGACGCACAAAATTGATGGAATTAGGGATGATCATGAAGCTGCATTATTGCATCATGCCTCACGAGGAAGAGGGAGGAAGTGTACCGCTGCATCATGCCTCACGAGGCAGAGGGTGGAAGTGTACCGCTGCATCATGCCTCACGAGGCAGAGGGTGGAAGTGAACCGCTGCATCATGCCTCACGAGGCAGAGGGTGGAAGTGTACCGCTGCATCATGCCTCACGAGGCAGAGGGAGGAAGTGTACCGCGGCATCATGCCTCACGAGGCAGAGGGAGGAAGTGTATCGCTACATCATGCCTCACGAGGCAGAGGGAGGAAGTGTACCGCTGCATCATGCCTCACGAGGCAGAGGGAGGAAGTGTATCGCTACATCATGCCTCATGAGGCAGAGGGAGGAAGTGTACCGCTGCATCATGCCTCACAAGGCAGAGGCCTCAATCAGAGTGTTTTAGTCTTAAAAGTGCCTGATTCGTTCAATAAAATAGTCATCAAAAATGATATAATGTGTAACTCAAATTATGCTTCACTTTGCATTATAGAAATTCGAATGTTTAAGTTTTTTCTCATCGATTTCTGATGCAGGGCTGGATTTTCAAACAGACTTACAATTTTTTAACTTGTTTCGTTTAAATGAAAAAATCGTTTTTTTTTTAAGTAAAATAAACTTTTCAAATTACATTTAACATAAATCATGATTGAGAGTTGGGGCGAGCACTTGGCGTAGTCAGTCGACTGAAGAATTTCTCTGCCAGGGACTTATGTATGTATATGGTTCAAATAATGACCTTCAAGTAATGATCTCCAATTAATGACCTCAGCTGTGAAAGCTGGAGCGATCTCAACTGCCTGTTCTCATCTTTCTGCCCTGAAGTGGAGAATCAACATGTCTCGCACTATATAGGTTAGGTTTTTTAAAATGATTCAGAATTCTTAAACTTGTTTCTTAAAATCGTCAAAGATTCTCAAACGGTTTCTTAAAATCATCTTGGATTCTCAAAATCGTTTCTTAAAACCATCCAGGATTCTCAAAATTGTTTCTTAAAACCATCCAGGATTCTTAAAATCGTTTCTTAAAATCGTCCAGGATTCTTAAAATCATCTAGGATTCTAAAAACTGTTCTGAATGGTCATTTGTTTCAAGTTTTTCGTAATTTCCTCGTTTACAGATTGCGGAAAATATCTCTTTGCTTCATTTCTAATATGAAGTTTTTGCATTTATCTGCGTTACAAGTTCATCAATGCACTCAAGTACATTCTTAAATGTCACCAGAGATATAAAATTATTATTTATTAATCCTTCACTGTCCTCGAGTTCCACCCATAGTTTTGCAAGAATTGATTTTAATTAAACAGAAAGTACAGTGTTATTTGGCTACTATACTAACTCATAATCAAACCAGTAGCAACTCCTTGTCTTGCTTGAGGTTTTGCCAATGCCTGTTCCAAAGCTTCTTGCATTAAATTTCTTTAAAGGACTCTAATTTTTCATCTCAAAATCCTTTAATTTCACAACACTTCTCATGCAGCTCATGACCCAGGGTCACGGTCTTTAGTTCATTCATTGCGAGAAACCGAGAATAAAGTGGCACCATAATTAGAATTTGAGATTCAAATTAAAGAACCAAGAGTCCCAAGAAAATTTGCCAGCTCATTTTCAAAGGATCTTCCCTCACGTTGAGCTGGCAGAGGGCCACTCGGCTGAAGGCTTTGAAGCAGCGGGACTTCCCTCAGACCTCCCGAGGGAACGGAGCGACTTTTCACTGGGAACTTCTGAGACACTGGGAATACGTAAAATTATTTTTTGTTGGAATTCAGGTACGAGGGAAATAGGTAGACGTGAACATAGGTGCATGGGCTATGAGTACATTCAACACAAATACAGGGAATACAAGCACATGAAATTTAGATAGTGTTAGTCCAAATAATGTGTGATATTTCTCTGGTCAAGTCGGAGAAGACATGAATTCGGATAGCTGAAGGCACTCGTGAATAGACGGTGGGCACATTTTTGTCCTGAATAGCTCTTTCTGTTCAATACGTTGCGAGTAAAATACAAGGACCACAAGATATTTAATTTTTTTAATCAAAAATTTATTCCTGATAACCTCGAATATTGAACTGCAACAGATTCGCCAACAAAATAAGCATTTTTCCAAAATAAATGATTCTATAAGAAGTTGTAATAAAATGTTGAAACGCTTAAACATTTTATCTTTTTTAGAAATTTTGAGATACGTTATTTCTAGTGCCTCAAATTTAATGTTGTTACGAAGATGTTCGTCAACTCTGAGTCCATCTCCTTAATTCGCTCGCCAAAAACAAATGAGGTCGCTGCGGCTGCTGCCGGCGGTCGGGAGTAGATCATCCCGACGAGCATTTGATAAACAATCTCAAAATTTGAGTTCCTCTAAAATTCTTGCCACCACTTCCCCCACAAATTACTTTCGCGCGAGCAGTGGCGAAAACAAAAAGAAGAAGAAATGTTTTAACTCATTGCAGTATGCTCCATTAAGATTAAGTTATCTGCATCAAAATGAGCAAGCAAACTCATACAGGGAGTTTAAAAATATTTTTGAAGCTACTTGTCGGAAAAGCTCTGAATTACATGAAAAGTTCAAGGTATACAGACCCCGCGTGGAAAATCGAATCAATGCAGGCAGCTGCTTCTGTTTAGCTCGTCAAATGCATCAAATGGAGTTTCCTGGCGGCGGGCTCCAGCGGTGGCGCACACGCAACCTGCTCGTCACTGAGCGATCTTGCCGTGGCGAGATTGTGGCGCAGCAGTCTTGCCATTGCGAGATTGTGGCACGACGGTCTTGCCATTGCAAGATTGTGGCTACTGGCTAGTGGTCTTGTCATGTCGATATTGAGGCTCGGCGGTCTTGTTATTGCGAGATTGTGGCACAGCAGTCTTGCCATTGTGAGATTGTGGCTAGTGGTCTTGTCATGTCGATATTGTGGCACGGCGGTCTTGTTATGTCGACATTGCGGCACGGCAGTCTTGCCATTGTGAGATTGTGGCATGACGGTCTTGCCATGGCGATATTGTGGCATGGTAGTCTTGCCTTGGCGAGATTGTGGCGTGGCGGTCGTGCTGAGGAGGGATTGTGACATCGCAGTCTAGCCGTGACAACAGGGTGGCATGGTAGTTTGGCCATGATGAGATTTTTGCATGACAGCCTAGCCATCGCAAGATTGTGGCATGCAATCTTATTGTTGCGAGATGGAAGCATAGCAGTCAATCCATCGTGAGATTGTGATACGGTGATTTTACCAAGGCAAGATTATGGTATAGATAGTTTTCAAACCATTACGAAATTGTGCCATGGGGGTTTTGCCGTGGCTTGATTGGGGCACGGCGTTCTAAGGCAGGATTTTGGCATGGTAATCTAACCGAGGCAAAATTGTGGCATGGCGGTCGTGCCGTGACCACATTGTGGCATGGCGTTGATGCTGTGGCGAGATGGCCAGGGATTCCTGGCAGGAAATTACAGGCAAGATTGCACGCAAAACTCCCGACTGCCGCCCTGGCAACGCGGCAGTTTAGTTAAGGCGTTTTTGGTTTGTTTGTCTCCCGCGTTGTGAGGCGACTTTTTATTTCCTCAGCTTAAATTGTGTTTCATATTGTGTCCGCAATTAAACTTTAGCGCTGCTGTAAACAAAAATTATTGTTTTAAGTATTCCTGAAAGCGTTATTTTCTAAACGCACTAATAGGGAACAATCACGTGAAATATAGAAGCAGGAAATACAAAAAAGTAGACGCCTTTTGAATGAAAAGTAGAAGACTTTCATTTATGTTAATGTTTTATTTTCGTTAAAAATTGCCATGAAACTCAGGTTTTGAGCTCAACAAATGAAAAAGTAGTTTAAAAAAACCCGTAAAAATCTTATGTGCTGCCCGTTCGGTTGCTTGAAAAGACAGTAACAAATAACACAAATGTTGAAGTATCCATCAATTTTAAAAGTGATTAAGATGAAATCATCTTAGCAGAGATCATTTCTGCACACTTAACATCTACCTCCCTTACTTCCTGGCATGATGATGCTAAATCACTTTCCACTCTTTCTTTTCGGTGTGAAACTTCCTAGCTGTTCATTTAAGTTGTTTGTCTACGTGAGTATTGCCATACAGCTTGCAAACGTTATAAACTGTAACCAATATTTACCATGAAGTTTGTTATTATAATTTGCCAGAACTAAAGCTTGAATGACAAACTAATTTGCATGATTTTTTAACCAATTTCTTATAACAGTTTTTCGATTGTTTTTTTTACATTAAAATATTAAATCATCTCTGCCAGATTATTCATACTTGATACATGAGAGCAAACGTTAGACTGTATTATATTTAATTTCAGTCCACAGTTAATTCAAATTTTAGTAAAAACAACTCATTTTAGACAACACTCATCAGTAATTTAGACGGCAGAAACATTGAATTAGACAGCTGCTAGTTAAACTTTAGACAGCGGCCAATATTCCTGGAAATACAAAAACCACGCACCACCTAGCAAAAAAAATATCTCCCCACAGAAGAAATCAAATTTTTGTTTTGGTTCTTCCCCCCGAAATGAGCAAAAATACCCGTACAATTTCGCAGCGCGGCTGCCCACAAAGCGACTAATGGAGCGACGTGATCTGATGGGGAAACTTTGGGGTAGGAAACTTTGGGGATGACGTGTCTTTTTCCCTACGCGAAGGGATTAATTTCGTTGTTATCTTATTCTTCCAACTAGCAGCTCCAGTTTTGTGGGCTGGCTCCTCTGGTACTCGGCAGCAGCCGCTCATTTGGTCACACTGTGATTCGTTCATCAAATATAATTATTTTTGTGCTGAAGAATGCCGCTTTCAGGCCTCATTTGCTTTAAATGTAATCTCTTGATTTTGTTATCTGTTGACCTGGCATCAATTATAATTACTTATTTACATCTGGTCACTTCCTACCGTATCATCTAAATTCTGTATCAGTATTTTCATTTTCAAATACTCTACCCATCATAGTTATTTCTTGCAACGACTCCACCATCATAATAACATCCAACAGAAAATCTACCATCATATTTACAACAACTCTACCATCATATTTACATCCTCCAACAACTCTACCATCATATTTACAACAACTCTACCATCATATTTACATCCTCCAACAACTCTACCATCATATTTACAACAACTCTACCATCATATTTACATCCTCCAACAACTCTACCGTCATATTTACAACAACTCTACCATCATATTTACATCCTGCAACAACTCTACCATCATATTTAAATCCTGCAACAACTCTACCATCATATTTACATCCTGCAAAAACTCCACCATCATATTTACATCCTGCAACAACTCTACCATCATATTTACATCCTGCAACAACTCTACCATCATATTTACATCCTGCAACAACTCTACCATCATATTTACATCCTGCAACAACTCTACCATCATATTTAGATACTGCTACAGCTCTACCATCATTTTTACATCCTGCAACAACTCTACCATCATATTTACGTCCTGCAACAACTCTACCATCATATTTACATCCTCCAACAACTCTACAATCATATTTACATCCTCCAACAACTCTACCATCATATTTACGTCCTGCAACAACTCTACCATCTTATTTACGTCCTGCAACAACTCTACCATCATATTTACGTCCTGCAACAACTTTACCATCATATTTACATCCTGCAACATCTCTATCATCATATTTACGTCCTGCAACAACTCTACCATCATATTTACGTCCTGCAACAACTCTACCATCATATTTACGTCCTGCAACAACTCTACCATCATATTTACGTCCTGCAACAACTCTACCATCATATTTAAATCCTCCAACAACTCTATCATCATATTTACATCCTCCAACGACTCTACCATCATATTTACGTCCTGCAACAACTCAACCATCCTATTTACGTCCTGCAACAACTTTACCATCATATTTAGATACTGCTACAACTCTATCATCATATTTACTTCCTCCAACAACTCTATCATCATATTTACATCCTCCAACAACTCTACCATCATATTTACGTCCTGCAACAACTCTACCATCATATTTACGTCCTGCAACAACTCTACCATCATATTTAGATACTGCTACAACTCTATCATCATATTTACATCCTCCAACAACTCTATCATCATATTTACATCCTCCAACAACTCTACCATCATATTTACATCCTGCAACAACTCTACCATCATATTTAGATACTGATACAGCATGTCCTACAAAAATCCTAATCAAGTATTTACCGTATCAGTAATGCGATCATAAGAATACTATAAGCATTTAATTTCTAACAAAATTATCCGTCATAATTAACCTACAGAAAAGGTATTACTGATTATGGTGGTATTACTGATACGAAAAAATAAAAACTCGGTTCAGGTTTTCATAGGATATGATGTAATGCTAATGAACATATTTAACGCAAGGGTGGAAAAAAGCCCACCTCGCGCTCTTGCCCTTTTATAATCCGAGGCATTCACGTTGCTGATCACATGCATTATGCTCACGTGTTGTTGCTGGCGTTGCGCCTGACGTCAGAGTGTCGTTTGGCTCTAATCAGCCGCGCTGATTGGCCGACGCTAATTTGTGCCCTATTGGACATTGAGGGCGTCATCAGAGCGCTGCTATTGGCTGTTATTGGAGCCGGCATGCGACGTTCTATTGCGTCATTTTCTGAAGCATTTTTACGTTCTCGATTTCATGAAGTTTCTCCATCACTCTTCCCTGTGAATACGTGAATGAAATCCTTTTTTCCTTGCATTAATAAAGTTTCTCCCAGTTCTTTAAGCGTTAATTTAATTTTTCCTGGTTCTTCAATCCCGTTGAAATTCGACAGTTACACATTCTATTTCTAAGCAACTGTTTCTGAATTTAAGACCTCATAGTTATGCATAGAACAACGTGAGTGCGGATGTGCTGTGAAAGAATTAACCCCAACTCCACGAGAGCTATAATATAAGGATAAAAGTTTTCACCACGTTACCCTCGCTCCGCACGACCATCACCCGATGGCGCAACTCCTCGTGCTGTATTTCTCAGCATTACCGGCGCCAATTTTTACGGCCTGCAATAAAGCAGAAAAGCTCCCGAATTCGAGCAGATTTATCCCTTGTAACACACATGAGCTAAGTCTGCGAGCTCCAAGTCTTGGTCAAATGGATTCTGTCGGTGCGCTGTATTTTGCGGGATGCAAATTTCATCAATTCCTAGATGTTCACTTTATTCTTTTTTCCTACTAACAGAATTAATATAACAGCTTCAAAATGTGATTTATAATTGAAACGTGGGTATTTTTCCTACAATTAGGCTTCAATGCTGAAACGTTCCAGGGATTATTTAACTGTCCTGTCGATGGTTCAAAAATAAAGAGAAAATGCGATGAGTTTTCTGTTGATTAATTTACGCTTGGTAAACACTCAGAAATAACAGCGATAAAAATTGCGGTGAGACGTTGACGAAGCTCCCCTTGGAGGACGCGGCTTCCATGAACACAAGCAGAAATTGGGCAGAGAATACGTACAGGAGCGGCCGCCATACTGCATTACTCAACGCTCCTGCGCTGTCTGCAAAACGTTAAATGAATACGCTGAATGAAGTGAATATGATGAATGGGATGGTGAATTTGTCAGCGTATGATCAAAATCACTTATCGCATTTCATACAGTAATCTAATTCTTCATATTTCTTACTAAGTTGATTACCGAGGCATCGTCCGGTGCCAATTTGAAGATCGGGCAACCACAACTTCATCGGCCACTCTGCTTCGACGCACACTATTGCGATGTTTGTACGATGATCCTGTCGCAGGAATTATTCTGTCACGTAAGAGGCACTTAATAACAGAAAAAATACTCATTTAGTAATTTATGCCACAAGAACAACTTATAAGAGGCAAACCTACCAAGAGGGAGCATAGTTTTCTATTTCAAATATTTAAGCGCGTTCTGATATATGGCTTTGCAAGCACACCTGTCAAGTACGCCTGAGAGGAGCTTGGACGTTCTGAGCTTGTCATGAAGGGAAGTGAGAGTGTTACTCGATCCCTCAACTCTCCCCAGCTCTCCGCAGCTCTGATACGGCTAGAGGAAGTAGCTAGCGAAAAAAAACTAACAACACTACAGCATTGAGTGAAAACTGCAAAGACATTGCAGCCTGTGGAGACTTAAGATAGCGGCAACACCTCTGTATCAAAGGAAGATTTAATGTTAGTGCTGTAGAGGGAACTAAAATAGAAAAGACATTACGAGAGAGAGGGCCAGAGCTGCCACACATACAAACCTCAACCGACTTCTCCAATGGACCGAAACTTTGTTAATGGGCTATAGCATCGACAAATCCACAGGAATGTACGTATGTTGAAACTAACAATTGGCGCTGCCTGTGTGCAATGAATGGTACTTCAATTGAAGAAGTTAGAAACACAAAAACACTGAGCGTCCGCTAACATAGTAGCCGATTTAAAAGTGCTGTGGTTTGTAAAATATTAGAGCTCGAAAGCTGAAATAGGCTTCATTGAAAACGCAGGATGCAAAATTTTATTTTATTTCGATAATTTTGTGTATTTGATATTCCTTTTATATAAATGTGACATTCATCACTAAAGTGTGTGTTATCCAACCATATTTAGCCTCCGATCTTTATCCTGCAGTAGGATTTCTTGATGACATTGCATTTTATATGGTTTTGAATAAGTTCTTTATTGAGAATAAAATGAACAGCAGTTTTTCTTTACCTTCGTCTCGTCAGACAATTTTCTCGCTGGTCTGGTTTTATCATCGTTATTTAAAATCTTAACTATCTTAATTCTTGTTTCTGTCCTTCTAAATAAAATAAAACTTTATATTATGTACTTTTTAATGAAACCTACTTACTTTAGCCTTCTAACACAATATTTTACAAACTCCCGCATTTGACATCTGCCGCTTTTTTAAGGGGATACCTCGTTCAATGCCATCAGGATAATAAACGACTTCAGGCATAACAAGCACGGGAAATAACCATTACTAATGTGAACAGAATTCTCGGTTTCCTGGCACGAAAATTTTATAACAATAAATTAAAACAAAAAACAAATTTGCAGACCACATCTGGAACACGAAGTATAACTCTAATTCCCAGCCAAATGACGAAGCGTCAGTACGACAAATACTTTAGTGTGAGGCAACGACAATTATTAAGGTCCCCAACCTCGGCTGAGCGCAATGTCTTCTGTGTAAATTAGGAACTCATGACCAAAAAAAGCTGCGAGGTCTGCTAATCGATACGTGTGAACAAATATATTCATAGCATCATAAGCGAGTATAATTGTCCATGCGAAAACTGCCACACCCCTAGACTGCATACTCTATGAGCGCCCACATATTTTGAGCGGATTCACTGGATACTGGAGCTTGTGTCAAGTTGGAATTAAAAGAACAGCTTTGAAATTATTCAGAAACTAAAATAATAAATGGCGTTTTTCAGGTGGCATGATAAGCAATAGAAGAACAAATTGAAGTATGTAGCCAGTCAAGTTAGCAGAGCATGTTTGAGCAGGTGGCTAGCATTTTACTACTAAAAACACTCACTGCTGCACAACTGTCATTTTCCATGGGAGGTAAAAAGTAAAGGAATGATGATATAAAATTATTACATTTAAATTCGAAAACTGGAAGACAATGTAAAATAAATAATACGTCATTTTAATTCGGATGATATTTTAACATGATGAGCGCCAGAGTAGCATGATAACGACGTCTGTTCAATAGGTATGATATCATTTTTTCGCTGTTCAGAGAAACATCACCGGCTACATTAAAACCTAAAGTCGATAAAATTACAGCAAACGTGATACGTGCAAACGTTAATTAAAAAAGAGGCAAGTTTGAATGTTCAAACGAATAAGAACTGACCACGGAACCCCTAGCAAAACTTGGAAGCTGTTCGAGCACGTGAGTTATGCAAAACTGATGGAATTTAAAGTGTGAGATGCTAACACACAGCCTCAAGAATTTCAGCACTGAGATTAAGAAAATGTGTTGGTAACAACGAAGAAGTTGGCAATGTCCCAAAACACATCGAGGGCTCCAATGCAAGATTTGTTGATCCTGTAAAAATTATTGTTTACAAACACTGCATCCGTCGTTGACGTGTGCAAGCAAAGCCCTTAAACTTTTTACTACATTCATTGGAAATTTTTGCGTCTATCTGCGACAAAGTGATGCCCCCTCCATGACGCGCAGCATCAAAAGAAGCAAGAGTTCGTAAAAAGCTAACCTTAACTTGTGACATTTCTGCGTCATAAATTAAAGTAGGAAATGAGTCCGATAATAAACGCTCGACTGACCTGGTCGGTCACGATGCTGGGAAATCAACAAAGAAGAAATAAGGGTTAAAATAGCGCAGAATCGCCCATAATCAGGCAGCCCGCAGAATTGAGGACGCGGAGCAGCAGGAGGCGTAATTAGGCACCTCAGAACCGAGGTCATCACTACGAAGGAGCCCTCGAATTGCATCGGAGAAATACCACGGAAATTCGATTTTGCTCCTTCTTTCGTTGCTTACAGTGAAGTGATGGAATCAGTTCATTGTCATCAATTTTGTAGTCAAATGAGATATGCGTAGGAAAATGCATTTATTGATCATGTAAATGTTATGTTCATATATGTAATGTTCATATCCTGATGTACTACCTGTTTGGTACTTATTGACCGACACATTCAGCTTTCATTGAACATGTGCCGCGGGCCACACCCACATTCAGGGATACATGTTCCGCTCATCTAATGTCTAAAAATTAATTGGAGCGGGTGTATAAAAATGTGTAAGAGTATTTTATTGGCGTGTTGTGTGGAAAAGAGCACGATGATACATAAATAACAATTGAAGCATACAAAAAAAATAATTCATAACTTTTAACCCAATGTCTGTGTTTATTTGTGTGTGTGTGTGTGTGTCTGTGGGCTTGTGGAGTGTGTAAGTATTGGTGTGTCTGTTTCCATGTTGAATATGTTCATGTCTGTATTTGTTTCCATGCATTATTACAACGCGTGTCTATGAGTGTGAGTGTTTTGTGTGAATGCCAGCATTAATGAAATCTAAAGTGAATAAATGTACATCCGAAGTCTTTTCTTAACAAATATTTAAACATCAAAATTGCAAATAGATTATTTAGAATGGAGCGTTTACCAGCTCTGCGGTCTCCTGCTTCGAAGGTGCTGAAGCCTCACACCCACCATGCACAAAATAGACCTTCAACTCAGCCATAAAGTTAGTTTCAAAAGCACGTGGGAGTCTCAATTTACATCCAATTTCAGGTTGGTTCGCCAAGAATTTGTCTCCTGGACAGCACAACATTTTCCACCAAGTTCTCGAGGTATCTCAATGCTGCAGACGTAGTTACGGTCCTACCGCTGCTGTCCCTCGCATGCTGTCCCCAAATTACCTTTTACAGCTGCATTCAAATTACGCGACCGTCAAAGGGTCTCACTTGCGCGACGAGAGCAAATGGGCGAACGGAAACGCGCGGTGAAAAATTAAGTAATTGAGTTTCTAACAGGGGAATTTAAAAACAGAGAACTGAGTTTGCTGAAGACATCAGTACGTGTTGAGGATGGCAATTTATGGGAGATTTAGAGGAAGAGGAAGAGCAAAGGGCAAATGAGAGTTGCATAAACATTCTCAATCGTTTTAATTCTACCATTCATGTCCCTGTTATCACAACCTTCGCCAACAGACCAGCTCTGGCATTACGCCGTCACTGACATGAAAAGAGCAAAGAACTAGCACTCCACACTGATCTTCAATGGGCACATTCGAGTCCAAATTATCAGAGAAATAAACCATATTATTCTCTAAAAGAAGTGGATTTACATTCTTTACGTACGGCAAGGGCTGAGGAAGAAATTCAACCCAACAGACAACACACACTTGTGATAAGGCGTAATTCTGAAACAATTTGAAAGCAAAGCTTGACAGGCAAAACTACTTTTTTTTAAATTGCAGCAAGGATAAACTTCTGTCACAAACCTTTTGATTCCAAGTATCGACTACAAGTAAATGAACCACGAATGTCTTGAAACTTCTCGATGATAGTTTCAAATGGCTTCCATAAGACGTGAAGTCTTTGTCAAAAAAGTAGCTTGCATTAGATAATTGAGACAAAGCATTTTATACGCATCAAACTCAATCTCAATGAATCTCAGAAACAGCACCTCACCTGGGACCAAGTTTGTGGTCGAATTATCGACAATTATAAGTCCGTTGTCGTCTTTTCAAGAAGAAATCACGTGAATGTTCAAAATTTTAGGTTGATCCGACGATGAAGTTGATCTAGGAAGCCTGATTTGGCAGTTGCCGGTGTGAAACTCGACTCAGATTGCCGTCTACGACCGGGCGGAGATCGTAAAGCTCCAATTTTGCGGCCGCGGAGGCTGATTTACGCTCCCAATTCTGCGGGGTAAATCATGGATCCAGTAGCAAGGGAGCGGTGGATGTAGTAACGAGTCGTGAATGTGGATGCATTTTTTTAATGTATCCACATTAACAGTGGTGGATGCATTAACAAGACAGTGGTGGATCCAGTAACAAGGTATTAGTAGATGCTGTTACAATTAGCATCCATGGGTACAGTAACAAGGTCTCGTGGATGTAGTAGCAAATTTGCGAAGGTAGAAACAGAAACAAAGAGCAAGTAGCGTTAGGGTATTTCACTCTCTGACTACCACCGTATTTTTCACATCTTTTTTTGGCAAATGAACAATTTCAGGATAGTAACAAAAAGAGTCTAAAATAAGTTACTGAACAAACAAATAAAAATGCCTATACAAACACCGATCGAACAATTTTCACAAGACGCACAAAAACTACGACTTTATAATTTACTTCCTAGACACATTGTGGCACGGTCCCCGTATTTTCCTGCGGCACCGAGCCGACACCTGCTTGTTTGTACACCACCCCGCAGTGGGCCACACATAAGGCGCTGAGACCTCTGTTCTGCCTTGCAAATCGGCCATAAAAGAATATGGGGATGGCACTCACGCTGCGCTTCCTGCTTCTGGCAACTCTAAGTTCTTTTCGGGTTCAGAGTTGCAGCCCGTGTCCTGCTGGCATCAGAGCTGCAGCCCGTGTCCTGCTGGCATCAGAGCTGCAGCCCGTGTCCTGCTGGCATCAGAGTTGCAGCCCGTGTCCTGCTGGCATCAGAGCTGCATCCCGTGTCCTGCTGGCATCAGAGCCGCATCCCATGTCCTGCTGGCATCAGAGCTGCAGCCCGTGTCCTGCTGGCATCAGAGCTGCAGCCCGTGTCCTGCTGGCATCAGAGCCGCATCCCGTGTCCTGCTGGCATCAGAGCTGCAGCCCGTGTCCTGATGGCATCAGAGCTGCATCCCGTGTCCTGCTGGCATCAGAGCTGCAGCCCGTGTCCTGCTGGCATCTGAGCCGCATCCCGTGTCCTGCAGGCATCAGAGCTGCAGCCCGTGTTCTGCTGGCATCAAAACTGCAGCCCGTGTCCTGCTGGCATCCGAGCCGCAACCCGTGTCCTGCTGGCATCAGAGCCGCATCCCGTGTCCTGCTGGCATCAGAGCCGCATCCCGTGTCCTGCTGGCATCAGAGCAGCATCCCGTGTCCTGCTGGCATCAGAGATGCAGCCCGTGTCCTGCTGGCATCAGAGCTGCAGCCAGTGTCCTGCTGGCATCAGAGCTGCATCCCGTGTCCTGCTGGCATCAGAGCCGCATCCCGTGTCCTGCTGGCATCAAAGTTGCAGCCCGTGCCTTGCTGGCATCAGAGCTGCAGCCCGTGTCCTGCTGGCATAAGAGCTGCAGCCCGTGTCCTGCTGGCATCAGAGCTGCAGCCCGTGTCCTGCTGGCATCAGAGCTGCAGCCCGTGTCCTGCTGGCATCAGAGCTGCAGCCCGTGTCCTGCTGGCATCAGAGCTGCAGCCCGTGTCCTGCTGGCATCAGAGCTGCAGCCCGTGTCCTGCTGGTCAGAGTTAATCCAAAGTCTTATCTCACCAACACGCTCTACAGCGGCCAGTTTTTTGTGTTCACATTCCCTCACACCTCTCAAGATATTGCTCTTTGAGGAGATTACAGTTTATAATTTTTTTTCTCCGACTCACGGAGTAAAGTCAGTTTGCCGGACTACCTAGTAACCCATATATTTATTTACCCAACCGTGCATTCATTTGCCCAACCACGGATATTTTTTTCTCCCACATGAATAAAGGAACGTTAAAGTGAGGAGTACAATTTTCAATTTAACAGGGTCACAATTTAACAGGGTCAACTTGCGTCAAGAAACCCACAAGTAAATACATTTACGCTTTGAATTGCAGCATCTAGCGTGACAAACACGCTTTTACTTTACCCATCCCTATTAGCATGACACACGCAGATATGTGAGCTTGCAGCTAAATAAATTATGAGTAAAGACCTACAAAAACAACTGAAAAGTCACTGCCCTAGGTGCGGAAAATCACTCCTGTCGTCGTTGCTACGCAGAACGGCGCTCCCCAGAGCCTCTCTACGACAGGGGCGATCGAAAAATCGACGTTGTGTCAACGAGGTAAAGTGAATGGCTTGCCAGGTTTTAGGAACGTGTATTTATCAGCGAGTATTTGTCGTCTCGTAGCACTAATGAACCTAGCTTTTATTTTTTATCATACTTTATTGAATTCCTATTGTATTTTTCAGCGAATATTTGTCGTCCCAAAGCTCTAATGAACCACGCTTTTATTTTTTTTTCATTTTTTATTTAATTCTTAATTAATTTGCCTTTTGAAGGCATCACCATGACGATGATCTGAAAGTGAGAACATTCATCTCTCGGAAGCAGCGTGCTGGAACTCATGAGCCTTCTTGACCACGAAAGAAACCTTCTTTGAACTCAGTCAAAGAAAAACACCTCAGAATCCGAGTCGCACATTGCTCGAAATTGCATTGGAGAAAAAAAATAAAAATGTACAAAATGTTGAATCTTTTCTACGGCATTCGTGGAAAATTTCTACATCTTTCTGAAGTTTCTCGATTTTTAGTTTTTTTTTCTTGTCGTAAAAATGTAATAAGTCACCAATGATGTGCACTGCTTATAATAAGCATATTATTGTGCTTATCATGGCCTTAAATTTCACTTTTGATGAAGATAATCCCTCCAGTAAACTAAAAACACTTCCTTAGACGTTAATTTTCAAAATACTCTGAGTGTTATCTTTCATGGCACTTTTAATTTAACACACTCTCTGTGTTCTAAATTCAGCACGGGAGCTTATGCAAGGTTTCACTTGCATTCGGGTGTGTTTGTGGATCGAGCTTTTCTTGAGACGCGGTCCGCGGGCCAGACGTGATCAATACTGGTGTGTGACTCACGCACACGTGACACGCGCCAGCCGGCCACATCGCGCGTGTGTTTTACGCGAGAGATGGCTATGATCAAACGTGTAATACGGAATTTCACTGGATACACGGGACGTACCTAATGTTTTAGTGTGTTGAATAATGTTTCCAAAGGATGCCATAAAAATCACTTAACTAAGTTGGGTTCAAAAGTAGATTTTTCTCAACTTTTCGAGAGTAATAATTCTGAGTAACTATTTTACGACTCATGTATTCTTTTCGAAATAAATTTTTTAAAGTGCTCAAATTCAAATACTGATCTAAAAAAGAATATACTCCAACACATTACAGTCCTTTTTCACCCCACGAAAAATGGGTCACAAGCGCTTCAACGCTTAAAATTGTCCATTTACCATTTGTGAACACAGTGCAACTTATTCTTTTCATCTGTACCGAAAATTTCAAGATGCTACTTTGCCTTTCTATAAGCTTAGTCGCGACTTCTCAAAAAAATTTGGAAATTTTCTTCATATTCGCCCGAGACGGTAGACCGTTGGAGCAGCTCCCTTGATCCTTTCACCTTGCATTTTGTATCCTTTCGTAGAGTGGTCCTGTAGATGCGTTCTCAGGCAAATTTTTAAGGAGGTTATGATGGGCACAATTGTAGTGCACGACCGATTTCTGCGCAGTGTAGAATACTCCGGAGATGAGACTAGTCGAGTGGCTCTGAAGCAGCCCTGGGCCATCATTACCTCCTTGTCTTTTTCTAAGCAGTTATTATTCAGCATGATTTCCTATTTTTTCAGAGTGAATATGTGAATGATTGCGACTAAGCTTAGGTTACTAACTTCAGTTACGTGACTATTGTAAACCTTCAGCTGCGGTAACATTCCCTCGCAAGCAAGGTACGCAGCTGTAAAAATAGGCTCACCTTGCTCCCCTAGAGTGGACCTGCAGTATTTGCCAGTCATGTAAGCTCTGTGAGCTACTATTGGGAATCTACAAAATACACAACAGCACAAAAACGCAGCTGTAATTACACACGAATAGCAGACGCAGACACATCCATGAATTCATCCATGCATACGTCCATACATACACAACAAACACATAAACAAAGCTATACACACACACACACAGAACACTTACAAACACAGCCCCATATAACGCAGGAATCTACAGGAGACTAGCTAAAAATATGATGACGTTCAATCGCCTCTTTTCGTGAGTCTGAGATGGAAAACCTTTCCTGGAAATTGCACCGGAGTTTCAAGGAATAAAATCCCGCTTGATGATGACGACCTGCAAAACGCACCATCAGAGTCAGCAAAAAGCGACATTCCAAGTCTGTAAGCAGACGCGCTGCAGACTCTTTCCTGTCTCGATAACGAGTCCACGGGATTGGTTAAGGCCTCGTTGGAGCTCTTATTACTGACTATCGCTATCGTGCGTGCCGTAAAAAGATCGCTTTAGCCTCGTGATCGTTTTGGCAGACCTGAACTTTTTCATTGGGTTGTTAGTTCTGAGATAAACGTGGGACGTCGGTGCGATTAGAAGCTAATTATGTGCTGGATCGTGCCTTATAAAACATCGAGGGAGTGGTTGCTCATTATGGGGATGTATACAGGAAAGTTCAGCAATTATGGAAGTAAATTTGGTAACAATCGCGTTCATTTACACAATGAAATATGTATTTTATCTTTTTTCGAAAGAGTACGTGGATTACGAAACTCGAAAGCATGAGTGAAGGACGTAGTAATCATAAGACTGCTTGAAATCATTTACATAGATTAAGGATATTAAGTAAAGCTTGTTATTTAATGTAATTCCGAAATAAGTAAAAATTTGGTAAATAACGGCCACATTAAAACATTTAACTGTGGTGTGAGGAGGTGCAGCGTCTAAATGAAATGTTTTCGAGACACTATTCATGTTCGCGAGCCGTGTTGTCTGTGGTAATTGCTGCCTTCATTTCGCTTACCTAGTTGCACTGCCCACACTTTGCTCCTTAATATGAAATACACGATACTCTGACACTTGCGACAGTATAGCGCTGTGGCAATGTTTTATTCTTGACAGCAAGGCACTCTCGCAAAGTTTTACTGTCGACAGCACGGCTCTCTGGCAGTTTCACTGTCGACAGCGCGGTTGAGATGAATGTTACAAAGCTGCAGTTAACTTTCTTGTGTTGCATTTACACAAAAATACCGAAAAAATTGAAAATCCCACTGCTCTTTCGGTCACATTAACTTCTAAATGTCAAACTCAATGCACACCTTCTCTAAACAGTTGAGTTTCCTATGAATTATTTCCCTCTGGCTTATCAGTGGCCCTTCAATTCCTCACGAATGCCTGGCATATTCTGTATCAAAAGACCAAAGGTTTTTGTACCCCTTCAGAATCAGAAACTTCAGAATTTGCTTCCTGGGTCCATAAACATCCATAAACTTCAGAAATAGCTCCCCAGTCGTGAACGCAATATGATTCATCATATCCCGCGTCTACTTATGGATATTTCTGCGCTCTGGAACAAGTGTTGCGACACACCTGCGTATTCACTTCGACTCTCCAAGAAGAACCGGGTCGATCGAACTTGAAGATATGATTCGTCGCGAGTTTTGTATGATCTCTTCTACGCTCATGCTACAAATATTCTGGAAACAAGCCTTCCTGATAATAAATCCCCATACAACGACTGCGTCCCAGTCACGAACGCCTTCTTTCTCACTTGGCATTCAAGATCTCCAACGACAGCCCTTCGAAACCTTATCAGATCTTTATTTGCTCTATTCATCGTTCTAGGATTCGATATTTCAGGAGCAATTTCATAACTGAAACTCATTTGTGAGCTGTTAATTCATTTATGTCTATTTTCATGCACTTTAGAACGATTTCAATATTCTCTAAATATCGTTGGAACGGCTGTGTTTCATGCTATCGGTTGCCTTCAAACCGTCGGGTTTTTTCGACGTAGCCAATGGCAATACGGCGGGACTTCATCAAAGCCTGGAGTGCATGACTTGGCTCAGCGTGCATTACCTACGAGGCCTGTCGAAAAAGTATCCGACCTTAATTTTTCCCGCGCAAAGTAGTGATTCTAAGGCGGCGCCACTGTGCACGGTGGAAGGAGGAATCTTAATGCGCATGCTTGACTTTTTTCACCGCATTCACTTGGGCCACTCACTAGCTGGGGGTCGCCAAGTAAGGTGCTGTTCTAAGTGTTTGTCGGATTTAGTTTTCTTGCAAGATGACTGAACGAATTGAGCAAAGACACTGCATCAAATTTTGTCAAAAGCTTGGTGATTCTCAAATTGAAACAATTCGTAAGATTCAGCAGGTGTTTGGGGAAGATGCTATGGGTGTAACACAAATTAAGGAGTGGTTCAACCGATTCAAAGATGGCCGCACATCAGCGGAGAGTGAGCAGCGTTGTGGCAGGCCCAAAACTTCTCGGAGTGCAGCTGTTGTTGAGAGGGTGCGAAATTTGGTGATGGCAGATCGTCGTTTGACCGTGCGGGAGATTGCCCAAGAGGTTGGAGTGAGTAAAGATTCTGCACATGCCATTTTGACCAGACATGTGGACTGCGAACAACTGGCACTTGCATCACGACAACGCGCCCGCACATTCATCCCATTTGATCCGCAATTTCTTGGCCAAACATGGAATTACGACCGTTCGCCAACCTCCCTACTCTCCAGACCTGGCTCCTTGCGACTTCTGGTTGTTTCCAAAATTGAAGACACCACTGAAAGGATCCCGTTTTGAGAGTAGAGAAGAGATAATGCGGAACGCGACGACAGAGCTGAACACCATTCCAAAAGAAGACTTCCAGAGGTGTTTCCGGCAGTGGAAGGATCGGTGGGCTAAGTGTGTGGAAGCACAAGGAGCCTACTTTGAAGGGGATTAGGGTCCCAACCCCGTCAGGTTGTTGAAGTATTTTTTCTGGCCAAAGGTCGGATACTTTTTCGACAGGCCTCGTATTGCGTGTGGGATGTTCCACCAAAAATCACGTTGCACTAAAGTCCACGTTACTAAACTAAATTATAATTGTACGATAAACATGATTGCAAAAGAGATTTATTATGGGAATAATAGTTTCCATGTACACATTTATAAATATGTTGGTGGAACCAAACTAAACATTACACTGAAGATGAATGAAAGCATAATTAACGTGAAGCAAATACTTCATGATATATTATTTCACGACGAGAGAACAGAAATAAATTTTCCACCTTGAAAATTATCGGGTGATGCCGCAATGATGCGATAAAAAAAACATATCAGACCTACAATTTAGAATCCCAACCTGCGCAAAATCAAAATAAGAAAGGACTAACGAGCTGCCGTGAAAAAAGAAACATATCTCAACGGATTTTGAGACTTGTAGCGCATACGTGGATTTCAATTCACCCAGCAGCAACATCCCTGTCTCGGGTACACACGACGTAGAAGCTGCGTCTGAGAGAGAGGCCGATGTGAAGCCTCTCGTAACCCCTCACAAAAATGATCGGCAAGCGAACCCCAGTAGCTGCAACGCTCCTCAGATCGCTCGAAATTTGAACCTCTTCCAATTTTCCTGCTAGAGGAAATCGCAGGACCGCCTTCCATTGGGAGAATTCTCGGCTTTGAAAGCTTAGATTCATTCGGATTGAAAGATTCAGTCCAAGTCAAATTTGTCTGGAAAAATGCAACGTTTCGAATTTATCTGTTGAAATCTTTCGCAAATCACTAATGACGATTTATAATTTTTATCTAGGTATGATTCTATGTGTTCATTCACCATAATCCCGGTGTGTATTTGCTCTTTTCATTAGATTACTTCATTTTAAATTTAATGATCTATTTCCCAAAAGTTTATATACAAAAATAGCTCAACAGTGTGCATTGCAAGAACGCAGACTTTCCAATAACTCCTGTATTTCTCTAAGTAATACGGTTAACAACTTATTTTTTCAAATCAAAACTTAACATTACATTTATTTTAGTTCCCTCCACCAATCCCTAGTAAATGTGAAGCGGACTTTTATATCATAAAATGCTAACACATGCATGTTCACTCGGGCTTCAACTTTTTTTTGGCAACTAATATTTTTTAGGCTTTCTATCAGAGGTAACTTGAAAGCAACGATCAGGAGTGACAGCTCCAATATAGCTACATGCTCACTCAAAACTCTCGATATCTCAATACCGCTAATTTATCGATATTCAAGACGTCGAGATTATTTAATACTCGATAGTCTGAAACCAAAACGCATTGATGTACCGATACCATTGATATGATCATACCGACGCCGGTCCTGGATGACTTGATACAAAATTGGTTACCGATCATCGATACAGCAGGTCTCGATATGGTATCGATTACCGATACTTTCACTACATGCTGCCCTTCTCATGATGTCGCTACTCAAGAGCATGTGATCCACGGGACGGATCACTGACACCTTATGAAAATATAGGTACTCAGCGTTACTTTAAAAGAAATTATTGTTTCAACAGTTAAATTGAAACTTGAAATACATAATTACCATCTCAAATATTTCTCTTGCGTTGGTAGCAGTGAAATGATTACGCGATTAAACAGTAAAAATATTCAGATTCAAGAAATCTCAAAACTTTTCTCCAAGACTCAGGCATGTTCAGTACACCATATCTTGCAGTATCATATCCTGCAATAAGAGGTTATAAATCCGACCTGTTTCTTCGGTTCCAGCAGAGGTGAAGTGCTCCAACAATCGATCCTCTGCGATCAACCGCCCGTCTCGATTGCGTCTTGAGTGAACAATTCTGAAATTCTTGTATTTTTTCAGAGACGAGGGACATTATCTCTCAGCAGCACGCTGCTCCTGCACATCTTTTTCTCTTCCGCATCGAGAGCACCACGGCAGAAACGCTCTCGACTTTGTTAATAAAATACTAGTGTTCGCAATGTCATTGCAGGAACATAAGGATGTAACCATGTGAGAATTAGTAAAAGAGCAGAACTTTACTTGTGAAAATTTTTATATTAATAGCTAGCGAAACAAGTTCTTTGGAAAGTACAAAGTAAAAAGTAAAAAGTTCTTTGCTTCTAATCGAAGTAGGTGTTTTGATATCGCAAAACATTTTACGCTTCGCTTCAAATTGCAAAGAAGAAAATTCGAAAATTTGCACATGAAAAACATTGAGAATGCAATTAGCGCATTTTACGCACTAGTGTCATCTGACTGCGCATGCGCGAGCAGCTCAGCCAATAGCACCGTCGCGCTCAGCAACAGCGCTGCACCTCTGACACATGCACATGCTTCCAGTGCATCAGCATTTAGACTGAATTCGAAGGGGACTCTTTAGTTGTACTCCAGAGGAAGATATTAGCCTGTTGGTTTGTAAAAAAAAGTATATTCAATTGAGGAAATATTATAAAATTTATGCAACAGCAGTGAAACCATCATCAATAGCAAATTTAGCATGTGATGCGTGGAAGTTAGCAGCGACTTGAAGCAATCCGTAATTAATTTTTTTATTTGTGGAACTGGAGTGACAGTGCAGGGGTTTTCTAATTTGCATCCATCATGTCTCCTCGTTTTTTGACCTTTGGTTGAAAAAGCCACGCTCTCCATTTGTTTCAAAAATTTCCAGCGGCTGGGGAAAATTTCAAGCTTTACGCACTCTATACAATGCCTTGAATAAGTTGTTCGTAATGTCAGGAAAGACTGATGGTTGACGTATATTTTTAGGATGTTTGACATGAAACTTCCGCAACACAGTGATCGATCTTGGTGGTGCAGGAGTTAGCATATGATGTCTGTGAACACAAGTCCCGGCCGCGACGCCGCTACTGTAGTTTCTTATTGAATATATCTTGATTCCCTACCTCTCGGAGCTCCTAATTTTTGCATCAAAGCATTTGATAGGATTTTAGCTCGCACCCTGCGGAGCGACTTTGAAGGTCTCACGTTTGATGTCAGTAATGGCGAAAGCGGACGTCTCTTTTTGTGATATTATTGCTGAGGTTTCATTTCATCGTGACTTCCTGGTTTCATTATCTTTTCCTTAACTGATTTGAATAAGAAGTTACTAAATTATTCAAATTTATTCAGCATGATACGTTTAAGCCTAAATATCAACGTAAACTTAAATATTACTGGTGTTAGTGCGATAATGTGTTCCAAAATTCCAATGCACCAAAGCGTTATCATCAACCAAGAGTATTAAACTAATATTTCACGGTACCATCATGGCGATCTGCCTAATGATTGAAATATCACGTTAAGGCATAACCATTCAACTCAATAATATTCTAATGCAACAAGGCACTACAATCGGCCCGATTATATTGGCATGTCAACATTTCGAAAGTTCACAAGCTGAAACATGATTGTTAAAATTATTCTCAAAAGTTCGTTTATTTCGTACTGCTGCTTTAATTATCTACCCAACGCTAATAATAGCCCTTAATAACACCAAGAGATAGAAGACAACAATTTCACATTTTATTTGTTTATTTAATTGTTTGAAGTTCAAGGCCCTGTAGTTATATTAATGAAAATCCAAAAGTTAGCACAATATCAAAGAAACTTTTACGCAATTACTGAAGCGATAAAAATATAACCACGAATTTGCTGCAATTCTCTGTATCTTCCATCTGGTAATTTTTGCAAGTTTGCTTCGCTCTATGAGTGTGGGAGTATTAGCTCTATTTCTGCTTTTTGCATATGCAGGTGTTTTGGTGAGGCGGTGGCGCATAGGCCGGTGATGTGTCTGTATAGGCATCGACTTCCGATGATGCCTGCGCCGCGAGGCGCTTTCCGCATCCTTTGCTGCATCATGTGTAGCATCACTTTCAGCATTCTTCTTGTCATCATTTGCAGCATCATGTGTAGCATCACTTTCAGCATTCTTCTCGTCATCATTTGCAGCATCATGTGTAGCATCACTTGCAGCATTCTTCTCGTCATCATTTGCAGCATCATGTGTAGCATCACTTGTAGCAGCATTTCTCTCGTCATCATTTGCAGCATCATGTGTAGCATCACTTGTAGCAGCATTTCTCTCGTCATCATTTGCAGCATCATGTGTAGCATCACTTGTAGCAGCATTTCTCTCGTCATCATTTGCAGCATCATGTGTAACATCACTTGCAGCATTCTTCTGGCATCATTTACAGAAGTTTGTGAAGCATTACTTGCAACATTCTTCTCGTCATCATTTGCAGTATCATGTGTAGCATCACTTGCAGCATTCTTCTCGTCATCATTTGCAGCATCATGTGTAGCTAGCATCACTTTAACCATTACATGTTGTACCATTTCCATTGCAGCATCATGTGTTACACCATTTGCATCATTTACAATGCAAAGAGTAGCACCATTAGCACTGTCAAAAGCACTACCTTTAGCAGCACCAAAAAATACCGCTAGGAGCACCATTAACACCCTCAATAGCCCTGTCATTAGTAATACGATTAACAGCCTCAAAAGAAGTACCATTAGCAATTCGATTAGCAGCCCCATTAGCATCGTCGGTTGCAACATCATTAGTTACCTCATTAGCGCCACAGTTAACACCTCCATTAGCACAATTAGCACCAACAATTGTATCATCATTAGCACCATGAGAAACACCATTACCATTTCCTCTAGCATAGTCAGAAGCACCACCAATAGCATCATCATTAGCACCATTAGAAGCACCATTACCATTTCCACTAGCATAGTCAGAAGCACCACCAATAGTATCATCATTAGCACCATTAGAAGCACCATTACCATTTCCATTGGCATAGTCAGAAGCACCACCAATAGCATCATTATTCGCACCATTAAGATCATTATCAGCAGCACCAATAGCTGAAGTTCTCATCTGCGACAGATGTTCGCCCCTTGCACTCGTTTCGCTTCGCCGGTCAATACTGCCTTAATTATTGAATACTCAGAGATCAAAGCGCATCCTTCGTGTTGCCAATTATTTATTGATGTCAGACCCGTGCACGGGAGCCTTCTCGTCAGAAAGTCGGTAAACAGAATATTAATGTTATTGGTAAGTGCGGTCTTCATGTGGGTCATGTTAAGCGTGTGTATTGATGTAATGAATCCTAAAAAATAAAATATCTTTGATCCTCCATTGCCATGTTGATACATTCCTACTTGATGCCAGTACATTGAACAATTACGAATGCGTGGAAAATATGTCTCTATTGTTAACAGCAGTATGTAAATAAAAAAATATTGTGTACTTCACTCCGGGACAAATTTGGTGGTATTTACTATTTTTTCCAATGAATAGAAAGTGATCATTGTTAAATGAGCACTTGTAATTAGCCATAATATGAATATTAATTTTTGACGAAGAATTTAACCTGTGCTATCATTTAAAACTCATTTATATCAAATAATCTAACTGCATCTGCACCTATTTCTTACTTTATTTATTTTATTTATTTATCTACAGTCACACGGCAGTCGCTCTGCTGACATTAGCATCCTCAATAAATCTCTGGTCGTTTGAAACGCCGCATTTTACTTACGTTCTAGCTTTCCTGCTGATTATCTGCTTGCCGTTCTGTCCTCCCCTTCACGTCACAGCGTTCTGCCTCATCAGGCTCATGTCGGGAGAATAGAGTGATGAAGAGGGAAGTAATGAAGAGATAAGTAATAAAGAGGGAAGTAATAAAGAGGGAAGTAATAAAGAGGGAAGTATTAAAGGGGGAAGTAATAAAGAGGGATGTAATAAAGAGAGAATTAATAAAGAGGGAAGTATTAAAGAGGGAAGTAATAAAGAGGGAAGTAATAAAAAGGGAAGTATTAAAGAGGGAAGTAATAAAGAGGGAAGTAATAAAGAGGGAAGTAATGAAGAGGGAAGTAATGAAGAGGGAATCCAAACCCTCGGGATAGCTGAAAATAAATTAGAAAGAAATTCACAGATAGGTGGGAGGTAAAAGACTGAGGGAAATTCCTATGCTAAAAATTCCGATCAACATGAGGGCAAAAGAACAAACTGAAAGTTTTTGATTACTTTATTTTAAAAAGCCTTTGAGCTTTGAATTATGTTATGATAGCTCGAATTCGAACCCCGAAAATAAATTCACATGAGACCCCGACATTAAAAACTAGTGTCAAATATCTCGACCCAGAATGGCTTGTGAAACACATAAAAATAAAATACAGAAGCAGCCGTGAAACATCATTTATAACGTTCGAAGGCCTTATATCCCAAATTATAATACAAAAATAGAAACATAACGCCAGAAAAAGTATCAAAATACATATCTTAAAAACACCCAAAAAACAGTGATCATCCCGACCCTAACACCGGGATAGAATAAGTTTTAATGACTTTAACAGAAGATTGCTAGTGAATTTTCAATACTGGACCTTTAAATCAACACCACTTGGTCTGACCTTTATCGTCACAATTTTGATCTACACATAAATTCCCTCTCTATCAAATTAACCTCATCAAAATGTTTCCATTGGGATCTTCTCAGTAACTGAAAACTGATTAAGACATAATCTCTCTAATGTATTGTCTGCTGTTGACAATCATGCTTGTATCCCCCACTGCCCGCAGCAGCCATGGTTCTCTAGTTGATACGATCTGTCAAGTAATACTTTGAAAGTTATTACGTGTATTTTGTTGAGTCATGAAAGTCCCAAAAATTGCTTTTAATTACAAGCTGACAAGCAAGGATAAATTGCAGGGTAACTGAAAGGTACCTGAACTGCTGAAGAAGGCTACAGAGGATTGCATTACTGCCGTGGACAATGTTGAATGCGCCGAACGAACATTTTGGTAGTACTCTCAACTCAACTCTAGGTTACTCTGACACGTTTTCGAGGAAGCCATTTTATCACTGGTTGTGTGCCACTGAATATAAAAGACAACATTATGCAACAGTAAGAACTCGTTATACACTGCTTAAGGAAATGATAGACTGGCCTCTCTAGCTACATAGATAAGGTTTCCAACAACGCGGGTTTCAGTACAATTTGCTGATTCACGAACTAGCATTTACATTCGTTGCCCTAGTAATTAGTCATAAACTCTATTGCTCGATACATTTGTGACAGTCGAACAGCCCGGTTCGCTTTATCTGAAAATTTGGCAGTTTTTGTTTTATACAGAAATTGGACAATTCTATACAGATTCGCAGGCACAAAGAATTTGCCTCCGTTTAAAACCAAGGTGTTGGCTCCGTGAAATTAATTAATGAAATTAATTAAATTTATGAGATTAATACGTGAATGGCATTTTCGTTCCTAATTTTTCAGCATCAAACGCAAATCTTTGATGGTGTTCCAATTATTATTCGACAAAGAATTTTATGTAAATTCGAGTTTCAAATGACAAATACATAATTTTGCATAGCAACAAATCATTACTGTCACTCGTAAATGCCTAAAAATAATTTATTTGTACTTAGTGGCATACTTAGTATAACGTATATTTTCGCTGCATTTTTCACTTCCTTTACATCTAAATTTTGCGCTTATTTCGTTTACTTCTGTCGTTTCTTACATTTTTCCAGCGTTCTCTTTACTTATCTGCAATATCTTCTTGTTTTTCTATTTCTACACACATCTTCCTGGTCTCCCTCCTCTTTTTGCTATTTTTTATGTATTACTCCCCAACCTCCTCTGTCAACTATTTCATTTTTACTCTCTCGCTGCATTCCTCTGCGTTTATTTCATACCCATCTTTTTATAAAGTTCAATTTCTGTTGATCATGCTCTTTAGATCGAAGCCCTCTCCTGGCATGTGCAGTTGTGCATTTGTTTGTATTTTAAATAACATTTCTTAATTATGTTGCTGACAGTTTATAACTATTGGTTGTTTTAAAAATTGTCAGGTGCAATGCCATAAAAAATCATTTACTCCGAGAGTTCTGAAAGTGAGAATATCAATAGCAAAATACACGATAGCTCAGCGCTCTCACTAGAGATCTTACCTCCGCTTCACAGAGCTCGCCCTCAACAGTCTAAATACGAGCAGACCCAACAAATACCCAGTCAAAAAACACGCTCCTATTGAGCAGAACGTTATGCATAACAAGCATAAGCGAAAAGTTATGTGTAACAACCTCTACTGAGCGGAAAGTTATGTGTAACACAAACTTTAGGCACGAAACACTAAGGTATTTTGCCTACCCACTACAATGGCTGCCAGAAACAGCGGCAGAATTGTTTGTGCGGCTTTTTCCGGTGGTCGTAACTCGAAGCACCGCGCGCCGCCGGCATAAAGGAAGACGTCCGGCATCCCTCCCGCCCGGGGGGCTTTGTTCCACCCTCCAGGGGAAAAGTAAACTTCGGGCGCGCGTTTCGTGTAAAACAAACGCAAGCAAAAATATTCAAAGTTCAGAGGAAACACGTTGTTCTGAGTTGAGTTTTGAAGGGAGAATTATAGGAGTTTTGTTGTGGGCTTCCAACATTTTCGAATTCTTTTATGTAACAGCGTTTAGTTGGGTTAGTAACACGGAAAATGAACTGGAGCTGAAAATAAGATTACAAAAAGAGAAAAGGGTGAGTATTCGAGTGCATATTTAACAAAAATGGTACACTTGATTGGTGCTGAGGACAAGTACCTCCTAAGAATATTTTTTAAAGATATTTTGCAGCAAAAATACGAGTTTTATCAATTTCTATTACAAATAGAGAGCATTTCTCGCTTTCACCAATCAAAAGGAGTTCGTTATAACAGGTATGACACGATTTTTGTACTGTTTTGCGAAGTTAGTTTCCTGTGAAAAATCGTAAGGGAAATTTATGGAAATTATTCATAAATTGTTGGTTATGTATAACCACGCAATAGAAATTTAACCTAACTGGAACCAAACATCGCTTTAGTAGAATACCTGCGACTAATTTCAAGCCGTACAAGTTAAGGCACACATGAAATGCCGGGTAACTCGAGGTTTGACTGAGCAAGTTTAGAATGTTTTACCAGCCTTTAATCTGTACCACACCGAGAATTTAATGGATATTTTTAAATAGAAGAACGATTTCGAAAATTGAATCGACAAACTTTAACTTATAGATTCTCATATAATTTTTAGCATCATCTATCTATCGGCGGATTTCTAAGTTAAACTTGGATTTGTTTACATTTTACAATATATTGCGATAACATTGCAAGAGTAGGTTTTGTGTCCCAAAAGTATTGAAGATGGACCTCATTTTAAATCTTGCGACATAATCGACAGAAAATAGCGAGAAAATAACATAGTCGACAGAAAACATCACATGTCTAATGCGTCAATAATCTGAGTCATTTTTGAATGAATTGCGTCGTATGATCATTCCATACTAGAGTTTTCTCGTTTTTATAATACCCATCAAGTTCTCTGAGTCCCTTTCGAACACACATGCAGTTGAATTTATGAAAATATATTCGGATGTTCGTCGACCATCGAACAAATGCTTTCAAATAAGATACGATTTGATGGAGGGGTTGCGCTATTTTTTAAATGTGTTTAAACATTTGAAAGCTAATCCATAAATGATTAGACGCTCCTAAAAATTGTGAGATATAAGCAATGATTATTACTTCATTAAAACATAAAGATAGAGTGCGACAGGTTTCCCATTTGAAATCAGTATACATCGTCCGAATACAATCCGGCTTTCTCCTAACAACACTGCGAAGACTAAAGTTACCAGTGACGCAATAACGCTCTCGGGAAGTCAAGTTCGGCGGCACGGGGCTAACCATGTCGTGGAGTTGCTGACTGCTACATGTGTACTCATAAGGTTCCATGTGCAAGCAGTTAAAGCGATTGGTGAATATTTTATGCAAGTTGATTTCTTAAGTTGGTGAATTGTTAAATGCCAATATTGCCTTGCGATAGTGGGAACAAACGAAGGAACTTGACCTTCAAAGTTTAGTGCGACATGTTTCGAGTTATTTTAACTTGACCGACCAGTAATTGTCGCGTTGTCTTTAGTGGTACGTATTACTTCTCACGTTTGGTGGGCTGCGATGGGGGTTGTGGTAAGCAACGTATTCCTATTTAGAAAGAGCCCCTTAACGTAACAGACTAAATGCTCCAGGGATGCTCAGAAGCCGTAGCAATGAACTTGTTCAGTGCAGTGGGAAATCGGTATGAAAACCTCTCTGCGATGGTAAAGCCGTCATATTATGAGCCTCAACTCCTAAGAGTTGGGTTTTAAAATGCAGTAACGCACTATCCTATATTGATCGGCTGGGGTCGAGAGTTTCCACAACCTTTCCAGCTTTCAACACGTATAATATAGCAAGCATTGGTGACTATTTCAATAAACTAACGAGTTGATTGTTAACAACAGCGTGCCTCCGCTGGGTATTCAATTACAGGTGTGGGAATTGATACTTCCTGGTGAATAGAGGTTGCGAGTCCAACTCAAGGTAACCCATAATTTTGCCGTAACAGCATGTGCAGGTATCATCCTGGGGAAACATAGCCAGGTTCACTAATGTCTTCAGGACCTGCTAGGTGAACTGACATATTTTCTTAAACTCGGAGACAGAATTCTAAGGTTTCAATACACCTTGTGTATAGATCGGAAAGTTGGTGACGTACGCTGTGGTGCATTTCTCTTCATTCTATTAACAGCTTTGTTGCGAACAAGGGGCCTGGAAGTGGCGTATTCGTCTAGTTTAATCAGTCAGCTCTTCTCAAATTACATACCGTATTGGTTGTCTTGGTTATCAAAAATTACCAGGTGCCCATTTGAAGTCGTCCGGCACAACAGTGCTACTAAATTCAACAGCTTGACCTGTACAGTCTTCAATGGACTAAAAACTGAGACGGATCAATCTGCTCTATTTAGGTGAACTTTAATTTCGTGTGGAAAACGAGTTTGAATTTAGTTAGTAATATTTTCATATGAACGCACACCATAACTCCCATTCAATCCTTTCGTTAAAAGTGTAGGAAAAATTAACATGAGATTCCAAAGTTGGCTAAACACCATCTAAATGTCCTTAGTTACATCTTCCTAAACTAAGGTGATAACTTAGCGGAAATAATCTGACGAGAATTCATTCGAACCTGAAATATTAATGTACTAGAATACATATGGGTAAGATCTTGTTCAGATGACACTTTGAGGGTGTGAGATTTTCTAACGCAGTAAAATAGTTTGAGGCCAAACTTGCTCGTATACTTGGTCTTTTTTTAGTTGAGCGTGGCATCAATTGAAAAATGAAACTTCTTAATTTGGACCCTGTTATAAGAGACGCAGTCACGACCAGAGCTTTTATCTGTATGAAGAGCTTGAGAAAAAAAAGTTGACTTGATATTTGTCAGTTTCTGACGCTTTTTACCTATGAAGCCTCCCACGTGAAAGGCGTTTAGCTCGACTTTGACGTAAGGCCTTTACTTACCTTAACTTGATAACTTCAGTTTATCTCGTGCCCTATATAGTAGAAAGTAGTCCCCTGGCGGACATTCGTACTTAGCTAGTTGAATAAAATTGCTCATTATCATAACTAATGTGCACGGATAATTTCTGATTTGAATCTTCGCGAAACTTGACGGTTTTCAGGCTTGGCGGGATTGTAAAGAGGCAAAATCGTGTAGAAAGTAGATATAAGGAAAAAAAATTTTAATCTCAAATTCAAAAAATCGTAAAGCTGGTCTGGAGCTAATTGTGTTCTTGCGTTAACAAGGGTTTTTGTTTGCCGTTATGTTAAAGAGCTCAGCTCATTCATTTTTACAACGGACGTCTAGACCGTTCCTCTCCTTCCATTCCAGATACCTGCGTATTAAATCTCAAAATTTCAGAAACTAAAACTTGAAATCATGAGTGCAGTAGCCACCCAAGTCCTGCTGGCATTTGCTTTGATCAGGTAAGCTATCGTAATGGTTCAAAAATCTAATTGGTTAGTTTCAGGTATGAATCGTCGTGAGGATACTGTTAAAAAAGTCTGTACCTATGCCGGGTGTAAAACGTGCTGAATTGAAGTGTCTTACTGAAATTGAACTTGGATAATCTTAGTATGCATAAAGAAAGTAACTAAGATGAGACTGCATCTCAGAAGAACATGCAGTCAATGACATGAATAGCAGTGTGGCGACCGTGCACTTCGACTTGTCATGTCGATACAGGAACCCGTAACAATGTGTCGTGGGCGTAGCATGTCGTTGGAATGTGCGTAAATCGCTTCATTTGAACCAACTACTCTGCTCTAGCCTGGGAGTTTACCGGGCTGGGATTTATTAAAATTCAATGCCCCTTTTCAGCATTCCGCTTGCGCTCTTGTGATATCGTGTGCCATTTCGTGAGCTATGAAAAAATTGAAATTTATGCAGTTTAATTCAAAACTTTAGCATTGTCTGTGTATAATAAATAACCGACCAGAGTTTGTATTTATTAAGTCAGAACGAAGATTCTTCTAAATATGAGAAGTTTCAAACTTGACGCCGAACTTCAATTTGTTTTTCCAGGAATAGATAATAAGCCACATTAATAAATTTCCGGGATAAATCCTAATTAGCGCTAATGGTGGGTACGAGCTCACTCGCAAGTAAATAATGTCTAGCCCCATACCATATTGATTGAATAACTTCCCTTTCAGCTCATCAGCATGCCAACAGCCTCACACGAACAAGCCAACGGTGTTCCAACCGCTGACAAGGTCTTCCCTTGTGCCGTCCGTCATGGAGCGCACGTCTGCCTGGAAGCGTTTGGCCACCGCGAACTCCACGGAAGAGCGGCAGCTGTGCCAGTGTGCGACAGATGCCGCCGACCTCGCATCTGCAGGCCCGGTCATGTTCAACCTCGTAGAAGCCTCGCTTGCCCTCACGGCTCAATACCAGATCAACTGCCTGCACATGATCTCCCCCCAGCGCATGCACAGAAGTTTCCCCGACGAGCGCGCTGCGGACCTCTACGTTGCTGCTCAGGTTGAAAAGATAGAGGCGTTTTTAGAGGACCTGATGGAACGGGTGGAGTACGAGATGACCGTGTCTGCTCCGCAAACCGCCACCGATCAGCAGCTGACTCGCCTCATGTACATGACCGTGAAAGACTTGTGCAAGACGCACATTCTCCGTCGGCCTCGCTTGCCTTGAATGAATTTGCACCAGTCCTTGAAAAAAATTCTAATGAAATAAAATTGGTTCTCAGTTGAAAATGTTTTTTTCGCTTTTCTGACCTGAACTTGCCAAGAAGAGCTAAGGTCTCTATACTTCGTCTAGAACGGAAGACGGTTGAAAAAATTTGAATCGCCATAACTATAGACCGCGGTTTCCAGGAATTTCATTAATGACTTTGAAAAAAGGCTAAACGAATACCTGGGCCAAAGCAAAATCGTCTTGTCCATTGACCGTCCAGTAATTAGTTCTAATGAAATTTTTCAACGAAAAATGAGAATTTAATGGTAACCTCGTCTTTCAGGCCCTCCGTAGGGACTGTAGCGTAATTGATTAGAGCTCCTGTTGGGAATAGTGTTCGTTCAGACACAGGCTGCATTGACTTTTTTACATAGACTGAGAATCGAAACTACTACTGGTATTTCCCTCTTATTCTACTTCATACCCTTTATTCGGCTAAGATTTTGAAAGACAGAACGTGACTTTCGGAATGAAACTTGGTGAATAATTCTATCTTCAGTTTTTACGTAGACCACGAAACAAACCGTCCCAGTCGACCTACAGCCTGACTTTCAGCTAGAACTTAAAGGTGAGGGCAGGACTGATTTCTGTAAGAGTTGGAAATATGTTCTACAAGTAACGAGCCGTACCTCGGTCGGCAAGAAGTGCACGAACACTACCTTGCGTAACTCATCTTTTGTCCGATACAATAATTCGTGCGAGAATTCACGTCCATTTTGCGCTTCTATCTTCGCTATGGCTCTCACCCTCTCCAGACCACGCTTGGCCATGTTTTAATGAAAAAAGGTATTCACTATTATTTCCACTAAGTTGCGCTGGGGAAAACGCCAGGTTCGAGCAAAAAAGTTCAGTACGGAGGATTTGTTGGAATATCGAGCGTACTTTCCCTGCGCCATATTACACCTGAAACGTGCTCATTCACGGTGAAAGGAATATGCACGGTAAGTGAGCTCAAACACTGTAGTGCCGGAGCAACACTATCGGTATCGAACAGTCAGACTGCAGTCATGTTATGTAGGGACATAGAGTACTATCATTCATTGCCGAGACCAATTTTACCTCAAGAAATCTAAGAGTTCATTCTACTTCTCATTACAGTTCCATAGCGGTAGTAATTACTGCAAATGGTGTCAACCTCGAATCAAGTGCTCGACTGCTTGGAAACGGATTAGGCAGACGTTAATTTAGGGACCGGACTGGATCGTCGTTCCCAATATGAGAATTTTTGGCAAGTACGATTTCCAGGCTGTCTACACATTGCTAACATCAATACTTTGACTAAGCTCAATGGCTACGATTGATCTGGTTGAAAGTAAAATCCAAATACTGTTTTCTGCTCAGCCCCACCTAGATGAAGCGAAAGAAATATCGAGCGACAACATCCTAACTTACCCATTGTATAATTCAAATAAACTCAACGAAATATAAAGGCTTATGAAACGCACTAATGTGTAGATCAGCAGTTCACCAGGGGTGTACGTAGGTACATCCCAATACGCAGTCAAGGTGTTCAAATCGAAGTACTCATGTCGAGAGTTCTAACTCTATTCCTACAGAGTTTGTACCCATTTGTCTGTCTTCGGGTCGTCATACTTAAGGGTTTCAATCAAGCAGACGTGGGCCATATTGGTCGGGTATTGATATACTTTTATTCAAGGAATAATTTATAATTCATGCTTGCTAGGTATAATTTGAAATACATTTATAACTCAACTGTCGCTCTCGGTATTTATTAAATAAGCTTTCCCTGATGCTGAAACGGCCCCAGCAACAACCGGGCAAAAATAAATGTTGATTAAAGTGACGCACAAAAACCTGGCACAGGCTTCAGCGGACGTTAGCGTAGTTTCAACAACTAAAACAAACCTTGCGTACAACCTGATACACTAAGCAGAGCTCATTCTAGAGGACTGCAAAGCACGCGATTGTTCCCACTCAAGAAGCTCAAAGTGCGATTGTATAAGGAGATTTGCAGTGTCAACTTTCTCGGAATACGAAAGATTTGGACGCTTCCAAAATACTCTATGCAGCTGATCCTCAACTTGTTCGAGAATTTGTTCGAATAGAAGCTCAAATTCCTGCAAAAGTTCTATCAACACAAAATGAGACTCTTCCTCTTGGTCCACCCCACACTCTTCCTGAAGGGTCGAGCAGCTCATTCTTTCGGGGCCGTACGCCCGCTCGGCGATCCTGTTGAAAATCAAGGCCTTGAGATTCACGATGTGCTCGACCATGTTGTAGACTGGTTTCTTCTTGACTTCTTCGAGCACCTGGACCCCTGCTTTTGCGATCAAAAGGCTCCTGAAGACGTCGTGGAATGGATCTCGTTCCAGCACCTCTTGCATTGAGGCGTACAAGCGCTTGAAGCACGCCGAGCTCAGGGGGAAGTGGCAGTCGTAGCCAGCATTGCAAGGGCACCTGCAACATGCCAACATGATAGTTTATCGATAAAAAAGTTTTAGCCTCCCCTTTACAACAAAATTGTTCAAAGAGAGGAAGAAGGCATTATTTAGTTAGGAGTTTAGGGAACGCGGAATCTAAGCAAAAGGTGCATAAAAACAGTAAGCACAGTTAGAAGTGCATTAAACAAGATAAAAGTTAAAACTAGTAGGTGCTGAAAGCAGGACTGCAGTGACCCGAAAAAGATGTTGCGTAACTAAACAAACTTTCTATTCCAACAAAAAGACGGCCTACCTAACCTTTAGCTCGGGACCTCGCAATACTTTACGGAGCGCTAATTCCCATGAATACAGTAGTTCTATCCTTCTGTGGGGGTGAACACGATAAACCCACAACACTATAGCCGCCGATGTACACGGAAGGAATTTTCATAAGACTGCTCACCGAGCAGCAGCCAAACTTTTGGTGAATACTGAATGTGAACTGAATGAAGGCATGATTCAGTTAACCTTTGCTACTCTCATATTTGCTTATAACACGAAAATTTAATTCCGAGCTTTTACTGCAGCGTAACCTTTGCAATAGGTGTGAAAAATTGGGGCAAATAATTATTCTTCCCTAGGAAAGGCAAGATCGATAGTTCATGGAGTGTTATCTTGCTCAACCCCTTGTCTGCTGTCGGTGACTTCAATGCCGAGTTGGCTTGTGCTTTGGTTTTAGGGCAACTAACAAAATTTGCCAGTAATTTTACGAGCAAGGTAAAATTTTGCAATAACAATTAGTGGAATCGATAACACTCAGGAAATTATTTTTTTGGATAGTTTCGACGCCTTGCACGTGCAATTTGCAATTTCTCAAAAGTTTAAGCCTCATGGTACGTGACAACAAATTAAATAGCTTCATTATTCGACTTCGTCAAATTTTTTTCAGACGTTCATTCGTTTGCTGACAAGTTGCAGCAAACCTCGCCTATTGCTATCTAACAATTTACTTGGTAGCGATAGAATTAAAAGGGGAGATTTTTGGGAAATCTAATACGTAAAATGAACATTTATTAGGTTTACTTAATATTAGTTCTCGTTTTCATTTTACTTTCCAAGTGTACATTTCTGAAGAAGAATAACTTTCTAACTTAAAATAGAGAAGAAGGCCTTTGCTTTGGCAGGAAAGACCCTTGCCAGGTAAATTTCAGATATTTCAAGGTACTGACAACATTTATCCTCTAAATCTTCCAAAAGTTTGCATTGTAGTGCACAAATAATTTGAATACTTTGCTCTTCAACTTCAATTTACAAACACTGTAGTATTATGGATTCAAATTCAAAAACATGGCGGGTATTCTTTTCAAAAGAGCCCTTCCAATCCTGCAACCAAATTAGCTTATAAGCTTTCCGTTTCATGCTGCACATCTCTCCCTTTCCACCACCAACATGGTGTTATTTTGTAACAAATTACAAAAAATAAATTAAAAGGTTTCACCAAATTGTTGGAAGTCCCGCCTAAGCTAACCACTCTAAACCTTTGAGTTTTTACTAGCAAGAAACTCCTGAGCCGGTTCAACAAAATTTTTTTACTGAGAAGTTTGTCTCCTTGACAGCAGAGGTTCGCTACCTTTGGCACGCTATCTGTTCGAAAATAGACTACTTTGTCTCAACGCGCGAAACAAATGGTTGTTAATTTCAATTTTTTTATCCTCTGAAGGCTTAAGACATTTGAATGTGTATTTTCATATAATGTAGACAATTCGATGATAAACTGCTTTCAAGATTTTACTTACTTCGGCCGGCACTCGTCGTCCGAGGGGATCGGCAACATCATCAAAATATTCTTTTTTGTTTCACCTGAACAATATGAATTTGAAGAAACTTTTAGTTCTAGAACTTTGACGTCAGCAAAAATACGAGGAATTACTCAAGTTTATACGACCCGTCGCATAAAGACGAGTGATCAGCGATACCACGCATTTATTGCAGAATTATTCAGAGGCTTGCCACCTTTAAAAAATTATATAGAACATAGAAATCAAGAGAATACGTTTTCTACAATAAAGCTGTTAGATTAGATGTCTGTTCAAGCCTCCATAACCTCCCAAAAAATATATAGATTCCTAAAAGTCGAAGCAGGCAGATTCTACTTTGTGTGGAGATATGGGAGTACGAAAGATATTCAGAACGGCATAAAAAGATAATCTTGAGAAAAAAGATAATGACAAGATCAAAGTCGAAGAGAGCAGTAGGTGCTGAAAACAGGACAGATGTGAACCGAAAAAAGATCATCTTTAACAAAAGAAAGATTTAAAAAAAAAGGGGCCTACCTAACTCTCAATTCAGGCCCCCACATTCCCCCCTTGTGAGCGCCAATTCCCATTGATACACATGTTTCATCCACCTGAGGGGTATAAAGCTGCTAGAGTTTAGTCTAAATTGTCTAGGCATTCAGGATTGAATTTTTCAAATCTTTCTTCACATCAAATTCAGGGTACAATTGCGGACTAATCAGACGCTTTATTACCCCTCCTTTCGGCTACCTTCGAGATGCTTCCAAAAACGTTGACCGCCTCAGTGCATCAAATAAGGTCAAAAAATTCTACAGACCAGAATAACGAATGCGTTAAGAGCAAAGCATCAAGTACTGAAAACGTCTAAACGCAAGAAACTCAGATTCTATACGATATTTTCGAGCACCCACTCGGGAGCTTGAATGTGGTGCTATGCGTGTTCCGAGACCGCCAGCAATGGGCTGCTCTTAGCTCACCCCTGCGCTGTATTTCGTGCTCTGCAGCATTTCCCAATATAGCAGTGTTCTCGTATATTATTTCAGAAAAAAACATTTGTGGCTGGATATTCAAAATAAACAGCTCCGAGCAAAGATATTGGCTGCGTTATGCAAGCAGCTGTGAGTTTAATAAAAATGAAAAGTGGCATTTGCCCTAATTGTACATCATTGAGTCCTAAACAACACTTACGGATCAGAGTCAGAGTCAGGGTCGTGCGCCGCAACTATGGTCGCTAAAATCACTGCCGTTACAATTGCGTACATTTTCACTCTGGAACGAAGTGAAAGAGTTGACTTTCGTTATAAGCAGGTTTTTATTTTATTTAGAAGTCAACCGAATGAAAAGGATTCACATTCGTGAGCTAGAGTTATTTTAGAACTTACAAGTTTTCAGGTGCTGGATTAGGCAGGGGTTAACTATCGCATGCGATATTTCCAATCGTTGTCAAATGGAGCACTTTCGAGTCCCAAATACTTTCATATTCGTAAACTCAGGCCTAAAATCAAGATATTGGAGCATTCGTATACCATTATTGGAGAAAGAAATGGTCCTAGAAACTGCATTACGAAAGCAAACACGAACGCTGAGAAAGATTTATTTAAGTAACTTGACCAATGTTGGAAACATCTTGATACGTGGGAAAAGGTAAAAATAAAATTGAGCAGACACGGCAGAAGTAATTCTTGAATCACGAGGTACCTAATTTGTTAGGTTCGTAAAAGCGTTAGCTTTACGTTACACATATATAAGAACTCAATGCAATTTTAACTAATGTCATGATTATTAAATATCAATTTATAGGTGCCAACTCAATTATTATTATCATTGTTTGAGGTCGCTTTTCCACCGGGGTTGCCAACTCAAACCATTGATCCTTTATGGTTCACGATTATATCTTAATGCTAAATGTCAATAATCAAGATTATCAATTGCATCGCGGTGGCGCAATTACGTCGTCTCACTGTTCACCGCCACGACACTATAGGAGAACGCTATTTCAGGTCTATAGAGGTAATAATCGAGTAAAGTTGGGTAAATTAGAAATTTGTCCTTAAATTTCAGTTAAATTAAGCAGTAGCATAACGGATTGTAAAATGTGTGCGTGCATCGCACTACTTATTGCGAGAAACTGCATAACCATCATCATGTCTTCGGCTAGAAATTACTGCTTACCAAACCTTCAGCCAAGCAGCTTCAAGATCCTTTAACTTAAAATGGGGAAAACCTGGAATTGACAGACTGTCTGAACCAACGCAACGAGCATCAAGTACTTTGTTGTTTCGATCGAAGTTGCTCTTTGTCCTATTTCCAACACTTCCATGAAAAATGATCAGTCTGCGTTTAATGAAAATTAATGCCAGGAACTTTCGTAATTAAGCCTAGTAATCTTTCTTACCTTCTATTGAACAATCGCCCGATGCTATACTGCAACTCTAGCGAAGCCTGCGCACGTTGCTGGGAAAGGAGAAAATTAGTCATCCATCAAGACGCGAACAAGTAGCTTTTGAAATCTGCTCACGCTTGTTGTCAGGCGCGTGAAGGAGATCTTCGACAACGACAGGAGTTAAGAAAAAAAAAGGCAGATAATCCCAAGGATCACTGCCAAGTTCTGCAAGTTGCAGACCTTGTTAAAAAGTTCCTGTCTAAACTTCTGCATATTACGCAATAATATTGTGGAGCTTAGTAGTTGCAGGCACAACTAGAAGTAGTGGCTCGGTCGTAAAGGTCCACTGCTGTGTTGGTAACTGTACTCTTATCGACTAAGCTACTTCAAGCAAGAGAAATGGGCACCGGCTCGACTGAGGGCAACGGCCTTTGCGATCAACTTTTATTAAACCCATGCATAAATATGACCCGTTTGGTTCAGTTGAAATTAGCATGAAGCATTTTCCTCCAGGATCGTTTCTCTCGAACGGAGAGATGAAAATAAAGTAAGCGCTAAGAACCCACAGGGCTAACAGACGCGAACTATGGTGTTTTAAGTTGGCTTAAGCTTCCCCTACTGGAACGAGGGCGATGTCATGACAGCCATGAGATAAGGCCATTAAAATTGGACTTGAAAACTGGGAAGTTGTGCCCCTTGTATACCCTGAGCACGGTGGTAGGAGCTTGGGAGAAGAGGAATTAAATTACTAAAGAGGTACCTATGAAAGGATAAACAAAGAAGCAATGTCGGCACAAAAGATAAAAGTCGAAACAGCCTATCGAAATTTAGGTATAGATAGCCAACACTATCTTTCGAGTTCAGTTGCGATTGCTTACCACACAAAACCTTGATCACGTATTTCTGAATCTAAGACATGACCTGACTGCCTGATGGGGTATAAGAGGTAAATGGCTCATTAACACAGCTGTGTGAATGGACCGCATTTGGGTTAAATCAACATCTATTAAGAAGAGATTTGAACATACACGATAAAAAATCGTGCAATTAAATTTTCCGAGGTCCTACGAATTAAACCCCGTACACGATCGTTTGAGCAAGATCGCCACAAACGCCCCCAAGAAGAGCCGGCAGCGTGCGCACATCGCTGTGCTGGTAAGAGCGCAAGTGGAGACCGGTACATGCTCTGCTCATGTGTAGGAAGACATCGCCAGGCTGCGACGGACACGTGACGCGCTCTAAGTTCCGCGGTACCGGAATTGTGCCACTGCTCCGGGTGTGATTGTTGTGTCAGCATGGAGCCACAGTTATAATGTTAGAATGAAAGCGAAACAAGAAACGTTTGACAGCACTACTTCCAACGAGTTAACTGCTGTCTCCTGTTTGCAACGTAATTACATAATTTGAAATTTTATACGGTTTGATTCGTTAATACTTACCCATGAGGAAATTCATTTCTACATGATGCGTAACCAAAACAATTCTCTCTACAATTCCGGTTGTATCTATGGCAATTTGAGCTCCCAAGGGAAGATGTGAGGTCCAGAGCTGAAGGTTAGGTAGGCCTTGCTTCTGCTGAAACAATAGATTTTCGCTTTGTTAATGATAAATTTTTCTCTTCAAGGACGCCCATTTTAGAACCTGTTACTTTTCGTTCAGCTTCTATTTCGTTTCATAAACTTTTTTGTCGCCTTTTTTCATTGCTCCCTGTTTGGAGATACATCTTGTGCATAGATTTTTCGTTTTCAAGTCCATGCTAATTGGCCCTTCTCTCCACGCTCTTGAGAGGGCATTCGTTGCGGCAATGCGATCTCAAACTTCCAAGCATTAGCAATTCCTTGCTAGAGCTAAATACACGTTTTTGCGCAATATTTCTGCCAAGTTCAGGTCAAAAAAACAACTTTCTTCGCCATTTCAAATGGAAACTAGTTTTATTTCAATCAGAAAATAATAAGCAAGGACAGCTGCAAATTCAAGGTGCCTCAAAAACACCTTGAAAAAATAAGTTTTGATCTTGACTCTTGCTTGAACTTTGAATACCCTGAAAGTAAAATCCAGGCTCTCTTTTTCTTGAGCAAAATGTACAATCGCTATTGAACTGTGCTGTACACAGCGGTAGGAATTACGCAAGGTGCATAGGCACCTAAAGGTAATTAATTCTACAGCTGTAAAGAAGCACCAATTTTAACTGGTTGTTCGATTCTCAAGTTAGGGTAATTCATTCATGTATTCCAAGTCCAACGAAATCATTGAAGTTATTTAATTAACTACTTCATATTCAGATATCTACTTCAATACAGCGTGGACCACGACGGCCTTGTGCCATACGAAAGTAGTAGACGCCACGTTTGTATTGGAGCCAAAATTTGCGAGGAATCAGTCAAGTATTTACGACTGCATATCACTTCAGAGCCTAACATGGAAAATTTCAAATGGCATCCCGGCGCTGAATAGCAACCGCGCTTCCAGTCGTATGTCACAGCACAATCACGGCGCGCAGCATGCCATTCAATGATGCCACGCGCCCTTAAGATTATTTTATTCCTAAAGAATTCAAGCTGATGCAAATATTGCTTGTTGATAAATCTAGGATACTTGAAAAAAAAATATTTTTAAAATTACATAGGTTAGGTTACAGGCCCCGGGAATTTTTTGTCCCATCGGTGTTTTATGAAGGGATCATACATCCCACTGGTGTATTGAAAATCTGAGGGACGTATTCGCCCAACGGGAGTGAAAGGGGTTAACTTTCATGGCAGCGGTTGATATTTGCATAGTGGCCATATACCAATTTTCATGGCTATACTGAAGGCTTGCCATTTCACCAATGAGCAACGCTCGTACGTCTTCCCTAACAGCAATGACGCTGGGAGAATCAAGTCTACAATTCGAGAAACCATAACTTCAATAAAAAATGTAAATAAAATTTGACTCCTGAGCGACTTGAAACGGCAGTTTAGTTTTCAATTCAAAGATAGAATTCTTACTCTCAGGACACCATGTGCGATCTGTGGCTGTTCCAGTTTCGACATTTCGCATCGAATGAGGGGTTTTTTCAAATGCTTCCGTGACTATGCAACTGAATGCTGTGAGGTCCCAACTTATCTCGGAATTACAAAATTGCCGTTTTTAATTCTGCAGCCGTAATAAATTACACTCAGAGTCTCCCATGATCAGATTAAAATCGTCGCAATGACAGAACATCCCGAACCTATCTTCGACAACAATTTTCAAATTATATCAGATCAGAGTTTTCCCAGCAACTATTTTGGTCACGTGTATCTGTTGTAGCTCACGACTTTCCGCTGCGACCTTATGAAGTACCTTAACATTGTACAGGATAGGCTCGCTCATCGTGCTTCTATTCGTGTAAGCAGCAACCCTTCAAGTATTGCAAATGCATCCAACATTCGTCTTTAAGTCAATTTCGACCGCTACTATAAATGCTTTCACCATGTACGGACTCCCGCTTAGCAATCCACCCTAATACGCTAAGTAAATTTTTCCATCTAGACGACAATTTGCCTTTCATGTTACATAATATTCAACCTAATTTATTACCATAAATGGATTCCATTCGCTTGAGTACAGGCAACCGTGTTATTTTCAGCATGAAAATTTGGTAGTTCAAATTAGTTGCACCACATTTCACCCAGCGCCTAATGCTTTGTTCGAACGTCGTATCGAGCCCGTAAATCTGCTCGGAACTTGTCTTTTCTCTTCGAATAAACTAGACACGGGAGAGGCGAACCCCCTTCCCCCTCTCCCGGGTTTACGAAGAGAAAGTCGTGTTAATATATGTAGTTCTCATACCTTCCGAGACAAAGTTGCAAGGTCCAACTTAAGCATCGGGAACAGGATTAATACAATACAAAAGAACGTTCAATGAGCTTTAATGGAACGTTCAACTCAAGGATAATTCAAACTCCCAGTGTGCGACAAAATCAGAGTTTTCTTGATTTGTTGAAGATAATCTTTAAGCGTGATCTGCACCGAAACTTGCGTTATCAACACCCTTTCCTGAAATGGCAGACCAGCCGGCAACACCGATATCGTGTTATTTACATTTCCTTCCGTTTGCTGGATAGCCGTTTCGTAGAACGTTTCGAAGAACGCAAGAAATTCAGCGAACGCTGCGTTCGAAGCCATGTTGTTACTCCAGAGGGAGATGAGCTTGGCTGCGTGGTACTCGAAGACGCTCTCGGGTGTCATGTGCAAGAGATCCACCGCGTTTTTGAAGAACAAATACTTGAATTGCATTATATTTTCGAAGATATTTGTCACTTCGTAGCCCTGCACTTCGTCCAGAGCTCTGAGCCCAGCGTTGATGACCTTTATTACAGCCGACGGGTTTTCGAACTTGCCTTTCACACGCCACCGGTGCGTGTTCTCAGGGGCGGCGAGCTGTCGGATGGTGGGCAGGCTGAGAGGGAAGTCGCAGGCCGTGAAGTCGGAACACCTGGAAAGTCAATTGAAATTTCCGAAATTGGTTACGCAATTCACTACGGTATTCTAGGGTTTTATCATAGAAGTTACTCTTTTATATGTCTGTTTAGCAGTAAAACAGACTTCTACTCTTTCATTGTTCGGCGATATGCCTGTTCTTTCAATACTTTGCTTTTTAATCAACTTGTTTACAAGTCTATTTTCCCCTCATGGAAGATAGAAAGGAAATAGCTTCATTGGTTTCCGGAGTTATAGATGCCTTTCTTTGTTAAATTGTATCTTCAAGCCCGGACTTCAAAAGAAATGGTATCAAGCAAATATGTTAAGCCTAAGGAAATTCAAGGATAAGAGGAGCATCTGAAAACATTGATATGTAAACTTTATAAAAATTAATTTCAGCAGTTCCGGCCGGACGAAGCATTCAAGTGTTTAATACGAGGAATACAAAATCACGCAATATCAACGGTGGTTTGCCATGTCCGCTTTCAGATACATAATGTTTAAATTCAAGAAACGTTTGATGTAAGAATTCCCTGAAGTATTGAAGGATAACCGGGTTTTCAATGCAATAAAACCCTGTATCTGCATTACCCCAAGCGACCTTCAAGTGTGGTGATGTCGCAGCGAGTGGCGAAGATCTGAAAAATGCTCAACACTTTGACTGCGGCAACTAAGTATTAAGTTCAGCACCAAACTCAAATTCAAAGTCAATTGTAATGAACTATTTTAAAAATACCAAACATGAACTGAACTTTTTCTTCATTTAGCTTTGATGAAGTATTAATGAAAATTGAGTTGGCGACAACTGGTCTGTCAGCAGCACTATGAAAATTACCTCCGTGTACCACCGGTGGTGCACGTCTCAGTCGAAGTTTTAATAAATGATCGTGGGTCCTACATCTGTGCTATGATCAAAACATGAAGAGTCGCTCTGAAACTTATCCTAACCTTAACTATTTTGTACCCGACATGGCAGTGAGAACATTTTGCCGCGACTTAAATTGCTGAGAACTCGAGTCAAGTTACGAACGTTCTCTAAGGGATTTGGTAAACAAATTTCAGAGAACTTTAGAATGTAAGAAATGCCATTCAAATATTCTGAAGGCTTTGAAGAAGCTCAAGTTTAGCATTATACGATCCGAGGAAGAGATCTAGGTTTCACAGTCTTCACATTTCTCCCAGCAACTGAACAACTCAACCCAGGACACTAAACTATCAATGTTCTATGCCACTTACAGCGCGTAGGCAGATGCAGCCAACAGCGTCACCGCCAACAGTATTTTCATCATTTTGCTTCGTACTTCTACAACTCCCTGTAAACAATGAACATTTTCATAAATATTAGAACGAGGCTCTGTTAACCATTAGTGTCCCCTCACTTGCGTAATATTTTCGTCTATAATCGCGTTTTTTATATTCCCGATTGGAAAATTTCTCAAATTTTTGATTTATAGTACTTTTCCGTTTCCGCAGAAGATTCTATTATACGTTAGCGTCAGCCTTCCAAACCGCAACAAAGAAGTTCCAAGAGGATGGAGGAAGGAGCCATTTAGTATAAGGAAACGCGGAATCTGCTCTAGGAGGGCATGGAAACAGTAAATCGAGGAATAAATTTTTACGAGATAAAATAAGCTGAAGAGAAATGAGTGATGGTGAACCAACCAACACATGAACCCTAACCAAACAAGAGAGTATTCTAGTCCAACAAAAGAAAATGCTAACTTTCAGCTCGTAACCTCGCATATTCAACCAACTATATATCAGGAGTATTTACCAAGCGTCGGAACAACGCTTACTTCAGTAGAAGTTTGAAAACCATCTGCGTAATAGCTTTATCTTTGGGGTAGATGCATTTTGTAAAAAGTCCAGTCTTATATAGCTAGTATAAGTCGTCCGGAATTAAATTGAACATCATTCGAGCTTTATGACATGACGTCTCTTCAGCTCTCTTTCGAGATAATTTTTTCAATTCAATGACGATACCTCAAGCCGGAGCGGTCTGTAATCTTCTCTCAAAATCGAACTTGAAAAAGCATTTGTTGTAAGTGGCATTATTCAAGTCAACAATTGGCCACATCGTTGATGACCGAGTACAACAACTTCTGTGTTTCTAAAGTCTTTCTATCCGCCAGTTAGGTGGGAAATATGTTTCTCGTAGAAAAAAAATTAGCTTACCAAGTGGCCTAAGCTCCTATAATGGCAGGAGTTTCCCTTCACGGGAAGGAGGGCGGAGTTTAGTATGAAATGGAACGGGGATTCCATGAAATAAATAAGCAGCGCGTTCCACACTTTGAACACAGGAAGGTTAGAGAAAGTTCAAGAAGGGTAAGACTAGGAGATGTGATGGGTCCTGAATTAAAGGATCGTGTACCGAATAGGAGTTTAATGCTATTTACCAACCTTGACAAAACTTGACTGCACAATTAATGAACAACCATGGAACACTTTACGTTCAAGTCTGCGCCAAACTATCTCATAAGAGCTCTTCAGAGAAGAAAGCTATTTAAAACTTCATGGGGGGGGGGGGAGGGCTCTGTGAACGCAAGCTAGTGAAGCTAGAGATGTTTATGAATACGCCCATCAAGTTTGGTAAATCTGAAGGATATGTCAGTTATCGATTTTGTAAATTTCGATGCCTAAGCAAGTCAATTAGATCGAAATAAACAAGTTTTTTTCTATGCACTTTCAGTCTTAAATGAGTATTTTATTAGTTATAGCGGTAAACGACTTACCGCAACTCCAGTGTTTGAAGCGGCAAGTAATTCAAGAAGCACGTCGGACAGCAACACTGCTATGCGCACTCGCTTCCAGCGCGATCGTCATCAAAGACGAAACCAAACCTACCGCTATACCTCGTCAAATACTCATTTGACGAAAAAAGTGTCCGAAGGAAAAGTTGATTATTTCAATGTTATTACCATGTTTCAATCAAAAATTCGAAAATCGATGAGTAGCTGTTTATTCGAGCGCTTTCGTCATCAAAGACAAAACTGAACCTACCGCTATAAATCGTAAAATACTCATTCGAGACGGAAAGTTCATATAAGAAAACTTGTTTATTTTGGGTCAATGTGAAGTTTAATGCAATCACGGAAATTGATAATTATATTCCAAACAATCACTAAAGGAACCCATTTAAGAACGTTTTACATGAACGACATTCTGCTCGCTGATGCGTTATTTTCGAATTATTGAACTTTGAAGTTGGCCGTCGCGCGCCCAAGGGAGCGAGCGTAATTCAATTAAAAACGGAAGCTAACCCCCTATTACAAACGTAAAGAGGTTGGGTCGTGAGGGGTAGCCAGAGTTCTTTTAGTGAAAATTATAAATAAAGCTTCTAAACCACCCATTAGGGTGACGACCGCAATCTTGTTTACATCGGGTCTAACATGGCGACCACCATGGGCGCCGCCATCTTGGACCCGATGTCAACAAGATTGCGGTCGTCACCCTAATGGGTGGGTTAGAAGCTTTATTTATAATTTTCACTAGAAGAACTGTGCCTCCCCCTCACGACCCAACCTCTTTACGTTTGCAATAGCTTCCGTTATTAATTAAATTCCGTTTCACGCGCTCGCTTCCTTTGGCACCAAGGCCAACTTCAAAGTTCAATTATTCGAAAATAACGCATCAGCGAGCAGAATGTCATTCGTGTAAAACGTTCTTAAATGGGTTCCTATTGTGATTCCTAAGATCGGAATTCTTATTTTCCGTGATTGCATTAAACTTCACATTGACCTTATTTTGATTCAATTAATTAGGTTCAGGCACCAAAAAGTGGAAAATCAATAACTGACATATCCTTCAGATTTACCTCAAGTTTTTCACAGTACGAAGGGTTACAGTATCTTATGTGCAGTCTGCAATTTGAACAGTTTCTAAAACAAACCTAATCACCCATCGATTCTTTTATGACGTGGCGAAAGCCACTAACCCAAACCAAAATTTTCCTAGATAATTCTAGTCTTTGGCCGGATGATAAAGGCTTTATCTCTATAGCAAAGTTCGTACAGTATCTGATAATGTTCATAATATTTTAATTTAAAATATAAAGTCGGAGCGAAACCAATTTCTAACCTTCCCCGTTGAAAATAAAAGATTAATAGTACGTAGTAATGACTATCCTCATGAATCTGCTTCGCTTAACCACCGCCTTCCATGATGCAAGACGCGACCTATATTTCAGGTACCGTTTTCGGCAATATGGCCTGGCAAGATCCAAGTAGTTACACATTCACCTGGCTACACCATGCAAAGCTTTCCACAACAAAACAATGACGCCGTACGTGCTCATCTGCAATACAGATGAACCAACAGATCCTGGACATCAGCCTAGATGTATTTATGACCATATATTCAGTATTCTAATGCACCAGGACTAAGATGGCTTAGATTAACCACGGGTGTAAATACCCGCATGAAACACTGAAGAAACTCATATTATGAAGTACAGCGACCAAGAAGGCTCACATATTTAAAGCTCTCGCACAATGACACAAAACTTGTGAACGAACAAAATGACAGACCTTGACACCGCACCGAGGATTCCAACATGGTTGTTCCTAAAATACTGCCAGGTGAATGTCGTTTCAACGTTCGTACTATTGTTGCCTACAAACCCCCCAATGAAGCGCAGAAAAATTCGTGCTATACCAGCATACATAAATCAATGCCCCCTGCAGCTATATATGCAGTTCACGTAGGATAAATCTAGCACACACCAACCACCTAGTCACTTCGATCCCACAAACCGACATTTGACTACTAACATAAAATTGTCTATACGAGCAGCGATTTTCGACTCCCTTTACGTCCTTAAGCTTTATAGGCCCAGAACTGGAATTATATTACACAACACGACATGACATTGTTTTACATCTCTATTAACCACAAAATTAGCGAGAGAATCGGCTGAATTGCACCCATATCCGTCACTCGGCACGTTTCTATTCAAGTGGGAGATGCCCTAAGTTAAGAGAAGTTCAAATGACGGTCGGTTATGACGGACGTACAGGTGATGGAAAGAGGACAAGCATGTGATCAGTAAAAATTAAACAGGTCCTGGACGACCAATGTTAATGATCTCTGCTATTTTATATCAGCTGTAATTGTTTTGTTGTTTGTTTTTTATAGCAGGAATTCAAAATGAATTCCTTCATTCTAAAAACGCTTGCATCAAGCTCTTCTTTGCTTCTTAATTGGTTATGTTATTTCTAGTTATGAAAAACCAGCAATTTAAAACTCCGATTTTTTATGTTACGAGAAAGTTTCATTCATTTTATTATATCGCAATTATTTCCATTTGCTTCAAGTTAATAATCACCCACCACCGTTCCAAAAATTTTCACATGGTTCATCAACAAAGAATTGAAAGATAACGTGAGTTTGCTCAAGAGGATTTTGCATAAAAAAAGAGAACCCGAAAGAAAAAGAGGACAAACAGTTCGCAACGACGAATTCACATCAACTTGATCACATTCCTAGCGAAATAAATGTTATCACTTCTACACACAAAATACCTACCTCATTAATTTTTACTAGTTTCCCTCATAAGTAACGTGATATGTACATTAAAATGATTACATTCAAAGATTATTCCGCCAAAGTTCTGGTCCTGTGTTATCCGAAAATTTGCACCAACACCAGGAAGAGCGAGAAGCACCTGTGTCGAATTGAAACCATTCTTCAAACCACTCACTCTAACCCAACTTCATTTTAAAACTGGTGTACCTAGAAATTCAAACTAGTCTCAATTTGATTCATAGAAAATTTATTGTGTTCCAAATCTAAGCTAACTTTGAGTTTTCTTCTTTGAGAAATCGATTGAATACGAGAGCGATCGAGTAAGGGAAGCTTTGAAAATTCCCCCTCGAATGAATGGTAACTTGTGTGCTACTGTGCATCCAGAAAGTTTTTGAACATATTATGCAACGAGTTCAAAGTTTCTTCGTGCAATGGATTCAAAACAGAAGCTGATTTGAGGAGAACCGTTCCAAGCTCGGTTGCGGGATTGGTTCCCAGCTTGGTTCCAAGCGGGGTTCCAAGCGTGGTTCCCAGCGTGGTTCCAAGCGTGGTTCCAAGCGTGGTTCCAAGCGTGGTTCCAAGCGTGGTTCCAAGCGTGGTTCCCAGCTTGGTTCCCAGCGTGGTTCCCAGCTTGGTTCCCAGCTTGGTTCCAAGCGTGGTTCCAAGCGTGGTTCCCAGCGTGGTTCCCAGCGTGGTTCCCAGCGTGGTTCCAAGCGTGGTTCCAAGCGTGGTTCCAAGCGTGGTTCCAAGCGTGGTTCCAAGCGTGGTTCCAAGCGTGGTTCCAAGCGTGGTTCCAAGCGTGGTTCCAAGCGTGGTTCCAAGCGTGGTTCCAAGCGTGGTTCCAAGCGTGGTTCCAAGCGTGGTTCCAAGCGTGGTTCCAAGCGTGGTTCCAAGCGTGGTTCCAAGCGTGGTTCCAAGCGTGGTTCCAAGCGTGGTTCCAAGCGTGGTTCCAAGCGTGGTTCCAAGCGTGGTTCCAAGCGTGGTTCCAAGCGTGGTTCCAAGCGTGGTTCCAAGCGTGGTTCCAAGCGTGGTTCCAAGCGTGGTTCCAAGCGAGGTTCCAAGCGAGGTTCCAAGCGTGGTTCCAAGCGTGGTTCCAAGCGTGGTTCCAAGCGTGGTTCCAAGCGGGGTTCCAAGCGGGATTCCAAGCGGGGTTCCAAGCGGGGTTCCAAGCGGGGTTCCAAGCGTGGTTCCAAGCGTGGTTCCAAGCGTGGTTCCAAGCGTGGTTCCAAGCGTGGTTCCAAGCGAGGTTCCAAGCGAGGTTCCAAGCGTGGTTCCAAGCGTGGTTCCAAGCGTGGTTCCAAGCGTGGTTCCAAGCGGGGTTCCAAGCGGGATTCCAAGCGGGGTTCCAAGCGGGGTTCCAAGCGGGGTTCCAAGCGTGGTTCCAAGCGTGGTTCCAAGCGTGGTTCCAAGCGTGGTTCCAAGCGTGGTTCCAAGCGTGGTTCCAAGCGTGGTTCCAAGCGTGGTTCCAAGCGTGGTTCCAAGCGTGGTTCCAAGCGTGGTTCCAAGCGTGGTTCCAAGCGTGGTTCCAAGCGTGGTTCCAAGCGTGGTTCCAAGCGTGGTTCCAAGCGTGGTTCCAAGCGTGGTTCCAAGCGTGGTTCCAAGCGTGGTTCCAAGCGTGGTTCCAAGCGTGGTTCCAAGCGTGGTTCCAAGCGTGGTTCCAAGCGTGGTTCCAAGCGTGGTTCCAAGCGTGGTTCCAAGCGAGGTTCCAAGCGAGGTTCCAAGCGTGGTTCCAAGCGTGGTTCCAAGCGTGGTTCCAAGCGTGGTTCCAAGCGGGGTTCCAAGCGGGATTCCAAGCGGGGTTCCAAGCGGGGTTCCAAGCGGGGTTCCAAGCGTGGTTCCAAGCGTGGTTCCAAGCGTGGTTCCAATTGTGGTTCCAAGCGTGGTTCCAAGCGTGGTTCCAAGCGTGGTTCCAAGCGTGGTTCCAAGCGTGGTTCCAAGCGTGGTTCCAAGCATGGTTCCAAGCGTGGTTCCAAGCGTGGTTCCAAGCGTAGTTCCAAGCATGGTTCCAAGCATGGTTCCAAGCATGGTTCTAAGCGTGGTTCCAAGCGTGGTTCCAAGCGTGGTCCACAGAGTGGTCTCAAAACAGCACTCCAGTGCGGTAGGGCTACTTTGCTATCAGACTTCTTCTGTTTGTTGTTCAGAGAAGCTCTTCGGAACAAAAGCTAACTTTGTAAATACATTAACTATTAAAATTGCTTCCTACCCTGACTGGAGTAACATTTTTGCCTTCAAAACTGTTGGATTTACTGTAAAAAATAAAATTTCTAACTCTTTCATCACAAAATATAAATAAAACCTCAAGTCTATTATCTGCTCTTTCTGAACAGAGTTTAAAGCAACATTGTTGCAAAACGAGAGAATGAAACAAGTATCTTTTTCTTATTTTTACAATCACGCGAAAACGTCATCGTCATCGGGGTCGTTATAATACGTTTTACGATCCTATTTTAAAAGACAGCGGAAAAGTATCGCAAGTTCGGCCAAAAATGGCAGGACTAACTCCGAAGACAGCAGCGCTAGGGGCTGTAGAGCGATATCCTTCTAACGACACATCGTGTTTGCAAAACTAATATCAGCTTCAATTTTTTATTTTTTGATTTTGCAGAAGTTTGGTAGTTCGTGAGACACACGTTCATTCTTATTGAAAACTGATTGTAAAATGCCAGTTTCCAGTCAACATGTTCATTACAAGCACTTTCTTCTGTTCATAACAACTTTTGTCCTAGTACCGGTACTAAAATTTGCATTCTGATTTCACATTTGGTTTCAGAATATGATAAATATTGCAAAACGAACATTCGTGCGCACGTATAAAACTCTGCGCTACTAATTGACCTGCTTTATTTTGCCGTACTTTTCGAGTGACGAGAGTTATGAAATATTTCTCTTAACAACTGAGTACGGAGTGTTGTATAACGCTTAATGTACTGGTGCGCAGGCTACAGCAACGTCAGTTGAGTTAGAGCATAGCTACCCAATAGTTGCGGCTAAATTGAATGTAAGAATATCCAAGCTTCAAAAATATCACTTTATGGCTAAAGCTGAGCACGTCATTTCACTGGTAGCGCACTTCTTAGCAAAATGTAAAATTTAGTGCCTAATTAAATAAATATATCGAAACTTTTACCAAACCCACTAGCTCTTTCTCGATGCATGGTAGATGTAGGTCATAAGCAACATGAGTTGGTTCATCATGGGTCGGTGTTTTGAAAACTTTCATTTACTGGAACGGCTAACTCGAATTTCAATTTCTTGAGTAAATACACACTTACGCCTTTTCTCCCCAAAGGCACTGCCTCACCATCCTGTTTTCTTTAGAATAGCATTTTTCTCAATGAGAACAAGAGTCGCAAATTACTTCGATTCGGCAGACTAGTATACATGTTGGAATCACAGATCTGAACTGAGAGCTGGAGTCGCCGCATCAGTAGGATTGCCTAGCATATCAATGCAACGTTCGGCTTCAAGCTTGACCGATGTGTGAGCGTCAAAGTCCAGAATACACCGCGAGTTTAGAAAATTATCAGATCCTTAAAAAAGTTCTTAACGGGTTCGCTTTTTCTTCAATAACTTATTCATACCGTTCAACTCGGACAACCATGACTTAGAATTCTTGAAAGTTGTTTAAGTTATATCGATTTAATTTCGCTTGCAGGTCGAATTGAAGATGCTTCTGTATTTAACTACTATTTTGAGCTTGCTGGTGAGGTGAGTCGAGCAAAGAATTTGAAAGATTGCCCTAGCATGTCAGTGTTTGATGGAGATAAACTTTACCTTCGCCAAATTACGTAAACGTAGGAAGCTGAATTTCATATTGAAGCTATGATCAATGAATATTTCATGAAAGAATCATAAATTTGCTAATCTCAATTTACTTCGATACATTCAGATTAACACTTCAAATACTTAACACTTCAACCGCTAGTTTTCCCCACTAGTGATTCCCATCAATTTGGATTAATCGGCCTAAATCTAATCTACGCAAGTTTCAAGCTAACTAGAGTTTCAGCCATGTTGATAATGCTATTGTACTAATGGGGCAAATTGTACTAAACCCGAACAACAAACTACTGTATCGCTTGTGGTAAATTGTTTGAATAGTGGATAGTTCACTCAGCCCCTGACATTTGAGTGCCAAAGGGGTTTGTAAAAAAACGGTCAATATTGAATATAATGTTGTCAGCGAATTTCATAGTTTTGTAGGTATAAATGGGTAATATAGTCGATTTTAAGACGTTTTACACGAATGACAATGTGCCCGGAAATGCTTAGTTTTCGAGTTATCTAAGTTCGAAGTTATACGAACGGCGCTCCTGAATGGCCCTTTTAACGCAAAAACAGTCATTGTTTTAGCAATGAAAATGGAAGCTAACCCCTATTACAAACGTAAAGAGGTTGGGTCGTGAGGGGTAGCAACAGTTCTTTTAGTAAAAATTATAAATGAAGCTTTCTAGTGACGTTTGTTTACATCGACTAGAAGATGGCTGCCGCCATCTTCAGCCGGTTGGCGCCATGGCGGCAGCCACCTTGGCGTCGAAGTAAACAAACGTCACTCGAAACCTTTATTTATAATATTCACTAAAAGCACTGTGCCTACCCCTCACGACCCAACCTCTTTACGTTTGTAATAGGGGGTTAGCTTCCGGTATTAATTGAATTACGCTAGCCCCGCGTGCTTCCATGGCGCGCACAAGCCAGCTTCAGAGTTGAATAATTCGAAAATAACGCATCGCCGGGCAAACTGTCATTCGTGTAAAACGTCTTATAATCGACTATATTACCCATCTATACCTACGAAACTATGAAATTCGTTGACAACATTATATTCAATATTGACCAAAAAACAGCACGAAATACTCTATATAATTAATCGGCCTCGTAAGATCAGGATTAACCTTTTCAGCAACGCGTGACCCACTGGTAGTGTTTCGTTTACTTCGTCGCAGTCAGATTGTTCAGCTTGAACATTAATTTAGCTATTCCGAAAATCAACACATGGCTTGCGACATGACCCATCCTGCTGCGAAACAACCCTTCAGTGGGCCTTACGATAAGCTCCAACCATGAATTGTATGTTGATAGTATGTAATGGACCCTGTAAATGCTTGGTGCTTATGAGCTTACTCATATTTTTTACTATTAATTTGTTTAATGTGGAACTCGAGTTGAACACATCGCTGTCAGTGTTCAAGTTAACGGGTTTCACCTGTCAGTTCTATTTGACACTTCATCGGTAACGAGCCTACTTCCTAATTTCCTCCTGCAGCTCGAGCACCGGGTCAAGAATCGAGCCAAACAGGCAGCTGGAGACCATATTCATTCCATTCATGCCGGATTTTGGCACATGGGATAACCTTACCATCAGTACCAAGGAATGGACCGATCTGTGCACATGTTACGGACTTTCAGCCATCTTCAAGAGTTCCAATTCCTTCCACCCGAATTTGGTTGCCCTCTCCTTACACATGTTTTCCAATTTTCTGCAGACATGTTTAGACTTCAAACTAGACGAAACTTATTCACCTACAACACCGGATGAGCGCGATGTTTTCTTGGTCGAAAGATTTGAAAAACTGAAATTATTTTTCGATATAACAATGTCAGTCGCGGAGAAGATGACTGAAAATTCTCTTTCGATTAATACTAGAGACCATGATGGGGTTGTACGCACCATGGCTTTGACAGGGGTACAGTCCTGCCTTGTCCTCGCATACTATTTCCAAGCGTAATCGCATCGGAAGATTTAATGTACGCTTAAGCTTTTTACGATTAATTGAAATGTTATATTTAAATGCAGCTAAATCGTCAGAACATATTAGTCGATAGGAATGTTTTCATATGTGCGAAGTTCTCGAAGGTTATACCATGCACGTCTGCCTCTGAAATGATTAAATTGCTACCAAATAGACGCTCACTGTAAATCTGGTATCGTTGAATGTTGTACAATGAGAAAGAAATTAACCCCTCGGTGTTTCCTTTACTGTCCTTTTGGTTTATTTAGACATTGCTCCCAAAAGAGCTTTCATGAATAGCTAAAACAGCTGCAAAAAGCCACTAAAATGATTCCTCCCGGTGAGCTATTGCCCGAAAATCTGGAATATTACGTACGAGAAATGTCTAGCTATGTTTCCACACGAGCCCGAGGCCGGTATGACAGGTTACTCAATTACCTTAACACCACTGACGTTAATGCAATCAGAATGAAACAGTCTCTTTCAGACAGCTTCCCCAGTTGTAAACGGTTTGCTTCGTAAGTGCTCAAGAAGCAGACTTGGAAAATACGAAGCTTTTTTAGCTTTCCCACAAAACTGCAAGCGCGTCATACTTTGCAGACGTGACGAATAGGATACGAAAAATTTCAAGGCCTCGTTCAATTGAGCTTTTACGGAGTTTTGACGTTTTGCTCATACGCGAGGAACTTATATAAATTATTTTGTAAAATGAAGCATTGAATATAGATTTCACTCGGTCATTGTTCAATGTAATGCGTAACTTTGATTTAAGTGAACTAGATAAAACATAGTACACCTTAGAATAGCGTTGGTGGCTGGATGCCATAGAAGTCACTTATTTTATTCGGGCCCACTGGTAGCTCTACTCAAATTTAACCATCGTACTACACGTATGAAACGATCTAATTCTGCATCGCTCGTGGTAAATTGAACAAAGTGGATTAAGAAACTCGTCACACGGTCACCTCTAGCTTGAATTTCCGTATGCCCTCCGTTTGCCCTCGCTGCAGACCGTCACTTAATGGAATAGTCTTAAAATTCAAAAAATTCCATTTGCAGCCGCGGCGCAGCTGCCGACGGAAGTGTGTCCTTGATGGAACTATATTTCGGACGTTTTCCCTTGCACTTACGCAACGATTTTGCGAAGAATGGTGTTAAAGACCAGTCGCTCATTGCCTCCTACTATACAAAATTAATTTCTTCACTCGAAGTGAACTTCATCGAAGAAAACCACAAAAGAAATTTGACTGAATTGACGTATGTATAACCAAGATTTAGAGAAATATATCAGAGGCTGTATCAAATCTCAGTCAAGCCTTTGAGAATTTCAAAGTTTCTTTTGCCCATCTTACTGACATTTATTTGACCGCAAAATGAGCATTCGGTAGGCACAGAGATAATTTTCAGAATGCTCATTACCATCCAGTAAACTACTCAATTTTCATAAATAATTGAAGCTAAAAAGGCATGCCCCAATTAATATTAGCTTTTTTTAGAAAAGTTCTGATTTGAGTTACTTTCAGCTCAAAATTAACTTGAGTTCAACTAAATACGGTCAAAGGGATAAATCAAGCATAGCAATTACAGCTTCTGTCTGTTCCGTACCTGGGGTTCCGAAATCAAAGTACTGAAATAGATAAATAACGAAATATAACTCTGTAGACGCTATCTTTGGTACGGAGTTTCATAGCGTCCGCAGTAAATGAATCGGACTAAATCTTTTTTTTTTTTCGCTACAAATTATCGATCGGAGCTTTACAAGAGTTCTCGCCAGTTTGTACTAACAATGGTGAATGTTCTGCGTCAGTTCAAGGTTTCAGAAAATTCTGACCTTTCATTGCAATATATCTTTCAGTTATAAAGCGGCCCATAGACGATCAATTTTATTGTCAATATAATTGACAATGTTGAATATTGACAATTATATTGATCGTCTGTGGGCTTGATTGACGACCGTCAATTAATTGACTCAATGTATTGACGCAATAAAATCGGTTTGAGCCCGTGGACGATAGATTTCATTGTCAATATAATTGTCAATGATGAACATTGACAATGATATTGATCGTGTGTGGGCTTGATTGACGACCGTCAATTAATTGACTCAATGTATTGACGAAATCAAATCATTTTGATTTTTTATTGATGGTCCGTCAATATATTGAAACGTCCATTTGGACGCGTCAATATATTGCGTCAATATTTCATTCTGAGCTCTGGAAGTCGTAGTGTATACACCTGGAAATACTTTGAATTTTATTTATGTGTACTCGCAGATCTGTTACTTCTTGCATGCTGGAGTGCGCTGCTACGAATATGTGGTACTTTTTATGTCTTATTATGAAAAATATCATTTGAATTTAGTGAACTAATTTTATTTATAATTATTATTCTATTTATTAGCATTATGTAGGAAAGTAAAAACATGGGACTTTTTCCTTGGAATCTGCGACTTTCGTACAGCTAAATCTGGTACTTTTAACAAAATACGTAGGGCAAGTTATGGCAACCAGGGCTGAGGGTGCTTACAAACCAAAAGACTGAAAGCGAGAAAGCAAGCGAGAGAAAAAGATGTCAGCAGGATCTATCACACACAAAATAACACACAGTTTGCTCCTAAATGTCATAGAGAGATGTCTATACCAGAAACGAGCAGTACAAGCATGTGTTTGTAACGTTGATTTCATTCCTACTTCATCCCATTGCTTTGAAACTGTAATCTGTCCCTGTGCTTTGGATTTTTTGAGGTCGAAATGCGAAGTACAGCATTAACTTCGAGTATCAGAAGTTCAGTGTATGCTGGAGGAATTGAGCAGTACGCCAACCTTATCGACATCTCACCGCGCACAACCAGGCAGCCAGCTTCTAGCTGCAACTTTCAAGCGTGAAACAATCTTCGAGTCGGTTTCTCGCTTCAGTCAATCTTCAGTCTTTCGCGCTCGCTCTCTTGCTTGCTTGCAGTGTATGCACTACCATAGGAATCCATGTTAATCAATTCAAGCTCGCTAGCTTTCTCTCATCAAATCGTTTGTTGTGCAGGCATCCTGACACTTTAGATATTTAATAGCTAGATCTATATGTTTTCGCTTAAACCTTGCTGTAAAGTTTGGATTGTAGATATTAGCTAAAAAAATCTAGATAGTTTTTTTAGCTTGCTTGATATTATCTTGCGGGAATTACACCTAAGCGATGCATATGATATGTTACTCAAAATTAATATTATGCATTCGCTGTAATGTTTACTACTTCATTCTCATAATATTTGCTGATTTACTTAACCAAATTATTTGAATAGCGAACTTACCACGTTCAGGCCGCGTTATGTTCAGATTATGAAGCAGACCAAGACGGCTACTACCATGTTTTTGGGCCACCATAGTGCAACTTTTAACTGTGATCATATGGTTGTTATGCTAAAGCACATCTCCAACGGCAAACCTATTGATGATGTTGAAATGCCTCCAACAAAATGCACAAACATCAAAAATGTATTGTATCCTCATTTCGAAAAACTGACCAATGATAATGGCAACAATAAGTTCAGTTTATTATTGGACGAAAGTAATGATATTTAAATCATGAAACTACTTGGGGTATCAGTTATATGTATACTACAGCGATATATCTGAAAAGGGAAATCAACTTAGGAATTGCAGAATTAGTAAAATATGATGCAGATAGAATTGTGACAGCATTAAAACAATTGTTGATGAGTAAGTATTTGAGCATTGATAATTAATTGCATTGCTAAAGGGAGTGACAATCGCCAGTCGCCATATATCTCAGCGTGAGCGACAGCCGTTGGCTAGGTGATATCGGTTCTCGCACGTTTGTTGATTTTTTCCGTATATATGGAGTGAAGAGATGGAAAAGTTGATCAAATGATTTAGTGTCCATTCGAAGATAGTTCTTGAAATCTTCTGGCTTATTTACACGTAATTCTTTGAGCAATGCGTCGATTCCGAATATCCTGCCACGTTTCCTGAGCCAGTTTTTGGCCCAAGTCTTGCGTTTACGCGGCGATTTTCTAGGAGTTGAAAGTGCCAAGGCTAGCGATACAATTACAATGGTAATTTCTTTGTCGTCCATCACGTACGGCGTCCGCAGAGCAAATGACTGGTTTTCATCAATTACATTGATGCAAAGATTGACGCCGCAAGTGGGCAACTAAATATCTCATCAAGATATTGAGTCAATAATATTGACAATTAAATTGATCGTCTATGGGCTCAAACCGCTTATATTGCGTCAATACATTGAGTCAATTAATTGACGGTCGTCAATCAAGCCCACAGACGATCGATATAATTGTCAATATTCATCATTGTCAATTATATTGACAATAAAATTGATCGTCTGTGGGCCGCTTTAGTGGGCAAAAAAAAATCTCGTCAATATATTGAGTCAATGATATTGACAATTAAATTGATCGTCTATGGGCCGCTTAAGACTCGTGCTATGTTTTATGTACATGGCTAAAAAAGTCTCATGCAACTGATACGATACTCTAATCGAGTCTGAGAAGTGGGACCTGTTTGATCCCTAGACGTGTTGGTTTGCAGTAAATGCGCAACTGTAGGACGACTACAGGTGATCTATTGCCAAAGGCATAAGCTTGTGTCATTGCACAAGCTTTAAATACCAGTGTTATGAACCTCCGCCTTCCGTAGGCGCGTATTGGATTTCGATGAGGTCTACTGAAAAAAAAAATTGTTAACAGACCGTAACTCCACCCCACGAGGCTTCATCTACTTTGAGAGCTTACATATACAAAAATGAAAATTTATTGTTCGCTAAATAAGTAGTTGATCTGGCAGTTGGGACATGAGATATCTAACTGGCACCTTTGAAGAAACCAAAAGTTTCTCATATTATTCTCCAAACTAATCAACGACACCTAATCTTAGGCATTCAATCCATCTTCTATTTCGCTGAATTGTTCTTGCACAGACAATTTTTCAAACTCGTCAAATGCCCATGTTTCGCATGTTCGCCTGAAATAGGAGGCGGGTAGGTAGCTGTCCAATTAGGCGAGGGCTTAACGAGCAAAAGTCTATGAATGTCGAGATAAATTTATACCAGCACGCGTACAGCAGAACGCGTGCGGCTGGTAAACGTTCGTACTAATCTATAGCAGTTCCATCAAACCGTCACTATCTCACAAACTAGCAGAAAAATTTCATTACTGTTGATCACACGGGACTACACGAATATTCAAGCGCTGAACTAGGCTCAATGTTTAGTAAATAAAAACTTAAGATGTTCGGAGCGATACATATTCTGGGGCGAGGGCCCAGTATCCTCGTATTGCATGAAATCAGTCCTGCACTACGCACCCAGCAGGTTTAATAAGAGGAAATTAACAAATTGAAGTACAATATCGGACTCAAATTTGAATTCTAGAGTTAAAAATTTATAAATAGTTTACTTCCACTCTATATGTCGCGTACCATTAAATTATAATAATTGTTTAAAAATTGTCGAATAGCCTCCCGATGGGTCGTATCGCAGTCAACGAGTCAAGCTTTCATGATGTCAATGCAACAGCCCGGCATGAAGTAGACTTTTTTTTAAATCCTAAAAATTTCCGCATCTTCAAAGCTTTGCCCACAATGAGAATTTTTCCTCGTGAACTTTCACTCTGAAGGATGTATTTTGTTAGCGCTTCGAGTAACACAAGGGCCAGATTCGCCACCAATTGTGGCTGTGGAAGTACAAATGGAAGAAACGCATGGAGAGCTGGAAACGTTCAGGCTTTAGGGGTTATAGCAATTTGAGTTCAAATTTTTAATTTGAGCACATTCAACAAAGATTCACCCTCAACACATTAGGAAATGAGTTTGAACACTTCACCCAGGAAAGCATACTTGAGCTATTCGTAGGCCAGGCATCTCGTCAATAATCCGTTCTGGGAATCCACGCGCCCCCAGGTCTGCCCCTGGCAACCCACAGCAGACGGTCCAGCGTTTGCTGGAGAGTGAACTTGAAATACTCTAGTTCGCTGCTAAATAAGTGCTCGCCCGGGTACTCCAAGAACAGATCGTTCATCCTTGCTATAGCTTCCTTCATGACCTTTCTGTAGTACCTGTCGAAAACCGGTAAAAATTCGGCGAACATAGCGTTATTTCGTTGCGAATTTCTGACGCCAACTTCAAGAAGGCCCTTAAAATTTTCGTTGAATATTGCCGAAGAAGGCGCACTGACGAGATCAAGGGCCTTTTCATAGAAGCGAATACAAAACCGAATTACAAATTCAGTTAGTGTGTAGAGTTTAGCTTTTGGAGAATATTTCATTACTCTGAGAACTTCCAGCCCAGCCAGTGGCAGAGCTTCTCGAAAAGCGGGACTTGCGTAGGCCTTTTCGATATCGCTTCGATTATGTGCGTTGCGCGTCAGGTTCATGATGCTGACCAGGCTGGCGGGGTACGGGCACGGATCATCTCCGAGACTAGGGCACCTGTGCTCGAAATCACACATTCACGTTTACAAGTGATGAGATTAGAAGACTCGCACGTTGACCGCCATGTGAGACACTGGCGGTACACGTACCGAGGGTTTTTTTTATAAATCGGCTGACAAACCAGTACTCGCCGACTGTTTTCATAAATGCTTCATCAAAGCTAAATCATGGCATAGTCCAGTTCATGTTTACTATTCAACAATTGCTTACTGTAAATGCCGTTAAATTTGAGTCTAACATTGAACTTTACTTCACCCCATAGCGGTAAATGTGCGATACTAACCCGTCACGGTACAGAACACTTACATTTCACGCCTCTTTCGCCTGCTCTCTGAAAGCCCCTTTCTAATCGAAGACAAATTAGTAACTAAATTGCCGAACATGATTTTTCAAATTACTTCGCAACACGTTGACCCCAAAGTGGTACATATGTGTACCACTAGGTAAATTGCTCATTTATACCGGAATATGCAAATAACATATCAACTATTTAGCTCCCTTTCCCGAAATAAATTTTAGAGCAAAAGGTAACACATTATGGTTCAAACTTATTCTTTACACCTTTTAAAAAAAGGAAAATGTATTAGAGCAGAAAAGCCGGTATTTTAAAACGACTTCTTCTAGCCGAACCAAACTGACCGTAAGCAACCGCACGATATCTTCAACATTGATTCGTTTATACCTTCTCGCTTCCAACTATTGAAAAGAACTACTAAAAGAAACTTTCAGTACAGAGAATTGCATTTCCACGCGACACAGTTTCTCTATTTCTGATTCAGATTTATGTGAACATTTTGCAGTAGCACAAATGAGTAGATATCCTTTCGGTCAATGTAAAGTTTCATGCAATCACGGAAATTGATAATTATATTCCAAACAATCACTAAAGGAACCCATTTAAGAACGTTTTTCATGAACGACATTCTGCTCGCTGATGCGTTATTTTCGAATTATTGAACTTTGAAGTTGGCCGTCGCGCGCCCAAGGAAGCGAGCGTAATTTAATTAAAAACGGAAGCTAACCCCCTATTACAAACGTAAAGAGGTTGGGTCGTGAGGGGTAGCCACAGTTCTTTTAGTGAAAAGTATAAATAAAGCTTCTAAACCACCCATTAGGGTGACGACCGCAATCTTGTTTACATCAGGTCTAACATGGCGACCACCATGGGCGCCGCCATCTTGGACCCGATGTCAACAAGATTGCGGTCGTCACCCTAATGGGTGGGTTAGAAGCTTTATTTATAATTTTCACTAGAAGAACTATGCCTCCCCCTCACGACCCAACCTCTTTACGTTTGTAATAGCTTCCGTTATTAATTAAATTCCGTTTCACGCGCTCGCTTCCTTTGGCGCCAAGGCCAACTTCAAAGTTCAATTATTCGAAAATAACGCAGCAGCGAGCAGAATGTCATTCGTGTAAAACGTTCTGAAATGTGTTCCTTTAGTGATTCCTGGGATCGGCATTATTATTTTCCGTGATTGCATGAAACTTCACATTGACCATCCTTTCTTCTGAGTTTAGGAATTTGACCACCGTTCGCTTCAACTATGTGAGGAGAAAGCATATACTGTTTTTTCAGCAAACGTTTCAGTTAAAAAAGCTGGCCATTAAATGTATTCAAGGGCGAATTTTTGATTAGGTGTGGAGACATTCTCGATAGGAATAAAATGAATAGTGCCTCAAACACAAAAGCACATTAGGGTAATTTTTTTACCCTAACTCTTTATCAAGAGATCGCTGCTGCTAAATTTTTAATACATTTTATTTTCTTACTGATGAGATTAGGACACGTGTCAATAATACGGTTGTGGTGGAGAAATCTCCCAAACGTTTGGAATTGAAAGGAACTGCATGAAATGCGACTTATTCATAAAAACTCCTATATCCATTAAAACTATACTCGTAACAGGAACTTTACATCCGAGGAAGAATTCGTGCCACTTCGAAAAAAAAAATTCTTTATTTTAAAGCCGACCCAAAGCCTTTTAAATCATTCATAGGAACTCTTTAACCCTTAACAACTTTGCCTCAAGAAAAAGATCTGAACCTACCTTTAATTAAAAACTCGCGATTTAGAAATGAGAAAAAATTGACGTCATAAAACAGCACGAAGATCTTCAAGATTTTAACGCTGAAAGAAACTCGCCTGGATTCGGCAGTCCCGGCTAGCAGCACAGCCGCCACGACGCAGATCACAATCATGTCTGCAGGTAAGGGGACGAGACAGATGAAATTCTACCAGGCTCTGAATAATACTTGTTAGGCTCTAAAGAACTATTTGCACGCGAAATCTCACCAGACTCCGAATAATACTTTTAATACTCTAAAGAAACAATTCATCTAAAAGGCACAGAAGAAGCCACTCAAACATTTTAGCTTTACTAGCTCGCACGCGGGTGTAATTCACACGGTGACGGAAGCCTTCAACGGCACTTTGAGGAGTTCATCAAAATTACAAGTAACGCTCCTTTTATTTACGAAAACAAATCCTAACCAAGCCTGTCATTTTCACCTGACTGTCTACAAGTAAACATCAAATTTCAACCTCCTGAACACAAATCACCTTCCAAACAGTCAATTGCGTTATTGAAATCACAAGATAAGCGGCTGCAAAATACCCAAACTTCAATGCGCGTATTTGAATCAACGCTGGTTTGAAAAACTTTCAAGCTTTATAACCAAAAAATAAATAAAACTATGTAAAAAGTTAATATGGAAATCTTCTAATGGATTCACCATCAGCTGGTGTATCACAAGGAATTTACACACGAGAACCACAAAATCCCGCCGATGAATTTCATCATACGTTATCGACATCACAGAAGTCAACTTAGTTACTCGGCTCGACTCAAGGCAAGTAAACTTAGCAGGGAAGTGGATATAGTTGTTCCAATTTCGCAATCTTATTCAAATTAGAGGATTTATTTAAGCCCAATTATGCACGGTGACTAAATTTGTATCAATTAGGTTACTTCGTATTTCCAAACTTAAAATTCTAAGAATCCGGAACAATTAGGATCTATAACGATACTTCAGGACCTTCTCGTCAACACGCTTACATTCTATTGACCCAAGAACTTCATCTAATTCTTTTTGAAGATCACGAAACTTTGATGTCAACTAACTAAATCTCGGACAAAGACCCACTACAGGTAGTGCTGGTTGGTACTGCGTCTTTCGTGAAACTTAGTGCACAAATCAAGAGTTTTTAATTGACGGCAATATTTCCACGCACGTCAGAACTTTTCACAAATAAATTGCAAAATTCGGATCCCGAAAGCGGCGAGGGACAGGTTAGGAAAAACAATAAAAGGTTGTAGCAAGATTGGATCAATAAATATTCATTGAAGCAAAATTGAGTTACCCTGTGCTGTAAATTGCAGAAATAAATAGATGCCGGGGGCAATTAAGATTGAAATAATCATTAGACTGAGATTTAATGCAACGACCTTCGAAAATTGTCGTCAAGGCAATAACTAATTTTACAACGACCACGATAGCTTCCTTCCTTGAGCCCTCTTAAGTTATTTTGAGTGACTGCCTATAGCAAATGGTATGTTTATAGAAAATATTTCATTTCAAAAATATTTAGTGTATCTATGAAAACTTGTAATAAGAGAACGAAGCATGTGCGTTCATTAAACTAACAAATTTTAATAACCTTCGGTCTATATTTCAGATGTATATTCGGAATGTTTGTTCACTATTTGACAGCAGAACTGACACTGCTATCGCTCATGCCCGTACAGCTTCGTGCACAGTGCACACACAGGCAGTCGTTTTGAGATTCTCTTTCCTGTTAATTCCAGGGGTACCAACCAATCAAAAAAGATTTTAATTATTCGCAACATCTTTTTCATTTATGGACTTCCTTAGTATACGAATTCCAGGCACAGCACAAAGCCGCTGGTATTAAAGTGAGAAAATAAACCAGCTATTTCACGTGACCAGCAATATTGTCATTCTCGCCAAGCGAGTTGAAACAAGGTTAATTGGTATGAAAGTCGTCCAATACTGCACATTTAGGGGCAGCGTCAAGTCCAATTTGGACGTAGAGAATTTGAGGTAGTCATTCTCAGCACCACCTTGGATTCCGGGCAGGTTACGGAGTCGGCGAGTGTGAGGAATCAACACGGTAACTGCGACGGGTCAAGCTGAAGCTCAATATTCAACTCAATTTGAGTTAATTTTAGAGATTAATTTTGAAAAACACACATAAAAAATATCATATCATCATTAAGTTTTCATTAACTATTTATGAAAGTTAAGTTTCTGACTGCAGGTCAGTCAGCAGCATTATGAAAATCCCCTCAGTGACAACCGGTAGGTTGTCAAACGAGATTTAACTGCTTTTTTCAATCATTTTAGTTATTGCTCATTTTCAGCGCCTCTCAAGGTACTTCTTATTCATCAAAAAATTCCAGTCTGTTGCTCACGCATGCGAAAAGACAAGAGTCTGGGGACTAGTACTATAGCCAGACTTTGCACGATATTTCTGAGTCTTCTTTGCAAAATAGCCAGACTTCGCACGATATAGCGCGATATAGCATGACAGAGTGCGCCTAACTTTGCACTATATTTCTGTGTCTGCTTTTCGAAGTCGATTGTATTGAAGTTTTATCAGATAATTTAGCAACTAATATAAATGAGCAGTAGACTGTATTAGATGTTGTCAAATGAAATGATCCCAACGTAAGTACGTGGAGGAATAACATATCTCTAATATTTGAAGCGCATCACGTCAGTTTGCTTCAGTTTCACGTGGAACTGATTTTTTTCCACCTCATTTAACCAAAATAGAAAAATGAGCTATCTTTTAGCCCTGAAAAATCTAAATCATTTTCTAATCAAAGAACTGATTGCAAAATGTCTTGGAAGAATTTATTTTTTCTTTCTACAGCCTAAACTTTAGCAACGCTCATTTGTTTTTCTACTAGATATCGTGAGAGAGATGGAAACATTGTGGACCTGATATCAGTGACACAGTATTCCCTGTAATATTAGCCTTAGGTATTCAAAAACCCTTAACATGCTTTAGCGGGAAATTGCGGCGGCGGTAAATTGAGTATTGATGGCACCATCGTCGCCCCCATCGATTTTGCGCTGTGTTGGCACTAACACCTTTCCCCATAACGGAAGGTTGCTGTTGTGCCTGTAAAACTATTCTGCAGTAGGAGAGGCTTTTCAGCTTCATCGCACTCGCTCTCTACCCGATTTTGGAAGGTTGTGGAGCATCAATAACTTATAAAGAGTCTCTCGAACTGGGACCTGCATAGAAAGCCCTGCATCCATTGCTTCCTCACACTGGAGCGCATCGTTGTGGAAAAAATTAATGTGTTTCATCCACAGACTATTCAACGTTGTGACAGTTTCGATACAAGGCAGACCATTACATAATCAAAAATTCTTCCATGTATTCCAAAGATTAGATTAAATTATAAGTTAGTTTAAGCCTCCCTAACCGCTACAAAAATAGAGCGTATCGAAGAGAGGAAGGAGGAAGGCACCATTTAGTATGGAGATAAGAAAATGAGGAATCTATGCTGAAGGGGCATAGAAACAGTAAGATGAGAAAGAAGTTCAAGAAATAAGATGAAAGTTGAAGAAGAAAGTGAGAGGTTCTGAAAAACAGGACAGCAGTGAACCGAAAAAGGTGGTCCTTAACATAACAAAAAAACTTTTATTTCAATAAAAAGAAGGCCTACCTAACACTCAGCTCGGGCCCTCACATTTTTCCCCTGGGTCCATGTATTCCAAATAACTCTGTATAAATCTTATGCCCATTTTCGTAGCCTCCATTTACACATGATCCGACTAATTTTTCACCCCGAGATCAACCAAACGCTTCAAATTGCACTTTTAAGAGCGGAGTTCTAAAACCTGATTCATCTGAAATTATCGACTTGTTTCCATGGAAGGAGTCGCCTCCTCATATCCCATACTCAAGAAAAACTCCCTGATCAGGGGAGGACTCCCTTATATTTAATCCTCACTTATTTTATACTTTATTCTTATATTTAATTTTGTGAGAATTTTCCACCCATTGAGATAAAAAGCTTATTCCGTTTTGATTCAGGACTAACTTTCGGGGCCTGAAAAGCGCAGCGGAAAAAAAAATCACGTACGAGACGACGCGCATAAAATTCATCATCGAAGATCGAAAATGCTCTCCGAATGCTAACTTTGAGGTATATCTCCATATTTTACTAGTGTGACAGCCATGCCAACCATGAATTATCAGACGTGGACTCAGAAAGTGTCAGTGCACGAAATGTTCGACAACGGGGGAATATTGTGATCCCGAGCGTCACCTGCTCATTTCGCCCTTCACTGTACGATGAAGTAAGAGTACTTTAATAAAACCTCACGGAACAAGTTATAGACTACGTACCACAGAGGCGGAAATCTATCAACTTCCCTGATATCTGACAATTTCAACACTGCAAATCTTGTGAGGCTCAGCGAATTTACGCTGCCTAAACTGCGAACGGTCTTTCGCAACTCATGGTTTAACTTATTTCGACTACGAATTGTTCTGTTCATTTAGAGTTAGTCAGGGCATTTGCACGTGTAATTCCATTCATAATTTAAAAAATAAAGCATGCGTACACTCTCGGAATCTTTTTCGACTAAGAAGAATTTAGTTCACGCGCTAAATCCTTCACTTATTGTCGAAGTCAATCGGGACTCCAATACAACAAAGTGACTGATTTAACGTGACAGGGCCTTAAACCACCGCTCGTGAACCCTTAAGATCTCTATCCAGATGCCGTTTGTACGTTCATTGCGCATATAATGGCCACGAGGTTTTTCACCCTCAATAAATTCAAAGAGTAATTCAAATGTGACATTGAAGACAAATGTGACATTAACTAAATTCTTCAAATGTGACATTCCCCAGAACAATGAAACCAAAGCAAAGTAAGATAATTTTTAGGGTTTCCTCCCCTCGAGGTAGTAAGTGCAAGATAAATGTTTTTCTTGCTGCAGTCCTACTTTTAAATGCAAAGCCTTCTAGGAGCAAAAGCAAGTTTGCTTGCTAAATTTTAGTTCAGTGCTACTGGATCGCAGGTCGTCACATGGGTTCCTTGCAAACTGTATCGATCGATCGCGAAACGGTACGCGCTTTTCCTGGGTACAGATTTTCCCGAACTCTATAAGAGAGTGATACCCATGGGAACTGAATTTAGTTCATCGCTTCACTGATTTGTAAGGACGCGAAAGGTTTCGACAGGAGTATATTACTGTCGGTTTCTGTCCCGTTCTCCCATGAGAAAATAGCCCTCTGATTATTTTTGAAAAATCAATCAATTCCTTACCAGTTTTTCTGAGTTTTAAAAATCGACAACTTCAGACTACATCGGGGTCGTCAAAACAGTAATTTTCTCTCCGACTCACTCTTATTCGAGACCTTTTTTCTGGCTTGTGTTGCTTAGGCACGGCTTCACAGGAAAAAAATCAACGCCTTTACTCCAGGCTGTAATCGGGATGGCAAAAAAGAAAAACAGCTGATTAAGCAAAATTTTACTGAAATTAAAGCATCAACAGTTACTAAGCTACTTTACTCGGCGGACTGCATTTCCTTGATTGCGGCCAGCCTCTCGGCCAGAGGGACGCGATACTCTTCACTCTTTATGTAGCCGTCCAGCGTGGCCTTCAGGGTTACTTGCGTCAGGATGCGCCTCAGACCAGGAGCAAGGTAGTACGAGAACTGCTCGAGAACGTTGTTCAAGGAAGATTCTACTTTGAACATCAAGAAGGTGTAGTAATCTTCCAAGAAGGCCAAGTACTCTGCGAAGACTGCATTGGCTCGCTCGCTGTTGTTCCGTATGAACTTGTTCGCCGCCGAAATGGAGAGCACGTCGTGCTTCGTCTCGTGCAGGAGATCGATGGCTCTACCGAAGAAGTGGTACTTGAAATGTACGGCGTATTCCATCAAGCTCACGGTATCTACGTTTGAAACGTCACTGAAAGCCATGAGTCCAGCGTAGGTCACGACCTTCTTTGTCGTCGGATTGTCGTACATCCCAGCAACCGAAAATTCCTCAGGGGCTGAGGAATGAGCCAGGCGCGCTATTTTGTATGGGACTATAGTGAAGGTACATTTGCCTTCGCCGTCGGTCACGCAACTGGAAATTTAAAATTCATTAATTTTATTCAATAATTTTGTTTTACAAAATATCCTTTTAAATTTAGGTATGTTTTCGGTGTGGGTTAATCTCACTAAGTAGGTTACTCAACTATGCTTCCAGGTTCCAAGCTCGCCAGCGGTATCTACAAAATTCTTCAGAGCGAGAGGATCCATCGCTGTTCAATTATTTCGTCAATTTTTATATATTGACAAGTCTGCCCTCTCCAGAACACCTCCTTTGTCAATACATACCGTCTTTAATGAAGGTACTAGTTTACTACCGTCACCGTTCGCGAGGAGAAAATCTTGTTGCACATTTCAACAACACAACATTGGGCGCTAGCGAGCGAATTTAAAACCCGTTCTGGAAATGGAAGATTCCAGATTTCCGTGTTATGCAACATCCTTCGAGGTCATTGCTATTTCAATATTAAATTTCAGCCCCGATGCAATTAGACTGGAGCCCAACGTAGAGCGTAAAAAGCAATTCACAAGTATTTCGTCCCTCTTCGATGTAACGAGTTTTACGCTAATTCCTGTCCGAAAAATTATATTTGCCGTTCAGTACCTAGAAAACTTCCAGCTACCTGACTTCCAGCCAGCCCGCTAACATTACAAGCGGCTTGTATCGCTATATTCTCGACTTAACACGGCTCCGTCATGTTGCAGTGAAATCCAAATAAGCCAAATTAGATAAAACCTAAGGTTTTCTTCAAGACGTGGGAAAAACAAGTGCCAGTATTCCGAGAATGGCTTTCATCCTCTCGATTCAAAATTTATTGATACGCCATATTACAAGTTACTTTCCTGAATTCAGGTTGACTTCAGGTAATGGGTAACATCCCGATGGAACCTTTCAGTACCATTAACTCAATTTGCATGTAATATTTTTAGTATGATTTCACGGAACTTTAAGAAAGTTTCGTCGAGCAAAAGGGCTCAGCTACCACAAGAGATTGCCAACTACATTTTTTGGGGCGGCCAAGTGAACTTTATGGTAAAAAGGAATGGGATATACGCTAAAAAAATCAACCGATCAAAGTCCTAAAGTTTGTAAAATTTAGTGCTTGAAAGCTGAAATAGATTTTATTTACGCAAGCTTCCAAGTTTTAATTTAGAGTAGTCCATATATTTAGCACACCTTCAAATGGAAGGCGACATTCAGGCCTGAACATAATTTTATTTAGCAATATTAAGTTAGTACTGCTTACGATTTTATTCTGCGCAAAAATAAAAGCTTTCCATTACTCTTCAAGTACACCTCTTTCCGATGAAACGAATGTCAATATGTAGCACTAATATTCTACATACTAAAGCATTTTCTAATCTGCTAGAACTTTACCAGATCTGATCTAGCAGATCTTCAACAGATCTTAAACTGTATGATTTAACGTGCAGCTACGTTGAGAAACCTCGATTCTTGTTGAAAAATTCATATCCGGACAATATTTGAGTACATAAATTCCCTTCCGCTGAACACACACGACAACTTCATAATTATTCAAGCCCCCACAGCTAGTACTTCTGCACAGCTAGTATTTCACAGCTAGTATTCATACATATATTTTCAAACGATTTTACTATATGAATGGACTATCAAAGCGGTTGGTTACAAGATAGTGACAGGCTATGCTTAACAGTCAAAGCCTTACCTGCTGCTGGCCGTCGCTACCAGTGTAGCTGCAATTATGAAGAAGTTCATCCCTGGAAACATTTCTGGAAGGAAATAGTTTCGTCAGTAGCGAACCCTGAAGTTCTAACCAATGTGGAGTCGTGACTTTATTTTCTTTCCATTCAGAGTTAATACAGAAAGATTGGATTAGATGGTCGTGCAAGCTTCCGTAACCTCAACAAAAGAGCTTTAAAGAAGAGGAAGGAAGGCAGCAATTAATTTAAGGGAAAAGGAACACAGAACGTGTGCACAAGACTGTGGTTGACTAAGCAAACGCCCTTTCCTATTGCAACAAAAGGCATAATGGCTTCAGGTACGAACCTTTATTCTTAACGGGAAAGGCGATGCCATTGATACAATAGTTTTATCGCGTCTAGGCAATTCACATAGAAATTGAAGAGGGCCATATCGTACACAAACGACCATAACTTAAGTATTTATGGCACAAAATTGCGAGTGAAGATAATTTTGCCGAATGTCATGTCTATTCAGATATTTTCTAATTCAATCTCACCACGTGGTTCCGAATCTCTGAACCAGTTTGCTCGGGCGTGGCTATGAGACTAGCGTATTAGTTTCCAGAAACGGTAAATGTTGAGGACTTGACCATAATTGATTTTCGAATTTTCGATGCCGAAATATGGTTAATGAGATCAAAAGAAACAAGTTTTCTTCAATGCACTTTCGGTGGAAACGAGTATTTTAAAAGTTATAGCGGTAAATGAGTTACCGGAACTCAAGTGTTTCAGGCGGGGAAAAATATACCGCGCGGTCCGACGTGAAAGTAAACAGGCGTTGCCGCGCGCCAACCAAGCCGACTTCGCTAGAAAAAATAAAGAAGAGAAGCAAACCCCCTATTACAAACGTAAAGAGGTTGGGTCGTGAGGGCTAGCAACAGTTCTTTAAGTGGAATTTATAAAGAAAGGTTTTAACCGACCCATTACGTCGAACGTTCGACGTTTCTGAGAGCATTCGAATGAATTCGTTCGGATCGACAAATGAACTCGTCATCTCAGTATTTATACTAATGCATACTAGAATTTCATTTTACTGATAATTCTCACTAAAACTGTGGCTACCCCTCACGACCCAACCTCTTTACGTTTATAATAAAGTGTTTACCGCTGCTTATAAAGTGTTTACCGCTGCTTCGACGTCACTGGCAGCCCTGAGATGACGGTATATCGTCGGCTCAACGTATCTGGGAACTTTCGAGCTCAGTCTTTCGCACCGACAATATAACTCGTCATCTCATTAATTATGTTTATGCATAGTAGAATTTCAATTGATTTCCAATTCTCACTAAAAGAACTGTGGCTACCCTCTCGACCCAACCTCTTTACGTTTGTAATAGGGTGATGCTTCCCTTATTCATTTATTCCCGCCTTTAACAGTGGAGTTCCGGTAACTCATTTACCGCTATAACTTTTAAAATACTCGTTTCCGCTGGAAAGTGCATTGAAGAAAACTTGTTTCTTTTGATCTGATCAACATTATTTAGGCATCGAAAATTCGAAAATCAATTATGGTCAAGTCCTCAACATTTACCCCAGAAACAACTTCATAGAATTTACAATGATAGGGTACAATGTGGTGTATGTAGCAGCAAGAGCTGATCGATGCTAGCGTTCAAACTGCCCATGCTCAGTGCTGTCAGGAATTTGAACTGCAATATAAGTAACTAAACAAGAGCTGGTTGTTCTATGAGCTAATAGTAAAACAAGACCATAATACTGGTATTCGAGACGAGGCGGTGCAATGTTAATCGCCGGCAATGCTTTTACTTAATCAAACAGGATATCAAAGCACTTCTAACAGGGATGCGGTAACATCTACCTAATTAATAAATACAGATCATTTTAAAATGTCGTGCGGTTATGTAGGTCTCTATTGAGAATTTAATTTCAGTTCCATCATACTCCACAACGTTAAGTAGTTTCAGTGATTGAATACAGCACGTAGACTGGACTAGAGAAAATAATGAAAGGTAGGCCTACCACTCTAACTATCGGTACCAAGTCTACCTATTGCAGGAGGGACAAATTAAACGAGCGATCTTGGCCTGCTTGCGTCAATCACGACAAAAAAAATCACTCAACTACCTTGTTAACACAAAGTTAGAGAGAGGAGCGCGCTTGACCCCAAATTATGATTTCGTAATTTTCATCCCTGTTGCCGAATTTAGTTTAGATAACATATCGCTCTATGGTGTCCACGTCCACGCCAGAGGAAATCTTTATCGAACAGGAGCACACGCGTTGGACATTTACTGAGTTACCAGCGGCACTATTTACTTCTAGAATGATAAATTGTTCTTTGATGTACCGGAATACACAAAACGAGATTTGAGCCATTTTGTTACGTCATCCGAAATACTTTGTAGGGTAAAAGGTAACATGGTTCAATTTCATTCTTCACACTTTTATATAAGGTTTAAAATTTGTTAGAACAGGAAACCCGGTTTTCAGAACTTCTTTTCTAGCCTAACCAAAGTAACCGTAGGAACCGCACAATCGTAGTTAAGGTGTTAACAGTTCTACAGCGACAGAGAGTATTTCCCATCTGTAAGTCAAACTATATTTGTTAATACGTAAGCTAGATGAAGACGGGTTTGACTACATGAGCGTAATTCTTAAAATTAATTCTTGATGATAACTACACTATGTTTCGCGCCTCCGTTTAACCGTCTATAGAGAAGTTGAGATCGGATGATCGATTACGACTTGTATATGCGCAATCCAGTATTACGAATAAGAAGCTCATTACCTGCCAAGTCTAACCCAAGAAACCACACAATTACCAGCAAACTGCACCACACTCCAATAGAATTCTACATGCGTGGCAATTCGATGCGAACCGCAATTAACCAACGCATTGCACGGCTTCGAGCGAGGCAGGTATCACAACACACGCTCCGCTCAGAAGTGACTGCGGGGCGTCAACTTCAGGTCTGCCGGAGCGAGGCATTGTTTCAGTTACGATGCTGGAGAAGCAACCAAGGGCTTTTTTTAACTCCGAAATACAGTGCCTGCACGGGTGAATTAGAAACATACATAGTTAATAAATGAAAACGGACGAAGTAAATTAATGAAAACATACGTAGTAAATAAATGAAAACATACGTGGTAAATAAATGAAAATATCAGTAGCAAATGAATGGAAGCATACGTAGTAAATAAATGAAAACATACGTAGAAAATAAATAAAATATCAGTAGCAAATGAATGGAAGCATACGTAGTAAATAAATGAAAACATACGTAGAAAATAAATAAAAACCTTCGTAGTAAATAAATGAAAACATACGAAGTAAATAAATGAAGTATCTCTATGTACGGATGTCTCAACGTAACAACGTTCTAAGTTTGAACTTTTGAAGAGGGAGCTTATTTTCTGAGAGTTTACAATACGATAGATTTCGGTTTGAATAATCTTTTGCTCCTATATTTAATATAGCACTGAGATTTTTCGATTAATCTTTCCGGGATGACGTGCTGCATATTTTTGAGTCGCTGATTACACTCAAAAAATTGCAAACCAAGCCCAATCTCGCAGGCTGCTGGCTGGAAGAAGGAAGAAATTAACAGTTTATTTGATACATAGAATACCTTACAATCAATTGCATTTCTCAAATAAGTTTCGTAACATAAAAGGCCTCAATTGAAAGAAAAACCATAAGATGGAGACAATAGCCGTGACAGGGGTTTAATAATAGATCAAATAAATTAATAAATAAAAACCTATAGTTTTTATTTATTCGGATTAACTATCCGGATTTTGAAAAAATGTGTGAATATTGATCATAGATGAAAAAATCAAACGTTGACAAAAACACGTTTGATTTTTTTCATCTATGATCTATATTTTAACTATAAATTCTTGGATGTTATAGTTTCTATTCACATTGACTTTTAAGATGGGCGATTCTAGGATTGCACTCGATTATGTTGAAAATATCATGAACGGAAGAGTAAACGATTGTACTTGTAAAACTATTGTAGAAAGTCTCTTACTCGAAAATTAGTAAGTAAATTTTAACGAGGTGTAAGGGTTTATAATCTTTACGCCCCATGTTTCGATGATCTTCCCCCTTTCATTTTTGTTTTGTGATACAGATATATATGAAGCGCACAGGGCTATCGATGAATTTCTTTTTGGACTGATGAGCTAATGAACTTATTTCATTTATTGAAAACATGTAGCATTTGTGAATTATCGTATAATGTATAAAGCTTGCTGTTAGTAGTGTTTGATGACTTTAATAGTCGAAATTTTCAAGTATTCTGCAATGACACGAAAACTCAAATCTGCACCATAAAGTTGGCGACTGTACCGTTCGCGCGCATGAGAAAGAGAGGTCTTGAATTAAAAGCGCTAAAATGATCCAGTTTTTATTGATTAACTATCCGGATTATAATCATCCAAGATGGAGTCAAAATCCTTGGAAAGTTTTAAGTAACTAATTTTCTCGTTATCCCTGAAAATATACAGACATTTAATACGTGTGATGAAATGAAAATTCTGTGACAGGTTCACGTTGCTTCATAACAGCAAATACCAACAAAGATTCTATCTTCTATAAAAATATACATAATTGGTTTAGCGATTAGGCGGCTACTCTTCACACATACGTAAACAAGGATATGTAGAAATGCGGTGAAATGTATACAAATTAATCTTTTAAAATTTGATTATATAATGCTTTGATAAGAGTAACTGAATCAGAATTTATCATTTGAATTTGCCATTGCGACGGATGCCGTCTGCTCAATAGCCCAACTCTATTAGAAAAGAGGAAATTAGTTTGCTAAGCGCAAAGAAATTGAGTTATTTTCCACTCGTTACATATTGACCAAGGAACAAAAATTACTGTTATTGGCATCAAATGGTCACTGTCGTTGGCAACTGGGTAGCTGATCGCCATATCACGGACGGTCTTGCAATAGTGGCATTAAGATTGAGGAATTTAACATATTAAATATTGCGTTATTAAGTGTTATCATCTTCTTAAAATAATTCAGCTAAAAAATACATTGAATAAAAATGCAGATGTAGATCACAGCAAAATCTATGTATATCACGTTAGGTTTCACGACAAGCTGTGCAATGCTGGATAAATTAATAGCCTTCGCAATAGCTTTATTTAGAAGTACGTTTTAGAATAGAACCTACCATGTCAATGAAGAAAACGATTACTCACAGGTAGAATATAAATAAACTCAAACATAAATGAGGAGCTTCACAGAATTTAAAATACTGATGTTAAATTATTAGTATAACTTACTAAAAATTTAAACAAAATTTATTATAATATTAAAATTGCATTGTGTAATTCTAAGGCTTCCGCACAATCGCTAAATTTGACGGCCAAGCAATTGAGGATATCGAAGTATGTGTTTTCAATACTACTGAATATTAAATAATGTAATGAACTATGATAAAGATGCGAATTGGAGTGAAGCTATTATATATATTATATTATATTATATATTTATATATTTCAATATATTTATACTCTTAGGGACCCTATTCTCGACCTGTAACTGAAAGATTTTTTGTCCCACCTCAGATCGATGAACGGTCGAGAATAGACTTCATTCCTCGGGTTCATTTTTTTGTTTGAATTTGGGTGAAATTTTATGAAATCAGCACTTCTCTGAGGGAGGGAGGGAGAGAGAGGAGTGCAAGTGTCGGGCTTGGTGAATGGGGAACCTTCGTAGCACAAGCAAGGGTCCAGCCTTGTTTCTTTAGGAGAGGAGCAGCGTGGTCGCTTCCCTTGAATTTGCCTCTGCACGCAACTTTGGAGTCAAACGAAATACTGTTTTGCAATTCTGTTTGAATTGCTTTTTGAATTCTTTTTGAATTGTTCATTCATTTTAACATGAATTTCGTTATCCTTTCTCGATGGAAAACTGGTATCAACACAACGTAACAACCAGTAATCCTACACAATTACATTATCTTACTAAATAGGCATTTACGATCACACAATGTCAGATAGCGGTCATGTCTTATCACGTAATTTGAGCTAATTTGTTTTGTTCTATTTTCTTTACAGGAAGATCGTCTCGTAGTGTGAATGAGATTTCATAGAAGTATATGAGATCAAGATCCATCAGTAGTTGGGCTTCTGTAAGATTCAGCTACTCTGCCAGAGCAAGAAAACAACCTCATCCAGCAATGTCTGACGATTATGTAGTCCAAAAGGAAACCTCATACTGCAAGACTGACCACAATCACAACCAGAACAAGAGCAAGTCCAGCGATGTTCAGCAAACTGAAAATACTACGAAACATTCCTCCATCAACAATAACGAATCCAACACTCCTCTAAATGTAAATTCAAGCTCTAAATACATCACTAAGGCTGCTCCTGAATCCAAGGAGGAAAATGAACTTCATTTAATGACGGTGAAAAATGCCGTTAAAATCAACACAAGTGAGTATTTGGTGAACGCTCTTCAGAAAAACAAGTCCCCTACCGCCTGTCATCATGTCAACACGGCGGCTGATCTCGTCATTCCAGCGTCACAAGAGCCAATCGCTTTTGATTCTTCTTCCGCGGATTCGGCAAGTTTCACACGTAAAGACTTTGTACCTAACTCCTTGCCAATTTTTGGCTCCACTTTAGGAAACCGAAAACGATGTTTCCGCTTTTCCCCAGGATCCACGAGTCAGAGTTTGTCGGAGTCGTTCGGGAGCCACTGTGCGATTTCTCCCCTCATCAGCTCCGAAGTATTTCCAGAAACTCCTCGATCGAGCATCCCTCCAAACACTCCTATTTTCCAAGGCCTGCCAAACACTTCCAATCGCAATCTGACTCCTCCTGAAAAGACGTCCGGACAGATTTCTGACTCACAGAAGTTTTTTCAAACCTTTAATGCCACGGGTCACGCGAAAGACGAAGAGCGAGTTGATTTTAACGAATGCAATTCTAGCACTCGACTGATCTTGAACGCTCGTGAAGCCAAGGGCCTCCGATGGCCGAAAAAGAGAGATCAAGCCGGCCACGAAACCAAACAGTTCCACATCAATTTGCCACTCAATAAACCTGACGACAACATGTCGAAGACGACACCCCTCAGTCACGGACAGACTCAACGAGATGACAAGTTGCTGTCGACAAACCGCGAAAAGAGTTCCGTGTCCGGGAAGGCCGTCCTGCCCATTCGCGGATTAGTATCCGCTCGTTGCAGGCTGCGGCGGATGGCTTTTGCTAAGTCCTGCAGCGCTCCGACCTACCGCTCCTTCAGGGCCTGGAAAATCAGGAATTTCCGGATTTCCAGGGACAAAGAAGACTCGCTTCTCATGTCGGTGAGTGCGATTTATATCGTCATGTTTCTAGTGTGTACAGGATAATTATCAAATTTATTGTTGTAACGGAAATAATTTAAACGTAAGCTAATGAACTAACTGCAAAAAAATCTTAAATGTTGGCGTTGATCATTGCTGGGTCTCATTTAAAACAAATCTCATGCTCCAATTTTTTACATATTGCTCGAGGGAGAATAAGCTACAAGTGTAATGAACAAACTCTTTTCAGTGTCATTCCAACTCTAAAACTTCAATTATTCACTGTCATTGAATGTGACCTCCAAAATGTTTAACTAGCTTTACTCGTACAACTAAAAATATTTCTTAACAAAAAATATATGTTATTGATGAACTCCCCAAAAGCGGTATAACATCATTTTTTAATTCCAAAAATCCCTGAGGAAAGCTCAAGTACAGGTAACTTTTCCGCACTCAAGCATTTTGGATAGCTAGTCAGGCTCACAAAACTTTCATCCATAATTCGGTGCGATCATTCATACCGAGTTCAGAAACAATTTCACCAATTATTCTGCCGAAACAAGTCCAATTGGTTCCAGCTTAGCGCAAGCGGATTATATTTTAATTTCGCTCGTGATTGCCGAACTTTTTGCCGACGTAATTTGAGCCTCAAATTTTCGGGCAGAAAAGTGTACTGGATCGAAAATTTTCATGGTTTGTTAATATTAGTTCATCTAGGTGTCTCGCAATCCATTATTGTCTGATCACTCGCAGAATCCTTCGCTATTGCAAGTAATTTTTTTGTGGCGTCACTTTTTTGTTATAAGTAGCATTACCTGTCATTTCCAAATTATTTGAAGAATCCTAATAATTGTATAATTTTTCCCGTGTTTAATTTATTGCAAGCGGTATCTCTTTTTGCCTTAATATTGACGATATTACACGTCGTTACGCTATCATTCTCTTACCGAGAATTTTATGACAGCTTCTTGAAACAACTCCCGAGAGATGCCGAGCTTTTGTACAGAGCTTTCTCTCGGTATACAAAATACCAAACAAGGCCACACCTTGAACTGTGCTGGTGTGAGCACAAACTGCACACAGCTTTAACACTTTCACCGCAAAGTGCGCCACCGGTGGCCTCGGAGGGTATTTTCATGATGCTGCTGACCAACCAGTGGACGCTCAATTTACATAAATACTACATTAAATGTAGTATTTATTTCAATTTACGTAAATACTACATTAAAGCTAGATGAAGGCATGATCTAGTTAAAGTTTACTTTTTTCAAAATTGTTTCCTAAAATTGCCTTTAAATTCGGGTTAAATACTAAACTTGAATTTAACTTGTCAGTATTAAGCGTACCGTACCTAGTGCGCATGTGCCCGTAAGTTTTACGATTCGTCTAGAGTTTCGTTTACATTGGGGCGTAGTAAACAGCTCATGTTTATCTTTGTACATTTCTTTTTATCCTCATTTGTAACGCTTATCGTTTCAAGAAGCGATTTCTTTTTTAATGTCATTTTCCCCCAATTTTCTCACCCCGTTAAGATTGTTTGCAACGAAACGCAGCAGTGTTACCACCATTCGAAGGACCTAAAAGTCGCTTAGAATTCACAGAGCGACTGAAAACTGTTCCAAGGCTTACAACTACATACATATACTCCTCCTTCGGCCCTTCCGAATATCTGCGGTGCCACATTATCCTCCCCGAGATCACTATCTAGAACCCAAGTGAGAGCAACGGGCGAAAGACGACCACAATTTATACGTTGAAGTCTATCAGGGCTTTCTACCGGACTTGTTTGATGGGTGAAAATTAAAACAAAGCCGATAGGGTACAGAGTTTGACGGATGTAGGCAATGTTAGACGTGGGATCATTCGAAAGAAGAAAAATTTTATATCAATGATTAAAATTGAGCGTGATCTCTAGCTTAAAAAAAGCTCTACTTAAAGCTGAATAAGAAAAAGTGATCGCTAAAGTTAATTCTTTGGGAAAATTTTGTGTCGGTTTATGATAAACCTCAACTGCTCTACGTGCCTTATCGGTAAAACCGATACAGTCGGTAAAAAATCTGGTACATTGTGCCAGCATTGAAATTGTACCACAACGTTCTTGTTGAAGTTCACTGCCGAGCGGCAGTTCTGTCCATATTACGGAGTCGGTGACAACCTGATACCAGTGCCAGTCTATTGACGGTGGTTATAAATACTGTAGTACGCGTAAAAAATTTACAATATATAATCTAGGATTGGCGTATTTCCATCGTATTCATTCTGGTAACAACGATAGAACAGCGCTTGATACAACCAACAATAATGAACTTGTTTAAATACCTAATTCTCTCAACAAGTCACCACCGCTCATGAGACTACGTCCCCTCATTAATCTTCTCGGTAATGTAACCTAATAATACCCGTTGTGTGTTCATGTATATGTATATATATATATGCTTGGTGTCAGCTTCTTCCATTTCTCTGTCACGCTCATAGCTATAATGACCGTATATGTGATACGAGTTTCATCAGTGCGCAAGTACAATAATATATTGTATCATGGGTGCTGTTAGGATGCACATATTTGTTTGTCATCCACATCTAGAAGTTTGTTCAAGAAAGGTATTGAATCCCGTCATTTTTGGCGGGCCGTGCACACCAGTGTAGTCTAATCGACAACTTGGGAGCTGCAACACTCAGTACGCTACCATACACAATACAGTCGCAATAAGTGTTTACAACTCCCAGTTATCTACACGAACGCGTCAACAATTCAAGAATATCAATCCACAGTCCTCAGTTATAACATTTGCGCCCATCAAAACCCAAGATGAACTGCACTTTAGTCGCTCTGTATGAGTTTGAACTATAATACACTTTAGCTCAAAGTTCGTGTAGTACGAATCAATCCTCGATGTTTTGTTGTAATACGCCTATTTAATGGGTGATGAGCAAACACGAGAGAAAACTGCAGAGTTTACGTTTATTCAACACACACATGTGAATCAATTCATCACTACCCTTATATAACATATTTCGACTGCACCTAAAAAAACAGGGTTAAATTGTCAGCACAAAATAGGTACACATGGTTTTGAGTGAGTAAGAATTTTGCAATAATTCTAGACCCGAAGCGACATTCCTGTTCGAAAATTCCTGAATTTAATTTTGGTAGTTCCTGTCCTTGGTAAACTAAAATTCCTCGAAAATCATATCAGCATATTCTAATTTCCGGTAATTCCTCTATAAAATAAAAAGATCTAGCATTTCGTTGTGCTCGCTTCTGTAAATCTGTAAAAAAAATTACAATGGTAATTTACAAATCCTTGTGACTACATATGTCATATTAGAACATTTACAAATTTACCGACGATACCTTCACATTATTTACACTTGTACGTACACCGTCACAAACTCCGTACGAAAATAAATAGTGCCGTCGAATGCAGCTATTAAATAGCCACTGCAACATGATCAATTAAAAACTTAAGCTTAATTTCACTAGAACTGCATCACTGTATGTGAGGCGTGCTAACAATAGCCTCTCTCTTAAACGTCTGATGGAATGTTAAGAATATGCACTAGGTATCTTAAAATAATGCATTGCTAATATAAATGTTGAGCAAGAGTACAAGCTCGTTTCACGGCATCAACAAAATCATTGCTCCGTTGCAATGACTCCGAATTTGTAATGCAGTTATTTTCGACGGCATCTTCATTAACTACTGCAAATTGGAAAAAATATAATATTCTAGAGTGCGATCGCTGCTTAGAAAATGCTGAGACAGCAGCTAGTAGGAAATTAACTCGTCAAAACACAGACCATGGGATTAACATTTCCGAACGCAGGTCGTCTGGTTTACCTATTCGCAATTTCCCTTTGTATATTAACGCAAATATACGTAACTGTACAGATTTTTGGGTTGAAAATGGAGAATTGAAATGCACGAGCCAATAGCACGGAACCACGGACATTAAAACTCCCACACAATCAAAAATTTCAAAGATGTTTTCAATGGGAAAAATTGCGGATAGTTCACCAGATGACGTGTGTTCGGTGGCGTTGTGATAAATTTCGATATATTGTTCAAAAAATAATTCGTTAGGCTAACAATTTCAAGCACGCGAGTTCTTCAGCAACGAACTATACAAAACTTCAAACTCGATTTTGTAAATGACGATGCCGTATGAACACATTAAGAAAATTTTAGCGGCTGATAACATTACTGTACACTTTGGAATAACATCACTTCAAATACGTTGAATGAATGTATCTATCAATCATTAATTCTTTATACAAGTAAATTGAGCAAAATCGGAATCAAACGAGTCAGAAAAGAAATTGCCCTCGTTCAGACAAAAACAACTTTGATTCTTTGACTTGATAACCGTCGTGTATCATTTAAGCTGTCTCTTGGGAAGAGTTCATTCACATTTCAATATTTCAATGAAACTAGCAAGTCGCGACAGGTATTCAGTATACGCCGTATTTCGTAATTCTACTAGGGTTTTTTTTTTCAAAGGGCAAAGGTCGATTTATTCCAGGAGCAAAGTGAAATTGAACCATCACAGTCAACGAGCCAAGTAGCACAGCGTTTCGCTGCCGTCACCAGCGCAGCTTTGGCAGCGCAAAGCTCGCGGTCGACAGCCTCTCACCTGCAGAATATATTCTCGAACAGCTCGATTTTACGCGGGCAGTTTTGCAAGACCTCAGTTCACTAGCAACTCTCGCAGGGAAAATAGATGCTTCTTGGTGTCAGTGCAAGGATAACAGATATGATCGAAACCTTCTTCAAGGCGATGCAGTGCAAATAGATGGTCTAAATTTTGATACATTTTCGATCGTAAAACTCTGAATTATTTGTGCAACGTAGAGAAACACTGTCTATTCCTTGAACCTGCCGAAAATTTGAACTCGGTTAAAGCACTTTCAATAAAACGTGAAAGCCGACTTCGAGTTCATTTAACCAGATACACATTGACAATGAGATATTTTCTGTGTTAGAATTAATAGCATTCTGATGTACATCCATTATAATAACAGTTTTTCTTCAATTGGTCGATAACTCAAAAGATCTTCTATTTCAGACGTAATCAAGTTTGCACTGGTAACAGAAGCAAATGATTTTTGTTAACAAACCACGACATTTACCCCCGCAGGGCTCAAAGAATAATCGAAAAAAGTTTTAAAAAGAATTATTGAATAATCCTCCAAACTTCTCAGTTTCTTCGTACTGTGTGTAAATTATATTCTGAAACACTAGAGTTCAGTAAATATTTCCGAGAAATGATGACGAGCTCTTTCTGTGGTTATTGACAGAACGTCAGGAACCTCTGATGTTCCAGGCGCATTCAAAGAATATTTCAGTCCAAGTCCGCGAGTGAGATGAATGCAATTCTGAAGCGTCTTTGATGCTCGTCATGGATCATACAAAACTCTCATTCACAGGCACATTGTTCACGAGTTCACGATCGAAGACTGTACTGATTTCTAAGGCACCAATTCACACTGCAAAGGCTCAAACACAGAGTATTTTCGTAATTCGAAAGCAATCCACAACACAACCATTCCCGATTTGTCGCTCCGAGTTGTATTAGAAACTAGAGTTTGTACACAAGCATTCCGTTACCGAGTTCGGGGTGTGAGATAGGAGGGTGAAACCAATTAGACGAAGCACGATTCCAGGGAGAGGATAAAATAAATCAGAGCAGAGAACCAAACAACGAAGGATGTTAGTCGTATGATGGACACCTCATTGTCAGGCGTGATGTCGTCGGGCAACACACTCCAGAGCAGATGCACGGCTGCCTCGCCAGCGGAGGTGCTGTGGTGGGGACCGGGGCTGTGTGGTTCGCTGGTGGCTACCGTGCTGTGGAGAGGTGCTGAGGCGGCAGCCGGCTCTGCCTTCGGTGCAGCAGCCGGCTCTGCCTTCGGTGCAGCAGCCGGCTCTGCCTTCGGTGCAGCAGCCGGCTCTACCTTCGGTGCAGCAGCCGGCTCTACCTTCGGTGCAGCAGCCGGCTCTACCTTCGGTGCAGCAGCCGGCTCTACCTTCGGTGCAGCAGCCGGCTCTACCTTCGGTGCAGCAGCCGGCTCTACCTTCGGTGCAGCAGCCGGCTCTACCTTCGGTGCAGCAGCCGGCTCTGCCTTCGGTGCTGCAGCCGGCTCTGCCTTCGGTGCTGCAGCCGGCTCTGCCTTCGGTGCTGCAGCCGGCTCTGCCTTCGGTGCTGCAGCCGGCTCTGCCTTCGGTGCTGCAGCCGGCTCTGCCTTCGGTGCTGCAGCCGGCTCTGCCTTCGGTGCTGCAGCCGGCTCTGCCTTCGGTGCTGCAGCCGGCTCTGCCTTCGGTGCTGCAGCCGGCTCTGCCTTCGGTGCTGCAGCCGGTTCTGCCTTCGGTGCAGCAGCCGGCTCTACCTTCGGTGCAGCAGCCGGCTCTACCTTCGGTGCAGCAGCCGGCTCTACCTTCGGTGCAGCAGCCGACTCTACCTTCGGTGCAGCAGCCGGCTCTACCTTCGGTGCAGCAGCCGGCTCTACCTTCGGTGCAGCAGCCGGCTCTACCTTCGGTGCAGCAGCCGGCTCTACCTTCGGTGCAGCAGCCGGCTCTACCTTCGGTGCTGCAGCCGGCTCTACCTTCGGTGCTGCAGCCGGCTCTACCTTCGGTGCTGCAGCCGGCTCTACCTTCGGTGCTGCAGCCGGCTCTACCTTCGGTGCTGCAGCCGGCTCTACCTTCGGTGCTGCAGCCGGCTCTACCTTCGGTGCTGCAGCCGGCTCTACCTTCGGTGCAGCAGCCGGCTCTACCTTCGGTGCAGCAGCCGGCTCTACCTTCGGTGCAGCAGCCGGCTCTACCTTCGGTGCAGCAGCCGGCTCTACCTTCGGTGCAGCAGCCGGCTCTACCTTCGGTGCAGCAGCCGGCTCTACCTTCGGTGCAGCAGCCGGCTCTACCTTCGGTGCAGCAGCCGGCTCTACCTTCGGTGCAGCAGCCGGCTCTACCTTCGGTGCAGCAGCCGGCTCTACCTTCGGTGCAGCAGCCGGCTCTACCTTCGGTGCAGCAGCCGGCTCTACCTTCGGTGCAGCAGCCGGCTCTACCTTCGGTGCTGCAGCCGGCTCTACCTTCGGTGCAGCAGCCGGCTCTACCTTCGGTGCAGCAGCCGGCTCTACCTTCGGTGCAGCAGCCGGCTCTACCTTCGGTGCAGCAGCCGGCTCTACCTTCGGTGCAGCAGCCGGCTCTGCCTTCGGTGCTGCAGCCGGTTCTGCCTTCGGTGCTGCAGCCGGTTCTGCCTTCGGTGCTGCAGCCGGTTCTGCCTTCGGTGCTGCAGCCGGTTCTGCCTTCGGTGCTGCAGCCGGTTCTGCCTTCGGTGCTGCCTTCGGTGCTGCCTTCGGTGCTGCAGCCGGTTCTGCCTTCGGTGCTGCAGCCGGTTCTGCCTTCGGTGCTGCAGCCGGTTCTGCCTTCGGTGCTGCAGCCGGTTCTGCCTTCGGTGCTGCAGCCGGTTCTGCCTTCGGTGCTGCAGCCGGTTCTGCCTTCGGTGCTGCAGCCGGTTCTGCCTTCGGTGCTGCAGCCGGTTCTGCCTTCGGTGCTGCAGCCGGTTCTGCCTTCGGTGCTGCAGCCGGTTCTGCCTTCGGTGCTGCAGCCGGTTCTGCCTTCGGTGCTGCAGCCGGTTCTGCCTTCGGTGCTGCAGCCGGTTCTGCCTTCGGTGCTGCAGCCGGTTCTGCCTTCGGTGCTGCAGCCGGTTCTGCCTTCGGTGCTGCAGCCGGTTCTGCCTTCGGTGCTGCAGCCGGTTCTGCCTTCGGTGCTGCAGCCGGTTCTGCCTTCGGTGCTGCAGCCGGTTCTGCCTTCGGTGCTGCAGCCGGTTCTGCCTTCGGTGCTGCAGCCGGTTCTGCCTTCGGTGCTGCAGCCGGTTCTGCCTTCGGTGCTGCAGCCGGTTCTGCCTTCGGTGCTGCAGCCGGTTCTGCTTTCGGTGCTGCAGCCGGTTCTGCCTTCGGTGCTGCAGCCGGTTCTGCCTTCGGTGCTGCAGCCGGTTCTGCCTTCGGTGCTGCAGCCGGTTCTGCCTTCGGTGCTGCAGCCGGTTCTGCCTTCGGTGCTGCAGCCGGTTCTGCCTTCGGTGCTGCAGCCGGTTCTGCCTTCGGTGCTGCAGCCGGTTCTGCCTTCGGTGCTGCAGATTGCTCTGTCTTGGGAGTTGACTCTACCTTCGGTGCAGCTCCAGATTTTGAAGTCTCCGGCTCCTGTGTAAGCGCAATCTTTGGGTCAGATTGTACCGCCAGTGCTGATGCTGGCGTTGCAGTGCTGGCCGAATTTGCTGTGTGAGGAATTGAATTCGATCCAGCCGCTGAATCGTCTTTATCAGCTTCTATCGTTTTTTGAGCAGAAAGAGGTATGTTTACAATGCTATGAAGATGGTCCTGAGACGTATTGTTCGAGGCAGTTGATTCTGATAGTAATTTTTCAGAAAGCAATAGATTTTGTTCATCGTTAGAGGGGTACTTGTGTTGTCGTGGAGGAGCTGATTTCGGAAGCTCAGGAACAACTTCCAGCAAGTCTTCATCTTGCATGAAATTGTCTTTTTGTTCAAGTTTAGTGCACAAAGAATAACTTTCGTATGTTGGTGTCTCTTTCATATCCATTTTACTGGGCCCCTCAGTGTCGTTCTGTTGGGAGTCATATTCTTGCTCGTTCTCAAATACGCTCTTTTGACGAATGTTCGCCTCCTTTTGAAGTGTATGGTGAGTTTCGTTGCTCTCTTTTTGTAGTTCTTCTGACGGTGCGTGTACGCTCACCGGTGTGTTATGGCTCGTCAATAACAGCGAAGAACTCTTTGGGACCGAGTCTTTCGTGTCCAAGTCGCTAGTGTCTTTAGTGCCTTGCGCATATTCAGTGCTTGAAATGCTTGAGGGCTCGTATAGTTCAGTAGTTTCCATTGGCAGAGTTTCGGGGGCAAAGGACTCCATGTCATCAGGGAGTTGAGAAGGAACGCCTAACACAATTCTGGAGTCTTCCAGTGTGTAATAATCGTAATTTTCTTCGTCAGAATCAGAGTATATTTCATATGAAGCTCTCTCATCATAGAAATAATCCTCTTCAGACGTTCCTTCGCCTCTCAGGTAGCTCACGTCGGCGGTTCCTTCATGGCCGTACATTTCCATCAAAATCTGATGTAAAGTTCGTCTACCCGAGAGTGCATCTTCAAGTCCTTTGCCCCTATCGCGAAAATCCGGCCCCGCACACCGGCTTGGCCTGTGTGACGACAGGTCCGACACGTCAGACGTGCTACGTTTGATTCCTGTCGACTTTATGAACACTTCAGCCGCGTTGCCCCCGAAGAACTTTTTCTTTTCTTCGTCATTCAAAGCGCGGCAATTTTTGGGCACCCGCAGAGAGCCTTTCCTCGCAAAGCCTTTGTTTTCCTCTCTCAAAGCCGCAGGGACCGCAGAAAGCGGTTCTAGTGAGTCCTGCGGTTTTTTAGAGTCCTTGAACACTTTCGTGAAGTCCTGTGCATTGCCGTTACTATTATCAAAGAACTTCAATTCCGAAGACTTCAGAACTCTGACTTTGCCTGGGACATTCAACGTAATTTTGGGGGCATGAACGTCCTTTACAGTGTCTTTTGCCTCTTCCGAGTGCTCGTCTTCTTCTTCTGAATCTGACGAGGCGCGTCTGCTGTTCGACCGCCCACTCATGAAACTCGGAGTTTGCTTGATAAACTGATTCAGTAAGTTCGAGAAGTCTGCTTTGTGCTCTATCTCAGGTTTGTCTTCTCCCGAGGAGTCTTCTGCAGTCGACTTGTGCAACGCTTCTCTGTAGCTATTGATGTCCAATTTACGAACTTCCTTCGTAGATTTTTTCACTTCTGTGTTAGACTTCGGCGTCCACTTGCCCACGTCAAGTTTGCGAACTTCTACCTTACGACTCGAATGACTGTCGAGCTGTTCAGCACTGTCGTTGAAACTTTCTTCTAGTTCACTCTTCATTCGATGTTCGATCTGAGAAATATCGAGTCTGCTTACTTTAGGGACAGGTTTCGATTCAATTGAGTCATCGAACGATTTTTGCTCAAAAATTCCAATGATTTTACTTAAATCCTTGTGAGAATGAACTGTCTCATCCTCTACGTCTTCGTAAATATTCACTTTTTCGTTTCTTCCTTTTGTGCTCCGTTTTTCTTCGAGCATGTTCTCTTGCATAAAGTTTTGCTTCATCGCCATTACTTTTTGCGAATGCAGTGACGGATTGATGCGAGCACTTGTTATTCTCTCCGGGTTATAATTTATCGGCGCTGCGTGGTCTTCCAGAATCAAAGAATTTCTGTCAACATCCGCTAAGCTTTCGTTGGTTTTATTTTTCTCGAATCTTTTGCGCAAATCTTTCACTGATGATCTTCGGCGCGTGTTGCGGGAGAACTGAACTTCCTCCTGCATTTTGCCGTTCGTTAAATTTTCCTCAGCATTGGAAGGACTTGCAGGCGCATGCACGGCGCTTATGTTCACTTCTGAAGGAATCACGGGCTCCACCTGGTTAGGTTTCAAGGGGGTGCTGCTGGTTGATCCATCTTTGGGGGCCTTCGAGGGTGCCCAACTTTTCTGCAACTCTTGCTGAGCACGAACAACTTTGGAAGACGTTTTGATGGTCTCGACCCGAAGCGTCTTCTTCTGGGGACTGATCTTAGTTTCTTTCAGAGTCTCGAACTTCTTCTTCAAATCTTTGACCGAGTTTCTTAGCAGATTTCGTTGGAAGTTGCCTTCTTCTTCATCTGAATCTTCCAACGTGAAGTCATTATTGGGAGACTCGTGTGAAGTCTTTCTCACTGGACTGGGTGGATCATATTTCGGTTCTTCGCTCAGAGTTGTAATTTTCCTCTCAGTTTCTTCTGTGGTTTGTCTTCCCAACGGAGAAACTCTAGATTCATTCCGAGAAGATGTCGATTTCTTTCGCGCAGTTAAATCCGACATCATTCGGTTCGGGGTAAATTCAGACGTCAATGAGGGAGTGCTTTCGAATTTCTTCCTGAGAGTACGAACCGAATAATGAGGGTAATTTTCTATCGATTCTCCCAAAGCAGAATCCTCAGCTTCGCTGTTTTTTCTGGCCTGATTTGGAGCGTCGGACTGCAGTGTTGGTAACTCATCGTGGAGATGTTGGTGTTCCACCCCGATTACCGTGTGGCGTTTTGGGCGAACTGCTTTTGCGATGTTGGGGCGCACGTAAGTCGATGGCTGGGAAGTGTTCATGGTATTTTCGAATCTATGTCGCAGCTGTTTCACAGACTGCTGCTTCTCCGAGTCACTTGAGTAACCAGTGCTTGAAGACTCGTTATGCTTTCTCATGGACTCCAAAATGGGATCTTCCTTCTTCCTCTTCTCCAGAAGAGACTTCATAGACGTGTTCAATCCATCCCCGCGGCCGACGGGAGGATGTTCTCTGTAAAGCGGGTCTTTCTCGGGCGTAAAATCGACAACAATAGGAGGAGTCACCCTCCTAGGCCTCGACGAAGACACATGAGACACCTTCCACGTCTGGGGAGTGGACGTGTAATTGAAGAGGTTGCTTTTGGACTTCTCCCTCCAGACCACCTTCAGAGGCGACTTCAGAGGGAAGGAATTCGCCGAGGAAGTTGGGGATGTCCTTATTGGAGGCGGCAGAGAGTAACGAGCTTGGATCTTTGGAGTACGCGATGACTGATGGGGAACTTTTTCTTGGTTGATTCTACTAGATGCCGAGTTGAGGTGGTGAGGCTCCGACGCCCAGTTGGGTAGGAGCGGCGGGCAAGAATCTTCCCTCCTGAGGGCGGACCGAGCGCTCGGGCTGCGGCCGGCGGCTGCAGAAGGCGGTGAGTGTTGGTCACTCTTATGAATCCCGTGGTGTTGGTGCGGCGCTGGGGAAGGCATGGCTTCGGCTCTCGCTGATTCCCTTCGATCTGAAACCAAATGAACGTGTGAGAAGCTGTTTAGAGCTGCGTAAAATTAGACCCCAGAGAACATTTTGTGCAGGGAAATTATGGTAAACAAAAATCATGGCGGTATTATCTACGAACGTAACAGAAATCCGATTTAGAGTCTTCCCTTCGATTTCGAACCGAATAAACGAGTGAGAAGCTGTTTAGTGCTGCATAAAATTAGGCCACAGGGAACATTTCCTCAAGACCAATAGTGGCTAAAAAAATATGCCAATATTTTCTACGAACGGAACAGCAATTTGAATAAGAGTCGATATTTGGATTACTGCTCGGGAAAAAATGAAAAGAATATTACACCCGATCCAGCTTAGGGAAAACAAATTGTCTTTGTTACATGAACGGTAGCATGGTCAGCAAAAGACAAAACTAGCGTGCAGGAAAAATTCCACACAGGTATTCAACTGAATACGTTATTTACATTATATTTAAAACTGAATCCACCGTTAAATTGGGATAAAAGTAGCAACAAAAATCGTAGAATTATTTTGAGCGGCACCCAAAGAGCGCGAGATATAAGTCGCAACTTGATAACACTACGGGAAAAGTAAGTTAGATAAGAAGCGATAATGTAAGGAAGAAAAACAGAAGAAGTGACTTCAGCAGAGGAGGTTACGCTGCACTTCGTCTTCACTCACGTGAGCCATAATCAAAGGTGAAAGAGACGATTATTATTATATACGAATGTTTTAGCTTCCCTTAACCACGACAAAGATGTTCTAAGAGAGGAAGGAGGAAGGCACCATTTAGTATGGAGTTGTAGGAACGCGGAATCTATGCACAAGGTGCATAGAAACAGGAAGCTAAGAAAGAAGTTCATGAAACGAAAAAAAGTTGAAGAAGAAAGTAGTAGGTGCTGAAAAACAGGACAGCAGTGAACCGAAAAAGATGGTCCGTAACAAAACAAAAACCTATTCTATTTCAACAAAGAGGAAGCCTACCTAACCTTCAGCTCGGGCCCCCACATAGTCCCCCTGGGAGCGCTAATTCCCATAGATACAACAGTTGTATCCCCCTGAGGGGGTAAAAGAGACGAAACCCAGCTGCTGAACCCACAACAGATTACTTCATGTAGTGCTACAAAAGTGGTAAATAACTAGTGATGTAATTGAGGAACTATTTTCCAGCAGTACTCAGGCACCTTGCCAGCAGAGCTCTGAATATAATTGTATTTTGTGAGGAAATCCAAGTTCGGAAGAGATAGGAAGACTAAATTATAAGTTAGCTTGAGCCTGTCTGACTACAACAAAATTGTTACGAAGAGAGGGAAGGTGAAGGCACCATTTAGTACAAACGAAAACATATGGGGTATTTGTACACAAGATGCGTTCCCGACAAGACCTCCTGTGGGTAGGAACTGTAAATTTAGAACGAAGTTGGTTAAACAAAATAACGGTAGCGAAGAAAGAGGAAACTCTGAGGAATTGCAAAGCAGACAGCGGAGAATCGGGACAGTAATGATAACGTATACTATTTCAACAAAACGAAGACCTGTTTAAGCTTTAGCTTGAAACATAATATCTTTCATGGAGAGGCAATTCTTATAGAAACGGTACTGATCTTCTCTTGAAGGGAAAACAGAATTATAGGAAGAAAATCGGCAGAAAAAAAAGGCAAGGTGAATAAAAGATCAGATTAGATTATAAGTTAGCTTAAGTCTCCCTAACCGCTACAAAAATAGAGCGTATCGAAGAGAGGAATGAGGAAGGCACCATTTAGTATGGAGATTAAAAAATGAGGAATCTACGCAGAAAGGGCATAGAAACAGTAAGATGAGAAAGAAGTTCATGAAATAAGATAAAAGTTGAAGAAGAAGAAAGTAGTAGGTGCAGAAAAACAGGACAGCAGTGAACCGAAAAAGGTGATCCTTTACATGGAAAAAAAAACATTTTATTTCAACAAAAAGAAGGCCTACCTAACTCTCAGCTCGGGCCCTCACATTGTCCCCCAAGGTGAATCAAAAAACGGGAGGAAAAATGTACTCAAAAATGATTAGTGAAGAAGAATGTAAGTAAGTTTTCACATCACTCGCTTTACCCACAGCAGTGCTGGGATCGCGGCACCTAGTCGGGCACGAAAATGAAATGCTTTTGAACAAAGGAAGTCATCGTCATGGAGACGAAAGCATGCCTACTGCACTCCAGATACACCTGCTCGCCTCCTTCACTTGAGTCACACACTGCCACTAGTAGAATTGCAACGAGCTGTGTGGCATCGGCACCAGAGCACTGCGGTCTGCGGACTGTGTGGAGAGTGCTCACACTGGCTACCAAACTAGGCTTCTTCACCACCGTACGTATTGACTATAGGCCCGTTGCAGTAATTACATTATCGATGCAATGTATGATGCCATATATTCGGACAAGTCACAAGTCACACGTTCGGACAAGTCACACGTTCGGACAAGTCACACGTTCGGACAAGTCACACGTTCGGACAAGTCACACGTTCGGACAAGTCACACGTTCGGACAAGTCACACGTTCGGACAAGTCACACGTTCGGACAAGTCACACGTTCGGACAAGTCACACGTTCGGACAAGTCACACGTTCGGACAAGTCACACGTTCGGACAAGTCACACGTTCGGACAAGTCACACGTTCGGACAAGTCACACGTTCGGACAAGTCACACGTTCGGACAAGTCACACGTTCGGACAAGTCACACGTTCGGACAAGTCACACGTTCGGACAAGTCACACGTTCGGACAAGTCACACGTTCGGACAAGTCACACGTTCGGACAAGTCACACGTTCGGACAAGTCACACGTTCGGACAAGTCACACGTTCGGACAAGTCACACGTTCGGACAAGTCACACGTTCGGACAAGTCACACGTTCGGACAAGTCACACGTTCGGACAAGTCACACGTTCGGACAAGTCACACGTTCGGACAAGTCACACGTTCGGACAAGTCACACGTTCGGACAAGTCACACGTTCGGACAAGTCACACGTTCGGACAAGTCACACGTTCGGACAAGTCACACGTTCGGACAAGTCACACGTTCGGACAAGTCACACGTTCGGACAAGTCACACGTTCGGACAAGTCACACGTTCGGACAAGTCACACGTTCGGACAAGTCACACGTTCGGACAAGTCACACGTTCGGACAAGTCACACGTTCGGACAAGTCACACGTTCGGACAAGTCACACGTTCGGACAAGTCACACGTTCGGACAAGTCACACGTTCGGACAAGTCACACGTTCGGACAAGTCACACGTTCGGACAAGTCACACGTTCGGACAAGTCACACGTTCGGACAAGTCACACGTTCGGACAAGTCACACGTTCGGACAAGTCACACGTTCGGACAAGTCACACGTTCGGACAAGTCACACGTTCGGACAAGTCACACGTTCGGACAAGTCACACGTTCGGACAAGTCACACGTTCGGACAAGTCACACGTTCGGACAAGTCACACGTTCGGACAAGTCACACGTTCGGACAAGTCACACGTTCGGACAAGTCACACGTTCGGACAAGTCACACGTTCGGACAAGTCACACGTTCGGACAAGTCACACGTTCGGACAAGTCACACGTTCGGACAAGTCACACGTTCGGACAAGTCACACGTTCGGACAAGTCACACGTTCGGACAAGTCACACGTTCGGACAAGTCACACGTTCGGACAAGTCACACGTTCGGACAAGTCAGACGTTCGGACAAGTCAGACGCTCGGACAAGTCAGACGCTCGGACAAGTCACACGCTCGGACAAGTCACACGCTCGGACAAGTCACACGCTCGGACAAGTCACACGCTCGGACAAGTCACACGCTCGGACAAGTCACACGCTCGGACAAGTCACACGCTCGGACAAGTCACACGCTCGGACAAGTCACACGCTCGGACAAGTCACACGCTCGGACAAGTCACACGCTCGGACAAGTCACACGCTCGGACAAGTCACACGCTCGGACAAGTCACACGCTCGGACAAGTCACACGCTCGGACAAGTCACACGCTCGGACAAGTCACACGCTCGGACAAGTCACACGCTCGGACAAGTCACACGCTCGGACAAGTCACACGCTCGGACAAGTCACACGCTCGGACAAGTCACACGCTCGGACAAGTCACACGCTCGGACAAGTCACACGCTCGGACAAGTCACACGCTCGGACAAGTCACACGTTCGGACAAGTCACACGTTCGGACAAGTCACACGCTCGGACAAGTCACACGCTCGGACAAGTCACACGCTCGGACAAGTCACACGCTCGGACAAGTCACACGCTCGGACAAGTCACACGTTCGGACAAGTCACACGTTCGGACAAGTCACACGTTCGGACAAGTCACACGTTCGGACAAGTCACACGTTCGGACAAGTCACACGTTCGGACAAGTCACACGTTCGGACAAGTCACACGTTCGGACAAGTCACACGTTCGGACAAGTCACACGTTCGGACAAGTCACACGTTCGGACAAGTCACACGTTCGGACAAGTCACACGTTCGGACAAGTCACACGTTCGGACAAGTCACACGTTCGGACAAGTCACACGTTCGGACAAGTCACACGTTCGGACAAGTCACACGTTCGGACAAGTCACACGTTCGGACAAGTCACACGTTCGGACAAGTCACACGTTCGGACAAGTCACACGTTCGGACAAGTCACACGTTCGGACAAGTCACACGTTCGGACAAGTCACACGTTCGGACAAGTCACACGTTCGGACAAGTCACACGTTCGGACAAGTCACACGTTCGGACAAGTCACACGTTCGGACAAGTCACACGTTCGGACAAGTCACACGTTCGGACAAGTCACACGTTCGGACAAGTCACACGTTCGGACAAGTCACACGTTCGGACAAGTCACACGTTCGGACAAGTCACACGTTCGGACAAGTCACACGTTCGGACAAGCCACACGTTCGGACAAGCCACACGTTCGGACAAGCCACACGTTCGGACAAGCCACACGTTCGGACAAGCCACACGTTCGGACAAGCCACACGTTCGGACAAGCCACACGTTCGGACAAGCCACACGTTCGGACAAGCCACACGTTCGGACAAGCCACACGTTCGGACAAGCCACACGTTCGGACAAGCCACACGTTCGGACAAGCCACACGTTCGGACAAGCCACACGTTCGGACAAGCCACACGTTCGGACAAGCCACACGTTCGGACAAGCCACACGTTCGGACAAGCCACACGTTCGGACAAGCCACACGTTCGGACAAGCCACACGTTCGGACAAGCCACACGTTCGGACAAGCCACACGTTCGGACAAGCCACACGTTCGGACAAGCCACACGTTCGGACAAGCCACACGTTCGGACAAGCCACACGTTCGGACAAGCCACACGTTCGGACAAGCCACACGTTCGGACAAGCCACACGTTCGGACAAGCCACACGTTCGGACAAGCCACACGTTCGGACAAGCCACACGTTCGGACAAGCCACACGTTCGGACAAGCCACACGTTCGGACAAGCCACACGTTCGGACAAGTCAGCTCTGTCTCGGAACTCAACGGGCAACTGCACAGAACTGAACAACAAATTCAAACCTTATTGTAGTCATACCTCACACAAGCCCGTCACTGAATGTCAGACACGATTCTTGCTCTCATCACAACCTTTCAAATTCCCAACGACTCCTCAGAACATTTCTGAAACCACCCTACAAAAATTACCTGTCTTTTTCCTTGGGTCCCATGGCTGACAATCGAAAAAAAACACTGGCAAGATAGAATTAAAACAAAGCAAATAACTATGCAACAGATGTGCAAAGGCTGCAAAGTAGCTGTTAATGAGACGAGCCTCGCGAGTTGACTGGAGCCTCCGCAGCGCCGTCGCTTTCACGTCGCTTATCAGGTGAGGGCTTCACGTCGCGCTCAGGCTATCGCGCTGCTGCTGCTGCTGCTGCTTGCTTTTGATGGAGATGTTATATTGCTCGTATTGGCACTATTGTGCAGCACGAGTAGTGCAAGGTTAGAGCTATGTAAAAAGGTGAGCTTGAATCGTATGGTGTATGAAACGAGTTGGATAATGCAACGAAAATCTAGTTGGAGGACCCTACCGTAAAAACCCACCTGGAGGACCCTACCGTAAAAACCCACCTGGAGGACCCTACCGTCAAAACCCAGCTGGAGGACCCTACCGTAAAAACCCACCTGGAGGACCCTACCGTCAAAACCCAGCTGGAGGATCCTACCGTAAAAACCCAGCTGGAGGACCCTACCGTGAAAACCCAGCTGGAGGATCCTACCGTAAAAACCCAGCTGGAGGACCCTACCGTAAAAACCCAGCTGGAGGACCCTACCGTAAAAACCCAGCTGGAGGACCTTACCGTAAAAACCCAGCTGGAGGACCCTACCGTAAAAACCCAGCTGGAGGACCTTACCGTAAAAACCCAGCTGGAGGACCCTACCACCAAAATCCAGCTGGAGGAGCCTACCATCAAAATCCAGCTGGACCCTACAACCAAAATCCAGCTGGACCCTACAACCAAAATCCAGCTGGACCCTACAACCAAAATCCAGTTCGATCCTACAACAAAAATCATGTTCGATCTTATAAAAAGTATAGTTTGATCCCTTGTTTAAAAAAATGTAAGTTTAATGCCACAAAAAATTTGCTCCGATCCAGCAATTACGAATTCTACTGGACACCACGGCGGAATTTTTTAGTGAATATCTCATGAACATCAAGTAGGATCCGTCTTACGTGAATCATACGAAAAAAATACAATACTTTACCCCGACCAAATAATTTTGATAACTTCCATTACAAGAAAGATACAACGGTGGTGCACTCTATCGCATGAAGAAAGACGGGAACATTCTTGTCGTGTTATCAGTTTGGTGATATTTACCTGTAGTCAGAAAACAGCTCAGACTCGATAATACAATTTCTTGACATGAACTTACAGTTGTCCTATAAACGTGGAGCATAACTGACAGCAGATTAAGTTAGGTTCAACACGTATTCTAATTTTGCCTAACTCGTTTTATCCTGCAGATCTAAGCGATAAGCCGCGGTTATCGCCGCTTAGTTCATGCTTGAGATCAGAGTGGACTAACCTCACACCGCAAGCATTTCACGAGCCTGAGCAAGTCCTCGGTTTCCCCGCACTTGCACGGCTCAAACCTCCAAGGCTACACTTCATATCTTATCGCTATCTGCACCGCTCTCTAGATTACGGATGACTTCAGCGAGCTAAATACCTCGCGTCTCTTGCAAGCTTCTGTACCCTTTAAGTGACCCCCGCAGGCCACGTAAAACTGAGCACAAATTCTTCCTTGAATTTTCATGGGCCTCAGTGGTGGCTGTTTTGAGACAAACATTTCAACATTTCCTCCAAATCACGTAAGCGCAAAAAAATCGTAAATCGATCAGAAATATTGGCGACGAAAGACAAACAGCGATCGTGTGTCTTCCCTTCCCCATGTCTTTCGTCTCCCTCCCCCGCCCTGCCCCACACACGCCGCTGGGGCAGCATACAAGGTAATTTTTCTTAAAACGAGTTCACAGAGTGGAATACCAATGTTCAACTCATCGAGAATTCCTTTCCAGTGCTTAAGGTCATCTGATACAGCTCAAGCAGCTGATTAGAAGGCCTAAAATCAGGCTGAAAAATGATTTTTTTTGCATTATAACCAAGTACGCAATAACACGAGTACGGGTATTCGCTACACTGTAAACATAACGAGTCAATTCATGTCAATATCATTATTGATTGTAGAAGTACATTGGGTGTCATTCGCTGAATTACATGTCTACAGCTTGGACCAGGGTCACATGAAGGACTACTTCTCTTTCCGATAAGATTAGTGACAAAGTATACTCACATAATCGAAAACTCGTCAGGAGTGAGGAAGATTCACAAACAAGTTACATGCAGACACTCAATGCACGATATCTACAATCCAAGCCAATAACTGTGAATAACTCGCTAGCGAATGTTCACCAAGCGACAGTGTCGACTGAATCAGTCGAGGACCCTTGTTCCGCAACATTGAATGTTGCGGGATCGAACTGGCTTTTGTTGTGGGATCCAACTGGCTTTTGTTGTGGGATCCAACTGGATTTTTGTTGTGGGATCCAACTGGGTTTTTGTTGTGGGATCCAACTGGATTTTTGTTGTGGGATCCAACTGGATTTTTGTTGTGGGATCCAACTGGATTTTTGTTGTGGGATCCAACTGGATTTTTGTTGTGGGATCCAACTGGATTTTTGTTGTGGGATCCAACTGGATTTTTGTTGTGGGATCCAACTGGATTTTTGTTGTGGGATCCAACTGGATTTTTGTTGTGGGATCCAACTGGATTTTTGTTGTGGGATCCAACTGGATTTTTGTTGTGGGATCCAACTGGATTTTTGTTGTGGGATCCAACTGGATTTTTGTTGTGGGATCCAACTGGATTTTTGTTGTGGGATCCAACTGGATTTTTGTTGTGGGATCCAACTGGATTTTTGTTGTGGGATCCAACTGGATTTTTGTTGTGGGATCCAACTGGATTTTTGTTGTGGGATCCAACTGGATTTTTGTTGTGGGATCCAACTGGATTTTTTTTGTGGGATCCAACTGGATTTTTGTTGTGGGATCCAACTGGATTTTTGTTGTGGGATCCAACTGGATTTTTGTTGTGGGATCCAACTGGATTTTTGTTGTGGGATCCAACTGGATTTTTGTTGTGGGATCCAACTGGATTTTTGTTGTGGGATCCAACTGGATTTTTGTTGTGGGATCCAACTGGCTTTTGTTGTGGGATCCAACTGGATTTTTGTTGTGGGATCCAACTGGATTTTTGTTGTGGGATCCAACTGGATTTTTTTTTGAGGGATCCAACTGGATTTTTGTTGTGGGATCCAACTGGATTTTTGTTGTGGGATCCAACTGGATTTTTGTCGTGGGATCCAACTGGATTTTTGTCGTGGGATCCAACTGGATTTTTGTCGTGGGATCCATCTGGATTTTTGTCGTGGGATCCAACTGGATATCTGTCGTGGGATCAAACTGGATTTTTGTTGTGGTATCTAACTGAACTGAGTGTTTGGCTTGAATAACAGGACTAAATACTTGTAGTAGCCGAGTTCAAACATGTCAAAAATAATGCATGCATAAGAAAAAAAAACTGAACACTTCAGCAACAAAATTCAACGGAGAAGAAAGCATAAAATTAAACTTATATTATAACTCAAGAAAAATTCAATTTCGAATTAAAGTTCACTCGAAGACTTACGACAGCGTAAGAGCTGAACCTGAGACTGCAACGAGGTAGACACTTCCCATGAAGGCATTGAATTTCAACAGTAAATTGAGGTAAAAGTAACATCAAGCAATCCAAACATAGTTACCCGAGTTAGGTTTAACTTCTACATTCATAACGAAGGTGTTCCAAAGAGCAGAATGAGGCCGTCACTATATATGGTGTGGAGCTACGGGAGCGGAAGATCTCCTCACAAGGTGTGCCCTTCCACACAAACTACCCTGCGTCTAAAACCAAGCTTAGAAGTTTATGAAAAAGATGAAGCTGGAGGAGAAATTAACAGGTGCTGAAAAACAGAACAGCAGTGAACAAAAAAATGATCCGCAGCAGAAAAAAAGTCCGAGACAGCAGAAATCATTGCTATTTCAAAGAAGGCCCATGTAAAATTCGGCACAAGACCTCACTTCTTCCCTCTGAGAGCGCTTATTCTCATAGTTGCAATGGTGTTATTCATCTAAGAGGACGTAAAAATTATGCGTCCAGCAAAAGAGCGAAGCGAAAATTTCAACATGGCGAATTTTGAGAGCAGGGCTCACAGGAGTCCGTAATTAACATACAAATTAAACTTTTTCCCCTCCTCATTTTAGGAGATGAGAAATGGGGATTTTAACGCATCGCGTAATTATACTTAGTATACCCGTCGGGGCATGAATGACGCCCCAATCGCAAACTCTGACACCATCAGTTTTTTTTACCGAGATTAGATGAGCAGAAGCTGGTGAAGGTAACAACACGGAAGTAAAATCGAACATCTCCTTGAGGTAATTGAATTGTATTACTGCTACGCTTTTATGCTAGATAGACAAAACAATTCTAATAGAATTCAGGCCAAAGAATCTGAAATCAGGGAGACTTGAGTTAAATTCAACGTCTATTTACCTCCGCCTAGCCCAACTAATCCCAAAGATCTAAGCGATAAGCAGCTGTTATCGTCGCATTGTTCCGGCGAGAGATCAGAGGCGACAGTATTCCACGGCGTCCGGTCTACCTGAAATCTGACGCACGCTAGGCGCATACCGACGGTTTTCGAACCATGAATTCCACTCACTGTGATAATGAATCATTTGAACGAGCTCAGAATTTACTCGAGTCATAGATGATTTCCTTGGTAATTTATTGTTGTCTCTTTCAGTGATGCTTCCTAGAACCCTAGTGAATTAGCTACCGATAAAATTGATAGGGCCGACTTCTAGCAAGTACACCCCGATGTCCTCTTGGCCCCGATGTCCTCTTGGCCCCGATGTCCTCTTGGCCCCGATGTCCTCTTGGCCCCGATGTCCTCTTGGCCCCGATGTCCTCTTGGCCCCGATGTCCTCTTGGCCCCGATGTCCTCTTGGCCCCGATGTCCTCTTGGCCCCGATGTCCTCTTGGCCCCGATGTCCTCTTGGCCCCGATGTCCTCTTGGCCCCGATGTCCTCTTAGCCCCGATGTCCTCTTGGCCCCGATGTCCTCTTGGCCCCGATGTCCTCTTGGCCCCGACGTCCTCTTGGCCCCGATGTCCTCTTGGCCCCGATGTCCTCTTGGCCCCACTCCCTTTAAAGGAATATCCACTCCCTTTTTCCTATTCCACTACTTTACGGAAGGGTCTCGCTAGCGATGTTTTGTTGCCGTTGTTGTACCCGCTAGCTGGACATTCTCCTCATAGCTCCTGTGAAGCCACGCTTGAGCCATGCTTGTATTGTCACTCGCTCCTTGTCATTATTGCCTCGTCTTGCTTCGCTTGATCCTTTCAGTGTCCATTTCTCTGCCTGCCTCTGCAATATTTACTCCCTTAGCCACCAAATTATTCTTCGATTTTTCCTGTGGTTAATAAATTAAGTGTTGAGACGTGTCTCATAACCCGAGGATTCCGGTCAGTTTGGAGGTTAGGATGCGCATCCTCGACTAAAATTATTTAAAATCTTCCCCGACCTATGTCTCAACCATCAGACTGGACTCAATTAACGCCTAAGAAGATTTTAGGCCCATTCATGTAATTTTTTCTTGCAATCAACTGTGAAGGTCTTTATCCTCAGAATCTTGAAGCATTAGAGTACAAGAAGTGCAACATTCTATTGACTTTCAACGCGTTTTTCCAATTTGAACAATTGGTGTACTAATGTGTACTCGTCAGCTTCATCTTCCGTAATGAAGAAAATTTATTTCTCTACCACCACATATCGATACAATTGTTTGGAATTTCCATATTTGTTACAGAAGAGCAGCACTTGTTCCTTTTCTGTACTCTACGCACGCCGATTTCTCCAAACATTGAGTAAGAGTAGCATTTATTTTCTCTATAATCACCCCCCTCAGCCATTACAAGAAAAACAACAGCGACATCTCAGCGCTCAGTTGCTCAGTGTTTACCCGACAATTCCTCTTCGTGACATCAGCTCTGCTAGCTGTTGACTTAGCTTCACAGCCCCACACAACTTCATTTCGATTTCCAGCGTACTGCTCGTACACGGGACCCTGAATCGCAAAGCAGGCCCAGCAGCCTCTAGTTGTGCATCTGTGCCTGTTGTGTCTTCTGAGAGCATCCACGTCCAAACAGAATAGTCAAGATCTAACGCAGGATTATTATCATATCAGATCGATTCTCCCTGGCTACAGCAAAGGCGATCTTAAAGAAAAAATGAAAAATTATCTAGCATGGACTCTAGAAAACGAGGGTGAGCTCTCCCACGGCATATCGTGCACAAGCAAATAGAAAGTTAAGAAGGAAGAAGATGAAAAAGTGCAAAAGAAACGGTGCAGAACGCATTAGAACGGGAAGAAATGAGGGGCACGAAATATAAGAGTAACCTAAAGTCCATCAATAGTTGAAGGAAGATAACAGTATCCCATCTAAGGGTGGCAGTCCCCAGAGCATTGAATAGACAATCCTGCCTAACATAAGACTATAGCTTATCCTACAACCAGTGAGTGCAATAATAATATAAATGATTGACAAGCGTGAGATTTATTTACATTGTAAGTAATTCGCAGAATTATCTCATTAATCGTGTTCTTGATGTGTTATCTTCAGGATGATGAATGATTGTCAGAAGGTACAATAAGGTCACGATGATCAATCTGGAGTAGAAAGGAAGATGAATAGAACATTCAAACTAAAATGGTTTTATGTTGATCTTTCAAACAACATAAAAATATGAAATACTAAATACGAATACAGCGCATTCAAATAGTTTGAAAGAACAGTCACGACGATAGTTAAACGATGACGGCAAGTTAATTCAGGAATGGAGAGTGAGAGAACTGCAGACATGAATGCATTATTTTCAATGCCTCAATGGACTGGCCAGGATCGCAACCAATCCGCTCGCCTCGCTGCCTCCCTCGCACGGGGTTCGTTTCTGAGCCGCCACGCCAGCATCAACCCCGCGAGTTGGTTTGCTAAAAATACTTTGAAATAACCCAACTGATGGAGTGATGTTGCCTTTCTTTACGTAAATGAGCGCGAAATTTAAAAAAAAACTGAAAGGAACAAAACAGATAACATATTACAGAGTACAAAGGAACGCTTTGTACTCAACTCTACGAATTGATATGCCTAAAATACTTTGAATTAACCCATCTGATAGATTAATGCAGTCTGTCTATACGCGAATCAGCTCAAAGTTGATAAAGATTAAGATTATATATTAGCTTAAGCCTCCCTAACCGCTACAAAAATAGAGCGTTTAGAAGAAAGAAAGGAGGAATGCACCATTTAGTATGGAGATAAGAAAATGAGGAATCTATGCTGAAGTAGCATAGAAACAGCCAAATGAGAAAGAAGTTCATGAAACAAGATAAAAGTTGAAGAAGAAAGTCAGAGGTGCTGAAAAACAGGACAGTATAGTGAACCGAAAAAAGTTGGTCCTTAACATAACAAAAAAAAAACAATTTATTTCAACAAAAAGAAGACCTACCTAACTCTTAGCTCGGGCTCTCACTTTTTCCCCTGGGAGCGCTAATTCCCATAGATACAATAGTTGTATCCCCCTGAGGGGTCGAAGTTGAGAAAAAAAAGCCAAAGTGCAGACAAAATAATACAAAGTAAATATCAGACACGGTTTGTGCGAAGAATAAGTAAGCCAAGGAATTTTAGGACAAATATGTAGGTCAGCCTGAGGACTCTCATACACACAGATGGTGAGAAGCAAGATACTTGTCTTACGCAACGGCGAAAATAGTGTTGAGAAGATTTGATTATAGATCAGATGTTACTTCAAGCCTCCCTAAACGCAACATAGGCGTGTCCAAGAGAGGAAGGAGGAACATATCATTTAGCAAGGACTTGAGGGAAAGCTGAATCTTTATACAAAGTGTACAGGAACAGTAAGTTAAAAAGTTTATGAAACAAGATAAAATGATGAAGAAAGTAGCACGCACTGAAAAACAGGACAGCAGTAAACCGAAAAAAATATGATCCTCAACAAAACAAAAGAACTTCTGTCTCAACAATAGGAAAGCTTACCAAACCTTTAGCTCAGGACCTCACATATTTCTCCTGGGAGCGCCAATTCCCATGATACAACAGAAGTTTTCTCCTGAGGAGTAGTGTTGAGGACAGGCATAATTGAACGAACGTAAATGGGCGAACGAAAACTTCGTTGCGCGAGATTTATAGTTCACATTATTCCAGGATCTGCCACATCTGGCAAGCCACAGTTCTGCTCATTTCGATTATCCGCCCAATCGCGGTCAACGTCCGCAAATTTTTTTCTAATATACTAATATCGACAATTACACGCAGTTCATTAAGGATCACTGGTAAAACAATTCCTGCATTCTCGACTGTAGCTAGTGTTAGCTGGTTCACGACTAGTAGATTATATGTTAGTTTGAGGCTCCCTAGCCGCTAAAAAAAAAAGCGTTTGGCAGAGAGAAAGGAGGTAGGCACCATTTAGTATGGAGACGAGGGAACGCGGAATCTCTGCAGAAGGGCATAGAAACAAAGTTGGGAAGAAAGTTCATGAAACAAGATAAGAGTTGAAGGAGAAAGTAGTAAAACAGGAAAGCAGTAAACCAAAAACGATGGTCCTTAAAACATAAAAAAAATATTTCAGCAGTAAGAAGGCCTACCTAACTCTCAGCTCGAGCCCTCCCCATTTTCCCCCTGGGAGTGCTAACTCCCACAGATACAACAGCTGTGTCCCCCTGAGGAGTGGGGGGCCAGTAACTCGTGTGCAAGACGTACCGCCCTTCCTCCCAGCAGCTGCTTCGTTGATCTGCTACTCCATTTCCGCATCAACACCCTACCCTCTACAATGTATTCAGTTCCGTCTGTAACACATGCCTCACTTTCATCCTAAATTTAACCGCTATTTTTCTACCGCTTCACAAATTGAAAAAGAAGACGTGCACTTCTTGTCACCGCGCTTAAAACTTTTATAAGCCGGGTAATTTTTTCTTATAGTAGTATACAAATCCGGGAGTACAAGAACTTGGGAACAGATGCACGCGCTCTCGGTCTGAGCAGTCTTGTTCCTTGCTCAAGAATAACCGCACCGCTTTTCTTCTAACTCTGTTGTGCAACGAACTCTCCCAGCAGCCTTCCTGGATTTTATTTCTTTCTAAGCAACCTATCATTCTCCGGTAACAACGTCACTTTAAAAGTGTTCTGTTCTGTAAGGCGTGCCACAATTCTCTCTGTGCAATCAAGAAAATTTTGACCACAATGCTGCGCAGAGACGAGTTGTGATTCTACTGTTCGTCCTACACTTCATGTATAGGAACTAATAGTGCACGTCTAACCATATTGCTAATAATTATACAAGCACGGAAATATAGTGAGGAAAACACTAATTGAAAGCATTCATTAATGACTACATAGAGAAAACAAAAGCGATAATTATGACGAGCCCATACTCACAAGGAACATAGTTAGCAAGCTGGCACGGCACCTCCAGCAATGAGGGCATGCGTCACGTAAAAATAAAAGCAGTGAGACGGAGAGCCTCGGTTGGGCAGCCAAAATCCATCGGCCACCCGAGCACAGACATCAAACTTTCACTAAATAGCGCACCCGATCCACCTCAGGCACTGCACGCGTCCCTGGCGATCACAAACTGGCTGAGAGGAGGAAAAAAGCAGGTACAGGCTGTCATGAGCAGCGGCAGCAGCACTGGCATTCAGCTCTGCTGGAGCGGCCGTCACTGCGCAACGGGCCGGGCGCGTGACTAGACTGCGGTGTGCGGGTGGCACCGAGGTGACGGGTGGCAGCAGGTGGCTGGGAGGCGAAGGATAACAAGGATCTGTTGAACATGGAGTGAAGGATAACAAGGATCCGTTGAACATGGAGTGAGGGATAACAAGGATCCGTTGAACATGGAGTGAGGGATAACAAGGATCCGTTGAACATGGGGTGAAGGATAACAAGGATCCGTCAGGAAGCATGGAGTGAAGGATAGCAAGGATGGTTGCAAAATTCCCTCTCGAAGCAGCCGGAGTAACGAGGCTCATCCTGACTGCAGGTAGTCTGATCAAGTTCACGCGGTGGTGGCCCTAAAATGACCGCCTTCTCCAGTCCTCTCAATGCTCGACAGTCCCGACCAAGTTCATGGAAGAGCTGCACCAACGCCATCCAACGTTACGTGCTGCAAGCATGAACTTGAAAGTTGGTTTCGCCAGGAAACATACGTCGCCGATACGCTAGTCGAGTGAAAATAAGAGTAAGTTATACTGCAGCTTTTAACGAATCCTGCTTTTCTTTTTTCAAACTCGCTCAACATTTTCCGTCGTCACACCCGATGGAGGACTATCGTAACTCAGGAAAGACTTATCGGCGTTTTATTTTGAGATTAGCAAGTTCAGGGAAGTTAGAATAAGCTAAATGATGGACTTTCTGTCTGCTATCTTTGATTCACTGCGTTTTTTTTTGCATTCAGAAGCAAATTTTCTGTTAGAAAATATCTCCCCGCATGCGACTCGTCTAGTTATTCTAGCAAAAAGATTTAATGTTTACAAATGAACTGCTGCTGTGGACTTGATAAAATTACGAAATGAGTTCAAGCCAAGTAGCTTTACCTAGGTACAGGAACTTTCACAGTGTACTCTATATTGCATAAGCACATGTGGGGATGGTTGGTTGCATTTAACACGTTCAGTTTTAACAAGAACACAGATTAGAGAATGAACATTATTTACATTCTTGGTAGTGAACTTGCATTCTTAAATGCAGTTTCTTTTTCACATAAAGCCAGTTATTTTGTGCGAGATAACATCTCTCGGTTATTAGACTATTCTTCGTCAAACTATTCCAGAGCTGAACTGAAATATGCACGCAGCGTTCACTAATTGCGGAGCACTGAAGTTGTTACGACAAACAAAGCAGGCTACGTAATTATGTGCATTACAAAAATCTTCGGGTCAATAAATATAGCCAAATAAATTCAACTCCATGGTTGTTACGGTTTATTTATTACTCACAGATGACTCCAAGTTCAGCAAGGAATAAATCACTGACGCTGGAAGGAGGCAATGCCTCATGTTTTATTTGCTCGAACTTCTTTAGGGTCTCGAGCGAACTTCAAGATGTCAGAATTTTCTCCGGAAACTTGCAGAGATAAATTTGGACCTCCGTAGCTTAGATGCTAATCACGTGAGTATGTGCACCATCTTGAGGTTTTTGTCTCCACAGTCGACTAAAGTTTGATCAAACTTGGCGCAGAAATGACGTCTCAAAGCATTTGCGCTACAATAGCTGAGACTCGAGGAAGAATTTCTTGTACCGGCAGCGTATTGGTTCATCTTCATCAGTTAGTAATGTGGACTCATGCTGAACAGTATAACGTCGTTGCCAACGAAAATGATGTTAGAGCTATCACGATTTCGACAGTGAATATGGCTCTGTGATGATAGCATCCCTGCCTACTTTTATTGCAGATGAGCCAATGAAAAAACATTTCACATTCCCCCATTTAATTTAGGTATTCTGAAATTTCACGCTGACATACAGGAGCCACGCTTTTTTTTTCTTCGAGCGTATTTACAAAATACTGACCAAGAAGTTTTACGAAATAATGCTGGAACTGGCGTGTCTTTGAAACGTTCTGTTAGTTGAGTGACGAATGTCCTCGGTTTTTCACTTCCCAATTCTCAGAAAACTTGCGATTTAAGCATTATGGTCATCTAAGGAGATGCATTAAAGTGAAATTTTGAGTGGGTTTTTACAATTTCATTTATTGTATGTCTGTAGAGGTGGAGACACAATAGGGGTATGGAAACTTTACGTGTGACTTGCTTAGTGAAGCACGTCTTGAGATTAGATTATTAGTTAGTTTAAGCCTCCCTATCCGCCACAAAGGCGATCCAAAGAGAGGATGGAAGGCATCATTTATTAGAACGCGGAATCTATACAGAACGGGCATAGAAACAGTATGCTAAGAAGGCAGATTAATAAAGAAGATCAATGTGGAAGAAGAAAGTAGTAGGTGATGAAATACAAAACTGCAATGAACCAAAAAATAAGATGGTCCTCAACAAAATAAAAGCATTTTACTTGAACAAAAAGAAGGCCTACCTAACTTTCAGCTCATACCCTCACATTTTCCTCTGGGAGCGCTAATTCCCAATGATACAATAGCTGTATCCCCCCGAGGGGATGCACGCCTCGAACAATACAGCAGTAGATCCAATGAAGCCCAAAAACATTGCAAGAAAGACCACAAATATCCTGCCTTCAAGCCAAAGTTAATCAGAAATTGGCCCTTGAAGGGCTTCGGAGCGACCCGCTAGCGAAGGCAAAACGCACGTTCTGTAGACGCATCTTTTTGATCGGGAATATTTTTACGAGCATGACATTGACGTTTCAACGCTACAATACCTACGGACTTTGGAAAATTTGAAATCTGAAGATCGAATTCGATCTAGAAAACTAATAAAATTCTTGAACAAGAAAAATCTTTATTTCATTCAAGCCATCGCCTCTGAACCTGAAATGAAAGACAATTAAGATGACCGGCCACGGCAGCTTTATTTGCCTTCTCCTGGATTGAGAGACTTTCGTTGATAGAATCGAGGCTGAACTTTAATCTCACCCCTGGCAATAATGGCTCGATTGGATACGACTCTACAACCATGGCGGCTCCAAAAAATTTTCTTCAGCGACAAAGGGCATCTCGAACAACCCTGCTATATTCGACAGAGCGCGTCTCAAACGACCCCTATATCTATGCCTTTCATGATGAAAAGCTGACTGTGTAATGCTTCAAATTTTCTTTCGAAAACGAATAACAAGCTGGTGCTTGCTCTGCATTGTGGAGGCATTTTCGTTACTAAAAGATGAGTTTTTCGGACAAGCGTTGGCTACTTATTCGTTATCGGGCTATCAATCAGTGCTGAGTCAGCACCCGAGCTCGCAGCGCGTCAGCATCAGAAGCATGCGTATCGAGGCATGAATCTAAAAGTTCTGATATCTCATGCATAACATTTGTGTCTGCTGCATCTTAAAATGAATGTCTGCAAAGGAATGAATTACCGAGAATGATTGATGAATTACATCTTCAATTTACGCAGGAATTTTTTTCCAACCCTAGGTGTATGTAAAACAAAATCAATAAATAGCTAAAAAACTTTCAAGTACTGAAATTTTATATCTTATAGAAGCATGTAAATCATCACGCGTTTACGAAATTTTTTAGTACACCCTTTAATGGAGGGAGAAAAACAAGTTCTGCTTCAAGTTGAAAACGCAAAAAAAGTTAAACGCGTGTCCCGAGAAGGAAACGAATGAAGCATCCAGCCTCACACCGAACCTAAGCACCTTTGAAGACGGTGAAATCTAACAAATGTCCATGAAACTCTAAAGTATACTTAGGATGGGTAACGGTGGGCTGCTAAGCCTTCCGTGACAACAATCGCTATCTCATTTGCACGAGCATAGTTGTCGCAGCGGCCTGTCATCGTCAGGTTGTGGTACAAAGTTTAAGTTGCTGATGCAGAGTATTAATGATGAATGAGCACACGTTGATAAGATTACAGTAGTGAAGATTTCATGCATAACACACTAACAAACGGCAACTTAAGGGTGCTGCATACATTTAAGGGTACTAGCTAGTCAAGAAAACTTTTATCCAATGATTTAGTCGCCCTGTCATCGTCAGGACGAGTAAGCAAGACCCCCACAGCAAGCAACTCGGGTCGCCAGTACCAACTTGGACAAACGAGCGCAGCGCCGGGTCGCAAGCTCCATAAAACGGAATGCACCTACCGCTGCTCATCTCAGATGCGCACTCTACTCGCATTCCTACGGCGTCACACAAAGAGCCTGTTTACTCTCAGACAATAACCTTTGTCTAGGTCTCATCAGCTATGTTTATACGACATCGATCGCGCAGTGAGGAGTCGTTGAGAAGTTCCACTCATGCCGAAGACATTCAGTGGTCCAGACGAGGAGAGCTAAAATTTCTCGCGTGCCCCGAGCTGGCCTTGCTCCTCAGGAATAGTAGAGCACAGGAACGATGTGGTTTGTAGAGCACAGGAACATTGTGGTTTGTAGAGCACAGGAACGATGTGGTTTGTAGAGCACAGGAACATTGCGGTTTGTAGAGCACAGGAACATTGCGGTTTGTAGAGCACAGGAACATTGCGGTTTGTAGAGCACAGGAACGATGTGGTTTGTAGAGCACAGGAACATTGCGGTTTGTAGAGCACAGGAACATTGCGGTTTGTAGAGCACAGGAACATTGCGGTTTGTAGAGCACAGGAACATTGCGGTTTGTAGAGCACAGGAACATTGTGGTTTGTAGAGCACAGGAACGATGTGGTTTGTAGAGCACAGTCGACATGCAAACAAACCTCGGTGATTTGCATATAGCACAAGCTCATACAGAGGTAATCAAGTTCGTTCAGTGTAACAATCCTTTGACCTTATAATTAAGTCTGACGCTGATAAGCGAATCTAAAGATTATATATCATTAGTTTAAGCCTCTCTATCGGCCACAAAGGTGATCCAAAGAGAGGAAGGAAGAAGGCACCATTTAGCAAGGAGTTAAGGGAACTCAGAATCAGAGAGGGCATAGAAAGAGTAAATTGAGGAAAAAGATGAAGAAATAAGATCAAAATCGAAAAAGAAAGTAATTTGCTGAAAACAAGACAGCGTTGAAACGAAAAAGACGGTCCTTAACTTAACAAACATTTTATTTTAACAAGAAGGCCTACCTAACTCTCGGCTCGGGCCCTCACATTTTCCCCCAGGGAGTGTTAATTCCCTTAGATACGAATGTGCCTCATGTGGGTTCACCCGGTTCACGATAAAATTCGTTAACAACTAATCGTACCAGGAATTTATGACGCTTAAAATGTTATCGAATACAACTCATGAAATTCTTATTAATTTGATTATATAAAAATATTCAAATTGGATGACTTTTCAAGTTAAAAGGAATAAAAATAAAAATTTTAAACTGAAGAAATTATTCTGGGATGAGTTGCGACGGCATAATAAACGCACAATAAAAATTTCGACATCGAATACCGGCTGCCAGACGTTCAATAACGAGGCTTAAACACAGAGTTGATTACACTGCGAGCGAGTCCAAACAAATGCTTTTATTCATCGAAATTAAAGCAGTATTAAAAAAAGCTGCGATATTTAAAAAAGTACCTTTATGACTGATAGTCATTTCAGTTATTATTAACTATATAGTTTATCCAGCTCCATTGTAAGAAATTACGACTGCTTAAATCCGTGAATAAAATTACATTTAAACGCCACTGAAAGGGTAGTGAATTTCAGCAAATCAGTCGGGGGAGACCAGCTGTGGTGCTGCTGTCAGGGGTGAGCGGCATCTCTAGCTGAGGCAGCACGGAATTATTGCATCAATAGATCAGAAATAAATTAATAGGACTGCGTTTATTGACTTCCGAAGCATTTTTCACACATGAAAAATGCTTTGAAAAATTATGCTTTCACACATGCCCACTAATACCGATAAACTTGGCAGTGCAATTCTATGAGCATCACTGCTGATATCGTACGGATTTACGCATATTAAACATTCATATAAACAAGAAATCAGTAACGCCCGCATTTGATCTGAGCCTGCAACAACACAAACTTGAATGCGAGGTAAATCCCGCCCTATGCTCACCTGTAAGAAGAAGTTGATAGAAATTAAAACCAAGTCAGTGGACGTTTTTCAGCGCTCTAAGCAAGACACTCTGTCACTAGTGGTCGAGAGAGAACAGTGTCGGACGTCTTCTTGAACACTTTATCTGTTCCTTGGGACCCGATATGATAGGGCGTAATCTGACCTATAGATACCTCGAGATGATCGACTTTCATCAGGCAATAACAGGTTCAGATTCACAGCAGGGTTATACTCGTTAGAGCTTTCGATATCATAATTATATTTAAACGTAAAATTCACTTCAACTCTTTCTTTCCCTTTATAGTAGTAACAGGAGAAGTTGCATATTTAATTGCTCATTAGGGGCATCAAATTCTCTGAAGATACTTTAAAGGCTTGTGTAATCGATTCCAAGAATATTTGTAAAGAGTTGAATCGTTTTCATTATCTTCGGGTATTCACTAGCGAAATGATATGAAGCACCACCACTCGCAGCTCACGTTTTGAAGATATTTGTACAAATGTTCAGAATTTCTGCAGTAAGCAGCATTCGAAATTAATTAAATTTTTCGTCAGTATATTCCAAGTTGTTTGTCTTAATGAGCCCATGTCGGAACATACGGCGCTTAGTTCGTCCATCAGTTCCATACGCCTCACATGTTCAAGGGAACAGCAGAGGCCAAATAAAAAGGAAAACTTTTACAAAAATTAACCTCGTTATCGCGCTATCACGGCACTCCTGGCCTAGATTGTCTTGTTTTTCGGCCGCTGATGGAGATTTTCGAGGTGAAGCTTATTAAAACTTTGCCTGTTTTGTGGTTTGCAAAGCACGACTTAACATCACAAAATTTTGCATGTTTAACGCGAGATGGAGGCCGAAAGACGTTCATTAGCATCCTGTGATGAAATAGAAAAAATGCAACTGTTGACGTCTTACAGAACTGTCTATGGTAATTATAACCAAATTGATGTTTTAGTAACTGGAGTATTCTTATTTATAAGAGTACGAAGGGTATTTTGGTAGACCACCAACTTAGAAAATTGCAATGAGAACTTTTCTAACACCGACCTTAAGAGAGAACGCCACTGAAAATAAGACAGAATCAAAACTGACAAAAAAACGTTAACTTTTCCCAATGTCAGACAACCCGTGTGTCGGATGGAGCCGAATTTTACTTTAATTAAATGAATATATTTGCGGAGCCAGGCATTAAAACGCTTAACAAATCCAGTGAAAATTGTATCACGTGAACCTCACACCTATATTACTTTCCTAAGTTTCACTCGTTAATAGTAACTATGGACTGTTCAGAGTCCTTACACTACATTGTTTCTTGATTACGTTCAGTTTTGGTGCAGGAGATTCTTAAACTCTTCCCGCTACTTTATTCCCAGCGAATAGATACGGAAACTAACCAATTGAATTTCGAGGCTCTTTTTTGATTCGTCCGATAACGGAAAGGTAAATTTTCCTTGACGAAACCTAAACAATTTATGAGGTTTGGAAACTGGCTACTGTTTCAAGGTACTTCCAGCAGAAAAAATGTTCCTATGTTTAACGAAGCTTTAAGCTGTCTTGCTTACTGCGAAGAGATAGTTTCACGTTACAGAAAGAGAAAGGAGAATTTTATTCTTCGTTTAAAAGGCTGCATCAAAAACGCTCGTGCCTGAAAACGTAATGATAAAATAAATTTTAAACTAATAGGACTTCAACGAGTTCAACGAATATAAAATAAAATACATGTATCTTAAAGGGGTATAAAACCTTTTTTAAAACTTCTTTGATACATAGCATCAACTATTCTAACTAAAAGACTCCCGCCTTTCCGACATTTACCAAAAACGCTCGGCTTTTGATGAGCCATGTTGTGCTGCCAGTTCAACCAGCATATAAAACGCCCTTTCAGTGGCGACCATTAAGCAGGATCAAACCAAGCTTTGAATACTCAAGTTACAAGTTGCTGAAGTTGTAACGACCGCCCGCGAGGCTGGGAGGCTCGTATCCAGGATTCCAGACATCATGATCGACTCTATCATGCGGTCTGGAATCCTGGATCCGAGCCTCCCGATGGTGATCCACGCACCGGGCTCCGACTCGACCTGGACTCGTGACTGTCGAAGGATGCTTTATTCCAACCAAGCCTGATACATATCATCTTGTAACATTGCTTTTCAAATGCCTTTTTACTAACACCAGGACACCATGACGGTTACCCCCGGTCAAACCGGTACTCATTTCAGACACCTGGGTAGAGTGGGGAATTGTGCTTTAATTAAGTTCTCTCTTTACCCAACAAGGAGAACTTCACTTGTATTCACACTTCAAGAAGGGCGCGTTTTTAACCACTCGGCCACGGCGGCCAGTGATCAGTGTCATGTTTAGTCGATTTGAGCGACTAGGAGGGCTTATTTAATGCTAGTATTTGAGGTCATGAATTCAAATCGACAATGAAGAGATTGATTGATTACAAGAAAGTTTTAGCCTCCCTTTACCACAACAAAGATGTTCAAAGAGAGGAAGGATGAAGGCACCATTTAGTAGCTAAGGGAATGCGGAATCTAAGGTACATAAAAACAGTAAGATAAAAAAGAAGATCATGAAACAAGATAAAAGTTGAAGAAAAAAGTAGTAGGTGCTGAAAAACAGAACAGCAGTGAATCGCAAAAAAAAACGGAAACAATAACCTTTTCTATAAAAAAGGAAGGCCACCAAACGTGTAGCTCGGGGACCTCCTATATTCCCCCTCGGAATAATAATTATCATTGATGCTATAGTTGTATCCTCCTGAGGGGTCTAATTTAACTCCAATAAAATCTAATTTCGCTCCAATAAAATCAAATTTCGCTCCAATAAAATCAAATTTCGCTCCAATAAAATCAAATTTCGCTCCAATAAAATCAAATTTCGCTCCAATAAAATCAAATTTCGCTCCAATAAAATCAAATTTCGCTCCAATAAAATCAAATTTCGCTCTAATAAAATCAAATTTCGCTCTAATAAAATCAAATTTCGCTCTAATAAAATCAAATTTCGCTCCAATAAAATCTAATTTCGCTCGAATAAAATCTAATTTCGCTCGAATAAAATCTAATTTCGCTCCAATAAAATCTAATTTCGCTCCAATAAAATCTAATTTCGCTCTAATAAAATCAAATTTCGCTCTAATAAAATCAAATTTCGCTCGAATAAAATCTAATTTCGCTCTAATAAAATCTAATTTCGCTCTAATAAAATCTAATTTCGCTCCAATAAAATCTAATTTAGCTCTAATAAAATCTAATTTCGCTCTAATAAAATCTAATTTCGCTCCAATAAAATCTAATTTAGCTCAAATAAAATCAAATTTCGCTCGAATAAAATCTAATTTCGCTCTAATAAAATCTAATTTCGCTCCAATAAAATCTAATTTAGCTCAAATAAAATCTAATTTCGCTCTAATAAAATCTAATTTCGCTCTAATAAAATCTAATTTAGCTCAAATAAAATCTAATTTCGCTCAAATAAAATCTGATTTCGCTCTAATAAAATCTGTTTATGCTCTGATAAACCCTAATACCGATCTTATAAAACCTATTTACGTTCTAAAGAAACGATATCATTTTGATTAAATCTAATAGTCTCAATTCGTGCTAAACATACACAAGTTCAGCTTTATTGTTTTGTGCGTCAACTTTTTTTAAATACAAGAAACATTTTAAATGGAGGAAAGCTAAGAAATGAACTGATAAAACGTACCCCAGAGATCAGACATCAGCAATAAAAAAGCTATAAAGAAGATAAGATACGTAATGTAATGAAGGATAAAAGAAAATGTGAGCGTTAAAACAAAATTTTTAAATTGAGTAAAAACAAAACACGAAATGTGAAAAAATGAAATGATTACGAAAATGTGAAAATGCTAATTGACAGATACCATTTAGAAAATATTGAATATTGCGTGTGATCGAAAAATCAAAACTGATGATCGCATTTTTAGCGTCGAGGGCTGTCAATTGTACAAACATGCTAAAGACAACTTCAAGTACTCATCACTGCACAGATCTGCCGGCATTCATCTGTTCTACTACATGCATTCCCCCTATATTTCCAGTAATAAAATAGCTTTAGTTTTTAACAAACAATTTATCTCTACTTACGGTTACTTAAGTCTGCGTCAGTCATTGGTTTTGCACAAAATGCATCGTTTTTATAAATTTTTATTTTGGTAATTGTCTACTTTACTTTATTATTTCATACTACGTAGTGTCAGTCAACTGCAATTCATTCAAATTGTTCAACTCCCATTGCTGAAATACCCCAACCCATCAGTTAACTATTTCCTGTATTAACACTATGGACATTTTTTGTCCTGAGTTGAGTAAAGCTCAGAGGACTTATCACATTCTGTATCGCACACTGCAAGAGCTCACATCTGAGGAACATAAACTAAAAAGGTATACAGATCCCGAGCTTCAACCTTATCTCCCAGTAGACGTCGGTGCAGAAACAGCCTCACGTTCTTTATTGCAAATCTGCGAGATGTTGACGTAGAATGAAACAAAACATCGTTAGTAGTCTATGACCTCTCATGAATTCTAAATTTTCATCGGCTTGGCAGTACACTCCCTAAAGTCAAATCAATTTTTAAATTATGCTGATGGTGAGAACTCACTACAGAACCATGAAACCAGGCGTTCTTTAGCCTACTAGATTCACATGACATATTCTGTCCGGCAGTCGAGTCTCGAAAAGCTCCATGCAAACACGACTCTTACAAATAACCAATTTCGGCCAGTATGATATCTTAGATAACTCGTAAGTACCAGGCGTTGATAGTTATCACATGTTGCATCAGAAATTTAAGTACGCTTGTACAAGAAATTAATGACTGCACTACAGTAGCAGGAGCAGTAGTAAGTAGCATCATGGCAACCGTGGCTTGTCAATTTCTAGCAGAATGAATTGAGAAAATATCGAAGTTTCCTCGTTTCTTGACATTTTAGTACTGCAGATTAGATTAGATTAGGTTATTAATTAGTTTAAGCCTCCCTATCCGCAACAAAGGCGATCCAAAGAGAGGAAAGAAGAAGGCACCATTTAGTATGGAGTTAGGGGAACGTGGAATCTATGCAGAAAGGGCACAGAAACAGTAAGATGAGAAAGAAGTTCATGAAACAAGATCAAAGTTGAAGAAGAAAGTAGGAGGTGATGAAAAACAGGACAGCAGTGAACCGAGAAAAGATGGTCCGTAACAAAATAAAAACCTATTGTATTTCAATAAAAATAAAACTTACCTAACCTTTAGCTCAGGCCCTCACATTGTTTTAGTACTACAAAGCACATATCCTGACGCAAGCATCACCCTCTTCAGCCAGGCGCGAAATAATATCCCATTTCAGCAACGCAGCACTGCACACATCTGAATGCAAGACACTACATATATCAGATGTAAAATAATTTTAGCTACCTGCCTCGCCCTCACAGCAATTTTTAATTCCAGGTAAAACAAGTCAACTGTCGCAACGTAGAAATATTCAAACATCCGTGGCGTGAAGAATACATCAGACTCGTATAAATTGAACGCGCATTAAAGCAAAATCGAAATTACCGTAAAGCAAAATCGAGATTACCGTAAAGCAAAATCGAGATTACCGTAAAGCAAAATCGAGATTACCGTAAAGCAAAATCGAGAATACCGTAAAGAAAAATCGAGAATACCGTAAAGAAAAATCGAGATTACCGTAAAGCAAAATCGAGATTACCGTAAAGCAAAATCGAGATTACCGTAAAGCAAAATCGAGATTACCGTAAAGAAAAATCGAGATTACCGTAAAGAAAAATCGAGATTACCGTAAAGAAAAATCGAGATTACCGTAAAGAAAAATCGAGATTACCGAAAAGAAAAATCGAGATTACCGTAAAGAAAAATCGAGATTACCGTAAAGAAAAATCGAGATTACCGTAAAGAAAAATCGAGATTACCGTAAAGAAAAATCGAGATTACCGTATAGCAAAATCGAAATTACCGTAAAGCAAAATCGAGATTACCGTGAAGCAAAATCGAGATTACCGTAAAGCAAAATCGAGATTACCGTAAAGCAAAATCGAGAGTACCGTAAAGCAAAATCGAGAGTACCGTAAAGCAAAATCGAGATTACCGTAAAGCAAAATCGAGATTACAGTAAAGCAAAACCGAGAATACCGTAAAACAAAACCTCATCTGTTCCAGCTCGCCCGACGGGAGCTGAGCGACTTCCACCTCATGAAATTCAACTCGCCACATTCCCTCGTCGTAGAACTCGTTTCCGCGCAACTTTTCCCTGCACTGGTGTGTTAAGGCACCCAAGAATTTCAAAGTCACGTTCAAGAGCTAACTTGAATAAACACGAGCGCAAAAACGAGCTACAACGAGGGCGTTCAGAAAAATTTGTTTTTCATAGCGCGCTGGAATACTAAGGTACCAAGCCATGCAAAAGAAAATCCTCTTTCGCTCCGGACACGATAAGTCTTTTCTAAAGAAGAGCTTTTAAATACGTGAGGATATTCTCAGAGTTTAATTGTAAATAAATATTGGTCGAATATACACTCCGCAGAGAAAAGCTCACAATTCGTATTTTCTGGTTCGAAAATTATAACGACGTCTGCTGTTTAGCAGATGTTCGGAAGACCAAACGAATATGATTATCAGGTTCTCGCAATTATAACCATAGAATGACTTCCTTAATGACTGGAACGTGCATGAATTTTGCTTATTCGGACTCCGAGGATAAATTAACGCCTTGATTGCGAGGGGTTAAAATGAAGTTTAATATCCGACTGATGTTTATGTAAAATATAGCATTCAAGGCAAATAATTACGAACTTTAATTGGATGCTTTTTTTGGTCAAATAATTCATGAAAATTTACTTTGAGACCACTTTGAGACCACCGGTGGGTCACACCTCAGCGTGTAACACAAAACTCAAAGACCTCAACATGAATTTAATTTTAAACGAGGACTGCTTTAAAATATATCGAACAAATACAACAAACATCAAGTCAGTGCCGGCATAAAATGAGTTCTCGCATCTTTGGTACGCGTAGGAATTTTGTTCATTTGTACGTCGCCAATAAATTGACGCGTTGACTGCTACGTGAAGCTTCTGTACAGCATCGCCCTCGTTGAGAGCACCTCATGACATGGGGCTATGCGTCATCAAACCTATTTAGCTTAGCTCGGATATCGCATTTAATATTCCATCTATTATTATGCTTAATCATGTCTTAGAATGACTCATTAATTGTGAAGTAATTTATAGGCATTAGCTCGGACATCTCATTGAATTTTCCATCTATTGCTATGCACAATCATATTTTAGAATAGCCAATATTAATTGCCAAGCAATTCGTAGGTATGACTTGATGATAAATAATAATTATCAATGAAACTACGTAGCCATTTTGCAAAGCCTCATCAAGATCCGGAAAGATATGAATAAATTTAGCCAAAGGAACAAAGATATTGCTAACCAAAAAAAGGCAGGCAAGAGACTTTTTTAAACTTCAGTACATTCTTTCAGTAGCGTACGCAAACTACCAGAATTTCCGCTACGCTTGACGCACAAATAGTAAAATAATGACGAGTCTCACCTCAAGCATCCGAGCTCCTTGCAGCTGCATTCTCCAGGTGCGGTCAGGCGCGTATCACAGCCACCTCGTAGATTTCATCACCATAATTCTGTAAAAAAACATCATTTAAATGCTCCAATTCATGCATTAATGATTGAAAAAACGAGAACAACCGTCACAAGCTCCTCAGGGTTTGTGCTGAAACGCACAAACGAAAATAAATACCTTCACAGAGTAGGAAATTGTGAACACTGCCACGATACTAGCACTACACGAACGTCAAGTCTGGCTACAGAAGTGACACTCCCAGACATCAATGAAGGCACAGATGTTACCAGCCCACGGTGAGCAGCTGCACCGCAGGTGTACAGGGATCAGTGGAAAAGTATGTGGTCAGTGGAACTCCATACTTTTCAGTGCGTCGTATGATAAGCAATAATTAGTCTCGCGCATCGAAATAGGACGTAGATAAAACTAATTGATTTCAACTGCTACTTTTGTAACTAGGATTTTTTGAATGAAGGTAACTTATACTCTATTTCATCAACGTAAAGTTGGCGGTTTATTTTGTCGATGCCCTACGCAAGAGTTATTTTTTATGATTACTTATCTAAAAATTGGGCGATTCCCTAAACACAATTCATTATAATTACTGATTTAAAAACTGTTGCATGGCACAAAATATTCCGGCATCTTATAATATTCATTTCTGCGATCACATGTTTAAATAAATTGTACAGATTTAAATGTGGCTGAACGATTGACCAGATTAGAGCTCAGGCATTGAGAGATATTAAACTGGTCGGTCTACGGAGGGCAGTGCATTGCACTCAAATAACTCTTAATTTATCTAAGTAATAAACCTTACTAATCCTCTGATTCCTCGCGCTTAGAAAACAAACTAATTGCAAGCCGACATTATCCCTATCAGCACAATCACGTCGAATAACCGTAGCAAAACCTCACTGCATTTTGACTTTGATATCTCTTTCCGGGAAAACAATTCATGAAACAATCTATCATGAGCTGCATACGACGCACGACGAAGCGTCCCAACCTGCGTCATGTGCTACCTCTCATTAATGAGATTTCGTCACACTTTTAAATTTCACTTGGTGCATGTAACTGAACATTGAGAATGGCATTTGGATTGCCCGCACTGTGTACAAAGTACCATGCTCTAATAATACAGCTCTAAATACCAGGACAGACACGGCAGTATTCAATTTCTCCTTCTCGCTGACTCCGTACAAGTTAATTCTACTGTAGTTGAAGCTATAGGCAGGCAGTGCGTAACTGTAAAATTGTGAGACGAGGTTGGAGTATAAGGAAGAACTTTATCAAACGTATGCCTTTAGGACACGATTTGTAAGAAGTTTACCAAGCGGAGGCTTTATGGTACAGATAGTTCAAAATGAGTATCAACATGTTTGAAAGGGTTAACTTACATCCAGTTTGAACAAACGCTTCAATTCTCAAAACTTCAACATATGTGTGATTTGATTTCCAGCCACCAGCTATGGTGGTAAAATACATTTATTTTCATTAAAACGCAACCTATCGGTAAAATATCTACACAATTCAAAATACAACATCAATAGTTAAGTAACATTTATAAAGAAGGTGAGCCTCGAGTCCCAAAAAAGAGCTCCTAAAATAATCCACGCCAATTTGAGCTAACTCGATCCTTAACTCGATTCGAGTTCTCGATCCTTAAGATCCGGGTACTTAAGTTAAGCGCCACTTTGTCTATCTTTAATCCCATCCAAAAGAAATACTTTGGTGCTGTAAAGTAATAATGACCTGTATGCACACCTTTCACGAAATATAAATATGCTTCGCCACCAAGTGGGATCCGCGCAACTGACAGCTCAAATCTACACTTCATGTAAAATGAAGCACAAAACTAGTTTGGTTAAACTGGAATGTTTGAGTTGTCAGTTCATACAACCCTAACCACAACAAAGTTGTTCCGAAGAGGAGAAAGAGAAAGACACCATCTAAATATGGAATTTATGGAACGGAGAATCTAAGAACAAAGTGCCTCCTCTCCCTGCGCAAAGAAACATCAAGATGTAATGAAATTTATGACAGCAGAAAGAAAGAAAAAACAGCAGAGAACCGCAAAGAAATGTTTCGTAACAAAAAATAATACTGTTTTATTTCGATTAGATGCCTGCCTGGCCATCAGCTCAGAAGCCTCACCTCTTCCTCCAGGGGGCGCTAGTTCCTACAACTACTACAGTTGTACCCCCCTGAGGGGTTATTGAGTATCATACATATCGCATGCCCCACACTAGTTAGATATTTGTTGAGTGTCATATCACCAATATGGCACCCGCAAACTTCATGCGCAGTTTGCTCAACTGAGTTGCCGCTAATCAAACAAAAATCATGAAAAGAAATATAACACAGAACGTAACCTCAACATTTCCACCAGTATGACATGTAACATCAGTACGTATTTTCCTCAACTGAGCTGCTGCTAATCAAACAAAAATTATGAAAAGATATTATATAACACAGAACATTACCTCAACACTTTCATTAGCTTGACAAGTAGCAACAGTAACAACAGCTTGAACGTTGTCTAAATCTTTCAAGTACCATCGAGTACTGATAGCCTTAGGCTAGGCTACATGTCCTTAACTAACTCACTAGTTTGCACACACAGAGAACCTCGCCGGTCATAAACTAAGACTGAACTTACGTCACTGGATTGAGGGAGGTAATCCAACGTGCTTTGTATTAAGGTGCAAACTTTGCAATACGGCACGGGTCGGCGCTGGCACTGCAGGAGTATGTGTGGAAGATAAGCCCATGATTAGATTAAGGCATGTCCTGCGATCTGATAACGCTGAAACGTACTTGCATATCTACTTCCCGTTTTATCTCCCTTAACTTTCAACGTATCTGCAGGTTTGAGTAAACTTTCCAGCGAGTCAAATTTCATAGTGACGAGTAATTATATGTAGAACTTTTATCTGGATTGGATGAATGAATTCGTACCGTTCAGTTCAAGACTGGTTATGGAAGTTTGCTCTCGGTAATGACCGTCTCGAAGTGAGCGAAAGTTAACACGAAATAATAAAAGCGCAGAACTTCGCCTTCTAAATAATCAAATTACAGTAAATAAAGCTCAACAAAACTCGAATTCGGCGCATATACAACTCATGTTAATCAGTGAGGTATTTACATCTAACAGGTAATCTTTGGCCTCTGAAAGAACAGGTACTTAATTTAATTTGGAATAAATTATTTTAACTCCCTTGTAAATAATACGATGTGTTCAGTTGTAATACTTGACTATACGCAAATCTACAGGAAAACATGAATATTTCTATAGATACTTGTTCCATTAAACGGAATTAAGCTTCAGATATCACTCGTCTACAAGTGAAATAGAATTGCTTCTGGTTTCCTGTTCTTTTGATATTTCAGTACTTTCGAAATCATGGTCAATATTGAATATAATGTTGTCAACGAATTTCATAATTTCGTAGGTATAGATAGGTAATATAGTCGATTTTAAGACGTTTTACACGAAGGACAATGTGCCCGGAAATGCTTATTTTTGGAGATATTTAACTTTGAAGTTATAGGAACGTCGTATATAAAATTGAACAAACGGAGAGGTAAATAAGCAGAAATCCGGTTCTGACGTAACGATAGGTAAGGTTAGGTTTGGTAAAGTTAATTTAGTTAAGTATCCTAACCTAAGGAAGCCTAAAATATCTTAATTTAACTCAACCATACCGAGGCCGATGACTCCCGCCAAAAAACTTGGCGTGGTCCGCGTCCGCAAAACGCCGGAAGAGCCATATCAAAACTGCCGTTAATGCTATTCTTACCTGGCGTTATTTATCCTACATCTCCTAAACTAAGCATTTCCGGGCACATTGTCATTCATGTAAAACGTCTTAAAATCGACTATATTACCTATCTATACCAACGAAATTATGAAATTCGTTGACAACATTATATTCAATATTGACCGAAATCATATCCAACGGTATCAACTATTGAATAATTGCAGTCGCTTTAACCAGAAATTCAAACAGAACTCGCGTCAATAGAACACAAAATTGAGTGCACCATGTCAATATTGTTAAGGAGTACTTTCCCTTTCTATTGTGATCCGATGTCCTCTTCAAGCGACTTCTCACCTGCTATAACACTAGAGCAACTTTTCGTTACTTTGCAGATGAAATTCTAATCTCGCCAGCGTTAATACCCTAAGCAAAGACTACGCTTGGCTCCTGTATTGGCAGGTCAATGAAAAAACACCCAGGTTTGCCAATTCATAACCTATACTGACTTCAAAGTATTTGCATCAGTAACACTGCAAGTAGTTTCATGAGTTTTCTGTAGGATTGTTATGAAATGAAAAACTTAACTAGGCCTATCTTCTTTTTTCCGACAGTAGTAACAAATTACCGAGCAAATCCGGGTAAATAAAGCAAGATTTGTCCCATTCAGCCTAGCGCAAAAACGGAGTGTCAAGAGAAGACTCTCGAAAGCACGTCTAGTAAAACGACACCAAATTGCCGCCTGCCTGATACGCTTCTTCATGGCGTAAAGCTGAAATTTAACAAGTCCGTCCCGTCACACGGTGCCTCACTGGTTCGTCGTCTCGTACGTCAATGCTGTAGATTGGGATGCCAGCAAGCAATTTTACATAAATATGAAAATAAGGAAAAATAAAATCACACTAATATTATTGGTAAATCTGAAGGATATGTCAGTTATCGATTTTCCACTTTATGATGCCTGAACCTAATTAATGGAATCAAAATAAACAAGTTTTCTTCTATGCACTTTCCGTCTCAAATGAGTATTTAACGATTTATAGCGGAAAGTTTAGTTTCGTCTATGATGGCGAATGCGCTCGAATTAACAGCAACTCATCGATTTTCGATTTTTTGTTGTTTGAATCATGGTAATAACATCGAAATAAACAACTTTTCGGTCAATGTGAAGTTTCATGCAATCACGGAAATTAATAATGATATTCCAAACAATCACTAAAGGAACCCATTTAAGAACGTTTTTCAAGAACGACATTCTGCTCTCTGATGCGTTATTTTCGAATTATTGAACTTTGAAGTTGGCCGTCGCGCGCCCAAGGAAGCGAGCGTAATTTAATTAAAAACGGAAGCTAACCCCCCTATTACAAACGTAAAGAGGTTGGGTCGTGAGGGGTAGCCACAGTTCTTTTAGTGAAAAGTATAAATAAAGCTTCTAAACCACCCATTAGGGTGACGACCGCACGACGGCCAACTAACATGGCGACCACCATGGGCGCCGCCATTTTGGACCCGATGTCAACAAGGTTGCGGTCGTCACCCTAATGGGTGGGTTAGAAGCTTTATTTATCATTTTCACTAGAAGAACTGTGCCTCCCCCTCACGACCCAACCTCTTTACGTTTGTAATAGGGGGTTAGCTTCCGTTTTTAATTAAATTACGCTCGCTTCCTTGGGCGCGCGACGGCCAACTTCAAAGTTCAATAATTCGAAAATAACGCATCAGAGAGCAGAATGTCATTCTTGTAAAACGTTCTGAAATGTGTTCCTTTAGTGATTCCTGGGATCGGCATTATTATTTTCCGTGATTGCATGAAACTTCACATTGACCAACTTTTCTTCTATACACTTTTTTCGTCAAATGAGTATTTAACGAGGTATAGCGGTAGGTTTGGTTTCGTCTTTGATGACGATCGCACTGGAAGCGAGTGCGCATTGCAGTGTTGCTGTCCGTCGTTTTCCTTGAATTACTTGCCGCTTCAAACACTGGAGTTGCGGCGAGACATTTACCGCTATAACTAATAAAATACTCATTTGAGCCGGTAAGTGCATAGAAGAAAACTTGTTTATTTCGATCTTATCAACTATGCTAAGGCATCAAAATTTACAAAATCGATAACTGACATATCCTTCAGATTTACCAAAAATTTTGCCTGATTGTACCCTTTTGTCAAATTCATTCACGGCGCTCGTGAAAATGTAGCATTGAGTGCTTAATTGTTCCGAAAGAACTATTATTTACCTTGAAATTTGCGAAAAGTTTGGCCCTTAAAAATAACGCGTTCAAAGTTTTGAAGGAGTAAGCTTTCTTCTGATGGCAAAGCTTATTAAAAGTCAGAAAGCGAACAGAACTTCTATCATTTCCTCGCACTAACTGCAATAGTCGCAAAGCGCTCACGATCGTAACAAGACACGCAGCAATGAGACTCTAGACATGAAGCTCATTTTTTCTTCAATTTCACTTCCAGTAAAATTGATTTTTCGAACTTGAAATATGAGAGAAGAAGAATTTATTTCAATTGTCGTTGAACTTAATGTTCCGAATTACAGACCCCTCACAAATAATTCGTTCTCTACAGCTTATGTAATTTGAGATCATAAAGCTGCTGTTAGAGTTTGTCCAAATGAATGAGTAGTACGGCCCTGGTTAACAAAATTTTAATGAGACACCATCCAGCATTAACCAGCTCAACGAAAGTGAGAAAAATATCAAAGAAACATTAACTTTGAATTACTAAGACGTGGCGATATTCAGTGGGTATGAACTTGACTGGTGGTTAAAAGAGGGTTAAGTTTTTTAAATCTATAAAGGTTAAAAAATCCTCAACAAATATAAAACTCGCTTGGAAATCTTTAAGTTTTTGAGTCTTCGTTTATTCTAAAATTGAACCGTTTATTAATGACCAGCTTAATTTGTATTCATAGAACCCCAACATACCTTTGTTCTTTAAAATTATTTTTTACTTTAGGTTTATAGTTCATACCTTCATTTGATTTTATTTTAGACTGTTAATCTTTAATATTGGGAATTTACGAGAGGCTGACTTATATTTATTTACTGAAAATGGGTAGAGACCTGAAACATTTCATTTTACAAAAATGGCCTTTTGCATGCACATTCTTGCCATTTTATTTGTTTTGAGAGGTCGATGTTGCCCCTGATTTTCCAAGCCAATTAAATTATTTTTAACAGCTGAATTTCCGCTCATATGGCATCATTTTCACAGGGAGGAAAAAATATATTCAGTTGAAAATATTTCAGACAGTAATATATATATATCAGTATTGTGTGATATCTTCAGTTTCGAGCTGACAGAAAAGTTAAACCCAAAATGTGTTGAAGATAAAAACATAAAAAATATATGTTGGTCTCTGAAGGCTAGACCCATATTTTCTTACACTTAAAAACATACACTATGAAGCGCACGAAGAGCTCACTCACTCCATCGTTATCTAGCATTTTGAAATTAACATAAAGATCAAAGATATTCAGGTTCAAGAAACCATTCAACTGACTTCTAATGTACAACTATGAGAACAAAATTTACCAATCTAATGTCTTACATTAGTATCTTTAAAAAACTTAAACTTAAAATTTAAAATATTTACATTCAAAGAACCCTGTAAAATACATTAGGGTGAACATGTGAATGACCATTCGGTGAACGAAAGACAAAACTTTGCCCTCACGTGAAACTTCACATCAGAACTTTCGATCAAAGTTCGAGACTTAGCAGGTTTCCGGATTTCAAAGAATGATTGACAGTTGAACTTGGTCATTCTAAATGGAAAACTTTGAGCAGCGAGCGGCAGTAAAACATTGCTAGTGAAACGTTCTAGAACATTCGTTTGAGACACCTGATTTATACACTCCAATGCTTTCTCTAATGGAGCGCTCTTTCTTATAAAAAATTGTACCGCATTGGAAGTCGATCATCATCTTTTTTTTGTAATTTTTATTTATTTAGTTTGTTTAATATTAGTACTTGTATTTTTCCCTTGTACGTTAGTTTTTATTTAACCAATTCATTGGCTAACAGTTAGCTGACAGTTGAAACTGTGAATATACTAACATTAGAAAATTCAATGAAACGATGAGAACGAGTTGCAGTGATTTTTCGCTTTTGTGTTGGAACTGAAGGTCACTTTATCCAAAAAAGAGAGGAAATAACTTCCACTATCTCTGAGCTAAATTGTACCTTTGACGCTCTTGGCTCCACCGAAAGCTGTTAAGATGACTCAACTAAAGACATGATTCAAATGCAGAACTATTATTGCCACTACTCCCTACGCAATAATAATAAACGCGACAGAGACGTCAGTGCGTATCTAAACTCATAGGTTCAAGAATCATAGCCAGTGCAACTGTGAATCGTGACCATATTGAGACGCTAGTCATAGAGCCTGACGAAAAATGGCAAACGGGTTATGCTTGAAAATGTGTATAGGCCCCCAACAGCCTGTCCGGTATCCTTTCTGAATAAACTCCATCGTATTATGTCTCAGTTTAACAGGTCTTTTTACAATGAAATCATAATCTGCGGTAACTTCAATAATGATCTTTTGAAACACGAAAGCTGAGAACAAATCGCGAATTTCAAAAATGTCTTTCAGTCTTGATCTTTTCTTCCAATCATCACGAAGCCTACACGTGTCGTACCAGAATCTGCTACGCTGCTCGATAATATCCTCAGGACAGATCCAACTGATTTTCTGACAGGAATAATTACTTTCGACTTATCCGATCATTTTCCACTTTTTCTTACTAAGAAAAGTGATCCAATCCACAGGCTGAAACTTACTCATATCGCTGCATAAATTAATCTAATTTGGGAACAGTGCGCACTGTTCTAGAAAACGTTGGACATCTCTCATCAGCTCAATAATGCAATGAATATTTATAAAGCAGTACCGAACTTGACTGAAATTATAACGCCTGTATGTAACTAATGTTGTCCAATCATCACTCGTACAATAATGCACCGAAAAATGCACGGAAGCCCTGGATTACTGAAGAAATCTTTTTTAATAAAATGAAACGTCAAGCGTACCTAGCTCTACTCTACTTTCGAAAGCTCTTGACTTTTGAAATGCATTCGATTGTGCATACAATAACATTTTACTCTCGAAACTCCACTGTTATGGCATTAGTGGAGTTTCTCATGATTGGTTCAGATCATACATAACAAATCGAAAACAGCACGTTGTCATTGACGATTCACAATCGGAACTACATAAAATTAACCATGGAATTCCACAAAGCTCTGTCCTTAGGCCTCTCTTATTTTTAATCTTTAGCAACGATATCGTTAAATCGACATCATACTTCAAAAATTCCTGCTTTTTTCTTATGACAGCACTTTTTCCGGGATTCTTCCTAGTTAAATTCCTACTCTAATTGCAGAGTGTAAATCACGAGCTGCAAAAGGCCTCAATGTGGTTTCAAGCTTATAAATAACACTCAATGTCGATAAGACAAAATACATTATATTCTCATACAATAGACATATATCTCATCCATGCATTAAAATTGGCAATGGTGAAATCGAAGAAACCAACTACTCTGAGTCCCTGGTCATTATAATAGAAAAACATCTGACCTTCAAAGAGCACATTGCTCATATCAGTACTGAGCTATCAAATCCGTTGGAATTCCCAATAAAATTTAAAAATGTATTACCTGAAGAAGCTTTGGAAATACTTTACTGAACGCTTATTTCAACATACTTACAATACAGAGTAGAAGCATGGCACGGAACTGATAAAAATACACTCCAAAAAAGACTTATCACGTCAAACATAATATCATAATTTATAATGGCGTTGGTGTTAGAATGTCCTATTAGTGTTTGAACTTATTCCAGCCCACAAGTAGCAATATTCAAATACGTTTTATGCAATAGTCGTATGAAGCAATTTACTTGGTTTGTATCCTCTATTAAATGAATTGTTTAATACCGAATCTGGATGCATATATGATAACATTATGCACAATGTTCTTAATGTGCACAAGCTTATAAATCTCTTTTATCAAATGTTTTGAATAATGGTATAAAACAGGTCATGTACTATTTTGTTTTTTTTTTCTGACGAAGTTAAAAGCATCGCATCTGAATGAAATGGATCAAATGACACAGTTGCAAAGCTTATACTTTAGTTTTCCCTCAAAATACGAGTAATTTTCTATCAACATTTAGAAAACTTGAATTGGCAGACTAATTTAATTTTCCTCCATCTAATTTCACTGCCCGCGTGTTAAATTACCGTAAAGTGTTACTGTTATCTAATTGCAAAAAAATCGCCTATTTAAATTGTCTAGTTCATTGAATTCAATTCCTTCTGAATATTCATTAGTTATGCTAATAATATATGAATTTTTGGTGTCATTCGATGAATGATATAATTCCAATTTGAAATAAATTTCTTTCTGTAACTGTAATTTCATTCATTCTACAATTTTTGCTTAAAGTGTCTGCCCAAGTGTGATTTACTGTTTGAATTTAGTAGAATTTGGGCAGAGTTTCTACTTCAAAAGCTTACTGATGTAAGCTAGACGCCGCCGTGCTCCCATACAAGTACGAATGCATAGGGCTTGACTACAAAATCTTTGTAACATAAAAGAAAACCTTTGTAAAAATGCATTTCAAGAGGATAAAAAAAGGGTAAAAATTCCTTTTGACTCCTTGCAGTGCGACAGTTCCGACAACGAAGAACTGCCTGTGCCCGCCATTTCTGAAGACGACATCTCTGACTCGGCCGACCACGCAGTCCATCCTGCAGCGCCGCCTGCAGCAGCGGGTGTTGCAGGAGCTCTGCAGAGCGGAGCAGGAGCGCCTTTCGTTGGCAGCAGCGGTAACGTCACCGTCAGGAGCTCCTCTGACCTCCTTCACCAGGTCCTCATCGCCAGGACGCGGAGGCAGCGCTTCCAGCAACAGACGCAGGTAACTTATTTAATTCCTTCAGTGAATTTAATAAATACAGTTCATTCAATTGTAATTAAATTAATACTAATTTAATTCCTACAGTTCAGTTAATAAATTTTTGACCGTGTGAATGTCTGCACTCACCACGGTAGAAGAAACAAGGTAGGGCCAAACCAGTCATTTTTTTGTCGACCGTGTGGCAACGGTGACGTCATGGAAACGAACCAATAGCAGCGCTCATATTGCATCTGGCAACACTGCCAGCCCAAATCTGGCACCGCTATTAGCCTAACGACATGTCGCAATGATGACGTCATAAAGTTTGTTTAAAATAAAGCCTTCCTATTGGCTAGCCGAACAAGAGGAGGTGTATTTCCCCCATAGAAATGATTCTACCTTGTTTCCTCTACCGTGAAACTCTCTTGCCAGTGATCATAGCCACCGTCGTCAGGCTGGCAGAGGCAGCAGGGTAGCAGTGAGGAAGAAATTAACACTCAGCAGTGAACTACAAACAATACATTGAGGTATAAAGTTGACAAAAACGAAACGTGGCACTGACGCAGGGATAGGAAACAGTCAAAAGTTTAGGTTAATTTATTTCATTTAGTATATAAGTGACCCTTCTTCTATCCCGCGAGTGGGCTGGAAGACGGGAGAGCTGGGACACCAGCACGCCCATAGCGCCCCTCCAGCACCGTGCCACCCTCACTGTCGTGGGAGAACAAATACTTAGTTACAAGATAATAGAGTCGATAACGACTGCTCAAAAATTTGGTAATTAAAATGTTTATTCGATATTAAGTTAAGTCACGCCGCAAAATTGGACGGGTCAGCAAGACCGCGTAAGTTAAATTTAAGAATGGCGACGTGACAATTAAGTATTGGGTGAACGAGAGTTTCTACAGAAAATAATGCAGGGCTACTGCGTTCAGCTTTAGTAATTATTAAGGAATTTATAGGATTAGCGGATTTGAGACTAAGTCAAGTCTCGGTAAATATGCTAAATCCTAACTTAAGTATATTAATTAAATTTATAGACATTACTTTCATTGCTCTAAATCTAGAACACGAAATTTAATAATTAGTAAACTGCGGTAACAATTGCCGTATTAGTGTGTAATAAGAATTAAATTAATTTATGATAAGAATATTCAAGAATTGAATTAAGCTATGGCAATATTGCAAGAAATTTTATCTCCCATTTAATTTTAAGGTAAGCAAGGCAGGTTACTTAGAACTGCAACTGACGTCACTAACGTAAAAATGTGGCGCTAACCATTACGGTGACTTACATCACTTAAGCAGCCGAACACGAGTGGCGAAGCAGAAGCGAAGCGTAGGGAGGCAGAAGGTCGGCGGAGACGTCTAGCCAATCATGGCACCGTCAGGGCCCTCTCGATGTAGGAGAGATGGCGAGCTGAAGACAGTGACCACGACAACGGCCACACTCACGAGAATGTAGGTCAATTGAAGAGATGAACAGGTGGTCAAGCGCGGTGGAAGGCTGGTAGGCAACGACGCTGAAGCAATGGCAAAGGCTGCAGAGGTAGCTTATTCTTCGGTGTAATCGAGAAGAAGAAAACTTTATTGTACAGTACACCGAATGGTTGCGCCTTTCATTTTAATTAAGTTTCAGTGACGTTTTAATTCAATTCTTTTTAATTTTTAAGGGAGTCTTGTATAAAAATGAAATTTGCCATAAAATTGAGAAGAAAATCGTTAGGCTTTTCTACAAAAGTAGACAAGAAAAGTATGTTATATACCAGGGCTTGTCAACCTTTCCATTGTCGTGTACCCCTTAGCTTAATGATGTATCTTCATGTACCTCCAGCACAGTTAAAGGTTTAAGAAACTTTACTAATAAACTGAATGGTTAATTATTATGTATATTTATACGGTTTTATTTAAATATATATAGAGTAAAATTTAACATATGAAGTATGTTAAATGTACCCCTAGGGGTACATGTACCCCTGGTTAAGAAACCCTGTTATAGATGCTCATAGAAGTAAATTCTTCGTTGGGGTACAAAGGAGACAAGTATAATATGTTAGAGATGCTCATAGAAGCAGATTCTTCGCACTCTCGGGCATTAAAGGATTTACTTCACAATTTGAAGTTTCTTTCCGAAAAGTGTATTTCATTTTTATTTCTTTTGTGGAGGTTTCTTTTAACGAGGCGAGTCTTAGCACGAGACAGCAGGAACGAAGGGTGCGAGCTTGTATTGCTTATTTCCCTATATGCGTTCTCTTTATTGCTGCTTAATTATTTCTCAATGGACCTCGGGTGTGCTAGGAATTTAAAAATTCTACTGCAACCTTAATCAAGGGCAGAGCTGGTCATTAAGTACTTCGAAAGTATTTTACTACGTGGCTTAGAAGTACTTGGGTACGTGGTTCAAAAGTACTCAAGTACTTGGTTCAAAAGTACTTTTACCATATGTACTTAAGTACATTTTAAGTATTTTTTTCAAGTACACTAAGTTCTTACCCACAGTAGCATTAAATTTTAATTGTTATGAATTTTGCGATAAAAAATCGTAACTATTTGGCTTAGCTACTTCCTCATAGTGTCATCGCGCATGCGCATTCGGAAACATTTGTACTGTACTTGCAAATGACAAAGCGAAAAATATCCCTAACGGGGCTAATTTGACACGGTCGGCGATTCAGGATTAAATAAAATAGAAAATGAAAAGTTTAGAGTATGATATTCCTGTTAAAGCATAGTTAAGCACATCAAGAATACTTTATGCACATGTACATGTAGCAATTATTCATATCTAAACATCCACATTGTTCGATACAATATATATACACCTTACATAGAGTATTCTCATTGTGCCTAATTAAACGTTACACTCATGACATGACGATCAAAATTAATAAAGCATTTCACTCCTCGGTATAGCAATAGATACCAAAGTAGAAAAATTTGTGATCCCACTGTAGACCTCTCAAGATTAACATTTGACTGAATTTCACTGCATTTGAATTTGAATGACATTTACTGAATTTTACTGAATCCATACACAAAACAAGACGCCGAATGTATTTGATGATGGTATACTCAGTGATTACACACGTCTTACGAGTTGGAAGGGTTCTTCCAAATTGTCACGGGACATGAAGGTAGGCAGGTCTCCAAGAAGGAACTTTAACGTGTCAAGGAAGGATAACGGAAGAGCGAAGGGGAAATTGAAAGGGTACACAGAGTCAGGTCAATTGACACAGTGAAAGGTAAGATCGAGACCGGTAAATAAAAACGACGCATAAAGATTACTTTTTTCTAAGAACAGCACATAAAAAATTTGAAGCAAGCTGGAAAAATATCATGAAGCCAAAGTAAAATATGCAAAGTAAATGTGGACATAAAACGTGGCATAAAAGTGCATCATCATTAACCGACTCAGAATCCGTGCGCACACACATCTTTGCAAGATCAGGGAAGTGTTAGAATTTAGCGTATTGAGGAAACTGTTGTCCTTAAACTTCGAGAGTCTGAACGGCGCATTACCGAGATTTTAAATCTAATGATTTCGTGACGAAACGATGTCGTCTGACAGATCAATTCAACGCTAAGGAAATCAAGCTTACAGAGTGATTTTTCATAACACTAACGCCACGCAATTTTGTCATTGTAAGCGAAATTTATAATCACTGTGCGTTAGACACAGGTAGTTGTGGGAGGAGACCACATTGCGATCATAAACTATACTATGATTCAAATTCCCGAGCTAAAGAATTTATGCTACAACAAACCTGCATTCCGCGAGACTCGCACGACCAGCTAAAGCACGTGGACTCCTGTAACATTGCGAAAATCAGCAGGAATTCTGAACAGTTTTCTTAGAACATGCATCACATCCCGCCACTGCGACCTCACTCCCAGGCTCGCAGCACCCACGTTACGTAACGAAATTTACGTGTGCGCAAAGCATGCTACCATGGCGCACGCGAGGCGGCTGCATTGGACAGCGTGGCAACAGCGCCGCGTTACGAAGTCTAGATGCCCGCAAAGCCGCGTACGCGAGGCGGCTGCGTTGGACACCGTGGCAACTCAGCGTCACTGGCAAGTCCCTGGCTTGGCGCGACCTTGGCCGGAGACTTGAGCCATCACTTGTTGCTTTCCTCGAGGTTAGCGGAGTTGGCTCCGCCTCTTGTGCCCTCCACAGTGCATCCAAAGCCTGCCACTTCGGTACATCTTCCTTTAAAACAACATCAGGCCTCGTGCTTTCCGCGTGTGGAATGCCACTTTCCTTGAGTCTCCAGTTAAACTGGTTCAATTCGTATTGAGTTTGCTTCAGTTTCTTTTTGTATTTTTAAAACTGACTTTTTTGTAACAATTTGTATTTCTGTCATAACGCAGTTATCAGTTAGATTTTAATTTGCTTTGTATTAGATGTAGGCTCACAATTCATCCATCCTTCATCTTCTTCGATTTTACAGAGGGCTTAGAATTTTCTACCCCACGAGCTTTTAGCGCGGTTACTCGCAGATTTTTATCATAAATAATATAGCAGAATGTCCTACATAGCTAATGGCCGCTGGCAAAAGTACGGGGAAACTTTTCAATTCTTTGGAAATTTTTGCATGCTTCGGAGGCAAAATTTTCACTTTGAATGCAACGTCCGCACAACGGCGGTGAGATCGTCCTGAGGATTTTTCTTTTTATTCGGTGATTGTACGACAAAAATACTGAAATTTTCAGCTAAGAAGTTTACCTTAATTAACAAGTTTGTCCTAAACTTTGAGATTTGATTCCTAGGCAAGAGTTTCTTCCTTAGTTTCAGCCTATTTATAATCTTTTTATTGTCGATCTCAACAATACATTTTAAAAACATGCTCCTGATGAGTTTGTTTTGAAAAAGTCTGCGCTATGAGTTTTCTTTGAGAGTTTGTTATGTGAAAGTCCATGCGTGGCACACACTTTCTAGCCTATTGTGCATCTCCTGCAGCTAAAAACAGGTATTTCACTTATTATTCCCTGATTTTCAAGCAGCCATCAATATATGTAATGGGGCAATGCGCTTCCACTTCACGCACCAGGAAGGAGGGAACGTAGGACGGTGCTGACAGAGGTGAGGCAGTGCAGCCCCTGACACATCTGACTTTAAAATAGCATCACGGCCCGATTCTCTTCTCTCACTCCCGATCATTGTTTTTCCTTCTATTTTTTCCCTGCCGTCTAATCGCTCGAGAAAATTTGTCCAAAACTTGCAGAGTGTTTGGGAAATTTGTTACCAAAATAGTGTTATAAAGACGATATTTTTGGTCCTGGACTGATTGAATTTTTTTTTTGTGCCACCGATGTTCTTGGTTGTTAGAGTATTATTTTTGGACGTTCAATTGCGCCTGTTACCTCATTACTGCTTCTTTAGGCGTAATTATTATTATTTTTGTGCGTGAGAATTAGTTATTTTGCAGTATTGCAATTCCATCACCTTCGTATTATTATTTAGATAATGATTTTTAGACCGATTTTAGCTAGAATATATAAAATCTTAGAACTAAATGTGTTCGATACATTTGAATTTTTACCAAAAAGCGATTCCAATCCTTCCCTCATATAAAGAACAGGTTATTAAGACGAACCGAATAGACACTGCTTCATTTCTAGAAACAAAATCTAATCACAATTACCGGAAGGAATGGAAATGAGAATTAAATGTTAAATCTAAGCAATCACAAAACTCATCTTGCTATTGGAGATCAATAATGATGTTCATCCAAATGTTGGCAGCATAAAGCCTGTGTTTGCGGCTCTCTGTATTGATTTCGTTTAGCTGAGGCCATGGAAATACAAAGTATGCTCGCTTGCAACTGTATTGCGGCGAAAGGGTCCGAATTAATAATAACAATTAAGATATTACTATTAACATTAAGCACTATTAGTCGTATATTAAGAGGACACCACAACGCATGACACCGTATTGTGGCGGATAGGGTCCGAATTAATAATAAAAATTAAGATATTACTATTATCATTAAGCAATATTAGTCGTATATTACGAGGACACAACAACGCCTAACACCGTATTGTGGCGGATAGGGTCCGAATTAATAATAATAATTCAGATATTATTATTATTATTATTAAGCAATATTAGTCGTGTATTACGAGGAAACCGTGACCGAGAAACACGTGCGTATTGTGAAGCTGCTCTTGTGGCGATCTCGTGGTGACTGCCTGCCTGGAGTGACCTCTAAGCCCTATAGAACAACTTGCCTTTTCGAATGATCGACGACAAGACAAACGCGCATTCCAAGTAGCTTGTTCGGTCCTCTTTAAATGAAAATTTGAAAACATCCCCTCATATGGATACTGCTAATTAAGCCATCGACAAGATAGGTCGACTGGTACCTCTGTACTACGGAGGGAAAATAACGTTTCCCTCGAATAAACTGAGCTCGCGCATCACAGATACTTGCGAAACGGACTTCTGTCACGATTTTCAAATTTTGTTAGCTTGTTAGCTCAATCGCTTTTTTGAAAAATTTTGCTACTTACCCACGCAGCCACTTGAAATTCTGAAAAATATTTGAAGTTTATCGAAGCAACAGAAAAACTGTTGACGAACCTCGACTTAATCAATAACGGTTAGCAAACCTGACTTTCTCTCCTATCCCTGAACATCAGGAAGATTCCAGCCAGCCTCAGAAAATACGACCTTTTATCGATCAACTGACTACCCTCAGGTACCCCTAAGACAGGGACAGCATCAAAGGGTGGCATCCGAACAAGTACCAACCCACATTATCCATCAGATACCATTTCATAGCTGATATTAAACCGGTAAATTAGATTTTACGTACGATTTCTTAAGTTCTGTTGAATTCCTAACGACAACATTAATGATTATGACGGGAAAACGTTTTTATACGTGAAAGTGTGACTGAAATTTTCAATCCGCGGAATTGTGTCTACCCTCTGGCACGGTTTAAGAAGTATAAAAAACTTAACTGCCCTGTACTACTGAGCGATGCCACCCTCAGGGTTGCAGGGTTGACCTTCCTCGCGAAAATCCTCCTCAAGATACGTGAGTCACAGGTGGTACGAACAAGGACTTGGAACGAAGAAAGTCGAGGATGGAAGTGAGAACTGGTGACGATGATGGACTGCTTTCGTGACCGGATATTTAGGTCATTTTATTTAGGCCGATAGCGACAGGTTTAGATCGGTGTTCGGAAAATTTCGCGAACTTCTATGAGAGTGAAAGACAGAGGAAGACACCTCTTGGACGCAACTCAATTTAATGAGTTGAAAGAGAGAGGAGGACCTTTATTAGACCACCTCAGGAGCCTCTTGAAGCATCATCAAAAGAGTTGAAATCCAGTCAAAGAGTACGATTTTGAGGACGGCAAATTGCCTAATAAAACTGGAAAAGAAAGGGCACGCTAGACAAGTTGGAGTTAACCTACTAACTTATAGAATACCATACTAACTAACTTTACTAACTTTAGAATACTTAAACCACAAATTCAAGTATAATTTTAACGGCAGCTGAAGAGATTTCTTTCACAGAATGTCATACATACCCAAAGACTAGCATTTTTCCTAGACCATTCGACGAACAACTTGGTCGATAGTTCCCCTCCAGGGGATACAACCATTGTATCAATGGGAATTAGCGTTCCCAGGGGGACTATGTGAGGTCTGGAGCTAAATGTTAGGTTGGCCTTCTTTTTGTTGAAATTGAATAAGTTTTTTGTTTTGTTACGGACCATCTTTTTCGGTTCACTGCTGTCCTGTTTTTCAGCACCTACTACTTTCTTCAACTTTTTTCTTGTTTCCTGAACTTCTTTCTTAGCTTACTGTTTCTATGCATCTTGTGCGTTGATTCCGCGTTCCCTTAACTAGATACTAAATAGTGCCTTCATCTTTCCTCTCTTTGAACATCTTTGTCACGGTCACGGTAGTGGGAGGCTAAAACTTTCTTATAATCAATCAAATCAATTTGGTCGAAGGTTGACATAGCAGGACCGGCAGGATTCTGGTTATTATAGAGCCGATGGCATGATGGCCCGGCTTTAAATGGGCAGTCTCGAGCAGAACTTCTGAGTATTCCAACCAAAAGTTATAATATGAATATATTAATCGATAGAAGAATGCTCATTAGCACCAATTACATTTAATTAATTGCACGTATAATAGAATTATTCAGAATTAAATTAGTTCCAGCCTCGAAATTTTATGAACACATTTCATGAGGCACCAAATAAACCCTTTAAGAAGGAAATTTAGAAAGTTAGGGTAAGAAGGCCTAGTACTTTCTCTATTAAATAATATTAACTCAATAAAAAGTTTTACATTAAATGTTCATAAGGTACTCAAGACCACAGTTTCAGGCGATAATAACCTCCAGAACACGTATATTGAGCTACGCAAGGCCGGACACAGAGACTGAGACCAAGACGAGCGCCAAAACTTAATCGTAATTTCGTTTCATCTTTTACACGAGCGCAACCATGGAAAAATTATGTGAACTAAACAGAAAAAAGGATACGGAGTGATCACTCATACACAAAATTGATGTAAAAAGATTCGTAAATGAATATTCTGCTCTAAGATTCCCTTCTAAGCTCTACGATCCAAGCACTTCTATTCCGCCTAACTTGTACCCGTATACTTCTTCCTTTAACTGACAATTTGAGTAAAATGTTATTTCTACCTCAGCTTCCAAAAGATTCTCTCTTAAATATTACTTTTTCACGGAGTAGAATTTCTCGTAGACACCTGCTTTGGATTTACAATAAGTTGAATTCTTTCATATCAGCTGGTATTACTTTTCAAAACGGAAATGTATACTGATATCATGCTCAGTACAGTATATGTGTCCTAGAATATTAGCCAAACACAAATAAAAAACAAATATTTAATGAAACTAAAACATGAATATTTTAAGCATTATCTAAAAAAAGTGCTCGCTTCTACAACTGACAGTTACGGTACAAAGCTTCATAAACAGAATAAATTTTTCGTAACCGTAGATTATGTAAGTTTGCTATAAATCATGACTAAGTTTTTCAGAAGTGATGACGGCGGCTTGAACTTGCAGTGCTTTTCGCGCTTCATATTCTCGCTCGTACGCATTGAATTATTAAATCTTTTAGTAGGAAGCCCGGTGCAGATAATACATATACTGTTACGGAAGTTGTAAGTAAATTTTTTCGTCGAGTTCAATGAAGATACTGAAAAAATATTGAAGAGCCTTGTGTTCCTGGTTGCAAAGGAAAGTTAACTCAATAAAGCGGCGACACGCCTGTAAAAAATACCAGACACTCTGCAAGGGTATTGTAAAAAGACTGATCAGTCGTGTGCTCGTGAAAAAGTCAATGCTGCCAACAGCGACTGTTGTTACACAAAACTGAGCGCTTAATTTTTATCTAAGTCTCTCTAAAATAATAAATTCTACGTTGTTTTTTGCCTTAACACAATTGACCACATGAACTACAGTCTATTATTGCATCTAAACCCTAAGGCAAAAACGGTTCAATGTGCAATACTGCTCAGCTCTCCATAATCATTTGCTAAGTAACAGGATATTTTAAAATATTAAATCTCAGGTAGAAGTGAGTAGTTTTGCTTAACTGTCATTGTTGTACCCTAATATTACCATGCTCTTTATTTAACCACTCTTTCTATATACAGTGCATTGCACTGAAAGTAGAATGCTAAGTGGATGGTTTTATGTTCATTTATTTGACAGTTTTTCATATTATACAGAAGAATAAAATTGCTAGTTTACCTGTGGTGAAAAATTCGGCGTCCCTCATCTTCCTACCAAAAAATTATCAACGTTGCTTAATGTAACGAAAAGTCATTCCATAGAGTAAAATAAATATCAACGCTCATCTTCCCACCATAAAATTACCATCAGGAACACAAATAAATATTGGGAAGGTAGAAGACATGCATATTATCCCCATTGTACTCTGAGCTATAGAATACGTCTATTCTGAATTTCAGCGTAGCATGTCAGAGGTTTCTTCGTTTCGGTAACTCGGTTCTTGATTTTGCAGGTGAGTGCTGCGACTGCCCAACTGTGGACGAGGCTCATGTGAGTATTGGTAAAGCAAAGAAGTTTCTAGTTTCACCAAAAATTATTTTTCCTTCTGCTAGTCGTCTATTGATTGAAAATTTGATCAATGAGAATTTGCATTCATTGTGTGTGTTTAAATTGTTATTCATGCTACACCAACTGAGGACGGCGATTTTAAAGTTAACTCTTCAATAGATTTTTACTACAATTCAGTCTGCGATGTCAGCATTAAAACTATTAAAGAAACTTCGTCAGAGTGTAGACCGTGGCTTTAGCCTGTGTATTTTTATTTAAACTGCACTGACGAAAAAAAATGAGGCCCGGCTAGAAGTTTGTTGCCGATCTCTATACCTGCTACCATCAATTTATTTGCTGGCTGTAGGCTGTGTTACTGTGTGATAGTAAAACTAGTACATTTCCTCTGTGGCATGATTCTGTTTTTAAAATGACTTTTCTCTGCTTTAAATGCAAAATTCCCTCATTACCTGTTTAAAACTTTTTTATTTTCTAATCATGTCACTTTTCGTGCAATAAAAAAGAAAGCCCTAAATAATTACGCTGCCAACACATCTTTGTTTATTTTATCAACACACCGTTTATACTGACCCCATTCTCATAATTTCCTCAGTCAGTTTAACAAATAAAGCCTGCGGAATTGTGTCTATCCTCTGCCACAGTTTAAGAAGTAAAACAAACTTAGCTGCCCTGTACTACTGAGCGGTGCTACTCTCAGGGTTGCAGGGTTGACCTACCTCGTCAAAATCCTCACGTTTGATCTTTATTTTAAATTGGAAATAAAGGCAGACCACTCTGCCTGTGGGAAACATTTATCTTCATATTATAATTTTATTTTCAAGCTGCCCTATCTTGATGACTTTAGCAAAAGAAAGCCATTTTGGCAACCGCGGTGAGGCCGAGCATTAGACAGCGCTGAGGAGGCAGTGTCACAACGACGCGTGTCATGGCGGCGCGTCTCAGCGCGAGACGAGGATTTAATTAATGCATTTGCTATTTTAATTAGAGCACTTGCTGGCTGCTCCGTGTGTGACAAGCGCTCCATTAACTGGGACATCCCCTCAGCAGGCGCTCTTCACAGCGAAGCGGACGTTATTGCTTGTCTTGGATGCCTTAGAAGTCGTTTGGGAAAACAATCACAAGGAGCTACATAACTGTAAGCGTATGGACTGACAAAACGGTTGTTGATAATGTCGTGGTTCCACAGTGTGAGATGCCAAAAATACTGTCACTCAAAATGAGACCTCCTGGACGATGGAAAAAAATTACGGGTACTGTTTCACCGCGAATAACAAGGCAACGAATGAAGAAATACCCTCATGCTCTTGTTGTTGATTACGGTCTTGGATAGTTTGCCTCACATCTACTTGTAAGTTGTAATGCAGCGTTCCCCTGTTTTTCTATTAATATCTTTCTTTTTCTAGATCCCTTCTGTCATGCGAAAACCACAATTTTTGTTTCTTTTGTTTCAGCTATCAAATATAAAATGACAGTCTTGATAATTTAACCGTAAGTTCCGTGAGTGAAACATTTGAACGCATCATATTTGATTGTTTCTCTCATTATTCACTGATTTACAAGGATTGTCCACCATGCCCGATGGCAAGTGGAGAGTCAAAATACGTCTTTTCTCCGGCACGGCTTCGGCTTGCTTGCATGCCCCGAACAAGTGCGCCAGCGCCTACCTCGCTTGTTATTATTCCTGTGAATGCAAAGAGATTTGAAAGTCATTTCTACTTTTGCAAAGATGTTGATACATGTTTCGGTTTCTAATTGATTTTAAAGCAACCTCCAATTGCGATATCTTATTAATTCATTCCGAAAATAAACTAAAATAATAATGATATTATTAGCATAGGTATCGACATGTAACCTCCCATTTGCAGGCATTTGTCAGAGACATCAAAGAAAGCTGGAGATCAGATAAATGTGACTTTCTTTGCGCATGAAACACCCAATTCTAGACAGGGTACTTAGCTGGTAAACCAAAACTGCATTTGACGTGATCCCACGAAAACTGCATCTAAAATTCCTAATTATTAAAACAGCCTAAATTAATAAAAAAAGTCTTAAAAAAGAGGTGTAGGTAGATAGCATTTTCATGATTGATGTGAAGACTTCAAGACGTACTCAAGAAATCGATGACGAAGGCGTGATAATGGCAATTGGAAAAGCAGGCACGACGCAGACTTAAATTGGGAACTTATGAGCGAGATCATTTCTGAACGGTCGAGAAGAAAGAATCATGTTTGAGGGAATCACAATTGTATGAGGGAATCGTGCAATCATGAAAATAATCAAAAATGTTACAGACATTAGAAACGTGAATTCTGGAAACTTGGTTAAGAAACGTTGTCGAGAAAGATGAAGCAGTTTTACTAAACAGTCTTGTAATATAAAATTAGAAAATTCAAAAATTCGATTGACATAGGGTCATTGAGTCAAATCTGTCTATATGGACTCGAGTATACCTAAATAACTATTCCCTTAACAATTTAACGTTCATGAACGGTGCATCCATTTTATTTACCTGCGCAAAAAAACTCACAGAACAGTCATTTATTTGCACGTTAACTCTTCACAGCACATTTTAGTGAATTCTCAATTCCTCCCTGAATAAGCAAAAATGTACTTAAATTTTTTATTCCAGTAATCATAACAACAAACAAATATTCAAGCTATATGCATGCAGAAAACTAACAATTAATTTCAATAACAGCCGATTTGCATAATGTTATTGGAAGTATTGTACATATAAAGAAAGCATCAAATGGCATCCCGTCAAACTACCCAAAAGAAAGAACTGGTGACATTTGTTCAGCTCACTCGGGACCAGTTACTCCGTTGGCACGCAGCATGCTACGCTGTTTTCATAACTATCGCAGAATGCAACGCCTCAACTACCTTCAGTCACGCCACGATAGAGGAAACAAGGTAGGGTCATTTCTATGCGAGAAAATGCACCTCCCCTTGTTCGGCTAGCCAATAGAACGGCTTCATTTCAAACAAACTTTATGACGTCACTATTGCGACATGTCGTTACGCCAGTAGTATAGCCAGATTTGTGAGTAGCAGTGCTACCAGATGCAATATAAGCGCTGCTGTTGATTCGTTGCCGTGACGTCAGCAAAACCCCGCCGTCAACGAAAAAAGACTGGTTTGACCCTACCTTGTTTCCTCTACCGTGGTCCCGCTTCAGTTCCTCTGTTCCAGTCGTGTGCATGGTACCTCGCGTGCACATGTTCATCAGCTTTCTGAAGAAGCCTTTCCAGTTAAAATTATTTCAGTTTTGTACCTTCTTACCTAGTAATACTCCTGATGCATTCATTTATTCATATATATGTTCGGTGTCCGCTTCTTCCGTTTCTCAGTCACGCTTTAAGGAAGCCTAATGACAAGCTTAACCAATGACGCTTAATGAAATCGTAAAAACACCTCCGGAAATACAATATATTTATCATGGATACTATTAGCATGAATGTATATGTTTGTCCTCCATATCTGAAAAATGAGCTCGAAGAAAATATTGAATCCTGACATTTTTGAAGGGCCGTGTACACTGGTCTAAATAATAGCCGTCGTTTATTCGAATGTACGACGAGGACCGGTAAAATTCTACGGCGAATAACATCGGAAAACTAGCTGAACCAGAATACACTATTTAAATATCACGTTAAATTCAAAGTAATTAGTCTTTCCTGTGAGTTCGAACACCAGACAAATCTACCTATTCTAATTTAACCCGTGATTTAAATATCACATTCATCCACATGAAGTAGTGAGACCTGTATCACGGGTACGTTCGCCATGCTCTTCTCAAGTATCACAGACGAAAAATCCGAGGGTTGAAGACAAAATTGAAAATGTATTTAAATATGTATATATACTAAGCATTTTTTAAAATCAATATTAAGATACCTATAGACTTTCAGGAGTTCGAGATAATTTGAAATGATAGATGAAATTTAAAATTGATCCAAGCGCTTGCCGTACGGTGGGCATCACATGCGCATAGAAAGATATTCAAAGGCTTTGCTGAAAGTAATTTTTCCATGACGATTCATGTCAGGATACAATAACGTATCATGGCCATTTCTATATTTAAGTGCTTGTGATTCTTTCCCCAAGAAATATTAAAAGGGAATATTTTAGTTCAGATCATTAAATCTGATACCTTGCAGGAGTTAGAGCACATCTTTTAAAAAATTAGCAGTATTTCTCCAGGAGTCTTAAGTGAAGTGAAAGAGCGAGCGTTTGTTTGAGCGGTTATTATCAGAAAGATACTATGTTCCATACCTAAAAATACTGTAGATAAAAGTCCAAGCTCCCCTGTGTCGTATTAATTTATCGCGAACATTTTATGTTTCATAGTTTGGTTACTATCGATTTCCAAAAATGAAAGATTGCATGTAATGGCTATCATTATCACGGATGATATTTTTATGCCTGAAGTCATCGATAATTTTAACTGTCGTAAATGAAAGTAATTGATGAACGTACCTGCGATACGAGATAAATAGAGAATTTAACACGGCGTTAAATACTATATTTATATCGCAGAGATTGGTGTCCTGATGTCATGTATTAACTTGAGAAAAATTAAAGATGTTGCTTAAAAGTGTGCGTCTTCGTTGAGATCATCGAAGACTCTCCGTCGTGGAAAGAAGCAGAGTCAGCATTGTCTTATATCATGGATAACCTAATTAAATAATTTGCAGGTTTTATCGAACAGTTTTTAATCCCGTTATTTTTAACGGAACGCGCAGGCTGGTGTTTTAACATTAAAGACAAAAGCGCCATTTCATTTGCTAAACTTTCTTCTCGGAATAGAAAATTCAAGCAGCAATATCGTTCATTTAAGCTGCGAGATCTACTTCAGTGCTCTTTTTGGGCTGGTTTCAAGCAACCTCCTTTTAGGAAATGCTCTTTAATCGAACCTTAGTTCAAAGCAGAGGTAATACCACACGCTGACGGTTCGTTGGAACCGCTCCTTAACTCTCCCATCCCACCCACACCCATCACACACCCACACACACGACACACACGACACACACACCCATCACACACCCACACCCAAACACATAAGCTCTGGGCAGCTAAATTCGAGCAGCAATTACTGGTATATTATGGATTCGTTTTTAAATTTAAAACGTGGAGCGTAGTCATATTTGTTTCTTTTATCCTCTCTCGTTACGCGTTAGGTACAAAAATTGAGCAGGTTCACTTCAAAGCATTAGCATCAAAGGGATTTTGAGTAAGTTCTTGCTCTGGATGCCTGCTTGATTAACGCTACCTTATGAGCTGCTCATCAGCGATGAAATATAGGCAAGTAATTAGGTTTCAGCCTTCAGCAAGCTGGGCGAGCTAATTAGTGTGTGTTTGGTATAAAGAAACTCTGTACTATCTCTGATGATTACAATCGCTTATATCAGTGTTTTGGATTATTATTCATGATTTAATTTTTTTTATTAGATACTATTTTTAATAAATTCAAAATATTTCGTATTTCATAACGCTCGTACCAACATCGTGGTCGTGCTGGAAACGAAGCCCAACATGAGCTTCTTGAGCATCAGGTATCGGTGAGACCTAAAAAAGTAATCCCACAACTAGCACGTGGTAACAACCGACTAAGCTAAGTTGTAACTACAATCAAAGGCTTCGGGGTTATACATTTTAGGACTTGCCCAAAAATGGAACAAAATTCCGAAAAAAATCAGGTTCCCTCGAAGCAAAAACGAATTAATATTCGTGAGGGACTTCAAATGTGAAAACCAGGCTTCTACACGGAAGGATTGTGAAATTAAACGCCCTCTTATTTAAAAGTTTTCGAAGCAACTTTAAAAAATGGCAGATACCTATGTTTTCAAGTTTTTCACGAGCGTGTATTATTGGCTGTAAATATCGGTACAAAATTATGATAGTATCGCAACATTTTGTGCACAAGCACAATTTATCAAGGAAAATATTAAGTCTATGACCCTGCATGCTTGAAATCTTGAAAGGAAATATCACAAATCTAATGCTCATCCAAAAATCTGCCTTTACCTTAATGTAACCTTTCTTCCGTACAACTTTTCATGAACTATTCACTGCTGTACCTTTTAGGCAATCTTCTCTTCAAGATAATCAAATCTTTTTCAACAAGTTGCCCCTCGCATTTTTACTCATGTCGAAGCTTCTCCAGATATGAAAGTTCTTATCAGAAAAATCTCCAGAAATTAATCTGGCATGCTTTGAAATGCGATGCACCAGAAGTTTGGCTGTAAAAATCGCAATCTTCTGAAAAGACTTGCTTCGTCAGAGATCGAATCCCGACTTGGAAATTTTAGCAGGCACGTGAAAAGTTCCAAAATTTTGTATAAAATAAGAAAATCGCTAAAGAAATTGTTTAGAATTTTCAGTTTGAAATGAAAGATGCCATGCACAATAGAATGAGCCAAAACTTTAAAAGTAGACAGCATAAAGTGACTACGATTGAAAAGCTCAAGAAATTTTGAGCCACCCATTTTGATAGCATGCTACGTTCCTGTGGCAAAGCATCGAACGTGAGACAGAAAGCAGATGAAATGAAAAATATAATTTAAAATTACAGCGTTATCCAACAAATTTGTACCCATAATATGCTTAAGTAATTTCATGAACTGATCTGAATAGTACCTTCACAACATCAATTTGAGGAGCGGATTTGCCCTTAAACTTAATCACATTTGCCAAAAAAAATAATTTATGATCTATCATTTTGTTCCCATATTTTATAATCAAAAAATCCGTTAAGTTAAAATGTTGTATGCGAAATATAAATTTTATATATATTCGTGTCACATCTTTTCCAAACGTCTCTATATTAGTTTACAGCCTTCTGTTACGATATAAGTTAGGCAGGGATTGGCATTAGATGAAGTCGAATACCTTCTTTTCGGATTAATGAGTCCGACATTGATAAAACAAATTATTGCTCAAAACAAAAAAAAAATAATAATATTTCATCAAAATATAAAAAACCTTTCTCGGCAAACCTGTCTCCAAGACCTTCTTTGGCTTAATGTATCATCACCTCGAGCATCACTCTTAGCCTGCTGCTCGAAGTGATGCCAGCATCATACCCATACCTATTTGTCTACTCTAAGCCACGTCATATCAACTATGCAAAGATTAATCAATAGCGAGGCTCTACTCAAGTTCAGTTTTCTCTGATCTTTTAGCTCACTTGCAGCGATGTCAATAGCATGCGAAGGTCTTCTGCACGCTTTGTTCGGGTTGTGTTTATTTCAGTGTCATCACTTGCTAACAAAAGCCTTCATCTGCGTATCGCAAAGAATAGATTTGAAAAAAACACGATGAGGAAAAAACTATTAACGTTCAGCAAAATCATTCATTGAATCGTTAGAAAGCAGTGATGATGTTTCACTGTGTATTCCAAAAAATGTTGAATGGTCTCATAACGCTGAAAATTTATTTGCTCCGGCATTCTTTGACAATTTTGTAAAATCCCAAGCCATTGTACAATCGTTCTTAACTCAAACATCAATATTTTACAGGATATGGCATTCGTAATAAAAACTAAGATTTTGAGGAGACGCTTTGCTAGCAACACGAGATTGAGTTGAGAAAATCCACGCTGCCAATAAGGGATAGCTCTCGTCAATTTCAATAACGATGTAAATATCTTGGTAACTCACCAATAAGTGTACTTTCGTGCATATCAGCAATTTAGCCATAGCTGATGCAATGATTCTTTCCCTACAATTCATTTCTTGAATGTAACTTACATTAATGATGTCTGTACAGCATGATTTCTTCGTGTGTTGGTATATCAATATGTGCCGCACTACACTTTCTTTATCCCTAAGCAGTGAATTTTTGTTCCCATTAACTTTCGAAGCACGATCTCTTAGAATGTTTGATATCAGACCTCCGTTTTTATTTTGGCTCAGTCTCAGTTTCTCATGGTGAAAAACATTTTCTTGCTTTCAGCAGTTCATTTCTTCACATTTATGAGGGCGTAAAGAAGGCAGAATGAATTTTCTTGGACTTCCTAGGGCGGGGAAGGGTGCAGTCTAATTTTCTGTTTTTGTCGCTCGTAATTTTCAGTAGCTGAAAATCTCAATATCTTCAAACCTACTTCAGTCTTACATTCATGATCTAATTTCAACATTTTTCTGAAGTTTTCTAAAGAGTTTTTGGCAGAACTTATAAAAATTTTAATTACCAAAGCCAACTTCTTTAGTTCCGCTTTTGGTTTTCATTTCTAGAAACTCTCTTACGCCTGATACGTCCGAACGAGACTTTCGTAACAATCTACGCTGACATTGTGTCATAAGTATAAAATTTGCTGCCCTCGAGGGATGCAGGTGTGGGGAAACAAAAAAATTATGCGCAACCTGTCTCCCTTCAAATGTGTTTTTGCATGATTATTTTCTTCGGTTTTGTCAAAAGTTATCCCTGTTTTGTAGCAATGTCCTCTCGTGCTGCCACATAGTCGGGCACAGCAGCTCATTTTGTCTCTACTTTTCAAAGGGATTCATTATTTTTTAATGTCATTCGATAGTGTCGATGGTCCTTAACTCTGATTGGCTGAAGTTTGAGTTTTCTTTGACACCTTTTTGAATATCTTCGAGTTTCTGTGCACATCTCTCGTTCTCAGTACATCTCTTTCTTCGTACGCATATCTTTCTTGAAGGTTATGCAAATACCGTCACCCGAGAGTTTGATGAGCTTTTATTTTAGTTAGAGTTGGGTCCTTCGTATAAGTTGATTCAGTGGAGATAAGCTCGTAAAATTTTCCCATTTGTTCGCAGGCATACTTCATTTACGGGATTTTCTCCCTCCTCATTTGCTGCTTTTGGAGCTAAGTTCACATCTGAGGTTAGCTCGCATGAGCTCTCATTGTAGCGGTTGGCGACCTCAGGATTCCAAAATTTAGTTATTTAGTCGGTAATTGACTGTTTGGAAGTGTGAATGGTACAGATGTTCTGTTTTCCCTTCTAATAATTTTGGTGCATAACCCCAATCATTCACGTAAGAGGAGAATCGATAAAATTCTTGATGTTATTACCCCTAAGACCTCAATTAATTTTTTAAATAATATGTTAAATGTGTTACAAAATTATGCGCACAATGTAAATTTCTGTGCTTTAACTCTAGAAGGACCGGAAACTTTAACTACCTTCAAGGACTGAGCGTTCGATTGACAAAATTTACATTTAATTGATCAATTTAATTCTAATCTATTAGAAAATATGGGCCTTAAGCGAGATGAGAAGCATTTTGTATGTCTATTAAATTTATAAGTCATGATTGAACTATAATTGAAATCTTCTTTCTTTTGTCAGAGTCATATGGGGTGGATAGAGAGAAATTTTGACACTGTGAAGACTGTAGTGCTTTCTTTTCTTCGTTTTCTGTTTTGCAGCTACAAGTTTCCTTTCATTTTATTACGTTGAAATTTAACTCGAATTAATTTAGTTAAGCTTGTTGGAGCCTCTTACCAGCCCTGCGTTCACATTTGAATTGTTTATATTAGCCTTACTTAACGCACTCGCGTTTACTAATTAAATTTGAGCTCTCTTTCCTTGGGCAGCATGTAATCTTATAAAAGTGGGTGTAGTCCTTGGAACTTTTTTCTTTTATTTGAAAGCAGTCTCGTTCGGCATCTGAAATTACCTCGACCCAGCTCGTGAAGCCTCTTGAATAGGAATTTAATATTTAAGGTAATTAATTGCTTAATAAAGTTTACATTAGTACTGACACATTACAAGTTGAATCAGATACACCTGTTTTGATAATCTGCTAGCTGGCATCTTGCATGTTCTCGTGTCTCTTTACTCAAAACGACTCTAAATTGTTTTCCCGGAGGTTTCTGACGATGGCAACCAACGCCTTTCCTTTGAGTGTTGTTTTTTAAACCTAATATTTTTATCGGAGCATTGTTTATAAAGCCTAACCTTCTGCTAACGAGATCTCCGGTCTCTGAGGATGTTTTTCTCGAAATTTGCCGAATAAAATAACTGCAGTGGACGCTGTTGTGCGCCAAATGAAGCTGCCTGAGGACTAAAATCGGTAGCCTCAGGATGTTCCTGAATTGCGTTCTGCTTACCTTTGCTGCTCATCTCGGGAAATGAGTTTCAATTTTTTACTCGTTGTTGGTTTCGTTTTGAAAATAATTTATTTTAACTGTTACTCTTAATTATTAAAATCCTTAAACTTTATTTTTATAATATAAACTTTAGAATTTCATGAATTTCGTGATAAAAGTGAAATAAAAAAGAGATGCTTCTGGAAACATATATTATACGTGTAAGATATTATACGTACAATAATAGCTAGTGATATGTGATCATAAGTAAATCAAATCCAATTTACAATATACAAGATCAATTATATTATATACGTGCACTAATTACTATACTTATGAATACTACGAAAGAAAACGAAAAATTTAATATCTCAAATGATACTAAATAATAAATTTATGAAATTTGGTTTAATATCTTAATGTTTTATTGAATTATAAAATTAATTAATTTTGAAAACGAAATGCAAAACTGAAATTTAAACAGTGATCAATTGACGGGTACGGCCCGAGTTTTCTTGTGGTTATAAATTAGATACTTATATACTGGCACTAAAATCCGTAGACTTAAGCCAGGAGACTCGCAGGTGTCATAGAAATTAGATACTTAAATACTGGTACTAAAGTCCGTAGACTTATAACAGGATACTCGCTGTGGTTATACAGTAGACACTTAAATACTGGTACTAAAATCCGTAGACTTAAATCAGGATACTCGCTAGAGGGATAATTTAGATACTTAAATACTGGCAGTAAAGTCCGTAGACTAAAACAGGATACATCTATCCGCTTAACTATTTCAATTTTCTGCATGACAACTCGTCTCGAACGATCACTTTTGCATGTACTCCAAGTCATTATGCTTGTAAAACATCCATACACATCTTGACTTTTTGGATACTCTTATTCCTTTTTAATTTGACTATTAACTTCAAATTAGCGTTATGCCAGTGTATGTATGTTCATAATATAACATTCGTGGGATGTTCTAGCGTTCTTGCCAAGATCCGTTTATTAATGCCCATATAATTCCCAAACTATATTTTGAAATTGATTAGTGTTACCATCGTTTATTTTTGCAATGAGCTTTATGCTGAGAAAACAAGCAGAAAAGTTTCACTAATTATTTTTAGTCCCAAAGAAAGAAATCCAGTCGATTAAAACAAAACTAAAACTAAAGTCTCAACTCTTCGATGTAAAAAAAGGATAAAAACTGCCCATTTTCGTTTCAAGAAGACTCAAGCTGTGCATCTGGTCGTAGTTTTGATCGAATAACGACTTTAAGCCCCGACTTTTTAAGTGTTGCCTCGGCAAATCTTCTTGTTTAGGCCCAATATTTGTTGGAGCATAGACTCTTCGCCTGCCATCCGCCGGTGTCTGCCATCAGAGTTTTCTATGCCATTTCTTTTTTGTGTCTCCCTTAGCGACTTGTACAGAGCCGCACATCTATCGCAACCCAGAGTTATTTCAAAAGCTTTTACAAACGTGTTATTTTTATTTGATTCAACCTATTAGGAATAACGCTACTTTCTATATATCTACACTTGCATGACAACTGTTCAACTTTATTGCTTAGCAAATTTCGGGTTAAGCTTAAAAGATTTTATTGACAAAATCGAAACTCAAAAATGAATACCTACTTTTGAAGAAAATCCACATCTCCGCTAAATATGCACAACTTGAACTAAAAATTGTGAACTACAATATGCAAGCAGGTGAAGCATGGCTTACCAATTCGTCTCGTTTATTTCTCTGCCGATATCCTATTTCTTAAAAAGTACAGGCAATTATCATGACATATATCATGCATAGTTTACTCGCGTAAATTCTTTATTAAAGAAGACTAAACCATCAATTGCAGGCTGTTAACTTTGTTAGTTTTATTTTCCACGTTAGAATTTTTTTAAACCGTTTCAATTTGTATTTGAAGTTTTTTGGGAAACTAGGATAGCAACAACTACTACTGCTAACTCTTATGTTAAAAAATCTTTTCTTAAACACTAGAAAACTTTCTGTAGTGAATGGGATGAAACTTTGAGAACTGCAAGAAGAGTGAGAGATGCTTAATGAATATGAAGTGAAACATTATATTATCTCATTGCTGTGTAAAATAAAATTAAGGTATAAATCCGACTGGCTAGTGAAAATAATCCCCATACAAAACATTAAGACTTCCACAGTTACTCTCTTTCTTAACACAATCAAATTCTGAATGGATATCTCCACTTCTGCGTCACACAAAAGGTAAAAGTTACGCTCTTGTTGGTTTATCTGCGGCATGAAATGCCATGACGTTGGTATCCCTCAGAGCGTTGATTTATTGAAGAGACAGCGCACCCTTAAAGGGGAGTGTCCAACAGGTGGTTTGTTGCCTCCTGCATTCAGCTGTTTCACCAGCCACAGCCTGCGTTTGTTTCTTTTTAGCCAGTAAGTGATCAAAATATAGCTTTTCTTTTGAGACGTAAATTGAAGAATTTTTTCTAAAAGTTATCGTGAAAGGATAATTGCAGAAAATATGAAGTATGTAAATTCTCTCCCAGTCAGAAAATTTCAAACTCGACGTTACAGCGTCGCAAGCAAATCAATAAACATGCTGAGTGACATTTCATCACACAAATCATATTTTATAATAAACCTTAATAACAACACTGGGTGAGGTAATTTTCAAAAAGTCGTGGCCATTGTTGTAAATAAATTATCAATTAGCTAGTACACAGAAGGTCTCTGCGTTGCTGGAGACGCGTCTCAGAATACGAAGGAATCTTATTCTGGGATAATCGGCACAAATTTAATCGTGTGTTCACCAAACTCATGCAATCATTGATCATGAATATCAGGAGGTTAAAACTAATATGGTGTTCAATTCAAGTTAGAAAAAAATAATACAAAACCATAAATCAGATATCATTAAACAGTACAAAAACAGTTGTCGATTATTTATTCGATCTACGGGAACTTTTAACCTCTAATAAACAATTGGCCAAGACTTAATTTAATTCTGTTTATTAATAAAATGTTGGTTTTACAAATCACACATAAAGAAAACAGTAAGAGAACGGTAAGGTAATATTTTTATCCATCTCTACGCATAAACATAAGATCCATGCTTAATTTTCGCTCTCGAAGGCCAGCAGCTAGATTGAGAAATTTCAGATCGATGCAAAAAATCAGGTCTTAATATCACATGATGTGTACCAGACGATCGGAGGCAAAAGGCTCGCTCCCTTGGCCAATATCTCCTTGCGAGCTCAGGGGCGCTGCGGCTTGTTTTTGAGCTCAAATACGAAGTAAGGGCCGTGAGCGTCTGCTCGGTGTCTCATAAAATTCAATAATCTGACGAGGTCTTAAGGGAACGCCCACGGTGTCGACCGTTATGAGGTGCCTTGGTTAAGGAGCCTTCGCTCGCATGATTTCAGGGATCCTTGCGTAATGAAGCAACGCTTGCTCGCTCTATTTAATAGTAACTATCATCAAAATGAGTGGGTAACAAAGTCTTGCGAAAGAATCTGTGTCTACCCATGGACTTAACGTTATTTACGTTTTAGTGTCAGATGACTTCTGGTGTTCACCTTATATTTTTTTCTGATTTTTGTTCTTTGGCGGTTGCTGTATCGTAGCCACGTTGTCTTGCTGTGATGGCTTCGTTTCGTAGTAGTCGTAAATTACGGAGAATTATTTCACACACACCTCTGTTTGTTCGTTCGGTAATTTTGAAGATAATTTTCACACTGCAACTTTATTCTAGATGTCCAAACTTGATGTGCATCCGCTGTAGCATCTCTCCCGCCTATGGGAGGTCAAAAAGCGATTACAAAAGAGATTCAATGCAACTCTAAATTTACCTAATCTCTCCTTCATTGACGAATTATTTTAATACCAAATAGGGTTATCACAATCTTCTCAAAATATTTGGCAACATGGAAAATCTCACACGTGAGAAATCCGTATAGGTTTCAGAATAAAGTGAAGGCGCCGACATTTCCTCTGGTTGTTGTGATGCGTGAGGAAGCCACTGCATTTCTGTAAGTTTTTCTCTTGGCCAAAGAATCTGCCAACGACGGCTTCCTGAAATCCATTCGAGGCCTCTTCTTTACCAGAGACAATGTATCGGGTTTCCAGGCCCCAACTCTTCTCCCTTCTCCAACTGAAGCCTACAAAAAGGCTTGTTCACGGAAACTGACGTATTTTTAGCGTCATTATTACCTCAAAGAGGATACTCCTGAAGTCGATGTTTGGTGTAATGATCTTTTCAATGCTTGCGCGATTACTTAAAAATTTCACGCAGGTGAACTGAATACCAGCAGAAAAATGTTGAATCAAATCATTAAAAAAACGTATGTTCTTTTAAAATGTACTCAGCTAATGAAAGATTCAAACAGGTCCCCATTTCTTTCTAATGTGTTGCAACTACAGTTGACGGCAAATTTTTTATGCTTCCACTTTTTTCGACGCTTTTATGCATTTATTATACTTCAATACTAGTTTGATTCCAAACTTCTCTGCCGCTATTTAGCGAGTGGAGGAAAAATTTGAAACTCAATTATCAGAGCGGCAGATTTAATTTCATAATTCTAACAAGAACATGGGGCCAATATTGGATCGTAAAACTTTAGTGGAATGAATAATTTAGAGCTCAATGGTACCTAGGTATGAATGCACAGGCAATTCATGCCTTATTTTATGAGCAAAATTCTGTTGAATTTTCTTTCACCAAAATATTCTGGAAAGTTTACGTTATGAATGATATCTGGTAAAAAAAAGGTTCATCAGCGACAGTTTCACTTGACCACATGACGAATAAACCCCGGTGATTTGAGACAAAAGATTTTTGGCCGTCTCAAGTCCTAGAAAAATTATGGAACTATTTCAGAATGCATAGCTGAACAATTTGTCATTATGAAGTTTAGAGAATTTTGTGAGACGGTAGAGACAGCTGGGCGATGCAGGATGTCGAAAAATGTCTCCTGAAGCTGCGTGCGACTTATATCATGACGTACAATAGAACCCTAGAGCTATGTTGAAAAATATCGCTAAAGACTTGGATGCGTAGAGAATCAGTCTAAGAAATTTTGTAATTCAACGTTACTCATATTTACTGCACAAAAGTGAACACCTTTCCATATGCCGCATCTCCTTGCACCTCTCCTAAATTTTCCAAAGCTCACAGGGACAGAGGAAATTGATTTTGGGAACGAAAATTACGAAACAATGCAGTAAAGTTCCGATATCTGAAACTAATTACCTATGTAAGGCAAAATTATGTATATAAGGTACCCGCCCCATGTAATTAATTGAATTTCGGGCAGTGAAACATAGGGTTTCCTTCATGTGTTTGTTGGTTCAGCGCTCAAGAGGAACAGGTGATTTTAATAATCCCTTTGGGTCATGAAAGTTCATTGCAAAATCAGTATACTAATGTCGCCTAGGCAGAGTTTAGTTACTTTAGTCTGGAATTTATTGTTTTCACAAAGTGTTAGATGTTCTCTGTTCTGCAGCATCACGTTATCGGTACAAAATCTTGAGCTCAACCGACAGTTCCAGAGCTGGGCTGCCTGTTACACTATAGCTGCTAGAAACATCAAACAGCGGTTCAAACAAACATGTATCGCTATTACAAACAGGGTGGAGAGAAAGTTCTTGAACTTCGATTCTTAAACACTGAAACACTGTTAAACCTCAAAAAGACCTTAGACCTCAAAAACACTGTTATGTAGCTGTTTCTAAGTGAAATTTTGCACAAAGTGGTTGAAAACTAGATATTATTTTCAAATCGAATTTATTTGTATTATTCAGATTTACCATGAGAACCTCAGCTATAAATAAGTTCCACTATGAAAGAACATTAAGTTCGTATATTATCGAATTAGTTAAAAGAGTAGAATAATTCTTTATTATCTCATGGGAAAATATAAAAAGCTCAAGACTACTGAGGTTCATCGTTGAAGTACATTATTTGAAGATTTGTGTTTTTTAATGAATTTCATCGCATTCTTTTTAGCCCGAGGGCTTTTTGCTCACCCTGTGCTTCTGAATGAGAGAAATACTTCCCTGTATTACTCCAGCAAATTAAAACTACAGTTTGGCCTTGACTTTCAGTGAACTCTGACTTGAATGAACTTGAAAATATGGGGAGAATTCAAAGTTCGAACAAATTATTGGCCAATTCCTACATCTTATCTTTTGGATATGCGCAAAATTCTAAATGATTAAAAGTGCAAGGACTTAGAAGTATATTTTTATGTATTCTTCGAAGCAACCTAGCATGACGTGACAGCCCTCGTAAAAGACGGATAGAGGAGCGGGGCAGAACGTGGGTGTCGAGAGTAAGGGTATACGTTCAGTCGACGTCTGCGTACATTTAAATAATCGGCGTATATTTGATGAGCGAGAGCTGGGACACCGGCGTTCGTGGCGTTAGATATTCATGACGAAAGATATCATCTGAAAGATTGCCGAGCAGCTTGTACAGAGAGTGAGCTGTCTGACGAGGATGTATTTATTACGATTCTGTGTCGGATTTTTTTCATGGTATAATGGAAAGAGACGTAAGCCAGATGAATCCCTTTCTCGTACCGCTTTTGTTGTTCTTAGTTAATCATTTACGGGGTGGTTGTGGGAACCACAGCAGTCGCCGTTTCTTTAGAATTTGTGACACCAAACCTATCAACATGGAAACTGGGTTTTGATTTACTTTCAAGTCCTGAATGACAAATATCGAGTTTTTAAATCATATGCTCAAAAGTGTTGAATCTTTAATCAAATTTATGATTTTTTATGTTATTTGCACAACCCGTTCAAAAAATCAATATGAGTGGATTAACAGGAGTTAAATTTGTCTAATCGACCATCTTGCGCATTAATTATTGTTTTCAGTTCATTAGGCTTAGATTTTAGAAGGTTTGGAAACAAACTACACGGCTGTCTAAAGAACGGCTAACGTTAAAATAGTTTTTCCAACGAATATGGAGACGGTGCTGTGGCTCGCAATCCCTCTCCAGTTGTTCCTACAAGTTTTTCGATAGGTTTGACATCGTAAGACCATGGAGGTCATCCCATACAAATAAATTGATCCCTCTGAATCACTAACCCAACCTTGCGCAACATGAGACTGATGGATGGGAGTGTTGTCACTTAATGGACTTCTGAAAAATTAGAGCCCACAGACGAGTGGGCTCCCAATTATACCTACATTAACCAAAAGGTGTTGAACATTTTGTGGCTCTACGGTGAAATTTCGTCATCAACTGCGTTTTAAAATTTTAAAAAATTTAAACGTTTATTTAATGTTATTGCTTTCTAATTTAACGTAGATCGTCTCAACTTTTAATTCACTGACATGAATGCTGGTAGTAAAATTCATTATTGTGCTCTATCATGGCCTATACACCCTGAGAGGCATACAGCTATTCTTTCTAATGGAATTAGCTCTCCCACGGGGAAATGTGAGGTCCCGAACTGAGAGAGAGAGAGAGAGGCTTTGATTGCTGAAATAAAATGCTTTTGTTTTGCTAAGGATTATCTTTTTTCGGTTCACTGTTGTCCTGTTTTTCAGCACCTCTAGCTTTATTCTTCAAGTTTTATCCTGTTACAGAAGCTTCCTACTCAACTTACTGTATTTATCTGCAGGGGTTCTTGTTTTGGAAAACATCTTGAGCATAGATTGCTCTTTCCCCTAATTCCATACTAAATGGTGTTTCAAGCCTTCCTCTCTTTGAACATCTATGTTGAGATAAGGAGGCTGAAATCAACTTATAATCAATCAATAAGACCCTCATAATAATGCAAAGTAATAACCATTAAATTATACATGGCTTATCCTTATGTGAAGTCCTGAGCTAAAGGTTAGGTAGGCCTTCTTTTTGTTGAAATAGAATAGCATTTTTTTGTTGTTACGGACCATCTTATTTCGGTTCACTGCTGTCCTTTTTTTCAGCACCTACTATTGCTTTCTTCACCAACTTTTCCCTTGTTTCATGATATTCTTTCTTAGCTTACTGTTTCCATACACCTTGTGCATAGATTCCGTGTTCTCTTAACTACATACTATATTATGCCTTCATCCTTCCTCTCTTTGAACATCTTTGTCGTGGTAAAGGGATATAATCAAGACGAGGCTTATCCCTCAATAAACTCTGGCATGAGAGGCTTACCTAAAATTCTTTTCAATTCTCCCACTCTCTCTTCTTTATTTTATCTGTCAGATTTCCAACGTCAATTTTTCCTGTAGCGAAATAGGCCACAGAGCTGCTAAACTGTGTTGGTCGACAGTTAAATTGTGATCATGGAATAGCGACGGCTGATTTTCTACCAGTGACGAATTATGAAGAAAAATTCTAAAGCGCTTGCAGTCGGCTATTAAAATATGGTTACTTGTGGGCCCGAATAAGCTAAGCGACTTCTTTTATCTTAACGTAACGTGCTGTTCTAGAGCATTGAAACTATCCTTTATCTGGTTCACTTGCCTGCATCACAAGCTAGACTAATCAAAAAGTGCGTTGATACAGAATTTAGAGCTCATATTAACAATATTATATTGAATGAGCCTAACAAAACGAGTAGGTGAACTGAAAAGATTGATTTCACTTCATATTGAATTGATTTATCAACTCCAATCGTACGGCAAAAAATATAGATATCAAAGGCAAGCGTTGTCAATACATTGCTAAAAATAGAGACCCAAGACTTGTTTTGAAAGCTCAGATTTCATCAGGGATCAAGTACTTAGCTCTAGTTCCAGTGAAATGAAGACTATATTGAGAGAGTTCCAGATGATAAGAGGCATGAATTTATTCCTATGTCTACTTTGATGGCCGCGATAGCCAGTTTGCCCAGATAACATTTCCTCAAATAGAGCGTTGCTCATGCCAAAGTTTCATAGATGAACTAACCTAAGGAAAGCTAAAAGATACACAAAAACTTCAGTGTTTTCCAAATTTTCAATGAAATATTTGAGTGGGCATTGTATTCAATGTTTCTCTCGCTCACTGTTATAATGATTGTTTTTTATTTGTTTGTGTGTTTGTTTGTTTTTTAAACACGAATATATATACTGTCATTGTTTCAATCAGTCCTACGTAATGCTTCAATTCCGTATTATTAACATGGCTAAATAAGTGTTTGATGTAGTATTTTTGAAGCTTCTTCAGGTGTTATATTTTCAACTCGATTGAAAATTTCTGCATATTTTAACAGCATTGTTCAAATACAAGTGAAATGCTTTTAGAAAGTCAGATTTTTATCTCCCCAATGACCAGGAATTTGAAAGATTGTTCAGAATATGGCCATCGCTATTTTTGATTTACGGAAGAAAAACATTCTACTTGTAAGAGAATATAAGGAATTTTTCATTTACATTGAGACATTTTCTAGCCTCTGTTGGAGATTTATAAACAAGAGTTTTTGGATTCTAAATTTGTCTTTTCAAATAAATTTTTTATTGGATTTAGGTAAAAATACGCTCTAGGTTATTGAAGCCAAAGATGGTGATTTTTTAGGCAGCAGGAAAGTGAAGTATTCTAAGTGTATCCAATATTTTCATTATAATTTATTAATTTCAGCTACCACTTCGGCCCATGGTACTGAGAATTTCTTTAAGATTCATTGGATCATGATGCAAAGACAGAACAACAAATTCTGAATGTGAAAGGAGAATATGAAAGAGAATGTGAAAGGATCTACTGAAGCACTTCTTTTAGGTCCTCATTGGATCTTTCAGCACGATAATGATCCGAAGCACACTTCCAACTCTCTTAAACAGATACAAAAACGTCAAAATTTCAAAATGACCCACGTTTGAATCCAATTGCAAGCCTTAGGACAGTTTTTAAGAAAATGGACAATTCTCAGACAATTGAGAAAAATTACTGAAGAGAAATGGGTTCATATTTTTTTGATATCTTCAAAAGTTACGAAAAAGAATTACAAGGAGCGTTTAGAAGAAACAATCCCTAGTGATGGTGTTCCAATTAGCTATCCAGATGGGTATGAAGACGAACTTGTTTCTTCTCTTATTTTTGTTAAATATTTCACAAGATAAGTTTCTCAGGGGACTTTTTTTGCGCTGTTGGCCTGAACAAGCACTCAAGTTACCGCGTGTCAAAAGCGTCACGTACCAGACGAAATATCCACGGTTTCCGTGAAAACTCAGATGGTTAGAATAATTTCGGTCGGAAATTTATTTCTGTACTTCTCAAACTCTATCTGTTATTAGGGATCAAATGACACGGTAGTTTCTAAAACAAAAAGATATGGTTCATTATACACGCATTGTCGCGACGCTTTGGGTTCTGTTGTTTGGAAATCCGAAGCAAGTTAAATTAATGAATTGTCAGACGGAATACGTATCACTCCATTTTATATTAAATTTTGAGAAATTTGATTTAAAAGTGATTAACTTTCTGATGCCGGCACATGAATAATAATTAATGAAGCACCGCGTCAACGTTACGCTCCACGACACCGACGAAATTTGAGGGCGGTGAACAATTTTGATTTTATTTATAAAAAACAGGAGCCCACATTACAATCGCTGTCTAAAAAGACGCTCATTTACACAGTTCGAGGGAAAAATTGAGGTTAATTGCGATTAATTCTTCCTCTTTCAATGCATTATTGCTCTGCTTCTCAAAAGTCAGTCAAAATATACCATTTAAGGTGGAAAGTGTTTTGTGTGTATTTTTTCAGCCGATTTAAACTTCTGCCATCAACATTGTTAAGTCAGACACACAAAATCGTGATTCATAAAAGATCCGCCAGCAATTAATTCATTTTTTGCGCAAGGATGATGCTTATTTTGAATACTTTTGCTGATATAACGAGCATTCGCTTCAAAGAAATTCGCTTAATCTATAAGGCTGCGTGGGCCGTGCTGCTTGGTTAACATGTGACCTTTTTGCAGTCCTGTGCCAGTGATATTAACGCCAAAAAAATGTGCGGTTGAGAAAAGGTGCTCTCACGTTTGCTTGCTAGATCTCCCTCACGCTTTGCCACGCATGCTGCGAATATTAGGGACGATCAGAGTAAATACCGACGCCGTATTATTATATGTTACCAAATGTTCCCCAAGTGCGGGGTAGCTGCCAGACATCGTGCAATACACGCGCTATGGAGTTCGTTTTGTCATTTGTCTCCGCTGAACACACCGAAAACTTCACCTCTGTTAGGGATCGCTCGAACGTAATGCGCTCTTGTAATCCTCCGCAAGGCGTCGAGTGAGAGGCACTGAAAATTATGTCATTAATCTGCGAGTGATGCATGTCCAATCTTGATGTCGCCGAGTACGAACCTGTTTGTCGCTGTTTCTGTCATCGCAAAGAGCAGTTAGTAGTGATAAAAACATCCTGTTAAATAGTAAACTAGGCCTGCACCTCAAAGGTAGGCCTGGTTCACATATACAGCACGTTTTATTTCATGTTAGAAAAGGGAAAATATTTTAAAACAATACGAGAGTGTACTCAAAACTATCAAATGCTATGTTCTTTATATAACACACTTGCACACCTGTACCGAAAGGTAAATTGAAAATTATCTATTAAGCATTCTTTTCTACGTTAAGCGAGTAAACTGTAACTTAGAAAAAAAAAAGATGGAGGAAGTTCTCTTCGCTTTTAGTCTTTCAGTAGCCAAGGAGCTATTAGCTGTCATACTAGCTGAAGTAACTTCCAGAGTTTGTTTTTTGGCAGCCGTGTTTCTTCTCATACCATTCTTCCATCCTTGGCCGTTTCTTGTCCCGTTAGTCCGCAAATCGCTCATTTTGATCCGGTTTTGCGTCGACCGGAAAAAGCGTCATCAATCAGCAGCTCAGAGTTCGCACCCTCGTCCGCGCGAGGAGTTCCGTAATTTGTCTCGTGTTCTCTTATGTTTCCAGCGCACGGACACGCAACGTCCCGGTGAGTTCATGGTCCAGGTGAGTTCAACTGATACTCTTTTTTCTTGCCTATTTCGAAATTAACATGCGAAATCTTTTACTCGCAGCAAATTTTTTTTAAGTATTGAGTATACTGTTAACTCATTTAAAAACATTTTCCAAATGTAGGTTAGCGTTTAATTTTTCTGTAAATTCACCCACTTGAAATACACCCATGTCACTCCCACCTGCCTAGACCACCACACCGGTCACTCCCACCTGCCTATAGACCAACACACAGGTCACTCCCACCTGCCTAGACCTCCACACAGGTTACTCCCACCTGCCTATAGACCACCACACAGGTCACTCCCACCTGCCAAGACGTCCACACAGGTCACTCCCACCTGCCTAGACCTCCACACAGGTCACTCCCACCTGCCTATAGACCACCACACAGGTCACTCCCACCTGCCAAGACGTCCACACAGGTCACTCTTACCTGCCTAGACCTCCACACAGGTCACTCCCACCTGCTTAGATCTCCACACAGGTCACTCCCACCTGCCTAGACCTCCACACAGGTCACTCTTACCTGCCTAGACCTCCACACAGGTCACTCCCACCTGCCTAGACCACCACACAGGTCACTCCCACCTGCCTAGACCTCCACACAGGTCACTTCCAACTGCCTAGACCTCCACACAGGTCACTCCCACCTGCCTAGACCACCACACAGGTCACTCCCACCTGCCTAGACCTCCACACAGGTCACTTCCAACTGCCTAGACCTCCACACAGGTTACTCCCACCTGCCTAGACCACCACACAGGTCACTCCCACCTCTATACCCAGATACCCTTGCCCTTCAGCGATGACACAGCTTCAGTGTCGCACCAACTTCCGTTCGAGGTGCACGTGCAGACGTGGGCTGTTATTCGATCGCGGGCCTCCCTTTCAGTTTCGTCTCGCGGAGAAAAAGCATATAACTGTGATCTTTGTCGTAGAAAAATAAATTCATTCTGATTAAAAGTCCGCAAGTTTATTTAAGAGTTTTTGAACCGTGACCTGTTGTTGAGGTTTAGCGCATGTGATGGGTGGAGCCGCTATTTCTCCCCGGGTGAAGTCTACGGTAGTTTTATGCCGTTTTTAGGGCTCGTAACAACACGAGATCTGTTCACTGTAAACGCTTACAACGGCACACGAGGCCTGGAAAGTCTGCAATATTGAACAAAAACTTGCGTGGCCTTCTCAAGAAAGTCTTGATCTTTGAAGCTGATGCAGTCTTCTTTACGTCGTGCTCGAGCGTTGAGTGCGACTATTTTGAAACTACTTTAATTCTGAACGGTGTCGAGCAATTGGAATGTTGAAGAATGATGGGTCTGAGTTTTGCAATTTACTCACATAATTATGCAGAATTTGACTTTGAGCACCAGAGATTATAATATCCAGTTCTAGAGTCTGAGACCAATTTCAGAATCCAGAACCAGTCACAAAGTTTGCGACCAGTCACAGAGTTTTTAAGTACTGGGTGAATTCTTGAGTCCGTAACAAGTTCTAAAACTCAAAAGCAGTTCTTAAATTCGGAACAAGTTCCGGAGTCCGAGACCTGTTCTAGGGTTCGAGACCTGTTCTAGAGTCCGAGACCTGTTCTACAGTCCGAGACCTGTTCTACGTAGAGTCAGAGGCTATTTCCGGAATCCAGAACCAGTTACGCAGTTTAGAACGAGTTCTAAAGTCCAGAGCCAGTTTTATAGTCCCTGGAGCCAGTTATAGAATCCAGGACCAAACGTGAACTAAAGGTTTGGGGTGTAATATCTTAATATTATAGTCATTATAGTAAGCATTTCAACATTAGTGCAGTAAGACCACAAGTATTGAATATGAAATGCATAACCTGAAGCAAAGCGCTCAGGCTAGCCTGCAAAGCTGGCTCTCATCGAAACTTTGACGTACGACTCAGTAGTTCTGCATTTAGTCTAGAACTCTGGACCTGACAGCCGTTATTGAGTGAAATGAAAAGTGAGCTCCAGAGTGACACTCGAGTCTAGGACCATATTTATCGTTATTTTGCAGGCTAAGCTGCTGCTCAGTGTGGTGTTGAATTATGGTGCAGCAGTCAATGCAGAGTGCGGAGTGCGATGCAGAAGTGAAGAGCTCATCTAACGCGTTAGATCTATTGAATTCTTCTCTAGGCAGAGGTAGAAGGGTCTGGCCTACGTAGTACGGTACGTTAGCGCTTGCATCGATTGTGCAAGTACTTGGTATTTCTTTGATGAGTATGAAATCAGGAGATCGGCTCTCTCACTTGCTTGAACATTTTCATAACATTGTCTTATGTAACATTTTCGACACTAGGATGTTTCAAGTGTGCAACCCTGGTTTTTCTTGAAAGTATTGCAGATTGTACATGCATATAAAAAAGGTCTCCCATGTTTTTTTTTTTTTAACTAGAACCTAAAGTTGCTGCCAGCACTCCATTTAGAAAATTGCTACACAAATGGTTTAAATTATTGGAAGTGTGAAAAAGTTTATCCTCACATTAAAAAAAATACATAAGGGCCTAACAGTATTTCAACCGTCCATATCCATAACTATAAGATTGCGATAATTTCTCAGAAATGGGCCGTAAATTGAAGGAACTATCCGTCGAGAAGTATTCTGGCCATCATTCATCATCCGACAGATTGATGTACGCTGTAATTTTCATGCTTTTATCCTCTTAAATTTGACTGGTAATAAAATCCTCCTCATGGCCCTCAATAATGATGAGCCACCCAGCACTGCTGTATTTGAGACGATCGATTTGCAGGAGCTTGTTTGTCTCAACGAGTTTAATTATTGAAGTGCAGGAGGTGCGAGCAACATTCTGCTTGTGTGGCTGGTCACGACTTTTACATCTCAGTTATTAAAATTTATGCTCCATGCTTTTATGCGCGCCCACTCTGACTTTCATGGCCTAAAGCCGTGATGTATTTCTGTTCCGGAACTAAGGATAAAGTAATTTTTTTTGCAACTCACTCGAGTCTATAATTCAAACGACCTTAGGCCCTGTGATATTAAAGGAATTTTAACGTTCACTTCTCTGTAGTTGTATCTTATGCTTACTGCATGCATATGAACGATGTATGGTCTTGTACTGTTCTCGATTAACATTAGGGGTAAAAAATACGATTGTGCTGAACTTCACGTGACCAGCTGTGATGTCCGGCACACTCGTACCTGTAGGCCACTGAAGTAAACCACAGGAAATTATAGATTAGAGTCAAGATTCCAACGTCGATTTAGAATTTTTTATTTCAAAGCGGAAAAATTTATTAAATATTGCTGGCAAAATAATATTACTTTAAGCTGGCAAAACCAACAGCCATTCACCTCTGTGTTTATGTGATATTACCACATCCCATTTGCTGAACAGCAACAGGTAACCTAGCCTACTATAGACTTTTAAAGAATGAAAATCATGTATGAGGATATCATTAGTAAGCAGTAAAGAACAAATGAGGCAAGCAGTAAAAAGAACACAATAATTCAAATTTCTTTCGTACAACCATACTTTAGATCCTACAGTACAGTATTTTGTACAGGATAAAAATACACGAGCATCACATTACTGATCTGCACCACTAACACATGTAGTAAGTGACATGTACATTGCGTAGAAGGCTCTGGCACAACACGCCTTTCGTACAACTATGCCTTAGATCAATACGATGTGGCCTTGAAGCATCGTTTTTGCCTTGGCTTTATTGAGGCGGCGGGACAATTTTTCTTGAATTATTTATTTATTGAGTGCACGACCTCATGAATAATTCCGCGACTTGCAGTCCTTGTGAAAATACGAAAACCAAAATATTACGTTGGATATAAGGCGATCCAAATATTGCAGCATTAACCCTGGCACAATGCGAGCGGCAGCAGTTCTTTACGAGTATGTGCATCATTTCCACCTCGTTTATGTGTGGTCATCATGAAAAGTCATCCCGTGTTGTCATTTATGATGAATAACAGATGTGTGGTCATCATGAAAAGTCATCCCGTGTTGTCATTTATGATGAATAACAGATGTGTGGTCATCATGAAAAGTCATCCCGTGTTGTCATTTATGATGAATAACAAATGTGTGTTCATCGTGAAAAGTCATCCCGTGTTGTCATTTATGATGAATAACAAATGTGTGTTCATCGTGAAAAGTCATCCCGTGTTGTCATTTATGATGAATAACAAATGTGTGTTCATCGTGAAAAGTCATCCCGTGTTGTCATTTATGATGAATAACAGATGTGTGGTCATCATGAAAAGTCATCCCGTGTTGTCATTTATGATGAATAACAGATGTGTGGTCATCATGAAAAGTCATCCCGTGTTGTCATTTATGATGAATAACAGATGTGTGGTCATCATGAAAAGTCATCCCGTGTTGTCATTTATGATGAATAACAGATGTGTGGTCATCATGAAAAGTCATCCCGTGTTGTCATTTATGATGAATAACAGATGTGTGGTCATCATGAAAAGTCATCCCGTGTTGTCATTTATGATGAATAACAAATGTGTGTTCATCGTGAAAAGTCATCCCGTGTTGTCATTTATGATGAATAACAAATGTGTGTTCATCGTGAAAAGTCATCCCGTGTTGTCATTTATGATGAATAACAAATGTGTGTTCATCGTGAAAAGTCATCCCGTGTTGTCATTTATGATGAATAACAAATGTGTGTTCATCGTGAAAAGTCATCCCGTGTTGTCATTTATGATGAATAACAAATGTGTGTTCATCGTGAAAAGTCATCCCGTGTTGTCATTTATGATGAATAACAAATGTGTGTTCATCGTGAAAAGTCATCCCGTGTTGTCATTTATGATGAATAACAAATGTGTGTTCATCGTGAAAAGTCATCCCGTGTTGTCATTTATGATGAATAACAAATGTGTGTTCATCGTGAAAAGTCATCCCGTGTTGTCATTTATGATGAATAACAAATGTGTGTTCATCGTGAAAAGTCATCCCGTGTTGTCATTTATGATGAATAACAAATGTGTGTTCATCGTGAAAAGTCATCCCGTGTTGTCATTTATGATGAATAACAAATGTGTGTTCATCGTGAAAAAGTCATCCCGTGTTGTCATTTATGATGAATAACAAATGTGTGTTCATCGTGAAAAAGTCATCCCGTGTTGTCATTTATGATGAATAACAGATGTGTGTTCATCATGAAAAAGTTATCTCGTGTTTTTATTTTTTAGATGAAAAACAATTTCAGGAAACCAAGGTCTCAACTTTTCTATTAAAAAACTTGGAGCTCGAAAGCCATTGATTGCAAACCCCTGCAATTCAACAATGGAAATTAATTTGCCACTCAAAGACAGCGGCCAAATTACCATTTTGAAAAGGGATGACTTTTTAATTGTTTTCAGGAGCTCCCCTTTTTGGCCAAGTTTCAAAACTTGAATTGCACAGCGCTCAGCAACTAAATTTATGAAGGGACTTAATTACTGAGAATTGCACAGCGCTCAGCAATTAAATTTATGAAGGGACTTAATTACTGAGAATTTCACAGCGCTCAGCAATTAAATTTATGAAGGGACTTAATTACTGAGAATTTCACAGCGCTCAGCAATTAAATTTATGAAAGGACTTAGTTACTGAGAATAAAATTCCCTTTCTGAGTATTTTTTCAGGTTCTCAGTTCAATTAAATGTCCCCAATTTAAACTTTACTTCTCTGTTCCATAATAAGAGGTCTTAAATTACAATATGAAATGATGGTTTGATTTTTTCTCCTGCTCATCAGCTGTAAGAATTATTTCCTAACAACGCTTTCATGTAAAATTCTTCTTTTGCCGTACTCGACGACGACCTCAACCAACGGAATTTAAAAAGCTTTCATCGACTGCATCGAGCTGTTTCTTCCCAGGGCGTGAATAAGAAAAACTTATCTCATCACTTCGCCTGATAGAGTGAGGAACAGCCGCAGGTGAAATAAATTCGTTCGTAGAAATCTCTACGTCATCTGCTTCGAACTGACTCCCTTCGTCGGCCACCCGCCTTGGTTGCATTTGTGCCGACACATTACTCGAACGGGTTTACCCGTGCCACATTATATCGTAATAGTATCCCTCTCTCACTATTGCCTTCTCAAAAAAAATTGAAGAGCGGGTTCAGGCCAAACAATTTCTCTACCGTCAATTTCTAAACCCTATATTCCACATTCATTTGGTCTGTTGAAAACATTAATTCTACTTGTATAGGTACTTCCTTTTGTCTCTCAGAAGAAAGATTATGTATACATACATTCTCGCCAACCTTTTATCCCCTAGCTCGTTCTAAAACGCATCCTCTTCACTTGGTCAAAATTCCTCATTTTTGTATTTTCTTGGGTTTTAATTATTAGTAAACGTAGGCACAAGGTTCGAATTAATAGTTTACCATGCTTTCCCAAATAATGTACCAACACTAACGTGGAAATAAATCGATGCGTTCTTGGACTTGAACGTTGTAGGATTTACTTGGAATTCTCGGCAATCTTGAGTTTTTTTGCTGGCAAGCGGCGGCAAGATAAGAACATTTGGAAAAAAAGTCTGTTTAGAGCGGCAGCGCAGTTTAGCAGCATTACCGTACGTACGAGTATATCGCAGAAACAAGACTAGTTTATGAGCAAGAAATATCCATATCATTATTCGCTAATGATTACTAAAATGATGAATCGTAAATGGTGCGAAATTAAGATTCTTCGCGAATCTGTTTTGCCTTATTTTTTGAGAAATATGCGGAAACAAGCGTATATTTTTACTTGTCATTTGAAGAACCTTGAAAATTAAAAAAAAAATTGACGATTATTAAATGAAGCAGCCTTTCAGAATTTACGGTAGGTACTCACAAATGAGGAAATTTGCTTCTCTGTTCCACAATATCAGGCTTTAAATGAAGTCTCCCATTTTATTTGACTGGGCCCTGCTGAGTGGAGGAGTTCAATGAACTGACATGGATTTGACATGGATCATGGATAAGATTCCCTAGGAATCGTCCTACAAGTACCGACATGGCTTAGTACGGTGAGCTTACGATAACCTCTGAGTTAGAAGCAGCTGCTGGAGCTCTGGGATCAGAGCTTCACATCATCAGACAGCGAGCAATCATCATCGAGCTTGCACCCTCTTCCAGTCCACTGACATGTGTACTCTTGCTCGGAAAAAATTACTCTTTCGCCGGACTTTCGACTTAACGTTGCTGGCCCCACTTCTCCAGAACAGGAAAAACATATTCCAACCCATAAGACTTGAAAACAAAACTAACTTGCTCTCCATACTTAATCTCTCACACCGAAAAATTAAGACGAAAACGTGCGCTGTAGTCCACTGGGGCCGTAAAATGAAAAATCCTGTGGTCTGAAAAAGAGCACGTGAGTAGGAATCCCATCGAGGTGCTTAAAGAAATAAACGTACGACCAAACTCGGAGCGGGCTACAGCTCCGAGAATCATGACCAAATTTTGTGCTCCTCCGGGCAACGCAGCGGGGCCTGGCAGCCGTGGGACTCACAATTTGATCAGGACGCAAACCCAATTAATTTACCGCCAGTTAGCGTGTTAACATTCGCTTCGCCCTCCTGCAGCGCGTCTGGCTTGCCTAACGTGGGGCGTCATGACTCCGCGCCATCGGCGGGTTGAGGGATTTATTTATCTTTAGTTAATATTGGTTTCGCCCCTCCTTATTGGCCAGTTTGAAGTTATGTGCAACTCATCTTCATTCTTTTCTCTCACGATTCTCTAGAGAAAAAAGGTTTTGTTTGCAGATGGTTTTTCTTTCTTACTTTTGGATTGTACAGTATTTCTATACTGCTTATGAAAGTAATTTAATATTTTCCCTATTTTTGTGGCAGTTTTTTCATTCAGAAAATTCTTACATGAGCAAAAACGAGTTAACTCACTGACTCTCCTACGATCGATGCTCAGAATCGACGAGTATAACTTGCACACAACTTCATTTTGGAGATTAAGTTGGAGGCGATTTTATTCGTCCATAACCCCAAATGGAACATTTAGGGTGAGACGCGTGTGTGTACTCGTATCTGCCAGGGGGGGGAAGTTAATGGTGAAATTGCATTGATGGAAATTATTGTGGATTGCGTGAAATGTCATCCGTCTCTCCTCACGCACTGTGTACTGTATGTACGATAGTTGCAGAGGTAACCAGATATTTGCTGTTACAATCACTTCTTTTCTAAAACTGTTCCTGCTCCAGACTGAAATTCAACTTGCAAAATCCAAGTTGGTGTCTTATACTTCAAATAACAACGCAGTTCAATCATGAATTTCTCGTCATTACTTCTCATGACATCTCATTTAATGCCGCAGTCGGACGTTATCGCGTCCCTGAGCAGAAAATCAATAATCTTTTCTCTCCGAATGGTTTATTTTCCGAAGGAACGTTTCATCAGTGGAACTTCAATGTTTATGCTACATAAGTTGCTCTCAGGCAGCCCCCTGTCCTGATATGGATTATAAAATGCAATCAACTCTAATCACGTAAACTTCTCTGCCAGATTGCGGCACTTTATCATCCTTCCTTTTCATCTAAATGATTAAAAACTGTAAAGCGACTGTGATTTAGCGATTGAAAAACTACGTCTTATCGAAATCAATTTCGTCAGTTTTATAAAAAGGCACTGAATCTTTCTAAAAAATGTTCTAATGTGATTTTCTCTGGCATACTACATTTTGTATTGTCCACTTGATGTTAAGGTAAAATTGAACGATAGGGAGTTGTTCTGCGCATTACAGTATACGAACAATCGTTAACGTAATGTCAGGGCTCAAGTTCCTCTCAACTCGGCTGCTCCACTGGAATAATGAGCGTCTCTCGAATTGCAATTTTGATCGTTATCGTGAGTTTCTATCTCGTTTGGGAGTTTTTTCACTGGGTATGGGATCAGCCTTTTGTTAATGCAGCAATACCCAAAATAACTCATTGGGGTATAACATCCAGTGCAACATATTATCAAGATCTCTCAGAAGCGAACGAGAATCTCCCTTCATATTGTCTGGCTTACCTTTGCAGAGCCGTTGAACTGGGCTTGTTCAGGGTAAGAAGATGGACCCCTTCGTTTAGGTAATGATTAATATGGCCTGCTGAAAACACGTTCTTAACATTGAACTCTAAGCGCACACACGCGAACTTATTACAGGTTGGAGACTGAGAATAAGGTGTACTTCTCTAGCTACCTTCACTCTGCATGACTAAACGCACATGTCAAGTCAGGCCGATCAGTCTGAGCGTTTCGTTTTGAAGTTGCTTCAAGTAAGGCAATTTATCACTAACTTTGAGAATTCAAACAGACTTGAGTCTTCAATATCCTAGCTTGAAGGTAAGTTCCAGTATTTTAAAGCAACGACGAAACTCAATACTATGGTTGTATTCTCTGAAAAAAAACACAGGATGAAACAGCTACTCCAAGCGAATGTTGATTGAGATAAATAAGTCGCTCATCTGAGCGCTACGACCTGTGACGAATTAATACAAACACGTTAAAAAGTGCTGCTGCCACCAGTAAGGAAGTGACTAGGAAGGACCACCAGTTAGAAAGTGGTGCTTCGACTGAACGCTGAAAACAGAGCTAAAGCACATTAACAGTGGCGAGGTGCTGGCAGGAGGTGACTGCACGGCCCTACAGGAGCAGCAGCACCAGGTGCTGGCAGGAGGTGTGCGGGGTGCGTTGGGTGGCTGCCTGGCCTGACGGGAGCACCACCACCAGGTGCTGGCAGGAAGAGGCTGCCTGGCCTGACAGGAGCACCACCACCAGGTGCTGGCAGGAAGAGGCTGCCTGGCCTGACAGGAGCACCACCCCCAGGTGCTGGCAGGAGGTGGCTGCCTGGCCTGACAGGAGCACCACCACCAGGTACTGGCAGGAGGTGGCTGCCTGGCCTGACAGGACCACCACCACCAGGTGCTGGCAGGCTGCTGTCCCCGCAGAGTACTGATCGCTGTGCAGCGCCCGTCGGACGCCGACTTTTAAAACTAAATCGTCCCATCGAATTTATAACCGTTTCCGTACTGACTGCATCGTTTTTTCTCAACTGCACAGCAATACGCGGTTTTATTCATGGTATAATGGAGATTTAAATCTTCTCATAGAAAGAAAAATGAGTTTGAAAATTGTTTAGGGACGGTATGTAAATGTCTTTCGAATTAGAATACGCATCTGATGTCAAACGCATTATATCTACGATAAGGAGAATATTTGCTATGATATTAAAAGAAAGAGCTCTTGTTAGAAGTTCTTATTGATTCTTGAATAACAAATTTTGAAAATGTGGAAAAATTTAGGCTATATTTTTTCGAACTTACTAGCTATTTGAATGTACGAGATCTTCTACCTTTCAAATGAGGCCCATTCGTTCTGCACGTCTGTTGATGAGAAATAGAATTATTAAGCAGTTCTAATGAAAAATAACTAATATCATTAACTGTGTGAGTTGACTTTAGCTTTAAGCTAGAAAAAGTGCTACTCTAGATACATTAGCAAAGGAACTTGTATTTAAAAATGCCAGTGTAATAACAAGAATATGAAATACAATCTACCACCGAATAATATAGCTGTAACACTTACTCAAAAGCCATCAAGCATTTCCTAACTTCCACCTCGAACAGCGAGTAACCTGTACGGTTAAATTTGACATAGCTCTGAGAAATACATGAGTATACATCATAGGATTCATTTAGAGTATACATTGTTATAGTATTGTTCTTTTCATTTGAATTAACACGGGCACCAAACCACCAGAACATTATTTCTAAGACTGAAACAGTCCGTTAGTACATGGAAAAGACAGAAACAATCAAGAAAAACCCGAACCCAAATGGCAGAAATGAGGAAGAGAGCCTTTGGATGAAGACAGCGAGCTGGGGCTCGTGACAGGGGTAGTTGAGGGCACCCTCGCATTCGCATGACGACGAGGATGCAAGACTCACGAGCTACCCGCAGGGACACTCTGATTTTCAAATAATTCCCGCTCTAAATTTAACACTTAGACCGCAATTTTTTAAACTGAAGTTGAATGTTCAACTCAAATTTAGAGTGAATTGTATCATGGGAAGCTATTTTGAAAGTAGCAAACATTAACTGGATCATGCCTTAATTTACCTTTGATTATGTATAAATTGAGTTTCTGACAACTGGTCGGTCATAATCATTATGATCTTTTGCCTTCTGTATTCCATTTTTGATACCAACACGATCATTTCCAGCTGCAATTACCTTTGAAGCTTCCATTGAAAACGTCCTCCGTAGCCACCGGTGGCGCACGTTGCGTTCAAAGTGTTGATTATTTCTCTTCTCTTGGGAATTTTTCATGTTTTGTTGATAATCTAATGAGGCTGTTAAGTAGGGCCTGCTTTTATGCTGAGATTTTTAATTATTTTTGGTCACTAATTCATTTTTTAAGTCCAATTTTAGTATTTCCGTAGTCTATGTTTCTCGGCTGCTTTGTGAATACCAATAATAATTCAGAATAATCATTGATTGCCATTTTTTAAAATAGAATTCCTATGGCATATGCCCTGCTTCTGTCCAAGTAAAACGAATCGGAAGCAAATCATGAGATGCATACCATGGAAGCATACCATCAGTTGTTTTTATTGGTTTTAATAAATTATGCTTATAACAAATAATGTGGTGAAGGTTGTTATAGTTTCTAAGCTTTAGCATGGTCATGTGACGCGTTCGTTGGAAGAAGGGGCTACGCGCCATATTTTCATATTTACATTTATTATGTGGAATACCTTTCCTAACATCTAATATCTGCATGTGGTAAATATTTGAGTTTAATTTACAATTACTCCTACGAAATTTCTAAAATTAAAATATAAGAAGTAAGGCGGCTCTGCTCGCAGCGCTGATTAGAATTTACAAGTTCCCATGTGTTACAACTCCGTGCAACTCATAAGCCTAGGCTTTGTCTAACTAGTTTTGAAACTAAAATGAGAAGTTACGCTTTCACTCATAAACGGCCGACAAAAGTGTAGATCTATAGATACATGAAAGCATTACCTCAACATTACTGATACTCACTAACGCTCACGATATTTGAGACCAAACATCAGCACTAAGGTGAGTAGAAAGTTCAAATTTTTATATCGTGCTCCAAAGAAAACATTGCGTACTTCAGATATAAAATACCTCCACTCCCGCTAGAATTACACGCTCCCAGTTGCCATGTGATGATCGTCACCCGCCAAACTGAAAAGAAACAATTCCATGACCGTTTCCTGCTTCTAATTCCCTCTGACGACTGCCCTAACATAAATAGAGCTTCTTCTCGCTGCGATAGAAACGGGCCAAAGATCATTCATTCGTCTGTTTTTACAAGCTGTGAAAAGTGCTCAGGGGCAGCGGGGACAATAAAAATATGAAGATTGCCATCAGCTCTAACCGACAACAACAAAGATGTATTCAAAGCTCAATAGGGGAGGACAGAGATCTTCAATGGATTTTGTAGGCAGGAATAAAATGTGATCTCAGCATGGGATGAACCTGCACGTGTTTGTCGCTTATCAGTCATCGTAACAGACTGTGCAGCTCCGTGGAGTTTGTTCCCTAATGTTATGCTCCAATCTGTTTTTCATCCATTTTCTGGGAAGAATAACTTGATCTTGAGCAAGTGGTACGAGTACTTCAGTTCAAAATTTAAATGCGTTTATTACCACTTTGTATTTCAGTAGAATCTTTGGCAATTCATCTAAGATGCACTTGCTGATGCAGAATTTTCGTATCACTGCACTTGAAACCCTCATTACGTAGAAACGTGCAGTTGGAAGTCTGCAACGAATTATGAAGAAACCTTTACTGCTACACTACAGAGCCTCAGCCAAATCATGGCAGCATTTTCTGGGACGTCGAGTTCTTCAGTGTAGCTTTCTAGCGCTCTCCATGCTGTCCTCCAGCGTTGCAAGTCTACGTCATTGAACTCATGGAATTACTTTGCAATTAGAATTATTGATGCATATGAATCAATACGCTACTTGGACACGTACAATTGCTAAATATCGTGTGAATAATATTCAGCAGCACCACCTTGTTCTGATTCTCAACATCTTGCACCCCATTTTTTGACAAATGTATTCCACGTGGGTTAATTTTCATCTCATCGATAATCTGCAAAAGAACATTCCCTGATGATGCTCATTCTCTTTCTATTCATTCATCGAGTCACGTCAAGTCTTTGATACTGAAGAAGATGATTCATTTTAGAAATTTTCACTATAACGGATTCTGAGATCCTGCTTAAGATATAATTAGTAGTTGCTAGACTAACAAAGCTCAATGTGTACTTTTTATTCCCAGGAAGTAATCGATGAAGTTATTTAATGTTGATATTCCGCCAGGCTCAGTTTTAGGCTGCGCTTTGTGTAATATTTCCCTACATTAAGGTTCACATCGATGTGGGGGGAAACTATTTTCTTCAATTACGACACCGTCTTGTACGCAATCCAGGATGAGCATGAACTTAATGAGGCTGTAGCTAAAGTCAAAGAAAAATATTGAAAATAGAAGTAATTAGCCTCCGAAAAGTAAACTAACTCCACTAACAAACAAAACTGAACTCTAAGCAGTTCAAACAAATTATTTACGACCAGTAGTGCATGAAGCAGATTATCACTTAAGACTATGGCAATGAACACATTGGAGTATGTGCACATTGGTATTTACAGCCCTCGATAAGTTCAACGACATCTAGAACATCAATGATGTTTGCGTGTACACATTATACCTTATGCAAACTAATGATGTTTACTTATGCACCACTCCCCTCGAAATACTTGTAATAGCTTTTCATGGCATTGTAGACACTGCAAAGTACTTACGCGTAATTTTAGATAGAAAGCTTTCTTTTCTCAAATAAAGTGAACACGTCTGTAAGAAGTTGAGTAGATAGGGTAGAATTATGAATACAGTTTCCAAATACCTGAACACGAGTACTTTAATAAGTTTCTTTACTACAAATAAAATAGCAAGGATAATCGCTTTTAAAATAGACATTATTTCTTAGAGAATTCAATAGGTCAGAACTAAAAAGGTCCACAAAAAGGGCCTTGCGCACTCGTGTAGCAGAGCATGCTGGACGAAGCTTTCGAACAAATAGGCCTCTTGCTTCTCCCTCTCAATCCTCTTTGCGTGCACATGCAGAACAGTGCGACTTGCCTGTTCGTTTAGATGATTTCCAGATAATTGCAACATCTTCTAATCAAACAGATCTTCGAATTTTACAGTCTCTTTTTATCATGAAAGACAAACCGGTTTTAAATGATGCCCAATCTTCTTTCCCCTTGCAAATTTCCTGTTAGCAATTACAAATGTTAATCATATGTGTATATTTTTTTTTGTCTATGAAAAATCTCTTGTATTTCCTGTATCCAGTATTTCCCAGATGCTGAAGATGACCCTTGTGGTCGTAACGTTCATTTTTTGTTTATATTTTTAGTTCTGACCTATTAAACTCTCTAAAATATCTATTTTAAAAGTGACTATCCTTGCTATTTTATTTGTAGTTAGACTTTGAAAACGGCAAAACATTGAAGTAAATCATTAAGTTTTTTTCATTATGTATAAGATCCATCTCATATTGTTACCCTCTATGCAATAATATTATGGGAGAAAGTCCTATACAATTCAATTTGCAGAGTACAGATAATCGTCTACAAAATCCTGCGTTTTACTTTAGGAATTTAAATTATTGACACGTATAAATCAATACGCCACTTGGACTAGTACAATTGATTAAATATTGCACCAAGAAAATATGTTCATCAGTAATTTTCATTTCAGTTGGCGCGTGAGGTGATGAGTAAAAAGATAAGGTATAAAAACAAATGTTCGAACAACATAGGAGCAATAGCACATACTATACAAGAATATCCAGCTTCCATTGCCCGCCTTTCCGACTAGAGATTGAGAAGAAATCACTTGTATTTTAAAGCATTTCATCTGATCCCTCACCACCTTCGCTTGCAGATACCGCTGAGTGAAGTAGCGCTAATAAAATGCATGAAATTATATCCGATTGATCAAGTTTTAGTGATAAGAGTTTCGGAACTATCTCAGAAGTATGCCAAAACTTTTGCATTTTAAAAGAGGTTTTTTCTTTCAGAAATGTAATATGTCAGTGAGGGAGAAATCAATTACGCATCACACACAGATGATGTATAATTGATTTCTCCCTGAGATTTGCATTAAGAAAACAGTTAGTCGGCAGTACGCAAGGAAGTTTTTGATGGCTTTCAACTCTGTCATTACAGTTATGTTTTTTGCAATGAATATTTTAAAATATGTAAAGCATATTCTTTGGGCGTGTGATCACATTGTCTAATAAGCTTTACTTGGGACAGGTTGGTTAAGTATGTTCATTTGTTACTAATTCAGTTACGTACGTGCGTACATTGATTACTCTATGTAATATTCTCCGTTGTATGAGAAATCGCTGCAGATGAAAATTATCAAGTGCTCGGCCCCATGATGAGTACGCAGCTGATGGTCAAAAAGAAGCATTGAATCACTCTGAAACTTTCAAAGATGAACTTGTTTGGCTAAAAAATACAATTCCTCCTCAGTGACAGTTTAAATATAACACAACGACGCTTATTCTTATAGAGCCTGAAAAGAAGATTTTGTCCTTTTGCAATCTAGACGTAAATAGATTATCTTACGAATTAAAAAACAATGTATCAAGTGCGATGAAGAAATCGCATTCACGGGTTATGAATCTTGTACGTACATACGCTACTCTCTGAATAAATTCGCAAGAAATTGTGTATAGCACATGACTTTATTAGAATATCAAATTACGCTTACTACTCCGTTCATTCGAAGCAATTCTTCACTATTCAAAAACCAAGACACTGGCGCGCAACCGATGCATCGTATTTCTTTTAACATTCCGTAACACTTGCGCGCACTTCGTGCCACGTCATAACACTTGTTAACGTTTCATAACTCTCGGAAACACTTCAAGAGATTTTCCAGCATTTACGACATATTGGAGGCGCCCGCGAATAGGCCTCACGCGAGCTGTTTTTTGTATATTTCTTGTGAATTCCATCAATAGCAGTAGCATGGCGTACCAAAATAACATCGTGAAATTTACGTTTCTATGGTAATGACGCCATGCGCGATAGCTGTGGGTGTGATGCTGTACCACGTACGTTTTTCCTCCTGAAAGTCATTTTTCCTGAAAGTCATTCTTCCTGAAAGTCATTCTTCCTGAAAGTCATTCTTCCTGAAAGTCATTCTTCCTGAAAGTCATTCTTCCTGAAAGTCATTCTTCCTGAAAGTCATTCTTCCTGAAAGTCATTCTTCCTGAAAGTCATCCCTCCTGAAAGTCATTCTTCCTGAAAGTCATTCTTCCTGAAAGTCATTCTTCTCAACAGATGACAGAACCACGCGCAAGCGGCCAGAAATAATACAGCTCCGTCACACACTGACAGCGGGGACTGCCTCATAAGATTACGGGGAATGAAGGAAGTTGACGTATGCTGCTGCAGCCTCTTCATTAATGCTAGAAAAGTCCATCAAAACATAGTTTGTGAGGGAAAATAAACGGAGACAGCTGCGGAGGCGCTGACAAGCACGTATATACATCTGTGTTTATACGGACATGACAATATGACATGCATAATGTGCATGATGTGAGTGGAGGAATGTGAATGTTTATCGGCGATTTTTAAAAATGATGCTCGCTATCATTTAGATATTCATTTCCACTCGATAAGTTCGATTTCTGAATACTCTTATTCAACATAACTTAGAGGTATTTCCTAATTTTAATGCGGAAATGAACACTTGATTTGTTTCAAATTCATTTTAAATTTTGTACCAATGCTACGAGATACTCTAACTTGAGAACATTGAATGTTCGCCTCTCAAGATTTCATAAAATGAAGTATGATGAGATAAATGTAATTATTTTTCAACCCCTGATATACCTTCAAATGAGCGAAGAAAACCATACGCAAAGATTCAATTCGATGCATGTCTCGCAGCGTGCAATGTACCACCTACAACCCTAAAAAATGGTTCGTATTTCATATGCACTGAGCTCTTTGAAGTCTACAGCATGACTGCACTACGCCATTAAAAGTTCCGACAGCACGCAAACTTCTTCCGTAATTACGGAAATGACGCCGGGGCAATCGTTCTCTGTAAACATGCGCTGTTATGAGGGACTGAACGGTCTTTTCTGCTCAGTACTCGCTACTCGAACGGACACTGAGTATTAAATTGGATAACAACTGGTTGGCTATTTAACTTTTATCCAGGATAAAATACTCGCTCAGCGAACAAACACTGAGTTTTAAATTGGTTTACGACTGGTTTGCTCCGTAACTTTTAGCATATGTAAAATACTCGCTAAACGAACTGATACTGTATATCAAATTCTCAGATAAACACTTTTTATTTGTAAGTAAAGAACTTGCCCAAAATGCCTTTTTATGTCAGTTCTTCGGTTTTGAAATGCAATTGTTAAGTCAGTGAATCATTTCGATGTTTTCAGCTGAACCATCCGACCGCAAATGCACTTTTTTCTTAAATTCTTGTCTCAATTTGAGGTAATGGCCTCTTTGTGGCCAGAGTGTGAGTTATTTACCATCGATTCTCGAGTCCAACAAGAAAGAATCGTCTATCTAGCAAATACTGTAGATTTGGGTCTGCTAGACTCTTGCTGAACATCTCAAGAGCGTTTCAAGTTTCGGTGAGTTTGAACTATTGACACGAGTCAAGTTTTTCATGACGCGCTATATTTGTACAGGAAGCTTTCGTCATGTTTTCTAAGCTTGGTTATCATCTAGAAATTTTGCGATGAATTTCGGTGTCTGCTCCAAATTTCGACGTCAAGATTAATGTGGCACGTGATTATGACGCAAAAGAAAGCCGCACTGCGAATTAAATAAACATTGACGGCATGTTTTATGGTTTAAAGATCGGATCTGAGCAGCCAGTCAAAGTAATATACTAATGGATGTAATGTTTGCGGGGTAGCAAAACAAATGCAGTTTGAAGACCGAAACAGAATTCAATGAATGATATTTTCGCATCAATTCAATACTCATTTATTTTGTTTTACCTCATGAACTTCTGAGAATTTAAACTAAATTCATTTATTAGAAAGGCGACTGAGCAAAATAATGGATTTTCTTTCAATTTTATGTCATAGCTTTGAATAATGAACTTAAACGTAAACTCTTCTTCAATTAGGCACATTGATAGTTACTTGAAGAGTAGTATAACCCTTTTATCCTAAAAGTAAGATTTCCTAGAAATCAGTCTATTTCATTTACTCCTCGAAATCATATTTAATTTTTCAAATAGTATTTTTAGGATTTCAGCAGGCTACATTCCATGCGGTCTCTCAGTGCTAGTGAATCCACTAGCATGTTTGCAGGCAGTTAAAAAACTCGTATGGTTTTCGAAACAGCTCAAATTTGAAAGAGAACCCCGTAAAAACCTCCGACTATCAGAAATACTAAGTCCAGCCCCGCGGAATGAAATTATTTAAATGGTATCTGCACATTCACCTAAGCCAGTTTTTCGATTTTAAAACCACGAAGTGCTAGCACACAATTTTCAGAACTTCAATTCAGTAATTCTTTAAAAAAGAACGAAGAGCATTGGCGGTTTTTCAAAGGCATCACAGGAAGCCAGCCATTTTTTGAACGAAGAGTGCATCAACTTTCATGTAATGGAAGCACGCTATTGTTCCTGTTTCTGAAACACGTTCAATTTTTCGACAGAATTCAACTTCTTGGTTCATTTAAAAAATTGATACTTACCTTGGAAAATTATTGTTTAATTCTGAATCTTCTCGGTATTTTGAACATGTGTGAGAGTACGTCCATCACATGAAAAACTTCGGCTTGGTATTTACTTTAAATTTATTTGCACGTTATGGTGATCAGTTATGAGATAAGTTGTGAGATAGTTGTAAATTGCTTGTTTTAGATATGATTACAATAATGCGAGAGATTATGGAGGTGTAATTGTAGCCAGGTGTTTTCTCATCCGTACCTTGTGCTTGGTTGTTTCCTTCAGTGCGATAATTGCTTTTTAGATTGTAATCCACCTCTGTAATTAAATTTGTTTTATAAGCTCTAGAAATCAGTTTTATTTTATAAGTACTCACTTAAAAAAAACTTCAGCCTGATTATCTCCAAATTGAACAGGAGTTTTTTATTCTCTATCTAAGATTTTATGTCCGGGCCGAATAAAATTCGGTACACTTCGCTCGATATCTACCCAAATGTGGCCTATTGGATACGCGATTAAAATATATTGAGTAAGCGGTTACTCTTGGGAAACTAATGCTTAGCTCCTAATTATAAGTGCGCATACTGATGCAAATTCCTAATGCGTTTGTTTGCCTGCTTTTTGTTAGCGTCAATTTAGAAAGCTTAGTGAAGCATATAATAGCACACCGATAAAGATCAGGTTGAGTTTTGAATAATTTATGACTTTTCCTGTATTTTTCTCACTACTGAAAAATAAAATGAGTTCTCTCTAATGCAACTCACCGTTTTTTTCGTTCATTTCGTACTAAATTAATAACTACCGCTCCCTATTCTTCCGGAAATTGTTTGCTATGCAAAGCATTTTACAAAGAACAGAAAAGATGAAAATCCCTCATCGCTAGATACAGAAATTTCACATGATGAGATAGAGTGACGTAAACCAGCTCGTCTTGATATACGTAGCTGGGTTATTCTTGCCGAGTGAAGTCTTGCGTTGTTATGAAGAAGCACAAAGCTAAATCTGTTGTCTACTGCGTACAGTTTTTGAACAGATTGGTGACAAGGCGTTGAAGTTGCGTTGTTCGATTGAAGGCTTCGTGATGAATTATGCCACAACTTATCCCACCAAACACAAAGCATTACTTCTCCCTCGCATAGCTCAGCTTTGGATGTAGCCTGGTCCCTATCAGCTCAATGTATTTTGCGTCAAACATAATGATGGAAGACCCATTTTTTTATGGCTTATTACGATAAGCTTGAAAAATGGGTCAACTCGCTGCCTTGAAAGATTGCATGGCGCCGTGGATATGCCATGTGCTCAATTCATTTTAGGAAGAGCAAACCAAGTCTAACTTTTTTGCCGCTTGCATGCATGTTTTTCGCCACCCAAGTAACTAAATCGCTTGGGCGACGGAAAACATGCATGCTTCGGCAAAAAGTTAGAATGGGAAGGGGAGCTATTTTCTTAACTGCTTCCTTTTAACCTTCTTCATGCGAAAGCACTGCACACTGCAATTTAAGATGAGTCAAGATCGAGTTCTGACTCACGAGTACATTCAAGACAACTCCCTGATAAGAATTGTCGCAGTACTACAGCAGTTCAACGCAGTATTGAACGATTAGTTCAGTGAGACAGACATGTCCATTTTTACAACGATTTTTGAACCGTGGCTGCGTGAGCCACTGCTGCAATTTCGTGAGTTAACCTTACTTATCAACACCGACCAACAGAGGGCGGCTATGCAGCGGTGGCCACTATTTGCAAATCATGTATTCTAGTAGAGTGGATTGTACTACAGTAGCCTGAGCATCGTTTTTCCGCTAGTAAATTGATAGTACCTGCTATCAATCTTCTCTGCTGCCAGAACTATTATTGCAGTGTACTGCTCTATACCGACCCTAGCGCGCCTTACTACACCGAACTGCAGAAAACCGTACAAGTCGCAGCGCCAATTTTTAGCTTAGTCGGAGTCCACTGAGTCTCTCATAGCATTTTAATCAAAATGTGATCATCCTGCCTTCAGTTCTTCAGTAAATCAATGATCTAAAGGAGGAAACTTTGGCGATCACTAATTGCATCATCGAAAACACTACGAAGTTTCATGCTACCTCGGCATCACATGCCGCGAATGCACTTTCACATCCTCCACGTTAGGGACCAAAACTAAAATTTCGCATGTGAGGCAAAATTGATCAGAGCTCATATAACTATGGCTGGCAAATCCTGTCTATCATGAAAGCAATTTCTATAACATCTGAATTCTGCAGCGCGTCTTTTTGTTCCCTTTTCTACATCGCAAATCACTCATGACTTAACTCAGCTCAGCCATGAGTGAAAAACGCGATGAAACTGAACTGCTCGACGGATGTATTATTGTAATGAATAACCTGTTTTTATTTTTAAAATTTTATACTTGAAAAGAAATTAACTCAGCACTGCTCAACTCGAGCTTAGCTAAATCACGAGAGGAAATTCTCTTCTCAGAAATCTTATTTTTGAACATATACCGCTGGTCTTTCCAGATTAGCATTGTTACGAAGACCAACATCGTTTCTTGAATTTAGAGTAATGCGATTACGAACGTTTGCCATTTATATAGGGATAATTATTGATGAGTACATACACAGTTTCGAGATACTTACTTTTCTTGTTTACAATTTCTCCTTTTCCTGAAGCTAGATCACATATGGACACATAAGTTTTCATCACGCTGGTTACAGTAACTGTATGTTTCTATGTTTTTCAAAACAAACGTAGAATTAGAGTTCAAGCCTCATTACTAGCATGTGGATTTAAACACGCTTCATTGAATTCTCCGCTGCGTTATCAGATGTTGAAGGACCGCGTATTTTGTCAATAATTTCTAGGACATTTCTCAGTTATGAATCATAAATTTATCCAGAGAAATGCTTCATTGATGTGCCGTCATTAATGTGAACGATAAAACTCAGAGAGCGAAATGAACATGGGATGAAGTACGACTGCAGCAGTACCCAAATGCCAACAATATAAACCTAAAAACAATCTATATACTTAATAGCAAAACTCAAAATTTGTGCGAGTCCGTTTGGAAAATTGGCTGAGTCTACATGGTCGAGTGAGGTATTAAATTGAAGCCACTGGTGTCTATATTTGCAGAAAACTATTTATTTAAATTTTTTTAAATTTTTTTTTTTTATTTTGATTTTTTTTCTTCTTTATTTCTTTATTTTTTGATTATTTACTTTTTTTTTAATTTTTATTTATTTTTTATTTATTTATTTTTTTTCCCATTTTATTTTTTATATTTTTTTTTATTTTTTTTATTTTTTTTTATTTTTTATTTTTTTATTTTTCTTATTTTTTATTTTTATTTTATTTTTTTTATTTTTTTATTTTTAGGCAAGTCGGACAACCCGATACTCGGGTTGAACCGGCTTAAGCTTAGCCGGTTACCGGAGGTAACCGGCTAGTTCTTCTTATAATATCACTATTATAAAAGGAGCCCCGTCCGTCCGTCCGTGTGTCACACCCACCAGCCTGCAGTGTGAGATGAGCGTATCTGTGATACAAGCTTCATCAACTCCAGAATTTGAGGTGCCTAGCTCTTTTTGAAACTTTTGTTTTACTATAAAATTTTTCTAAAATTTTTCAAAAAGAAGAAAAATAATATTAATATTATACTATAAAACACTTTATGGCTCTTTTTGAAACTTTTGTTTTTACTAGAAAATTTTTCTAAAATTTTTCAAAACCAGCAGATTGGGAGTCGGAATGAATATCACGTGTATTGGTAGGTTAGATTAGGTTGAATAGAATATCAGCGGTTGAGACTTGGGAAAGTATTGGAAAACCATAGAATAACATGGGAAATCATGGGAAAGCCGTGGTTGAAGCTCAATAATTGGTCCGATATCTAATCCTGTCATTTTTTTGACGGGCCGTGTGCACTCGTCATTATAATTGTTGCCTGTCGTGGCAACGCCAACTCTGTCGTGTACAGGAACTCTGTTCTGCTGCTGTTGGGTACATTGATTTTTCCCCCCTGAACACTTTGACTGCAACTGGTTAAACTAAAGTTCAAAATTCAACTCAAGTATAAAATCAATTGTAGCAAGTAATTTTGAAAATAGCAAACAATTACTGGATCGTGCCTTTGTTTAGCTTCAACTAAGTGCTAATGAAAATTGATTTTGTGACTACTGGTCGGTCAGCAGAATTATGGAAATTCCCTCCGTGGCCTCCGGTGGCTCACTTGAGGTCGAAGTGTTAAATTACGCCGCAAGCTTAACGCAAAACGTTACACGCTCGATTGCTTTGGGAATTGTGACTTGAAATGCGTCGTTGCACAGGTGGAAGAATTTATTGAAGATGATAATTTTGAAGATGAGTGATATGAAGTGCCTCTAAGTGGGCAATAAATTCGGGCATAGGTTAGTAATTCATGCTAAATTTTTAGCAGCCAGTTTCTACATCCGTGGATGACGTGCGAGACAATTATCAAGAGAAATAATATACAACCAGTAACACATCACACAACCTCGCCCTGGAAATATACCTCACGTCAGTCCACGGTACTGCAGAGCGACCTCATTTCCTCACAGGAGCAGTTACGCACATTAGCCGCACGCCCTACCTTCGTCCGCTGTATACGTAGCTCTAAATGTTAAGCGTAATTATTTTTTTCAAGTTTTGCCCCTTTGGCTGTATCTACAGTACATCGCTTCATATATTAATTTCTTAGTAGATTATCCTTGGGCTGTATCTAAAGTACAACGTTTCATGCATTAATTTCTTAGTAGGTTATTTTGGTTTGAAATTATGAACGCATTCTTGAGAAACGAAACACTTAATATTTAGGGAACTTAGTGCATGCCACACAAAACTTTTGAATTTTTTTGCGGAAAATTGCATCTACTTTGAAATTTGACTTTCCAAGGTTTTGTTGGAATCATTCTCCATAGTTTAAGGCCGGTTTTTGCAGCCCGCCCTCGAAATCAAATTTAAGTCTTGGAGATTGTAGCAAAGTTTAGCAGCGAGCTGCCGCCTGGCATCCGACAAATGAAAGAGTAGCGAAGTAAATTCTAGACATTCAAGAACCACCATAAGAATCTAAGCACAATCTTTCGGTAAATAAAGCGTTTCATTTGTTCACTGGACTGATAACACGGTTAATTTGGATAACAATGTGAATAATATTGTTCAGAGTAAAAAAGGGTAAAAATTGTTCTTAACAAATGCTTAACAATTGCAGTTTAGTACAGACACGAAAGGTCGTCGAGTTATGAGTTTTTTTTGTATTTTCTTAGCCTTCACAGTTTGCTTGAAATTTTTAAAGCGATATATTATTCTGAATTCTACTCGCATCTGCTCTATTGACTGCATTAGTAAGACAAAGGATTTCGCCAAACGAGGTGTTCGAACCCATGATACGAAAGACGTCTGCGGTTCTGATTCCATCGGGTACAACGGCAGGCAGATTTAGCGATCCTAACACCTTGTGAGAGCTTAGTTCTTCCTTTGTGTCCCAGTGTGTGCCTGACATGCTGCATTTCACTGTGATCTGAAAGCGCAACTTTGTTCACGAATCTCATTTGAATCACATTTTCCAATTACCTCTGCCTTGTGTTGTACACAACTCTGCTATTTCAATCAACTTTCCTTAGTGTCCAATAAACTCCAGAAACCCTCTCTGTGCGGCGCTCAGCCCTGCCTCAGCTCGCTAAGTTCATTCCAGCCCCGCTTTTTTGTTGAACTCCCGCTCTCGCAGCAGCCTTGCTGGCGTCTATTTCCATCCCGCCACTTCATTTCAATCCGACGCCGAAAACAACTCCAATCCCACCGCATTCTCGGTCCATTTTTATCTCGGTACCCATACTCTGCTCTTCTACTTCACTTTACTATAGCTCCTCTTACTCTCTGTACGTTTCTCCCTTGATACTCTTTTCTGCCAACCTCGCTCCCTTTTTATCTTGGTACCCACACTCTTTCTTGTACTTCACTTTACTGTAGCTCCTCTCACTCTCCGTACATTTCTCCCTTGATACCTCCACTCCATTCTGCCAACATTCCCCATTTGTGCCCTTAATGCCCCACTTCCTCGCTGCCCTCAGACCTCCGCGCAACATTAGATGGGCCTCGCTACAGCAGTAAGAAATGCTGGAGTGGCATTTAGTGCTCGTTTGACGCGGTGTGACAGTGGGGAATGCAGGCCATTTGCGCCTCGAGTGACATTTGAAGCTAAAGAAGTGGGTGGCAGTGCCAGGTCTCAACGTGATTTGAAATTTCATCTAAGGCTGTTTGTAACCAGAACAGGGTTCCATTTCAGTAACTCTTTTTGAAACTTTCAAGAACGAAAACAGCTGTGGATGAAAAATTTTAAAGTGGTCGTAAACGTTTTGATACAGCGGCCGGCGAATTTTGATGTTAATTCGTTCACCATGTAAAACTCCGAGCCTTACTTTTTGATATCGAGTCCGCAAACTGTGAAATGAAAACATAATAAATGGGATGATATATTTTATACGTTTTTCAGTTAGATCAGCAACAATTCATCCTATGGAGAAGCTCACAAGTAGCGTCACACAAAAACCAAAACTGCTTGCTGTTTTCCCCGAGTTCTCTAGAACTTTTTCTCTTTATGAATTTTATAATATGCATTGTAATTAACTGACGTTAATTACGCAAAATCAATAGGATTACTTCTACTATTGACACTATTAGTATTGATTTAAACAATTTAAAATACTCCTTGCACTAAGGAAATACTGCAAATAAGTCAATTTCCAAAAACATTCGCGCATACTTACATATCACTCGAGCGTTGCTACTGCAGCAAATGTTCCTTTAAAACACTATTCGTATTGACATAAATAATTTAAAACACTTCAAAAAAGTCGGAAATACTGCAAATAAGTTAATTTTAGATGACATGCGCACATGCTTACATATCACTCGAGCGTTGCTGCAGCAGCCAATGCACCAGCAGCAGCCGTACAAAAGGAGGGATTGGTGAATGAATATTTCGCAATAACAATGCAGTTATAAATAGTTTTGCTTTGCTATTGGAGGATTATAACTCGCCAACAACAAGATCTAAATTTCCACGAGTAGAATTACAAGCGCCAGTACAATTCGTGATTGTAATTCTTTTTGTATCTCCTGCAACTGCTCCCTGAAAATCTGTATTTCTCAATTCAAAGCAAAACTGTTTTCAATTGCACTAAAAAAATTGAAAAAAATATCGATCAACAACTCAGAAGTGGAATTTCTATGTTATAACTTTGCTTGCGTTCCGTCCGTCGGTCAGTCAGCCGGTACCTTACGCTCTCAAATATTGAATAGCAAAAATTTAGAAGCAATTTCTGTTTCACGAGCTCATGCTCCTTCATCGAACAATAATCGTTTGGTAAATAGAAAATTCATGTTCTAGTTAGGTTGCGTAAGATAAGTTAGGTTAGCTTTGGGCAGGTAATCATAGGTTAGGTTATGGGAGGTTAGGTTAGGTTAGGATTGCTTTTTGATAGGTTTGGAAAGGTTTTGATAAACATCTTAAGTTAGGTTATGGTCTGACATATCAGGTGAGTTAAGTTAGAATAGGTAATGCTTGGCTATAATAGAGTAAGCTAGAATAGCTCAGGATAGACTCGGTTATTCAAATTAAGATATGAAGGCAAAAATTTTCACGAGGGTAAGTCTTGATGTGCTATCCATAGTTTGGTTAGGGTATTTTCGGACTAATTACGCAAGCTTAGGCTAGATTAAAAACTGTTAGATTAAGGTAGGAAAGGTTAAGATATATAAGGTTTTTCAGAATAAGTTATGTTCGGATCACCAGGGAAAAATTACGGCGAAATTTTACCCACGTCTCCCAAGTTTTAACTAGTTAGCAAGTTATTTCCTGGTTTGCAGCGTTTCAACAATTAAGCAACATCGTATCTTACAAAAGTTATGCATTCATCAATCAACCAAATTCTAGATAAAAAACGATCAAGTATGCATATATAAATTGTTATTAATATATTGCTATCGATTTCCATTATGATCATATGAAAAATCATAGGAGTGTTGTGCTTAGCCGGTAGTGCTAAATTCTGCGTTGGCGGTGCACTCAATGCCTATATCTCCAAACTCTGTCACAGATTAGATGGGTTTCTTGCACTGCAGACATGACTTCCGGCATCAATGAATAATATTTAAGAAAATAAAAAGTGTGCGTCAGCTGCACACGCAGTCGTGGCAGCTCACATCCCTCCTCCAGGAGCGCCATCAGACTTGTAATTGGACAATTTGTTGTCACGTGAAGCTTATGTCTAGATTGTCTGGGGACTGCGCTACCATGTCATGGGAGTCTCTTGGCATAATGATGTTCACAGGCCCAGACTCTTGTGCTGCTCTTGACATAATGATATTCACAGGCCCAGACTCTTGTCTTGTTCTTGACGTAATGATATTCACAGGCCCCGGACTCTTGTGGTGTTCTTGACATAACGATGTTCACAGGACCCCGGACTCTTGTGGTGTTCTTGACATAATGATGTTCACAGGACCCCGGACTCTTGTGTTGCTCTTGACATAATGACATTCACAGGCCCCCGGACTCTTGTGTTGTTCTTGACATAATGACATTCACAGGCCCCCGGACTCTTATGTTGATTTTGACGTAATGACATTCACAGGCCCCCGGACTCTTGTGTTGCTCTTGACATAATGACATTCACAGGCCCCCGAACTCTTGTGTTGCTCATGACCTAATAACATTCAAAGGCCCCCGGACTCTTGTGTTGCTCATGACCTAATGACATTCACAGGCCCCCGGACTCTTGTGTTGTTTTTGACCTAATGACATTCACAGGCCCCCGGACTCTTGTGTTGTTTTTGACCTAATGACATTCACAGGCCCCCGGACTCTTGTGTTGTTTTTGACCTAATGACATTCACAGGCCCCCGGACTCTTGTGTTGCTCTTGACATAATGACATTCACAGGCCCCCGGACTCTTGTGTTGTTCTTGACATAATGACATTCACAGGCCCCCGGACTCTTGTGTTGTTTTTGACCTAATGACATTCACAGGCCCCCGGACTCTTGGGTTGCTCATGACCTAATGACATTCACAGGCCCCCGGACTCTTGTGTTGTTTTTGACGTAATGACATTCACAGGCCCCCGGACTCTTGTGTTGTTTTTGACCTAATGACATTCACAGGCCCCCGGACTCTTGTGTTGTTTTTGACCTAATGACATTCACAGGCCCCCGGACTCTTGTGTTGTTTTTGACCTAATGACATTCACAGGCCCCCGGACTCTTGGGTTGCTCATGACATAATGACATTCACAGGCCCCCGGACTCTTGTGTTGTTTTTGACCTAATGACATTCACAGGCCCCCGGACTCTTGTGTTGCTCTTGACCTAATGACATTCACAGGCCCCCGGACTCTTGTGTTGTTTTTGACCTAATGACATTCACAGGCCTCCGGACTCTTGGGCTGCTCATGACCTAATGACATTCACAGGCCCCCGGACTCTTGTGTTGTTTTTGACCTAATGACATTCACAGGCCCCCGGACTCTTGTGTTGTTTTTGACCTAATGACATTCACAGGCCCCCGGACTCTTGTGTTGCTCTTGACCTAATGACATTCACAGGCCCCCGGACTCTTGTGTTGTTTTTGACGTAATGACATTCACAGGCCCCCGGACTCTTGTGTTGTTTTTGACCTAATGACATTCACAGGCCCCCGGACTCTTGTGTTGTTTTTGACGTAATGATATTCACAGGCCCCCGGACTCTTGTGTTGCTCTTGACCTAATGACATTCACAGGCCCCCGGACTCTTGTGTTGTTTTTGACCTAATGACATTCACAGGCCCCCGGACTCTTGTGTTGCTCTTGACCTAATGACATTCACAGGCCCCCGGACTCTTGTGTTGTTCTTGACATAATGACAGTCACAGGCCCCCGGACTCTTGTGTTGTTTTTGACGTAATGATATTCACAGGACCCCGGACTCTTGTGTTGCTCTTGACATAATGACATCCATAGGCCCCCGGACTCTTGTGTTGTTTTTGACGTAATGATATTCACAGGACCCCGGACTCTTGTGTTGCTCTTGACATAATGACATCCACAGGCCCCCGGACTCTTGTGTTGTTTTTGACGTAATGACATTCACAGGCCCCCGGACTCTTGTGTTGCTCTTTACATAATGAGATTCACAGGCCCCCGGACTCTTGTGGTGTTCATGACACAATGACATTCACAGGCCCCCGGACTCTTATGTTGTTTTTGACGTAATGATACTCACAGGCCCCCGGACTCTTATGTTGTTCTTGACATAATATCATTCACAGGATGACGATGAACGCTCCATGCGTTCATCGTTAAGAAGTTGCCTAATGCCGTGAAACAAAAACCAAGCAATATGTAACCGCAATCCATGAACCTTCTGCGTTAATCTAGTCGTGAAGTCTAGCAGTTTCGTACGTCAGCTGTCTCAAGTTGTTACAATGAGACTTTACGCACTCACTTCACTAACTTCACTATGTGAGTTGCACTCACAACTCACTTCAAATGAAATAATTAAATTTTTAAAATTTCCTTCCACCTTGATCTTAACGGGTTATTTCTGCAATGTTTGCTTTCATACTTTTGTCAAGGCAGTTCAAAATTTCATGCTCCTTATTCACCTTCAGAAAAGTACATTTTTCTTTTTCTACGTCAGTTTGAATCATTCTATTCAGAACCATTTTAAGAGTTTTTGTTTCTGACTTTCACAAATTTATTAAATGAACACTTTGCATTCCTGTTAAGAATAAGATGACCATAAGTGGAAGGACGGCAACTGAGGGAGTTCAACATTCATGACACCTACGACTGTGGAGTGTGGTCGAGCAGCGCTCATGGGCTCATGAGCTTCACCGAATTGAAGCTCGCAGATATTTAAATAAACAAATCATTTCTATGCTTTTCAAGTCACTACTAGCATCTCGTTCAAATGTACACTTGAGGTCGGTCACGCAACTTAGTTCACTCATTTTCATTGCAACACATTTGTAGAGTTAATTGATGGGTTTGCCATTCGCTGAACTGAGAAGATAAACACTTGAGGAGCCCAGCGAGGGAGTTCAAAGCGTCAATGAATACATCTTGCATAGATGAGAATAATATTGATCAAGTTTTTTAGCATGTACAGCATATTACATGAAAATAACAGAATGCAGGGCAATATAACTCGCGATGGCCATGTTTAAGTTATTGTTTCATTTTAAGTATTTGCACTCATTCTTTTTTTTTAATTTTAGATTACTGTGTTATTTCAAGTCATTTCTTCATTCTTTTATTTTCATTTCAAGTTATCATAATTTTAAGTTAATATACCTCGTGAACACGAGCTTTATTTTTCGAAAACATTCAGAGGCGAATAGAAAATCCTCCCATCATATTCCCTCGTGATTCTGCTCTTGCATTGTTAACACTGCAACCGAAGGGCAAAAAATGATATCAGGTCATTTTTTCGACATTAGGATTCTTCGAAAACACCCTGTACCAACTGGATGAACAAATACCGCGGTATTGTCTGCTGTTCTCAATTGGCGACGCGGCTGCGGTGGGGCTTTGCATGAGCGCGTAGTGGCTGCCACCAATAAAATACTGAATCAATATTCAATTATAAACTTTTGATGCTTCTGTGCTGCTTCCATGCGCTCAACTCCACTGTAATGTCCATGTGTATGTATCTCTGGCCGGCTGTTTATGTGTGTGTGTCTGACTGGCTGTGTGCGTGTGAGCTGTTCATCTGGTTGTGTGTTTGTGTATGGCCGGCTGTTTATGAGTATGTGTGTCTGACTGGCAGTGCGTGTGTCTAGCCGTCTGTTCATATGTGTGTGTGTCTGACTGGCTGTGTGTGTGTGTGTGTGCGTGTGCTGTTCATCTGGAACTGTGTGTGTTGCACATCTGGTTGTGCGTGTGCATTTTCCTTCAGGCGAGTTTTGTCTGACGTGAGATTAATGAACTTTAAAATAATCTATCCGGCTGAGTTCTCCAAATTTTAGCTAAGAAAGGAAGAAACAACTTTTTACTGCAAAGAAACGAATCCGGGAAAAAATAATCCTCAGCCGAAAACAGCCCGGTGTCCCGCAAACTGGAAGTTTCCCGCGCCTCATATCTTGCTCTTTCTACGAATTCGAAAAATTAACCTTCCGTATTAACCGCTTTAACGTTCTATTTCATCAATCTTTAGATGCCTTTCAAACCTTTTTACATTCTTCCATTCGGAAAATAGTATACTCTTCACTCATTTCCGTCATGAATGACCACTCAGTAAATTACGACCATGATCAGGGAACTCAGAACTTCCGAAATCTCATCATTGAGCATATAAAGAAGTGTGCAAACAATGATAGCCTGTGCTGCTTCAGATCATCGAAAAAAGTGAACTGAAAATGTCGAGGATCCAAAAGACTAACCGACCTTCGTGTTCAAAGTCGTCTCTTTCCTCCCTGTCCTGTCTTTCATCCCTCAACCTTAAAGGGCGATCCCTTCCTTTCGCAGTGAATACTCTGAAGCCTCTGCATCCTCAAATCTTCTCTCAATCTCTAAAGGCTTTTCCATTAGCGAAATGAAAATTATGGAGGACTCCAAGTCTAATCGATAAACATAATGAAATTGTTGCATTCGCGGCATTACAAAAATTCTATATTCTTAACAGAAACTACATTTATACGTGACGCCCTCCGTACCTCGGAAGGAGACATCTGAACGGAAAACACTTCCCACAACCTCTTTTGATGATAATTTCGGTATAATTTGAAACACCGTACTAAGTTGAACGCGTGTAAATAGCAGACTAAACGCGCACCCCCACCTCGAGATCCTAAAGCGCAAACGGCAGCGGAATTGCAGCTCGTCACAATTTCTCCCACCAGGAGAAGCGGTTCATCTTTCAAAGCAACGTCAGGACAGACTTTGAAACTACGATCGCCAGACTCGAGGAAAGATCTCTCTCACACTCGCAGCAAGAATTTGAAGACTGTTGCAGGCAATCAAACCTTAGCATCGGCTCCACCATGCACCTGCACCGCCTCTCGGGAGGCGCTAAATTGCAGCATCGCTAACCGAGGCAAGACGGCTTATCGTCGGCACAAAACCATCAATTTTATCATGTGTGTTGCGTAAATCGAAACGTAAGCAAGCCACTGAGTGCAAACAAATTGAAAAATGTATACAATTACAATGAAAATTCGTATTCTAAGATCTTCATGTGCTGCTTTTTTTAATCCAATAGTTATTTCTTTAGTCCTTAGTGCAACATATCAGAGAGTAGGCTAAAAGGACAGCGCAAAATAATACCGACAAAAATGACACTCATTGTGATAAATATTTGCATCAGATGTAAATATTTATCATAATGATAAATAGTTGTATTTGCATCTGCTACAAATGGCCTGATCCAAAGTTATTCACGATATAATTATTAACAATAAAAGAGATGGAGAAGAAGCACTTTAAAAACATTTACTTTGAACGTTTCGGGCCTGGGCTCATTCTCGACAAAAAGTCTGCGAATAAATTAATAAACATGTCAGTTCACTCAAGATTACATAAGCGGAGAATATAAGCACGAAAAAAACAAACCAAAAATAATAATAATTTATCGGTTGACTATTTTCAGAGGGTATGCACTCTGCATTTCGTTGAAAGAAGGTTTGAGTTAATGAACGAATAATGACTCTAAAATACGTAGGTCTAAGTTGGGGGTACATGTATCTAATATTTTAAATTTGCTATTGTCAATTATCTGTTCACAGGAACCATTACTACAATGTTGTCTTATACTAGAATGAGTAGGAGAAGTAATTAAGCGACCTGTACGATGACTTCGACCTGCATGTTCAGCAACCCTGACGTAAAGCGCTTGGTGGGTGGAACCCACATACTTCGATGCGCAGTATGCCAAAGATGAACGCAGTCTTCTCCATCGCTTTTATTCTAAAGTTGCTTTGCAAAAAAGATTTTCCTTTACAATTAATAACCTTTCATTTACGACAAAATTTTTGGAAAAAACTTGGAAACATCGTGCGGCTCCAAGCCCGTCCTCGATTTCTTGTACCGTGTCAACTATTTGAATAATAACCCTACGGCTAGTGGGAGCTGGTAAGATAATTAAATGCGAATATATATCGCCTGAGATCCCTGCCAGTATCTCAACAAATTTTAGCATCAATTATAATGAACCCCACGATATTCCGAAGTTGGGAGACAATATTCTTTCCATGATCAAAAGAAAGGACATCTACAGAACGTGTTTTATTCAAACCATACCCTGTGCATGAACGCCTCGATCACCTTCTCAATACCATTAACAGAAGGCCTAAATTTGAACACTAAATCATTTTCCTTCGGGATTTCCGCATCGCTCCTAACTAAAATTAGGGATTTTATGCAAATGTTTGCAGTGCAGAGCAGTTTACAACGCGTTTTATTTATGCGAAAACTTAGGTCTAAAATTAATTAAATTTCAAACTTGCGCTGAAACTCATAATGAAAACGCATTCAAAAATCTTTACACATGGCCCCGCACTGAAGAGGCAACAGTTTTTCCTCATGAACAACTTTCCATGAAAATGTCATTGCGAGTTAGTTATTACCATTATATAAAGGTCACATTTTAACAAGTGCAACGTAATGAGCGCAAATGTAGAGTAAAATAGCAAAACAGGAAAACTGAAAAATTAAAAAATGCTCAACTCCTGCTTTGGGAAAAAAATCTGCCAATGGACACAACTGCAACAGTCGGCCTCAAACCGGCTAAATTGAAAGCGCTGGCAAACAGAGCATTGAGCAACTACTCCAAGGACAGTAAACACAGCTCCAGGGAAGTGGATTAAATCCTCTCGCTATTCAATTTCGAACTATGATTCTGTAAGTACAAATAATAAGTTTACGTCACTACCTGCTGACACAAATCGCGATTGTCTGGCGATTGTCTTTTGTGGAATGAGCTTCCCCAACATTTAAAAACTTTCAAACTGTGAAAGAATTTTTTTTGTAAAACTGCAAAAAAATTGTACACTTCGTATGGCTTGTCAATCAATTAAAGACCTTAATATTAAGAAATTAAAAAAAAAATGCATGTTGTAATACGTATCATGCATCAACTTCCTTAGAAATAAACGGTTTTTCTTCTTTCTTTTATCATGTTGGCCAACCCCTTCCCATTACTCGAATATTATTTACAACGTTATTTGTACACGACAATTTCAAATTTGTCAGGCGGTAAACGTATTTATGCTGGTTCGTGCTCGTCATATTCTTAGGATAAAGTGACAACAGTTGACATTTTGCCTCCCTGGCTCCATTATTTATTTTCACTCATCAAACTCTCAACAACATTGGTCATCATTGAGCGGTCGTGCGGGCTCGTATATCAATATTAAGGCTATTTCCTTCAAAGCATTTTTGTACACGTTTTCTTTATCGTCTGTCAGTCGAATATTTAGACTTTTCGTGTATTTTTGAATCACTTATAACAAACTCAGAAAGTATGCTTTTACTCTCAGATGATTCAATCACTATCATATATAAGTACTATAATACTTATTTTGGTGTTACCGCCAATTTGATGTAATGGCTTTTACGGTGAGGAATTTTTTAAGCTCTATGTTGGGACATTTTGAACCAACTTAATTCTTGGAAATATTCCGTTTTCCTTATTTCTTCTGCTTCTTCTTCTTCTTCTTCTTCTTTTAGTTGTGTGTGTGTGTTGTCTCTCTGGTTGTGTGTGCGCTATTTGCTGACTAGAACTAGAACTGACTAGAACAGCAAATACATCGATTTATACATTAAAACGAATAGATCAGTAGGCTCTGTATTTATAACTGGAGTTAAATTGCTACCGTCAAACACGAATCGGTCAGCTGATTCGACATATGAAACTGATCTCAGCCCATATTCAACCATGCAGTTCAGCAAAGTGTCCGCAACTCAATTGCGGTGAAGTTAACCATGACAATGATTTCCAGTGTATGATTTTAATTCACCGCTTTGGAAAAATTCTTCTATTGAAAACATCTAGTTCAAGTCAAAAATATAGATAGATTTCAGGTAGAAAAAAATATTTAGTCTCCTGTCTTCAATAACCAGTACATTATCTTTCACTTTACTACCAAAATTTTGAGCAAAACATATCTTAAATGCTCGCTACACTCAGCGATGCTGGAAATTCTTCTTCACATCTTTTCCAGTCATCTAAGATATTTCTGCATAAGCTCCAAGCTCTCCAAAACCTACTTGAACATCAAGTGCACCATCTTTTGCAGCACTCATTGCTACTTTTACTATCACTGCGATAGAATAACACTCCAATTCTACGTTCTAGAAGCTCATTTAGGATTCCTCTGCTCACGATCGCCGCCGATAATTTTCTATTTGCATTTAGAGTTGAACGCTCGATACCCGCGCGCCAGAGGGCTGTGATGAAGACCAAGACTACATATTAAGTGCCTCATGAGCAGCTCGGTGCCGCCTCCAGCTTATGAGCTTGCTGGAGGTACTGGGCATGGACGTTAATGTCAAACATGCAAAGGTTTGTTGATTATTGCCCCGTACAATGTTCTCCAGCTCTGATAATTAAAACTGAGTAAAGTGGGTCTTCGTTATAGTTTTAATCTTGAGGGCTATCTTGTGAAGCCTAAAATTTGTCTATCGCTTCTTTTAAACTATTTCAAAACGAAAGGTTTTGGATAAGAAAATCGGGAAGTTGCGGAAAAATGGACACACTGCTCTCAACAAATGTGAAACTTTCTTCCCTGAAATCAAAAATTTTATAAAATTATTTTTACCTATTTATTTACCTATTTTTACCTTTGCCATCAAAAATGTATAAAATTATTTTTGACTCTCGAATTTCAACAGCTACGAATCTATCAACTCAGTCTTTAATGAAAACTGTCCAAGTACTATTGAAGCGTCGATGCAGTAGCAATATGATGACGTCTCTGAGGCTCGACAGCGACAATAAAGTTATGCCCGCTGCTACAACGATTTTATTAAACAGTTCCTTCGAGCGCCGCTGCAGTAATTCCGGCAGTAAACTCCGCTGTGCTGCACCAAATTGCAAAGAGTGGCTAAAGGCGACTATTTTCCAGCAGTGGTTTCTGCCAGTATACACTTCATACCACTGCACTGAACAGCTAGTGGCCCCTATCCACTGCTGGAATCAGAACTGATGGCTCACCAAATGGCTCTGTACCGGCCCTAGACTTCACGTATCGCCCTAGCAACTACTGGAGACGCGGCGCCAATGTTCAGCAGGTTTAGATCGCACAGGCTTTCAGCAGGTTTGGGTCCTGCCTGGTTTGAAGCGGAACAAAATTAATGCTGAGCTAACTTGAGAACGCGTAGGATTTTAATATGCTTGTGTGGCATAACTGAAGGTAATTTTTAAATTTATACTATTTCCTCATGTTTGACCTACGAATTCTTTACAGGAAATTAATTTATTCGTAAGTTGCCGGCTTTGACTGCATTTCCGAAATCTTGCAGGTACAGTAGATATGTACATCCAGTGCAGTGGCTATCCATTGACCGGGCAAGTTCTGTATATGTCAACTGTGAGATTTATGAGCATAAAAACTTGCCTGGACTACATTGTTTTTATATGTAACGTCCCTTGTCGAAATTATTTATCTTATACGTATGTTTCCTTGCGTGACGTTCTTAACTTTACCCCTCGTTAATAACACAATGCTTGGCCTCGCATCAAAGTGAGCAGTAGGCGCTCGTCAGGACTACACAATACCTGTAGCTCAGTGTTACTCTAGAACAGCAGTTGTTAACTTGGGGGACGTGAACGGGTTCCAGGGGGAGTGATAAGTGTGTATGTGACGTTATAAAGGATGCTTAATGACTGTATCTGGGATACGAGTTTCACCTGCACAAGAACAAGAATATTTTAATGGCGGGTACTATTAGGATGGGTTTGCCATTTTTATACTGAAAATTATTTAAGGAAATTATCGAATCCCGTCATTCTTGACGGGTCGTGTACACTGGTAATTATATGAAACAAAGCACTTTCCTAAGCGATATCCTTAAAGGGGGCGTGGGATAAAAGGGTTCAGAACCACTGCTCGAAAGCATCTACAACACGAGTTCACTTGGCACGCCTCAAATGTTAGGGTGCAGTCACCATGGAAAGCGCGCCTCCACTGCCTTGCTCGCTGCCAACAGATGCGTTTGCGGAACTTCCGTACGTGTCGAAGTGTCAACTGGTCGGTACTGGAGCTGTCTGGCGAGGGTGTCGAGAGGGTGGTCGAGAGCCATTCTTCAGTGCGTCACCAAACGAGAGATCAAAGCTCGCTAACATTTTAGGGAGTTTGTGCACGATCAGCGCAACGTTGAGGGCGGTAAGAATAAAGTCTGCGGACATTGATTCATCCCAGATTTAGAAGTCTAACAATGTTCCCATCATACTCAGAAGATCAATAGCCTTCCTTGAAACTCAGTTCACAGAACCATAAGCCCCTTCTAATGAGTGAGTACTAACTTCCGCACTCCTGGCTTTTAGTCCAATCGAAATCAAATACGGTCATTACGGTATCGTAGAGCTTCTTTAATGAAGTTGAGATGGCGATGTGGTTGAGATATCTATCAGACTTAGACGTGAGCTGTAACTAATATAAATTAACTCGGTAATTTAATACGGTAAATCAGCTCATTTACCACTAAAGAAAGGAAATTCAAAAGTATAATTGTAGTGTGTGCATTGAGTGAACATAGAGCTGGGTCATTACGTGGTGTACACACGAGCAGGGCTGCTAGAAAGTGAAAACTTCTCGTCATTTTCGAAAAGTCAAATTGTTTCACTGAGAAATGCAAAATAGGAAGCTCACATTATCAATTATAATACGTAGGAAAGAGTAAATACTAAAGGACTTATCACCAATAGCATCGAGTTAATTTTCCCTTTCTTTAAATCATCCTGGAGATTCCTCATGAAGGAGTCAACTCTTAATTTTTTTACAGATGGACCAAATTTGTAACTACACGTTCACGTTGCATTACCTAAAATTTGACTTCCATTACGGGCCTACTTTTCATATGTATGCCTCTTATAAGTATTATCCCACGAACTTATATTTTTAGCTGCATTCTTTTCCTCATTAGGAATAAATTTAGTCTTTTTCCTTTTCGAAATTCAGCAAACAACAGCTGTTCGTTAGTCTCTAGCCGTGAACACTCGATCACGCTAGTAATTACAAAGCCAATCAAGCGCATCATTGAAAAATTGCGGACAATATCAATTTACATTCCATTTTTGGCTTCATTGCGGCTGCAAATGAGAACGAGCAGTTATTACCATTCTGATGAGGGCTTCAGGGCGCAAATATTTGCTCTTCCCTCAACTTCGTCGCTAACTTGAACTTCTGCGTCCGGGTGACGCCGTGCAAACAGGCTCAGTTCGGTCCTTGTCTCCGCGGCTCAGCGAGCTGGAGGTGCGAGCTGCTGTAGACCTTGTTTGAACATCACGTGTGACCAGTGAGCCTTGTTTCAATACTACCTGTGAGACTGTGAACGCTGTATGAATAACGCCTGGGAGACTGTGAAGGCTATGTGTCAACTTGATTGGAACTGACTCATCCTTAGCAAGGAAATGAGTTTCATGAGCGTATTTCCTTGCGTTTCGTACCAATGATCAGAAAATGGGTCTAAGCGAATTTAACTCCTATCAAAATTTGTCCCTATAAAACCCTAACAATGAATTTAAGCGATGACAACTTTGAAAATTAAATTTAGCATTTACTGATGACATTTACCACAGTTATTGGTCACACAAGACTATGAAAGCTACACAAAGAACACGATTAATACCAACAAAGCTAACTGAGAAGGAAAACAAATTATTTGCAGCGTATTCAGAATTTATATGTTGTACAATTCAATTTGTGTTGAAAATGCATTTGAACACGTATAAAATCTATTCAATATTTATTTGCTTCGTTTTCACATGGGACTCGAGCTTTTAGGTGATTGCTGTAAGTTTTTATTAACTCCTAGCAAGATTTGAGTTGCTTTTTAGCCCATTATTCTTCTGCTAACGCCTTCTCTTCGTTGACGCTGGTCGATCAATTCGCGTAAATCTGGCATTTGCGTTTTCTCCACAAATTTTCTTTAGACTTTAAATACGGTGATTGACTCGGCCACGTTGGTAATGCAACCTTTGAAACATTCGATAATTATCTAGGCAGTATGCTTAGAAGCATTGTTATACTGAATTATCCATTCAGATCCCTAATCCAGCTTCTCATTAGATTTTTACAAATGATCTTTTAAAATTCGATTATACATAACCCCATTTTGAGTTCTTTAATTATTTCTGCCACTGTCCTGCGCCATATAATGTAAAGCAACCCATAATGCTCCAGCCACCACGTTTTACTATTGGGAAGATGATCTTCTGGGTGTGAACTGTTCCATCTTTTCTCGAAACATGAGCGACATTGTTATGGTCACGAGGCCCTATCTTGCTTCCACCAGGCTTCAAAATTTGTCGAAGAAAACCATAATTGTGCTTCAGATTGCTTATTCAATCTTCAAAATTAATTTAAAATTGAGTTTCTTCAGTGCTAAGATATTGGGAGGAGATTATGATTTGAGTTCTTGCCACTGAAGCTTATCGCTAATTATTCTCTGAATATCTTTCTCAAGTTCATCTCTTGTCGCAAGCGGACTTGATTTAACTTTTCGTAAAATGTTTGCGTTTGAAAGTCTCGGGGTTCCCAAATATTGAAAAATCATCAGTGATCCCAGTCATTTTATTTCCAGTCTAACTTATTCGCCACCTGCGGCATGTTTTTCGCCGCCCAAATAATTAAACCGTTTGGGTGGCGAAAAACATGCATGCTCTGGCGAAAAAGTTAGACTGGGTATTTAAGCACAGTGGGACTTACACTCCTATTATTTACCTGGGTATTCAGATCCTCAGAAACTTTTTTGCTTGCATATTTTTGCAATGTGCGCAGAAATAATCCGATCTCTTATATCTTTTGGTAACTCTTTTGCCTTGGCATCACGAAGAGCTTCTCGGGAGGCTTTTAATATACGATAAACCCTAAAATCTTCTAATTACCGTACATCACGTGCCATTCAGGCTCTTTCTAAAAGTTTATAGAATATTTAGCTCGCGAAATTTTCTATAAATCACAGGATTAAAACTTAGTTTAGATGATGCCCAAGTACATATTTAGACATATTTTCCATGAATTATAACTAAAAAATTTCCTTACTTCAAACAATATCGGTAAATTCGGTGCTCAGTATGTGTGCCGCAGTATATTTTTTCTCCTCTGTGAGTTTCACTGCTTAATTTCTCCACTAGCTACTTTAAAATAAAGTTTACAAATACGTAAAAACATGGTTCACCTCACTGCACGTGGGTAGAGCTATAATCCAAAGTTTCTCGATTCGCACGGTTCGGCATATAAAAATTTGGTCAAGTTCTGTATTTCTCATCTCGCTCATTGAGGGTCATGTCTTGTTTGCAGAGAATGTTAGCAAACTCTTCCCTATTTACCCTCTGGAACAACTATCCAATGGCTGCCACATTTTGTCCCTGATAGTCTTGTATTACTCACGAAACGCATAAACCTAACTGTTGCGATATTTCATTTGATAAATCTATATCAATAGGAACATCATTTGCTGCCTGTGTATGTCAATAATTATTGGGTGTCTGGTTTGTACTCATCTAATCGTGCTTGTATTTACTAATAAGCAGAACTCATGTTCATTTTCCAGCCGTACGAGGCGGCAATTTCTGCAGGGGGTCTAATAAGCAGCAAAGCCAGTCTAATTGGAGCCCCCGAGACCTGATGCCTCTATACACACGCACACACACACACACACACACACACACACACACAGAGTTGCATACGTGCTGGTATCTCCTTTACGTAGCCCTGCACGTGCTGTTCGTATTTTGTTGCGGCAGAAACGGAAAAGTAATGCTAAGAATACATAAGAAATTACCGTTTACCAACTGTTATGCTTTGGTATAAGCACGATGCACGAACGCTGTTGGCAATAACTGTGCCCTGGGTAAGGGGGGCTGAAGCTGTCAAGTTTCATGTGATGAACTTATGCAATAAAATTTAAAGTACATTTATCGTTCCCTCTCACACTAAGGCATTTATCTGTGGAATGAGAAATTCGGATCCGAAGGATAATAAATCCTTTGAGGTGTAGTTCGTAACGAGAAATCTTGTGAAACTCGAAGCAAAAAGCTAATTCATTATACATAATGAAAATTACAGTTGTTATTACCATCATTTTACTGAAACACAGAAAATAATCAATGGTCCTTCGGAGGAAAATACAATTCAAACCCGCTCTTGAGTTTTCACATTTGCCGATGAAAGGTGAGGCGTTGAAGAAAAAAATAAGCTGTGTGAGAATGCTTCGTTTTTTTCAGTTGAGCTTGCCGTTTTCATTTGAACTTGAATTCTAAGTATCACAAATTGTGTATACAGCGTTTGCTTGCATTGTTGTCCGTCAGCACACGAGCGGGTCTTGGTTGCCTGGGTGGCATTGGGAACGATGTCTTCCATGTGAGGTAAGAGTAAGATCATTCTTCCTTAAAATTACTGGAATGAATCCCTAATTGGACACTAAGTGTGTTTTGCTTAGGTCTTGAGTAGCAAGGAACAATGAACCTGCGTAATTGGGCCCTTGTTATTATTTAGCTGTTGAATTCTAAGCTTTTTATGAAGTAATACATCCATTTGGAATGGAGTTGTGTTGTTGCTTTCACTTAGAATTCGAGTACTACGATAAACAGGTTGGCGTTCATCACGGTGAGGAAAGGTACCCTAAGCGACGTAGCTACCAAATTGTAATTGCATCTCGCAACTGGTGCTAACCGCCACCGATCAGCACTACATTTATGTGGCTGCTAGCGTTGCGCACTCGAGTACTGTGGTAAACAGGTACTGTGTTGAACAGGTGCGCACTCAAGTACTTTAAACTTACAAAATGGTGAGGAAAGTTACACCACTGAGTGACGTAGCTATACCATACTGCAATTGCACCTCACAATGCGCCGGCGTTGCGCAGCGGTTGCTCAAAAATGTCCACTTGACCGCTGTATTTGAGTTGCCACACGAGTCTCGGCTGCCTTTGAAGATGCTGCGTCGATTTGCTCTCTTGCGAACATCCTTGCGCTGATCATTACTGCGCTAGTTTGCTTGGATGCCGCCGGCGGTTTCTAATTGGGTGTGGTGTTCTTGAGACACATCGTAACTGCAATGTGATGAAGCGGGAGTGGAGAGCTGCAAGAGTGAAGAACTCGCATGTTCCGTTGCGAAATTATAAATATTCTATTTTATAAGTGAAAATAAATTCATCTATGTGATGAAATGCGTCAGAACTCTCAATAAGTTATCCAGTTAACATGAAATGTGACATTATTCTTTGTAAGCCACGTAAAATAACGCGCGCTTTATGGCCATTAACGAGATGAAAGTGAAATTTGTGTAACATCATAATATCAAGTTCTATTTTTTCCATATTGGTAATGTTTCCCATATGTTTCATTGAAACCATGCTCATGTTCACTCTTTCATATTTTCCAAGAATGATTTGACTGGTTTATTTTTTACTGATGTGAAGTACTTTTGATGCGTCGGAATTATGCCTTGATGTAAATTTTGCCCCCTAAGGATAACAACAAGCTCGGTTGTCATCGAGTACGGCGCTCCTTGTGCGTAATCTTCTATTGTCCTGCTGCTGGTAATTAGCGATGGAATGTATTGCGACGCTTTCCGTTCATCGAAGTTTATCTCCCTCGGTACTGCAGACGATCTCATAATTAATTTTGCTGTTTTCAGAATATAAATCAGATGGCTGATGAAGGTAAACAGTTGCGTGGGCTGCGGTTGCCACCATGTGCAGCACACTGCCGCGTCGGGGGCTGCCACCATGTGCCGCGCACTGTCACGTCGGGGGCTGCCACCGTGTGCAGTGCACTGTCACGTCGTGGGTTGCCACCGTGTGCAGTGCACTGCCACGTCGGGGGCTGCCACCATGTGCAGTGCACTACCACGTCGGGGGCACCCAACACGTGCAGTGCACTGCCACGTCGAGGGCACCCAACACGTGCAGTGCACTGCCACGTCGTGGGTTGCCACCAATTACAATGCTGAGAAACTCTCCCCCAAGTCAAGAAATGACTCGTTAACCAGCTAATCAGGCTGCCTGGCAACAGCCTTCTCTTGCCTTTCATTCCCAGAACTGAGAACCCTCAGCAAAGACTCTTGCTCTTCAGTTTAATGAAACTGCTTGAAAGTTCTTTCCAAAATATGGTCTGCGCAATTAAAAACGCTAATGCCGAGAACGTTGAGAATCCAGCTCTGCTTAATGACATAGGCCCTTGTATCTAACAGTGTATTCTCAGCAAACAAAACTGACGAACGCGTTGATTGATGAAAGCCAGCAGAACATTGTAGACCGCCCAAGTTAATGGATACAATTGATAGATAAGCTGGCTTTTGTTCGATTTTCTGGTAAAATTCCATGGCTAATATACGTATTTTTATATTTTCTTGCCATTCTACAGACCAGGTTACTAACTTTAGTGATCAGGGATTTGTAATTGATTAGGGATATGCAATTGTACAGAATACTTACCATTGACCTGTGAAGTCGCGATCGAATAACAAGATAAAAAATTTACAACCGCACCACATATTGAAACAAATCAAAAATTAAAATTCGCAAATTGCTTGTGCTAGATCAATATATTCTATGTTTAATATATTCGAAGTATGTACATTCACCCAGCGCTGCTAATAATGAAATAAATAATATTTGTTTCTACCAATAATTTTGTCAAAAATTGAAACGATCGTTACGAACATCTAATCAGTTCTTACCTTGTTCATCTTAGATCATAGGTTCAGCCGTACAATGCGATTGCATGAGACTGAAAATTGTTTGACTGAAAGCAACACTAAATTAAAGATTTGAAATAATCTTCGAGAAAATTTAGGAAAATTCACTCAATGTCCAATCTAGGACCGCGCTGCAGAAGTTTTCCGAGCTCTATCAAAAATCATCAAGCGGCTCACAGTATTTGCTAAAGAATTTTCTAACCAGGGGAACGGTTGGAGTAGTGAAACGCAATGTACTAAATGTTGAAGCATGATTCCAGTTACTGGCATCTAACTTCAGTGACGCTTAGTGCAGGAGTGTGAAATTATTCTTTTTCGTTACTGCGTAATCACTCTGTTCAAACTTTGAAATTTTCATAAAACACTTCTCCAAACTCTATTCAATGATGATCTTATCTTAGCAATCTTATACTCGTGTAACGCTGAAATCCTGTCTCAAACAACCTTTTTTCTGTTTTTGCAGTAAAAAGCACTCTGAAGTTGAGTTAGTGCAATTCCGTTTCTATCGCATCGCGGGAGCCTGAGAGCGAGCTCTGCGTTCGTGGGTGAGTGAGTGTGGTCAATTGGATCGCCTGAAATGGCTCTCACGTGTTCTGTTGAGATCAAACGAGGTTAACAGTGAATTATTTCCCTCATTTTGTGTAGAAAAGCTATAAGATTTGTGGAAGGCAGCAACTCATGGCTTAGCCCATGTAATCTTATTATACATACTTCATAATGCTCAGCGTCAAAAAACGTAAGGTCGTAGCAAAGCTAGAGGAATATTTTTTTGTATTCATTTGCTGAAAAATAAATAATTTACTCATGATGGAATGAGTGCAAGAAACGCCTTTGTTCACTACAAACAAGAAAATAGCCAAGTAAGCCAAGATGTAATTGGCTACACGGTATATCGGTATCCACCTACTTACGTATTACAATTATATTGATCCATTGCAACCTCACTGCAAATCAATCTCAACTGTTCAATTACAAATGGCGCGTATAATTCTGGATAAAAATTTTCTCAGTCAATAAAGTGCTAGAAAATACTTAATCCATGACAACCCCAACGTGGATGAAACCCTCTCCGATCAACACGAGAAAACTAGGCTTTGGAGCTCCCTTGAGAAGAAGGAGCCACGAGGGCATTGGGCTGAGAACAACGAAGCCAATCTTAAAGCGACAAGCCGAGCACGTGCGTCAAATGTCTCGGAAGCTGAGTTCCCTGGAGGACAGTTCCAGCTCAGGCGATGGCTGGCTCAGCGCTGGGTCCTTCTCTGATCTATGCTGCAGGAGCCGGTCCGAAGAAGACAACGAGAGACCGTTTTCTCCAAGAAAATACAGCGCCCCAGGCCTGGCCCACCTGACGAGCCCAGCTCGCGTCACTCGTCGACAGGAAAGCGTCACTTTCGAGGAATCTATTCCTGTGATCGTGAGACGTCGCGGGTGTACGATGACTGTCAGAATAGTGTCTGTCGATGACATTGAAATTGACGAATCAGCGGGTGATGGTGGGCCAGGACCTGGACTGCGACCTCCTAGAACGCCTTATACTGCTCGAGGATCTTTGCCTTCGTCTTTGAGTGCAGGACCACGGTCTATCACACCGTCCCCGAAGCATTTGTCGTCACTTTCATTACCGCAGGTAAGATCATTGTCAGTGATTGAGTTTAATTGCATTTGGGCGGAGCACATGTTTTGTGGTTCCACAATACATTATTTATTTTGAAAAGTTCATATATAGTGCTTTATAGGGAGAAAAGGCTCTGCACAGAATGAGGCTCATTGAATCACAGCAAGTCTTAACCCCAGTTAGGGGCGACACAACTCTCAACAGGTGTAAAAACATTTATTGAATCCTGCCACCTCTAAATAGGTTTTAATAATTTGGGAGGAGCCTAGACTTCATTTTAGCTTGCATTTCTCTTCAAAGTAAATTTTTGTTTTATATACTTCTTTGACGCGATTTGTTTTACATGTCAACATTTATAGGCAAAAAATCTATTGAATTGTTGATTCTTTTTAATACGAGAATATATTTCGTTTCTAATTGACCCCAATTTATGAATATTAAGTTTCCTCGTATTGGAACAAACATGAAAAAAAGTTTGAACATATATTTCGTGTGCTAAAATCTACGTAAGTACCACATCGCCTCGAATTTTAATAAGTAAAAATATGCTAAACATTCTAAAATCATTTAAAAATTTAAAAGAGTTACTTAAGAAAATTTTCATTTTTTTTGAATCATCTACAAGCTTCTGTGGTAAACTGTTACAAAAAGTAAAAACTTTCTTCAAGAAATAGAAAAATCAGTTTAATTCAAAAGAATAACATAAATCAAAGATTTTTAATTTTAAAAATAATAATTTGCTGTAATAAAGCTCTGATTTGTTCTACTTTTCAAGAAATATTGAATTTTAAGGGTAAAATTTCTGTTGTCGCTAAGTTATGAGTGTTGATCTTGAAAGGTTCATTTTCTACGAAGTTATTTAAAAAACGATGTTTTGGTCAAGCCAGTGTAAATTTTAACAGATTCTTCTCATGATTTAAATATATTGCGCTTTTTGATCTTTAGAATAGCTTCCAATTTAATAATTTTAAACATTTTTGAGTCATTAATAGTTGTTAAAGAGATACTTATACCAGAAATTGTAGCATTGGTGTTAAATTAGATAGTTTATTATTCTCACACAAGAGGGCAGAGGCTGTACTATAAGACACAGCAGCTGACCCAGTGTGATAGTTCGTACGTACGTAGTCTTGTTTACATCAGTACATGTCAGGGTTGCCAGATTGGCCATTTCATGGCCAAATTACACAAAATTGGCCATTTTTGAAATGCCGTGGCCATGAAAAAATTCACTTGGCCATTTTTAACAATTTGGCCATTAGATTGGCCATTTTTGGACTCTGTGTCCATGGAATATTCCATTCGGTAATATTTTCCACAAGGGAGCGTAGAACGAACCAAGATGCTGCAATGTAGAACGTATTATCGAAGATCGAACAAGTCTTGTTCAATCTTCGACAAAACGAGGATGTAACGCAGCGGTTGCCGCCTTGCCGGGCGCGCGAATTGCGCCACAGTTCAGCGACCGCGTTAGTTAAGTGAGTGTACTGCCTCAAGCTTCTCCTCGTCATACCTATTTGCGAAGTAATCAGCGGACAGAAATTATTCCCTGATGGTTACACGCTTCTCAATATGCCTAAAGAAAAAAGTGATCGAGGAAGAAAATATAAAAATGAGTGGGCGAGAGATCATTTGCGGCTGAAATGCTCAGAAGACGGAAATAATGCTTATTGCACTTACTGTAAGTGCAACGTGCTTCGAAAACTTTAGAAAGTAAACGTTCATGAAAACTCTAGGAAACATCAAGATAAATTCCCCAGTACTTCGCAACCAACATTAGAGAAAGCCTTAAAATTATCCATGAGTAATCACACAAAGAAAGCTGAAGTAGAACTCAGCCTAGCAATAGCATGTCATGCGTCTATTCACGCTGTAGATCATATAGTTAGGTGAAGTAGTGAAATCACTCGGAAAAACAGCGTACTCAGCGATATTCAATGCACCGTACGAAATGCATTGCAATAATGGAAAATGTGATTGCAGCATCTTTACAAGAGGATTTGAGGAACAATTTAGAAGGTAAAAACTTCGTATTGATGGTTGATGAATCTACTGATATTGCGACTCAAAAACATTTGTGTATTGTTGTTAGATATTTCTGCAGCAATAGAAATAATATTCAAACTGCGTTTCTGAGCCTGTAGTGGAGACAACAGCAGAAGTCTTGTTCAATGAAATTGCTACAGATTTGGCATTGTATAATCAAACTCTGAAAAATTGCGTTGGGTTTGCAAGTGAATGGCGCTGCTGCTATGGTAGGATGCAACAATTAGCCTGGCTGTATCGCCCAACTCAAAAAACGGAAGACTTACAATATCTCGAGAAGGTGCTTACATCATAATATTGTCTATGTGAGTATTAAATTTATTAGTATTGTTATATTTATTTGAAAAATTTCTACTGATTAGGCATAGTAAAATAGATAACTGAGGTTTTGGTAGGCCTGTGGGTGGTTGAAAGCAATACATATTTTGGCCAGTTGTTTGGCCATGGGATATTTTGAAGTGGCCATTTTGGCCATTTTTCCTGTAAAATGTGGCCATAAGCTCACTGATTTATCTGGCAACCCTGGTACATGTGACGGGTCCGCGTGGTTGTCATGGATGCGTAGCGTCAGCACTGAAAGTTTCTTGAGTGTGTGTGTGTTAGTGATGACTGTTGAGTTGTAATTTGTGAGTGATATTGTTTGAACTATTGTTAATGAAATGAGTTGTAGGGCTCTTGATTTCTTCGTCCATTCTGGATCTAAGGAAAACAGCATCAATGCTGGGCACCACCTGACACCTCCCGCTCGGCGTAGACTTGAAAAGGTATCGTGAGTGGAAATGGGCGTTTTTTGTGAACCGACTTAGGCTTTACATTCCTAGGAGCTCAGGCCGTGTCACAAGGCACCAAAATTTCTAACGCATTTTTGATGTTTGAAATTTTTATGCTTCATTGTATTGAATTATGCCAAGTTCACAAATCACGAAGGATATTAAGTTCAATTCATTTAATATTTATGTATCAAAAATAGTGTCACATGAATAAAATAGTCATCAAGCTTTATTTTATTGTATTTTAGTATTTTATTCATTTTGAATTAGAACATTTTTTATGATATGAAGCATACTTAAAGTTAATTACTCATGAAATTTAAATTAATAGGACGGAGTTTGTAATTATGTTGTCACTAGGCCACATAATGAACTAAGAGAAAAATCAAATAGGAAAAAAGCATATTATGAATGTAAAGTATGAAGTAACAGTAATTACTGCAGAATAAAAGCAATATTTTGCTTAACCCAATGCAACTTAATCCATTTATAGCATTTATTTGTGCTAAGTGTTGATAGAATTTTAAAGCAGATAGTCCTCCATCTGATTATCTTAAATGTTTACATAATGAAATGAAGTTAAATTCAAGTAATATCTAAAAGAAAGTGTAGAGAAAAATACAACCATTTTTTCATTTAATGCTGCAACTTTTGATGGTTGCAGAAATGTGTTTTATTCAACTAGAATTTCATAGAAGAAACCTTAGCCTTTACCAAAATATGTCTTGAAAATTTTTCTTAAATCTGTACTAATAGACAGTCATAATTAACACCTAAATACAATGCTGTATGATTTGCTAATTACTAACTCACCTTTGTAGTGCCAAAGCCAGATTGCCTGTGTTGGGTACTGCTTTATGTGCCCTGCTCCAACTAAAGCATACCATAAGCCAGACATGAGTGCAGCTTGACATCATTGATATGCCGGCAAATACAATTTGCCAAAATGCAACATCTCTCAAATTAGTATAGGACATGAAAATAAATGTTTTTTTAGGAAAAAAATTTTAGCCTTACAACTCTTGTTTCTAAGTTTAATTCATTAATTCTACTACATATATACAGTCGGTGCCACAGGTATTGGCACGGTTGTGCCACGTGGGTAAAGCGACAAAAAATATCTACCCATCCCCTGTGAATCACAGCGCGTAACTTAGAGCTTTATTGTCTGTCTGGGACTTAAGCGCGGGCCACTCTACCACATGACAGCGCGCCAATACAGTTGTCGTTTTTCTTGGGTGTATACAGTGGGTCTTTGATAAACCATGGCAGATATTGGCGCATGATTTTCGCGCCAATACCCGTGGCGCTGAGTATATAATCTTAAGTGTTTCCACCGTTTTTTAAAGGAAATATTTGTATCAGATTTATGATATCTAGTTTATCGTAATCATTTATAAAACTTGAGTAATGATGTTCAGTTATATATGTAACTCCTTTGAATCTTCTCACAATATTTAAACTAACATTATTTGATCATTATTATTTTCATTGTGAATTCATGGTATTTACTTCAGAAATTGCATTATCATATTCCTAAGATATGATAGAAGCATCATTGGTGAGAGCAGAATTTTGTCATTTCTGAACCAAAAGGAATTTGCTCTCAATTTAATTTCAAAGCAAAAGGTGATAAGAGTAACTGCAAATGCTTTGAAAATTATAGTGTCCTCACCAGTGTCCTCTTTAAAAAATACCCTCAATATATATTTCTTGTTCAATTAGTTCCCTAATGTGTTCTTTGAAGTTCTCTGCCGGGTGGCAGTTCCTATCCCATCCTGATATTGGTGACTGCCTGATGCCAGCGCCAGTTTAGTGACGGTGGTTGTGTTAACGGTAATATGAGTAGAAAAATTCGGACGTTAAAGGGTTAAAGTGTTTCCATGGTTTCCTTGATAGGCTTTCACAATAATTGTTAATTTGTTATAATTGTTTTATAGAGTAGACTTTGAAACTATTATGAGTTGAATTATAGTAAGTAAAACCTGCTACTCAAACTCACAACCCCATTTATGGACTGATTATATTTTGTTTTCATTTTTCTGTACCAATTATTATTGAGAATAGTCTACTTAGTACATGATTTTTGTTTGAGTATATCAATTTTGCATAGCTATTTATGTTTGTGAATTACGATTAGTATAAATAAAATAAGGTTAATTTTTCAACAATTTTTTACCTCGGCTATAGTGTAGAATAATTTTTATGCAACAAACATATGTGCAATATTCATGAATTTTACTAATAATTGCTCTATCATATATCCTCATGAAGAGCATGAAAAATATTTTCAAAACTTCATTCATTTGATGTGGGCCTTGCTTTTAATTTGTATGGAACCTTTTTACAAAGTTAACTCACACTGATGTAATTCTAAGCATCTGTGCAGTAACCATGTTCAGCTTTATTAGTCAGCAATAGATCAAATTTTAGCTGCTATGTACATGCTTGATGTTATATGGCCATCTCAATGCTATACTGCATTAAAATGTGTGCAAAGTTTGACAAGTGTTTTTTTATTCCAGTCAAGTGTAATGTTTCAACTTATTCCATACTTCTATTCATCATGGTCTATAGATTTACAGGATAAACTTAGCTTGTGTTCCTACTGTTTTATTCAGCTATCATCAAAAAATTAATCAAATACTTTCTTTACACTTTAAACACATGTCAGTAAGTTATGTAAAAATTAGTATTGTACATAGCTGAAAGTTGTTTGGTACACATCCTTGTATTTAAGCAACTTTGGATTTGGTCTTTACATCAAAGCTTTATGCAGATTAGAATAATTAGCTTCAACTATTGAATTCCCAACATAAAAGATCTATTTACTTTGATCAACTATCATTTGAATCCTTCTAAGAGGATTATGATGGTTTTTTCTTCTCAGCACTGTTACCTGGATCTAAGATGTGACTCTGGCTCCTCTTTGCTTGCTGTGTGGGTAACTTTAATGCTTTTACTTTAGTTACACCATTGAAACAGTTGGAGGCTTACAACTCTGAACTGATGAGAGCAAGCTTTAGTTTATGAAAGATTTGCACTATAATCATTTTCTCTATTTTGAACAATTAAGGATAGTATTTTAAGCATCATATTTCTTTTTTGCAGGTGAGCAAGCCATGGAACCATGGGCCAACACTGTAAGGTAAATACCATTAATTTGTAGCTGAAAGTCACAATTTCATTTCAAGAATTTTATCCTTATGTTGTAAAGCTGAAAGCATGTTGGCACCACTGATGTACATGGTTAAATACTTTTATTTAATTTTTGGTTTGCTAGGGCATAGATATAGGAACTTCAAATCTGATGCTGTTGGGCTCCAAGTTTGACATGTTATAGAGCTGAATGAGATTTGACCACAAATGTTCTTCAGGAGTGCATCCACAGGCTTCAATATCACACCCAGATGTCCCTCTTGCCTCACAATTCTTCTCTCTGCATGAGTTGAGGGGAGAAATGATCGTAGTATATGATTATCTGCAGTGGCTCAATGAAGCACAGGTATTTTATGCTCTGTCATGAATGCTGCAGCAATTTATCAGGTCACTCCACAGCTTTTTCATGTAGTGTTCAGAAAGAGCATGACATCGAAAACCTTGGCAGAAAATTAAAATGGTGGATTACCATGTTCATTCCTATTAATATGCAAAAAAGATGACTCAAAGAACTTTATTTCACTGAATATTTCTTGTAATGTTACTTGTGACAGCATGGCTAACTGTAGATGGATGAAACTTGCTGAGTACTTCTGTTTGCATATCACATTTTTACTGTAAATTTGAGCATTTTATAGCAAATTTTTAAAGAATGCTACGCTGTATCATGCTTTTTAACTGAACTTATGGAAATATATGCAGATACTTCAGCAGTGAAGCAGTAATTTAAATATGTACACTATGGTAAGTATCATAAACCTTGAAAAGTTCTGTGACAACCTAGCCTGAATATTTTTAACTGTTGACTTTTTACATTCCTACTCGGCTTGTTTCAATTTACTTATTTACTGCTTCCCTAAGTTGATCTATGGAAGGTTTCATTAAAATGTTGATTTCAAAGTGTTAGCAAAGGTCTAACACGCAAAGGAAGGGATGGATGCCTAGACAAGGTTCAATAGCTTTGAGCATTAGAGGCACAGTACTTCATCTCCTGGTTTAGAGGAGAATCTGCCTGCATTAGTCATTAAAAGTAGATGGGTGATTCAATTTGAAGAAAATAAAGTTGATTAGATTATCTTAAATTATTCACAGAATTAGAATAATTACTGAAAGAGTGTGGGATTGACTACGTTACGTGGTTGGTCAAGTTTCCTAAACACTCGTCTCCAATTTCAGTTGTTAATAATTTTTGATGAGTATAACATGTGCTTTATTTTGTTCTTTATTTTTGGTCTTCTGCAGCGCACAGCACATATTGGCTGAAATAGGTCAGAAGTGATAATTAACGTTGTAAGTGTTACATGACCTTCACTCCTGCTCCATTCGTTTTGGGTCTGTTAAGTGTGTTGCGTTAAACTATTGCCGGTAAGTTTTTTTAGCTCAATTATCCTTTCACTCGCTTTTTTACATCGATCCGAACCCTGTTCTTTTATTTACGTTCTCTCATTTTTGTCTTCATTACTTTTCGTAACGAGACATCCTCCAATCATTCACTCACCTTTACACTTCTTACGTACTCCATCTGAAAAGTCTTTATTTCTGCGGTTCCTATTCGCGTCTTCTCGTTTCCGATTGATTCAGTAATTTTTTTACTGCACAAACACCTTGAAAATTATCTGCGTCGTGCGTATCCTTCTTCCTTCTGGTGTTCTACCTCCCTGTTTCCGTAACAGATAAAGCCCTCGAGTTCCTTTCACGCGAGATCCCCTCGTACTCATACAAACTCTTCTTCATTATCTCCAACGCTCCCTACGTCTGGTCCCGAGCAAGCCCTGCAACTCATTCACTCTCGTCTGTTTTTGAGCAGCGACATTCAACTTGCAGTGTTCAAGACTGATTCTTACAGTATTTCTTCATCGAAGCATTTCTTCATTCCGCCTTTTTGCAATACGTGTAACGCTTCTGTTACGCTTTTAGAAGTCACAAGTGGGCTGCTAACTTTGGATGCTATATTACTAGTGACAATCATGCTGAGATTTACGAATATATTTACTAAAAAGTAATAGTTGTAGAGAAAAATTGCACACTAGTCAGCGTTGTTATTGGTCTTATTTTTTAGCAATGTTCAGCTACAAATATATTAATGACCTGAATGTGATACGCGAATTAGTTCATGAAAAACGAAGCATTGCTACGACTACGAGTAGAACACTCTCTACAGTAAATTGGTCAAGCAATAGCGCTTCGTGAAAATTTGATGTACCCTTTCCAACATTGGAACATGCTGTGCTTCTCAGCCTTGTTCATTATCTACTGACGATTTTCTAATCTACTGAGGGTGTGACCTCATGCTAGTCTTGACACAGCCTCTAAAATTTTACGTGCGCACACTCCCTATCGAGCTTTCCTTCCTCGTAGTCACCAGGCACCGCAGCTTCGATAAGATAGCAAAAGCTGTTTGGCTTCTTGAGTATCTGTCTCTTGTGAGGTCGTCCGGTGTTAAACAGAGCTGGTAGTTGGTTGTGTGCTTCCATCGTCTCCGCCGCTCTCTAAGCCAGTGCAATATGTCGGATGCTTATTGTGCTCATGAAACCTTTACAATTAGTGGAATATCAACTGCATCGTGCAACCGTACTGTCAAGTCGTGTATAAGTGTTTTATTGGTGTGTTTTGTGCTAGAGGAGATAGTGTTCCTCCTAATTGCATTTCTCCTTTTTTCCTGCATTGATGTAAGGCGTTGCAATTTTGGATTACTGCCTGGGATATTGTAGCTGTATTTTCCAATTAGTATTTTGCCCAGTGTGTGTGAGGGTGCTAGTGGATCGTGTAATATCATGAATGCTTGAATGTGGCAAGCTTGAATGTATTTCATATTTGTTTGAGCGATGGTCATAATAAGTTATTGCGTCTTAATATTAAGTTTTGTTAGAACTTTCGTAGCAAGATTCATGCGAAGCTCTTGTTCTTGTGCTCGATAAGCCCTCTACCTGCCCTAACCTGGGTATTGCAGGCGACGTGATGTTTCAAGGATTAATTTCGTTTAAAAAGCGAGTCGTTTTCATAGCGTTTTTAGGGGTTTGAATTTTTCTCCTGAACTGTGATCACGTATTGTGTTATTGAACTACCTTCTTAGGCGATATTTTATCCATTGAATTCCGGGGTATTGCCGAATGAAATTTTATGTGTACGTATACTTTAAAGCGAATGTAAATGCAATTTATATCGAAAAAACAGCAAAGCCATGTTTAAAATTACCAGCCAACACAGTACTCGATCTTATTTCAATTGCGGCTGCGCAATGTTATTGAAAGCTCGTCTTAATATAGGTTTGAATCGGGGGCTTTTGCTGCGGTGATCGCTGTCTTGCTCAGAAACATCCTTTTTACATATGCTTAGTTCTTCTTTTATGCTTGGCGGCTGAAAGCGCCGCCGAAATTGTCATAAAAATAAATTCTTGAAAGGTTCAGTCCACATATAAACGATTTGTCGTGTCAGCAAGTTCTAGGTTATGACTTGCATATTTATTGCGTATTTGTTACCAATATAAACTCTTGACTAACCTAATTCACGAAACGCTATGCAAACTTGTTGGTCCCATTGCCGTTCTGATTTGTCAGGCTGAACTAACGGTCGTGTCGAGGCCTCCTTAATTGAATGGGTTCGATGTGGTTGACTATTTTCTTCGAACTTGAAACTAAACTTGATTAATTATTGTTTCCAACTTGTTCATGAAATCCAGTTAGCCGATTTGATTTACGAGCTGTAATCGGGGTATTCGTCATTGACTGAGTCACCGAGGAATTGAATCGAACACATTGTCAACGCTTGCATAAATAATAGCCTTCACTCACTGATAGTAACTAGGGATCAGTGTTGCTCATGAACTGACGAGCTAATGTATTGGATAGACGCGATTTTTTACATTCTAAGTCATTTGTCAGGTTTCCATTAATGAGTTTCTACGTCACGCCTTGCGTGAGTTTTTACCAATAAGCAGGAAAATGAACCAGTTGCGTGCAGGAAAATGACAATGTCGACAAATAAACATGGAATAGAACTCTTCGGTAGGGAAACATCGGCTAAAGGATAACATTAGAATGATTTTTATTTAAATATAAACAAAAAAATCATAAACAGTACAAATTTACTCATTGTGTAGTGTTCAGGTGTGCAGTTTATAGGATGAGACCTGGGACAGGCTGAACCAGCCAGCACGGAACTGTCATTACGTTGGGATACGTGCTCCGAATAACTTTTGTATCCTATTCAAAGTACTTTTGAAGATATTGACGAACACAGCGTGTAACTTGTACTTGTGTCCCACTACGTACTGAATGTGGTAAAAATTCACGCTGCTGCGAAATTTCGTAAACGAGCTACAGCGTCGCTGATGTCATATCTGTGCGTGATCTCTTCAATGGTTACGATGTGCGAACGCTAAATTTCAACGAGTTAAGACTCGCTGAGTTATGGTGTATTCTAAGGTTTTAGTTTTTTCAGTTTTGTGGGACATTCCCGTATTTCATTTTTGTATGTAGTGATTTTTAGGGTAAACATTGTGTAAATGAAGTATGTTGATATTCAATCGAATAAATCGGTTGGATATCATTTCATTATATGTAAATGTGTCAGCATAGAACGTGAATTTATCGTGAATTATTCGCCCTTTTCACCAACACTGCATGGCCATTTAGAAAACTCCGCGAGTGAATCTCTTTACATGATGAAGCAATAGTTTAAAAGTTGCCCTCAGTGTATGATATTTCATAAAAAAATAGGATATCTGAATATTATCTTTGGCCTTTTCGATGAATATAGTATTATTTTCATTTATTGTCATCTATTTTAGGTGTCTTTGTAATAGAAATTTACGTAAAAGTGCCGCATGATTTGGAATAACTGTAGGAAGCTAATGAATGAGATGATCTCATTATACGCTTATTAAAAATTATACGCTTATTCTTTTGGTGAATAATGGTTGAATTTTTTTTAATAAAATTTTATCGGCGGTCGCAACAACTCAGATTGTGTTGAACCAAGGTTTTACTCGCGTATATAAAAGCTGAGGCGTGATATTTGAAGTGCATTAGTGCGTAGTACTCTACTAATGATGAGTTCGTGTCCACATCCTGGTGGTAGTTCTGGTCTTTACAACGAGCGTCTGCGAGGCAGAGCTGATGTAAACATTGTCCTGATATTGCTAATTTGAAGCATTATGTCAGTAACATTTTGTAAGTTAATCGTCTTGAGACCTGTTGAACAAATTAGAAGGTTCCTTTCGTTCTATACGTGCCGTGCACCGTTCCTTGAATACAAAACATTCCCCGCATTGATCTGAGTGCTCATCCATAACACGCTGTCGAACGATATTTTCATGTTGTGAATGGTTCAGATGTCTTTTTGCATCTCACTGGATACCAAAGCGGAAGTTTTCATATGTTTTAATGCCTATTTATGGCCATCTCCCTCGCCAGTGGTCATTTCCAAACTTGGCATTAGATTATCGGCAGAGTGGGCGACCAGACTTGGCATGTCTGCTCAACCTTGGAGCGCATTTATCTGTATGACCCTAGAATGCCCGATATCGCACTGGGACCAAATATTTATTATCTTGTTGGCCGAGTGTCGTTTACACTGCACGGGAAGGGCTGCTCTTCTTACGCACGTCCTGAGAATGCGATGGATGAGAGCTTCTCAATTACGACTTCTGTGATTGTAAGTTTTACTGACTTTTGGGACTGCATTTGTAAATACTGTACTGAGCCGAACGCTGCCTTCGGACTGACGAGAGTACGAGCTTGTCTCCTATAGTCTGGTGCAAGGAGGGAGGGTGGCGGTACTGCGCTCGTTAGAGACGACCGCCGTGGTCTGATAGCTTGGATTTCTCCTTTATACAACGGATTGCTCTTTACTGGCTTATAGGTGCAAAATTGGGCTCCGGCAAAATTTCAATTCATATATTGGGGTTTAGCCATTATTGAAGATGCATAACCCCTTAGTTGTTGTGAATTATTTTATATTTTTCGTGATAGAAGGGCCTACGCTTAGTGCAGCCCAAAATTAATTATAAAGTTGCCGTAAGAGTGAGATAACATGTGTCTGCTATGTTGCAGTGCTAAAAATAAATCCTATATGTACCTAATTCTGATGTGAGGCACTGAGGCGTCATCCTGCATTGTTATTCCGTCAACGTAACGAGCGGTCGATCTTGCATGGGGCGCATGTTAACTGCTCAAGTTTGGCAAATTGTTGCTTGGAATACCTCCGATTCCAGTCAAATGCTAGCCTTGGTTGTGACAGGACGTACATTTTACACAGCCATTCTTTCCCAAGTAATTTTGCTCGTGAAATGTATTGTGGAAGATGATCTATAACTCACGTACGCCATACTGTCGCACCTTACCAGTCGATGGTGATCATCTGGTGCGGTGTGTGACTCCAGGTTGTGTATCAGCTCTGCATTTAAACTTGCAAATCCCCTTTGAAGATAAGAAAGCATGTTTCTGCGGTACGAGTTCCGATCACAGTTAGCATCAAATCATTTTACCTCTGTTTGTCAATTTCTGAGGTTCCGTGTATCAGGGACCTCAGCTAAAGATGCCTTCGAGACTTTTGTTTTTCATGCTCGTTTTGCTTCTCAGTTTTCATGCATTCTTTCTTATTACTTCTTTGTTTTTCTTCCCATCTCAACTAGCTGTTTCTGTACGCAAGGTATCGTATATGGGGACATCTTCTGCATAGAATTCTCATTTTCTGAAGTTCATACGTAATGGTCTCTTCTCTTCGCTCTTTTGAGATCGCCGTTGTTATGGCTATGAAATCTTCAACTAATTTAATAATAATAAATATAATAATCTGGGGTACGATGTCTGCGCTTGCCTCTGCCAAGGTTAGCTGCAACTGAGACTCGAGGAATTAAGTCTAAGTAAATTATTCTCTTAACTCATTACTTTGTTCCTGGACCCCCTCCAGAAAAGGAGATGGCGCGGCTGTGCGTTTGAAAGAATCGTAACTCTTCGGCTTCGATGTCTCCTTGCCATTTAACTTGAAGCGATGAAGGTTGGCGGTCAGGACTTCCTTCCGTAGTTCTGTGCGATTCAGTTTAAGGCCAACGGTGCGACTCCCAATGTTTTGCCTCGGAAGTTTTGGCGCACGATTTTTTCCCTTAAAGACGATGCAACTTTTGTACCCTATGCGAATAAGCTCGCACTGAAGAAAAATGTTGAGCCCTCCCTGCTTAAGATTAGTGAGGCCTTCTTGTTGAAATAGAACACGCTTTTTTGTTTTGTTACGTACCATCTTTTTTTGTGCACTGCTGTCCTTTTTTCAGGACCCAATAGTTTCTTCTTTAACTTTCGTTTTGTTTCGTGTCCTTTTTAAACTCTTGCTGTTCTTATGCGAAAGGCGCTGTGACATCTTCTGCATGTATTCCTCGTTTCCCCCTCAGGGGGATACAACTATTGTATCTATGGGAATTAGCGCTCCCAGGGGAACCATGTGAGGGCCCGAGCTAAAGGTTAGGTAGGCTTCCTTTTTGTTGTGATAAATAGGTTTTTGTTTTGTTACGGACCATCTTTTTTCGGTTCACTGCTGTCCTGTTTTTCAGCACCTACTACTTTCTTCTTCATCTTTTTTCTTGTTTCATGAACTTCTTTCCTAGCTTACTGTTTCTGTGCACCTTGTGCATAGATTCCGCGTTCCCTCAACTCCATACTAAATGGTGCCTTCCTCTTTCCTCTCTTAGAACATCTTTGTCGTGGTTGAGGGAGGCTAAAACTTTCTTATATAATAATAATATTCCTCGTTCCCTTTACTCCATACTAACTGGCGCCTTCGTTCTTCCTCTTTTGGGAACACTTCTGCTGTGAATAGGGAAGCATAAAAAACCTGCAGTCTAATCTGTTCTTATTTTACTCTTTTTGTTATAGTATTTCCTACCTTTGTTGTATGATCTAACTCGTGATTATTTCGAAAACTAACCATTACGCAAGGTCAATTAAATGTGATTTCACTCGTGGCATCGCTATTTTCATCAGATTATGTCACCCACTGGAACATATCAGATGACTACGTCCGTGTCTTTAGCGATTTTATGACGAAAACCTGTTTCTATATTTTTTAATGCCTTTTTAATTTTCCAGTATAGCAAATTTCTCCTTCAACTACATCGTAGAATGAAGAATGGGTCTTCTTTTTTGTGTAGACAGACTGCAGTTCTTGGAGAATGGCCTCTTCGATACCAAGTAATGCGTTATCGAGCGTAATCTCACGTTCTTTGCTTCAGGCGAAAAATATTTAACGTTGCAATGAGGAGTATCTTGGCGTGGTGAATTTTCATTTTCTCGGTTTTAGTTGTAATTTTTACGTTTTTGCGAATAAATGGAAAACAAAGTTTGTCACTCATTGCACGCTGATCACGTAGACGTCGGCCTTCAAATTCATAATATGGAAAATCTCTTGGGTATTTCGGCTGTCATCACGGCGAGTTTGCTCTTAGTCAGTTTGCGGTGACGCAGGTAATCCGTGGTACAGGGCCATCACTCTGGTTTTACTCACCACGTCTTGGTGTTTCAAGTTAGCGCATCTTGCACTTCTAAATCACTATTTCTGTGTTGTAAAGCCTCCATGATTCACAGTGCTGCCGAGTGCACTGTAATAAGAACAGCTTTTGTGAATCGCCAGACCCCTCAGGGGATACAACTATTGTATCTATGGGAATTAGCGCTCCCAGGAGGAGAATGTGAGGGCCTGAGCTAAAGGTTAGGTAGGCTAACTTTTTGTTGGAATATAGGTTTTTGTTTTGTTACGGACCATCTTTTTCGGTTCACAGCTGTCCTGTTTTTCAGCACCTACTACTTTCTTCTTCAACTTTGATCTTGTTTCATGAACTTCTTTCTCATCTTACTGTTTCTATGCCCTTTCTGCATAGATTCCTCATTCTCTTATCTCCGTACTAAATGGTGTCTTCCTCCTTCCTCTCTTCGATACGCTCTTTTTTGTAGCGGTTAGGGAGCCTTAAACTAACTTGTAATCTAATCTAATGTGAATCGCCAGACCTCGTACCGAATCGTTGACCGTTCTCTATGAAAACCATATAAAAATAGCTGTGCGTTCATTTGTTAGCGTTTTTGTTTGTATCTTATCTATGGCACCACGCTTTCAATGTTCAACAGAACTAGCTCTCGAATCATTTGTGTTTATCAGTTTAAGGGTTTGATCAGCGCCTCTCTGATATAGGCTTTGCTGCTCCCCGCGCGTGTTAATATGGCATTCAAATCATGTTTTTTTTCTCTCTGAGAGAAACGACTACTGTATTTTACTTCTGGAAATTAGCGCTCCCCGGAGGGAGAAAGATGTGACGTCCCGCGGTAAAGGCTAGAGACCTTCATGAATCTAAGGAAGTTAGCACTCCCATGGGAAAAAATATGAAGTCCCAAGCTGAGAGGTAGGTAGGCGTTTTTATTGAAATAAAATGTTTCTTTTTGTTATGTTGAGGATCATCTTTTTTTCAGTTCATTACTGTCCTGTTTTTCAGCGCCTGCTATTTTCTTCTACAACTTCGATCTTGTTACATGAACTTTTTTCAATTTACTATTTCTATGCCCCTTATGCATAGATTTCGCATTCTCTTATCTCCATACTAAATGGTGCCTTCCTTCTTCCGCTCTGGGACGCTTTTTTTTAGCGGTTTGGGAGTCTTAAACTAACATCTAATCCAATCTACTCCTGTGCGGGAACACACCCTGTGCAAAGATTCTGCGTTTCCTTGACTCCAAACTAAACGGTGCCTTCTTCTTTCCTTTTTTTGAACATCTTTGCTGCTGCTGTAGTAAGGGAGTCTTAAACTAACTTACGAGTATATTAATCCTGAATGAATATTTAGATTAAGCACTTACATGGATAAGCGTCTCGATGTGGTTTTGTTCGATATAAATAGTCTAGTTCATGAATTTTTTTTTATTTCTTTTTGCTCTGTACAATCAATGCTCAGTAAAATATTTCATCATAAATCGGACATAAATGAATAAAACGCGGAGTAACTCCATTTCGTTGAATAGTAGTATTTTTTTGGAGCTCATTAACAGGATTCGTGTGAGCGTAGAAAGGATGAGTACTACGTCGAATCAATATGATAGTAGCCGATGTGTGTTTTTATCTTTACATCTATCACGTCCCGCTTTCAGTATTAAGTATGGGAATGTAATGGAGTATCATCGAGTGTCATAGCTACAAGTTTGGCCGTTTTGGTTGCAGTTTTGAAAAGGCTCCTGCCATTGATCGAATCTCTAGTATTTCTTTCAGTTGAAATTTCTACTGAAAAATTGAATGGGAATTTGAAACATTTAGGCAATTTTTTGTATGTTTTCACATCCTGAATACAAGTATGGCAGCTAGACTTCTAATTCTGTACAAGTATGAGCGGTTTAATTTTCTTCTCATTTAAAATACAACCTAATTAAACGATTCCCGTGCTTAATGGGACGCTATGTAAAACCGTCAAGTTTACCGGATCAGAACGCTAGGTTTTGTGCTGTGATGCACTGAGTGTCATGAGAGTGCATGCGTGCGCGCTTGTGTTGTGGACACTTGGTCTCGATTATCGATAAATTAGGGAGAACTTACGAGAAATTTTGTTGAACGCGCTGTTCAGAAGAATCTCATTTCTCGTAGTATTTCTCAAAACAATGCAGTTGGCGCTCGATAAGAATTTAGAGTTAACTTGCGCTACGGCATGAAAATTTCTAGCACAAGGAATTGTTTGCTTATAATCGCCGTTTCTCAGTTGCTTCATTATAATAAGCATCGAAGAGTTTCGCCTGGTAGAAATCTAAGGGAGTAGCGCTGTGTTTTGTAAGAGAATTTCTTTCTTTAACTACGCCCGACTCGGTGACGGTGTGACAGATGCCGCTGCTCGCGATGCGCGGTCTCTTGTCAACAACAGTTTCTCTTTTTACTTCCAGCGCGCCGCAGACTGGCTGGCGTGCGATATGTTACCGTGCAGCTGTCACCGACTTCACGCTCTGTGGAATAAGTGCTTATTTTGGATGAAAATCTGCCCTGTCCAGTGGCCTATTACCTAAAGCGTAATACCGTGTATGTTGGCGGTCAGCTAGTATTTGATAAGGTTATTCAACACTCGGATTTCCGCACCTACGTTTCTGGGAACGTGTGCATGGACAAACTTATCAGTGGCGGACTACCAGGCGGAAGAATCATAGGGAAAGAGAACGCCACTCTTGCCCATTTGAGACATCACTTGCGTGCCTGACACGGTAGGGGAAACATGGTAAGGTCATTTCTTTGGGGAAAAATACGCTTCTTCTTGTTCGGCTAGCCAATAGAACGGCTTTATTTCAAACCAACTTCATGACGTTACCAAAACGCCATTTCGTTAGGCCAATAGTGGAGCCAGATTTGGGGTAGCAGTGCTACCAGATGCATTATGAGCGCTGTTATTGGTTCGTTGCCGTGACGTCAGCAAACCCACACAGTCGACGAAATAAAGACTGGTTTGAACCTACCTTGTTTCCTCTACCGTGGTGCCTGACTCGCCGCTGTGACTCACGGGCAGTTCCCGTGAGATGCTCCTTACCCTGGAGTTGAACACACCCTTACATTGTCCCCCTGTAATCTCCCCAGGAGCGGTAATTGAGCTTTTTAAAACTGCAACCAAAACAGCAAAACCTGTAGCTATGATACTCATTATCATTCCCATACTTAATACTGAACGGGACGTGGAGACCTGGAGATGCTCCTCGGGGGTCCTCTGATGAAGATTGGTCTCATTTCCCCCAAGTAACGTGGCCTTGTTGCTGCGCGGATAGAAATTAGGAGTCGGAATAGCTGAGACAATACTCGCAGTGGGGCTCCTTAGCGTCTCGGAAGTTGTCACTGATAATGGCATCTCTAGTTAGTGTCCATAGGGGTGGAGAACGTCGCTGAAACGTCCAACGTTGATGGTGGGCATTAATGTAAAGTTAACAGAGGTAGGCTAGCCTAATTTGTCCGTATTTTTCTATACTTTTTCGTAGGAGAGAGCTAGCCGACAAATTGTTCTCCGAACTGTGCCCTACCTGGACCGTTAATTTCTTTCTTTTTGTCTTTATTGATTAATTTAAATGATGGTCTATCCAGTGACAGACTCTCTCAGACAGACTGGACCGACATGCGATGACACACCCTGTAGCGGACGCCACCACCTCCAGGAGCCGTGCTGCTGCCGCTGCCGCTGTCAGAACGCGGGTCAGTTCGGCACGAGGCAGTGCCGGCTCAGCTCGGTCGTGTGGCTCTCCGGCTCATCCTGAGCTCCGGACCATTCGCCTCAGCGGTTTACGCTCACGTGTCCTGTACTCGGTTTCGGTTGCACTACTCAAACGCGCGAGCTACAGTTCGTGTGTGTTGCTTTGCTTTCGTCGTTTTCACTTATAGGATCTCGCTTATTTTCGTAGTTTAGGCTTTAGATATAGATATCACTGCGGGCTACCAGCCGCAAATTTTGTCATGGTAGTGGCGGTTTTTGCTGTCAAAAGTGGGCTGTCTTTCGGTGACTCTTGTTCTGAAATAGCTTTGGGCCTATCTCTTCGACGCATGGTTCGATGGTTGCATTTCAGTTTATGTAAATCCAACCGTGATGTAATTTATTACCTTATATTCTAACTGGTTTTATTTAATTTAGAAAGTGCCCAGAATTCGATTTTCCTTTCTTGTGAATGTTTCGTTTCTTGCGCCATGAAAGCATCCTGGCCACATTTCGCATTTTGGGAAATTATCGCTTCTCGGAAGTATCTGTACGATCAACTGCACTTGCTGCAAAAAGTTGTTAGTTTTGTTTCATATCCAGCCACCTCTTACCTTTCTCTTGTGCATTGCTTTTTCACTTTCATATACTTATTAGAGCCTTGTCTTCCGTGTAGCCGACATCATGCACGATAGTATCTAGTACAATATCTTTCACTGCAATCTTGAACTTTTCCATTTTTTCTCTGTTATGGTAACATAGTATTCAAGTAAAAATTGGGCTTAAAAATCTATAAATAGATGAGTATATATTTTGCGGTCACTATCTAATCATGACGTCCTGCGTGCGTTATATCAGTGTGGAGAGCGTGCAGCGTGTTGCATTCTGCGCTTGTGTGCGCATATGGACTGTGTGACGCAAGTTTGTTTTCCAGACCTGTTCTTTGTTCTCCAGTCCTGGTGAACTAGCATCCCTCATTTTATTGCAGTTTTCGTTATCACCGAAGATAATCCCTTCTCTCTGGAGTTGTACGATTGATTTCGTTATCGTGTTTATACCATACGTATTGGAAATTGCTTTAATCACTACGCCTCTGAAGCATTTTGAGATGAGTTTCCATTTTTGGCTTGATTTCCTTTGAGGCCTAAACTATTTCCAAAGTTTGCTTGAAAAGAACCTCGAATTTGACTTAATTGCTTATCGAAAATGTATAATTTCCTTACTTCTTTGAAGTCACTCTCTTCAAGTCTTATCCAGCATTACATAGTATATCATGAAGTTGCCTCTGATGTTCAGTTTGAATTTGTGTCTTCAAATCTCGGTGTACTCGTATATGGTATTCGAAATGTTCGAATTTTAATTTAAACCTCAACATTTACGTTGAAGCTGAAAAGCTAGACATTGCGTGGAAAACCTCGAGTTTGCCCTAAATTTGACTATAGGAAAGCCAGGAACCCATTTATATCCGCATGCCTGGCTCTGGCATCCGCCCGACTAAATTCATTTGTTCTGAGAGCTCAGCGGCTCCTGAGTGTCATCCTGCTAAAGTAGGTGAGGGTTTAGGTGCGTGTCGTGCGAACGTACCTCCAGCTTCTCTGTCATGCGCTCACGGTAAATTATTTTCGTTATTTGGAAAAGTAATATTAGCGTATCTCAGAATTTGAATCAGGTTTGAGTCCGGACGCGCATTACTGTGCGAGAAAACGTATTAAACGAGAATGTGGGGATGAATTTCCATTTCTAAATCTCTATTAGCATTAGATCTGATGCGTGATTTTGTTGGGGGTTTCCTTACAAACAAGGAAACACACTAACTATGGTTTGTCCCCACTGATATTATCGGTATTATCTCTCACGAAGTGCGTTGTTAGCCATGAAAACGTTGAGCAGAAAAAATACACGAGGGTGATAGAAATTCTACGTGGAAGATGCACGTGTACCTCTCCAGGGAAATATATCTAATGCAACAATGGGAAATGGTGCTCCCATGGGGAAGATACGAGGTCCAGAAAAGGTTAGATAGGCCTAGGCTTTCCTTTTGTTGAAATACAATAGGTTTCTTGTTTTGTTTCATGCCACTTTTTTCGACCTTTCGCTGCTGTCCTGTTGTTTAGCACATGCTTTCTTCTTCAACTTTTATCGTGTCTATTTAATTTCCTTTTTAAATTGTTGTTTTTATGAGCGGAGGATTTGGCGTGGGTGATACACATTCTACATATGTTTCGGTTCCCTTTGCTCTTCTCTTTTCTACTAGGGATATAGTTATTGTATCTGTGAGAATTGGCATTTCCAGGGGGAAAATGTGAGGTCCCGAGCTGATAGTTGCGTAAGCCTTGTTTTTATTGAAATAAAAAATATATATGTTTTTTAATTTTGTTTAGGAATATTTCTTCGGCACACTGCTATCCGAGTTTTGTGCACTTTTAATTTTCTTCTTCGATTTTTACCTTGTTTCTTCAACCTTCCTTCTCGACTCAATGTTTCTATGCACAGGGGATCCTGTGCGGGAACACACCATGTGCGTAAATTCTGCTTTCCCTGAACTCTATTCAAAAAGGTGTTTTTATCCTTTTTTTCTTTGAACATCTTTGTTGTGGTAAGAGAGGCTGAAACTAACTCATCAGTCAATCTAACTTGTCAATCCATTATTTCTCTCTTAAGAACTCCTTTATAGTGGTTAGGGAGACGTGAACCAACTTATCTAATCTAATCTAGATAAATGCACGTGCCAGTTCGGCATGGTGGCTGCAACTAAGTATGAATGTGCCACGTCATGCACAGGACCCGTAGCTGCTGGTATCCCCGTTATCGACCCTCATGGGGAGGCCCAGCCGACGTTCTCCTCTGCCTTCCTTTCCCTTCTCTCTCCTCCTTCCCCTCGGCCCGGCTGCGTCCAGCCCTGAGGTGCGGTCCCTTTTTTTCTCCCAAATATACCTGAAAAATGTAAATAAATTGTGTAATTGCTCCAATTAGAGCTCAATAATTCAGCCAAAAATGATCTCTGTCACGTGCGGCGTCAAGCACATTCCAGGGGGCTTTTTTGCATTTTTATGGAATGGACGGATTTTTGTAAAATTGTTTTCTTGAGGTGTAGGCATCTAGGCGTGTTGGTTCCAAATTCGTGTTGCTCGTTTGCTTTCTTTTGACTTCCTTGGACGTCTCTTAAGTAGCGACATCTGTCGCTGCTTTGGTGAGTGCGTCACACATGTCGGAATGTTTGAGTGCAATGATATCTGTGATCTACCTGAATAAGATGCTACCCGGAAAGGAGTAGCAACTTATACAGCATCTTTTATTGCTTGTGTAGCGCTGTGTTTTGAGAGCGAACAATTTCTTTCTTTAATTATTTTTTCGTCACGAAGTTCTTAACTCAACATGTCTTTACGCTGACATTTTCCTCAGCTGTTACGATCCTCCTTTTTCAAGATCGAACGAAGTGACTAAATTTTCTCCTTTTGGATAAATCGTTCAAATGAAATAAATCTCTTTTCTCATTCTCAGTGGAATCTCATGGCCGGCATCCTAATTTAAGGCGCAACTATGGCAGGCATTGAAACACACGTTATATGTGGCCACACAATTTACTGTTATAAACGGATATCACCAATATGCCGGGGATTTGTTAAAACCCGCAAACGTATATAGCTACAAAGAGGTAATCTTACGCACACTCGTGTGAAGCGCTGGTGCAGGTTTCGTTGGATTCGAAGTAGCCTCGTTTACTTTATTTGAATAACCAGTTGATTTAAGCGTTAAGTCACAGTTGAAATTTATACAATAACAATACCCAGCACGCCGGACTGGATTCTATCACAAAACTCAAGTAAAACGGCGTGTACGAGGACCTTCGACGATAGTGACACGTAGGGTAGTGAGAGCTCTTTACCTTAGGGACAACCCTTTATAGATGCAGTTACCGCCGCTACTTTCCGCGACGGTTGGCATCAGTAACGGCCGTGAAATCGACTTTCGTGACTTTTTTTGGTATGGCCCCGTCGTTGCCGGGCTGGCGTCGCTCGGAGCTGCTGATGTAGCTTTCGCTGAGCTACGCAGAATCTTGCAACCGTCTCCGGTGCACTGAGTACGAAACTCCCTTGCTGGCGAAAACGTTGTTCGTGTATGGCATGTCGTTACATAGAGGGTACACAACAATCCTCCCCAGGTCGTTTTTGGTAATATCCTCCTGGATATTGTCGCAATTGGAAGTATCCGTCTACTTGAAGTTGTGAGAAATCTCATCCTTCATTGCAAGGGAAGATTCAGACAAGCCGACGAGATTTGTGCTTCTGACGCACGCTGAAACGAAGATCTTAAACAAGCAATGACGAAAAGTTGATATCGGGATATCCTTATCCTTCTCCATCATCGAAGACCTTCTCCCGCGACTGATGATATTCCTTGGAGGCCAATCCGAGGATATCTGGAGGTGAATACCGCCCAAAATATAAATATGTCGAGTGTAAACTCGATTTTGTCATTACTTCCGCATGCATGTAGTTATTTTGAACGTATTAGTGTTCAACGGTATCTTCTTAATTTTTCCGCCTTAGCCGAATCCATGCTTTGGCGTATATCGAAATGGGGGGGGAGCCTCACCCTCGTTGTGATGTCACGCCACTCTCCAAATTGCAGTTCCGCCGATAGTAGATTGCGCCACGTTCTCGTAGTCGAAGTAACCCTCACGCGTTGCATCCAGTCGCTCAGCCCTTTAACTCGCGTCGACCCTGTTGGTCGTAGTATTTACGTCCGAGTGAGTGCGCTGTCTAGCCATGCCATATCAATGGAGCGCGGTGTTGCCAGATTTCTCGTAGACCGCGCGAACAGTGCGGTCCTGCCAGACCCGTGCCATGCACACGTCCCAGCCTGAGCGTAGCGCTTGCTCGCAGCAGCCGCTGGGAGCCTGCCATGACCTTGAGTCAGAGCAGCTGGGATGCTGGAGCAGCCACTGTTGTGTTCACGCACGCCTCTGTAGTGCTGGTGTCGCTGTGCAGCCGTGTCACAACAGCCTTACGTATAGCTGCAACAACCGTATTGAATTAGTTTCTGGACATGGTAATTATCTCCCATGGATTCCTTCAAGATTTCCCCCCTTGCAGCCCGTCTACTTGCTTTAACTTCATCCACCGACATGTACATTTGGTATATCATTTTATTACTAACTCAAAAGGAATCCATTCGGAGAATATTATAACTAATACATAATGAAATAAATGCAAGGTAAATGAAATTAATGAGAAATACATAACATGACATTCAATATCTCGGATAGTTAGCGGGCTGTAAAGGAAAGTTCCTACGTATTAGCACGCATTCCTGGGGAAGGGCTATGAAAAGACATACGAACGGGTTACAAATTTGACATCGAGTAAAATTTTTATCTGATTGATGAGCATCATCAAGGTAAATACATAAATTGATTTATAAATCGACATTAATCATGTAATACATCCTATCTGCATTTCGCTGGAGAAATCATTTAAATTTAAGTCGAAGCACTTATCCTAAAATTGAAATATGAAAGAAAATGTTAAACACGAGGGAAATGGTTAGGAAACATCCTTAATATTAAACATAGTACATTTGGAAATGAAATGGGGTAATCATGTCAAAGTTTTGGGACGTCCTCGTGAGACATAAGTAATCACACATAGTTTGGGCGTCTCGTCCGATTCCTGAGGGGATATCTGGGAGTCGTCCCCTCTTCTTGTCGGTTAGCGCTCGGTATTGTTGGTCGGGGTTTCGCGTTCGGTGTTGCTGGGATGTCGTTCGTCTCTGCCCCTTGAAGTTCGTCATTTTCTTCGTCGTTGTTGAAAGGGAAGGCCATAGCGTCGTCCAAGTATGCTCGCTTGATTCGATTGAGGTGAACGGTTTGTTCCTTGCGATCCGAGTACACACCCTTGATGGTGATGTTATTTTCCCGTCGAGAAGTCACACGGTAGGGGCCCCTGAACCTCGTTGGCCAAGCACGATCCACATCGGTGCGACCTGCCATATTTCTAAGCATGACTAATGCTCCAGGTTGAATATCACATTCCTTGGCCGTCCGATTATAGATCTTCGCTGCAGCTTGCCTGGCCGCCTCAGAATTTCTTTTAACAGCAGCAAATGCTTTGGACAGTCGGAGAGAAACTTCTGTTGAATACTCTTGGTCACACGCGTAATTGACGGGCTGTTCCTTGAAAATGTCGTGATAAGGGAGGTTTGCATCTCTGCCGTAAAACAAAAAGAACGGCGTGTCTTTAATCGCAGTCTGGTAGGAAGTATTTACAGCTAGGGTGACGAAAGGAATGCTCTGGTCCCACGTGAATCTATCTTCAGCAGCTAAGTGGGAGATTGCAGTTTTCAAGACACCGTTCATTCTCTCGCAACAACCGTTCGCCATAGCATGATAAGCCGTCGTAGTCTGTGACCTCGCTTTAAGATTTTTGCAGACATCTTGAAATAATTTATTGGTAAATTCGCTGCCTCTGTCACTGACGATCGTACTTGGGGCAGAGAATTTTCCAACGTACTGGACGAACGCTCGGGTGACGGTATCGGCAGACTTATCTGGGAGAGGATAGGCATCGACATATCTAGTAAAATGATCAACTATTGTTAGAAGGTATTTGTTGCCCTCGTAACTCACAGGTAATTCAACAAGGTCAACAGCAACTCTTTCAAGGGGGTATGAGGTCTCGGGGAATTTTCCTAAGGGGACTTTAAATTGGCCCTGCCATTTCATTCGCTGGCACTGTAAACATTTCTTCACATGGTCTTTGACGTCACGAATTTGATTAATCCAGAAGAATTTATCTCTGGCACGTTCAAGAGTTCTCAGGAAACCCATATGAGCGGACAAATCATTGTCATGGCTCAGCTTTAAAGCTACCTTAACTAAAGACTTAGGAATGACTATCTGTACATTACTTCTACCGTTTCTGCGTTTCTTTCTCGACAACCTGCATAGAACATCGTTATCATCAATGAAATATTCGTCAATATTAGAAATCTTACAGTTACCTCTATCATTATTATTTATTACATCTCTAACAGAAGACCAATATGGGTCCAAGCTCTGCTCCAAAGCTACATCATCCAAACTCAGTGGCTGGGCGGTCTCGGCAGCAACACCTGGCTGCTCGCTTGACGTGGGTCGAGAGCACACATCGTTGACAGAAGCACCTGTCGCGTCATTATCAGAACATGGCTTAATTCTAGAAGGAACATCAGCATTAATTTTAGGATCATTCTTATTACTACAATTGGACTCAGCAGTGTCTACGACAGCATTGACAATTCTTTCCGACCTAGACAAATAGTCGGGCAAGTGGTGTTGTGCTCCCGGCTTGTATCGAACAGAGAAATTATACTCCTGAAGAAGCAAAGCCCATCGGGAGATGCGATGGTTACCTGTCTTGTTTGCGAAAATAAACGTCAGGGGGCGGTGATCTGTTACTACGACGAATTCATTTAAGTACAGGTACGCATCATAATGTTTGATTGAATCATGAATAGCGAGTGCTTCGAGTTCAGTTGCAGAGTATTTAAGTTCGTTTCCTTTTAATTTACGACTATAATATGCTACTGGTAACTCGATGCCGTCGTGCATCTGGAGCAGTGCTCCTCCGATTGCAATGCCCGAGGCATCAGTGTGCAGCACGAACTCTTTCTGAAAGTCGGGAAACTTAAGTATTGGCGCAGACACAAGTTTATCTTTTAAATCATCAAAAGCTCGCTGATGGATGTCAGTCCACTTAAACGAGTTCGTTTTCTTTGTAAGCTCAGTAAGAGGTGCCGCGATATGTGCGTAATTTTGAATGAATTTTCTGAAAAATCCGGTTGAGCCTAAGAATCTCTTCACCTCTTTAGTACTCCTAGGTCTCAAAGCATCGGCTAGAGCTCGCACCTTGTCAGGTCTGGGAGTTAGTCCCTCTGAACTGACTTTGATACCAAGGAAAGTCACGCTACTGGCCGCAAATTGGCATTTCTTGAGACTCAATTTGAAGCCTGAAGCAGCTGTTTGAAGTAACGCCTTATCCAAATGTTCGACATGAGTCTCGAAATTTTTTGAATAGATGATGATGTCGTCAACGTAACAGAACAGAAATTTTGAAATGAATGGAGAAAAAGCCATGTTGACTGCTCTTTGAAGTGCGGCTGCGGATGTGATAAGACCTTGGGGTGACCGGCAGTACCTGTAACTACCTGTAGGCGTTCTGAAAGCGGTAATGTCTCTGCTCTCTGGGGACAATTCGATCTGATGATAGGAGCTTCTCATATCAAGGGTCGTGAATAAATTTGAGTCCTTTAGACTTTCGAGGGTGTCAGTCATATGCGGAATAGGGAAAGTGTCTTTCTTAACTATTTTGTTGATAAGACGAAAATCGACAACTATCCTATGAGTTCCATCGTTTTTTCTGACTGTCAAAATAGGTGACGACCATGGGGAGTAAGCTGGCTCTATAACTTTCTGTTTCAGCATCTCTTGGACATGCTCTTCAACTAATTGTTTTGTAGCGTGAGGAACTCGATATTGGGGCGTATTGATTGGCTCATGACCCTGAATGTCTAATCTATGTACAGCATTTCGCGCATGACCAATCTCGTCTCCAACCGCGAACGCATTCCTGTGTTTGTTAACCAAATTTACAAGGGTCGTTCTCTGATCTAAATTCAAATGTGACAAGTCAACATCGTCAATCATCCGGTTGAATTCAGGTTCATTTCGTTTCTCTGCGACTGGCAACAGTTCACTGTTAGGCAGTAACTCAGGGTTGCACTGATTCAAGGGGCTTTCAGTCAGAGCGGGAGCTCGTCTGGCGTCATGCACCGTCGCCACGGCATCATAGGCCTTGCGCTGTGCCTGAGCTCGAGCATCACTCTCGCTTTCGTCTGAGCCAGGCTCTGGGTCCTCAATGGCAACATCTAAACTAGCACAAATTTTATTTCTAGGCACAAGAACATTCTTATCATTATAATTTACAAAAACTACTGGTACGGCGCCATCACGGACTGTTGCTAACGTGCGAGGTACTGCTATTCCTTTGCATGTAACGCTCTGCTTTAGAACGACTGTCTTCCCATTCATGTGCTTGGGAACTCTCAAATAGGAATGGCACAACGTGCCTCCCTCAATAGTAAGATCATGTGACATTCTTGCGACACTGAATGATGCATCCTCAGATTGTTTCACAAAATTTACTGAATTAGAAGCAGCAACTGATAGAAATGGGTAAACTTTATTGTTAATTCTCACGTGACCTTTCTCATTCTGGCTGTATTTTATTTCAACGCCGAACCTCTTAAGGAAATCTCGGCCTATCAAGACAGCTCCGGGGAAGTAAGAATCTTCCACAATTATAGCAGAATGGCAATACTCAACATCACCTAGTTTAAATTTCAGGTCAATCGTGCCTCGAGTGTGGAGATTATCTCCATTAACAGAACAAAGAACTTTAGTGCATCGTTTAATTCGGGGAAGAGTTTTGAATAATTTGTTAATTACACAAGATTTCACAAGAGTCACGGAAGAGCCTGAATCAACGAATGTGGAGCATTTTTTCTGTTCAACATTTAGCAAAATCACGGGGGAAAAGCTTTTCGGTTGCCGTGGAAGTTTTTTGACTTTACTGCGGCGATGTCACCATTCTGACTCGGGTGGCCATTGAATTTGCGTTGATAATTATTAAACGGACGAGCATTTTTGTGTGAAGCACTCTGCCATTTAAATGGGTTCTTAGGCTGGTACGCTCGCTTTTGTGGTGAATTGTATTGGTATTTCTCCACCACTACATCACTCTCGTGGGCACGCCTTTTGCGACTCAACAAAGATCTTTCTTCGATCAAAGATTCCTCAATTGACCTCGCTTTGTCTAGGAGTTTTGTCACACTCTCAGGGTCGAAATCATGAGATAATTTTTCACTGATCTTGGGGTTCATATTTTTAATGATAGTCGGGATTAGAATTTTTTTGTGCATTGGCATCCTCGTAGTGCCATTCTTGGCCGAACACGTCTTTCCAGCTAGCTAGAACGCGAGTTGCAAATGCATTGACACTCTCATCATTCTCTTGACGCAGACTAAATAGGATTTTATGAACAGTTTTTCTATAATTTACAGCCCCCTTGTACACAGAAATAAGCCAAGTTTTAACATCTTCCAGAGTGACTAATTGGTCCGATTTAAGAACGTAAGAATCCCAAGCCTTCCCGGTAAGAGCATTTTTCAAATAACGACATTGCAAATCTTTATCATTAGTGTAAATGTCAACTCGAGTCTGGAAGTGTTTTAAAAATGAAGTTACACAGCCTTCGCCGTTAAATTTAGGCAGATCAATTGCATGGTTTAAAGTGACAAAGCTATTTTGACTATTCTCACCATTGTTACTTTGATTACTTTCATTATCGTCCCCAGCCATAGTTTCAACAGTTAATTAGTACAAAATTGGCGAAGCAAATAGATTCACAATGAACACTGATAGCAATTTTAGAGTTTCAAACTAGGAGTTTAAATGCAATGTTTCGTACAATATGTTTCCAAATACACAGACATAATTGAATCTTTCGCACAATAAGCTTCCAAATGCACAGAAATAATTGGATAGATCCGACAAAAGCAATGCACATAGACACGAAATATCAAAAATAGAACAAAACGGATCAAATCAATAGGAAAACGGGTTAAATCACTTAATAAAACGGGTTAAATCAATGAATAAAACAACACACATTAATACAATGGCATCAAAATAAAGAGCACAATAATCTTATTACAGAGGCGGTCTTGCATGGATTAATACACGTCATAAGGAAATAAATCAAGAGGGCTAAATTAATAAAACGGATTAAATGGATTAACACACACGGTAAGGAAATAAATGAATTAATACACACGGTAAAGAAATAAATCAATACGCAAATAAAGTGACATGAGGACATACACATTTCTAGTGAAATATTACAAATTATAAATGAGATGAATGGATTTTAAACAATTACTTGGGCCATTTAATTTATGTTACAAAAAGTGTTTTTTTTTTACAGGTAGCGTGGCAACAGCGGTCTCTCACAGAGGCGTGGAACCGGCAAGATCAAATTAAATTATACCAAATTCAATATTAAATCCTGCGCCGCTGCCAACCAATTGTTACGATCCTCCTTTTTCAAGATCGAACGAAGTGACTAAATTTTCTCCTTTTGGATAAATCGTTCAAATGAAATAAATCTCTTTTCTCATTCTCAGTGGAATCTCATGGCCGGCATCCTAATTTAAGGCGCAACTATGGCAGGCATTGAAACACACGTTATATGTGGCCACACAATTTACTGTTATAAACGGATATCACCAATATGCCGGGGATTTGTTAAAACCCGCAAACGTATATAGCTACAAAGAGGTAATCTTACGCACACTCGTGTGAAGCGCTGGTGCAGGTTTCGTTGGATTCGAAGTAGCCTCGTTTACTTTATTTGAATAACCAGTTGATTTAAGCGTTAAGTCACAGTTGAAATTTATACAATAACAATACCCAGCACGCCGGACTGGATTCTATCACAAAACTCAAGTAAAACGGCGTGTACGAGGACCTTCGACGATAGTGACACGTAGGGTAGTGAGAGCTCTTTACCTTAGGGACAACCCTTTATAGATGCAGTTACCGCCGCTACTTTCCGCGACGGTTGGCATCAGTAACGGCCGTGAAATCGACTTTCGTGACTTTTTTTGGTATGGCCCCGTCGTTGCCGGGCTGGCGTCGCTCGGAGCTGCTGATGTAGCTTTCGCTGAGCTACGCAGAATCTTGCAACCGTCTCCGGTGCACTGAGTACGAAACTCCCTTGCTGGCGAAAACGTTGTTCGTGTATGGCATGTCGTTACATAGAGGGTACACAACACAGCTGTTTGTGCGGCTTGCATTCAATATTTAAGAATGCTCTGAAATATTGGTTCTGAGAACATCTATAAGGATATTCACTGCCGGTGTTGAGCACGAAAGCTCCTCTCTAGCTCTTAGCCACAATGCGTGCGTTATCAGCGTGGGGTTATCATCTGGGCTTTAATTAACTCCACTCGAGAGCGTGGTCTGCAATTCCTGGAATTACTTAACCCTGTTCTTTCTTCTTTGTATGAATGTCTTGTTGAGCGGTTTAAATATGCATCGTAGTTGCTAGCTAGGCTAAAATTACCTGATGCGTTTGTAAATGTCGTTTTTAAAGTTTCCGTTTGTGTTGAGCAGGTAATGATTTGATTTAGTTTCTTCAAGATCGTGTGACTCAAAGTCGTATTTCGAGCAACCAATGTACGCCATTGGTTCAAAAGTGTAGCTTTCATGACGCGGCTAACATCAATGTTTGGAATTTTTCGGTAATGTGTTGTTTCAATGAAGTGCGACGACCCTGGATTGACAAAAAGCGTTAGCGCTGTTGCATTGCTGATTAATCTGTACCTTCTTGGTAATTTCTTGACAGTGTTCTAACATGGTCTGAATTTCTTCTTCGCTCGTTTCTTGGAAAAATCTAATCTGATGGTTTGAAATTCTGTGCAACTTTTAAAATCTCTTGTTTGGGAAAGAAATGGTGATGACGACGGTGCTAAATTTCTTCGATAGAAAATACCAAAGAAATTCGGCAGGTCGCAAATGCTGAATAGCCGTAACTTTCCACCGAGCCGTCAGCAATTACGTGTTGTGATACAGAGCACCCATGTTGATACAAATGAGGATGTATCTTCATTTGTATGTAAGCGAAAGGATTTGTTATTGAGAACTTTTAATACGACGAGTTGTATTAAGACCAGACAAATGGTAAACTCGAATTTGGCGCAAATCACGCGACATGCCGTGCAGGACTAGTTTTGAATTGTGAATGTTTACGTTGAGCTTCAAAATGCCGACATTGGTGAGCGGCAGCTGTGTGCCAGTGGCTCCAGACCGCACTCTTGGGTCCGCTGGAACGATACCCGGGTCTCCCCTGCGTGACTCCACGTATGCCGGGCAGTCGGGCCCCGCAAGTGCGCCCTCTAGTTCCGTGCACGGGACCCGTGACAGGCCTCGCACCGTACAGGACCCGGATGAGGATGATCAGCTCCCCTCTACCCGCTCCATCTTCTCCTCAATCCTCGAATCCTCTGTCGCCGAAGACCGATTTCCCGTTATCCTCAGGCGACGTCGCATCTTGTCCGTGAGTTTTTATTTTCATCAGCATAGAACGTGCTTCTGAGGATTTATGTTTGGGTATTCTTGAATATTTTTTGTGTGTTATAGCATTGAACGCTGTGTTAATACTCCAGCTTTACTTTTTCACTGCCTGCATGCATGTTTTTCTCCGCCTAAGTGATTTAATCTCTTAAATCGCTTAGACTATTATTTGTTTTGTCATGATCAATCATGGAAAAAAAGGCTACTGTACGTAACTGACGATAGTTGTTCGAGTCAGATAAACTTTCGTAACTATGTCGTAAACTCATGAGTTGAATTCTTTCAGTGATTTTATGTGTACTTTAGAACTCTAGATCATTAGACTTGGTTATCTGAAATATGGGTCAAGGTAGCCCTGAATGTACCCCGCGTAAGTGTGCGCTTTTAGCTCAGTTCCGTAGCCAATTGTAATGTAGTTCACAGTTCACTCTAGAAAATGCTACGAAAAAAGTCTCAAACCAGCACTTGCATCACAACAAAACCACTAGTTGGGGATCGTTGAAGATTTGAATCTACGAAAGTTTGTGTGTTTAATAATGACTGGTAATGTGCTTAGAAAAGAAATGTTATCTTAAGTATTCAAAATTATTCAAATTTTATGAAAATCTATTTAATGAGTGAAATTATTGATTACATTTCTAGGTGACTGGAGGTAAACTTCATTTGTCTCAAGTATCTGGTTCATTAGGCTTGACGTTTTATTAGGTTAGGCATGCGTCACGATGTGCAGTTGTATCGAATTAACACGTTCCTCGCGTATTGGGCCAAATGTGTCCCAATAGGCAAATTATTCATTCACATACCGAGATAAGTGACATTTAATTTGCTGTGCGACCTTTTTAAAAGATAAATTTCATCATACGAGTTGAAATGTTTACGTGCAACTGTTTATTTCGTGTGTATTACTACGATTTTCCTATTCTGCTACTTACAATCTAACCTTAATAAACGCGGAAACGCGGTTAACATGCTAGGTGATGCCATCCCTTGTACTGTGGGTACTCTCTCGTCCATGATCTATGCCTGGTCTTCTGCGCTGCACTCTTGTGCAAAACTTGTACTCGTATGGTGTGCCACTTTGACGTGTAAGATGAGTAGATTATTTAGGAGTAAATTGAATGTGAATGCTATGTGAGTAATCGTAATGAGCAGAACCGTTTTAAAATTTTGCTTGTAACTCGATTATCAGGTCAACTTCAGAAGACTGATTTTTTCCTTGAAGGTTTTCTTAATAATTCAGATACGTTCAGTGTGTGTTAGTTGATGGGATGCTACTTGGTTGCCCATCTCTTTCACAGTCTTGTTCTTTAACAAAATTATGGAAAATTTAGAGATGGCAAGTGTAACTTACGTTTCAGAACGTTACTCTCGTTTTTTGAGCATCAGCTACGCTCATTTTAGGCGATTTCAGTGCGCTTACAGGAACGTTAAAAGTTAATTGGCTCTCGCACATAGCTCTGTCGCTTAGCAACTTCTTTAAACATATCCTTTGCCTGCGTGACTTGGTTGGTGCGACGCTTATGCTCCAGACAACTAACTTTGTAGTATCAGGGTCAGTTTTTAGCTCATGTACGCCTCTTTAACTTGTTTACTCTTATTGTTCATTTTTTGAAGTAGTTCCTAACTTCAAATTTAGCCATATTTTTTTGAGAAATAACAGTTAATTAAATTTATTATGGAGAAAAAGGTGTCTCAAAACCTGTCTCTCCTACAGAAATTAAGAGAGATTGTGTCGAGGAGAAGTTGAAACCTTCAATAAAGAGATACAAACAACGAAGAAAACGCAAAACGGGTACACAGAGAACGACACAGTTATTGGAACGATTAATATCAGGGAGATAACGACCATATTTCTAAGGTTGAAAAAATCGTTCTTTAAGAAGCAGCTCATTAACAACATGTAAAGCGAACTAAGATTTTTCTTGAAGGCAAAATTTAAACCCACAAAATACAAAGTAAATGTTAAATGAGATGATTGCGTAAACATCATCGTACAACTTCTGATGCTACACACACGCGTATTTTGCAATATCGAGCGGAAATTAGTGTCTAATAATAGCGGAGGAAATAATACCATTTAAATGCAGAAAAAAATATAGATGCTGATCATGGATTGCGTGTTAGAAAGCAAATCTTGACTTCGTGATCCATTCGATTATCAGACCAAGTCGACCTAATAATATTTGAGCTCATAGATGAAAGTACGTAGTGATAGGTTTTTACCAACAACACGCATTGTTAATATCTTTGGTGTAAGCGCAATTTTTCTTTATAATTACTTGCAGTAATCCAGAATGTTCGTGTTAATTTTCAATGCAAGTCTAGATTTTTGATGAAATAAAATGTTCTTTATTTTATTAAGGACTATGTGTTTTCGGTTTACTGCTTTAGGAATTTCCAAACTTGCTTATAATCTAATCTTATGAAATTAAAATTTCGTTTCAACGGCTCTTGTTTGCCGTGAAAAGATTATTTAATGCGCACCTTTCTCCAGTCCTCGATATGCTCAATTGACCACATCTCTGCAGCTTAACGATGGACCCTTTCTCTCTCTAATGCCCTGCGTGAGATCGAAAAGCCACTTAAATTGTGCTACATTTTGGCTCCGGTGTAATGTACAACTTCTCGCCATCGATGGATTATTATAGGGCTCTTTATTCAAAGGGCTCCCGATCGCTATTTCGTCTACGTTGCTTGCGCGCGTGACACCTTGCCAGCAACTTGTGTTTTCGCTCTGCCGGCGTCGGTCTCTGACAGCTCATTGCCGGACATTGCTTTCTTCCGAGGCGCTGAGTTAACTCGGGTCTTTATTGCTGTTTCGGTATCTAGTTGCAATAAGTAGCGCGAATGACGAAACAGTCGCCTGATGATTCTGTACTCACCTCACACTCCTGGCCATGTGCGAACCATATTCTGCTCAGTTTGAAAATATCGGAACACGAATTTCCTGATATCGTATTCTTGTTTCGTGGAATCCTATACTTGTATTTTTTTATATTTTAAAATGAATTTTCTCATATTGCGACAAAAGTTAGAAAGGTTTGCTTGGTTTCTCCTCATTATTTATAATTGAGTGTCTGTGTGTGTGAGACGTGTTTTAATTTTCGATGCATGATAAAGCGCCTGCGTTCGTGTCGTTCTCCTTCTTAGCAGCCTCGTTCCCAGATTTATTGTGACCACAACGAGTTTTTCTTGATTCCCTCTCGTTAACGCCTACAGGTCTTTGAGAATGCTAATTAGTAAGAAACTTGAAAATTTCTGTTCTTGTTACACGTGGCAGCTGGTTCAGCAATTAAGCTAGTTGCCTACTCTCACGGAGGTGTTGAGTGAATTACCTCAATTGAAGAGTTACGCAATGAAAACTCTGCTTTTGACGGTGACATTTTCTTCGAAAACTCGGATGACGAAAAGTGTTTGTGAGTTCTGAGGGATTGGGAGAAATGTTAGAAGTTCTTATATGCTGCGATGTGTCACGCTTATTTCATGTTCTTTGATTCCTGATGTGCTGAAACTTTTTTCCTGCAACTAAATGTTTCCTGTCTTTTGGGGATGAGGCTTGCTCCTCATAATGATTCCTTTCTTCTTCCAACTAATGTGTTCTGTAGAAAATTGTTGAATTGATTATGTGTGTTATTGGCACAGCACTCCGTGAGCATCATTTTAACGTCAGCCTCCTTTTGCGGCAGCTTTTTCTTCCGGCATGTAAAAATCTTCACGAGCTCCTGATTTATTTTTATTCTACGGAGTTGATTGCTATTCAAATGGATTCCATTAGACTCAATTCAGCTTTCCTTTTTTTCCAACTGTCTTTCAGATAAACGAATGAAATGTCTTCACGTGGAGTTACGTTTGTTGCGTAGACGAATGTATGTTTCCCCCTCTAAGAAATATCGTTAGTTTTCGTGTATTGCCCTCCTCTGCAAAGTGTATCCACCAATGCCTCACAACGCAAATATCTGATATGAATCTGGCGAGTTACAGTCAACAATAGTTGTTTGAAAAACACTCGGGGACTTGGACGATAGGAGCCCTTCTGAAAATCTGGTGTGCGTTCTTTATGTAGTATGTTCGTGCTAGCGGCAGCGTCAATACCGATGCGACAGAAGTACCTCGGCATAGATTTTTTTCTAGCTTGATGATGCAAGAAACTAAAGTCTGTCTTGAATTTTTCTTCTTCAAATGAATCATGTAGAAGTTCTTCCTGTCGAGCTTAGGAACCAGGGCAATGCTGGGAGCAACTGTGAACTTTTATTTTGAGTACAGCATTGCCCTCGTGCGCTGTTGCATGCGATCGCAGCTGCCGCTCTAGCGCGATCGATATAGTCTAGCGAGCGTGTCGCCCTCCTGCTGTGTCTCGAGACTTAACTCTCTTGGAACCAAGGGCGTATGGTGACAGTAAAAAATGAACTAGACATAATTTGCTTTTTCCGTGAAAAGGCTTTGGGCAAGGAACACCATTTCATCAAGATCTAATAGGGTGAAACCGAGTTACCGCTCATACGTGATTGGTTCTAAATTTTATCTATATTCCATGTTTATTGCTTCTTTTTTTTCTGGTGTTGAACGCGATAAAAAGGGGAGCTTCTGCTTAGGGAAAGGAAGTAAGAGCGAGCTTAGAGAACTCTGTTGGGAGCAGTTTGAGCTGGACGTAGCATTAGGTAGCTAACGCGTTATGTATTACGTAGATGATGCGTTTTGAGCTTCTGGGACACTGCGTATTCTTTTACGAATGATCGTTGAATTTTGATATCATTCCAGATGAATTGTTCTCAGCATGTAGCGCTTCATTACCCTGCTCGTTGTTCCTGTTTGTTCTAAGTCATCGCTTTTCGATCGTGTATGCGTTTCTGTAGTGTCATTATGGTCACTGGAATGTGCATCTTTCTCTAAAAAAATTACATCTAGTATTTGTTGTGAAATGACACACGGCAAATTCCCGCATGTTAGCGATTGAATTGCTGTCTAGTTTAAATAAATTACTTAGATTTACTAGTAAATTAGCATATAAACTTGCGAGCCGGCTGTTCCCTCAGAAGGCTACGACTATTGTGTCTATGAGAATTAGCGCTTCCAGGGGAAAATGGGAAGGCCCGAGCTGAGACTTGGGTAGAACTTCTTTTTTTGTGTCAAGGACCATCTTTTTTTCGGTTCACTGCTGTCCTGTTTTTCAGCACCTACTACTTTCTTCTTCGACTTTGACTTTGCTTCATAATCTTCTTTATCAACTTTTTGTTTCTATGCCCTTTGTGCGTCGTTTTCACGTTTCCTTAACTAAATAATGCCTTCCTCATTCCTCTCTTTGGATCGCCTTTGTGGCGGATAGGGAGGCTTAAACTAACTAATAATCGAATCTTTTAGTTTTTTAACGGGCCATCTTTTTCTCGGTTCACTGCTGTCAGGTTTTTCAGCGCCTACTACTTTCTTATTCAACTTTTATTTTGTTTCATGAACTTCTTTCTCAACTTTCGTTGCTATGTACCTTATGTATAGATTCTGCGTTCCCTCAAGTCCATACTAAATGGTACCTTCCTCCTTCCTTTCTTTGCAACGCGTTAGTTGTGGCTTGGGAAACTTGAACAGATATTTAGTCTAATCAGCTAGCTGGCTGTTGAGCTTGATTAACATTTTTACTCCATTAGATTTGACGAGAAATTTGGGTGCTTCTGAAGGATGGTACATTGCAAAAGAACGTGTCGCAGAGCCCTGTAGACGTTCTCAGCAGTGACTGGAGGCTTCAGTGGCCTGGGTCAGGAGGGACGGGTTGGGCAATAAACACTAAACGAGTGGCTCGTACCACTGAGTTGGCTCCCGCTCCCCCGGCCTGACAAAGCTTCTCTTTGTACTCCTATTAATTTGCGAAAAAGGAAAAAAATTCGGTGGATCCTGAAGAATAGTCATGAACTTTGAAATTACTGGAAATATGTCCTACCTATTTGCTAGAATAAATAAACATTCTAGTGTTCATTTTAACATGAGTATAAATGGCTAGTATTTGTATGAACCAGTACGAGGGTACAAATGCGATATGATTTGTCTTACGATGAATGAAATTATTTATCAGGGACTTGAGGGAAGTCGAAAGAAAATTATAAATAGCTCAAATATAAAATAAAAAAACATTTGATGTGATGATCACTGCCGTTTCCGACTTCAAAGCATTCACTCACCTCAGGGGTTTAGTAAATTTATTAAATCCATTCAATTGTCAAACTATTGAATCAAGGAATTAGCGGGGAAAATATGGGGCCCTGAGCTGAGAGTTAGATAGGCCTTCTTTTTGTTTAAATAAAATGTTTTTTGTTATGTTAAGGACCAGCTTTTTTCGGTTCACTGCTTTCCTGTTTTTCAGCACCTCGAACTTCCTTCTTCGACTTTTATCTCGTTTCATAGCCTACCTTCTTACCTAACTGTTTCTATGCGCTGAGTATCTTGTGTTGGTCTGAGGTCCCGTAACTCTATGCTAAATGGTGCCTTTATTCTTTCTCTTTGAAAACGCCTTTGTTGCGGTTAGGGAGGTTTGAACTAAATTATTTAATCAAATTTTATCATTAACCAGCTCACAAAAGCCGGGAGCAGTTAAAGTGACAGGTCGTATGTTAATTTCCTGAAAATTAATCTGAGACAATGGCAAACGATGAATCGGAGCGTCATTGGTGAACTGGATTTTTTAAAGCGCATTATAAATTAAGACGGAAAACGTTCCTGACATTCGTTATAATGAAAGATATTCCGCAACCTTTACTTTTCGACTTTAGGTTCAAAATTAAAAAAAACTCTTAGAATATAAACCTGAGCAGACGCAACAATTTTTCTAACTGTTTGAAGATAAAATCCCGCGGTTAGCGCCGCCGACTAGAAACGGCGTAAAGCAGATGGAAACTTCCGACCGCCTCACGTGACAGATGGTAACCAAAACCACCGCCAAGTTACGGTGGCGTTGTTCAGCTAACTTCTAATTTGTGCTCAGCCGACGAGAACACTTGTAAACTTTTGGATGAGTCTGTTATCTTGTTTCTTAATTTACCCGATTATTTATGACTGTTCGTCAGATTAATGATTTTGTAAATTCAGAAAAAATTGAATTGAACAAAATTGAAAATTGAATTTCAATTGAAAAAATTGAAAACCTAATTGAACACATGGCATTCCAAGAGAGGATGAGCGAAACGATCATTAAAGCTTCGCAGTGAGCAGGGATATGAAGCAATTTGGTCCCAAATACTGTGCTGCTACAATGAGTCGAGAGCTTCCCACACCAGATACTGTCCTCACAGGCTCCAACTACTCATGTTTCCAGAAAATGGAAAGCATCTTTTCCTCGACAGCGCGGTACTGAATTAGAGGTGAAAGCCTGTTAACAAATACCTCGAGAAAAATTGTAGAAGGTAAATTAATACTCCTTTCGGTTGGAAATATTTGCTACACGTGGAGAAAACTCTGCGTGTTCGTGTCTTATAACGAACTTCTGTTTTGAGTACAATAGACGATCGTGCAGTGTGTTGATCACTAATTTTAACCTTTAACAAATAATAGGATAAAAGTAATATAATTTTGTCTTTTTCCTCTTTCAGAAAATATTGAAAAGTTCTTGAATTACCCGCAGAATGTGACTAATAAAGATGATACTAATAGAAAGTGCACACACAACCCACAGACAAAAGATTTGACAAGTTCTAAGAGAAGAGCAGCATTGCAGGCACTTCTTGAGAGATCTACAGCCTCTTCGGCTATTTCACCTCAATCCAATCGTTTCAACGTCAGAGAAGCACCACGTAAGGCTGATGAATTTATTGAAGCAGTGACAAATGCTTTTAGTAATTATAGAGATCAACATTGGACAACATTTTCCTCACTTTGCAGCAGTCACTGGAACAGATCATTTTGGCTGGCGGCGGCAACAATTACAGGCTTGGACATCTGTCGAAATTACAACTAGAAAGGAAAAGAATTCTTACAAATTCGATTCAGAGCTCAGAGAAATTGAAGAATAAATAAACAAGTGATGAGTAAATATGGTGACAAATATATTTTTGTTACATTATCTATTTCGGGTATTTTATCACAGTGTAGAGTTTGTCTTTTGTTGTTTATCTTAACAAAAATATCATTCATTGATGCGTATACGTTATCAATTTCATGTACTGAATTACAGGGTAAAGTTTACCTTTTGTTACGACCTGTAGTTTTGCAAGTATCCTTTTTATAAAGTATACGATGGTTTTGTAGCAAATATTTCCGACCAACTTCAACATCGATATAGACATTCTTTTTCTTGCCGGAGGGAGTATTTTCACTAATTTTAAGGGTAAAATTATTAACTACTTGCTCCTATTGAAGCAAAAGGCCGATACCTGAATCGTCGTTGTTGTAAATCCTTATATATGTACTGATGTCCGATGCAACAATGTGTTTGATACTAGCTGGTAGTGGTACTTCGCCGTGTATGTTTTAAAATTTCTGGTAACAGAACTAGCATGACTTTTATGAGAAAGTTCAAACTTAAGTACTGAAGTCAAGCAATGTGTTATGAAAATATATCTAGGTTAGATGTAATTAAAAATCGATTTACAAACGATGAGAAATTTGGTGAAATGATTAATTATGAAAATGAGAAACCTCTTGACACTTTCTACGCTGAATAGGTTAAGATATTCAAGATAGATTTGAGTGCGTTCAACGTAGATGCATTTGAAAAATAAAAGAGCAAAAACAGTGCAAGGAGGCGGCGTGAGCAATAATTGGCAGGCAGCGTGTGGTGGTCAACTCGAATTTAGAGTTGTCTTTGCTGTGCGCGACGGGAGCGCACGCAACCGAGTGTGCTGCTGGCAGCTGCAGTACATGTACTGTATTTCCTGGTGCGCTGCATCATGAACCAGGATGTGGGAAGGTGTTCCCATAGTTAATATTGAGTTGGCCAAAAATTTTGTTGGTTGTTTTTTTTTAGTGGAATTGAAGACCGGGTAAAATCTAGAAGAAAGTTTTTTATCGATTCAACAGTTACCTTTTGCTTCTATTTTATTTATTTATGTCAGGTAGATTTTTATTTAGATTCGAGGAAATTAGGCTTTTTTTACTGACAAATATTTTCAAAAATCTTCTCATGCCTTCATCAGAATCAAACCTTTTCCCATTCAATGAATTTTGCAGTGACCGAAACAGGTCGATATCAAAGGGAGCCAAATCTGGGGAATATGTTGGGTGAGGCACAACCTCCCATCCAAGCTGCAGCAACTTCTTCGAGTAGTCGAAGCAGTGTGTGACCTTGCGTTGTCATGTTGAAAAAAATCCCTTTATGTTTTACCAGTTTCGGCTGTTTCTGATAAAGGTCCGCGCTTAACTTTTCCAGATGTTTGCAGTAAACCTCAGAATTGAGGGTTCTATTCGAAGAAAGAAGTTCGAAAGAGATAATACATTCGAGGGCTCGAGTGCAAACAAAAATGTTAGAACATTTCTACTTGGATGCATATTACACACTGACGTAAACATGCTCGCTGTATCGAGTTCAGGATTTAGAGAAGAAGAATATAGAAACGATCTGCAGAAGGTTAGAAAGATATTAAGAAAACAACTTTTTGGCCAACGGGAAACACGAGGAAAAATATTTAACCTGTGTATAAGCTATCAGCTCAAGTACTTCGATATAAATTTTTCTGAAATCGGAGTATTTGTATTAGTTCCGATGTTCTACATTATTAGAATGCAAGTCTTGACTCGTGTAAATTTACTCTGTCGTGAATGATTGAATTATTCAAGGTACTCAGTATTCATATCCTGGATATCTGTAATAAAGGCCTTGTGAACGCCTCCATTTGACTGACTTCAACTCGGCTGACATGTGTCGTGCCAAGAACACTCGGGTAACAAGGGCTCATAACGAACCAAGTTGCCGGAGCACTAACATTGCTGAATTATTTGAATTGCAATATGTTTGCTGTGTTGGACAATAGTTCTCGTGCTCTTGAATTTCATTGTCTGACGAACTGCTTCACGTTTCTGCACGAGACAGTCGGGCGATGCTAAGGACAGCTCTCCGAAGTCAGGACGTGTCTTGAGTGTACAACTTCCAGCATAACATTTGCTGACATAGGATTTCCATGACTCGATGGCTCTATAGGGTGGAGGTTTCCTAAGAGAAATTACTGCTTGAAATTCACGTGGGCTGCAGCACATTTTTGTTTCCATTTCAATATGTGAAGCATCATTCATAGGTAAGCTAAAACTTGCGTACCTGCCAATGAGGTTCTTCCTTTTTTATTAATTTTGAGTGAATTATACTTCGAATCTGAAGTAATGTTCAAGAATTTGATGAATTAGCATCCTAAAATTAGCCGATGTTAGGTCCTTGATTTTGTTGAAGTTAAATAGTGTGCCGCTTTATTAAGGGTGTTCTATCTTTTGTTTTTAGAACTTATTTCTTTGCTCTTCAACTTCTGTTTCTGGGCGCTTTGCGCATAGATTCAGTTTCCCATAGTCATGTACGCTGACAGTTATTCCTCGACATGACAACATAATTATGAATTTCGTTTTATCCCAAAAGTTCTCACACAAGTTTTGGAATGCTAGACTAGCTCGTTTTTCTTCTCGATTCATGTGTTCAAAAAGACTAACCTGTTCATCCCTAAAGATTTCCTAAAGTGATCAAAATGTGTAGAAAGGGGGGGAGGTCATATACGGATTCAGGTCATTTTTTATAAGAATCAGCAAGATTGTTGTCAGGGCCGATTTTCATGCTAACCAGAATCTAATTTAGTGAGTCCAGCCGAGATTACCATCTCGTCATCGTTTTTATACTTTTAGCTTACTGCTCATTGCAACTTTTGGGACACCTGAGATGGCTACGGCACCAAAACTTAATTTGGAACACTTTAGCTTTTTACAAATTTGTTAAAGTCTTATTTTTGTTGCTTAAATGAGTTAAATGCAGCATGTCCTCAACAACCTAATACCCGTCAGTGATAGTAAGTCTTGCTGCTCAAGTTGGAATAACATAAAACCAACAATTTTGTAAGCGTCTCTGTGGAAAAATATAGCCAGTCGACCTGATTGGAGACCTTATGTTAAGAGTAATAGATTGTCATTTATACGAGATCTTGGTCAGTTTTGGCATTGTCAGGAGTAATTGCTCTAGCTGACAGCTGGTGATGGCAAATTACCGATTTTTAATGCATGTAATTTAGCCTTTAAAAACGGTTATTTTTTCTTCATTGTTTCCGGGCAAATCTTTCCATGTGTTACTTATTGGTAATAAGTATTAATATCCTATGCACGTTTTTTACCAATATGGAAAATTTCTTCCGAATTACTATTAAGGTGACCTTATGGTTTGTGTCGATAACGTTTTCGCGATTAAGGTGTTTACAACAGTTTGACAATATTCAATAGCTGGAAATAGAGGCGCGGTTGATGCAATACTATTATAAAATTTGAATTGTATTTCGCAATAACAACAGGTGTATCTTGGTGAACTTTCACGTTCCCAGCACTATGCACCTTGGCGACTTGGGAGTGTTGAGTTACAGATGTAACTGTGCGGGACGGGTGGCGGCGTGGCACCTGACCATGTCGTGCTTCTCGGGTCTTTCGAGTGCCATCCTTGCGGCCTTGGTGGCTCGTGGTCTCTACTGCCTCACCACCTGCCTGTTGCTGACCAGCCCTGCAGTGCCTACCTGTTGACAAGCTGGGAATCTAATTTTGCTGTTCGGCGCATTTGTCTTACTCTAATGTTCACGCTGTCTTCCGTTTATCAGCTGCTTGATAATGACCCAGCCGCTTCATACTCAATGGAAGCACTCAAAGCATCTTAAATGCTTGAAATAGAAGTACATCTGGAGGCTGAAACTCTAAACGGTTTTGCTGCTACGGCGATAGAAGTGTGGGGATGTTAGTACTCGCAGTACATAGTTATCTACTTAGTTACGTGGGTACGCAAATTATATTAATTTATGGCTTGTGTCCATACGGTTCTGTGGTTCAAGCGTTTGCAGTTCGCCGATATTCAAGAGCTGGGAATAGAGGCGCACTTGATGCAATGCTACAATAATTATTATTTGAATTGTATTTCGGTAAATCTTTGTATTTTTGGGGTGCAATATGACATTTAATTGTATCTGTACAAAACGTAAGAAATAATAGCAGATATTGGAAAAATGAAAACCCTTTTGTCAAAATAAATAATGTAGAGATGGAAGTTTTGTAAGCTTGTCCCTGTGCAGTTGGGACGTGACCAGTCTTGATTTATAGTTATTTCAGCTCTTATCTCAGACAGGCATCGATGGTGCACAGGTGGGACTAACAGTTCTCCCACATTCTTGCCGCCCCTCCCCTCAAGCGGATACTACTGGTGTCTCTATGTGAATTAGCGCTCCCAGGGGGAATATGTGATGTTCCATCCTAAAGGTTTTCTAGGCCTTTCTTTTGTTGAAATAGGATGTTTTTGTTTTGTTTTGTAACGGATCATTTTTTTCACTTCACTGCTGTCCATTTTGCTCTCAGTCCTTCTTTTTAAATTCATCATTTCTATACATCTTGTGTTCAGATTCCACGTACCCTTAACTCCATACTCAATGGTACCTTCTTCCTTCCTCTCTTTGGAACGCCTTTGTCGCGATTAAGGAGAGTTAAATTAACTTTTAGTTTCATGCCGCCTCTCCGCATTAGCTGCTGCTGCTACTGATCATCTGGAGCCGCTTTGTGCCTCGCGCTTCCTTTGCGCTGTGGAGTAATGATCCATCCCACCTGTGTAGTTACAGCAGTTCATTTGATGGAGTTGTGGTTGTGGCAGCTACGTTGTTGCTTGTGTTGTGCACTCGCGCAATGAATTGGAATAAGTTTAGTATAGCTGTAATAGATCAGTTGATTTAAACCGCTCAGTTTTAGTTTCAATGTGATCATAGAAACGCATTTGATGTAGCTAGGTGCTGTATGAGCTGCGCTCTTGCTATTACTTGTGCAGAAGCCTAATTAATTGAAGTAATGAGGAATTTACGGTAGCAGAAACAATATTAGAAGTCATTCAATTGGACTATACATGGCAGCAATATAACCCGAATGGCGATTTGTAAATAACTATGTAATGAGACAAATGGCGTTCTAAAAATAGTAGCATTTTCAGAGTAGCAGTAAAATGGCAGCAATAAGTCAGCAGCAGCAATGTGTTAGAAGTGAGTTGTTCAATAATAGTCATTAAGCCATTGATTGATTTTATTGGTATGGATGCTATTGTATGAACTATATTGATTCTACCTCAAAACTGGTTTCAGCGAAGTTCAGTGGCATTCATAGTTGTCTTCAATAATTGTCACGCAAAATAACCCATTCTAACAATCTGATAGTAAACACAAATTGGTTGTATGGGACTCTATACATTACTGAAGGACATGGCGGGAAATTAAGTGAAAGGAATTGAAACGAACAAATTGATTTTATCCTAAAACCATGAGCCTCCGTTGGAACTATCGTCCATCAAAAGTAGTTTCACCTAAGTGCGAATTTTATGTTGCATTTACTCTTCTGATTATTGTAATTTTTATTTGAAAACTGGACAATTTCTATCATCACCAAGTCGCGTCCGTTATTTCGTGTGCACTACAAATGACTTCCTGGAAGTAGCATCACCTGCCAAAATTTTATTCTGACACTCACCTACGCGTTTACCAAATCTTAATTTTCATCTAAAAAAAACTTCCTTCGCTCCTCCATTTTTGTATGCGAGTGTGTACACTTAATATAGAACAGTGTGAGACCACGTGGTGCCCCTTCACCCGAGTAAGGCAGCAATCAGAATTGCCTCTACGATGTGGTGGGGGCGCGCGTTGAAGGTTCCTTACTTGGCGACACAGTGCACCGTTGTGGGGAGAAGATGACCACCACGTGAAGGTTGGACTACAGCTGCATTATTTCTTGCTCCCGTCAGTCCCGTGCTACGTGCAGTGCCTCCCTGACCGCGGTGGTGGGTGGACGCAGTGCCGGTGCTCTGTGTTGGGTTGCCCGTGGCACCGTGCCCTGGCTTGAGAAATAATGTCACTGTGGTTTCTTTTGCGTCCACCGCTGGTGCTTATCCGAAACAGCGGAAGCGGTTGCTCAAAGAACTGCAGCTGCTAGTGGTTGTTTTGTGCAAGAATGTCATGAAGTGATTGGAATTTCTATGTTTTCGGTTGAGCGATTTTTTGGTGTGTAGCAAGCAACTTTTTTTCATATGCATTGTGATCGATTTTGTGATTGAATTTTTTGACTGAAATGAGCATTTAAAATTAGAATTGGGTCTTAGTTTATTCGCCCCTCTAGCAAACAATAGTTTTACGTGAGTGATTTAGATAGATTAAAACCCTCATATATAACAAGGTTTAATAATTTTAATGTACGTCGTCTAAGTACAGTATTTAACTGGCAAACGTGCTAATATTTATTGTCACTGACCTAATCAGTGATTTGCTGTTTAATTTTCAAAATTCATATCTTCTTTTTATTTCTCCTCTCACTTGTACTCGAGAATATCTGTGTATTGTTGAATGGGATTTGAAGAAAATGTCGCGAGTGTTTACTCTTGAGATTGACCTGATAAAAAGTTCTGGCATTTGGTTGCGCGCAGAGCTGAGTGTTCTCGCGCCTAGGACCCGTAGTTTTGATACGCGTGAGAATTACTGCCCTCTGACACTGGCATGGCTTGTGGGGAGGTTGCGTAGCTCCCTGACACGGAAAGATGCTGACATTTCAACTAAACGGTGTGTCTTACTAAGCCATTCTTGAATGGTGTGCAGTGACGCTGTGTTAGATATTCCCTGTCATTTTATGCTTCGCTTGCCAGCATGCAGACTGCGAACGAGTTCATAGTCAATACCAATACTCCATTCTCAAACCAAGCATCACCAAACCAAAAATGCAGCCGCCACCAAACCGTAAAACGCAACAACTTGAAATCCATCTGGAAACGACCGCAACGAACACATAATTCTTATTTTAGACTGATAACTGATACCAACTTGGAAAGGATTATTTGTGATACGTGCGTCATCTCCAAAAATAACTCTAAAGATGAGGAAAAACGTTACTGTTTTTCAATTTCACCTCAAATGCTGAAACCTATTTTCCTCTTCTTTTACTGCTTGCTTATCGAATTTTGGAAACATCAAAAATGTGTGTGAGCAAACATTTTTAATTACTCTTCATTTTTAATGTATTAGTATCATTTCTAAAAAAAATTAAAGATTCTAAGCAAAGTCAATGTAAAAATGTGTTCTCCTCTTCAGTAGACAATTGCTTGTCCTAGCATTGGTGCATTGGTTGTCCTGGCACTAAATTAACGGTGAAAGTAGCTTGCTGAAACAGGAATCGCAAGTCTTTCATTTACTTGGCATTCGCAGGTACGCTTACTGCCGACCTTGCTCGACACCTGCGCCAGGCAGATGTTTCAAGTTCGCTATTTTGCAGTTTTAAGTATGCTGTGCACGGGGAATCCAGTTATTCGTGTATGGTACACATGCGTACAAGCATGAACGTATATCTTGTTGTAATTACTGTACACGAAGTGCACGCAGAAAGTTACCCTTGGGTGTAGTCAATACGTGTTAACTCATAATCAGAAGCCTCTAATGTATCCCTTCGTAAAAATGAAACTATTGTATCTATGAGCGTTAGCGTTTCGACGAAGAAAATGTCAAGTCCCGAGCCTCATGTTGATGTAGGCTTTCTGTCTTCTCACGGACTATCTTTTTTTATTTGCTGCTGTTCTTTTTCCGCACCTATTACTTTGTTTTTTAACTTTAATCTCGTTTTGTAAACTTATTTCAATCTTGCTGTTGCTATATGCTGGTTGGGGGACACGCCTTGTGCAGAGATTCCTCGTCCCCTTAATTCCATATAAAATGGCACTTCCCTTTTTCCACTCTTTGGAACACCTTTGTTAGGATTAGGGAAGCTCAAACTAGCATACAATCTCGTATGTGATGTAAAAGTATAAGTGCATGCATAAACGTACCTTCTAGTGTGAGCATTCTCCGATACATGGCTCGTATTAATTAACCGCCTACTGCATTTTCCGATGCATGGTTAGTATTAATTAACCGCCTACCGCATTTTCCGATACATGGTTAGTATAAAATAACCGCCTACCGCATTTTCCGATACATGGTTAGCATTAATTAACCGCCTACCACATTTTCCGATACATGGTTAGTATTAATCAACCGCCTACCACATTTTCCGATACATGGTTAGTATTAATCAAACGCCTTCCACATTTTCCGATACATGGTTAGTATTAATTAACCGCCTACCACATTTTCCGATACATGGTTAGTATTAATCAACCGCCTATCACGTTTTCCGCTACATGGTTAGTATTAATCAACCGCCTACCACATTTTCCGATACATGGCTAGTATTAATCAACCGCCTACCACATTTTCCGACACATGGTTAGTATTAATTAACCGCCTACTACACTCTCCTGTACATGGCTCGTATTCATTAGTCGCCTACTTACGTCTTCTGACGCATGTTTAGAGTACGAAAGCTGTCTATGCTATTAGTGTCGGCAGCTTCCTTCGATTGGCTGTCGCTTTGATACATTCGCGTTGCTTTTTTAAGATTGCTTGCTCGTTACGATTCCGGTAGTTTGTTTATGGCTCGCTTGAAATACAAGCACAGCAGCACCATCATCGTATTTTTGACGCAGTAAATTTAGAGCACCCTCTGCTCCCATTCTATTCGCCGTAAAGCTGCTCAGTTTTTTAATATGTAAATTTAAGCGATAGAGTTATCTTTGCCGAGCCCGCCTTCCACAAATGAGCGAGCCTACTTCAGATTCACGGGCTGAGCGAACGGAAGTGTCAACAACTGCTCCATTAAGAAATAATGCAAGCGACGCTTTTTACCACCTATTATTGTGTTTGGCAAAGCTTGGTCACAAGAATTTGGCATGCTTGCCTCTACTTCGAAGCAGCCAACTTTTTTCATTGCCCATTTCCTCTGCAGCTACTTGACTTGAGGTCGTGCCGATCATTCATTGGTTTTCCCCGCGTAAATCCTTTCGCTTTGGACTCAAAAGCGTTGGTCTCTCCAATGTTCGTGAATGCGTAGTAGTCAAGTACAAACTCGGCACTAGGACGGAACAAAGCCACTTCTAAAGTCTCTGTTTGTTTGAGCAACATTGCAATCGAGCTCATGAAAACTAAGTACAAGTTAGCATTCTCAAAGCGTTAGCCTACTTGTTCCATCACAAAGGTATTGTTATCTTGTGAGCGACAAAAATATAATCTCGTTCTTTATAATACGTGTGCAGTCTTGGCCGTCTAGTGGTGTGGATCTCAAGATAAAGTAGTGAAGCGCGAAATGTGCGTAAGCGACGTGCAGATTGTCGCTTTCATTGACAATGCTCATGTTACAGATCCCGTTTACGATTGAGGAAGTGAACAACTTGAGTAAATGAATGATGATTCAATATCCAATCATACACAATATAAGTTATTTTGAAATAAATGCTTTGTACTCCCTCGGAAAGAACTAAAAATGCTAGAAGCGTGTAATTTATTAACCCAGACCACTCACTAGGTCTGACGGTTGCGTCCCAACACCTGTGTCCAGATAACGCAGAAATAACAAGTGGTTGATAGTCGATGATAGTCTCTGTAATACGAAAGTTTTAGTGTTCACCAAATGTGGAATAGGATTGAGTCAAATAGTTTTAAGACTTGGCTTGCGGCATACTTATACTTTTTGAAGGGCTCACGTGTTTGTTTCATGCTACTTACCGTACATCACTGGACATGTCGTTGATGTAGTGCTTAGAACTTACAATTTAGCCTTTAGATTTAATTAACATCGTACCCCATAACAAGTGTGCTTTGAATCGTAAATAAGAATAAAATTTATTGCTGACTTGCGGAGGTAGTAAATTTGCCGTTGAACTATGTGGCCAGTATTTTAATTTGATAGCTCCACATTGTTAAGGTTTAATTGCAGTTTTGTGTGCTGTACCTCTCAGGGGGATACGACTTCTGTATCTAAGGGAATAAGCGCTCCCAGGGGAAAAACAAGAGGGGTCGAGTTGAAAATTAGGTAGGCCTTCTTCTTGTTGAAATTGAATAAGTTTTCGTTTTGTTACGCACCGTGTTATTTTTGGTCGCTGTTCGTTTTTTTAGCGCCTATTACTTCTTCGACTTCGCGCTTTTTTTGATAAACCCACTTCCTAACTTGCTGTTTCTATGGTCGGGGGATATTTTGTGGAAACACACCTTGTGCATAGATTCCCTGTTTCCTTAGCTCCATTCTAAATAGTGCCTTACTCCCTGCTTCCATTGGAACATCTGTATTGTGGTTGATGGGCTTGCACTAATATCTTATCTAATTTAGAAGTTCTATAAGCTTGTTAAGATTGGTAGTTAGGTTTTACCTGTTTCCATGTAGCTGGTATTTTATTTCATAACATAGGACTTGAAAATTATAAAATGTGGAAACCATTTTCAGTGAAATGCCTGTTTTACTAGATGAAGTTCGATAATTTTGTATCGAAGGAAACCATTAGAAAAAGAGTTTTCAAGTGTTAGGTTGTGTCTTTGTAATTTGAATAAAGTTTGTGACAATGAATCGGAAGGCGAAATCAACTACTGAGAATCCAGCGAGGAGAAAAGGAAGCGTGTGTGGAGCAACAGCGCGTCCTCGACCGTCCGAGGGCTGCTTGTCTGTTACATATCCACCGTGCGACTCCGAGGAAGACCTCTTGGTGTACTGTTTGAAGCGCTCGTCTGTCACCTCAATGAAGGAGGACTTGGCTGCTACAGGGGCCAGACCTAAAGAACGCTGCCAGATGGCCAATGACACAGCCGGGAGTAAGTCTAGTAATAGAAAAGCAGCAGTACCAGCTAGCCCGCCTAAGGAAGAAAACGTGGTTCGAAGGTTACGACCCCCTCCCACGTCTCTTAACTTGTCGCGTGTCCCGCAACCATCTGCACCCCAAGTTATCCCGCGGGTCCGCAAGAAGTCCGTCCCTTTGGGGATCTACATCCCGGAGCCGGGGATGCCTGTGCCCGACCCTGGGCCTATGCCTGAAGACGAAGAAGATGACACATCATGGAGAGGCTCAGACGACAGCATCAGTGGTTCCAAGAGCCAGCTGATGAGCGTCCCGTCTCAGTTCAGGTCTATTTCAACTCCTGTGCAGTTCTTCAGGCTGTCCACGGCGAACGAACGTTGTAAACAGTACGGCATTCGGAAGACGTCCGTGCCTCTGCCTCTGAAGACTCCCGAACTCTCGGACAGGTTCGCCATGTCTTGTTTTGGGTCACCCGTTGACTCGCCCACGCCCACCATTTTCGTCACTCCCGACAAAGATAAGGTAAATTTGTGGAAGGTTCTTGGTTTGTTAAGGACTGATCTAGTTAAAATGAGTTCGTTTACTCTTTTTTAGGTTGAATATCATATCTTAAACCTACCGTTGTTTTTGACTTGAAGGCTGAGCTTAAGAGTGTTTGTATCCATTCAATTACGTTGACCAGGGTGTTTCATCCATGACGTTTGACTTGCGTTCCATTTCCTCATTGCAGTGGACGGAATTGTGGCACTAAAATGTATTGCAGTTTTTTAAATGCTTTGAGCGAAAACGTATCACTTCTACCGCTGTACATTCCGATTGAAACGCTATTCCGTTAAATTTTGCGTAATATTTTTTAATTCCTAGAAGTTAGTTGTTATGCTGATAATGAACATTTTAACCAACGCAATAAAGTATTCTTTTTGATGTTTTCGATATTCTTACATAAGTTATGTACATGTAGACTGGAAAATAAATACTCGACAAGGAGGCAAGAGTTCGATGAACTCGAAGTAACATGCACTGATGCACCGGACGTAAATTTACTCGCTCGCAAATGGAATTAATGTTCATAAACAAAGTCAAGTATCATAAACTACGAAATTTTTAACCTAATCAAATTTTACCAACCCCAAGTCATTTTTCAGCATTTTATTTAGAAATTTTTCATGCTCTATTTTTTATGCTCATCATTCCTCTAAGCTGTGGCTTAGACCACTTACATGCGCGTGTGTGGTTGGTCTTCAATAAACACCTGACCAGTGGTGACCCGCACATGTGTTTTCCTGGGGCTATTGTTGACTTTGTTTCCGGTCGTGTGGTAGTTTTATTGCCCGTGGGTTGTTGTTTTTTATCACTACTGCACAACTGGAGCATGTTGCAATAAGGTCAATTGTATTCGGTGTAGCCCAACTCTTTCTGGCCCTTTCCATGGGTTATAACTTCAGACAGCATGTCGTCGGGACTTGATGCTCTGAATGTTTCATTTTCTCTTATTGAAGCAATTCATCCTTGAAATATTTCACCTCATCGAAGTTGTTCGAAAGCACTTTTGAGTCGGAAATGCTGTTCATGTACTGTTTCCTTTTAAACGTGTCAACGCGTTATACAACTTCGTTCTCGAGAGCTCAAAGTCTAGTCACCCCCAGAAACAGTTAATGAATCTGGTACGGGAAGACACTGCTTCCACAAGGTTTTTCAAATGAAATAAATGTACGAGGAGTTCGTGAGACTCGAACTCAGGACTAGAGATCAGACTGGTTGCCAAACGCTGTGCCAAACGCTTTCGCCATGCCAAACATTGCTTTCGTTGTGCTTCAATCACCTTTTAGGGTGATCGATAGCGTGCTGGCGCGGTGATCTCTAGTCCTGAGTTCGAGTCTCACGAACTCCTCGTACATTTATTTCATTTGAAAAAACCTTGTGGAAGCAGTGTCTTCCCGTACCAGATTCATTTACTATTTCTGGTGGTGACTAGACTTTGAGCTCTCGATACATATGGGAATATAATATATCTGTCAGGACAGTGCGCCTGCTTTCGCTGTGCCAAACATTGCTTTCGTTGTGCTTCGATCACCTTTTAGGGTGATCGATAGCGCAGTCGATAGCGTGTTGGCGCGGTGATCTCTAGTCCTGAGTTCGAGTCTCACGAACTCCTCGTACATTAACTTCGTTCTCGTTTAGTTTCTCGATATTTTCTCGTGTTTATAGTTAGTTTACACGTTTTCTCATGGGAATACAACTACTGCATCAGAATTATATAGCGCTCCCAGGAGAAAGATGTTGGGGAGATCCTGTGTTGAAAGCTAAAAAGGCCTTCATTTGATCAAAATAGAATATGTTTTCTGTTTTGTTATGGACCAACTTTTTCAGTTCACTGCTATCTTTTTTCATCACCGTTGTAATGCTAACACATTCCCTACTTCCTTCTTCAACTTCTACCTCATTCCATAAACTTTTTTCGATCGTCCTGTTTTGTAGCTCATGGTGTGAAGACATACGTGGGTAGATTCACCGTTCTTAAATTCCATGCTAAATGGTGTCTTTATTGGTGACAATGGTGGTAATGGTGGTGACACCATACTAAATGGTGTCCTGTATTGTGGCTGGGGAGATGAAGCTAAGTTTTAATATGATCTTATCTCTCGATGCTGATCCGTTTCATTTGTCCTCATCTGTTCATGAAGCATACCAACTGCGAGACCAAACCTCATTTTCTCTTACGATGAAATAAAACTCGTTCATGAACTCCAAATTCAGTTCAGTTGAGTGCGCGGAAATTTTGTGTTTCTAATCATGTGAACATATTTTCATGAGATATTTTAACAATTATTTATATCAACTAAACCGTGGAATGATTTTCGCTAAATTTGAAATGGTGTCATGCAAGGAACTGCTTTGTTGTGCTGAAATGATTTATGTGTAGGAAGTTTCCTATATGAGAACGTATTTTACTGTAAGTGTAAAAAATGTGTTCTGTGGTAAAAGTGGAAATAAGATGTTAAACAATGAACTGAAAAAATTTTCCGTGGTCGAAATTAAATTTTTAATGAGCCAATTATTCGAAGTTAACTTTACCAACTAAACCACCTCTCGAATAGGTTATAAATTTAAATTTTAAATAATAAAATCGATAAATTATTCTTTCAGCCGTGTACCCCTCGCAGTGTTCTTCAATTCTTGCAAGTGTGGTTGCAAGTCCTTCTAAATGTGAGAGCTTGACCTCTGCGTTATCCATACATTGCAGGCGTAAAATTGTATTTAGGGTTATAACCTTGATTTCCGTGCCATTGCTGTGGTTGTCCCACAACCTCGTTAATACATGAACAATGTCAACGCTACAATGAGCTTCCTTTTTGTTGTAATGAAATAGGTTTTTGTTTTGTTACGGAACATCTTTTTTCGGTTCACTGCTGTCCTGTTTTTTCAGCACCTACTACTTTCTTCTTCAACTTTTTTCTTGTTTCATGAACTTCTTTCCTAGCTTACTGTTTCTGTGCACCTTGTGCATAGATTCCGCGTTCCCTCAACTCCACACTAAATGGTGCCTTCCTCCTTCCTCTCTTAGGCCATCTTTGTCGTGCAGTTAAGGGAGGCTAATACTTTCTTATATTATAATAATAATAACTTTGTGAATAACACTGCGAGTCTACACACACCCCTGAACAGTCACGCTTCTTATACGAGGGTGGGCCACGTCAGCGGGATGCTACGTCACGTTGGAGAATATATTTCTATGCCTCGTTTAGATTTATCAAATATTTTATTCAAATTATGGAGATTTAGCATAAGATTAATTTTCTCAGATATTCTGACAGTATAATAATTCTGTCAGGATTCTGAATATTTATGTATATCAGTTAATTAGCACATTTGATCCCTGCTCCCCTCAGGGGGATACAACTATTGTATTGATGGGAATTAGCGCTCCCAGGGGAAAATGTGAGGGCCCGAGCTGAGAGTTAGGTAGACCTTCTTTTTGTTGAAATAAAATGTTTTTGTTATGTTAAGGACCATCTTTTTTCGGTTCACTGCTGTCCTGTTTTTCTGCACGTACTACTTTCTTCTTCAACTTTGATCTTGTTTCATAATCTTCTCAACTTACTGTTTCTATACCTTTTCTGCATAGATTCCGCGTTCCCTCAACTCCATACTAAATGGTGCCTTCCTCCTTCCTCTCTTTAGATCGCCATTGTGGCGAATAGGGAGGCTTAAACTGACTAATAATCTACTAATCTTTGATCCCTACTCCCTTGATTGTTCCAGTCACAAAAAAGAAGCTTGGCTTGGGTTACAACATCCATTCGCGGTGAGGCAGTTGTGACATTATAGTGACACGTTGTCACACAGAGTTGTGACACGATTTCTTTTTTTTCTACCATGCCGTGATCTCACCACTGTAGTGGCATATGCTAGGTGTCTTTTTCTAGAACTTCAATTTCATCCCTCTGTGAGTCATTTCAATGAGGTATCAAGAACACGTCGTCACCTGTCTCGTATTTGAGACAACCTTGGTCAATATGAACATCTATGACTCTGAGCAACTCTTTAAGATGATTAGATCATTCAATGAGGAATGTGATGGAAGGATTCATTTTTATAAGCGTCGCGAATTTTTTTCTAAGACAATCCTCTCCAGAGGGACACAACTATTTTATGTATGGGAATTGGCGCTTTCGGGGGAAACTGTGAAATCTCATGCTGAGAGCTAGATGGGCCTTTTTTCAGATAAATTGTTTTTTGTTTTTGTGCTCTTATCCATCTTTTTCGGTTCAGCGTTGTCCTGTTTTTTTTAGCACCTCTAACTCTCTTTTTCAGCTTTTTTATCATGTTTCATAACCTTCCTTCTCAACTAACTCTATGCGGAAGGGATGTTGGGTAGAAACACACTTTGTGCATAGATTCCGCATTCCCTAAACCCCAAACTAAATAGTGCCTGCATCACTCCTCTCTTTGGAATACCTTTGTTGTGATTAGCGCGGCTAAAACTATCTTTTCATCTAATCTTTTACTCAATGTAATAAATGCAGGTTGTGTTTATCCCAACGCCTGTATATTTTTGCTGCCAGCTCCTGGTGGATGTTTTATATACTGCGCATTTGCCGCCATGGAGCTCGTCAGTTCAATTGGTGTGTGCACGATGTAACTCCTGCCAGCGTACATCGAGTTGCTTTAAAATTTGATGATTGCAACTTTCACCGATCGTGACCAGCGTTCGATCCCAATTTCCTGATGCGATCAGAATAGGTTTGCATACGTTGAAGCATAATTTTCGTTTAGCTCGTTGCACTGAGCTAGCATGGCTTAGAGTTACCACCATTCTCCTCCTTCCTGCATTGCGGGAGGTGGAGAAAACATGAAGAACAACGCAGAGCGGGCTGCTTGTGCGGGCCTCCTTCGTTGATGTGCACAACTTTGCTGGCGCGGTGACAACGCATGCTGGGCTGCGCGTTGGCGCACGCGTGCTCACGCGAGCAGGAATGTATTTACTCGTCTCCTGCGTTCGGGTGCATCTGTGTATTTGTGCGCGTAAACGCTTGCAGGACGGGGGTTTTTACGACCACCTTCCTTCGGACAAATACGGGCTTTGTGCCGGCAGGGCAGCGGTTCGGCTTGCAAGCACGGAGCCTTCGTGGTTCCTGTAAAAGGCAGTGTTCTTTCGCCCGATGTTGATACTCGGGTGAGTTTTGTATAGATTTCACTGCAGTTTTAAAGTTTGCTAAGGTCAACCTACATGTTTGCATATTTACGAAGGTTATTTGTTCGTCCATCGCGGGTCTTGCGTCTCGTGCCCATTTAAAGGTAGCTCTGACGTGCGCTAGTTAAAGCAAGTTTCCAGCAAAAAAAGCGCTGCTTGTGCAGGTCGCTTCGTGATATTCTGCCAAGTTTGCCGTTGTCTTGTCATGTTCTGTGAATTTTCTGCAAATACTGAGTATCCATTGCTGGACCAATTCTACGAACTTCGGGGTCGTATGTCACGTGTTCGAAAACATATTGAAGTGAAGCGTGGTAGTCTCGGTGTGATTGTTGCACCGTTTTTTTTTTATTTTCAAATAGTGGGACGATGACATGCGCGTTATTATGGGACTTCACTGTCTGCAGGATCGGAAAGAAGTCTTGAGGAGACCGTAGCGGTCGTTTACCGATAATTTGATTTCAGCATAGAGTAGGAACCTTGTATCCAGAGTTCTGCCTACTCACATGCTCCAGAGACAATAATATTTACGGTTTGCCTTTCATTTAGTTGACGCTGCTCACCATTGTGTTGTATCTATTTTTATTGGGTAGAAGAAGGAGAGTCTGTGCATTGCCGAATCCTGTTCATGCGTGTGTACCAATCTATATGTGTTTCACCATCCTTTCAACGTTTCAGTGCACCTTTTGAAACTTTATTTGAACAGTGACAGTTTTCAAACCCTACTCAGTATGTGCATCTCTCATTAGATTAGAGACTTGTTACGATCATGAAAACCACCTGTGTTATTTTTGTGTGTGCCGTTGTGCATCAGCGTTTTATCTCATGATCAAACTTTGAGGAGAACAAATCGAACAACTGGGACGTGAATCACGGGGTGATGCTCGCTCTACTCTAGTGATGAAATAATGAACATTCACATTGATATTCACAGCTTCGCATAACCAGTGGCCTCAAATATCATTGCTTTCAAGTCATAACAATGTGCGAATTGGAAGTTTAAAATAGAGTTCTAACGCCTTGCTCTAGAGGTGAGAGCGACGACCTCCTCCTTGCTGTTTTGTTCATAAATAGCGGACGTGTTAGCCAGACGTTGCCCTTACAGTATTTGTGTCAGTTTTTTGTGCGTTGTTGCGGAATTATTTGATATTTAAATTGCATTCCAAAGATTAGGTGCATTTTTCTGCTTATATGTACAAGTGATACGAAATGAAGTGAATTCTGGTGATAAAATGTCCTCGTTTGGATAATTGGATTCACATCAAGCGAATTTCTCATTGTTCACTAATTCAAAAACTAAGCGGTTGGTACGAAGGTGAACCCTTTGGCTGTGTTTATTTGCGTTGTGTTAAATTCGGGCTGCCTGACCAGGAAAAACTCAGTGCTATTCTAACTTCTCAGCACGTGCGTCAAGTGCGCAGCGAAGGAAGTAACGAGCGCAAGTCTGCGTACTCATATTACTGGGACTGGCTTCTTCGTGTGCAGGCGGTCATGATCGTAAAGTATAACTAGGAGTCGTCGCGAGAGGACTCGAACTTCACTCTACTCGTAACTTTGGAATCGGGGCTACATTTCTATTGATCAAACAAAATATGCTCCAAGTCCATTTTACAAGATATTTCAAGAGAGCTCTTTTTTTGGAAGTTTTGTGGATTTTTTTTTTTGCGTAAATAGCACCTCTTACCACTACAACAGAACAGCAAATGAAAGTTTAGAAGGTGTCTTGCGCATCTAAGAGAACCCAAATTTGTTGAAAATAAAAATTGAAATTTCGAAAGTTAGTGCTATTTTTGACTGATTCACAGATTTGCTGATCAGATTTGTCATGTTATTATTATTTAATTATGCAACTTTTGACGTTTTGCTCCAGTGCTTCTCAAGCTACTTGATGTAGCGCACCAGCAATTTGTTTTCAATGTGGTATTCATCGGTAATATTTTTTAATGTTAATTTATTCAAAAATGATTCTGATATATTAAAAATATATTGCTGATATAAGTTATTTACTGTGATGTGTGAGGTGTAATTACAGAAACTATGTTAGTGTTTATTTTTTATGTAAAATCACCTCGTATCACAGTTCGAGTAACGTTCTAGACTCTTCTGACTCGTGTGTTGTGCGAGCAGCTCCGCGAATACAAAGATACTTGCAAGGTAGTCTAGCCTGACATTTCCCCTCAAGTAAAATTACATTATTTATCAATATTCTCTGGTTTTGTTCAGTGTATTTGAAATTCTGTTTTATTCTTCTATGTTCTCGTTGGCCTTTGTATTTAGTTGATTGGAAATGTTCCTCTGCCTTCTGTCTTCACGTTTATCCCACTCGAATTTGTTTCTTCGTGAGCTGCAGTCTTTTTCTCGCATTGGTGTTATTGACGCTGCCAAGTACATTGCCAAGTGCCCCTCCTTCGTGCTCTTGGTCGCGCCTCTGGCTACAGTTCTGTGCGCTAACTGGTCAAATGATCGTATCGTTTCCTTTGCACTAATAGCAAAAATTTTTCACGAATAAATATGCCCGTAAGATGTGCTGGGAAAAATGCCGTTAAAAGTATCGCGGAGGTAGGTGATGAGAAACCTTCCGTTGAGAGCATGTTTCAGACTAGGCACTCGACGCTTGTCTATGATAAATTTATGACCGAGGCATACTGTCAGCGTTTGTCTATCCTCGTCAAGCGCGTCGTGGGGACTGGGCGTGCGTGCGACGAGGCGTTGCAATAGACTGATGATGGAGGTGGTCGTCAACTTCGGTTTCCTAGGTAGAAGTAGCCGGTGTACGTGCAGCCTGGTTCGTGTATGAGTATTTTCAATTCTGTTTCTTACTGGTTTTGCTTGTGCGTTTCGATTTTTTATTTTACCTTCATGTCGGGGTTACTTCGATCTGGCGACTCTGGTTTTGTAAAAGGAATCTAATCTAACTTGGGGAATCTTCTCTCCTCTCTCTCTATTAGGCTTTTTACTAATATTCACTGTAATTAACGGATTGTAATCAATATTATCGCACGCTCGCGTTGAAGAACCTTTTTTCAATATATTTTAATTGAAATATGTGTGTGTAAATCCAGATGTAAATGTTTCCTTCATTAACAAAATGTTGATTCATGCGATTCCGGTGAGCGAGTTTGAAAATTTCCCTCGGTAGCTACATACCTTCAGGGGGATACAACTATTGTATCTATTTGGATTAATATTTCCAGAGAGAAATATTTTGTAATTTATTCTATAGTTTATATGATATTTTGTAAATTATAGTTGAACCACATTTTGAAATATTCCATTCAAAATATTAAACTACATTGGCCGTTAGCGTATCTTCGATCTTGGCTCCCATTCTATTTTCATTGGTTTTCAAATTCTCAACAAGTCGTGTAGTAAACAGTGGGTGCTTAGCAAGTAGACTACTTCAGTAACACACCTGTGGTCTCTGAGGGAGACCCATGATGCAGGGGGCCCATCGGTGGTCACAAACAGCGTTTTTCTTTATACTTAAACCAAAGGCAGATGATACCACTTGTCAATTTATTATTTGTTCATTTGAAAACTGAATGTTAAAATTGAGTTGTATTGGGATGTCGAAACTGAGTTTTATTGGGATGTTCAAATTGAGTTTTGTTGGAATGTTCAAATTTAGTTTCATTGGAATGTTCAAATTTAGTTTTATTGAAATATAAAAATTAAATTCATTGAAGCTGAATCATAAATTTGAATTTAGCCCAGCTCATTTACCGCATTATGGTGGCATGACATGGCGACGCTAAGGAGAAGCAAAGCAAAATCAAAGTGTAAGCAAACGAGAGCCTCCTGTTGTCGTGGGGGCGTTTTGTAGGTGCGTTGCATACTCCTGGCAACGAGCGATGTTTTGTGCACTGCTTAGTTTTGGGCGGCTTTTCTTCTAACTCCTGCAGTTTTACCTCCTTTCGATGTGCCCAGCAGCCCATGAACAATTTCCGTGTCCTCGATAAGTCTCTGTACTCTCATTAACATACAATATATGGGTATTACAGGGTGCGTAAGGTATCTGAGGACACTTACATTTTTTTAATTTAAACTAACCCGATAATAATTAATGTATTTTTTTATTTCAGAAGATCCCATAACGGATACTAATATAACTTATGAAATGAAAAGACACGCTGTAATAGTGTCTATAAAAGCAAAAAGCACTTTGGAGATTGCAAAATTTCTAAAAGTCGCCGGATCTTTCGTTTGCAAAGTTAGAAAGGAGCTAAATGAAAACAATGGAGATGAACTGGCCACGCGCAATAGAAAACCGCATTGTCAACGCTCTGACTCAATCAGAACACCTGAGTTTGTCAGAAGAGTGCATGGTTTTGGTGTTGTTTGCAGTGAAGGGCACATCATGCCTGCTCATTTTTTTCCACAGGGCCTTAGAGTCAATGCAGATACCTATGTCGAAACTCTTCAAACCGATATTAAGCCTTGGATAGACAGCGTAGCCAATGGAAGGGCTTATGTCTTCCAACAAGATTCGGCTCCATCCCATAAAGCTCTCAAAACATAGGATTGGATGGCCGAGAATTTTCATGATGATGTCTCACCAAAATTATGGCATCCTAACTCAGCCTACCTGTATCCTTGGAAATATTACGTGTGAAACGTCGTTGAAAAGGAAGTTAATGAGCATCCCCATAACACCAAATCAACTTTGATGGAAGAAATAGCCCGAGCAATGGAAGACGAAAATAAAAAACACCTGATCAAAGCTTGCAGTCGCTTTTGTGCTCGAATCGAGTCTGTGATAGAAGCTGAAAGAGAGGATGTATAGAATAAAACGTAGGTTAATATTAAGCCTATTTGTTTTATTGTAAGAAATTGCAAGTTTCAACGATTAACAGTTTGATTTTATGTTTTTTTTTTCTAAAAGTGCGCGTCCCCTAAGGGGATACAACTATTGTATCTATGGGAATTAGCGCTCCCAGGGGGACTACATGAGGGCCTGAGCTAAAGGTTAGGTAGGTTTTCTTTTTGTTAAAATAAAATAGGTTTTTGTTTTGTCACGAGCCATCTTTTTTCGGTTCACTGCTGTCCTGTTTTTCAGCATCTACTACTTTCTTCTTCAACTTTTTCTTGTTTCATGAACTTCTTTCTTAGCTTCCTGTTTCTGTGCACCTTGTGCATAGCTTCCGCGTTCCCTCAACTCCATACTAAATGGTGCCTTCCTCCTTCCTCTCTTAGAACATCTTTGTCGTGCAGTTAAGGGAGGCTAAAACTTTCTTATATAATAATAATCTAAAAGTGCGCGAGGTATCCTCAGATACCTTACGCTCCCTGTATTAACGGTCTCTGTACAGTTACTGGCTGATTTAATATTATTAACAGTTTCCATATCCTTATTAACGTATTTTGATTGAGCATTCTGTATACCTACAGTACATCAAGTGTTGGTATCCTCATTGATAGTCGGTACCTGATTTGGAGTGTCCGTAAGTGGGAATGCAGCGTTGATGTGCAGGCTGTAATCTCCTTAAAAAGACTCATCGCTTCTTCTAGAATATGCTGCCTTCTAGTGACTGTTACACTTGTCCTTAGCTAGGCTCGTCTTCCAGACTACTAATAGCTTGAGCTGCGTGGTCTGAATAGCTAGCGCTACAATGCTCGCTTTTTTCAGCCGGTTGGTTGCTGTCCGCCACGAGTGGAGTAGTGATCCTGAAAGTTCTCTCTTATGTAATGCGTCTGAATATGCATTCTTGTTCATGTCAGTTAATTTTGTTGTTGTCAATGAACCCGGGATCTCTCGATGGAAATCCTTTCGAGTGACTAAAAGGGGAAAATACTGAAGAATTTCTGAAAATTGAAGTTATTCAAAAGTTTGCTGAATGTTTTAAAGTCCCTCATCAGTCATGGAATAGGCGATGGGTTCAGGTTAGTTGTTTTTGTCTAGCCTATGCTTTGGGGACTGGCCCCTTCTGGAGGGGGATTGTTAGGTGACCTCTGCTATAGATAGGCCTTCGGGACTGCTGTTTTTCATGCTCACTTTGCTTCTTTCATTTTTTATACTTTCTTCATTGTCTCTTTGTCCATTCTTTCTCTCTATTTCTAACTTTCTGTTTTATGTGCAGAGTATCCTGTGAGGAAACGCACATTATGCATAAAATCCCCGTTTTCTGCAGTCCATATTAAACGATCCTTTCTCCTCGTTGTTTTAAGATCGCCTCCTTAGTGACTAGGGAATTTTCCATTTATTAATATACGAATTGTAATAATAATAATAACCCAAATAAATGTTCTTAAGTGATTATTCATCACCTATTTGCTTTCGATAACTCTTACTAATGCACCTGCACTGATTTAGTTGCAAAAATATTACTCATGATTGTTAATTTTGTGCCTAATGAGATCAGATAAATTCTATAAAATGAAAATTTTCCTGCTATGAAACTTGGGTTGGAACCGGATGTGTGGTATGGGAATTTTCAAAGTTGTACGTCTGATGATGCTGTGGTGGCTGACGCTCCATGTACGCATCCTGTTGTAATGCGTCATTGTTAGGAGCCTTCTCTTGGTTTTGAGGTGAGACATCATACAGATAAGACCCTTTTGCGTGCAGCTCCATTGTAGTCGAATATAAATAATTTCGTGCTGTTGGTGATAGTTGCTTTTTTTCTGCAAGTGAAATGCAGTTTAATTGACTCGATGGTTTTCATTGTAACGAGCTGCTTTGCCATGATAACGGGATTCCTGAAGGGATTTAGTTGAGTTACTGCGCTAAAAAAAATGATGGCATTCGTAGCAATTAATTAAATGAGATTGTGATTGGCCCCAGATCATTATTTCTTGCAATGCCGGTGATTTATTTTTTATGGTAGAGTGCTTTGTAATTTTTTCTTGTGTGTGGTAGCCGAACATATTAAAAACGAATTGTTAATGTATTCATTTATTGCGGCGAATAACTCGTACTTGCCAAGTACTTCCTCTAGTCGGAAATAGTTGTCCATATCGATGTTGAAGTTGTTCGGAAATATTTCCTGCAAAACAATTGTAAACCTTTTAGAAAGGATACTTTCAACACTACTGGTTGCAATAAAAAGATGAACTTCATTCTGCAATTCAGTACATGAAATTAATGACGTGTAAACATCTATGAACAATATTTTTGATAAGATAAATAAGAAAAGACAAACTCCACGTTGTAATTAAATACCCCTCAGGGGGATACAATTATTGTATCTATGGGAACTAGCGCTCCCAGGGGGACAATGTGAGGGCCTGAGCTGAGAGTTAGGTAGGCCTTCTTTTTGTTGAAATATCATGTTTTTGTTATGTTAAGGACCACCTTTTTTCGGTTCACTGCTGTCCTGTTTTTCAGCACCTACTACTGTCTTCTTCAACTTTGGTCTTGTTTCATAATCTTCTTTCACAACTAACTGTTTCTATGCCTTTCTGCGTAGATTCCGCGTTTCCTTAACTCCATACTAAATGGTGCCTTCCTCCTTCCTCTCTTTGGATCGCAATTGTTGCTGGGTAGGGAGGCTAAAACTAACGACTAATCTAATCTGTAATTAAATACGTAAAATTGATAATGTAACAACAGAACAAACATATTTGTTACTGTACTTACTCAACACGTGTTTATTTATTCTTCAATTTCTCTCAGGTCTGAATCTAATTTGGAAGAATTCCTTTCCTTTCTAGTTGTACTTTCGACAGATGTTGAAGCCTGTAATTGTTGCCGCCGTCAGCCAAAATAATCTGTTCCAGTGACTCCTGAAAAGTGAGGAAAATGTTGTCCAATGTTGATCTATATAATTACTCAAAGCTATTTGTCACTGCTTCAATAAATTCATCAGCCTTACGTGGTGCTTCTCTGACGTTGAAACGATTGGATTGAGGTGAAATAGCCGAAGAGGCTGTAGATCTCTCAAGAAGTGCCTGCAATGCTGCTCTTCTCTTAGAACCTGTCAAATCTTTTGTCTGTGGGTTGTGTGTGCACTCCCCATTAGTATCATCTTTATTAGCCACATTCTGCGGGTAATTCAAGAACTTTTCAATATTTTCTGAAAGAGGAAAAAGACAAAATTATATTACTTTTATCCTATTGTTTGTTGAAGGTTAAAATTAGTGTTCAACACACTGCACGATCGTCTATTGTACTCTAAACAGAAGTTAGTTATAAGACACTAAAACGCGGAGAGTTTTCTCCACGTGAAGCAAATATTTCCGACCGAAGAAAGGATTAAAGTTTCTTCAACACAACGCGGCTGCTTTAATGAATTATTTCCGCGAATACAGCCCCTCAGAGAAATGCAACTATTGTATCGATTGGAATTTGCGCTCCTAAGGGAAAGTGGGTGGTCCCAGGCTGAGTTATGTAAGCCTTATTGTTGACATGAAATGTTTGTTTTGTTAAGGACTATCTGTTTTCTGTTCACTTCTGTCCTGTTTTTTTCAGCGCCGCCAACTTTATTTTTCTATTTTCATCTTGTTTTATAGCCTTCCGTCTTACTGTTTCTATGAGCAGAGGATCTTGTGTGAAAACGTACTTTGTGCACAGATTCCGCGTTCCCTTAAATCCATACTAAATGGTGCCCACATCCTGCTTCTCTTTGGAACACTTTCATTGCGATTAGGAAGGCTTGAGCTAACTTATCTAATCAAATCCTGGAATACAATGTGACTTGAATGTTTTTTTTCTTAGATGTGGAAGTAAGGGTATACAGGTAATATATTGCCACTCAAATTGTTCCTTGTTTTCTTCATACTCTCGTACTTCGCTTAATTCCTAGATTCATTATCTACCGCCTTTGCTGTTAGTATCCATTCAGTTTTGCGATGCACGTTAGCTAATAAATGGATATTTGGCGGGCCCTAGTTCGATTACTTTTACAGCAGAAAAGCAAATAATGTACTAGCTGCTGCTTAAACTTCAGTGGCAGTCACAGTGTTGGAACGCTCGAGCCTGGTGAACGAGTTGTCTACACAGTTGTAACGATCCTGTTCTAGAGTTCCTATAGCGTGCTCGAAGCGAGTTGGGGCCTACTGGTACTGGTCAGGCCCCGTGATGATCAGATTTATTTTCCCACTCGCATCTTGGAGGGGATGAGGTGGAAGGGATTATCTGTCAGGTGTCTTCACCTCTATACAGAGAGCTCCGTAGGGCATAGAACTATACCGGTGGATCTGTGCTCTACTTTCCTGACTTACCGCTCTCCCTCTACCTAGCTTGCAGCTTTCTTTTTATAGTCTACTGGTTTTGCTTCTGGCGTGACTCTCACTTCAGTGTCGTGTTCCTGCTCCTAGTTGAGTTCAGTTTCCTTATCCGAGTGTACCTTCCACTGCATGTGCGAATTTTTGAAGTGGTAAGAATAAACTTGTTTTTTTTTTTATATTCAATCATTCCAATATTCATTCCACAATATGAGCTGCCTTACGTTACTGCGTTCGTTATCGAAAATAATACGTTTATATTATACAATGACAATGCATTGATACTGTAGGAACGTTCGCTACGGTTGACAGGTCCGATGTTTAACAAGGTTATCTATTAACGTTGGTGTGATCTAATGCCCTGCTTTGAAGTGTAGAACGACTCGAGTTAACATCAATTGACTCGTCGGCGAGGTATGTATCTTGTTGGCAGTTGCAGATCGTTTATGCTGCGTACGCCAATGTATTTAATTGTAAGGTGATTCTTGTTCATGAAGCTTTCTATGATATAAATTTGGAAGTATATTTGATGCAAACTCCCAGTCAAGGATTTTTTGGACAAGGTTGACAAATTATGAGAATGATGCTCATCCATCTGAAATTCAATGTTAAAAAATTAATTAAAATCCCACATCTAATCGTTAGTGATTTTTCTCACGATGACATGTTAGGATCAAGTATTCAAAATGCCACTTAAATAATTGAAACATTGGAATATTAGGTCATCGCCTGGAAGTATTTCATGAACTGAAGAATGACCCCGCTGAAATAAAGAAAGCTTTCTTCGTTGTGACGAATAAAGCTAATAAAATCGAAAATGGCCACATGCGGATGGCCCATTCTTGGGTGCTACCCAAATCTCGTGGCACCAAAGACCAACCCTATGCCCCCAAGCAGCAAATAAGGAGTAAAAGGGAAATAAAAGCAAATATATTCGCAGTAAAATTCATATTCACAAAAAATAAAACCAGTTGCTATCACAAGTAATGAACATTTGTCTTGGAATTAAAAGTAAGAAGGTTGAAAGACTGAAGAATGTATGAGCCTTTAAGGAACTTTAGTTTGTAACGCTAGGTTTTGTTCATTAGAAGATTGAAAATAAATAAAATATCAACAATGTTGTAGCGGTGAATCCTTGCTACTCACGCTGCTCATTCAGCATTCAGCATATAGAGATTAAACCAAACTTTGTAATGAAATAAGAAAACCTTTATTAAAAATGAGGTATGAGAAATATTAAGGAAGACATGTAGAATTCTCAAGATAATGTTGAAATGTATATTGAATTTTTCTCAAATTCATCGCTCGATCAAAATTCATTTCACGGTTATCAGCCAAGCGGCACACATCGTTCACCAGCGGATTTATTGCCTTGAAACTTGCCTTCAGCAACACGTCGATATCTTGGCGCTTCGCACTCGGGCGCGATGATTTGCGGGGCACCTGTGGCTGCGGTCAGCTGCTGCTTGGGGCTTCTGGTTGGCCGGGGCGGCACGGAGGCGACTATTTGCGTGCTCACTCCATTTTACTGGTTGTTGATTGTTTCATTTATTGGTGGTTATTTTGCGTATTGATAATTTTATTGATTGAGGATTATTTTATTTATTGATGATTATTTTATCGATTGGTGATTATTTTATTTATTGAGGATTATTTTATCGATTGGTGATTATTTTATTTATCGATGATTATTCTGCTTATTGAGGATTATTTTACGTATTGCGAATGGAGGTAATCATTTGCGTGACGCTTTACACGTGTTGCGTGAATGCACTTATTTACACAATACTTCATGTGTGTTGCGGGAGGGCGGTGATGCATGGAGCAGCTCGTGTGTTGCGTGGAAACGATCTAGTCAACAATTACTGAGAAATGTGAATAACAATTAGCGAGGAATGTTAACAACAATGACCGAGAAGTGTGATTAAAAATTACCGAGAAATATGATGATCAATTATCGAGAAATGTGATTAACAATTACCGAGAAATATGGTTAACAATTATCGAGAAATGCGATTAACAATTACCGAGAAATATGATTAAGAATTACCGAGAAATGTGAATTGCTAGCTAAACGTGAAGATATTGAGAATGAGCGTATTTGATTAGGTTTTACTAAACCTGAATTCTGTTATAAATTGTCGCCACAGAGCATCGCAGATCTGTTGATGAAATATCTACCGGAGGCTGGTTTAGTGGCCGACTTTATAGGCGTTATCAGCGTGAGGTCATCTCCGCATATAGGCACCGTGAACGTCACCTACTCTTCCATTAATAGCGTGTGTGACAGCCATAAGGAATTGTTTACGCATTGTTCACATTTTATTGCGACTTTGAAAAACACGTAGAGGTAGATGCTACAAAAGTCATGGTCTGTTCTTTCTTTGGTGAAGTTTTCTGATGAGTTGTTAATTACAATGGCGATGTTAATTAATAGATGATGTCGTTTATAATTTTATTTTGAATTGTGCTTGAAATGTAATATGCGATAGCGATTCACTGTGCGAATCACTTGTTAGTGGTAATAGTGGTTAAACCATTACCACTAAACCAACATTACCATTATTTTAGTGATGATTATTAGTTAACGTATAACGAGGGTGCAGATGAACTGATGCATTCGGTAGCTCACTATATGAGTACATGCGATGTTCTGCTGTTGACTGACCTTGGCTTACTTCGACTTGGTCTTGTGTCATTGCTCATGCGTTGCAGTGCACGATGTGTGCCACTAGCTTTATAAATAGCCTTCGGTTATAAAAATATCCTGACTGAGTCGTTTATGGAATAAAACGTTCGTTGGGCCTGCTTACTATTCAACAAGAACAAGACCCGCCATCACTCCGTTTTTTTTTTTTTGCTGCACTACTTCATTCATTTTCCATGCGCTAGAAAAAAAAACATTTTACCGAATTAGACATTTTTAGATTGGTTCTTATTCTCTTGAATGTTTTTTATTTAAACAAGCAACCCCGTGGGTGCTAGCTCACATCGAATCGTTACCTTCATTAAGACGCTGGTATCAGGTGGGCAATTGTAACATAAATTCTCGCGGTGGATCGTGAGAAACAAGTTAACATGATCCGCCCGTGTACGGTGCTGATCGCACGTTGCGCTCAACACGACGTGGGACTTAATCTCTTCACTATCTTTCGGCAACTCTTCATCTTATTCCCTCTTTCGCTGTCCCTCCACCGACGGTGTGGCATGACGGTGCGGACAGAACTTACCTAGCGAAGCGACCTGTCGTCCGAAGTTCTTGTTGCGTCCTTGTGTGTCCTGTTAATTTGCATCACGCAGTACTGCCGTTGTTGAGCTGCGCACATGTGGGGCATCTGACGGAGATGTATTGAATATTAGCGCGAGTTGTCTGCCCGAGGGGAATTTAGTCAACGTATTTGGTGACGACGAGCAATGGATCGTCCCGTTATGAGCCTGAAGTGTTTTAACACGTTCCCCGCGTATTGGGCCATATGTGTACCATGCGGTAAATTGTTCATTCACGCACGGGTATAAATGAATGACATTTCATGTTTCGCGATCTTTTTAAAAAACTTGTCTTACGAAGCGAAATATTATCGTGCAATTGTAGTTTAATATTGCTTAGGAAGGATAAAAATGTATTCGAGCAAGGAAGTCGATTTCGCAGTTCTGCTACTTACAACCTAACCAAACCAACCGTTAACAACCGCGGAAACGCAGTGAACGTGTTAACGAAAGATTTTGAAGTAGTGTATGCACTCGATGTTTATGGGTGAAATACATCAACATTCAAAATGTGAGGTAAATGTCTATGTATTAATGATTTGAAAATGGTGTTTACGATTAGAAGCACTTGCGTCAATTCAAATATGAATGGGGGAGCAATACACATGAGTAAGGGGTTATTGTTGGATGAGCGAGCATCGTTCAGGGGTAGTAGTAGCACCAGTGGGAATTAGCGCTTCTACATAGAAAATCTATGGTCACTAATTAAAGGTTAGGGAAGTCAGCTTCTGTTGAAGTGGAATAAGTTTTTTATTTAGTTAAGAACGACCCTTCTTCGGTTCACCGCTATCCTGTTTTTCAGCTCCTACTACTTTCTTCTTCAGATTTTATCTTGCTTGATAAGCTTCCTGTTTCTTCCTGCCCAACTTAATGTCCTTTAATTCCGCATTAAAAGGTGCTTTCCTCTCTCTGGATCACCATTATTTTGGTTAGGGAAGCTTTAACCAACTTATTTAATCTAATTCTGATGTTGGAAAATTGACTTCAACTCAAGAAATCCTGAAAGATATTTCCTTTAAAGCGCACCTTGCTTTAGTAAATTTTTTAACCTTGGTATTTAGAAGTTCCTCGACTATAGCTACAATATTAAAATACAGTGTGGACGAAACAGGGGTGACACGTTTCAATGTTAGTTTGATGGATGATTTGTTGCTACAGTTGTAGAATTCGAGGAGCAATAAGCATGAATTATGTTGGGTCAAGCTGTATTTTTTTCATGTGTGGTGTACGTTCCAGTCGCTGCATGTTGAAATTTGGGTCGAATCGCTAGGCGCTGTTTTTTGAACTGTCCTCGATGTAGGGGTGATGTTACTCTACAGATATTCATTTCAAAGGATGCCTTTGAAGCGAGCAATATAGGCCTTCATTGTTCAGTGGTCCTAAATTACATTTTCGTTTGCTTCCTGGTGGTTCTCAGTAGTCCGCAAGCCGAGACTGGAGTCAATGCCACTTTTAGGCACATAAAGAAGCGTAGTTATTGTTAGGGAACTCCATTGTCATCCTTTACCTTTACAAGGTGCGTATTCTCAGTGTTGGATACGACGAGCACCTGTCGTAGGTGGAAACTCAGCGTAATTGAAGTGGTCTAGAGTTCCAGGAACGAAGCGTTTGTGCGTTCGTGATGATGTTTTTTCTTCCCGATTTTTTGTGCGTTGTGTTGGTAGCATTTTATCACTATATTTTCTGTACCAGCTCTGCCTTTGAAAGATGTCACATCTAAGGTTTGCATCGAAATAAATTTTACTTCTCGTCAACATGAGCCATCGATTGTCAATCAATCAGACTTTAAAAGCGCTCGATAAGGCTCGTGACCTTGATATCCGACCGCCTTCGCTTCATTACTGTAGGTTGCTGCTTTGTTAATAGTCTGATTTGATTATTTAACTGATCAATTACTGAGTGTATTATTTTGAATAAAATAAAGTTTTAATATATGCACGTGTTGTGTGTTTATATAGACTTATTGACGTTTATTACCAGAGAAAATTTCTATTTTTTAGAGACTGCACATTTCGAGGACTTCAGGAGATGAAGAACTTTAGGAATTGGAGGCTTAATATTACAATGATGAAGAGAAATTTCTATTGATTTGACGACCCTGAATGAATTGGTCGAAGCATTTTATAGCGCATTTGTAGCAAGGTGATCTCAGATGAATGTTTTATACGTTGACCGCGATGGGTTAAACTGAAGTTCAATATTTCAACTCAAATTTGAAGTCACCTGCGGTAAGCCATTTTAAAAACAGCCAACATTAACTGGATCGTGCCTTCATTTAGATTTGATTAAGTATTTATGAAAATTGAGCTTGTGACTACTGGTCGGTCAGCAGCATTATGAAAATTCCTTTTATGTACACCGGCGGCTCACGTCGCGATCAAATTGTTTATGATCGTTTTTTAGTTATTTTTCCTTGGGCGATGTTTTGAAATTGAGGGAGTAAATGAATCACTTTCAAACAACGTTTTAAATATTACGGTTAATGTTAAAACACTTTTTTTGAAGTAATGAAAGAAACTAGAGCCTGAAAAATACCTCATTTTGGGGTGGTATCCTTCCTCTGGGAACACAACTTGTGAGTTGATACCCCGCCCTCTTCGCTCAATTCGCTGCCTCTCGCTTATATTGTAGTCAGGGAAGCTTAAACCTACTGATAACCTAATTTAATCATGAAAATACGACTTAAAGTTTGCAGTAAGGTTCGTGGTCGAATTATTGTACTTCAAGGAAATAATCAATTTTATTTTATTATTGCCCTACTATCCTTACCTTTGCATTGGTACGCTCCCAGGGGAACCATGTGAGGGCCCGAGCTAAAGGTTAGGTAGGCTTCCTTTTTGTTGTAATAAAATAGGTTTTTGTTTTGTTACGGACCATCTTTTTTCGGTTCACTGCTTTCCTGTTTTTCAGCACCTACTACTTTCTTCTTCAACTTTTTTCTTGTTTCATGAACTTCTTTCCTAGCTTACTGTTTCTGTGCACCTTGTGCATAGATTCCGCGTTCCCTCAACTCCATACTAAATGGTGCCTTCCTCTTTCCTCTCTTGGAACATCTTTGTCGTTGTTAAGGGAGGCTAAAACTTTCTTATATAATAATAATAATAATTTGCATTGGTGCTGCGCGCGAGTACACGTTTCCTGAGTACATCAGGAAATGAAAGAGAGAAGCATACGTAATTGGGAGTGATGTTATTCAATCATCATCCTGAAAGAATGATTTGTATACCGTTTCGAACATTAGTTTTAAGGCAACTGATGGCTGGAAATTCTTCCACACAGATTACATTTATTGGAAATCTGTTTGCTATCAGGGTATGTAAATGGTACCGTCATTGCTGATAGCAGAGATAAATTAGCTTCGATGTAAAAAAATTCATCGTGTTATCGATGTCATCTTGTCAGGTGCGATTATTGCTACTTAAAATAACCGCTACCAGTGAAACACTCTAGTTGTTTTATTCTAGATTTTGGTTTATATATTGAATATAACGTTGAGAAAAAATTAAATTTTTATACTTCCGTCCAAGAAGTTGGTCTCCACCCAAAACATATCGTTGTATGATTTTTGATTTTCTTAACCTTAATCAAGAGCACTCCTTGCATTTTTACGTTATATGTTCGATCACTGGCTACTTATTTGAGAACTTCAATTCATTCTAAGTTTATGTTTATTATGACTAACAATCAAGGTCATTCGTGGGCATGAGTAGTTATTCATTTAACATATGCATATGTAATAATTATGATGTTTGTTTTGATTCATGTCCCTTTACATAAATATTTACGCAGCGGTCATGTTAATCATTACTTCTGACCAATCCTGCAGAAGTTCGAAACACTTGCCTATTGTATTGGGTGAAAACATACCGTGTGCGTTGATTCCCTGTTCGCTACACTTTATAATGAATGGGGTCTTCCGGCCTCCTCTCTTTGGAATACGTTTGTTGTATTTAGGGGTTAGGGAGACTTGAACTAACTTATCTAATTTAACCTGTACAACTTGAGGGGGCGTGCTCTTGCTTTGGTGGGCAATACGCCGGTGCCTTCGAACTCTGACTGAAGCTCGCACAACGTTTCTAGGGAAATCTAGTGAGTGTTCAGGTATTGCGCTTTAGCACCTAGTCATTTGTTCTATTGATTTGTGCATCCACTGCGATACGACAAAAATAATTCGTACGTGCTAACTACGTGGACGATAGCCGTGGCCGCATATGTGTGTGTCCAACGCTTAACGGTACTCTATAAACCGCGCAGCCAATAAAAGCTGAAGAATTCATTTTTGCAAAAATTTAAAAACGCTGTACTCGAGCTGTGGTGAATCGCATGATTAGGGTACGATCAAACAGCCATTTCTTCGCATTTGGGTGAAGTAAATGTTTTTACTTATCTGTGAATTTATTAACTACTGAAACCCATTCAAGTTTAGATAAATAATTTGTTTACCATTTACTGAAATTTAATATTTGGCAAATCAACTCTTTTAATTTTCATTTTTTATTTCTCTAGCGGCATATTTGTTACAGCGAACGCAAAAAAGGTCACTCCCGCTAGCGAGCCTTCTGCTGATTGAAGGGACCGTGCAGATAATAAAATCCTTTTTAACAGTTACGTGATCTGAGCATGAGAACAGCGCCACGCGGTGATCATGACCGTTTAAGTCGTTGCTTTACAGGCTTAGGAATAAGCATCTATTGGCCTTACATAGTTCGGTTGATCTTCCCTGACGACTGATTGTCTCAACTGTTCTTGATGATAATGCTCATGCTGACTTAGCAAGACAGCATTTCCAGATGTCATGCCTGTGCGTGCGTGTTATCTTAGGCTCCAGAGAGCAAGATATTGTGGTCGACAGCGCAGACGGAGGACCAAGCAGTAAGACGCGTGCTGTCTGCAGAGATAAGGTCGATAATTCTACTTATCGATAAGTATTAATTCGCTCAAGATTATGCTGTTTTGATTCCTGTCGTAATTACGTATTAAATTTTTCGTAGAGTTCACCACAGTATCTGTGCTCCTATCCTGTCTTCTAGTTGGTAAAGCCACATGATGTTAGGCGAGCGAGCAATTCATTCATGAGAGGCAAAAAACAAAAGCTAGTGGGTTGTAATAGTAACCGAAGTGAGATACTCCCTCTTCTTACCCTCATAGTTTTTCTTATATAACTGATTTGTGCTCTTCTATTCTTCTGTCCTGCATGAGGCGTAAATACCTCATTGTACGAGAAATGCACTGTATTAAAGCAAATGCACTGTATTAACGTGTATTAAAGCAAATTTATTTATGAAAAAACTGTTTCTGATGGACGAAAAAATTCCCATGATAAATTATCTCTTGAATATCTCTTGAAAAAATGCATTCAGATTGTGTACAAACTGAAATATCTCCGTCGCTAAAGAACAATCATTCACAATACAGTAGTTTAAATAATTTGACAACACATGTCAATTATTTTGACAGCATTGCTGACTAAATGCGTTTCCCATCTCAAGGAACTTGTTTATGTGGACCTCAACTACCGTGCTCTTTCGTCCTGATATTTTCGCGATTTTATTCGCGTTGCGTTTCAAAGAGGCTTCACTGCTATTGTGTGTGTGCGATTTTATTTGTGTCTGGAGCGGCGCTCCTTTGCGTTGGATGTCGAGTAGAGGAGGGGACGCGGCGCGTGGGCGGGCAATTGCGGCGAGGTGGGTGCGTGGGAGACGCGTGCTAATCGGGGCTTGCAACTTGCTGCAGTTCGCTATGACGAGTGTATCGCATTGGAAATTGTTGCCAAGTCAACGGGGTTTTAATGTAAATTAAATGTGTTGGTCATCAGAAATGAAGTTTCCAATTCTTGCTAAGTCAACGGGGTTTTAATTTAAATTAAATCTGTAAGTCGTCAGAAATGGAGTGTCCGAAAAACTTACACGTTGCTAAAATTTAAGCTTGTAGAAAGATTCTTAAATTTTCGCTTGCGTCAGTTTCCCCTCAGGGGGATACAACTGTTGTATCTATGGGTATTAGCACTCCCAGGAGGAAAAGTGTGAGGGCCCGAGCTGAGAGTTAGGTAGGTTTTCTTTATTGTTGAAATAGAACAGGTTTTGGTTTTGTTACGGACCATCTTTTTTCGGTTCACTGCTTTCCTATTTTTCAGCATCTACTACTTCTTCAACTTTTTTCTAGCTTCATGAACTTCTTTCTAAGCTTACTGTTTCTATGCACCTTGTGCATAGATTCCGCGTTCCTTTAACTCCATACTAAATGATGTCTTCCTCCTTCCTCTCTTTGAACATCTTCGTCGTGGTAAAGGAAGGCTAAAACTCTCTTATAATCAATAATCCATCATCTTGTGTCAGTTAAGAAGGACGTGTTCAGTGAAGACTTTGTTTTTCCAAAATATATGTTGACTAGAAGTTGCGTCGTATTCGTAGAATTAACATTTATAGCCAGTTAGAGTACCACGTGTTTGACTGTAAAATGCGTTTGTGACGCACGGAAGAAGTCTGCAAATGGGACTGAAATCGCATGTAGGCACAGTTGTTACGAACTGACATGCAGAGGGTGCGGTGCTAAGTAAACCTTGACTTGTGAGTACAGTTGGCGGATGTTAGCTCCCGCGTGCCATGTTTTGACCTCTTTCCTTGCTCTGCCTAAACCCTCTCCTGTCAAAAATCTACAAGTGTAATAAGCATGTTTGCTGGAGCGTTGTCGGATCCCTCTGAGGCTTCCACGCATCGTTCGTCTGGATCCGATTGATCGTTCCCTCTTCCATCGTTTATTTTGCGTTCGTCTGTTTTTCATTCATTCGATCTTTTGTGCGATATTACTTATTTATTCGTGTTCCCTTCATTGAATGATTTCATTTATCCTAGGTAAAAAAATTAAGTTGATTCACACCAGGAAACTTGTGTTACCCAATAGTGAATTAGATAGAGATATAGCTATAAAGAGATATAACCAGCAGTATTTCTGGAAAAAAATTAGCAGCGTTCCTTAGACAAGTGAAGGCAATTTTCTGACATATCTAACATTTTCATACAATGCGTGAGTCTCTAGAAAGCTTCTTTTGAGAAAAATCATCTTTTAAATCTCGGGACTTGGATCTTTGGAGGATTGGTGACCCGATCGTCTCACAACGGGGTATGCTAATAGTGTCTGGCCAGCATTGCTACCGAGAAGATTTTGCAGGCCCCTGAGATATCCTAAGCTACCTGAAAAATGTTCGAGTACAATTGTTGTGATAGCGTTTGGTTAATTCTGATTTTTTTGGATTTTTTTAATTTCGCAAAGGTATTAGTCATTTCAATGAACTATCGCACGAGAGCGGTCGTTCTCGTGTGTTCTTCCGTTATTTATTTTTCGAAAAAAAGTGATATGTGTTTGCAAATGTGCTGCTTGGGCTTTAAGTGTATTCAAGTCTCCGTGTATTACGTTGTGATAACATGCGCAATACGTGAATAAGAGCACTTACCAGTTTATAAACTCTTCCGTTACAGTAGAGACCAACCTCATTAGCGTAGGTTTTACTTTTTGTGACGGACGGATTTAAATTTTATACAACATTTTATTTGATCTCATAAGTATTATTGTATGGTAGCATCATATGGTTCAATTATATACATTCATTTGATGTGATAATTATTATCGTTTGGTAAGATATGCCCCTGTTCGCAGCTGGAGTACGGAAGCGGGGGCCCGCTGTCGCCAGTGAGCCGCCGGAGCGTGGACGAGGGCACCCTGCTGTACCGGCGGCGGGCGGGGCTGCAGGGGCGCCAGGTGAGCCTGGAAGAGCTCAGGCGCCGCCGGGACACCTTCCTCTCGTCCTCTCTGCATCATCTGTCTTCTGGTACCCTGCATCACTCCGTTCTAGGTCGGTTGTTGGCTCGTCACGTTTGGTACCTTATATATAGGTTGGCGGTCTAATTCTGTCTTTTACAGTTGCACTTGTGCAAGGTACGGCTTAGGATACGATTTTTCAAGACCCGTGGAACTTCAGAGCACTTGAGACATTTTGCATCATTCTGTTATAGGTCGGTTGTTGGCTCGTTACACTTTACCTTTGTATTTTGGTTGGCGGTCTAACTCTGCTGGGACGGTCTTGCTCTTACCATTTCTCTCTGGGGGATACAACTATTGGATCTTTGGGAATTAGCACTACCAAGAGGCTTTTTGTTGTTTTGTACATTATTACGTAGGACTTGAAAAACCTAGTTAAGAATATACTTATGTGTTTCTTTAGATATTTATTTTCAGTAACACAAGTCACAACTTGTGACTAGATTCCCAATGTTGTGTATCCAAAGATATGATACTCGTATACAGCACTAGATACAATATGTTGCACTAGCTAGGAGAAATTGCTTTAGGAACAGTGGACAGCGTTTAAATCCTAGTCGAAGCTAAAAAAAACAAATGAAAGCTGTATCTGATACGTACATATGTAGAGCATTATTAAACGATATTTCTTTCAGGCAGTTCCACGCAGCACGTACATTGCTTCAATTTGTACTAAAAACTGAACGGTCATCAAACTCGGTTGTTTCTTTAGTTTTCGGTCTGATGTACAAAAATTGTCATCAAACTCGGTTGTTTCTTTATTTTTCGGTCTGATGTACCAGAATTGCCATCAAACTCGGTTGTTTCTTCAGTTTTCGGTCTGATGTACCAGAATTGTCATCAAACTCGGTTGTTTCTTTAGTTTTCGGTCTGATGTACAAAAATTGTCATCAAACTCGGTTGTTTCTTTAGTTCTCGGTCTGATGTACAAAAATTGTCATCAAACTCGGTTGTTTCTTCAGTTTTCGGTCTGATGTACCAGAATTGTCATCAAACTCGGTTGTTTCTGCAGTTTTCGGTCTGATATACCAAAATTGTTTTGACATATTGTCGTGATGAACATTTATGTGCTTTCTGTCAACTTAAGAGTTTCTAAAAATGTCCCCCTCATTTTATACGTTCCTCACTGTATTGGACCCACTCGACCAATAGTGAAATATGTTCGTTGCTGTATGCATCATGTCATAGCCCAAATGTTTGCTCTGCACCTGCCTTGGATTTTTGCCTCCGTGCAAGGCTGGGGCCGTCCAATAAACTAAAACATGGACTGTTGTCTGGTTGCTTTGTGCTGGTCTCCCTTATATTCTGCTCCTGCTATTCTAGGACTAGATTATATCCCTTGTTGCTTGGCTCCTGACGTTGTCGTTGTCGTGTGGCAAATGCGGTCCTATCTTCATATGCGTTGGCTCCAGGTTTTTGTTTGGTAAACCTTCTAATTGATTCGTTTGTTAATTGAATTATTTGATCATGTTCAGCAAATACATGTTTAGTTTATCTTCTATTTGATTTAAAATAATTCATTTGAATAAATTCATTGCCGAAATTTCTTATATAAAATCAGTTTTTGTTCATGTACTTTATAAACTTTTTTCTTTTGCTGCAGTATGGCATAGTCGATGTCTATGCAACAGCTCAGTGTTTTTATCATTTCGTACTTTACTTACTTCAAAGACCGATGCGTACGATTTGGCTCCAATTTCAACACGCTTCCTAACTAACACATAATATAATCAGCACGTTTCCAGCGACGAGTTAAACTGAAGTTCAATATTCAATTCAAATTCAAAGTCAATTCTGGTAATAAAATTTTAAAAATATCAAGCATTCATTGGATCGTGCCTTTATTTAGCTTTTATTAAGCATTGATAAAAATTGAGTTAGTGACTGCAGGTCGGTCAGCTGCATTATGAAAATCCCCTTCTTGACCACCTTGGGTCCCTTCGCAGAAAACGTGTTAAATCAGAGTTCGAGTCCGTGTAGGGTGATGCGCAATTATTTTCGAGTGACTCATCGCTTAATTAGTCCGAAGAATTTGTTGCCGTATTTGGACGTGTGCCTGAAAGGGGTTATGAAAGTGTGTTGCAAATGCTGGAGCGTCGTTTTAGTTAATAACTTGAACAGACAAGGTGTAACATTTTCTTTTATTCTCCTTATTCTTACGTTGCAGTTTTTTAGAGTTGAAGTTGAATAAGCTAGCATAAACTTGCATCATTTTATTGATGAGAAGTTCATACTAAACGTTCTTAGAATTAATACTCCAACTTCAGCTGTGGAACTTGATATCGGCTCGCAGGAAGTTAGTGTTGTGTCGTGGTAAATGCTTCTGAACTGGCTGCTAGCTGGAAAATGGTACTCTTCAGAAAGGAAAACTTCGTTTATTTAGCGTTAAAAATGAGATACTTTATTCAGTTTAGTAATTAAATAATTAATACTTGTACATTCATTAACTGTTGATTGCAGATAATTGAAAACGTGAACAAGTGAAATAGTAAGCTTTCCTGAATGCTTAACGTGAAACTTTTTGTCTTAATGGGAATTCTTTACCTGAAGCTAAAAAATATTGATAAGTATTTATGTTCTGTTGAATTCCTATTTCTTACTTGAATTACTTATGACCTTCTATGCAGCCTCCGAATAAGTTGTAGTTTTTTCATCGCGTGTGCTATTTTACGTGTAGCTGTTTTAATTAATTATTTTGTTTTTACAGGTATGTTTACTAAGCTGGACCGTCTAGCTTCCATCCCAAGTCCGGGTGGTGAGTACAGACCCCAACTATGAGCTTGTATTGTCTTATCCTTGAGCTTCGTTGTTCACAAATTACCTTCCTGGGATGGTGATATACTCATGTCACGACGTAACGCTTGAATAATGCGAGGCAACTTGTTGCTTCACATCTACACGGTAATGTTCAGTGATATGAGAACGTGAGGTGAGCTCTGTGTTCCTGGCGGCGAGTTTTACGCAGAAAAGTCCCCTATTTGTTTGCTATGTCTGCTGCTGGTGTGCTACTGGCTTGCAATGAGGCGAACATGCCAACAACATTCCCCGCGTGTCCCACGGTGAGTACTACGAGGTGTGGAGGTTGTGTTTCGGTGTTCGCTGAGGGCAATTTGTTCCTCTCTAGATTGGATATCACTAGTTCTTCGTCATGCAGGATGTCTACCGCTCGCCTGGCTCAGTTTCGTGTAGAAAATATCATCGTTCGTAATCAGGAAATTTGTGTGCGAACATCAAGGAGTGGTGTTTGTTATCTACGTAACCCTTGTTGTGTTTTAGATACTCTTAGTATGCGAGACCGTTGTAAATCACGTATTCGTTTTGGGTAACGTAATGAAGTTCTAATAACACCTCAGCTGGCTCCACAACATCTCATTCGTGAGTCGTGACCAGCTATTATACTAATGTGAGCGCACAAGCCTTTGCATTACGTCAAAATTGTTACGTATTCACACTTATCTTTTTTTTTGTTTCAAGGAAAGAAGTTCTTTTTGCGTTGTATACAGAGTTACAAAAATACTCCCTGCATAATTTACAACCAATCGTTTTTGTGATAAGATGCTGCGTATTTCTTTAAGTTTCTCCTATTTCAGTTCCATTTTCTTCGGTTCGTTTTTTGTGTGATCGTAGAAAATGTACGAGTGTCTAAAACTAATTTAATCACTCCTGTTGCTTTCAAGCACTGTATTTGGAATGCTCAACAATCGTCACACTTGAACTCAGCTAATATTATATTTGTGATAATCAGCGCTTAGTGACGAGACATATGAGCAAAAATCTTGAAGAGTACGGCACAATTCACCATATTCAGGGCCATATGCTTGGGCTGCTGCGGTAGGTGTCATCACAGCAACGACTGCTTACAACGATTGATATTGACGGCACAGGGCACCGTGCTTGACGGAACCCAGCGTGAAGGCTGTGGGCACATTACGGTACAGCGCACCTGTGCCGGTGTGGGCCGTGCGGTCACTGCTGTAACACCCCCACCCCCCATGCGTTTGCCAGGTGCTGCAGGGCCACCGCAGTGACGCAGCCAGCCGAATATTTCGGGGAGGGTTGCCAGGATTCCGACAAATAATTTTGGGGGGCAGACATTAATTACCAGCAATCTTGTTATTCTTTTACTGAAAACGACGACCGAAACTGGCCCCCAGCTCATCATTTTGGAGGGTGCCATGGCCCCCATGACCCCTACTTAGGCAGCGCTACTGTGCCGCCGTACAGGGGAGATGCACTCACGTTGCACTACTCATGAGACCGTCCGCAATCTCTCGATGTGTAGTTCGAGCGGACTTTTTATGCTTAGATTTTGTGTATCGCATGTCGGGCGCTGTGTTGTCAGTTTGCAATACTGTGTTCTATTGCGTTGTTTTATGAGTAATAGTCACTTTAAGTATGGAGACTTTTTTCTTAGAACCTTCACTTGAAATTAGAATTTTCTTTATTTTGCCAATTTTTCTTGTTGTAGTACTGAAGTGACTGGCGATCGTTTACTCATTTCTTGTTGTTTTCATAGAGGTATCAACTATTGCGATGCCGGCTAGTTTTTAGTAAGAGTAGTATTTTTTCTGCATGGCGTTGTATCTCTCCTTGAAATTGTGTTTAACCAACAAATGTTTATTAAGGGAAGTTACGTTTCTCTAAGCGAATGATTTATAGGAGTTTAAAAACGAAGAATGCCGTAAGCATTGGATTATTTAATTTAGATTTAATTAAAAATTTAAGATAAGTCTTCGGTGTCAGTTCTACAAAATATGTACAGGCATTGTTTATGTTCATGTGCAGGTATTTGGTGTATCAACTCGTTTCATGACATTTTGTTGATAACGTCTTATTTTTTATGTACTTAAAGTAGATATCATGACTTTTGATTAGCTTCTATGTCCTCAAATTTTTGTCGTCCTCTTTGTTAGTCAATTTTGCTATTCAGTCCTGACATTTTTTGTGTGTGGAGGTGTTGGATGCACAGTTATGATTTACGTGTGCAACATTCTTTTTTATACGCTACTCATGCTTTTCTTTTTCCCCATCTAAACAGTATACATTTTTTGTGTATCTCCGTCACTTTTTGTTTGGCTTCATTTCTATACTTATTTTCAAAAAATTTTCGCGCTATGAGTTTCTTTTCTAACGGTTAATTATCGTTCTATTTCATTCTTTCTCTGTTAGTCAGCCTTCGATGCAATTTCTACATTCTTCAAAAGTTTTGTGTCCTGTAACCCTTAATGAACCTGAAAAAAATACCAGCAATTTTCACCTTCGCGACCAACCCTTTGGTAAATCGTTTGCAGTTCTTATGTGCGCGTAAAAAGTTTAGCTCCAAAAAGTTTAGTAGCGAGCCGTCATTAATCGTGTTTTTTTGGCGCAACTTCGGCTCCATTAATCCTGCTAGCGCTCTGAACTTGGGGAGCTGAGGTGCGGCGGCCTCACGATGCTGTGTGACTGAAAGGTTAGCGGTGCAGGCGCCGCCGCACTTGCCAATACTGAACTGCCAGCTGAAGTGACGCCTCATTAGTGAACTCCAGGCGCAGGTATAGAAATTATTGAGTTTGAAGCGCTCTTATGTATTTATGGGTGAGGAAATTTTTGAAAAAGGAGAAATTTAGGCAGTCAGTATGATGAATGTATAATGTTATGTATCGTATATATCTCGAAAATTCACATACTTTTTGGAGAACAGCGTTGCCGAGCAAGGAAAAGGAATGTCGACGAATACTACATAACTCCGTCATTATAAGTCACGTAATGAGGTCATACACTGAACCGATACGAAGACAAAATTCGTATCTGTATAGAGTGGCATTCGACTTGGAAAATTAACGCAAAAACAAGACCTTGTGGTATTTAACACGTTAGTTGCGATGGGTTAAACTGAAGTTCAATATTCAACTTAAATTTAAAGTCAAAAGTGATAAGCCAGTTTGTAAATATCAAACATTCACTGGACCTGTTAAGTGCCATTAATTTAGAAAGGTTGTTAGAATTTTTCAAAATGACCCATCGATGGGTCGTTTCACAGGAGGAAAAACCTAACTACGACCCACCGGTGGGTCATACCGCAATGAATGTGTTAAGGTCATCCGTGGACTTGATTTGAAAGTGGACCTTCCCTTTCGTCCCGTGATTGCGTGCCTTTATTTATCTGATTTCATGAAAATGTGCCTTCATTAATAATACTAGTAAACAACTGGTAAACGTTCTTTGTGGATTTCTCCCTTAAACTCGCTGGAGAAATATTTTAAACATTGATCATCGTTAATTAGAGGATTATTGGAAAAATAACGATGAACCAATGAAAAAAATAGAAATTACACGTCATAAAAATAACGACTGAGTAAAAGAGATGTTTGATATGAACAAGAAAATGGGCACGAAAAATAGGTGGGTTATGCTTCATGACTACTGATGCCGCAGAAAGTCCCCTCAAGGGGAATAATTGATTATAAGTTATTTTTTTAGCCTCGCTCACCACAACCAAGATGTTCAAAGAGAGAAAGGATGAAGTCACCATTTAGTATCGAGTTAAGGAAACGCGAAATCTATGTACAATGTGTGTTCCCGCACAAGATCCCCGGCGCATAGAAGCAGTTAGTTCAGAAGGAAGGATGGAAAACAAGATAGAAGTTGAAGAAGAAAGTCGGAGGTGCTAGAAAACAGAACAGCAGTGTTGTACAAAAAAAGATGGTCCTTAACATAACAGAAAACATTTCATTTCAACGAAATGAAGGCTTACAAACCTTTCAACTCGGGACCTCACATTTTCCTCTTGGGAGCGCTAATTCCTGCAGATACTTTGGTTGTATCCCTCTCAGGAACTATTTGTAATCCTTCTTAGGGACTAGTTGTAAGCTCCTGAGGGCCCATCACCCTGAAGCGCAAAATCTATGCACCCTGATGGCGTAAGCATAGATTCTGCGTTTCCTCAAGTTCTTACCAAATGGTGCCTTCCTCTCGTTGGAACGCCTTTGGTATCGTATGGTTAGGGAAGCTTGAACTAGCATCTGATCTAATCTGCCCCAGATGACGGTATTGAAGTGCAGTCTAAAAAGAAAATCATAACTGGTGGTATAGCAGTAGTATTCGGAAAAATAACTTGAAGGAATTAAAATAATAAGAATATTAATATATCATGAGTATATACCATGAGTAATATATACCATAAACCATGAATTATTCAATATGGTTAAAGCCCGCAAGAGTGGAAGGGCCTTGGTTATATCAATGCTATGTAGAAGATTTAGTGAGTAGAATTTTCCGACCAATTATAGTTAACGATGTAAATACACTCCAAGCTTATAATTTAAATTCATCTCCAAGAAAAATATTTTTTGAAAAAGAATTTTACCATTGATTTTACCATTTTATGAAGGAATTTGTTTCCATTTCCCTACAGAAACTTTTCCATATAATTTTTCCTCTTTCGCATGAAATTCATTTCCTTTTCGCATGTCTGAGTACTGTAGCTACCGTCTTCACATTCAGAAGCGACGTGTTTCTATTTATTTTTGCGCTCCCATTAGCCGGGAGGAACCTTCTGCTTGCCGAGTCCCACTCGTCCATAACAGCCGTGGCTAATTGCGGGTCTGTTCGGTCCCTCTTTTCTTTCCCTCAATGGGCTTTGTGCTTGTACATCCCTCTCTCTTTTTTCTCGCACCTTCTCGTGACACTCACTCCTTGAGGAGTTCTGGAGAGTGTCTGGTACAGACACGGCTGCAGCCATCACGAACGCTCCTGAAGTTGCGACTAAAATAAGCGTCATCGTATTCCTTCAACTGCAGTTCTCTCACAACTGACTCTAATGTACGGGAGACAAAATTTGTCGTTTGACGTATCCGTAGTATCAATGTTGACGAAATAAAGTTAGCAGAAGCCATTGTTTTGATCTTGGTCCTGATACCTGCGTATCTTCATTTTGCCCTATATCGGGGCTATCTAGACAAGCTCCTATCGAGCTCTGAAATCCCTGAGCTGTGATGCAAAAGTGTTCGGTCGTGTGACCAGCACCTGTTGTTTCTGAAGCTCGTCAGTGGTGCCGCGAGTCGACGTAGCTTTGCGCTGCTCCTGAGCCGTCGCGAGGGCTGCCTAATGATCAGTGTTCTTCGCGCATTCCTCAGGAAGAGGCTCACATATACTTGGGAATGCTTTATTTTTTGGCGCACCCTCCGCTGTGCTTTCCTTTACCTCACTTAGAGGCGAGAGGAAAAGATAAAACTTTAGCGGGGGAGTCTTCTGCCAGTAGTTGCGTCCGGGATATGTTGTAGAAGTAGCTCGCATACGTTCAATTTGTGTCGCAGAAATGTATTTCTCTTACTACTTTCTTATTGTATAATTTTGAGTTACCTTATTATAAATTTCGTATAAATTGTTTCAAAAAAGCTCTTCGTATCCGACGCCCCGTTGTTTCATGTGATGTAAAAATTTTGTTTTCAACTCCGCAGTTGTACTATCTGTCATATATTGCAGTATTATTATTGTTTTATTATTATGTTAACAAATATATTTATTAGTTTACCTACAATAAAAGAATTGAAATCTACACATCCGCAATAAACTACTTTTGCTAATGTGCCATGCCCCCTCAGGGGGATACAGATATTGTATCTATAGGAATTAGCGCTCCCAGGGGAAAAATGTGAGGGCCCGAGCTGAGAGTTAGGTAGGCCTTCTTTTTGTTGAAATAAAATGTTTTTTGTTATGTTAAGGACCACCTTTTTTCGGTTCACTACTGTCCTGTTTTTCAGCACCTCTGACTTTCTTCTTCAAATTTTATCTTGTTTCGTGAACTTCTTTCTCAACTTTACTGTTTCTATGCCCCTTCTGCATAGATTCCTCATTCTCTTATCTCCATACTAAATGGTGCCTTCCTCCTTCCTCTCTTCGATACGCTCTTTTTTGTAGCGGTTAGGGAGGCTTAAACTAACTTATAATCTAATCTAATCTAATGTGCCATGCTTGTTCGCCATGCATGCGCCTCGTGTTTATCGCGTACACGCCACTCACCGTGTTAGGCACAAATCAGATCACCTGTGATCAGATTCACAAGTCTCAGTACAGCGGCGCTTGAGGGCCTCCATATTGAATTACCCCGTCGATATTGCCTTGTTTGTTTCTTCGCAAGTTGAAACAATCGCTAAATTTTTGTTTCTTCTTATGTATTATTTTGCCTGTGTATAATTTTGGCTTTCTGGTTCAAACATTTTCACGTTATTTTCGTTGAATAACATTTCTTCAATTTTCGCAAAGTTCAAATTTTCCGTCATTTTTCCTGTGAAATTCTCCGATAACGACTGATTTAAAAAATATTTCGAGTGTTATACATGACTGATTTACGAGTTGTGAGTTGCTTTCGGTGTACGCTTTTGCTTCCGTGGTGATCTTGCTCTTGCGCTCTAAACGGACTTCAGTCCTGACCTACACTCGTAAGAATGGATCCTATCATGGCACTGAAATTGAAATTTTGTTGTTAAATATGAAATTATGAAAGTTTACTGTTCCCCATTATTGTGGTGCTATATTTGTAACGAAGTTTGATGTATATTTTATAAAGCACATAAATTATTTTAACTTCTCATAAACCCCATGAATTCAGAATGGTTTTTAATGATATTGGTCGACGAATTTCTGCCGTTGTTTTGTCATGACAGTTATACTGCAACTAAAATCCAGCGTGTGCGGGGCAAAGATCATTGCTTGAATACGTTACCATAGTATAGACGCGACGAGAAGTCGGACTGTTGTGTGTGTTCGGGATGGGAGACACAGTGGGCATTTGAAAAAAATAAGCCTGGTTTGTCTTGGTGCGGAATTCCAAACTCAAATTACTGACAGCCGAGACATATCAGTGACAGGCACCGACCCATGTAGTATTGCGTATCAGTAGGCAGGGGTGGCCGCCAGCAAAGTACGGGTTGTGCGGCGGGAGGGAGAGAGGGAGCATTACAAGTCTCCAGCCTTAATATGGAGCTCGTGACCCTCTCTGCGATGCTATCTGTCTGCTCCCCGCTCGCTTCAGCCTCTGCCTTCGTGTGACTGCCCTCCTCGTGCTTGCGCACCTGTTGCTTTATAATTTTAATTATCCTTTTGTTTCTCCTTTGGACTTTCATTGGATGTACTTGTTCTTGATGCTTTTTAAAGTCATGCTTTTGCTTGGGTCTCGTACCGCGTTGTGATATTCAGAATTGTTTTTCGTGATTCATCCTTCTCACTTCTGTTTGTGAGTTATGCGTCTTCTTATGCTTATTTTCATTATTGTTCATGTTTTTCATGATGAATTTTAACGTTGAAAAATACATTTTGATTGCTATAGAAAATCATTTCACAAATTTTTTGTGTTATTAATTTTACCCTGTTATGAAAATAATTTCCCTCATATTTCTGAGGGCCTTCAAACATTACAATGTGATAACAGATTTGCTCCGAAAATTTCATTAATGGGTCGTAAAATAGAACTGAGTGAAAAAAGTTCATTTAGAGCTATTGCATTGATTAGTAGCCGTTAGTGGGCATTAATCGATACAAATCAGTCGACAAAATTCAAACATACGTACATGGTGTCAACATAACATAAATGAGAGAAACAATAGTTCCTATGTATTTTTTCATCATACCTTCCTTTGTATCAAACGTGAGGCTAATGTGGCTGTGCCAGGCAAATGTTGACTGCCATGCAAGTTGCAAGCATGATGGTGAATTTAGCCGAATTGGTTGAGCCGCAATCACGGTATACCGTGGGTGCAATCGATCAGCGTCCGTGGGAGTCCAAGCGGGCCGATCTGTCACTGTCTTACCTCACGATTGCTTTCCGTCATTAATTAATGGGAACCAGCAGTGAAACCCAGTCTCTATATGTCAGAATTATGGTTAGTTCTCTTGGTTATTATTTTTTCTGGAAGTTTACGTTAGTTCAACATTATTATTACTTTGAACAAGTTCCAGTAACTTTTACTTCATCGTAAATAATTTGGAAACTTTTTCGACCTATTCTCTGGTCCGCTCAATAAATTCATGAGTTATTTTTTTCGTTTAGTGTTATGAATTGCGCGATCCCAGGATTGTCCACATACTTCATTCTTAGTTCAACGCCGGAGTGTTCACTCAAAATAGTTTCAGGCATCAATTTTTCAGTGTCTTCAATAACTTCAAAATTCAATTGGATGTTTTGCTGTGTCCGCCCCCTCAGGGGGATACAACTGTTGTATCTATGGGAATTAGCGCTCCCAGGGAGACAATGTGAGGGCCCGAGCTGAGAGTTAGGGAGGCCTTCTTTTTGTTGAAATGAAATATTTTTTGTTATGTTATGGACCCCCTTTTTCGGTTCACTGCTATCCTGTTTTTCAGCACCTACTACTTTCTTCTTCAACTTTTATCTTGTTTCATGAACTTCTTTCCCAACTTACTGTTTCTATGCCCCTTCTGCGTAGATTCCGCATTCCCTAATATCCATACTAAATGGTGCCTTCCTCCTTCCTCTCTTCGATGCGCTCTTTTTTGTAGCGGTTAGGGAGGCTTGAACTAACCTACAATCTAATCTTTACATATGTCCGTACTTTTCATGCGTATTTCTTATCACAGTATGGTATTTTTTTATCTGGGTCTCGTAAATTTTTAGAAATTCCATTGTTGGGCATTACTTTCCGGTAGGCCGTTGTTTTGTTCATTGTTTGTGTTGACGCCGACCCAGTTGATGCTCTTGACACTCTTGGATGTGCTAATTGTGTATTTTGCGAAGCGGGGCTTCCGCTCTGTAGGAAATTAATTTTTGTAAATTTAACCCTTCAACGCCCAAGTGGACTGTACGGTCTCTTTCAAAAATAACAATAATATATCGTATTTCTTATTCAATTTGTTCACTAATGTGTCCTTTGAACTTCACTGCCGAGTGGCAGTTCCTTCCACGTCTTGATAACAGTGACTACCTAATGCCAGTGTCGGTTTAGTGGTAGTGGTTGTGATAACGGTAATATGAGTATGAAAATGTGGGCGTTAAAGGGTTAAATATACTACTGTAAGATAAGCTTGCAAATCCATCTGTTGTTGCTTGTACTCGACTGATTCTTGTCCGATTGTGTTCTTGCTTGAAACTTCCTTCTCGCAACCACGCCCTCCATGTGAACTCTCGTGATCTTGTCTTTCTTTGTCTTAAACGAACTCTTGTTCAAGACCCGATCTATTATTTTCGTATCGTGGGAGCTACCAATAGCTGACTACCATTACTGGGAACCATTATTTACCATGAATATTATTCACCTTCATCGTTGTTAACCATTGCCATTATTTACTGATTTTGAGAACTTCAAGAAACACTTTTTTGCCTCTATGCACGTACGGGTAATTCCAAGTCAAGTAAACAACTATCAATTTAATTTTGATGTGAAAGTGGATATAAAATGGCTTGCTCAAAGTCATGTTCAATGAGAACAATTTTTGAGTGTGAAAAAACAATACTTTCTCCATAATTGTGTCTCGTGCTCTATTTTTTTCACATGCTACGCGTTTAATGAATTATTGTTTTTATTTTTGAAACCCCTCAGGGGGATACAACTATTGTATCTATGGGAATTGGCGCTCCCAGGGGGATATGTGAGGGCCCGAGCTAAAGGTTAGGTAAGCTTCCTTTTTGTTGTAATAATAATAGGTTTTTGGTTTGTTAATTAAGGACCATCTTTTTTCGGTTCACTGCTGTCCTGTTTTTCAGCACCTACTACTTTCTTTTTCAACTTTTTTCTTGTTTCATGAACTTCTTTCCTAGCTTACTGTTTCTGTGCACCTTGTGCATAGATTCCGCGTTCCCTCAACTCCATACTAAATGATGCCTTCCTCTTTCCTCTCTTGGAACATCTTTGTCGTGGTTAAGGGAGGCTAAAACTTTCTTATATAATAATAATAATAATAATAATAATCTATTTTTGAAAAAAATCAGTTTTCAAAACTGGAATTATTAAATTCCTCCTAGACGGAAATGTGAAACTCTACGAGTGAAAATCTTCCGGTTTTTGTTGTCGACGTCGCTGACACTCTATTACCGTAGGAACTCTTAAGTGTATGTATGAGCATTTCCTGAAGCGAGGCCAATGAGCCTCTTTGAAGCATGAAACTTGTAAACATTTATGCTTCAACACGATAGCGAGTCACACTCCGGCAAAAGTGTTTGAGTTCAATGTCTTCAAAGGGCTACCTATTTTTATTTTAACGTCACTCACGGCAATTATGATACTCTCAGAACATTTATCCGTGTTTTGATTTGTTCCCAATGTTTCCGTATTTTAACGCTATACGTGAAAATTAAATTATCATTTTTTCCCATGCAGCCTGTGTTTATTGGAAGTCGTGGTACAAATAGTCCTAACTGGTAGTGGTTCACACGTAGATCCTAAGTTTACATTCAATTGTGAAAGAATTTAGTTTTTATTTATCTCATTTTAAGGACATGTTCGAGAAATCGGGTTGAGCGTGGAACTCTATTGCTCCTGAATCTTCCAGTAAATTGTCTCTGCGGTGTAACTCGAGATATTTACTTTGATTTGCATGTATGGTACTGAAAGAGTGAGAGAGTATCGATATAATCCTTTAACGTCAGCTTTTTCAATTCATTACAGTTATTATAACAACCATCATTAGACTAACTCTGGTGTCAGGTAGTCAGGTAGTGGCCGACATTAGAATGAGAAGGAGCTGCCACTCGGCAGTGAACTCTAAAGAACACGCTAGGGAACAAATTCAACAAGAAAAACAGTATATTGAGGCTATTTTCAAAAGTGGACAGAAAAGTCGTCCGGGGCGTTAAAGGGTTAAGAAAGTGTGATTGTATTCCAACCGCGTAGTCATGTGTGAGGTTTTATCATCTTCCTATGATTAGCATAATCTTCGATATTTTATCTTCAGTAATAATCAGTTTTTATGGATAAATGCACAGCTGTTTACAGTTCGTGCCAGACACAGAAAAGTTTTCTGTGTGTTACGATTCTTTATCTGCTCTTTTAAGAACGTGATTAATCCTTGAGAGCGATCGTGCCTCTCAGTAGGGTTGGGTTACGGCTTCCCACCTCGGCTCCTGCGTTCGGTTTCGGGAATTCCGATTCCTGTTCGTCCTGTTCCCAGATGTCAGGCCCTAGCGCTGGAAGTGTAGGGTTCGTACGGTCTTACCAGTTCATAGGTAGGGGATTTTCATAAGTAACCGAAAAGTAGTAGATTTTCATTAATAATCTTGTATAAAAATCGTTGTAATTCTATTCCAAAAATGTGTTTGCTTGGTTTTACCTGAGCTCAAAGCTATAGTGACTAGGCTTGGAGCTCTAAACCCCTCTGTGGAAAACAACTATTGTATTAATGGGAATTACCGCTCTCAGGGGTAATTGTGAAGTCTTTAGCTAAAGGTTAGGTAGGCCTTCCTTTAGTTGAAATTGAATAGTTTTTTTTTGTTCATGTTACGGGCCATCTTTTTACGGTTCACTACTGTTCTGTTTTCAGCGCCTATTTCTTTTTCAAATTTCATTTTGTTTCATGAACTCCATTCTCAACTTTTCTATGCATCTTATGGATAGATTATGCGTTCCTTTGAGTCCATACTAAATGGTACCTCCCTCCTTTCTCTCTTTAAAAACGCCTTTGTTGAGGTTAGGGAGGCTTAAACTTACATCTGATCTGTCCAAAACAAGCTCTGGTTCTGAGGAAATAAACTCTAAAGTAGCAATTCTAGCTCCTGGAGATTCAAAGTATAATTACAGATGGTATTTTAGATGAATTGAAACAAGTACCCCTGGCCTTTAGGTCCCACAGTGAATTCTATTCTGACTAGGAAGACATAAAAAACAGCTCTACTCAGCTTAGGAAGATCTCAAAATAATTTCATACCGGCTGGAGAGGCTCTAAAATAACTCAACTCTGGCCATAAAGACTTTAAAATATCTCAACTCAGGCCATCAAGGCTTTAAAATAACTCAACTCTGGCCATAAAGGCTTTAAAATAATTCAACTCAGGCCATAAAGGCTTTAAAATAACTCAACTCAGGCCATAAAGGCTTTAAAATAACTCAAGTCTGGCCATAAAGGCTTCAAAATAACTCAACTCAGGCCATAAAGGCTTTAAAATAACGCAACTCAGGCCATAAAGGCTTTAAAATAACTCAAATCAGGCCATAAAGGCTTTAAAATAACTCAACTCTGGCCATAAAAGCTTTAAAATAACTCAACTCAGGCCATAAAAGCTTTAAAATAACTCAACTCAGGCCATAAAGGCTTTAAAATAACTCAACTCTGGCCATAAAGGCTTTAAAATAACTTGACTCAGGCCATATAGGCTTTGAAATAACTCAACTCAGGCCATAAAGGCTTTAAAATAACTCAAGTCTGGCCATAAAGGCTTTAAAATAATTTTTTTCCCTCTAAAAAAGGTTTTGGTAAACTGCTCCGCTGCTAGAATAGCCTCTAAAATAATTCCGCTTAGGCAGGAAAGACTTCATAACGACTCCCACTCTGTAGAGAACAGTTTCAAAAACTTTTCTTGGGGAGGCTTCAAGCTCACAAGACTTCAGACCCCGGTGTCTCTCCTGGAGCCAGCGATCCTGCTTTACGTCCCCCACACCCCGCGGCCGCCGCTGTCGCATTATGCTCGTCTGATTGCATTATGGGAAACCCTCGGCCTCCTGTCTCCCAGAATTGCCCGAGCCAAATGGAGCAGTCGATTTTATTCACTCGCCGCATAAGGAGGCCAATTTTGGACTTTGATCATATCTTGGTATCGGTTTCGGATCAATTTTACGCACTCAAAAGCTGATGGCTCATTGAAGAAACTTCATCTTTTCTGAAGCGTCGGATGTCCATCAGCCTTTCGCATAAGGAAGCCAGCCCTCCATGAGGTGAACAGTTGAGGCCATTTATCTGAAGCGATCTTTCCGTGTATTATCTGAGTTCGTCTGTGGGATTGAAATGGAGTTTATGAACTTTGAAGAGTGCGGTATACGAGTTTTTAGCTAATCCGTATTCCCATCTCTACTCGTGTGTATTTCTATTTGAAATGTGTTTTTTTATAGGAACGAGGCCAAAGACGTGGGGCATGAAAGTCCTCCAATTTCTGTTCTCGGCTGGAATAAAAGTTGGTAACTTTATTGCTAAGCAGGTGGCCGAACATATAAGCGCCGAGCGTGGGAGGGTTTTTTCTTCCGCGTAATTGGGTGAGCTTTGCGTCTCGCTTAATTTCTGGTGCGCTTCAGCTCTCGGCACGGGGAGGCCCATTGGAGCTAAATTTTATTTATGTGATTTCTGAGGAAAACGGTCTTCTTTATAACATTGGTGGGATTTTTTAAACAGGAAATTTCCGTTGATTTAGTAGTTATACTAAAGAGCGTATGCTATTTCGTAATTAGTAATAAATACTATTCAAGAGGATTGTAGTCTGTTAATAGGCTTTTTTTCTTCTTTTAGCTTTAGGTGTTTTGTTTTGTTCATTCGTTTCGAGGTGTTGAAAACGTTGGCTGCATCAAGTAAGTGTTTGGGTTGTGAATTCTGGTTTCTCTTTGACTGCTAAGTATGACGAGTGCTTTTGTTGCCGATAGCCCAGCGTTCGTATTCTACCATGGCGTCAGTAAACCACAGTTTAGGGCCCTGTTTCGAGTTCTATTCATTGACATTGAATGGTTTTCAGTTTATCGTCTTCCCATTTAATAAAAATTTCAGAAAGTGATGCATCATTTAGCACAACATTTGTCTTCAATATATTTCCGACTTTCCTCATCTATTAACTTCTAACTTCTGTGTTCCCGAGCACTCATCGCATCGTTTGGCTGCTTGTCGTGCGCTGCTACCGGTAGTTGCCGAAACAATTTATGTTCAACTAATTGAATGTGAAATCGATTGGTTTTCTTTGTGCTGGTAGTTCATTAAATCTGAAGTTTTGTATGATCACATTTTACTACTTCGTTCCCCTATGTGTTCGCTCAACTAAAAATAAGCTATTAATAATAACAAAGCCGCGTACACTGTTTGTATGATCAGAATTTGCTTTTGCTTTTTTCATTTATAAGCCATTCGTTTTAGAGCTCTGAATACTTGATGAATTTTTTAGGTTTGCCGTTAGCAGCAGGGCTCGATTCATCTACCCTCTGTGTGAAGGGAATGTGTACGCTTATGGTACTATTTCCAACGCATGCAGTTATGTTTAATTTGAAACTTTAATTTCCGAGTTGCGGAGTTTTGATGTGCCTCCACTCTATGTATTGTGTCCATTCTACATTAGTGAAGCCAACTTCGTCCCTTCAATTTGCTTACTAAGCTCAAAATTTAGATCGAGTCCAATTTGCTGTGCGCTACGCTTGCATGTGTGTAGATTCAAAAAGTTTGAACTGAATTTCCTTGCAGATTAGGAAATTTTGTGCAGCACGTAAATTGCTTTACCAAACTTTGCAACATAAAAATACAAGTTTAGAAGTTTTGCTCCGATTGAGCTGAAGCCAACGGCGGAGTGGACTAAAGTTGACCCAAAGTAATTTTTTAAAACCCCGATATAAAAACATAATTATTTTTAACGAGTCTTATGTCCTCATTTTCGCTCCGTTCTGCTTCCATGCGCTTTTTCATGGTCTGAAACTTCTTTCAGTGTTAATTGTTCGACTTTTTATTATGAAACCTGGTTTATAAATGCAATCCACAACGCGCTGTAATGGTCACCCCTATTCGAACCCTCGTTTATTGCTCTTGGCTTGACAGACGCGAGCGCAATGAATACGCCGTCACCGGAACTCGTTGGTCTTCCTCGGTTGTAACATTCAATTTTTGAAATCCATTGGGAAAATCTCGCTTGAGAAATGGCATCAATTCATCGGCTGGTGTTACGTATTGAATGGAAAATTAAAAAAAGGTTGAATTTTCGTTAACATTTATCGAGAAAGAGGTTGGTGAAGACGAGTGAAAGCCAGCTTGCGATTGCCGTGCTTGGTTCAAGTCATTCATGTCTTTGTTGTTGGGGGTATAGCGAGGGCATTTAGCTGCAGGATCAGCAACAAGCCTTGAACATATTGTAGCACCATCCACTTAATGGTGTCTCGTCAAAGGTGCGTCCTTTAACTGATATTCGAGTTTCATTCGTTGCCTACTGTGGGTTCACTTTTGCTCCCGTATGCTTGCAGCATGATATTTTTGTGTGCCTCATCTCCTTCAACCGTGTGAATCACAATCAATTCAGACCATTTTCTGCCTTTGTGGAGAAGTCCCGAACTGAAGCCTTGGGTAGGCCTTCGTTTGTTGAAAAAGAATAAGTTTTTACAGACTATCCTTTTTCCAGTTCACTGTTATCCTTTTTTAACGTATTGCTTTCTTTCTCCTCTGTCATTTCGTTTTGGTAAGTTCTTTCAATTTTTTTTCTTTGCGCGTGGTGTGGGAGCCCATCTTCTGCGTAGATTCCCTAATTCCTTGCTAAATGGTGTTTTCTTCTTTCTTCGCTCGGGAACACTTCTGTTGTAGCTAAGGAAACTTGAACTAACATAATCGAATCAAATCCTACCCTTTTACCTCTTGCTTTGAACCAGACGCCGATCATTCATTGTGTTCTTAGTTTCGATAAACTAGTTTAACCCTATCTAACTACTACAAAGGTGTTCTACAGAGAGGAAGTATGAAAGCACCTTTTAGTATTGAGTTTGGTATATGGAACCTTGCATGATCCCCTGCGCATAGAAACATTAAGTTGGGAAATGTTTTAAAATGAGATAAAAGTTGAAGAAAAAAGTTGAACTACTGAAAGCAGGACAGCAGTAAACCGAGAAAAGTTGTTTCGCAGCGAAATGAGAAAACTTATTATGTGTCAACAAAATAACGGGCCCGCTTGACGTTCAGCTAGAAATCTCACACTTTTCACAGCACTGGCTCTCAATGATTGAATAGTTGTGTCCTTACAGAGGTTCATTCTGTCATTCTATCCTACTACAATTGTCTTTTCCAAAACAGTCCTGTCCTCTCTTCTCTTTCGTCCTGCCTAGAATTCTTAGGAAGTGCGATGTTAAAAGAAATAAAATTGTGAACGCTTATATTCGTGGGAGAATGTTGGTATTCTTAACATGTGGTTTTCAACCCATTATCGCTGCTGCGACAGCGCTTCTTTATTCTGTGTCGTCACGTGATGAAGTGAAGAGTTTATATCATTTAATTGTCGTATGTAACTTTTTTCATTCAAATCAGAGTAATTACGACAGTGAAATTGAAATTGCTTGAAAAGACCCGCTCACGTATTCTCCACAAATTCTATATGGTATTAGAATACATCCGCTCCAAAAATGGCGCTTCCGTAGATCTATTAACGGACATTCCTGTTAATATCTTCGACACATTTTCACGAATCGTTTCGTTTTGATTATTTAATATCACATTCGCATAACTTATTCTACCTCACTTTAAATAGCCTCTCAATCACGCTAATGAGAAATTACATTTTTCGAGTACCATTTAATGTGAGCCAGCTTTGAGGCTTGCCTGCAGTGACGTGTTCCGCGCTTCTTCCCTCGCTCCGCTGCGCTTCTGCGCTCCACGATATCCCCCTGCGAACGCTGAGCCTAGCGCAAAATAGCTGCATTTTCCCTTCATTTTTAATCTGCATACTTAGTTGGCGTGCTCATTTCCCTTTTTTGTGATGCCAGCGCTCCTGTGAAGCTTTGGTAATAGCTTTTCTTCATTATTCTGCTGTGAATGATGGATGCATGGAAGAATTGGCTTCGTTGAAGAATTCAATGTTTTAGTGGAATTCATTTTTAAAGTTACTAAAATATTCCATTACCTCATGTTGGATACGTGGAATTTTTACAAAAATATATGCTTAATGTATTCCTCATTTTTATACCGCGTAACTCGTTATCTCGCAGTATAAATATCTCCGTGTTCCACGTCATTAACACAAGCTTTATTTAACTTCAGCTCGTGTGAGGGCCCGAGCTAAAGGTTAGGTAGGCTTCCTTTTTGTTGTAATAAAATAGGTTTTTGTTTTGTTACGGACCATCTTTTTTCGGTTCACTGCTGTCCTGCTTTTCAGCACCTACTGCTTTTTTCTTCAACTTTTTTCTTGTTTCATGATTTTCTTTCTTAGCTTACTGTTTCTGTGCACTTTGTGCATAGATTCCGCGTTCCCTCAACTCCATACTAAATGGTGCCTTCCTCTTTCCTCTCTTGGAACATCTTTGTCGTGGTTAATTAAGGGAGGCTAAAACTTTCTTATATAATAATAATATATAATAATAATCACTTCAGCTCGATGCTGTTATTTTGCAAGTATAACATAACTTGGATGTTAGACGTTCGGTTATAGTGTTAGTTTCCCTTCAGGGGGATACAACTATTGTATCTATGGAAACTAGCGCTCCCAGGGGGAACATGTGAGGGCCCGAGCTGAGAGTTAAGTAGGCCTTCTATTTGTTGAAATAAAATGATTTTTTGCTATGTTAAGGACCACCTTTTTTCTATTCACTACTGTCCTGTTTTTCAGCACCTCTGAATTTCTTCTTCAACTTTTATATTATTTCATGAACTTCTTTCTCAACAAACTGTTTCTATGTCCCTTCTGCGTAGATTCCTTATTCTCTTATCTCCATACTAAATGGTGCCTTCCTTCTTCCTCTCTTCGATACGCTCTTTTTTGTAGCGGTTAGGGAGGCTTAAACTAAATTATAATCCTAATCACAATCCTAATTCTATAGTGTTAGTTCAAAGGTATTTTCCATCTTTTTTGCATATTTTATGGTTATATATGTTAGACATATCACTTTTTTCGTCTATAACAAACTATCTCGTCGCAATTTGTCAGTCTATTTTTTTCGTTTCTGTGCATTGCAATTTACGTAGCCTGAAATGACGCTTTTTTACCTCTAGCCCTTCTCTTGACTTCAGATCGCCTTTGATGTAATGCGCTTAATATTCTTCATTAAAATCGTCTTTGTTTTAGGTCAAGCCTATTCCGGAAAATTGAAAGAATTTCTTTAGTGGCAATGTTGCAATGTGTCTCTTGCAGTACAGAGTTCTTACGGCCTTCGCCCTGCATGTAGCAGCTGCTTGTATTGGAGCCCCTGGAATCCCCCCTATTTGGCCGTAAATATTCCTCTTCCTCAGCTGAGCGTATGTTGTCACCTCGACTTATTCATTATGAAGAATTACCTCCAAGAAATTTGAGAAAGGCTTACGCTGATCCTTTTTCAGGCTCGTTGTAACGGGACTATGCCAACTGCGAGAAAAAAAGTAGCGCTTTCTCCAGACCTAATTCTGATGGAACTGGAACAACATCTTCTGCTAATTTTACTTTCATTGTTGTCTTGGTCACGTAGAAAGACGCATTTAAAGTATCATTGAAGAATGCAACTGTTTGGTGAAATGGTGATTGGAATACCAAGTGTAATGAGGAACTGCGGCTGGAACGTGATGTAATACGTAGTTAACTTCGTTCAAAATGGTTGCGTACTCTATCGCCTGCATCCTGCACATGCTCGTGTCTTTTTTTTTTTCTTTTCGAGTTCCAATTTGCGTCTGGCGGTAAGCCGATTTTCTTGCCTCCCTTGCGGGTCTAAGCCAGGCTGTTTTTTGGGCCAATAGTGTCTTCAGGAATTACGTTGAGTATTTTCCTTTGCCAATTTCATGAATTGTCTGTTCTTCTTAGGCATTACGTATCTTGGTCTTGTGAAAGAAAACTGTAAAAACGAGCACAGATTCACTTCGCATTGGAGGCTATATATTACGAACATGTGTGTGAGAAAGTGATTATTCATCTTGCTCCTGTCTGCTGCCAGCCTGCATTTGTCTGAGAGCAAGGAATACTGTAATTTTGTTTTAAATAATTCGGAACTTTAGTTTTCCCTAGAGGTTTTAACTTTCACCTACGTTATCTGTTGAAGCGAAACCAAAGCCGGGGAAGTAGTGTGCGTAAAATAAGGTTTATCGAAGCGACCTTTGAGTACAGAGTCTCAACCCTTCTTTGGTCACGGCGCCTTGGATGAAAAAATATTTTCGTCTGAACACCTTGAATATCGATGTCGCAGAAAATGTTTAGAATTATGAGTTGTGTGAGGCAACTTGTCTGATTCGCGTAAAATTCAACAGAAATTTGGCGCCTATCTTTTCATGTAGATCATTTCTACATAGAGCATCAACAAATATTAATCAGTCCTCTCCAGGAGAGTATGCTTTAGGAGATCGTCCATGAGTACAATTTGCCTAGCATGTCTTATATATAAGGAGGATTCCTGAACTATATTCGGGGAGGTGTGCTGATAGGGTCTGTCCCTGTCAGTGTACATAGGTGATCTAGCTCTCCTCACTGGTAACCGCAGTCAGCAACAGGTGTTGCAGGAGTCTTGGTGTTTTAGCGTCTTTTCTAGCTAGGCCTCATCTTTCATTCTTTATTTCTCTGCCTCGGTTGTATTAAAGGCCGGCGCACTGTGAATGCGACCTCCTGAACTAGTGTTTCAATTGTTTGCTTTTTATTCTCATTTTGTACTTTCGTTTTATCGAGCAACTCTGCGTTTTGTTGGGCTACTGTAGCAAACGGAGACACAAGCCTTTCCCCTCTGCAATTTGTACGTTCTTGTGCCAAAACCTTCAAAGAATTGTTCTGTGCTAATAGCTTAATTTAACAGAAACTGGAATCAAGCCTCGGTTATAAAAAGAAATAAAAATACTGTTCGATTCAGATCATTGCAATAACTAGACTTTCATTGGGACCTATCGAAGAAAAAGATACTAAAATCACTTATTTCCGGGCTAGAGCAACTTTTTTAGTTAGCCAAACTATGGGGTTTGTATTGCAGTGCGAATAGAAATATTTTTTTTTCAATCATGTTTATTGAAAAAAACGTCAGCTTTCAGGGCTTTATTGTCCAGCAATCCACTCAGCTAATGCGAAAATGGAAGGCGGCCGCAGACAATTTCAGGCCTTTTTTTATTCGTCATGATTTTGAAGTCAACCACAAAATTCACGAGTGTGGAGCCACTTGTGCGTCGAGTGAAGACTCGTTTAATGTCGTGGCGGACGGACGAGAGAAAAACAGCTGTCCGGGCTGCTGCGCGCACTGTCTCCGGTACCTCCGCTAAATTAGCTTTAAGCATAATTTCTTGCTGCCCTCCATTATTTTTATTAGTGATGGATCGAGTGGCTAGTTTTTCACGACCGCGGCTGCAGTTGTCTGTCAAATTTTTAAAATCCGTGGTTACGGTTGTCAAAAAATTTTAGCTTGCTCATTTAGCTATTTCCTGAGTAGAATTTTAGATGAGATTCAGCCACGCTATGCGCATAATTCGTATCAGTTTTCCTTTTTGGAGAGCTGAATGTTGTACAATTATAAATTTGTGTTTAATAACAAATAATCATAGCACTTGCCAAGAAATAAATCCAACATTAATGCTTAATTATGCATAGTGTACTTTCAGGGTGAGGGACGAGTCCCATCGCACTGTTTACCCCACCTACCACTTTCCCTATCCTTCAATTAGTCCGTTACTTATTAACTTCGATATTAAATTTAATAACTGTTAAATTGAAGTTCAGGAATAAAATTTGGCCTGCATTTTCACCCGTACAGCGGCTACGTGTCTCATCGTAAGGAGATCCTGCGCCACTAAAAAGTTGCGCAATTGGGATGCTGCGTGAAGGGCAAGCAAGATGAGTTCTTGTGATCCGTGCGAGTGTCATGTGATTTTCGTGATTACATCACAACCTTTCTAACGGGTCGTCAGCTGGAGGGATTCGCTTCTCAGTTCGGCACTTGTGAATCATTTCTTGTGCCTTCTGGATGGGTTCAGGAGAACTCTCCTCTTAGCTTCTTCAGCTCAAAAAAGCATTTGAGGTGTCTGTCAGTTAGATACATCATTGAAGTGCTTGGTTGATCAGTGTCAGTCAGTCAGTCTTGCTCTTTTTGACAATTTTTCGCTAGTTTCCTCACTTTCGTGGGTCGAATCAACAAGGTTTTCGATAGCTGAACACAAGTGAGCACTCAGCACCGCACACTGCTGAGTGAAGCACAGAACATTGTATTCAGTCTGCTATGGTGGACCCTGCAGCGCACTGCGCTCAACTTCCCGTACTCTGTGTTTTGTGTGCATGGTTAGTGACGTTGTGGGGTTTAGCTGTTTATGCTGCAACTTTGGACACGGCAATTAGGATGTTGTGCAAAAGTAAGATTTTGCAGAACATCAACAAAGTTCGGAGTTCGCAACAAACTATGGAGTTCGCATCACAACCACAAACGTTTGCGGTTGTGATGCGAACTCCATAATTGTGATGCTGTTACGGTTGTATGATTTTCTGCAGCTGTTCGATCCATTACTGATTTCTTTTTCCGGTTTTTATTTTTCCGCATGTGATACCACGCGTGTTCGTATGAAATTATATTTCAGGTAACATATTCTGAGCGTTTAGCTCTATTTCAAAATACGAGTATGCATTTCATCAGCCGCGCACTCAAAGTCGTTCGTGTTTGATACAGGTAATTTACGTGGGTAAATTTGTGACTGAACTTCTACCACTTGTGCCGCAAATTTTCACAATAGACAGACTACTCTCGATACATGAACACAGAAGCTTTATAGTGTTGTGCTGCTGTTCTTGTGATGACCGAGTTAGATTTGTTCGGCTATAACCTGTGTGAGTAGTGAGTGTCAAACACCCATACCAGCCACATAATTATCAATATTCGCTTTCTGCAAGACTATAGGTCAGCAAAGACCATATGGACATATTTCACTCTATTTCAAAAATTGACGTGTGTATTCTCATCCCCTTAGTTTTTCGAGAATAATTAATGCTGCTAAGCTCGCCATTAACTGGCTCATTTTAGTTGCATTTCAGCATTGAGTGGAACAGGTGAGCTCTTGTGTTATGACTTGTTTGGTCGCGTCCGCGTCTGGCCACGTAATCTGCATACCCTTCCCTGCAAATCGATTGCTAAGCTTCTTTTGGCCGGATGACCTTCTCTCGCATGCACCGCTCGTCCAGCTCGCCGCAATCTGGTCGTCTCCTGTCAATGCCCCTTTGTTCTCTTCGCTCCGTGGGTTGAACTGCTCGTTATGCCGTGCTCTTCTCCTTCTCACGTTATCTTGGTCTTCAGCGTGCGTTTAGATCTTGGAATCTTTTAAGGAGGTATTACTCCTAAGCCTCCTTTTTAGCGCCATTTAATCGTGTCAAGAAAACATGTTTTTCATTGTGTATATATTTTAACAGTCCTTGTGCTGTGATTTAATCTTGCGTCCGCTCAATAACGTTATTTTTTTCCATGTCAGTTTGATGCGACGATAAACGTACAGCTGGTTGAATAATATCTAGGTCTCTGTGTGAGTTGCTTCTTTGAGTAGAATTCCGCGTTGATGTCATAGGTCATCAATGAACTCTGCTGTCGAAATGTCCTAGACATAATGTCATTTGCAAGTAACATGTGCCTTCACCTCCTGCTTATATGCTCACAGATAGACATGTAATCCTTCAGCCTCTCCCAAGTGCTTCCATTCTTGACATAATATCGAAAGAAATGTGTTTACCCCCCTCAGGGGGATACAACTATTTTATCTATGGGAATTAGCGCTCCCAGGGGAGAAATGTGAGGGCCCGAGCTGAGAGTTAGGTAGGCCTTCTTTTTGTTGAAATAAAATGTTTTTTGTTATGTTGAGGACCACCTTTTTTTGGTTCACTACTGTCCTGTTTTTCAGCACCTCTGACTTTCTTTTTCAGCTTTTATCTTATTTCATGAACTTCTTTCCCATCTTACTGTTTCTATGCCCTTTCTGCATAGATTCCTCATTTTCTTATCTCCATACTAAATAGTGCCTTCCTCCTTCCTCTCTTCGATACGCTCTATTTTTGCAGCGGTTAGGGAGGCTCAAACTAACTTATAATCTAATTTAATGTGGTTACCTTGTCGTTAAAAATAAAAACAGCGTAAAATTTTCAAGTTGGACAAAATATAGTTGTAGTGTGTTCTTTCCTCCATCCCAGCTGAGCTGATGAAATGCAAGCAAAAGTTTGAAAAAGTGCTGCTCCGCTTGATAAGCGGGCGTAAGAGCGGTCAACAAAGTATCCTGACACTTCATGACAATATTGATAACACTGGAACATGGGCTCTGCAATTAAGTTAAAAATAAGATGAGAACGCCCTTACGTTTTTTATTGTTCATGGAATATTCTAGCCTTAAAATGACAATGCACAAGTTTGGGATCCATCATGGCTAGTACAACACTTGCTTTGGCTTGTGCCTTATTCAGTTCCCTCTAAATCAAATTTCAAGGACATCTGATTGACACGAAAAAGAGTAAAATCTGCTATCTGCACAAAAACAATTATTTTCTTTTTCTAGCTACACGTGCGTCTGATTTTCACAATATTTATTAACTTGTTCAGCAAGAAATCTATTCACTGACCGCTACTTACTCCCAAACGAGTGAGATTTACGACTATGAGTTATTTGCGATTTATGTCTCCTGACTGCGGTATTCGTGGAGAATTAGTAAAAATAATTGTAACGCAAGTTTTCAGTTGATCCACAACCTTCGAAATTTGAACTCAATAGGTGGACACAGTCTAGAAAAGTGGGAACGATAGGAACGAAAATGACAAGGCCTGCGACTGCGTCAGGTGACCTTAACGCGTTGACTGCGATGGGTTAAACTGAAGGTCAGTATTCAACTCAAATTTAAAAGTTGTTAGATATATTATAAATACCAAACATTAACTGGGTCCATTAAATACTGTTAATTTTAAAAGATTGTTGAAACTTTTTCAAAGGGCCCACCGATGGGTCGTATCGCCGTCACCGTGTTGAGCGTTAGACCACTGTGAAGTGTGTCCCTGTGACTGTCTACCTCATGCCCCGGCGCCTCAGCCACCACAGCCTGCAGAGGAGTATGCTAATGTGGAGGGAGACGCGGTGTAGGCAGGGCACGCTTCGCTGAGCCGCTATGTCTCCGATTGGTATTCATTTCCATGGTGAGCACCTGGGTAATTCGGTACGCTTGTAATTGGCGTGAATATCTGCTGGGGAAATTTTATCAATGGTGCTTCATGCAAGAACTTGAAATTTGTTCTTTTTAAAAACCTTATTTGTACTAAATGAAGCAAATTCAAAGCGTCAGATGCTCATGGGGAATAATAATGCGAAAGGGAATGTGTCACCTCTGAGCAGATGTTAGAAAAGGTAGGCCTTCTCTTAGTGTGTACAAGCCGTCACTTTATTCATTAATTTTACACACTAACTTCTACAAGCGTCTATCAACTTAAGTACTTCGTTATCCAGGCAATGTCAGAGAACTACTTTCTTGAATCTGCTGTGTGACTGTGCGCTCTCGCTCCTTGTTTTATTTCGTTTCAGCCAATAAATACGTTTATTTTCTTACAAATGTGGTCAGTAATCGCTGGTACGTTTTAGTGACAGTGTTAGCTTGAGATATTTTCTTGAGTAAATTGGATGTTGACATTATTATTCGACATTTCGAGAACGTTGTCCAAATTGCCAACTACATGAGATTGTAGCCTCAATTACTATTGACGCTCAACATGTGCTTGAAATTTGAAAACCCTCGAGATTCTTAGTACACTGAAATGTGCAAATAACGCTAATGCTGCAAACACGAGCCAAATATTCAAGCAAATTAACATAAGATGAATAGGCACCACAATCAGACAAAGGCAATGCAAATTACAGTGCCTCAGGGAACAGATCATGCAAGCAGCGCGCAGATGACTGAGGGGCACCGACTAGACGCGAGGGCTTGTCACCTCTCAGAGCGGCCGGCGCTGCAAGGCTTTGGACAACATCGTCTACGTATAGTGTGGCTCCAATACGCTCCGCTTATGATCAACACGAGTCCATAATTAAATCATGAGTGTAAACTGTAAAGTGAAGCCATTAAATTATTATATTGGATGTCAAGAGCACGGGGTATACCCAATCATGTCCCCTGAAGGAAACACAAATATTGTATATATGAAAAGTAGCACTCCCAGAGGAAAGTTTGAAATCTTTGAATTAGATAGGCCCTCTTGTTATTGAAATGTTATAGGTTCTTGTTTTTTTAAATACCATCTTTTTGCGATTCACCGCTGTTTTGTTTTTCATCACCTCTGCCTTTCTTCTTCAACTTTTAATGTTGTTTCACAGCCTTTATTCTCAACTTGCTATGTCCTGACGCATGGGATCTTGTGAGGGAATACATCTTGGGCATAGATTCCGCGTACCTCTAACTCCATAATAAATGGCGCCGCCGTCTTTCTTGTCTTCGGAACACCTTTGTTGTAGTCAGGCTTAAATTAATTTATAATCTAATCTAAAACTAGGCTTCGCATTCAGAAAAATGAATAAATGAAAAATTTTACCAATAAACAATTCAATTCGACGAATCATGACGAATTTTAATTACAGTTTTCTTCTCAACACGATGACGTGTATTGAAAATTATATAACATACTAAGAACAAGAGCACAGACTTAAAGTATGCTCAAGTTTCTGAAATGAATAGAATGTTGATAAAAAATCAAATGTTACCTTGATTTATGTTTCAATGTACCCTCTTTTACCTGGGCACTGCTTGGAGTCTCCTTGTGAAACTTTCTATTGATGCGCGCAGGTGCTGCAAAATTTTGCCGCATGCTTTCTTCTGATCCAATTTAACTTTTCTACATTGGTATGGTCCGATGCACACTGTGCTGCGCAGTCCTCAACCTCTAATATTGACCAAACTTTTAAGAGAACTTAAATCGAACCAGAGGGAACCACATTTTCTTATTCCAAAACTCAGGAAAATTATCTTCACCAATCCTGCGTTAAATACGCCTGCGTGTCTTACTGTATAGTGAAGATATTCCTGCAGTGTTCAGAACCCAAAGCGCGGACTAAAATTTCCTCAACGTATGAAGAAGAATTTGCTTTCGTGTCTTCTTTTTGCAAAATTGAGGGCGGATCCACTTCTTCAAAGCTGCCGCGGAAGTCGGTTTTTGACGGCCATAAACATTCCTCCTACCATTTCGGATATTTTTAGGTGAATTTCCCAGCACTCTTGTTCTAAGGACTAAATTTTGCCTTCACTGTGAACAGTTTTTCATCAGAAAGAACAATATCTCTTTGCGTGTGGTCTTTCAGAAAGTTCATAAAAAGCTGAGCTATGTCAGATCGTTTCTGTTTCTGGTCAGTGAGTTGCTGGCGCTTTTTCTGCCTGAAGAGAGAAAAACTTGACGTAAGCCTTTAAAGATTTTTCGCTGACAATCATCTGCTTGTCCATTTTCCTCGCCGGAAATATTTATTTCTGCTGGCCGCCTCGCGCGATGCTTTTCTGACTTCGGAGGTGCGAGCTGAGCGCAAGCGCCGGCTGCTGGGGCGGTCGTTGTCATTACAAAGTTAAATCAATTCACAGTATCGTAAAATGTTGATTTTTCCGCTCTTGGCTGTTTGTTATTTAACCCGTTAGTGGCGTTATACGCCGCCGGTATACACCGAGAGAATTTTCATAATGCTGCTGATCAATCTGCCGTTACTAACACAATTTTTATTAATACTTAATAATCAAAACTAACTCAAGGCACGATTCCATTAATATTAGCCATTTGCAAAATTGTGTACTACTGCAATTGACTTCAAATTTTAGGTGAATATTGAACTTCTGTTCAACCCATCGCGGTCAACGTGTTCAATTCGATATTTACGCACGATGAAGCCCAATTTGATACAGCAATTTTATTATCTCCTTCAACTTTATCTTGTTTCATAAACTTCTTTCTCAACTGGTTGTTTCTTTAGTCCATAGATTGCGCGTTTCCTCACGTTCATACTAAATAATGCCTTCTTCTCTTTGGAACTCTTTTGTTGAGTTTGCAGAGGCTAAAACTAACTTCTAATACAAGTGACAACATGTTTAAAAAATGAGGCATGTAGCTATTTTTAGGTGAAAAGCATTTCATGTATCTGTGCAGTAGAGTTCGAGTTTAAAAGGAAACCTTAGACTGAAGGCACACCAATAAAAAGGTTTTTTGATTCATCTTGAATGGAGAATCAATTGAAGGAAAGGGGGAGCTGGGAATGGAGGTGTGCATGGCGGACTGAAATTTCCTAAAGTTTTAAGAAACGAGTTAGCTTTCTTCGAAAATTCAACTTTCGTGCAATCAGCTTTAAATCCTTCAATTTTAAAAATGGATATTTTGTGTTTCTATAAAAAGAGGCTAATAATAGCTTTCACTATTTTGTAACGCATTTAATGGTTGCCAGAAACGTTGATGAGATAATAGTAATAGCGGTTGATTTCCATGTTGTTCCCCCTTCTCAATGTCCCATGGCGTCAGGTCACCGGGTGTGTAGGGACGAACACCTCCAGACGACCAGAATAGGAAACTAAAACACGTCGTAAAATGCGCCGCGTCACGTCCTCGCGCTCTGGAGCTCCACCATAAACCCACTCGTCAGGCTTCTTGCATTGATGCTCAGATCTCCATTCTAGCTGAGCAACACCGTAACATTTATTCAAGTACCTTCTAAAGCATTATTTAGTTGTGTGTTGGACACGGAATACTTCTATGGAAATGATTCTTCTTGGATAGATTTATAAGGAAAGGTGTGTGAGTCAAGGCAGCTAATTCAGATTTGTACATTTTTTCAAGAAAACTATGTTTTCTGGACAAGGACACTGAGGAAAACGCTGCTTCAACGTACCTCACATATAAAATCACTTGACAGGAATAATTTTTATTCCACACTTGCTTTCCCGCGTTATTCACGTCAATACGAAGGAATTGACTTTTTGAGTGCGAAATAGCTTTAGAAAGAACTGGTTAATTTTACTTCAAGTTTAAGTAACCAATGTATAGAAATAAGTTGATGCCAGGAACTAGTGTTATGGTGAGCGATTGCGTGAGCGCAGAGGCTGCTGTAATTATCCTTATGACTTTCCTCAGTGTTGTGTTGAAATCAGTCATTTGTGGTGAATTCGCTGTATCACAGTGATGAAGCCGAGCTGCGCTGTTCAGCGGCTCCGTGTGTTGCGAGCATAGCTGTGCCGTCAGCGTACGCGGGTCGTTCCAACGGTGCGTTCTTGCGTCGGTTGTGTTACTGCATCTGCTTTAACGCTCGTCTTCTCTTGCGCTGCGGTATGTAGCCCCACTGCTGGTGTGCACCATTGCATGCCCCACTGCTGGTGTGCACCTTCACTTGTCCCACTGCTGGTGTGCACCTTCACTTGTCCCACTGCTGGTGTGCACCTTCACTTGTCCCACTGCTGGTGTGCACCTTCACTTGCCCCACTGCTGGTGTGCACCTTCACTTGCCCCACTGCTGGTGTGCACCTTCACTTGCCCCACTGCTGGTGTGCACCTTCACTTGCCCCACTGCTGGTGTGCACCTTCACTTGCCCCTCGGCTGACGAACACCACCACTTGCCCACTTCACCCTTCCCTCAGCTGCTATACAGCTGGTACGTGCTGTCGCTCACCCCCACAGCTGGTGCGTCCCCTCACCTGCCCCACAGGTGGCTCACCACATCACACCTGCCCCACAGCTGGTGCAGATATGTCAGAGCGGTTTTGTGCGGCCGAGGCTCAGTGTTGCACGCGTTGTGACGCAGGGAGGTGTGCGGCGGGCGCTGTGCAGCGTCGGATCGTGGTAGCAGCGTAACGTGTTACTGCTTCTTATGAAGCCACGACGTGTTGCTGTAGGAGTGCTCTTGCATCACGCATTGTGATCACGTGCTGTGGCGCCACGTGTTGCTCAACATGGGTTGCGCACGTCTGCCAATACCCTCAGCCCTTCACATATTATTCAACTCGCTATGGTTTTTACGACTTTGAAGTGTTCTTTGGCTCTGTAAATTGCTTCGGACTCTATGTAGGGCGTCTAGAGTACTGGAGCCTGTTCTTGTGTCTGCTGTAACGTATTCGCGGGCACCGTTTCTGTGCATTGATTTAAAAATGGTCTCGCGTGTTTGGCGCCATTGCTTTTGCGTTATATCGCGGTCACAGAATTCTTGAGCTGCGCCCCGCAAATTGTTTCAGGCAAACTTGTCTAGGATGGGTTTATTTTGTTAGCCACGATTTCAGTACCTATAATTCCATCAATCTCTTTATTCTCGCATGCGCTCTGGTAAGGTCTCCACTATTTATAAATATGGATGTATACACATATCAATTACCGGGTTCAACGTCCCCTGACCATCACTAGTCATTCAAATCCATAATAGGTCTAAGTGTTTGAATATCATTTACACACGGCCGATGTACCTTTGAAGGAAAGGAGTAATTAAAGGTACACTACGCATTTCAGTGGATTTAAAAACGAAGTTTTACTCTAATACCGGGCCATATGTAAGTTTAAATTTCTGAATAATGTGTACATCTGCTTGAAGGCCGGTCGCGTTGAATCGGATGCTCCGCTCACACATTTGCTCTAAACGACACCTTTGAAGCATCGTCTGGGAAGTACAGGCATGAGGTGATCTGATATTGTGCCCTGCGACGGTGTTGTACAACGTCTGATGCGTAGCGGCAGGTGATGCGCCATGGCTTATCCCTCTTATTGTGGTCCGCATGATTTTGAGGACAGCGTGGTTAGCACAAGGCGCTCAAAGGAGAGAGGGATTCCTGACGTTCGGTCACGTTTCTTGTTCATTTTTCCCCTTGGACGTTGGTGGATATGAATCCTGTGAGATTATCCGTTAGAGCTTGTGATGATATCCTGGTTTGTCGAAGCCAGTATGTTTTGCTAGGCGTTTTCTTCTATTTTACCTCTTCGATTGTTGAGCTTTACTGATTGTTCGTATTAGCTATTGAAATTGAAATTCCAATATTATCGCCTGCTTATATTTTTATTGTTAAGTTCCTCTGTTGTTGCTATAGGTAAAGTTTTAGTGCTGAAATTAGCTTAAAAGATACGTGCCGAGCAAATACTGTTCGTTACTGTATTCGCGACCACAGAACTGAAGATAAACTGCTTTTTGTGTTCAGAAGAAATCACAGACGAAATTTTCACTTATTAGTTTTATAAATTTTCTCAGGAATGTTTTTCCCACATCTCGCGGAAACTCCATGATTTTCGCCCGTGAAAATATCCAACACTCATGATCTTGAAATCATCCTAGGTTTTCTACGATCCTAGGTTTTCTAAGATCCTAGGTTTTCTAAGATCCTAGGTTTTCTAAGATCCTAGGTTAAATATCGGAAAGCTTGAACAAATTCAGAAGCCTTCAAATGATACACAACGAGATAGAGGCATCTTGACTGTCGCGACAACGGAGCTCTCCCTTCCAGTAGGTCGCTGTACTTCTTCTGGGCAAGGCGCTACTCGTTCGTATGCTTGCGAGATCAAGTTTTTAAGCCAGGGAACATTTTTTTGCGCGGCTACTAACTGCAACACGCCCGAAACAAAGGGACTGGTAGCAGGCAATCGACACTTTTCGCATGGAGACATGGTACTAAACAAATTTTTTTCAGCGTGTAGTTGTTTTAGACTTACCTGGCTCTATTTGCCTGCAACTACGCGGAATGTTTCTATCCGTTCTTTAAGACAACTTTCATTAATCTTAACATATCTATTTGTTGATGAAAATGCCGTTCTCTTGATGACAGAGAACTCGAGCGTCGCCATAACACAGTGTGATATTTCCGTCCAGACCGTGCCGCCTGGAAATTTGGCGACTTCCTCTCATCATTTTCAATCCCTGCTTTTTTCCTCTCGATTTTCTGAAACATCTCGTGTTGCTTGAAGTTTACTGCACAATTTTCTTGCCTTTAGAGGGAAATAGTGTTCCCGAATTCTTCTCATGATGTACACATCAATTATTACGATCTTTTGTAGTCTGAGAAGATATTTAATTTATTTGTAACTTTTCCGCGTTCCACGGCATCAATTTTTCAATGTGTATCTTGTGCGACTACACACTTCAATAGGGTAGGGGTGGCCAAACTGTTCTACTCTTGATCAGATAAATGGAGTGACGGGGCGCTGGCCGCTTCATCATTACGTTGGACTGTAGCATGTGTTCAACGGGCGTTGAATCACAACGTTCCGTTTCCGTTACATTTCATGAAGCAACTTCACGTACCGTCACAGGCCAGATCCGTAGTTAGGGATTACCCCTGCTCTAAATGACTGAAGTACGGTGGGCAAAATGAATTAAGTACTCAATTTTCGGTGAAATTAAAAGCTTTAACGTCAGCCCGTGGTGCACTTTCAAAAGCGATAGAAAGAGGCATTTTTATCTATACGTGAAAATTTGTTTTGTTCACTCAGTGTCTTTCCCCGGACGTGCAAGTTCCCCAAGAGAGCGATATGTTGCTATTTATCGCATCTCTGTAGTTGAAGGAGTCGCCATTTATGATATCAGTGGACTAGGGATATTTTCAGCCAGAGCTGACCTGGCATTGCATTGATTCTTCAAAAACCTTCGTCGACTTTCCTTTTGAAGATGATTAAAAAAAATTCTTCTGTCCGCGCATCTATTTTAAAAACGAAGTGCTGTCGTTTTTCCCTGTGTACCAGCTTTTCTGAGCTGCAGTAAACTGCGTGTGACGACTCATAAAGATCAATGAATAAATCTCAAGTGCTACGCTGCAAATCCTACCCAAATAATCCAGAGCAGGACAAAATGCTACCCAATACTGCATGGAAATCGTGTGCTGTAACTAATTGCACAAAAAATTAATAGTAGAAAGATTCGTGTGTGCAGTTCGCCATTCTGAGTAGTTCCTGTTTGCTCTCAACCAAGCACTCTGGACACTACATTCTGCTTGAGCTTCATCTAACCGAGCCATCATTGTGTCGCTGTGACCATCGAAGGTTTCCGATTATACCCTCATCCCCAGAAATGCTATTAAATTGTTTAATCGGGACCAGTTAAATACATAAACTCTTTTGACATATTGGTGCCCGTTTTCATCTTCTTGTATTTTGATTGGCCTCTTTTATTTTTGCATTATTCTGATATATATCTACAGCTGTAAGAATAAATTTGTGTCTCATTATGGAATTTACATAGTGAAGTTTTTATGGCTCTGTTCTAGTTTATAAACTGTTAAAGTTTTTTATGTGAATTGTCTGGCGTTCTCTCAAATATTCGCCAGCTGCGTGTGTCAAGAAAGATAACAATTATTGCGAGGTTCACACATCAAACCGGGTCGAGGGTTATTGACATCGGGCCACGCCCCCAGCTTAGGGATGATGTCATATCTGGTATATTAGGTCTCGCGTCGATATTTCGCACCCCAGAGAATTTTTCGTGTAGATTGGCCACTCTCGCTTCAATCTCTTCCACTTGCCGTATCAATTTGCTCTGGGAAACTCGATTTTGGGTCCTTGAGTGACGCTGCTAGAGCAGACGCTCGGTTCTTTTTATTGCCACGAGTTCTTCTTGAGACGCCTGCTGTAGCTGCGAGTAGAGACGACCTGTATCTAAAGTGATCGCCGATACTGATACATAGTAATTTCGCTAATATATATTGAAGATGAGTAAAGCCTAATAGCCTTCGTCTCATGTTCTGCTCCGCACTTCATCCTAGATCAAGCGTTGCCGCTGGTCAAGTGCTGCCGTAGAGCCAAAAACTGTTGCTCAAACTGTCATAATACCATGACCGTAACACTTGTTATGGTAATGATGATCACTTGAGCAAGAGAAGTAGCTGCAGCTGCATTTGATGACCAAGTCTGCAGGTCGTATAGCTGGCTGCAGGTGTTGCAGCAGCCTGCAGGTGGGGCCAAGGCTGCAGGTGGTGCAGCGTCCTGCAAGTGGTGCAGCGGCCTGCAAGTGGTGCAGTGGCCTGCAGGTGGTGCAGTGGCCTGCAGGTGGTGCAGCGGCCTGCAGGTGGTGCAGCGGCCTGCAGGTGGTGCAGCGGCCTGCAGGTGGTGCAGCGGCCTGCAGGTGGTGCAGCGGCCTGCAGGTGGTGCAGCGGCCTGCAGGTGGTGCAGCGGCCTGCAGGTGGTGCAGCGGCCTGCAGGTGGTGCAGCGGCCTGCAGGTGGTGCAGCGGCCTGCAGGTGGTGCAGCGGCCTGCAGGTGGTGCAGCGGCCTGCAGGTGGTGCAGCGGCCTGCAGGTGGTGCAGCGGCCTGCAGGTGGTGCAGCGGCCTGCAGGTGGTGCGGGTCCGTCACGCCTCAGCGCTTCCCTCGCGGGCACGCAACAAGAAACACAAAAACTTCTGGCTCGTTCCTTCTCAGTCACATGGCCTTCATTTTTTTACGGGATGTCGCCTGCAGTGCTTGCTCGAATGGAATTAATTACGTTTCAAAACTTAACATCTGATAAATACGATACGAAAAAGATTTCTGAAAGTTGATTTGAAAACCGGGTGAGTATTTTGGTTCGTTTTCAAAACGAATTTGTTGGAAAGGAAAGAATTTACCTTTACCTCAAAACTTGACTGAGTTAGTGTCTCAAATTCATTCAATTTCGTTAGGCAATTTTCCGTAGCTGGTTTTACACTGTAATTTCCCTATTTAAGCGAAAAAAATTGATGTGTCTCAGTTTTTCAAAGAAAAAATGCCATCATCGTTGCGAATCAAGGAGGATATCCTGCGGCGCGTCATCAGAGCGAATATTTTGTGCTAGTTCCTCAAATTATGAGCTGAATTGACGGCTGCTCCAAGTCGCCCGCGGGGTCATGGGGGGGGGGGGGACATTCTCACTGCATGAGATTGCAATGCCATTGGCAAATCTCCACCTGCATCTGATATGGATCGCACAATTTAAACCGTTGTGGCGAAAAGCAGCTCAATTTACATTATTTCTTTGTTATTTCCAAACTAGTAAATCGAAGTTTCAACGAATATGAAGCCATTTGTAGAGTCAGAATATTTACTGAGACCCTTAGCGATATTGACGAGGAAGGAAATGTTAATTTCCGAATCTTGGCAGTTTTAGGGCTCTCATGTTAAAATTGCGGCAATTTTGAGGCTCATGTTGTGGGGGTTGGACTCGCTTCAAATTCTTGCACGTTAGTCTGGACAATAACTTGACGGCTGTGGAGAGGTGGTCGTGAGAAGCACACCAGTGTCCACAGCGCCTCGCCGTCCTCAAGACGACCAGATCTCGGTGCCTTACGCTTGCCTGTCCGTGTCTGAGATGCGAGATGTGCACCTGCGCGGCACACCAGGTGTGAACTCGACGGCGGGGTTGCTGTGTACAGCCCTTATCTCTCTGTTTATTCCTCTCGGCTTTTGGCTCGTTTCTAGTCTCGCGTACTCTGTTTCTGCTTATCATAGCACGTTGTATTTTGTTTTGCAGATGACGTTTTAAAGTAATGATTTTAGTTTTATTTTATGGTTTTAATTTTTCGTGTTTTTTACCGTTAGTAGCATCTCTTAGTACGACAGGTTTACTGACAACACTGGGGATAATTCGAATTTCTTGAAACTGGCCTCGTGCGCGAGCATCTGGCACAAGATGTTTTCATTGTCCTATTGAATTTTTTGTCCCTTTGAGATATTTCTGCGACACCTTTGAGAGGTGTTGTGGTGATTGTATTTCCTATATTTTGATTATTCCCTCTCTTCAGAGGGATAAAACTATTGTATCTTAAGAAATTAGCGCTCACAGAGGAAATATGAGGGCCCGAGCTAAAGGTAAGGTAGCCCTTCCTTTTGTTGAGATAAATAGGTTTTTTGTTTTGTCACGGATTATCTTTTTTTGGTTCACTGCCGTCCTGTTTTTCATTATCTACTACTACCTTATTCAGCTTTCATCTTGTTTCATGAACTTCTTTCTCCTTGGAAGGAGAAACCTTGTGAATAAATTATAGAATTATGCGTTTCCCCAAGTCCATATTAAAGGATGCCGTCCTCCTTTTTCATTGGAACGTCATTATTGAGGTGCGGAGGATTTAGACTAACATCTAATTACATATTTTAATAGTCTGTTCCTCATTTACATGTTATAAATACTTCTAAGAGTTTATCTCTCATTTATTGGAATAAAGGTTATGTTCCGGCCGCACAGTTTTTGAGTCTTCCAGTGGTAGTGGGCGCTGTATGGAAACTTTGACCGAGTTTCAGATGCGTGAGATTGACTAGTATAATGTCGCCGTGTTAGCGAAATGACTTTCCTACATTATAATAGGGGTTCATTAGCAAGTCTCACGTCGCTATACGTAACTCTATACCTCGTATACCTGCTGGGTACTCGACTCCAGCCCAACGTGCGTAGTTGTGTCGGGCATCAACGCTCATAGGTGGTGCACGAGGTATCATTTACGAGTCCGAAATCGAAAATTTACTTGGCGGGATCTTCTATCAGCATGCTCATTTATTTTTATGTCTTCATTGGAAAATTGCATTTGAAAAATTCTATATTGGCATGTTCGTTCATTTTCTTATACCAATGCAAACTGCATTAAATATAATCTCATGAAAATATTAGGAGAGGATGTATCTTTCATTGGTGAGGTTCATCAGTAGCGTCGGCCTCTGTGACGAGACAGTTTATACTGATGAAAATTAATAATTGTTTCCCAAGATTAATTCATTTCCGTTATAACTTATCTTGAGCTTAATTGCTGTGCTTTAGGATATCAAGTAAATTTTGTTACGGGTTCCTTATCGTTTTTGTCTCTAGACCTGATATCCAATTTCATGCAATGGGATAATTTCAAAATTTCCGTAGCTTTCAGGTAACTTCTCTAATTTTCAAAAACTATCGATATTACTTTTCTTACTTTTTGATACGTCTTCCGGATACACCCCACTCTCCACGCATTTCCTTGCAACTTGTGGTTGGTTCCGCCGCAATTCGCAGACCTATTGGAAAGCTTCCTCTGTGTGTGGTGCTGCCAGCGAAGATTCGCTGGCGGGATCGTCCCTGATCTAGAGCTTTATCACGGTGACAGTCGTGTGTATCCCGGGCTTATCTTTCCATCAGCCGTGACCTCTATTCGTCTCCTGTGGTCGCCTACGTGTGCGGGTTACGCCAGGGTACGTCGTTGTCTGCTGGTGATCACCCAAAAACCTTTGTTGTTTTCACCAGTTCAGCTAATCGGAAAATACGGCTGCAGCTCTAACGGGAAATATTTCCTAATCCTTGAAACCCTTTCCATCTGATAACTGGATTCTCGGTTAGAACTTGAAAGAGATATACTTCGAAGCGAGTGTTGAGTTCAAAACTTATGTTCGGGATGCTAAGAAGAAGTAATCTTGAAATACTTATGGAAGTACCGTTATAAAGCAATGCATTTCCGAGGCTTGATTTTTCGTAATTAACTTCGATTATTGTTATAAATGAAAATCTTTCGCAATTTCTATGTGTAACGTCTTATCTGGCACATTTTTATTCATTGTCCGAGCTGCACCTTTTGCGTTGGTATTTTATAATTTTCTATATATTCATTGATTGGAATTAAGATACCGCCAGCGGTATCTTATAACTGACAAATCTATCAATGTCTCATTTGAATCAAACTTCAGACATTATAAATTGAAACGAGCGAACTCCCAGCTGCTGATACTGTAGCTGTTCTTTTAATGAGAAATCCATTATTCGAGCAATTTAGTCGTCGTCGAACTGTTCTCAGCTTTTGGGTAATCCTCTGCCATGCGCTTCATTGAAGTCACCAATTTTTGCGATGAACATCTCGTGGAGGCCACGTTTTATTGCTCGGTTGTTTCCAATGAATAAATTTGCGTTTCTCTGTTTTTTGGCTTACGCTTGGCTGACAACGACGATGTCGTGGTGCACAGCGCCCACGACGCACCTGGACGTGCCGATACCGACGCTCTACACTAAGAGGCAATTTTCCAACGCTCGAGGCAGCAGATTTAGGTAGGTTCGTTCGATCGTTTGTTTCACGCCTCCAAAGTCGTCTTCCTGCAATTCCTATTCAGTTGGTTTGCATTATCTTGAAGACACTATGGCGGCTATTTTAGTCTGAGGGTGCTTTACCTGTTTGAGAATTGCTCTAAAAATGCATAAAATATCTAAGTGGGGCTTTCGAGATTCGTTTGCTTTGATTGCTAAAATTTATTCAATCCAGGGAAACCAATTTTACGTATTGAGAAGATTTAAAAGTGCTGATGAATCGAATGTAAAATATTCTTGAGCATTTTAACATTCTTCATTTTTATGATTCTCAATCAAACTACTACTCATGTATTTCATTTAGTAGTAGTATTTAATACTATGTTGACGGCAGTGCGAGCGGGTGTTACGTTTGTTCTATAATGCCGGTCAACATTCTAGCGGAATCCTTGCTGACCGAGACTACGCGTCCGCTTATAGCAGCATGTCGGGGCGCGCAACGTGGGCTGTTTTGTGGTATCTACTAAAGCACATCTTCTTATCTGCTCATGTTCTTGTTCCTGTGAACGGCTAACCTTGGTCTCGTTTATTTAGATCCTGCTTTTCTTGCTAAGGGAAGTAAGCTATTTAGAAATGAAAGATAACATTCTTGCTTTGTGTACCTCATTGCCGAACCAAAATACTTCTGTTCAATGTGTTGTCGGGAAATTTTTTTTTTGCTACTTTGTGTCGAAACTTTTGATGCTCAAATTGTGATGTACATACATGCAGTTTTTAATCGATTTTTGATTCTGAAGCTGTGTTTCTTATGCCTATTCTTGGCAATTTACTGTGATTTTGAGTGAGTACGTGAAGATTCATTGAAGGACGATTATTATATGTTTGAAGAATATTTCGATAGCATTATTGAAGAGGACAGTAATTTGAACTTCGAGAGCCCATTTCACATTTTATTATAATTCAATTAGTGAATTTAAAATGATTACTTCCATTCAGTTTTGACGCTTGTTGTTTTGCCTACGTGCCCTGTGGGACGTGTAAAACCATCAAAATTAAAACTGCATTACGAAGCAAATGACAGTCATGCCTAGGATACTACCCAGTCCTGACTGTTGTGGACGCTGCAATAATCGCCCAGCCGCGAAAACAGCGTTGCTCCAAATTGACATTCGGTGTTTGCTTGAACACTAAATTCTTCCGCTTGCAAGGTGACCTTCGCTGAAGAAAATCCCTTTTTCCTGCGCACCGCGACGAAGGGACGTGCTTCTGGACTCGCCCCCACCCCGCCTGCTGCTGTCCCTTGCATTACCCGTGCGTGGTCGAGGGGGTTGGATGATGGGACTGTATGCCAAGCACTCGCAGTGATCGCCAAATGCGGAGTTCTTCCATACGCTTTTAATGTGGCATTCAAGTCCGACTAATGCTTTATTTATTCCTTCCCCACTTTTTACGCCCTTGGTCATGTGTAGTCAAACGCTGTTACGTGAACCTCGAAATGATGCCGCCTGCACAAGTGTGTTTGTGTGGACTTTAAATGATCTCTCATGCCTGAGTTTAACTGTACTCGAGTGATCTTTTCTTAGTAACTCCACCGACTCGAGAAAGGTCCCAGGACAACTTTGAAAAATTACCAGTCGTTGATCACCGTGGAACGTCATCAACAATCAACAAGGGTTTACGAAACCAAATGCTTGGGATAAATTAGCATTTTCTTTTCATTTTATACAATGCCATTTTTGAGACATTGATGGATAGTTAGAAGTACATCCTTGAAAATATTTCACATACAACATTAAATGTAGCTGGTTAGTTCCCAAGAACCACCACAAGTCTATCAACATTTGTCGCAGACTCTGTCATGGGTTCAGATTTGTAGTACAGACCGATATCATTTCTATTCTGTACTCCGCTTACCCTTTCGTCAGGGAAGCCGGCGTACAAAGCAATCAACCTCTTGCGCGAGTGTGTAGGGTTTTTATTTCTTCTCGTTTCACCGTTTTCCAGCGTCGTCAGCTATGACAGTTGAAGCAGTGAATTCTTCACGTTTGTAGTGCCACTTGAATTGAACCTTCGCTAAGTTTCTCTGTTACTACCGCTTAACCCCTCAGGGAGATACTGCTATTGTGTCTATGGGAATTAGCGATCCCAGAGGAAAATGGGAAGTCACGGGTGGAGGTTAGGCAGGCGTGTTAATTTAAAATAAATTTTTTGTTTCGTAACTGACCATCTGTTGTCAGTTCACTGCTATCCTTCTCTTCAGAGATAATGACTTTCTTCATCTTCTATCTTGTGTCATAAACTTTTTACACTTTTGGCTTTTCTATGCGGTGAGTCAGAAGAGTCTTCCCTAAATTCCATGTTAAACACCTTTGCTGTGGTTAGAGAGGTGGTCAAGGAAGCTTAAACTAACTTATAACCTCATCTTACTACTATGCAATACGACGCTACTAGGTATTGGTCACATGTCGAGTAAAAATTCGGAAATTAGTGTCATTAACCTAGTAATTGAGTAAATTACTTGATCCTTCTCGTTCAAGCTCTCTAATCTCCATTTGGCGAGTACCTACCCGTCTGCTTGATGCAGCTGCGAAATCCAGGCGTGCCTGGCTTGCGCTTGACTCCTTTGACACCCAATTTGTAGATCTTTCTTTTTTATCCATGAACCGTTTTCCCCTCGGGAGCCATTGTCTTCAGAAGCGAGCCGTTTGAAAAACAAAATATATAGTCGCGGCCCTCCGTCGCTCAAACAAAACCCTGCGGGCGCTTTTGTTTTTCGCGTGGGTTTCGTTTTAATTTTTAGTTCTAGCCTTGCTGAAATTTTGTGTTTGTTGCGTGGTGAAACCCAAGTGCTGAGGCGAAAGGATTTCATGTAAGAACTGTTATCTTTATGAAATGAAAAAAAAATCATTGAAGTTGTGTTGAAATTGCAACGGAATTTAGCCCGATTCATTGAAAATTTATAGGATAAAAACAACATCGTTTGTTATTGTGTGTTTTCAGTTTATTTTTCGTTTTTGCGTTCGCCTAGGGTCAGGTTTGCGACAGGAGTGGGCAGTTTCCTTTGAAATTAGGTGTCAGCTGCGTTGTTGGACTGTTTTTGTCCCTCAGGTTCTGAAGAAAATGAGACAAAATTAAATTCTTCTTGTGGGCCTATAAATACAACAACGAAGTTTTGTGTGTCTTTGAATTCAAGCATATATACTTTTCTCAAGCTCAGTATGATCTTGAATGATATTATTACTTTTATTTGATGAATTATTAAGGAATAACATAATCCTAAGTGCAGAACATTTCTACATTATTCCGCGATGTCGAAGTGCGAAACTTGAAGCGCTCAGCCTCCTGCAGGTTCCATAATCATCTGCTGCTCGTACATCACAGAACAGCGTCGTGACAGATCGGTGTGGCCGTTTGATGCTTCGCGTTCCGGAATTGCGGACACTTTTCTTGCTTGTGAATAATTGGACCACGAAGTGGCCTCGTCGGTGTCGCAGTTCACCGATTTTATGAACTCGTTTGCGTTGTGTTACATATTTTGAATTTGGTTTTCCAGTTTCATGATCGAAGTTTGTTTGGATTTCGTCGCCGCTCGTTGGTATCGTGACCGACACCATCACTTCGGCAAAATTCGAGCGGACCTCTTCAGTTCTGGCAGCAATGAATGTTCTGCTTGTATTTGCCTCTGTGTCTGTTCATGTATGGAGTATTGTTCATCTTGAAAAAAGTTCCAATTTTGTATGTAAAACTCAACCAGATCATATTTTAATCAGCGATTGAGATCTCACGTTCAAACTTGGCTGTATAATATCGTTAATTATTTCCCCTGCTCATTTTATTTCCGCGTGCTGCAGCTTTGTTTTGAAACACGACTAAAGTTGATGGAAACTTCAATAAAATGATCATTTTTGCCGCCGCCGCCACCGCGCTTCAAATTTAGCGAGCGTCCCGCTCTGGTGGAGCGTTTCATTGTTTACGGAGGGCAAATATTTCTATAATGCAGGAGAGAGATTTCTGCATGGTAACCACAAATTACTTTTATTTTATATTTTCTTTCATGTTTGTTGCGCAAACAATTTTTAAACTGTAAAGAGGTAATAAATCCCCTCAAGGGGCTTAATATAGGCAATAGGTTTAGGTTGGATTTGTGTATCCTGTGCTATGGAGACTGGAACGTAATTGTTTATTCTAGCCAAGTCTATAGATGGCGTTGTTCTATTAGCTCACTAATGCTACATGTACAATGCCCTCAATATGTTGCAAGTGTAAGTTGTAGTCAGTATTCTGTATAGTTGTGAGTGTGTAGTCTGAGCTTAATGAATTCGAACGTGAACAAATTGTTAGTGTTCGTATGGTGGGTGCTTCATTTGCCAAGGTAGCCGAAGTGTTGGCGTTTCAAGAGGCGCTGTATCGAAGATTCATTCCGCACAGAAGAAAACCGGAAAAACATCATCGGCCAAGTCACAGCGCGGACGAAAATGCGTGATGGACGATGATGACACCGTCATTGAAGAGGGGATTGTGACGAAGAGTAAGAAGGTCACTAGTGAATCAAATTGTGGTCTCTCAAAGGCTGCCTGCAACAAAACAATAAAAACGGAGTTCCATCAGCAGGGATTTACAGTGCGAGCTGCAGTTCCAAAACCACTCATCAGTGATGCAAATAATTGTGAAAAGAAAACGTTGTGCCGAGGCCATAAAGCCTCGACTAAAGAGCAGGGGAAGCCAGTCATTTGGTACGATGAGTCTTGTTTTGCACGGTAACCAACTTTCTGGCCTAGTACTTATACTGTATGTCTGGCAAACGCCGTCCCAAGCCTACGAGGCTGACTGCTTGTTCCCGAGAGCAAAATGTGCCGGGGCTTCGATCTTGATATAGGCAGCCTTATTGTGGTATTCTGATTCATTGGCTCATGATTAGTCAGCGAAATCGCATTACTGGCAATGATTATGTAACCATTTTAGCCGATCATGTCCATCTCATTGTGCGACGTTTGTTCCCAGTGGTGATGTGTTGCAAACGACAACGCTGCTGTTCACACATCTCGGATCGTCCAGGATTGGTTTCGGAAGCATGAGGGGGATTTGTTAACACCTCCCTCTGGACACCACAGTCACCGGATCTCCATATCATTGAGCCATTTTTTATCTAATAAGAAGAGAAAAGTGCGCAATCGCTCTCCACCTTCATCATCTTCACCTTAACTTCTAACCACTCAGAATGATGAATGTTACAAGATTCCGTTGGAAATTGAGTTTTCTGCTAGCGCTTTGTTTCAATTTTTTTTGTGGCTACAAGTTTCCAAGATGATGTCATTATTAAGTTCTTAACATTTCTGAAGTATCTGCCTCTTGCTTCCATGTGCGTGTAGTTTTGACGTGGTTTCTTTGATATTTTCAGGTTTTTGTTCAATTATGAAAAGTCTTGACTCTCTGTTTTCATATCAGTTCCTGTGAACAATTTTCTGTGGAGTGTAGTATTGCTCGGTTTAGGTTACCAAGATAACATTCGTGTGTGAATGTTCATAATTCGTCCCTTGATTCAATGATAAAGAGGTCTGTCCATCATCTCATGAACTTTTATTCAGTAGCCTGAGCAATATTGCGGCCGCCCTCAGGGAGAGTTGGATGCCAGTCTCTACTTCATCACGACCCAACCATAGGCTGCATGGCCTCATCTTCAAGATCGGCTTTTTGTGAAACTCGTTATGGCGCGCCTGATGCCTCCGAATTCTTTTGATCGTCTTCGTCACTTGGGCCATTTCTGGAAGTTTGCTCTGTAATAATTAAGAGGAGAGTAAATCTTTCGGGCTGCTTCGTTCTTACATGCAGAGCTGTGATGGAAGGTTATGATTTTGTAACTTGAGTTCACTGTCTGTTGATGTGTGTGCCCCCAGATCCTTCTTTCCCTTTTTGAGGGTTGTGATCTCTGATAATAACGTTCCGCATCTCTTGCAGTAAAAAAGTTGTGACGCGAGAGTACACTCCGCATTTTGCTTAGTGCATTTCACGTAAAGCTCAAGGTTGTGGATTTTTCATCCGATGTGACAGCTGTTGCAAAAGTTCCAGGTGAGCTAGACTTCAGGAAACTTTTTGTGAACTGGTGCGCTCTGGGGAACTTCGTTTTTAGCTGTCATTGTTGATCTATCTAACGCGAGAAACCTCTCTCAGGTAACTCGTCCGACCAGCATCTGCGCCGTGGAGAAGGACCGCGTAAATATCCCTCTTTTTCGAGCCTGTTTTTATCTAATTAAAGGGAGCGCGTTCAGTCCTCATTGTGTCGGATATTGAGAGGGTTGTCGGTGCAGTGATTAGGTCTAGCGCAGCTAACAAGCTAGGGTAAAATGGGCTGATGAAAAACCTCATGTCGAGATAGAGAATGAAGCCTGTAGTGTGGCTGTGAATAGTACAAACTGTGAATAAGCGTAATTAGGACTGCTCTGCGACCAACCCAGCTCAGGTGTTCTTGCTTCATCGACCAGGGGCTGGAGTTTTCATGAAGCGAACAACGTCAGTTGTCCGACGTTTAGACAAAATTTTCTGTATAAAATTCGTGAATTAAATATTTGTTTACGAGTATAAACATCGGCCTTTAGCTAAGATGTGCAGACGAGAAAAGTTTGTGGCTTGATGTGTTAATTTTGCATCAGTGAGTTGCGCCGCCCATGGAGGGAGAATGCAATCACGAAGCAGGCGCCGAGTTTTGTGAAATTAAAACGTGCCTCCTTAGAGACTGGAGAGCCTCGAGTTTCGAATATGAAGTACGGGGCTTAACAGGCTCAAAATTTTAATGGAAGGGGATTGTTTTTTGCGAAGAATATTACGTTTTTAAGGTCTTCAGTTCGACGCCAAATTTCATTCGACTCGTTTTCAGATGCTCACATGAAGATACATCGTCGAATGAGACACAATATAGGCTGTTTTTTAGGCAATATAGGCATTGCCCCATGTTGATAAGAATAACCTATATTTGTGCGAGATAGCAACTGATCAGAATAAAAAATTGATGCACAGGCTCTTCGTTAATATTAACTCTGAATAAGTGTTACGGATCGTACAGGTCTGAAGCTGCGGATTAAAGATGGGATATTTATTCACTCGTGTCTGAAAGAGCAGTAGTGATTCGCCGAGTTTTTAAATTGATCAATCGGCTTCAATATTATGCTTTTGGTCCTCGCCAAGAAAAAAAATGCTAAATGTATCGCAGCACCGAGTAGAAATTTCCGCAACAGGCATCGGGGAATCTGTCAAGGCAACCCTTTACTTTGAAGTAAAGCGCTGGGCTTCACTGGCGTTCCGTCATCAATTTTTATAGCATTGCGCTGCAAATGCTATTGCAGGAAGAAGATCGTGAGGTGAATATATCTTCATTGTTGTAACGGAGAAACTAGGTGAAGGTTAGGTCGGCCTTGGTATAGTTTGGAAAATGTTGCAAGTTAGACACACTACACGAAATAGTAATACTTTAATTCCTTATTTTGTTGCCGTTAAACCAAATGGCTCAGCACAAAAACAAAAACTATGTCCCTGTATGTGCGCAACAACAGGTCCTTTCATTTAATTGGCCCTACTGACAACCAAAGCTAGAGTCACACTCTGCGGTCTTCCTCAACTGTATTTGTTATTCATCTAGGGCTGTTTCAAAAAGTTCTCAATTTGGTCCTTTAAGCTTCTATCATTTAGATTATGCTTCTATTCACTTTCCATAGCTAGGACAACATCGCAATGTAAAAACTTTTCAGTCTCTTTTCGAGGAAAATGATGTACAGTAGATGCGTTGAAGAAATTTACGTTGTAGTATTTACACTATGTCGTATTTAATGAGGTTCCATGACAGAGTCAGCGGAGAGGAGGCCAGGCTTCTGAAAAGCTTTAAAGTTGAATCTTGTGCGAGGAAATGCTCCGTAATACGTTTAATCTCTTTCTGGCTCACCAGTGCTTGAGTATTTCAATCTAACAGCGTTCACAAACAGTGAGTAAGATCAGTCAAGTGCATGTATTTACTCTTGTGCTGTTACAAAAAGGCCAATGGCGCGAAGACTATAATTACAGCTTCATATACATGTGCGCGCAAATCCAGTTAACATTTATCTGACGTGAACTTTACTCCATTCTCGGCTTCAAACGAGTTTGGCAATTGGCGTTACGCTCCCTGCACATTTGAAGTCGTCGCTTGCCTCGTGCGCTGCGCCTGTGTGATGGTGTTACGATTCGCCTGCGTGTGGGTGCTCCGGTTTGTTTGATACTCAGTTTGCTTTAACGGAGTGCCTAGAATGAATTCATGTTAGAGAAGTGAGACCAATTTTGAGGGCCTATTCGAATTGCAGGGTGCGAGATGGAGAAAGACGGAAAAGAGTCCGAGATGAAAGTACAGCGTTAGAATCTCAAAGTCAGTGTCGGCCATTTAGTGAACCGGCTCTGAAATCTTGAATAATTCTAGACTCCCGAGATGAAACGGAAGGCAAGTCACTGCCACTCAATTACCTGGTTTCAGCTGTCCTCGACTTCGTTTTGGGTATGGCTGGTTCTCTTTATTTTGTCTCTCAACTCGTATCCCTGCTGTAGAACCCGGAGCTCCTGTACATAGGATCCTGTGGTGTTTGTGGCGGATTACCTTCGGAATCCTGTGGTGTTTGTCTTGTGAATCATTTGCCGTCGCATTAACACACTCGTTGGTATATTGAATTGACTATAATAAGCAAGTGAGCAATCGTTGTACGAAGTTCAGTGTTAAGTTTACAAAATTCATCTAGAATTGTGAAACGAAGGATTTGATTCAATGGACAGTTTTTTCAAATAACTAGGTTAATAATAATGCTTTAATTTCTCCAATATTCACTTCGCTTCTAATTAAGTAAAGTGTCAGCAGTGTTGATCAAACATGGAGAGAGGAAACGAATTTAGTATCTTTTCATTATCAAGGAAAAAATTGTTTGAAGCAACGTAACGGAACTGCTAGGGTGCAGCAAGGGTTACAATGCCTCCTGGCGATAGGGTTCGTGAGTCATTGTTGGAAGTATTTTAGTGTTCGATACTCTGGCGGTGTTTCCAGGTTTCGTTTTGTGACGGCTTCCACGCTCACGAGCTGCGGTGGCGATGTGCAGCACTTCAGGGTCGCGGCAACGACGCGGGTTTGTTTTCCTGCATTAGTGACTCGGTCTGATTCCGTAGTTGTTAATTGAAGCGATTTACTGTGCGAAAAATTAATTCTCAAATCCCAGTGAGTGTGCTGCTTGCAATTAAAGGAAGTGAGTGGGTATGGGAGAACGAGTAATTAAGAAATGGAAAAACTAGAATCGATATTCTTTAATATGAACATATGAACTTGAATTGCATCGTATTTTCGAGATATTCGCCTTTTTTATCATGCTTTTAAAATAATTTCTCCAGGAAAAATTATTTTCTCGACCAGCGCAATGTTTCAAGGGAACGCACCTTGAATAGCATGCATGAATAAGCGAGTCTGAAGTGCTGCTCCAATCCGCATCCTCTTCATGGCTGTTAGGGGGCCACCTGCTCTCTTGCTTAGCCTTTACCTCAAAAAATTTTCTTGGCCTTTCTTTGCTTGCTTAACACTTTATCCTTCCTATATTTGCTCTTGACCCGTATTTTTGCTTCAGTGTAAATATTTTTCTCTTATGTGCTTTTTATTCGTTTCTCTTTTCGCCATGATCGGCCTATTGCGTATACTCTAGGCAATGTCTTTTTTCATTTGCGTTCTCAATTTCCTCGTAATGTTAATAATCTTTACTTTTTTGCAAGTCGTTATCCAGTTTGCCTGGTATTTTGTTGTTATCGCACACTCGCCCTTCTGCTTCTTTCCTTCAATGCACGGCAGTCTCAATTTATTACTTCTGTCAGTTCTCATTACCGTTGGGGACTAATCTTTGTTCTCCTGACGTAAATTTCACAAAGCTATTTATTCTTAGTGCTCCCATGAGGAAGATGTGAGGTCCAGAACTGAAAGTTAGGGAGGCCTTCTTCATAGTGAAATCGAAAAGGTTTTTTTTTTTGTTACACACCATTTTTTTTCGGTTCACTACTATCCTTTTTCAGCCCCTTGTACTTATTTCTCGAACTGCTATCTTGGTTTATTTTTTCTTGTCTTGCTGTTTTTATGCCCGGAGTGTGATGGCATCTCTTGGGCTTCTAAGTTTCCCGTTCCCTTAATTCTATACTTAATGGTGTCGTCTTGGGAACACCCTTTGTGAGGTTTGCGGGCTTAAACTAACTAATGATTTAATCTTTACTTTCTCGGATAACATTGCGCGTGCCTGTTTCAATTGCAATACTAGTCTTTTTTGCGTCTGTTGAATCCTATTTGATCCCTTGGCAACTTTCTTCACCATTTGGTTGTTCCAAATTTGCCCGGTAACAAATTAATTCTCATCATAAGTCAGAATCAGTTCTGGAATTGTTTCGTATAAGGGTTTTCTGCAATTTTCTTTTCAGTGAATGCAATTCTTATAATTAAGTACGCAGGTTTTTCTGCCAACGTCACTACCGAATTCAGAAGATATTTTGTGTCCATGAAGAAATGTTTGGTTTTGTCTTTCATTTCGCTCGGTTTCATATTGCAATTGTGAGTTGGATTTTGGCCTCGTCTCTGTCAAATCTAAGTTCATCGGCTGTCGATATCCTTGGAATTGGACGCGTGTTATGCGTTGCTGGAGCGTTCCGCAAGTAAGCGCGCACGTTCCCAGCAGTGATCTGACAAGTATCATACCTCGCAAGTCGACCAGTCGAGTGGAATAAGCGACATGTAGACATGTCATGCTCGATAACCGCCCGGTCCTACGTGAATGACGTCTATTTGACGCTAGCGGACTACTTATCCTCGAAGTTAAATGAAGTGTGCTTCTCAGAAAACCCTGGCTCACCCCTTGATAGCGTTAGTAACTGGAGTCTATAGTGATCATATACTTTGCACATTGTACAGTCGACGCATTGTACATCTCTGTTAACGAATGATAGTGCTCAGGTGTTCGTCCGTTTTTCATGTTCTTGCTTTTCGACCGACGTCAACGTCTGGTCGTATTTATTCTACTTGACGTCGCGGTTGCGAGAAACATCTCACGATTTTTTTTCCAGGTTTGCGTTGAACTCAGCGCTCGCAATAAGGGCTTGTCGTGAGGTTTATGTGCGTGTGCTGTGGTCAGGGCCACTATGACTTGCTCATGCGTAGATCTCGTCACGCGCTCTCGCCCTCAGAGTTGTCATCCTTGTAGTGCGGACCCCTTGTCGACACTTCTAGTTAACTCGGCGTATTTCGCTGAGCGTAACATCACTGGCTCGTTGTGCGCGCCATTTCGTTGTTATCCGTTACCGTACAATTACGATCTACTTCCATTCATGTACCTAGTTCATTGGCTTATTTATCGTTCATTGTTCGAACCAATCATTGATTGTATACTCTTCCCAGGGGAACCATGTGAGGGCCCGAGCTGAAGGTTAGGTAGGCTTCTTTTTTGTTGTAATAAAATAGGTTTTTGTTTCGTTACGGACCATCTTTTTTCGGTTCACTGCTGTCCTGTTTTTCAGCACCTACTACTTTCTTCTTCAACTTTTTTCTTGTTTCATGAACTTCTTTCCTAGCTTACTGTTACTGTGCACCTTGTGCATAGATTCCGCGTTCCCTCAACTCCATACTAAATGGTGCCTTCCTCTTTCCTCTCTTGGAACATCTTTGTCGTGGTTAAGGGAGGCTAAAACTTTCTTATATAATAATAATAATAATGATTGTATACTCTTTGAACGTGCAGGTAGATTCATCGAAATTCTGCCGTTCTATGATGAGTATTGATATCCGCTGCAATTTCCATACCAGTGCGTTACGAAGGCAGCGCAACTTGTTGGAAAGAGTGTTGCAACATTGTACATTAGCTGTTTCAAAGCGGAGTAAGTCACGATTCGTGAATATAAGAGGATTGTTTATTCACTGGTTAATTTTCTAGTAAAGATTGTTTTCCGTTTAAAATTCGAGTACAGCAAATAATTAGGAGTGTCCGACGATAGCGAAACCGTACTAAATTAATTGGGCTCTTCAATTTACATCGTGAAATTAATTTCTGCATGGAAGATGTAGTAGTGTAAGCTATGAATGAGCGAACTATGCTCTGGGACTTGTTATTCAGTCAGCCCTATCGCAGAAGTGAAGACACGCACGAGGAAACAAATGAGGACTTCTATGGATGCTAGGACGGCATAATTAGGATTTTTACGAGATGACGTCATTGCACCGAATGGCGGATGTTAACACGCTGAAGAGGCGCTGTGAATATTTTAAGCTCTTGATTTATATTAAATTTAAAAAAGAATTTTTTTATTGAGATTGAAATTATTATTAGATTGTCATCAAGTTTTAGCTCATGATTTATTACAATTTAACGAAGAGTTGACTTGAAGAAAGTAATTCGGAGCATGAAGCTGGCACAGACGAAGTGGAGACCCGCGTTACTGGGCTCTACCAGTACTGGACTGCTCCTGCTGCTACTTTCTCTGGAGCTGTGGGACGCGTGGAAGGTGCGCGCTCCCAGGCTTTGCCTCAAATGATTCATGCTTCACTTCAGCTGATGAAGCGAAGCCTCTCTCCTCAAAAAGTGTTCATGCATCTCTCAGCTGGATGTTTGCGCGCTGCACTGGTGTGCTATGATAGCTGGGAGGTTGGGTTGAGATTCCCATGTCCTCGTAACTCTTGGCTCCAATGGACCTTAATACTCGTTTCTATTCTTTTTCCAAAAAGAGACTGATATTTAACCGTTTGTTCGTAAATGTATTGTTACATTGTAAGTTTAGTCCAAGAAATTTTGGTCAAATTGTCTAAATTTGAACAATTTTAATGTTTACGTATTGTTCAATCATCCTCGCAGTTTGACCTCACATTCTGACGCAGCTCAGATAAACTCCATGCCTGCTTTCTATCTGCCACGGACACTGTCAAAATTGCATGAGTTTGGTCACCGTGCCCAGTCCTCGCAAGCGTGTGCCGCGGCCTGTTGCCGTGCTGCCTGGCTCGCCCTTCCAAGTTTTTTCTTTCTTCTCATCGAGAGCGCTGATCTACACAACCTGTTCCTCGTTCGGCGATGGCACCGCGCGCTGCGTTGCGACTTGCGCAAGGCGTCGCTTCCAAGCAAAAATCGGAACAGTCTTGCTGGAAGTACCCACAAGAATCGCTAGAAGTCGATTGCTCCTGAACTGGGAATTGCGTGATGTTTCTGAAAGAGAGCAGCACTTTAGCTATAAATTCAATTTATTGAGACGTGTTACTCTTGTCGTTTTGATATATGAAACGTAAAAACTCGTTACTTGGATGTTTCCTTCTCTGTGCGAATACTGTATCTGTTCTAGTGTGAGCAACAAAGCACTCACAAATCCTGTCTCGGGTCTGTTGTGGAAATACTGATACTGCAGTAGTTATGTGATCAAGTTCTATGGTTGGAGCCATATTGTTCTTTTCCATCGTGTTTCTAAAAATATTCGACTAAACGATATCACAGTTTGAATATCCCGTAAATGTAACGGCCTATTTTCTGTTCTCTCTATCTATTGTTCTGCGATGACATGCTCATTGTTGATAATCCCCTTTACTAAGAGACGAACGATTCTACCCGTAGTACCCAAAAATCTAAGGAGCCATTGACCGAAAGCAATTGTATTGCTGCATCGTTGAATGCAGGTGTTCTTGCAAGACCCACCGTAACGGGAGCCAACTTGGTCCCTTACAATAATAAAAACAACGATTATGGGACCTGTGAAGTGGTAGAGCGAGCTGCACTCGTCTCAACTCGGCGCTTGTTCTTGAGGCAACAGATTGAGGAGTTTTTGTCTTGAAGTTGGTGCAAGACTGGGGCACATTTTTCTTCAGGGATTTTATCGCAGTGAGCCAGTGCCCTAATCCATAGATCAACAATCAAATACTTCTAACTAAAACTTTTCAATACATATATACTGGAAAGCATTGTTGTTAATCATTTTTTATCTTCAGTGTACATCGTGAAACTCTTTCCGCTTGGGTCCCTAGTTTAACTGGTCAAAGGCAAAGCTACTCGGCGAAGTTTTGAACTCCGGAAGCGCTGAGGCGATGTCGGTGCAACTTGATGTATCACGAGACAATGAGTTACTCATGGAGCCTAGTAGGTAATGCAGTGAAGCCTACAGAGCGCTGATAATCAGAAGCCTCGCTGCGCCGCCAGTGTCCGTGTAAAGCTGCGCGTCCAGTGAACGCGGCGCGCCGCTGCCTCGCAAGACGTCGGCTTTAAACGACATTCGCTTGCGCCTATTGTCGCTTTTTTCAACGATTGCGGGAATGAGGGAGGCATTCAAGAATAAATGTCTAGTCTATCTTCTGTTGTTTCTGTACATCCTACCGCGTGACATTCGCTTGCTCCTATTGTCGCTTTTTTCACCAACTACGAGAATGAGTGAGCCACTCAGGAATTGTCTAGTCTATCTTCCGCAGTTTCTGTACATCCAACAATAATTGCTGATCCTTCTACAAGAGCTGCGGAAATGCTTTCTCGTGCTACGTTAGATCTACTGCTTTTGTAGTCCGATGTTTTTGCTTCTGCGGCTCGTGAATATTGTTGTCTCACTAGTGTGATGTGCCGTGACGTTAGTGGTGTGAAATAAGTACACTTGCTTCGCTGCTGGTTCGTCACACCTTGTTTAAGGTAGGAAAATTTGCAATTTGGGTGTTGCTGTGGTGCGTGACGGATCATTAAAATCACTTTCGGTCACTTCTACTTGAAAAAAATATGTGCATGATTGTTCTGGGAATTGGGAAAGCAGTAATGTAGTTAATTACCGTTTTACGACGTTTTCTACCATTACCCAAGCACTCTACACCCATAAATTTAATTAAATATGAATCAATAGTTCATGCTTAGAATTTCCTTTATTTGTTAGTGATTCAATAAAATTTTAAGCATTTATCTAATAACATTTTACCCTCCACACAGTATTTTGCTCAACAAGAGCGCAGCCATTGCATGAGTGAGAAGCAACAACTTCACCCCTTTTTCCTCGCGTAGGCTGCTTGATGCTGTATAAGGGCCGCACGCGTAGGCTGCAGTAACTCGTGAGTGAGTAAACGGCTTTAGCGTTTCAGCCGTGCTTGCTGCATCAGTTACTGAACGGCTGTGCCTGCCAAGTCAAACGAGGAGTCGTTTTGTTGCTGCGCTGATTTTGGCTCACCCAGGATCCATTTAACTGTGAATTACGGTCTGTTTACCGGGTAACAGAAGATAAATGCGAGGATACTCGTGTTCACTGTTCCCCCCTTGACATTTCCGTACAGCGACACTCTGTCCGTTTTTTATGTTTCATCTTGAACTAGCTCTGATGTTGAGGTCAAAGGTTCCTCCTGGTGAAACAAAATAAGAAAAATATATATTTTTAAAATACTGTTCTTTGGTCTTGCATTGCGAGAACGACCAAAGCAGAAAAGTCAATTTATTTCTCCCGGATACTAAAGTTCGACAATTTTTCTCCAGTGGAGCACACTGGCGTAAAAGGAAGTGTCGATTCGCGAAACGCGAAACTTTGCTGTCAGTGCGAGCCCCTGAGGTATGTGTAGTTTGTTATTTCACTCGATTCTCTATGTAAATTTTCTGTCGTTGTAGCCGAGATTTAACGGTAAAATGGTGTTAGTTTTTTATTACATTGCCGTTCCTGAAAACGCAGTGTAAAGGTGCATAATAGTGTGGGGCGTAGTTCTGGGTTAGAAAAGTATTTTATTGGTACGCCTTGTTCGTACGTGTGCCACAAAGCAATACTGTGATATATCGCACCTTAGTAAACTTTAGTCGAATGCCTCACCGATTGTACACATTATTTGTTTAAGTATTGTTGTTACTGTAAGGTGGAAGAAGTATTTGAACTGTTGAAAATCATTATTCAACTCTAGTTTCTGAAATAATTAAGCTTACAAAATAAGCAAAAATATACATTGGCACACATCGCTGAGCATCAAAAACATATTTCTATCGATAATATTATTTATTACTAATTCAAAAAATTAAACACGGTAAACTTTTGAGACACCTTCTCAAACAAGTTTTTGATATGTGATTTACAAGTATTGAGCGCTGAATGTGCTTGAAATATCTGGAGAAAAACCAAATGGTGTGTGATGTGTGGTTATCGGAAGATCTTAGGCTTCTTCAAACACTTATAAAGCATGGCTCATTGCACTACGTAAGGTCATGAGAAAGGGAGCCATCAAAATATCTTGAAAATATTATTTCTACGCGCTTCCAAAATTTTAATTGTCATTGTAAGCATTGTAGATTACATTGTGAAGAATTGGAATATGACTGAGCTCACGGGAAATTTTTCCAAAATCTGGTGCACACTGTAAGACTTCAATGAGAAGTTCGCGAAAAATTGTTACTTGAGGTCAAAACTGATCTGTTTGTGACAAGCGATGATGTGCAAAAGGATTTAGGGATGCTATAATATATGTCTGTAAGTGAACAAATACTAATAAACTTCAGCGGCAAAATTCAAATCACGATCGATCTTCGTGAGACCAGATTGTTGAAGAAACGCCATTCAAAATCTAGAGTGCTGTTTGCAAAAGCAAATTTAAAGCTTGATGAAATTTTTAAGCAAATTTTGGGTCTTGATGAGCGCAAGATTGAGCCTTTATTACCGTAATGATGCTCTTCACGTTTGGAGGAAAGATGGAACAACCTACATCCAGAAGAATACAAACCGGGCGTGAAACATGGTGACGAGAGCATTGTATGGGTTAGCTTTGCGTCGAACAGTATAGAAAAATTGAAAGTTAGTGTATGAATCATGCATGATAGTTACTATCGTAAGATTCTGAAGAATAGTTTGCTTAAATCTGATAACAAAATGATCTTGAACTTGAATGACAAGTTCGGCTAAACAACGATGCCATCGTGCCGCCGAGGTAATGAGCGAATAGTTTCAACACAACAATATGAAGGTACTGATGTAGCCTGCTCAATGATCGAATTTAAATACGATGCAAAAATTACGAATAAAACTCCAATGTTTGATCCGCACAAGACTACTGATGTTCCTCATGAAACACGAAAATTTGCCGAAGAAAAATGGGGTAAGATTCCAGTCAAGACTTGCCAGGACATAATGAAAATAGCGTTAGTAAACGGAGTCTAAAGTAATCATATATATTGAAAATTGCAAGTGAAAGTGCAGCAACCAGGCATTCAACAGGTTTCTTTATTGTGCTGAAATCCTTTTTCACTGCATGTTTTGTTCACTCGTGAATACATATATTCTGTTTGTGTGACACGTTCCATTTTTGTTTCTCAGTTATATATTTTAATGTTGGTAGTATATTTTGTGTAACTTTCAAGTTCATTTGTCTTCCGTAAATGCAATAAAATAACAGTTACCTTCGGCCCCAAGACAAGTTTCACCTTTCTGTTCCTAGTCACTCTACTTTTCCCATAATTTAATCGTTAGTAAGGAGATCCGCTTGTTGCTCATGAATCTGAAGTAAGAGGAATGTTTAGTTTTGAGTTGTTTGGGAGTTGGCGTTCTGATATGTATGTATAGATAACTGCAAAGAGTATATGGATATCTTAATGAATAAGTGTTGAAATGAGTATGGTTTTGTTATTAAGGTTATAGAGTATGCATGGTATGGTTTTGTTATAGTTGACGCAACTCTCATTCACACTAATATTGGAGTGCACATCCACTTTTAATATTCAGCAGTTTTCATCGGTAAGAAAATCTTTCATGACTTCTCGATATTAAATTGTAGCTTTAAAAATTGGTTAGCAAAAGTCGAGACCACAAGATAATAGTACTTTTGTACACGCAAATAAGAACATTGTGTTGTAGTTGAAAATCACTTGGATCGCAGGGGTTAATTTCGTGTTGCGCATCTAGGTTTTCAAGTTTCTTTTTATGCATCCCAAGAACAACGACTTTAAACCTTCCATCTTCGAACTGCTGAAAGCGCAGAACACACAAAGGCGTCAAAACAAGAAAAGAAAGCGTGATCTTCAGCATCAGCAGTTGCCAGTTTTTCGGTTGAGTTACGCATAGCACTTCTTTTCTGTTGTATTTCGTGCAGTAGCAACTTATTTTGCCAAGACTTGTAAAAGTGAGATTTTTGAACAGATGCTTGAACCGTAAAAACTTGATACTACACCAAAGACTTTGCACCGTGTAAGCAATTCTATGTCAAGAGAAGCCTTCAATAAGTTGCGCGATAAGTCTCAGAAATTGCGGAGAAGCTTGAATCCGCCTTTGCCGTTTTTGTTTTTCCTAAATTCAGGAAGGTTACTTTTCTTTCAGCGAATGATCGTCAGGAACTTGAAGACGAAGACGCTAGGCATTGAAATCATATTCATTTAAAAATTCGCAAGTTCTGGATATAAATTAAACACAAGGTACCAGTTCTTCTATAAAACGTTTCGGAGGCCTGCTCCATTTTCAGCACGTTGTCAGTAAAATATGGTATGGGGAACAATGAAAATTACTGCTCCTTTAACTTCAATTTTGCTAGTTCTATGTGCGATGTGTGGAGACCCATCTCCGATCTCTCAACTACGTACTAAATGGTCTCTTCCTCCTTCCTATTTTTGGATACCTTAGTTGTATTTAGGTAAGCATAAACTAATCTAATCTGTTTCTGGGAACTTGATACGTGTTATAGTCGTAAGAATTCGAGTGCTGGAGTGTGCCTTATCGATCCTGCGCTTGCATATTTTGATTCGAGCTTTACTTGGCAAAATAAGTATCGGAAACCAATGCTGCGTCCATACGTAGCGTGGAGAGGGGACTGAGTTCGACAGCTCAGCGTCGCGTGAGAGGCGCTACGGTGACAGAAGGAGCGACAGGATTTCACTGATCTGCTTGGTGTATTTCGCGTCCGTTCGATCATCTGCCGTCAACTTCTGTTCCCTGTGCGAAGTTAAATGAGTTTATGCTCGTATTTTCTACTGCGAAATCGTGAAGATGGTTTTAAAACACTCGTTATTCAAGAGTTCGAACATTGTTGAGTTGTATCCGATTAAGCAAGCCTTCGTACAGGTGACATTGAAGCTTTGCATTAAAAGCCCTCGTCCAGCTGTGCGGATTACAGGATTACTTCGGCATAAAGCCAGGCAGTCTCGCCTACCCAATATCCCGTGCTCTAATGGATATCGACGTGTGATCTTAAGGTCTCTTAGATTTGTAGCCTTTGCCTTGTGTTTTAATTAACTTTCCCATGCGATGTAAAACTCAGATATTCTTATCGCTGTTTTTTTGTGGCAGACTTATTTGTAACTGTCTCTTGAACTTTAATGTTTCATTAACCCTTTAACGCCCAAGTGGACTGTACGGTCCTCTTTCAAAAATAACAATAATATATTGAATTTCGTATTCAATTTGTTCACTAATGTGTCCTTTGAACTTCACTGCCGAGTAGCAGTTCCTTCCCCATCTTGATAACAGTGACTACCTAATGCCAGTGTCGGTTTAGTGTTAGTGGTTGTCATAACGGTAATATGAGCACAAAAATGTGAGCGCTAAAAGGGTTAATATTTTTATCGTTTCTTTTTTTTTTTGTGGCAGACTTATTTTTTACTGTCTCTTGAGCTTTAATATTTCATTAATGATATTTATTGGTATTCACGCGTCATAGACGTTTCGTTCTAGTTCTCTGCTCAACATCATTTTGTTTTCATTTTAAGTACAGTGGCCTTCTAAGCTTTGTATTGTTTCTTGGTTGATCGTTAGTCGCTTCACATTATTCTATTTTCTTTTCTTGTCATGTATATCATAGTAGTATTTTTTTTTATTATTCCTCTTAATTTTTTCCTAATTTTTTTCATCACATTTGTCATTAAAGTCAATTGGAAAAGTCGCTGCCACCATCACATAGATCTGAAGGAACGATAACATTAATTAGCAATTGGGAGGGATGAGCGTGATTTTCGTGTAGTGTGCATTTGGACAGTCTGTCATTTGATATAAACTGTCTTATTTCAAAGAAAAAATGTAAAAATAGAGCTAATAATTGAGATTTGTTACTATGAAGCTATGAATTGCGTTCAATGATTCACTGATAATATGCGCATCGCTTCTGTTCTAGTTACACGCCCTCTTAACGATCAAGTTCCTGATGATGAACCGAGATAATGCAGTTTAAGTAAGACAAGATTGTTTATTAAATGAATCAAGAACTCCTCTCTTAACTCGCAGACTGGAAGAGGACGCTGACGCAGATGTCTCGACAAGGTACCGTATTGATCTCACGCTAAACAGACAATTTTTACTGAACATATTTTAGAACGAGTTATCCCTCTTCACAGCAGTATTTCGATGGAGTTCAAGTGCAGCTTCAAGTTACAATATAGAGCTCGAGGCCTGAGTGACCAAGTTAAATCTGATTGATTGTTTATGAGTGGTAACGTTCGTTCTAACAAGCGAAATGCCTAACAATTTTGCATTCGGACGCCAAGCAGAATTCGGAGATCCACTGTCTGGCTGAACAGCCGCAGTTGCGAGGGTAAGCCGAAGAGAGGGAAATGCCTGCGCTGTAACGCACCCGTTTTATCGGCGGATCAGAAAGGATCAAATCATTATAACGTGCACGAAATCACGGCTAAATGAATCATCAATCTTATAAATGAATTTCCAAGGACCATGTCCTCTAAAGACCCCTAATTTCTAAAACGATAAATAGAGGAGAGCGAGGTGAGAAGATGCCTGTAAAAGTGTTCAGTGTATTATTGAGATGAAGAGCTGGGACGACATTGTCACACACATTACTTGTCATTAAGGCCCTGGGTTGCTTTCTTTGTCAGAGCTTTGTTGGTTAGGCGCTGGGTTTGTTAGACGGATAGACATTGCTGATCGCGTGATAGTCCTTCTTTGTTATGACTTACGGTCCCTGAGGAAGAAGTTTATATTTCTCGGGGTAAATTTTAGGAGCATCCAAAGTATGGTCGTAAATGAGATTGAAGGAACCGACTAACGAATTACACCTTCAAGTAAGGATGATGCAATCATTTTCGGTTAGCTGAAGTAATTTTTCTGGCCTACCTCAATGCTGCTGTTATTTGTTCCGTTGCTCAGAAATATGTCATGCATGAATGCGATACGGAAGAATCGTGACATCCTAAATCATTTTGTCTTCATTTAGCATAGTAATTGCAGTGGACGTCAAAGCTAATAACGTTTTATGCTCATTGCGTAGTGAAGTTCGATGCCAGTGTCGTTGGCTTTCATTTTTAACACGCGTAGTGAATTTGGCCACCAACATATATTATTGTCTGCATTAATTGCCGACAGTAATAATTAATACTTAACGAAGTCAACTTTGAAACTCACTATAATGCTATTTCAGGCTTCATTGTTTTTTTTCCATATACTCCTTAAACAATATATTTTGACTAAATCTTTAGTAGTTTTTGGATGCAACTGGCGTACTTCACAGCTGCTGTAGTAGGCAGGAAAATTCAATTTCAGGTCTCATAACTGCACTGAGTGCTCTTTGGAGCGAGATGGTCTGTAAATTTTCTTTTAAGCTTGATCGCCTGTCGCCCGGAGCTGCTATTTACCGTAACGCTATTTTGGTCTCCAATTATTTTTTTGATGTTTTATCGTTCACTGCTGCCCACACTCGCCGTTGATAGTACATTGCTCTAACTTTTTTATCTCTTTAGCTCGACTCGTTTTCAAAACCGGCCATCATTCTCCAGAAAAAGTTATTACTAAGGACTTATTTAAACTATTAGAGCCTGCTTTCTGTATTTGTTGCAGTAAAAAAGATTAAAACACTGTACTCTGGTCGCAGAACGAAGTCAAAGTCATTTCTCGTGCGAGTTTATCATTTCATTGGAAGGGAAGTAAACAGTTCCTACTAGTTATTCGCTGTACCGGCAGCCCTAATATGGCGCACAGTGCATATGCGTGGTAACAAAAAGAGGCCCGTGTACCGACCGCTCTTGAATTTATGCTCTCAAGGGCCTAGATGTTTGTTTACCAGCTTCCCGCCTGAAATCTACACAGAAGCGCAATGAGCTAGCGTCTCCCGCTCATGTGTCTGACTGCGTTTTCTCCTTTTTCTGCTGCCAGACGTCTCAATTTTCAAAGGGTTTTTAGAGCTCTTGTCTGGTGTTATTTGTCTGTTCGTTTCTGTTGTTTCAAAGGTTAACATTTTTAGTGTGTTATAGAGTCTTATTTCACCGAAAGTAATTGCAACATAAAAGAAAGTTTCTTACTTCAGCCTCCTCTGTTTAACCTGATTGTTTTCAGAATTTTGAAGTCAAGCTTGAACTGACACCTATATTGTACTTTTTTAAGTGGTAATTAATATTGAGTTAAGTTATCACTATCTTAGACTCGCATGGAAGGATTATGATTCAACTTCGACTTCAAGTGGACGCCCTTCTTAGCATTTTACTGTGCTTAGCTTTGCATGTAAATGTACATCACAGTTGTTCTGTCAGAGAAATCTACAGCTCGTATGAAAATTGAGATCTCAGAAGAACTCATGAATGATGATGTAGCTGCCATGGAGGTGCTTGATGCTAAAAATAGCGGTTTCCGTATTTTCTTTGGAGTGAAGTGCGTTGTGGTGCGATGCTCCTGGCACGGCAGTGTTTAATTACGCGCCCACAAAAGCTAAACAGGCGCTGCTCTTCTCGGCAGCTTGATAGTCGTTCTTTGTGCGGCTTTGATATCGTGGCTTACTGACCCTGCCTTTTGATGGTAGATTGGCGACTTGGCGCTGCTGCTGATTGCCCGAGGGAGGCATGGACTTTGTCGACGGCCAATTTACGGGATTTTTTCAAGCTATGTTCTATTTGCTATAAGCTTAGTGTTTGACTTCAGTTTTCCATTTACTTGTTCGCGCATTTTTGAGGAACGCTTCCTGTAATTTGTCATATTGCCTTTCTTTACGGTGCTAAGCAAGATATGAGTTATTTGACCTTGTATGGTGTTCACCTGATCTCTTATTGCCTTTCACTCATATCTGAAGGAATTATTTAACGGGCTGATGTGATGTGGTGTTCCTCTCTGGGGTATGCAACTGTTGTATCTGTGAGAATTGGCGCTCTCACTAACTCTCTTTATGTGCGCAAGGGGCTTTGCGTGTGAACACTCCTTGTGCACAGATTCCCTGTTCCCTAAACTCCCTACTAAATGGTGCCTGTCTCTATTTGGAACGCTTTTGTTGTGGCTAAGGAAGCGTAAACTAAACTATCTGTAAAGATCACTCATGGTCGACTGTCATTTTCAGATGAACCAGTCTTTGTGATTGGTACGCTTTCTCAGATGTGTGTTCCATCTTTTCAGGATGAGGAAATTATTCGTGACCTGCAGCTTGAGCAAGTTGAGGTGTTAGCTGTTCTCGAGAGTGCATGTGTAGTCTGAGTGTCGTGAGCTGCTGCGTATGCCTCTGAAGTGCTTACTTGATGTCACTGCTGACCACCATGCCAAGTGCGCTTTTATCTGCGTGCTGAGTCAAACTCGCTTTAATTGCTTCAATTTAACCTTGGTGGCGGTGGCCAATTGTCTAGCCAATCGAAGAAAAAAAATCCAACACTACAATCGACTCCCTGTTCTTTCAATTGTATGTCCAATTATGCTCATCTATTTTGTGTCCACTGTCATCGTTCACATATTTTACGTTAGGTCAGTTCCTGGCGCTGTGCCTGGGACTTCCTGGGCTGCATGTGTTCAGAAGTGTTGTGGTGCTGCTGCTGCTGCTGCTGCTGCTGCGTCTGTTGCTGTGCAGGCCAGTTCATCTGTTGTTACACTGCACTCGTACATGCAGTGCAGGCCACTGTTAATACACTGTACATACTGTGCTGTTACTCTGTTGGCCATTCTACTGTATCTGTTGTTGCACTACACCCGTGCGTGCTGTGCAGGCCCCTGTTGATACACGGTACGTACTGTGCTGTTGCTGTTGATCTACAGAGCCGTTGTACCCATATGCGGGTGTTAATGATGAAAAATTTCGTCGCTCGTCATATGAAAGCAACATCATTGCTCATTTTGTTGTCTCACTCTAAGGTTTTATATAACTTATGTGCGTTCAGTTATGTATTGCATACAAATTGTGATCACGTTATCGTGCTCTGAGTATGCACATTTGCATGATATTGAAGTAATTTTCAAATTACTTTAATCTCATAATATTAACTTCTCACGTACTGCTCTAAAGCCAACCTTAGGAGTATTGATTCTTAAATTTATTTATTCTTTCGGGATGGTAACCTTTTAGTTGTCGATGTTTGCATCATATTTCGAGAATACCCTGTCATGAAGTTAAGTGACACGATTTTGGATTTGAATTGAGCTGTCGTATCTGCCGGCGCGAAACGCTAGCGATTCTGCAAAAATGAATGAAGTATTGGAATAATGACTTGTAAAATTTACAGTGATGTACACCCGTCGCCAGTTTTTCTGTTGATGAACGAGTCGCGCATGTTCTCATATGGTACTAATATGTTAACACTTCGTGCGCTTATTTTTTGTGTCCATAAACTGACTTCTTTGGCATCCATTATTATTGCCTATGCACCACAATGGAAGACTGCTGCAGCTCAGAATGCGCCTCTATTATCGTCTCTGAGTACATACTTGCCGAGACTAAAGATGCCGTCCGCATGGCATAGATTATTGTTTTTATTCTATCGCTGTCCTTAAATAGGCATAATTAGTTCCGTACGTTACCGGGCAATTAAAATGTCAATATCTTAGTTTCAGCAGATCAGTATTCTGATTGTCGCGAGGTTCATCGTTTTAATTCATGGCGAGTTTTTTGTGCTTTATTAATGAAAGGAAGTCTCCGTGTTGTGCTTATATATTGCCTTCTTACTCCATATTAACATCCTCTAAGTTACGTTCGATCAATTTTCATTTGATGCGTTGTCTATTTTAGCTAAAGCGACGGGGTCACAAAAATTTCAAGATAATTCACGGCGTTCGTTTTGAGCGATTCGTTTCCCGAGTCTCAGATTTCGTGCTTCCGTTCAGTGATAAATTAAATGTTTGTATTTTTTGGCTCGTTAATATTACATTTCTATTTATGGTAAATGGACTTCAAAAAGAGTTAACCCCAGTGACAAGTGCGGGTACATGCTTTAAATGTTCGTAGTTTTGTCAACAGTCTATTACACGAAAGAAATGCGTGTGATCGTTCTTCAAACTCTCATCAGTGCAATTAAAATGAGTTTCAGGAATTCTCAGTCAGCACGAAAGGCTTCATTTCACCTCCCCAATGTTAGGCGAGATAGCTCATCAAATAAAAATTATATTACAACTCGTTCATTAAACAGTCATTAATGTTACTCCTTGAAATAGTTGTGTACTTGGTCAGGAGTGTTGAAGAAACTCAACGATCTTAAAATAAACACCTTGAGTTAGTTATGGACTTTATCAAGAGTGTTGAAGAAATAGACGATGATTCGTTCCCTGCTGATGCGCTGCGAAGTAGGCGGGCTACCGCTCTATATTATGTGTTGCAGCAAAACTTATTGGCGCGTGGTGGAGATTTGTGCACGGAATGGTCTGTGTTCGTAATAAAGGTGTTCATGTTCGCTGACGCATTCGCTGCATTGTGTGGCGCAAGCGTAGGATATTTTATACCATTCCAATAATGTGGAACATTTTATACCAATGTATAAATTCCGTGGTTTTGTTTGTAGCTAGGATGTCAGAACCCGAAAAAGGGTGGGAAGAAAATATCTTGAATGAGAGGTTTATTCCTTTTATTTTATAGCTCATAGTTGTGTATCGCACGAAAGAGCCTTTTTACAATAAAATATTTTCTTTCTAAATTACAGCGATGAGTTGGGAGCATGGTGTGTTACTTACGATTCTTCTTTTCCCAAGAACGATCTAAGCCATCATATGTCCATATTTCTCTAAGTTTAAAAAACGGTTAGTGTCTGAATTTAATTCTGTGTCTGGCCGCGAGGAATTGGTGCCTTAATGACTCACTTCGTTTGTGACATCATCTGCTTGGTACTGTTAGTTAACTCGGTCATGCCGGAGCGTTGCGAGCACTTGTTGCTAGTCGTGTGGCGGGCACTGATGGTGTGCCAGAAGTAGTGAAGGCACCGCACTGCACTCGAGACACGAGCTCTGTACAGCACTGCATTCAAGCTTCAAGTCTTCCTGTGCGGCACCTCGAGTCGATGAAGTTAATTATTTCATATTTTCTAAATAATTGAATGACGAGGGCTGCGAGTTAATTATTCTCTCTCGGGAGATGCTGAGGAGCGCAAGAGCGAGAATGAGGGGCCTGGTTTAGGTGGTCTCTCGAGTGCTGCACTGCACATCCCTATCGTTCTATGCCTCCCCTCCACTGACGCAGTGTGGCGCCTGAGCAGCGGGTGTGCGAGTCCACTAATACGCTTACGCTTCAGTAGAATGTTACTAATTTCATCGTCGTTAATAGAATAATGCGTTGCAGAGTTTTTTCTGGTTGTATAGCCTTGCAATAATCAAGGGTGATATCACGCTGTCGGCTTGAGATCCCCATGCATCGCGAAATATGTTTTGCATTGCACTGCAGTCTGACTTATTTTAACGCGTACTTTGAGGCAATACGTATTGCTAAATTACTTTGCAAGTTTTTGCATAAGCGACGCTGCGCTTTTCATCTCACGTGCTATATATAATTCTGTTATTTTTCTTGGAGTGTGAACTTTTCAAAATAGAGAAGCGATTTGATATGTTTACCAAGTTCAAGTTTTGCGTGCAGGCGTTAACTTATTTCCACTGGCTACTTTCGAAGTGCGACTTATTGAAGTTGCAGGTGCGCGGAGCTGCCGTCTGTGGTGCCGGTGCATTGTTACCACGGTCGGGTTATTCTGCTGCACTTTCTCTCCACAGCCAGACGATCTCGTGCATGCCCGGGCAGACGCGCGCACACGTGTGTACGTGCACATGCATACCTGCATACACGCTAATGCTGCACATGTTCGCACTAAAGTTCCCGCACACGCAGCTTCGGCGCTTTCAGTTTTTGCGCGAGCGCTGCATGTGTTTCAGTTGGTTGTTCCTGTGAACCTACAGCGTACGGTGAGAAACGTACGTCGCTTTTGTGTTTTGGTGGCCGCGACTTGGCTAATTTGGCGCGCATGAGCGGTATGCCTGTTGAAGTAACTCCTTAGTCGAGCCCACCGCCCGGAATAGCGATTGATTTAAGCTAATCTTCGTCAATTTCACTCAAAGAGAGATACCGACGTTGTTTCCTAGTCTTGGACTCGATTCGACTCGACTTGAACTCGACTCGACTCGACTCGACTCGACTTGAACTCGACTCGACTCAACTCGACTTGAACTCGACTCGACTCGACTTGGACTTTGACTCAACGTGGAGTAATTTGGTGATCGTTTGTATCGTCAAATGAGGGCCTTCTCGATGACTGTGGAGAGTGAACTCTGCCGTTGTGCAGGATTTAGCTCGACATCTTACCGCTGTTCGGCGAGGTACCGTGTAGCTTCGCTATTAAGATTTCCATTATCTTATTAAAACATCAACGATGCCAATGGTTGTGCTATATTTGTTCAGAGAATTCATGCGAAACCAAGGCCGTTTATGATTTGCGCGTCAACTTCAACATTCTGCTTTGTGGCTTTTAATTTCTACTCTCGTAAGGATTTTTAATGTAGTGATGAATTTCGTAATTATTAGTAGGCATCTCATTTACTTGGAATATTAACTTGTCTGTAAAACTTTCGCATGTGTTTGAGTAATATAACTTCCCATGTCAGACTGAACTTCGCGTTCAATTTGCATTACCGCAACGCGACGCTCGCTTTCCCTCGGGGCTTTCCGCAGCGGATGCCACCTCTTTCTTCGTGAGGAAGTTCTAATAAAAATGTCAAACTTCGGCACTGATGCAAACTTAGATGTTCTACACCTAGAAAAAATACTTTGCTTTTCACGCAGTTAGATAGCTTGGCCCGCATCCGCTTCGTGTTCATTGAGAGATGAAGTTCTTGGAAAAAATTTTTTTATCATAAATTTAGTTCAAGGCGAAATGTGTCCTGAATTTTTGTTTTCGGGTGCAAACTGAGAACTTTCAGCCGTGAAGACAATACAAATGGAGTGTCCCACTTTCTTAATTGAGTTTGTTAATTGAGTTTTATCGGCTGAGAACAATTGCAGACGGAACACTCCTCCTCAAAGTGAAGATTTTTCATTCTGTCTTTTTCTTAATCATTTTCTGTGACGCTTTGTTTTTGTACGGTTCAGTTACGGTAAAGCAAGTTAACACGTTAACTGCGATAGGGTAAACTGAAGTTCAATATTCAATCCAAGTTTGAAGTCAATTGTAATCAACTTTGAAAATAGCAAACATTAACTAGATCAGGCCTTCATTTAACTTTCATTAAGTATTAATAAAAAATGAGTTAGTGACTGCGGGTGGGTCAGCAGCACTATAAAAATCACAAAACGGACCACTGGTGGGTCACTTCGGAGAAAATGTGTTAGCTGTGCAATTCCTCCATCTCACCTAAGAATGCAGGTGTTTCCACGTGACCACTTCTTTATGTGGCGGCATCTCGAGATACGATAACTCTCGCTTTGACAACCGTGTGATTTCCCCCCTGATAACCTCATTAAAGAGTACACGTTTGTTCCAACGTATTTGAACTGTCCATATCTCATTTGATTTACATTGTATTACTTTTTACTGTAGCTCTTGATAGTTATGCAAGTTTTTCTCACCATTGCGATTGCAGTTTTGTCATTGTGGTGTAGTACTCTCGTGAGAGCTCGGGCATGGTGCACCTCAAGGATCTCTCGTTCTCTCACTTCTCCTGCCTGGGGTTGGATTTTCAAATTATTTGTGTCACCATAGTAATGCAAAGGACGGCGTGAGTTCTTTTAACATTTTGACTGCGACGTGAGCCACCGGTGGACACGGAAGGAATTTTTACAATGCTGCTGACCAACAAGTGGTCACAAACTCAATTTTCATAAATACTCCATCAAATCTAAATGAAGGCTCTATTCAGTTAATGCTTGCTATTTTTAACATTGCTCACTACAATTGACTTAAAATTTGAATTGAATATAAAACTTCAGTTTTACCTTCCGCAGTCAAAGTGTTGAGTGGACTCGACGTACTCATAGCGTAGCCAAGTAAACTTAAAAGCACGCTGCCAATGACACTGCTATGACGACTCACATAATTTGAAAATCAGCTGTGAGATACTTGCTAAAGTGCCTTGTGTGCATGATCTGCGTGGGGAATTTGCTCATTTTACAATTCTCATACTGTTTCTATGCATAGGGGATCCTGTGTTCCCTTAACTAAATACTAAATGGTCATCCTTCCTCTCCTAGAACACATTTGTCGTGGTAAAGGATGCTAAACCTAAATTATAATCAGTCAATCTCATTTTATATCCCTCCCTGCGAGTGGAGGGAGGAGGTTTGGAGTTGTACTTGACGTCACGCGATCGCCACGTGTAATATCATTTTCCATATTTTGTCGTTCATGCCTTTACGAGGTCTTGAAACGTACGTGCTCACACTTCAACTGGACTTTTTGTATGCGTAGCTTGCGTGAGGTGGTTTATTTTTCGAGGAATTTCATAATTTCTCTTGTCGAAAATATCGAAAGATAGACCGTAAACCACAAAGCTGGAATTGTATTCTATTGGCAGCTCTTGCTTCCGTCATTTCCGTTGCAACAATCCTAACGAAGATTCGCTCATTTTTCCGCTATTTTACGTATTGTACTGTGCGTTTTTTTTTTGTCTGAACTGGTTCCTTCTGTTTAATTTAATATTATGACTATGCTCTTGCCATTTCTTCCCGGTAACTTTGTCACTCAGGCTTTGTATGGCAGGCGCAACGATATTCTTATTTTCGGAGAATATCGTACGGGGAGTAAAAATTGGTGGGAATCACTGTCATACGGAGCTGGGAGTGTGTGTATGCACACCTGCGCTCCTGGGGGCGTACTCAAATGAGTCACCGCCTCACTCCACAACTGTTCAAATAATGGGCTTGTTGATACAATCCCTGTTATTTCTGTTGCCACCAGTCACTACTGGAATTAATTATATGAAGAATGGATGTTTTAATGAAGTATTTTTATGTGGAGAAACCAATGGGTTTGTTCAGTCATAAAGATCGCCTTCCTCACTGGAAATGAAGGTAGCGAATCTAACAAACATGTCTATAGATGTGATGGTTACGTATTTGCATCATGAAGATTATTATTGTATGCTCGCACTTGTGAATTGTCATGTGGAAAAAAGATACAACCAGAATGTATGGAGAATATTTGGATTGTTCTATTAGATTAGACATCTGAATGCATGCGAACTGTTTGAAAATTTATGAAATTTCATTGACATAACTGCTATATTTTTCATTTATTTTTCATTATATTTATTTTTACGTTCATTTTTGGAAACGTTGAGAAATCGCTAATATTCTAGTCGTATTCGAGCATTCGACAGATGTCTTGACTTGAGGCCTCGGGATACTGTTCAGTGGTCGGAGTTCGGTCCGCAATCTCATTCTGTCGAGTCCAACCCACGTGCTAGCTTACCGTGTGCTAGCACCCGATGACCCTGCTCTCCGCGCATCCTCACTTTAACTCCTCCACGTTAACCAAGTAATTAAACAATTCATTAGTGATAGAGGTAGCCAAATGCCGGCACTGCGAGCCGCTGATATTCCGCATTGTGTTGGGAACAGGCGTAAGTGCTGTCTTCTCTCGTGTTCTTCACATGGATTAGGTCTGCCACCTGTGTTCTTGAACAGTTCGATCATTTCCCTCATCTATGTGTTGTGTAGTCAGTAATTCATGACTGGGTGAAGCAAACTTTGATACGTTCATTTTTTCTCTTCCAAACGCAGCTACTGTTATTCGATTTTTGTTATTGTTTATTGCTCCTAGTTAGAAATTTATCATCTTATTAACAACGTGGGTCGCGGAATCACTGTCCTGGTCAGCAACCAACCCACGTATAAATAATTTAGTTAACAGAATGGCATCCCATCAACTAAATGGCGTATAAATAATTTAGTTAACAGAATGGCATCCCATCAACTAAATGGCGTATAAATAATTTAGTTAACAGAATGGCATCCCATCAACTAAATGGCGTATAAATAATTTAGTTAACAGAATGGCATCCCATCAACTCAATGGCGTATAAATAATTTAGTTAACAGAATGGCATCCCATCAACTCAATGGCGTATAAATAATTTAGTTAACAGAATGGCATCCCATCAACTAAATGGCGTATAAATAATTTAGTTAACAGAATGGCATCCCATCAACTAAATGGCCTATAAATAATTTAGTTTACAGAATGGCATCCCATCAACTAAATGGCGTATAAATAATTTAGTTAACAGAATGGCATCCCATCAACTAAATGGCCTATAAATAATTTAGTTAACAGAATGGCATCCCATCAACTAAATGGCCTATAAATTATTTAGTTAGCAGTATGGTGTCCCATCAACTAAATGGCGTATAAATTATTAAGTTAGCAGAATGTTGTCCCATCAACTAAATGGCGTATAAATCATTTAGTTAGCTGAATGGTGTCCCATCAACTAAATGGCGTATAAATTATTTAGTTACGAGAATAGTATTCCATCAACTAAATGGCATGTAAATTATTTAGTTACGAGAATAGTATCCCATCAACTAAATGGCGTATAAATTATTTAGTTAACAGAATGGTATCCAATTATCTTTACATACGTGAGGTCGGCGTTTCAGAGTTGCCTCTGGGCTTACCGTTGAGAGAACTGCTGCAACATCACGTTGAGTTGAGCAACGTGGAAAATTCTTCACTCTTTTTGGAATAAAATTCAGGGGAGCAACAACGCCTGCCAGTGATGCTGCAAAATTTTGTGGCTTCCTCATTTGTAGAGCCCTGTTTCCGAGCCTGGATTTGCGATGCCTCCAGAGCCTTGAATTTTCCGTGCCAGTGCCCCGATTATATTGTAAACGAAGGGCTCTTTAGCTTTGTTCTTACTCGACTTAATTTCTGGTGAAATCTTTTACCTACTGTGAAAAGAGAAAGTTGAGTACTCTCAGCGTTTGATAGTCAGTGTGTTGGAGAATTCACAATATTCATTGGTCACTGTACTCGTATATCAAGTTTTGTTCATATTCACCATAACTTTTTGAGCGAAGATTAGTTTAAGTGAGATACATTAGAATCGTATCTTCCTTCGTTGCCCTGAATTTTTAGGTCCAGAATTGGTGCAAAAGATATCTTTTCACTGTCAGATTGGTATTTAGTGTTCATCCTAACCTTATTTAGCAAAAAGCTAACCATACCTCGATAGCCTTGGCAGGATCGTTATCCAATGAATAGAGTGCAGAAGGACCGGTTATGACTGCTGTACTTGTCATTCCGAAAGGAGTGCAGCAGTAATGCTAGCACCGGCGTTAGAGAGAACGTCAGACCTTTTTTGTCGCACACTTTTGTTTTCATTTTCTTGGGCTCATTTCCATCGCTATCACTCGCTCTCCAAAGGAGCCATTAAGTGACTCATGTAGTACAGACATGCGTAGCTCTGAGAGACGTCAATTTCGCTGGTATGAAGGTCCTGATGCAAACATCTGCTTTGAGCTAGTGTGTTCTGCCATTATCCAGCCCGTCGTGAAACAAGACTTGAGAAATTAGCTGCAAACTGAAGGAATCCAACTCTTGCGCGAAGACAAAGAACTCCAGATGAAAAATTAAAATGGACATTATTGACATGAAGACAGCTGTGAGACGACTAATTGAATAGATCGTTCATATAACCTTGTCGACTAAAAATAAAGCAAATATGAGTCCGAATATTTGGAATAATTATAACGATGCCATGGTATGAAAGCGAAAAATGCGTATTTCGTCGTTGTAAATGTTACAATAAAAGTAAACTGGCAACTTTAGCTGTCCCGCTTGCAAACCAGGCCAATGAGTCATCAATAATAATACCGCTTCAATCGAAATGAAAGTAACCGCTTCTCGATTTTTTCCCGTTATTGACTTTCAAACAAAATCACTGTATTTTCTTTCCACTCTGCCTGAGATGCCAGCATTAGGAGAGATACTGCACATTTAAAGGTAATGAATTGAATTTTGAAGCACCGTTTCGCATTGCTCCAAAGAACTTCACCTTTTTAAAGCAGTAATATTCTGCCTCGACGCTGGTTCAGCGTGGTACTGGACTTCATTTCAAATATGAAGAGAAAAATTAGATCATCAATCCAGTTTTTCCGCCATTTCTCCTTTCCAGTTTAATTAATGCTGCCAGCGAACTTGCAACAGCTCTTCGTCGCCCACAGTAGCAGATATCAAGATACACTGCGTACCGATAATCTCGTGATTCCCGTTCCCGGCATCCTCCAGAACGTTGCCTGGTCCCTGGAAACAGTGCCTCCTTCACACCTCCCGAGTTCGGACCGATTTCGACTCTGTTCTGTAGCATACCAACTCACTAGGCGCCGCCACACAGCCTAACGTGGACACTTGAATGCGTTAATGTTAGCCTCTCTGCTCTGGCTTTGTAGTACGGATAGATGATGTGCCGTTCATGAAGGTGTTCTACATTATTCAAGTGCACTACGAAATTTAGTGCATTTATATCCTTCACGTAAATGCACAGGCGTTTTGTCTCGGGGAATCCTGTAGCTGTGTCGAGGAAAACGATCGTAAGTATACAAAAAATATATTCCGTTGCTTACATGAATGGAAACGGGAAAAATCTCTGAAGTATATTCATGAAGTTAACACTTTGACAGCAACGTGCTCCACCGGTGGCCACGGAGGACATTTTCATAGTGCTGCTCACCGACCAGTAGTCACTAATTCAGTGTTGGTAAATACCTAATTAAGCTTAAATGAAAGCACAATCCAGTTAATGATTGCAATTTTCAAAATTTCTCGCTACAATTGAATTTAAATTTGAGTTGAATGTTCAACATCAGTTTAACCAATTGCGGTCAAATTGTTAGTACCCATAGATACTTCTCCCATACAATTTAGTCTCTTCTCGATCTTATACAGTAGGAACAAATTTTATTTACAATCGAAAGTCTGTTCTATCTTGAAGTGACCTGAAATATTTCAAGTTATCTATACAAATTTCTCAAACGCAGACGATTGTAAAACAATGCACTCTCAAGTAAACCCAGCGCGGCTTTACAAGACAGAAGCATCTATAATTTCCAAAGAGTAATGTTATTTCTAATTACTCTCAAATTTCTTGAGCATGATATCATGGCCGCCGAAAATCGAGAGGTGCTCTGCCATTATATGAAGTATGCATTTCCCCCACTAAATTAGTAAATTGACTACAAAATGGCTGTTAAATACAAGTGTTAACATCAATTTCAAGCACCGTAAGCTTTAAAACAAATTCTTACTCTTCTAAAAGAATTGATGATCCAAATAAGAATATATTCACCCATCTCAATTATTGAATGAATTTTGTTCGTTATATTGTTTCCAGTTATTGTGTGTTGGCGAGATAACCTCCTGTGAGAACAGGTCTGCTTCGCTCCTGGTCCTCGACTTCTCCTCGGAGCTCTCTTGGATATTTGATAGCTTCTTGAATGCCTCTGTTATCCTTCCTACAACCCCCGGTAGCCTAGTCGATATCTCGATTAGCGCGTTAGTTTGCAGGCTCAGCCTCTTTTAACGCTGTCCGCATCGGGGGTTTCTCTGCGTTGTTTTCACATCTCCTTCTTTTGCAATTCCTTTACAATTACGCACTACCTCATTATTTGCTTTAAAGAAGGCCTTCAAACATGATCCTACGTCGAGTTCATCACCTACCATGCTTTCACTTTGAATATCACCTATTTAGCCAGCGAACTAAGCCTTATTAACCTACAAAGACCTTAGTTACCCCACTAATGCACTTGTTTCCCAATGAACTGCTTTTGCCAAGCCTCGTAACGCGATTATATGCCTTATTATCACCGTGAATGCGTTAATGTACTGGTAATTCGTGAGCTCTCGTGCTTTAGTCAGTGTGAGGTAATTGCTCTTATCAACTGACGCATATTAGAGCTCATCACGGCCAGGCGTCCACAGCCCTTAATTGCGGTGCCATCCACCACCGCTCCTGGTGAAATTGCCGTTCTAATTTCTGCTTAGCTGCGTGTGTGTGTGTGCCAGGTTTCGTTCTCATTTTACCTCATTATAGATGTGTATCCTCCCGGTCAGTCACACTAGTGCGGGACAGTGGCGCGGCTTTGCAGTTTGGGGCTTCCTGATAAGACTGGCTCGCATTGTTCTGATTATCGCGAAAGTGACAGTGAAGCTAATTGCTAATCAGTTATGGTTGATGGTTGTGAGTTCATGTGATTATGGCTGAGAGGTTCTATTGAAAGATTCAACCCCAAAATTTACGTATTTTTATTTATAATTATTGTAATGAGTGGAGGATGACTCTGGTGCAGTATCGTGTTTCTGGAATGTAGCCCCTTTATGGCGACTTTTTGTCGCTCACTCTTTATATAAACTTGGGCAAAGCTGAGCAGCGCTGCTGATATCTAAGCTTGTGGCGAATATCCTGAGCTGGCTCCGGCATTATTTGCACCTAAACTTGCAGAGTATAATCCTGCTCCAGAATTTGTTTCATATCGCGCCACCAGCTTGCCCGTTAATAACAGGTGCATCTCCGGAAACGAAATCAGTTTGCAAGCGTAATCAGCATGATGAAATTGAAGTCGTGTGCGCAGGACTTCATTGTTAAATGTTTGTGGTAGAGGTCGTCACTGCGTTGTGTGTCGCTCGTTGTCTGTTTTGATTATTTCTTACCACCGCAAACCCATTTGAGTCTTGGTAATTTAATATCCCTGCTGTTGTATTGATGTGAATTGTTAGTAAACTTGGAGCAAGGGCCGCTTTACTGGCTGGGTGACTTTCGCCTTCAGTTTAAGCTTTGTTTGCGCCGGTGCACACTGGCTTCTGATTTTCTTCCCTTTCGTGGATGAAATGTTCATTGGTTCGCATGCAGTCGTTTACCCATGCTTTAATTAAATTAAACCACTACTGATTGTTAGCTCTAAGTCGAATCCCTCGACGACAGCTTCATTTTATGTTGAAATTTATGTTTTTTTCTTCTAATCTTCGTTCGCCTTTTAGAAATCGCCTTTCTTACCATGCTCAATTTCTTCATTTCATGATGACGGTTTGAATTTTCATTATTAGGTCTTGTGAAAGTTTTAGGTACTTGCTCTGGGAGATAAAACTACTGTATCTATTGAAATTAGCATTCTCATGGGGAAATTGTGAGGTCCCGTGCTGAGAGTTAGGTAGGCATTTTTCTCGTTGAAGTAACGTATGTTGTTCGTTTTGATAAAGACCATCTTTATTCGGTTCTCTGTTGTCCTCTTTTTACATCTTTGACTTTCTTCCTTAACTTTTTCGATGAACAGGAAATCCTTTGCGAGAACGCACTTCGTGTTCCGTGTTCCCTCAATTCCATGTTAAATGGTGCCTTCATTCTTCCTCTCTTTGAACATCTTTTTTGTGGTAAAAGAGACTGAAACGAACTTATAATCAATCAGCTATAACGTATACTTGGAAACACTTATGCGTCTGCTCCTCGTCATTATCATTGTAACTTGTTTACATTCTTAGGTTGTACTATATACTGAACGATAGCGAACATCAATTTTAAAGTTGGTCATTTTGCTCTTCTGAGATAAGTCAATTGCTCATCTCAGTTCAGGCTGTATTGGTCAGTGTGAACTATCAAAATAATTCTGCGACCAGAATTTGTTCCGGACGCGTGCTTGTTCACGATCAACCTCGCTTTTTGTCGTAATAGAATCTTGTTGCCTCCTAAGTTATTTTAGACGACCTGCTAAAGAAAGCACTTCGTCATGTTAGGCTCCCGAACTGTGGTGCACTTAGTCCTTAATTACCCAGAATCCTAACAGTAAAATAGCTTAACTTTTCTCATTAAGCCTTCAGGCTTCAAGAGAAAACTTAAGCAATTATCACAATTACAAGCCATCACATTAGCACCTAATGAGTGGGAAATGTGTTAACTGGTAGCACTGCATGTTATTCCTAGTGTGAAATTTGGGTTGCTTAGCTGGACTTGATGGCTGAGACGAAGCTGTAATTATTAAGATAAAATTGAGGTCGTTGGCGATGAAACTGTATTGTGAGACTATTATTAAGGTACTGATAGCAGTATTACCTAATGCAGCTAGTGTGACATGTTGAAGATGTTCACATTTCTGGTTTTGGGCTCATATTATTCTTCACGAAAATTATTGTCGAAACCATTATTTTTTAGTCTTGGTTTGCTCAACTGTCAAGTTAGCAACCTTCTGGTCGCTGAACATGTGATTTAACCCATCGAGTTCTGTTGTTTAATCTGCAGTGTCGCAATTGTAAAAACATCAAGTAAAAGAATTTCTTCTACAAAACTGCCCTCACTGTGCAGTTTGCGCTCTAATTGTCTTACCAAATCTTGTGTCCAAGTAACCTTCACACATTTACTGCCCATGCCGCCAAATGGCCGCCTTTTTAAAGGCTTAAATCTATTGAACAGCAGCAGTGAACGTGTTGAATGCGATGCGGTTAACACTTTGACTGCGACGTGAGCCACCGGTGGTACACGGAGGTAATTTTCATAATGCTGCTGACCTACCAGTAGTCGCAAAATCAATTTTCGTAAAAATTTAAACGAAGCTAAATGAAGGCACGATTCAGTTCATGCTTGGTGGTATTTTCCAAATAACTTACTACAATTGACTTTACATTTGAGTTTGGTGTTGAACTTAATATTAAGTAGTCTGTTGACAGTTCAGTCAACAGACTGAACAGTCTGTTGACAGTCTGACAGTCTGTCAACAGACTGTCAGACTGTCAACAGTCTGTCTGTCTGACAGTCTGTTTGCTAGTATGCATATGAACGATTAATTCTCGATTGGAATATCAGCCGCTCACAGATCATACTCTTTAGTTGTATAACAATGTTAACAATTGTTTGTGCTTAGTAACCTGCTTACTTGAGCAAGAATACTCCAATTCCTAAAAAATGTTTGTTGGAAATACGTCGGTTTTCTAGCTGAACAAAGCTTTTGATCTTCTTCACTTATACCATTCAACTTTTCTCTCGTCACCTCGATGTCTGAGTTGAACGTGAAAATTGGAACGTGCATTATAGAATACACGCAGAGCAGGCTCGCTATGCTCCTAAATGCCACCCTTTTGACCTAAATGTCAAGGGCTCACTGAAATGAACGGTTATGGATTCCTGGCGATGAATTGTATTTATGCGATAATTCAGATTTGCCATCGGTTCAGTGTCCATTCCAGAATTGGTATATTAACCCTGGGCCTCAAAAGGTAATTTATGCCCCAGTTCCAATTGACTCCAGTTGGTAATGTTGCTCCTTCAAGTCTTGCGCAAAAAAGTTGTCTGAAATCAGAGGAAAATTGAGCAATTGGTTTACGCGCTCTACTGCACTTCGCAGTGTCAGGCGAGGGGCTGGACTTGGTTTGATGAAACTAATTCCATTACACTGCCCACGTTTGCCGGTCGAATTCCCGTCGATTCATTCATTATTGCTCATCGCCTTGCGTCTGAAGGTGCAGGATCGGAGCGAGCGTCTGAGAAGGCTTTACGGCGCTGAGTCGGGAGCTTCTGAAACTTGGAGGAATTTGGACTTAATTGCCGCGAGCAGCCCTTGTACGTTGGACAGAACTCCATTGGCAGGGTGTCTACGCATTTCATTTTTGGAATGTGTTTTGGGCATAAGCTTTTAGAATTCATTTTCACACATTATTCTACTTCTAATGGTATTTAAACATAACTTGAAATTTTTCTTTCGGTGAGATAGCTAATTTTCGTATTGATCATTCAGAAATGATTCGTATTCGCATTCTTGCAGTTATTCCATGTGTAGTGGGTAAATGAAACGTGGGATGTGAAAGTGACTTCAGGTTATGACTTACAAACCCACGTTTTTGCATGAAAGTATTGTCTTGGCTTCCTTTTACGCACAGTTTTTGTTCAAGTCGATGATACTAATGATGTTGCTCAAATTTTCTTATTGTATGAGACCTTGAGATGCTAGCTCATCGACTAGTCTGGGCTGCAGGATGATGGCGGCGGCCTCTTCTGTGGCACCATAAGCTAGGATATCAACCTTAATTTACGCCTCCCTTATTTGCTACTGATAATGGGTCTTTTCTTACCTCGTTTGTAAGTTTTTGCTTTTGCGCGGCCGGAGTCACCCCACATTGAAAATCGATAGCGCTTCCAGTTGTGATTGTATATCGGCTTGCAGCTTCATCGTTCACCAGAATCGAGAGTCATAATAGTTTTATGCGAAAAAAGTACGTATAAAGTATCTTACCATAAAGCATATCTTATTTCTTCGTTCGATACGTGTGTTCTTTTAAGATATGGGGCGTTTTGATACGCGGGGTTAATTTATAATTACACGAGGAACATCTCGTTTGGACCAAACTAGAAAGAAAAATTATGCAAAGATTATTTGTGCAATATCCATTTCTGTACTGAGTACGAGAAGCAAATTAGCAAATTAAGTCGGCAAAAAGACTAACAATGCCTCCAATTTAGGTGCGGTATGTTCGTGCTACATTTCAATATTCTTTGCTCACGGCTGCATTAACACGGCCACTGATGCCTTATAAGTTGCAATGGCTTCTTTCGAACACTACATAATTTGTCCGCTTATTAGCAGATGTAACCATCATTATGCCTGCGAAGTTTGCCAACTTTGAAAGTCGTTACGTGATGTCACTACGCGTGTGTTGCGTCATGTCCTCCACATTACAACGGATGACTTTACAAGACGCAGCTTATATCCCATTTCCTTGGAGGCGGCAGAACAGAGGCATGATTCATGCTTCAAGCCACATGCTAGAGAGAGGTGATCCTACTCTCGCATACATTACGTCGTCCATGTAACATCATCAAGCTCATCGCATCTTTCTTCGAGGTAAATTATGGAGCATATTTGTGCAAATCCAATTACAAACTAACGCAAGTCATTCTAAGTATGTGTATTGTGTGGACTAAAGCTCGACCTATGCGTCTATGACTCCCACAAAATGTTAGAAAAGTGCCGAGAACTTGCTTTTATGAGTCACAGTGACTAAGGTGTTTTAGGTTCGTGTACTGTAAACTCGAAAGCCGTTATTGTACTGCGACACTTTTCGGTATTTTTATTTATGTACGTCATTTCTCATTTAATGACATTTTTCAATTACTATTGAACTAGTCTTTTCTTCCTACGTATTACTATTTTACACCGGTTATCCTTTGTATTTGTCACAACAATATTTGGCAACACATGTGAGAAAACCGTGTGGCTGCTGCTGGTGCCTTCTCCATCTCTACAGCCAAAGACTGTCCATCTAGCGAAATTGTGCCTTCTGGTCTGAATTAGCCTTGTCTCCCTCATGAATTTTACTCTGAAAGACTACACAGTTTTATTGAAGTGACTTAGTCGTACGTAAACACACGCGTTTTTCAGTTCCACGACATTGTATAAAAGTCAAGTCTCAAGCTGACAAGGAAGTCGGATGTGTGACTTCCAATCTCGTGGTGCTTCAATTTTATATGCTCAAAGGGGGTTTAATTTTAGACCCCTATTCTCTCTCTCAATGAAATTACACTTTTTCAAGAGTACCATGGTCACTAAAGTATAAAGCTAACAAAATGTTTTCGACTCTGAAATATCTTCAGTATAAAAATAGCACTAAGAAATTTTCTGTCTCATTCTATTTTGGCTTTCTCTTGTGTACGAGTATATTTTTAGAGATGACATGTACTTAAGAATATCTGCCTTAAAATGAGTTTGTTTTGTTAGTTCAAAGCTTCCATGTTGCCCATCTCCCTTTCTTTGTTGCATGTTCTTCATTCGTTAGTTGTTACTCCAACGATTCGCCAAAGAAGAATCCTACCAAACTTCTAATAATTATTTCTTTGAGGCTGACTGCCTGGGAACATTTAATTAACTAGGTTGTGCGACCGCTAATTATTTACCCTCTGTAGTGGGGAACACGAAAGGAACGGGAAAGCTGTGATGTATTTGGCATTGTTCGCGGCGCCGGCCCTGATGCTACACGACTGCCCAGATGATGTTGCATCACAGCACGGCGAGTTAGCGTCCCTGTTGGAACGATAGAAAGGCGCCTTGTTTCCATTATTGGTACTCTATCTAGTCCTAATTTTGATTTAAAATGGCGCCTCTTTTCATACTTGATCGAGCGGTTTTGAATTTGAGAAAATTGTACTCTATTCTACCTCGATGTTTTTTGTCGCATCTTTTTCTGATCATGATTCTATTGCGATAGACCTTTAGATGCGTCGTTTATTTTAGTCGAACAATGACAGAAAATTTAGTGAATCTTTGAATGCTGTTTGACTCTTTACTCATTTTTTTTAAATATACCTCATCTAAATCAGCTTTATTCTTTGTGAGTTAGCCTAGTAGTGCGTGAAACCGTTGCTGCAATCTTGCTCCAAATGAAAGAAACGTTTTGTAATCTCAGCGCATGAGATGAAGCTCGAGTGATTTGCGGTATTACGGTGTGTCTCCGGTAACAGCCTCAAATAGATGGCTCTCCCGTTCACATTTACTGCAGTAATTGTCGCGCTGCTGCTACTGCTACACATGGTTGAGCTCACTGTTATTCTCACGTTCTTTGCTACTTTTCCTATAGTCCTTCAGAATTGTTCCGTTCTCGGTATGTGATGGTTATAGAATGGGTGATGTACTCCCCATCCCCTACTTTTTGAAGGAGATTTGAATTGTAATGTGAGCTGTTAAAGAGCGGGAGCTGACCTTTTACGAGCAGGAGTAGCGCGTTACGGCGAAACGCTCGGCAGGCAATCAAATCTACAGTCTGAGGTACGACCGACGCTTTGACGAGGCATAGGTGGACGATATTGCGTGATCGGTGTCATGTTTTGGCTGCAACACCATCTAATGGCTGCTGGCTCACCCGTGGTGATGACAGTCGGAAACGTCTCAGCGTAGCACCCGATATATCGACAACTGTTTTTTTTTTGCCTCACTCGCATGGTAGAAAGAACTTTCTCCGCTATCAAAAAGGGATTTATCTCATTCGTTGTTACCTGTTTCTTGCAATTTTATAATGTTTTATAAGAAACAATAAACGAGAGTCTTGTTGATTCCAGTAGAGAAGTAGTGGACCAATAGAATGATCCAAATAACTGTATCTCGCTGAAAGTCTCAGGGAACGATTGTACATAGGTTTGTGCTCATTTAAAAAAATTTGGAGAAATGCAGTGTAAATTTTGTGTACGTTAATCAGCAGAGTAGGACCTTATTAGCGCCGTAGTTATCGGATGTTTCCTGGATTACCGTTTTCCTGTGTTAGCCTTCGGCGGAAATTAAACAGGCCGGCCGTTCCCACCGCCCGCCACATCTCTGTGTCATGCCCGCTGTGCACGTCCCTGCGAGGTGTGGGGCATTGACTCGCGGTGGTAGCCGAGCGTAGCAACTGAAGCTGGTGTGGAACTCTCATATGGACATGGAATAGGGCTTTTGAAATGAGCAGAGCAGATATCTCAATAGCCTTTGTTCCTGGAATTTGAACTACTGTGCTCTATGTATGAACTGTATCTCCGCAAATTGAAGAGGCGTATTGTTCGCAATTTAGTTCAGTCAATTGAGGACTCTTTACTCCCATTAAAATTCATATTTCTTCCTTCGGAGTATGATATGTGTTCCGACTGAATTGCTCTACCTGCACTTGATATCAGGGCTACTCGGCAACGCATTAGTTCTAAAACTTTTTCCTGCGTTCTTTACTAAGCACAAATTCCATTGTCCATTGACCGAGCCGCTCATGTTAGGATATGAATGCTACTACATTGTCTCTTTCAGGATACTTGTTTTCCGTTTAACGTGTTTACTGTTTACTCGTATTTTTGGGTAGCGTTGAGGTAACACGTTGAATGCAGCGCCGCGTCTTCCTGATGCAGTCTTCAACTGTTCGACTTCCAGTGGAATGGAAAGTGAAAACTTGAATTTTGTCGTTTTATTGTAGACAGCAAATTCCGGGAACTGTTGCTGTTTAACAAAAGTTACAGAAGAGAATCATTACCCGCCTAACGTGACAACAAATTCCTGGGACTGCCGCTGTGTTACAAAGGCTACAGAAGAGAATCATTACTCGCCTATCGGGGTTGGTTTTCGACCGTCTATGTTCTCGTGAGCGTGTGCACAAGCACTGTTGTGACGACGGCAGTGGTCTTTCGTTCCATGAATTCTTGGCATCTTCGCGTGTCTAAGGTCAGGGCGCTGGATAATTGCGTTTTCTTGGGATTGTGCTCCGAGTTGACATACATGTCGTCTCTGCGAGACATGTCTCCCAAAAGCCTTTCCATATTAAACCGTCATCTCTGTTTACGCCAATTTCATCTCTGTAAAAAATAATCTAGCTTTGAATGTAAATGATAAGTCGCTCTCATGTGTGAACGAATTCGTATTTTGTTGATCTTTTAAATGTTCACTCTGGATAGGAATCCAAAGTCGCTCTGAAATAGTTTGAACTTTTTCAATTAAAAATCTCGGCAAACATGAGAATTTCATATAGAATGAGTAAAACTTTAGCCACAATTTCACACACCCATGCTTTTTTCTTATTTTGTAAAGCACTCCTCGCGAGTAAAGCACTAATATCGCTAGCTCGTAGAGAACGAAGCGCTGTCCAAGGCTCTGTGAACGATTTGTGATCGAATGATGGAGTTTCAATCATTCTTTAAATCGAAAGCACACTCGAGTCAACAAGCCTTGACGCTTCATGCGATGCTGCTATGTAATCAAAGAAGGAGCCGTTCAAATATCTTCGGATTGGATTTGCAGCGGAGTGGCGGAAAAGCTGGAATCCAATTAACGATTCTTGAGGCAGTGAGGAGCTCGCTACAGCGGACTGCATTTCATTTCAGTTCGTGATCGAGTTTGGCGCTCTACATACAGATGTAGGCCTCAAGGGGACGGTTTTCACGGGGCTGACGCAAAATGCGGGCTTGCGTTGTGTCTGCAGGTGAAGTGAGCGTAGTTTTTCTTCTGTTGATTGTTCAAGTGTTTTTTACTTCTGCTCTTTTCTAATTGATTGTAGAGTGCATTTTCAAACGCACTTAACGTTTATTTGGTACTGAGTAATTAGGCGATGTAAATAAAAATTTTTGACATTGAAATGAAGTAATTATGAAGCAAAAATTTCGAAATGAAAATTGTTAGGTAAAATTTTATCTTGGTTTGTTAAGAGTTGTGATGTAAAAGGCACCCATTGACCTGTAGCGCGTGCAGGCAGAGCCGTAACTCGCGTGTCACGAGGAGATGGTCACAGAAATAACTGAACTTGACCTAATAAGGGGGTGCGGTGGGGACGGGGCTCGGCTACCCACACACTCTTCTCCCGTGTAGACGATCTGCACTCGCGAGTCAGCCGCCTCGCATGTCGGCCTCCTCGCTGTGAATGCCGAGATGAAAGATGATGGTCACATGATACTGGTCGAGCGCACATCGCTCAGTAGCCCTGTAGTATAGGTTTCTGGTCTACAATGTTCGTCGCAGTTAACGCCGGAAAATATTGATAATTTTCGCTTGGTTGCGAGTGAATGATGTACGTATAAACGAATGTCACTAAAAAACTCTATGATTTTTCATGCAAAACCTGGCTTTAAAAATGAGCATAATTCGACGATTTAAATTTCTACGCATTTCATGCCAAACTCGAAGTCCATTTCGCTGTATATTCTCCCTTGAAAGTTGGCGAAGTCGATGAACAAGTTAGACCAAGCGCCTCCGGATGTTGAGCAGAGCTGCTTGCAATCCCTCAAGAGCCGTAATTACGTTTAACATGCTTGCTGGCATTGACTGGTTCATTTTCGCGAAATACCAGACGAAGTTTTCAATGGAAGAAGCAATCGTTGAAATGTACTGCTACGGTATTAAGTAAAAATATGAGATGAGAGAAGAGATAGAAATTGTTGGCTGATAAGTTAATCTTTATTATAAAAGAAGCAGAGGATTTGGAGAAGAGCATTCAAATAGAACTGTCGGGTATGCGTGGCTATGCCAGTTTGACCTTCTTGCTACTTTCTCGACCTCTGACCTAGTGTGTCTTTGTGTGCAAGGGGAAAGATCAGCATAAAATACTACCACCATGTCGGGGGATATATTTTCGTTTACTAATTTTAACCAACAAATAATTTTTAAACGAAAAAATTTCGTGCATTGCTCAGTGTCGAGTGGGTTAGAGTATCTTATCTAAGGTTCTATTTCAGTTGAAATTAATGATACTTAAGCCCTTTCCTTCGACCTGTTCTTTAGCTTCATTTTTTGTTGTAGCTCTTCTTACATAGGGGAATAACTGTTCTAGGAGATATTAATCGAATGCCGGGATAAATATTCATTCGTTGTTATAAGTGTAAACACATTTTTACGAGCGTTGCAAATATCTTCGTTAATATTCGACTATGACAGTATTGCCAATTTTTTACCTGTCGTTTCCGTTTATGATTTCGCTTGATGGCTGTGAAGCTGTTCTTATTTCTGTAGAAAAAACTGATCACATAGTCACCTGGGGCCGAGTTTTGTAAAAATGAAGAGTTTTTAACGCATTTAGTTGATATCTCAGAAATGCTGCTTCTACACCAACTACAGTACGGGGGTATTAAACGTGTTATTTTAGCAGTGCTACATTTGCTGTTCTTTTTCGTGCAGAGATCTCATAATATCTGGCATGGGCGGGTTTTTGCTTTTAGCGTAATCGTGTGTTGTCTTGAAAAAGGACATACTTAAAACTGGTTAGGCTGTTGGTATTCGCAGAAAATTCAAGCCACTGGAAGCTCAAGGTCTGAAAGGAGAAAAGCTTGGCTTCGTAAGATCCTTTCTGTCGTTTGCGTTTACCTCCAATCTGCGTTGATGGGTCTTCTGAAATTGGTGTGTCCTGCTCACTCGCGAGGCGTGCTCTGGCGGGTGTTGCGGACACTCGCACCTGCTCTACCCGAACTAAGGAATGGGAACTACGTGCTGAAGTCTCACGATGAGTTGGAATCCATCCCAGGAATTGGTTACCATCCAGTGATACTATTTCTCCCTTAGAGTGTATAGAAGTTTGATGGTCGGAAAAATAAGGATGCGGTGAAAATTGTAGTTATTAATGCAATTTGATAGAGATCAGTCATATTTGTTGAATTAAACGTTCATGTTTTTTCCTGACCATCTTAATTTTAAATGCTAAACGCTTCTCGAGGTAACTGTAAAATAACTGATCTGTTATAGAAATATTCCGAGTGCGTTAATGCTTCTATGCTTTTCGTCTTGCCCATTCTCTGAAATTGACGAATGCTGTTCTTAGTTGTTAGGAAGTTTTTCATGCAGGCAGTATCACACTTTCATAGTTCAAATGATCGTCCTTCAAATGACTGTAACAGTTTTTTGCCGCGATATCTGTGTTTATTTTACCTCTGCCGGTGTTATTGGAAAACGTTCGGCGCCAATTCTCCAAATGGAGCGGTCTTCTGCGCAGTGTTTGCTTTCGACGAGGAAACCTTCTCGCTGTTGTTCTTGTTATTTTCAAGTGTTTTCGCAATTACAACGACCACCTCGAACTGAAGCAGTTAGCGGTTTTCCATTGCTGAGTATTGGATGTGGTCATTTAAAGATTAAATAGTAACGAACGCCAAGTGTTTGTGCATTTTGTTTTTCATGTTTTATGTATGTCCTCGACCTCGACTAGCTGAAAGTTTCTGCAGTAAATTATAATTTATGATCCATTTTCCTTCCGCAGTTTACGGCATGTCAACATTTTTCGCTGAGGCGTGGTTACTTGCCACTAACGCACTCACTGAATCCCACAAAAAATACAGAATATTTAAAGTGGGGTAAATTTATTGTTAAATGGCTAGTACAGTATGTGGTGCTTGGGAGAATTGATGCACGCCCATTTATTTTCACCTTTCGTATCTTTCACGTTCGTGCTGCGTCAACCTATGCATGCATATTCGTTCCTTGCATTGTACGTGCAGCTTTGAGTGTCGGTGCGGTAACGTGCGACGTGTGAACAACGAACGCCCTGCAGCCAAGGAGACAACATGCTCTCTTCTATATTATTTTCATGCTCTCTTCAAATATCATCGCTTTCTACTTTTTACGTTATGACTCCGAATAGTGGCTTTTCATATTCGACAAAATCTATAGGCTTCACTTTCGTTCCCCACTTATACTCCACAGGTCCAAATTGGTCAAAACTTCAGGTTTCGTAAGTCCTCACTTCTGGACTGCAGGATAGATTCTGAATCAGAAATTTTCGAATTGGTCCTGATTGAAGGAATCCTACTAAAGTCCAAATTCGACTTCAAAATCGATTACGACGCTCACCAGCCATGTCACTGTTAGACGCAATTGCATGGCCCACGAAAAGCCGTCTAGGTTCGTCTAAGTCCGCAGAATAGAGGAAAAGCCGCTGTCGGCTGGAGCAGATAATTTGATAGCCGGAAACTTGCTCTCATGCCCGTGTAATCAGAAGCTAGAGCCCCGCCCTGGTGTGCCGTTCCAGTATGCATGGCCAGTCGTTTGCGTAGCTATGGCGAGCGATTCTCGCTGATCAGGGGCCATCATCGTCCAATGCCGATGTAAAAGGGTCAAATGTACTCCGATTTTTTAAATTTATAAATTTTGAACCGGATTTTTATTAACTTTTCAACGCATTACTAATAGAAGTTCAAGTGAGGTGTATTGTACTCGTTCGTAACAAACGTAAGCATCTGAATGCGACCTCCAGTGCTGTCTATGATATTAAATTTGAGCTGCACTGTGCCGCGTAATCGTAAAATGCTCTTGAACGCAATTCGTCCTGTACAAAATATAGCTTGTCTTTTCTGTCACCTCAAGGACGACAGAAAATGTTTCCAAGTTCATTTTCTCTCCGCTGTGCTGAAGATTTGTAACGGACTGCATGGCGGTGATTTGTCAGTGACGATTAATGTTACGGACTTCTTGTTCATTTTGAAGCGCGTGATATTCTTGCTGAATGTAGCCGTCTCGACCTTGGCGGCTGTCGCTCTTCCAATGCGTCATTACTGCTCATCGCTTTACGGTCATTTTTCCGTGATGGCCGTCCCGACAATTTCGGAAATTATGCTAATAAATTGGAAATCTTTAATTGCCTTTTGATCGCGTTTTAATTACTTGTTCACGTTTTTAGACAATATTCTTGATTTTTTTAAATAGCCGGATCAAATGTGTGGTTTTAGGGAAAATAAGTGAATGCTCAAAAGTTCACTTGATTTCATGACAGCGTCAGTCACGTATAAAACGCTTAACTAGTCGATTCATCATATGGCCAGCTGGCGAGGTGCGTTATTTGCACAGCTGAACTTGAGGACCTTGAATAAAACTGAATATCAAGCGCAAATTTTGTGGTATTTACGAAGCGCTGAACACCAAGGTATGTCTGTGTGTATAAATGCCAGTTATTTTTTCGCTGCCAGTGAATGAAAGATAAAGTTTTCAGATGTTTTTGAGTCATTTATGACTTGCTGCTGCGTGATACGTGACTTTAAAGCTTCCTGCATGTCTGAAATTTTTTCAGTAGTTGGTTACGTGTGTAACAACGAAATGTACACACTGCTGAAACTTACGTTACTCATGCTAGTTTTCATTGAAGTTAAAATCTAATCACCGTTAATGAAGTTGCCTTAATCGGTTTACTTTTAAAAACCTGAGAATTTTACATCAGGACTTAATTACTGTCGATCATACTTTTTGCTTCATGAAATGATTGCGCCATTATCACTTATAGTCTCGGGTTATTATTCGACGAGTCCAGCTCTGTGTACGATGGACTGATTAAACTAAAAATTGAATTTCTGGATCAGCGGAAAAAATTGGCTACCAATCACTTGCTCGGAGCAATCATGAAGCTTAGGAAGATAATTAAATGCTGGCGGAATGAACGAGGGCGTAATGAACAGTATCGAGCATTAACTGAGTCATATCTGGGGGAGAGATTCTCCGACTCCCGCCCTCGTCTCTGTAAGTCTGGCTTCGTTCTACACATGGGGCGCGAAAATGTTTTTAAATAGATCTTGCTTCTTGTGAAGATGAGAATATCCTTATTTTAAACTCGTCTGTGTAGCATAATTTTTAGAGCCTGCTAACGCACGACAAAATGTTTAGGTGAAATTCTATTGATCATTTTGATCTTCTTCACTTGCTTAGGTGTTTTATTTAAAAATGAAATATTAGCTTATTTCGTGCAAAACAAATTTCTTGTACATAGTAGCTAAGCTGAAAGATAACCTGCTGATTTCCAGGATTACATTTTGAGAGTTCTTTGCACATTATAATGACTTGCATCAACTTCAAACATTTGTTTGAAGCTTTTACTGTTCATATTGATTTTTTGTTTTTTGTTTTGAGAGAGAGAGAGAGAGAGAGAGATTCCACGCTAGGAGAAAAGCGCAGGAGCGAACTCATAAAAGAATGCGTTAACACAACAATCTATGAAACCTCTGGTTTTCTCTTTCGAACTAATGAATTGTATTGGAAAATCAGTACGCTGTCTGTTGCATGACGAAGCGGAGTTAGTTTCCAACCTCGTAGCACACAGTACATAGAGCGAAAACGATTGAGAAAGTTTCCGTGAGGTAACGAGAAATTTTTATCACCGTTTGCGACTACAGAGAGTAGCATTACTGAGTCAAGTATGAGCTTTCGTGACTCTCGTGCAAATTGCAGAGGAACTGGTGAGCAGCGCGTGAGAGCGAGCATTACGCTGAAGTGCGGGAGCGCGGCTTGTAAGAGGAGCCTTGCGCGCACAACCAGACCGTTGCGCCTGCCGGGATCGGTAACGTCGTTAGCAGTACTCATGGCGCCAGGTTGGCTGTGAATGTAGTAGGTACGCCAGCGTTGTTTCTGTCGAGTTATCTCATGCTCGGAGCTTTTGTGCATTGTAAAAGCGTTTATCCATGCACAGTAGAGTGTTGTCATTGTGGTGTCATTCCTGTAGGAAGTGTTATTAGTTCGTTTTCTCCGGAGTGAACAGAACATGAAGCACGGTATAACGGGGTTTTGGTTAAAAGTACTCATGCATTTTTCTAGCCTAAACTGCTGCGCTTACAATTATTGTTGATAATAAAGGCCTTGACTTACTTGGTTTTGTTGGCGGAGACGAGTTTATCTTATGTTGATTGTTCTGCGTTCAAATTAAATGATGGATGCCCAGAGCTTGCGTTGCTGAATGTTTTCCTCCTTTCTAATCCTAAAAACATGTCTCGATTTTTTTATGTACTTCAACAGGTACATGAGATGATAACCATGATCACGTTAATGTATTTTCGGCCCAAAAGCCGTGCTTCTTAAGAGGATAATAGGTTCTCATCTGGTCCATAAAAAACGTAACCAAATTTATTATCATTTGTATTTACAGATGGACTAATATCTCTGTTTAAATATTTCCTTTTGTTTGCCTGCTCAAAGTCTGCTGTTGTTTCTTCTTCAACGTCAAAGCAGTTAACCGAACTGGTATGAAAGAGACAATTATTGCCTAAATCTTTGCTTCAGTGCCTCTCTTCGGGACATCACTTTGGATAACGAATCCAAATTATGTCGGAAGTTAGCTCGTCGCCTGAAGTCGCTTCGTTTCGGAGGTATAAGTTAAAATTGGGAATGTGATGGTCTCTGTTCTCTTGGCTCGGGGACAACGTTGCCTGCGCTGCGCGGCTACGGCAAGATAGAGACGACCCTTACATGGGTGGACCCATAAGCGCACTGACGGGTGTAGAGATGGGATCAGATTAATGATAGTCCTCCCATCACCCTCCAACTGCGGCATCATCGTCTTAAGTGCATATAAGGAAACGTGCCAATTCCATGCCTGTGTTAACGCTCTACGCAGTTCGGGCTGTTTGAAGAGAGTTACTTAGTGAATCACTTCAGAGCTTAATTCCTTATGATGGCGGAGCTTAGCCCACGATCCTCTGCGCCGAGCGAATTTTTGTTTTATAGCCAAAATTGTGAAGCTTGAGGATATTGTTTCTCTTTAAACGTTATTTATGTAATAATTACTAATGAAGAATGGAGGAATGAATTGTCGCCAAGTTCTGTCGGCTGCAGTTGCTTATTCGTTGTCTTGAACTTCGTCGCCGATTAAAAGACCCAAGTATTTGTTTTGCTTATGCCGCCCTTTTCCATTTTAAATCGCCTCACATTGCAATAACCAACCGTCTTGTGAACTAAAATGCATATAATTGTTAAACTTCCGAGATAGCCTCAAATATTACTCATATTAATTTTCCAGTTGCCAGTGCTCGTGAAGGCCTCTTATTGGCGCAGTTCACTTCACTCCAGCTTGAACTTATGCCCTATGGAAGCTAATTTAATCTCCTAAGTTAAATTCGGTTCTAGATTTCTTAATCAAGTTATAACTAGTTGTGTATATTTTCCTGCGTGCTTTCGGTGCTCTGGCAATTCCAGGGGAAACTCGAAGGCGATTTTTTAAGTGAAACTTCCTCAGTGCAGTGCCTCGAACCTTCATCCATAGTTTCTTGACTCCTCTCGAGTACATTAATTCAACTTAGACATAATCTTCATTTTCTGGGTCTCAAAGTCGCACTCCCGAGCGAATGAATGAACTCGTCTTCGTTGCTAGCGTGCTTCCTTCCGTGACCGAGCCAACTAACAAATATTTCTCACTCTACGCCAAAAGTTCTCCCGTGGCGCGTGAATATGTGCTGATTAGGCTTATTTTGTAGTTAGCATTGACCTGATTCGATTTGTCATCGAATGATCGAGTCAATGCTAATGGTATGTCAACGAAGACCACTCAACATTTTGGTTTCGCAATGCATACCTTTCTTTCACTTGATTAAAGATATGATTATCGTTGATGCAATTCATGGATCAGACCAGAATGTGACAGCAAATTTTTTGAATCAATAAAATGGACCATTCTTTCCAGTGCATTTGGTGGTGTTCATAAATATTTCAAGGTATTTGAATAGTTTCCCAGTATATTTTCTAAAATTTTTGTTAGTGTAAGGTGTAAGTACCCATCAAACGGATTTTAAAGGAAGAACTTCAAAGAAGTTAAGAAACATCTTTGGTACTTAAAAATTGTTTTATGGTAACATGGCATTGCGACCTCAAGTGAGAATCCCTAATGAAGTAGCCATTATTGATGAATCTCACATTCATTCAAGTTACGCCATCCCCTTCTTCAGTTCAAGAATTTCTTCCGTCATTCATTCTGAAAAAACTGTGCTGTTAGCAGCACTTCTGCCCTATTTTGCAGTACACTACATCGCAATCAAGTATCTGTGTTCCTAAAGTGTTGAAAATTACGTAGTGACAATATCACAATGAATCCTGCAGCACTGTCCCATTAGTTGAAACTCATCACGGTGGCGAACGCATCTTTAGCGCCGGAGAAGATCTCTCCTTTTAGATAGACGAGGGATGTTCAGTTGTGTTACCTTGAGCTTACGAGTTTTACTATCAGTTGCACGTTACGCGTGGGAGCGGCGGTCCCTGAGCGCTGCGCGGTTATTGCCTCAGCGGCTCCGTACGTGCGCTCTGTGCACGCAAACGTGCGCCTCTGCGTGTCGTTCTGTCTCTCACGCTTGCGCACATCTCCGCCGCTTTCCCATGCACTTCCGTATGACTTTCTCATTGATCTCGCAGGATTTTTCGTACGGTTAATAGTTGCGCGTGCGCATTGCTTGGAAGCTGAACCCTCAAAGCGCTCCTTTGCCACTTTCTAATATTTCATACTGTCACTTGATCATGTGTTCACATAAATTCCTGTCCGTGTACTACTTTCTTGCCCGTGATTGTTTTGTCTTTCACAACCAGCCATTTTATTGCTTAACTTCATCGCGTCGTTTGAAATCTGCCCACGCTTTTCGGTAAGTGGGTGGCAACGTGCATCTAATAGTCTTTTCATTTGTATACGTCCGAACTCTTTCTATTTCGTGGCTGCTAGTCTGAGACTTTGTTTCTTGTTGTTGTAATTTTATATTTCACAGACGCCTCACTATAAAATTTTTGGTACTCCATCTAAAATATTCATGCTTCCTACCGCTCTCCAAGCGAGGTGACCGCGCTGTGTGCTTTTGTTCGCTGCCACTGCCTTCTGACAGGGAATTTCACCCAGCCATTGAAAGCTCTTGAAATTGATGCTTCAATGGGCCATCATCTTTTTTTTTCTCCCATGAGCTGGTCGTCTCAAAAAATCTTTTTTCTTCCCTGGGCATTTTGGTACCATAATTCCGAGCTTCATATTCGCTCAATCGACTTCTCAATATGATCGTCAGAAGTCAATGTGCTTTGGCCTTTTATTTTTGAGTGCTCGATGTCTTCATGTTGATGATTGTGATGATGATGATTATGATTATGATAATGACAATAATGACCACGCTGATGATGATGGCAATGGCGATGTCCTATTCATTTTTTGCTTAATTTGCTCAGCTTGCATTTTTTGCACACGTGAAGTATTGAGTAAAGTACATTTACTCAAATTTCATAAAACTTGCACGTTTTTTACAGGGTTGAATATAGTAATCAATGTGTTTCATACTGCAGTGCTTTCAAAATGAGACCTCTGTACTCGTGGAAGAAACCCCTCAGGGGGATACAATTATTGTATCTATGGGAACTAGCGCTCCCAGGGGGACAATGTGAGGGCCCGAGCTAAAGGTTAGGTAGGCTTTCTTTTGTTTAAATAGAATAGGTTTTGTTGTGTTACGGACCATCTTTTTTTCGGTTCACTGCTGTCCTGTTTTTCACCGCCTACCACTTTCTTCTTCAACTTTTTCTTGTTTCATGAACTTCTTTCTTAGCTTTCTGTTTCTGTGCCCTTTCTGCATAGATTCCACGTTCCCTTAACTCCATACTAAATGGTGCCTTCTTCCTTCCTCTCTTTACATCTCATTGTTGAGGATAGGGAGGCTTAAACTAACTAATAAACTAATAAACTAAACTCGTGGAAGAAAAATCAATTTCTATGAAAAAAAGTACGCGCTTGTTTTTGAGCAGAAATGAAGTGACGCTTGAATTTTGTTGAGCAGCAAGATAATTCTGTTAATATGCGAATACAAAGAATTTCTAAGTCAGCGCGGCCTCCAGATACCCTGAAAATGCTTGCAAAAAAAATTGTACGAGTCTAATACAAATTAAATGAATTTTTTAAGCCTCCCTAATAATGATCCAGGAAAGGTGTTCCAAAAAGAGGAAAAAGAAAACATTTAGTGTGGAGGTAAGGGAACGGGGATTCCATGCAGGTGTGTTCCCATACAAAATTTCCTGTGCATAGAGATAAAAAGTTAGAAAGGAAGTTTATGGAACGATATAAAAGTTGAATAAAAAGTAATTGGTGCTAAGAAACCGTCATCGAACCGAAGAAATTTATCTGTAACAAAACACTAACTTATTATATATCAACAGAAAAAAATGCCTACTTAATCTTCAGCGTGTGACCTCACATTTTTCCTCTGCTCGGGAGCGCTAATTCCCATTGATACGATAGTTGAAGCCCTCTGTAGAGACGAGTCAAATAAACGTGCAAGTCTTATGTTTTAAAAGTTGCTTTTTTGCGTATTCCTAGTGCCTGTTTGCATGAAATTAACGTACAAAATGTGAACTTTATAGCAAATGAAAGTTATCCCTCACTTGAACTTGGATGTAAAGAAATGCTGTTATAAAATTCGTTCAACCTTCGCCAGAACCTGCAAATTTTGAGACATAAGATGAGTTCAAAAATTCGGGCAAGTTGCTATGCGCTCGTGCATTTAAAAGTGAATAAGGCCGCCGAGATGAAAGTCTTTCACTTAGCATGAGCTTGTGTATTCACAGTTGACATTTTTGAAGCCTCTACTCAGTCAGGTCACGCTTGTTTATGCTCGCAAGTTTTCTCTTTGCCCGGCGATGCGGAGCTTATGTCAACGGAGAAATCTCCAGCTCATGGATCAGGCTCCTCTTTTCGTCGTCGGATAAAAAGTTTCGTTTTCTGTTGCCGAGGCGAAATGCTTCACTCCTTGCAGGGGCAGGTGAGCTGTCTTGGGCCTGAAAGTCTGGCCGAACTTGTGACGATCTGCTTAATTGTGCGCTCTTCCGAAGATGTTCTCTGAGAGCGCTCATGCATGTCAGTGTCATAACTGAGTACGAGTGACGCTGAGTGTGGTGAAAAGAGTGTCAATGTGAACCCACCATAAGGACTCGCTATGCTCGTCAAGTTTGATATTGGGCTACATACGTGGAACGCATCACACCGGTACCAGATTATAAATGAATAAAAGTTTAGTATTGGGCTATATACTTGGAACGCATCACACAGTACCAGATAATGAACGAAAAAGGTGCACATGTCAGGTCTCGTATTTAACTGAAACATTTCCTGTACCCTTGAATCTTGATGCTAGGTAACCATTGAGTCGATGCGCTTGTCACTGCGGAATAGGGTCATTGAAAGCCTCCTGCAGTTCAGAGCTACACGCTCACAAATCTAATGCCCCGGAGTCTCAGTCCATGCATTTGAATCTCAAATTTGCGACTGTTACGTCAATCATTCAAGAATCTGTACTCGAGTGCTAAATTGGTCATATTCGCCCGTCCAGTTTCGGGAACATTGTCCAGGTGTGAGCCACTTGAGCAATTTACATCGAGCGTTGAGGGCAAGCAGGAGCTGACAGTATGCGGGAAGTGCTGTAATCTCAAACTATAATCGGTAAATTTATCAAGTAATTTGAGTATTTATTTACATCGGAGAACTGCAGTTTACAAGCTCGAATTCCAGTTATTTTATTGGTTTGTGGCTAATTCTATGCTTCATGCTTCTGGTGTCTGAATAAGCTACGATACTTTTGGAGGATTGAACTAGACGCTGACTCGCTAATATAACGCGCTTTGAACAGATAAAACTCAACTTCTCATGATAGTGAAGGTGTTTGAATAAAACTATTGATACTTCGCATTAAAATGGTCTTATTTTTAATCAAGTACATAACTTCATTGAACCTTAATGATAATTAAAGCTACACCACATGCGCTCACAACCCGAAGACGGCCTGATCTAATTACAGTGTCGTTGCAGTTGATCCTTTATAACCTGTGGGTATGATGGCCCGAGTTGAAGGTTAGGTAGCCTTCCTCTGATTGAAATAAAATAGAATTTTTTTAATTGTTACGAACCATCTTTTATCGGTTCACTGCTGTTTTATTTCCAGGATCTATTACTCTCTCATCTTTCATCTTGTTTTATAAACCTCTTTCAGTCTTGCTGTTTCTACGCTCAGATACCCCGCATTGATTCCTCGTTTCCTTAATTCCACACTAAATTAATGGTGCCTCCCTCTTTGCTCTCTTGAAAACTGATGTGGTTTGGGAGGCTGCATCTAATAATTTAATCAAAACAATGAATGCCATCTCATTTGTAAGACTTCAGTTAGATCAGTATGTATGTACAGACTTATCATAAGTGCCGATTTTTTGACGAAACCTTCCAATTCTCTCAGCGATTTTCTCGCTAGAATATTGGAAAATTTGGTGACAAAGTGGAACTCGACAGAGACGCAGTTTCTCGAATACCATATACGGTTGGCTGCAGCTGTCGCCCGTCTTTTTTTTCATTTCTGGCTTCAGTTCGTGAACCTGCAATTTTCTCCTGGATATTCTGGTGATATCTGGACGCGTGTTTTTGTGTCGCTGTTTACCGGTGAGTCATGTTGCAATCATGCTGTTTTGGACGCATGCAGACGAGGTGTTGTGATCGTATTCACACTCTCGAGTGTTCATGAAGAGCGTTCTGTCGCACCTTAGTTAAGAATTTGATGGCTTTTCCAGGATTACGGAGTCCAACCTGAGAAGCGTCTTTCCTGTTGGCAGGACTTCGGCGATGGTGGTTGTTGCGCAGTTGCTGTCAAACTGTGACTGCTAAATGAAGAATATTGGTCGTGATTTTGTCTGCACTGCTTTTTTGTTGATACTTGAAAACAGGTATTATTCTCACCAGTGTTTTCCATATTCTTCCTATGTTTCAGCATTTCTTGATGTAGAGAATTTAGATGGCAAGTTTTTATTCTTCAATCGAATTCAACTTGTTTGAACGTATACACTGCGGCTCTCAAAATTTTTAAGTTTTTTGTTTTCTGCAAGTGAACTAGATGTCACTGAGTGACGTCATTCTATCGTGTTGGCAGCTGTTAATTTAACAAAATCCCACAATTAACGTAGGTGGTGATACCTGAAGTCTGAATAGGTTAGTACAAACTGAAGCTAAAGGCTGTTTCAGTCATTCAAAACTTAATCGTATTTCTTGGTGTGAGAACATTTCTGTCTATGCGGATCCTTCTCTTCCAGATCTTTCCAATATGAGCATCCAGTGCTGTGCGCTAGGTCTTGCGAAATCCTCATGGACGTGACAAAAATGAAGGCGATCTGTGTGAAGTCCTTCTCTGTGTCTGGGCAAATCGAAGTTTAGTCCGACAGGAGATGTTCACAGCTATTGTATACGGTGTTCTGTCAGGACTTAGAGTGGCCAAAGGAATACTTCTGAAGCGACATGACTGACCCCTACATGTTCAATTTGCCCCTCATTATTTTTTGTGATCAGTGATCGTTATAATTTCTCCCTGATTATTTAAAAATGCTATGAACTCTGCTGATATTTATCATAGATAAAACGTACGAGATTCTAGTAATTTAATTTGAATTTTTCATCGATACCACGTGACGGGCTTAGTTGCCTCGCTTTCCTTGATTAAGAATGGTCGCATTTCAAAGCACTGCCGAGGACCTTCATGTATTAATGACGCTCGACTTGAGTGTGAATTGTTGCCTCGGCAACGTTGTGAGTGTGATCCCCTTGCGCGGCGTGACTTGCACTTTGAGGCGGACTTGCCGCCTGGTCTACGAGTGGTGAAAACGTTCACAAGGCCGGCCGACTCATTCTCCTTGGATTGCTGTCGCTTTTTTTCAAAAATTCGCTCTGCATTGCTTTGCAAAAAAGCCAGTCGACCATGATTATAATTGACATCAGCATTTTTCGACTAAGTTTATCCATTAATGTATTGAAAATGTCGTCTTGGGAATCATGATTGTAATCTTATCTAAAGCTCCCATTTTTTCTAGTTGCTACTTGAGATGCAACGTGACAGAATTTCAAGGACCTTCATTCATAGAGAACTCTCAGTAGTCGCACGTTTTTAAACTTATTTTAATAACTCCTTTCGCACTAAAGTTTTCATTTATACTCAACGTACGACCCTACATCTACGTACTTACAAAGCTTGTGTCACGGACTAGCGATTTAGAAGACGAGCCCGACCGTCAAAACCTCGCCCAAGGGAGTGAGATTTTAAGGCTCAACCTCCAATGCAGGAAGACTTTCTGTCAGTGCGCGCGTGTGTTCGACGTCGCCACGTAACGGGCCCGGAGAACCAGGAACATTCTCATGTACGCTTGAAGGTAGATGTGAAGTGCCGACAGTGGCGGTGCTTCCTGAAAAAGACCAACGGTCCACGGCCATCTTTTTTCATTTAAAATGCATTAACGCTATTCGTTTTGTGTTTGCGAAATGGAGCATATACTATGTATGATTTGAACTTTATTGTCCGTGTTCAAACGTACGAAATACGTTTCTTGTACAGTCAGAAAGCAAGTCTCTGAAGTGTTCTTATATTTCGTATTTAGTAAAACAGATTAGCTACATTTCGAAACTATACATCAAATAACCATGAAATGATTCATACTTTTCATAAATTCTACAGTTTCAAAACTGAGCATGATGACATTTTGAACGCGTGCGCGGAAGTACATGACTTGGGCGAACCTCATTAAGGGCCCTCTAGTAGGTAACCTTGACATTGGTCGCAACGCTGCTCCGAGGCGATCGATGTTCATTTGACTTTAATCGAGTCCGCCTCACTCATCTAAGACTGACGTGTTTTTTTTCAATTCAACTTTTTACGTACAGTGGTCAACGAAAAAGTCCCTTTGGGTTTCTAGGCGATGATACCTCAGGTCAACTTTTTAGTTTTTTTCAGTAAAATAAGTCCTGGAATGCTAAACTAAATACTATGTGGTATTATAGTACTTTATATACATTAGTGGTCCTTGGAATTTTCTAGTCCGCTGTCCCCTCAGTGGCTGTTATGAGAGTCTTTGACGATTCTCACTTTATTTCTTTAGCTTTTTTCATAATTAACCAGAGAAGACATACGAGTAGTGGATTACTTATTAAAGCTGGACCTATCCGAAAGATGGACCTTTTCTGATTCATGAAGAGCTTCCTCGTGATTATTCTATTTCTGGGGTCTATTTCGCCCGTGCAGGTCATCTTGATCGATTTTTTTCTGGACTTCTAACGAGTGAAAGCCAAGCCTTGAAGTCTTACCTTGGCAATATTTAGTTCTTTTCGGAGTATCGATACAAACAATTTTGACTTATGTTATGTTCTGCTTAATGATAGGTATATGGTTGTCATTGAAAGCTATTTTTCTCCATAATTTCTGCAATTTCATCGTGCATAGTTTGGCTACCCAGTCTAACTTTTTGGCCGGAGCATGCATGTTTTTGGCCGTCCAAGCGATTTAATTACTTGGGCGGCGAAAAATATGCATGTAGGCGGCGAAAAAGGTAGACTGGGTATCGTTGGCCATCGACCGCCTTGGGGTCCGTGCAGACGTTCAGGTGGGAATGATTTATGTTCACCTCGACCCTAGGTTAGGTGACTCGAGATGTGCAGGCTGCTGGAGCATGATTCAGTCGCGCTCACTTAGCGGGGGTGATTCATTTCGCATTTTAACTGGGTCACTCGTGCTTGTAGCTGACAAATGCTCGCTTCATGCTCCGTCATTGCAACGCCCGTTTCAGTGTGGTACGTTTGCCGCCAATGCGAGTATGAGAATTTTTGCTCCATTGATCTTATCTGAACGCTTTATCTAGTCGCGTAACAGTAATTAAATGAATACGTGGGTATCAATTTCTTCTGTGTCATGTGTTGTTACCCCGACTTATCATGACAGCCTCCCGCTAGTCGTCTGGACCGTTATGTTAGTCAAATATTTTTATGGAAGCTATGCGAGAAACGTGGAATGATCTGAAATGTACAAAGCGCCTCGTTTTACTACTCTCTGATGCTTGTGTCTGGCAATTTCAACTAATCGTCCGTATACTGCCTGCTACACCTTCGTAGAGTTTTTTTTTCATTTTTTCAGTTCTGTTGCGTTTTCCTTGGCTATGTCCATCATTTTTTTTCATTTTTTTGCATGATATATCTTGGTTGTTGATATCTTTGATATATCACCGTGTTATGAGTAATTATTTGAGAATCACAACCGCTAGGCTTCTCAACATTAAGGGCAATAAAGCCAATCAATGCTCTCGTTGTTACGTATGTGTTTCTGTTGGAATGTGCTTCGTTTGAGCGCGCATGTGTTCAGTGAAGGGCGGTGTTCGAATGACGTGATAGCGCGGCACATATGTATTGCCAGAGAGTCTAGTTTAGCCATCGATCCCATTCAAAAATGAGCAACAATTTGAATGACACGAAGAAATAGTTGTCGATTTCCTGGAAAGGAGTTCCCTTGCGTTTTTGTTCAATGTCCGTGAAACTTCCGTCGGTCGCTGAAAATCACCTCTGTGTGAGTCAGATGACACTCGAAGGACTGTCCTCATTGTTTTCTTCGGCAAAAAGACTTGTTTGACGAGCTCTGGCACTTCCATTGTCTGTTAGCGCTCATTTTCCATGCTCAGGGCTTGCAAATTCGGTCGATATCCTTTGTGTACACGAGGAGCTCGGTGGCAGTAAAGGCGTCGCTGGTAGCGCGAACGTGGCTGAGGCCCTTTCCTGCAGAGATGTGGCTGTCCTTTCGTTGCTTTGAAGTTGTGATGACTAACAATGACAACACGGTCAGTGAATTGCATTTCTCGTCGATAGGTCATCAATTTTTGACGCTCAGTGGTAGATTTTAACTATGATCTTGTCAACCGTACGAAAGATATGGGTGAAACTCAAGGGAACATTGCAGTGTGTGGATGAAATGTTTGGCCTTTTTAGCACTTTTTGTTTATTCCATTTCGCAACTTCTTTCAAAGTGCAGATATTATACGCAAATAGTGTTTCCGCGATTTGATGAATAGCGGCGTTAGTTTTGAGTTAAAAGGATAACTCGTTCTTCAAAACTCCTTTTAAATGGATCGTCGGCTTGCGTGCCTTTTCTTCTCTCGATTGTTCTATTTTTGTTTTAAGATAGCTTTTGAATTTATTTCAGTCACTAAAAATTACCATTCAAAAATTTGTTGCCATCAGTTAGTGTTCAGGTTCCACTTAAGGGGTATGACTTAGAAAAAAAAGATAACCAGGCAAGCCGTTAAACTGCATTATAATGCAGGGGCTTGGTGAAAATGGTCTCAAATTGAAGTTAGGTTTCCTAAGCGCTTATATCGACGGAGTGGTATTTGGATGTGACGCATTTTTTATGGTCTCAGTGCATGTAGCTGCTCACTGTTACACCAAATGTCCTTTCAGTGGGCTTGGTATAGACAATGAGGCTTAGGTTAGTTAGGTATTTTATCGTATGATCTGGAGACTGACATGGAGAATACTGTTAGGTGACCTCAAAGATAGGCCCTAAGAACTTTGATCTTCAGTGTCGACTTTGCTTGCGTCAGTTTTTATGCCTTCTTCGCTATCTCTCCGTAGTGTTTATTTTCATCTCTCTTCGTAACTTGCTACTTCTATGTGCAGGGTATCCTATGTGGAAACACGTCTTGTTCTGGAATTCTACGTTTTTCCTAGTTCATACTAAATTATCCCCTTCTCTTTCCTCTGTGAAGTCGTCATTGCAATGGAAACAGAGCCTTAAACTAACTACTATGCTACTCGTTGAATATCGGATGTAATCATTAGTTATATTACAACACGTATTATCAGCTGTATACATGGCAAGTAGAAGTCAAAGACTTAATGTTAGGTCGTTCATAAAGGAAATAATTGCCATCGATGGCAACCCAGTTAACAAAGGTCGCTAGCATCTCAGGTTAAAGGTACCACGGCCCGCACAGTGCGGTGCCGTTCCCGAGGGGGCAAGTCGATGATGATGACTGTCGATGCTGCCGTGTCGGTGGGTAAAATAGCGCTACTTCACGCGAGAAATTAGCGCTAATGTAGCTACTTCAGGCTAGTGAACATACTTGCGTAGCCTCTACGCAGCGCCGGTCCTGCCTGCCACGTGAATGCAGCGCTGATCTCATCCAATCACGACTGCAAATTTTAACACGTTAACTGTGGTGTCGCGGTTGCTACGGTCGGATTGGTTAGGTTGGAAGAAGCCGTATTAATTAAAAACCGGTTTTATTGCTTAAAAACATTTTCAACTTTCTAAGAAGTGTGAAAGTACAGGTGAACAATAAAATGTTATCTTATATCCTGAAAGTTATTTCGTAAAAGGTAGTCGAATCGTCGAAATGACATTTTGTTTTTACCGGTACGTAAATGATCAATTTGCCTACTGTTACAGATATAGTATGTGTCAATACGCAGTTAGCGTGTGAATAGGAAACTCACTGCGCTTTAGCGCTGAGTACCAGGTGTGATCTAGCTGGGGTCTACAATGCGTTTTCTTATGCGGCCACACATGATGTTGGGTTCTGTGTTGATCCTGAAAGGAATGAAATGTAGCGAGCAAGATCAGGAAGTTATTTTTTAGTCTCTCTTAGTATACCGCAATGTTTTCTTGGCAAAAAATAACGTAGTCAACAACTGTGGACATGAATTGTCTACAATTAGTTATTGAGCATTTATTTGAATAGCGGTTGAGTTATTTCATGAACAAGCAGATGTATGGAGATCTATTGTCAGTTATTAATATCGCGCGTTAGGAGAAGGTAAACTGACTCAACAATTTGAGGGGAATAGATTATGGGAGTGTAAATGGACTTTCTATTGTAAAATAACCATGTATGAGAAAATTAACGTGTTTGTGCAAAGAAATAGAAATGTTCAAAACTTGCGTGAAGGGCCAAGAGTAATTATGACTCTTCAGAATATTCTGCATGTAAGAGTATAACGTAAATTTCTTAAGAATAATGCCCTTTTCTACCGAGTACTGGAACGTGCACGTGTACCCGGTCGCTTGTGCGAGAGACTGAGTGCTTGTCAGGTGTCGTAAAGATAATTCTGTGTCTATCTACTTTTTACTTTGCGCTGGCTGATAAAATTCACTTCTCTCAGCAACCGTCGGACATTTGCTAAACTGCTTCTGCAGTTACGGATGACATTTATTTCATACATGGTTTTGTATGCTGTTCAGTCCTGAAATGTGTAAGGAATCAGCTAGTTATAGGACCTTGAAGACGAATAACTGAGTCAATGAACACGGGTAAGAATGCACTGAAGAGCTCAGTCAAAAGAGGCTGCTGATAACACTCCAGGTGCCCCGACTCCGCTTCTCGTGTCGTGAAGACTCGCGACTCAGCGGGCTAGATGGATGGCTGAGAACTTCATCATCCCATGGCCTCAATTCGCGCCTTTTTTCGCTCAATGCACTGCACGGCTTGTGCTATGTGCAATTGTGCATGCTGCATATCTTGCACCGCTTGTGCTATGTATACAGGGTGTTTTTTTTTACTTTGAACAAACTTCGAACTTGGGTACAAAAACTCAAAATAAATCGATTTTCATGAATGACAAAATGTCCAAAACTCATTAGTTTTCGAGTTATGGCGTCGCAAAGCATGTTTAGAAGTGCATGTTATAACTAGGCCGCACACCAATTGTTATTTAAAGTTGTTAGTTTTCGAGATTGTCGAATACAATTAAAGCATTTTTTCTCATTTCATTATGGGTTATCCATTCCATGTAATCAACGAAAAGATTTCAAGATGCAATGTGAAACTGATATTACGGAAATGCCTGGCGTGTTTCAATCTGTAGGGCGCTCACTGGCTGTTAGATGTCGTAAATGTGTTGAAGTTCATGGAGGCCATTTCGAGTAACTGTTGTAATAAAACTGTTTTCAAGTTTGTTCTTGCTTTAAAGTTCTTACATTAAAGTTTGTATTATGTTTTTTACCTGTGTCCTGCAATGCTTACTGATTAATGGTTAGCTTGCATGTTAATAATTGATAATTACTCATTTAGGATAATTTATTATTTTTAAAACGTGTAAACGCAAATTTCATTGTGAAATTACAAAAATACTACATTAGTGGGGCCCAAAAACCTCTTTAACTATCAAAGGTAGCGCTAAAAATGGTGCGCGCGTGCAATCCTACTTGAAGTTCTAATATTCTTCAAGTAACTATAACTCGAAAACTAAAGAGTTTTGGACATTTTGTCATTCATGAAAATCGATTTGTTTTGAGTTTTTGTACCTAAGTTCGAAGTTTGTTCAAAGTAAAAAAAAACACCCTGTATAGTGCATATGCTGCACGGCTTGTGCTATGTATGATACATACTGCATATGCTGTACGGCTAGTGCTATGTATAATACATACTGCATAAGCTGTACGGCTAGTGCTATGTATGACACATACTGCATATGCTGTACTGCTAGTGCTATGTATTATACATACTGCATATGTTGTACGGCTAGTGCTATGTATAATACATACTGCATAAGCTGTACGGCTAGTGCTATGTATGACACATATAAACTGCATATGCTGTACGGCTTGTGCTATGTATGATACATACTGCATATGCTGTACGGCTAGTGCTACGTATGATACATACTGCATATGCTGTATGGCTAGTGCTATGGGCGTAGTGCGTATGATGCCCAACTTATGCTATGTGCACACTGCGTATGTTGCACGGCTTCTGCGCATATCCCGCACGGCCTGTGCTGTGCGGCGCTACAGGCGAGCCATCAGGTGCGCGGGACGGCTTTGTTGCACCATGCTCGCCGGTTCCCGAGCGCTGCGGTGTGACTGGGCCGTATACCTGGGTTGTTTTGAGGACACTCGGAGCATTTAGCGAGACGTTCTGTCTTATTATGGTACGGTTATATATAAACTTGAGAAGAAAACAAGTGTTATTTATGATGTACAGATTGGTTCGATTTTTCTATGAAGTTTTTCATTTTTTATCTCAGGTGATTTTTTAAGAATGCGTTTAGTTATGCGTATGTCCCCCGTGGAATGTGCGAGTCTCTCGTTCTCGACATTCCGTCTCACCCATAATGATGGCGGAGAACACTTCTGCCGTCAGCAGGACGGGAAATTATATAGAAAATATGCACGGAGCTCGGACTGCCCGTGTTTGGCATTCTCGGGATGCGGACGAATTCCTGGTTCCCATTCCCTGGACTTCTGCCGCATTTGCTCAAAGTTACGGCGCTGAATTGCGCCGTGCTGGCTCCGTGGATTTTTGACGACTTCTTCGTAGTTTGGCTTCTACAAAAGTTAGATCTTGGCGGCGAAATGTGGGAGTTACATCGGACTCTTACTCGGACTAAACGTATGAAGTCGGTACTGACTTTATGGAGACGAAACTCGAGTGTAACCAAAATAGGGGACTTGCGTATGAATGCTATGGTTTCAAAATTATATTTACTGATGCTGACATTCTAATATATTCATCGTACGGAAGCTTTATACATTCTGTTAAACTTAATATATTCCGTATTCGTGGGGCTTGATTCACCCTTGCAGCTATTCAAGTTATTTTCTGGAATTTATGGTGTTTGCAATGAATTTCATAGAGAAACCTTGTTCAATTGTTCTAATTTATTTTTAGAATGCTTTCAAACAGAAAAGTTCAATAATAGTCGAATTTCCGTCTAATTATCAATGCTTGTCACACTTAACCGCGCAACTTATATCCGTTTTTAATCATATGTGTTAAAGCAAGTTTGGAGTTTAAGGTTTTAGAATATTTTACCATATGCCAGTTCATAGTTAAATCACCATGTATGTTGAATTTCATCAGTATTTCATAATTAGGTATTGAGGTACCTTCGATTTTGTTGAGAAGGCAGACTCGTAAAAGTTCAACGAGTACAGTACTTGCTGACTGCAGAAGATGTGTGTCTGACCCGGCTCTGCTAGGCGTATGAGGCCGCTCAATTAAGTTCAGCCGCTAACTCCTATTCGAATATCATGGAGCCAAGTTTAGTTCTACCTGTATTTTGGGATGAAACGGAGATCGTGCTGCTGCCTTACCCTCCCCGGGGCGGTGTCGCGAGGGACGCACCATTTGTCCCAGTGTCCGGAGGTGCTGCCTCCCTCCACTCCCTCTGCGCTGTCTCCTCTACAACGAGCTCTGCCGTTCCATGACAGTCCCCGCGCATCCAAGGGCAATTTATCCCAATTTTTGTGGGAGGTGCGAGAGTGAGTCAGCATTCTCCGCGCCGTGCACTAGAGGAGGATTGGCTTCAGCCCAGTTCCCGCTTCCTTGCCCCTGAAATATACCTCCAAAGTGCACACTAAGCGTCAAAAATCGAGGACTTGTTTTACGTTGCTTTCAAGTGCTCCATTTAATTTTGTAGGGTCCATTTTTGTCCTCCATACTTCTACTTAACAGTAAGTGTTTTTTCTGCCCTCTCATCGAATGATCTTCACTTTTGGCATGCGTCATTGCTGATAAAATATCATTAATTTTTTCTACGATCACTTGGTATTATTTCAGCTGAAAGATTTTCGCACCAGCATACGTTTCAAGACGTGACTTTACTTGGAGTGCGCAAACTTTCGAAAACTTCCGATAACTTCCGATGTTGTCGGTGCCACACGAGGAGGGTGTCTGGCTGTCCTCTTCAGCATGCCTGGATCACTCAGCGCTTCTCAGATATAAACGAGACAACATATGGTACAAAGTTGGCTAGATTGTAGATATGATACTGGATAGTTTTTATTTCTCTTTCCCTTCTATTCCTTCTGTCATGGAAAAATCGACATGCTCTAAGTAAAGAGATCAAAGAAAGTGTAATCCCCAGTCTCTTGACGGCAATTTTCCCGTAACTATGTAGTGTACATGGAGCGTTGAAAATGAAGGGATTTGATATTTTCATTCAATAAATCTTACTGATGTGGATGACGAACAAATATATTCATCCTAATATCCGAAATTAAAATATTCTTGCACTTTTGTACCAGTGAAATTCGTATCTCATTGGGCGTCCTTGAGAACATGACAGAGAGACGGGCCGACCAAGCGAGCAGTAACTGTGCATTATTAAGTGCATAAAATTCTCCACAAATTTAATGTGTTCAATACGATTCCCATTGTACTAACTTAGAAGAAATTGCTCGAGAAAATGTAAATTTATTTATTTATTCATTTATTTTTTATTTATTTAGAAATTTAACACGTTAACTGCGATGGGTTAAACTTAAGTTCAATATTCAATTCAAATTTAAAGTCAATTGTGGTAATCATCTTTGAAAATAGCATGCATTAACTGGATCGGCCCTTCATTTAGCTTTCATTCAATATATACTATAATAAGAGCCGCGTCCGTCGGTCGGTCTGTCCGAAGCCAGCCTGCAGTGTGTGATGAGCGTATCTGTGATACAAGCTCCAGCCCTGTATATTTTGGCGGGCCGTGTTCACGTGGCCTCATCAACTCTCGAGAGATTGTGTTTTTTAATTTCTTACGGCCTTTCTCTCATTTCGCTCTCTTTTTTTTTATTTCAAATAAAGGGGGTGGACTAGTATTAATAAAAAATGAGTTAGTGACTGCAGGTGGGGTGGGTCTGCTGCACTATGAAAAATCACCTTAGTGATCACTTCACAGGAAATGTATTAAAAAGAAACGGGGCGTTTTATTATTCTGAAGAATTACTAAGAGTCTTGAAGTTTTTGTAAAAATTCGCTGCATCTTTATCCTCGCAATAAGTTGCATTTTCGTAAACAATAGATTCAATTATCATTTAACAATCATTTTTGGCTTATGAACAAAAGTGGGCGGATACAGGATTTTTATATCACTTGCAAATAGATAGGAATTATCGGGAATGTTGCTGACGGAAGATCTAATAAATATTGATACTAATGAAGAATTTATTATAGGGGGTATATTATATGTGTTGTTAGGAATTACTGCTTTTTTTACCCGTCTTGCATAGCTATAGTCCGTTCACACTCTCCCTTAGTGAAGCTGTTCGTTATAACATTTGAGAGTCTATCGTGAGTCATCTGACGATCTTAATATTTTTCGATAAATTTCATTTTAGTACAGCTAATGATCAAAAACTTCAAAGAGTTGAGACTTAACAGTCCGCTCTAAACTTATCAAGCACTCGGACGAGTCTACTGTTTTGTAAAATATCACACCAGAACACTTCACGGGGATCATGCATAGCACTACTGCTTTTTACGTGCGTGCGGAGTCGTTGATCTTTTGCCGTTCTCATTTCCATTGGATGCTCCCTAATTCAGGCTCCCTGTTGCGTAGCCTAGATACACTGCCATGTATTTATACAGCAACCAGCGGGCTGGTACCCGAGCTGCGGTTCCAATAATGTTAAAACTGCTCTGCTGTGCCTACTACTTTATTGCGTTCACTTTGGATAATCTCGGTGACGACCGTCCTGAAGGAATGTTTCCAATGCTACGACTGTGCCTTGTTCTTTCATAAGGTTTTCTTTAATGAGAGACGCTCTCTATCACTACTGAGCTAAGCTCCAGGATTACTAGGACGATATACCTTATGTTAGAAGACATTAATCATTTTCAAAAGAATAATGAGAATTAGCACTCCCAGGGAAAAATGTGGGGTTCTGAGCTGAAGGTTAGGTGAGCCTTCCTTTCAGGTTGAACTGAATTGAAGTTTGTTTTGTTGAAGAATGTCTTTTTTCCAGCATCTATTACTTAATTCTTCAACTTCTACCTTGTGTCATGAGCTTTCTATCTTGCTGTTTCCATTCGCGAAGTTTGGGGAGCCACCTTGTGCACAGATTCCCTGTTCTCTGCGTCAGTCCGTACTAAATGGTGCCTTCCCCTCATGGGAACACCTTTGTTTGGGTTAGGAAGGCTTAAACTAACTCATTATATAATCTCATTGGATCACCTAATCTAATAACATCAAAAATAGCAAAAAATAATTTTGTTGTGTTAGTGCAGTGACTCAGACTTGCCCTTCCGTAGTCTGCAAGACTTGGTACGTGCGTCACCATCTCGCCATTCTCGCTTCCTGTTTTCTCTCCGTTTTTGCTTGCCTCGTCGTGTGGTACTCTCGTTTTGTTGCCCACCTGCAAAACTTTCAACGCTACTATCTCCGTAAATGTCTCCGTCCTAGATGAACTGTATCCTCCAGTACCTCTGAGTTCTGAACGATCCACGTATTATGCTCTGCCTTACAACATAAATTTTTCTATTTTACCATGTACTTACTTCATGCAGTGCATTACTCAAAACAAAACTAACATATGCAGGCGCAATGGACCAAGTGCGAACGTACTAGTTGGCAATGCATTACTGCATATGTTTGAAAAGAATAAGAGATGAATTTAAATGTATTACTAATTTGAGGAGGTGTTTAGGCGGTGGTGTGCAGATGTAGTTCCGTTGCTTATGTATGTGATGAACCATGACGTCGCATCAGACGATGCATCGTGTATTTTGATGTGATCTCCCTTCAGGGGGATTCAACTCTTGCATCTATAGGAATTAGCCCTCCCAAGTGGAAAATGTGAGGCTAGGGCTAGAGTTAGGTAAGCTTTCACTTCTGAACTAGAATGGATTGTTTTGTTTAGTTAAAGACCATCCATTTTCGGTTCATTGCTGCCCAGTTTTCCATCATCTCTAACTTTCTTTTTCAACTTTGATCTTGTTTTCCAACCTTCCTTCTCAACTTACTGTTTCTGTGCGCACGGGATCCAGTGCGGAAACACACCTTGTGCGCAGATTCCGCATTCCCGTAACTTTATATTAAATAGAGCCTTCATAATTCCTCTTTTTGAACATCGTTAAGGTATGGGAGACTGAATCTAAATTATAATTCATCCATTTGATGTGATCTCTTGTAGTCGTATTTTATCTATCATTTCGCCGTTTATATATATATATTAGTCAAAAATCATTGCAACAATATTTTGAAACATCGCCTTGGTCTATTGGCTCTATGGACTAAGTTTGGATTATGCTGTCTGTATGTCAGCAGTATGTATTGGTTTCTCATTGATGTAACACTTGTTTCATGCTATGAGTCGAATCTTTATGTGGTTCAATGGAGACAGTCATGTCTGAAATAATGCGTTCCCACGTAGTCATTAGTAAGAAGTACAGTACAAAAACTGTCAATTTTCATGGCAAAGTTTTTGCTCCGCGCTAAAAGCGAAAAAATGTTCGTCCGTAATTAAACGCAGGTAAATCATTCGCATTGCTGAATGCTTGTAATTTAGAAGGGGATATTCGTATTAGCATTTCTATAACGCTAACGAATTTCTGTATGCCACGTTTTGTTCGCCCGATCCGGGAATAGACGGCGTCAGCAAACTCCGAGCTTCGCTCCTCGTTCAGAATTCGCTTACATTCAAATTTAATGATGGTTTCATTTACATCTGACTGTCCCCTCTAATGTGACCCGATCGCAAATGCCAAAATTTGTGAGCACTCCCTATCAAAACTGAAAAAGGGCTTTTAAGAAAGGCTGTAATGCGCACAAAAGAACGCATTCAAAGACGCAATTAGCGATCAAGGCACTGAGTGTTTGTATGAGAGGAAGCCCTTTTTGTGTTCGTGTAAGCGAGCACAATACAGAGGCCAATTACTTGAAGATGCTCGATTTCCTGGTTGTTATGTGTACTCAAGACAGTGATGATAGAACTGTAAAAAATTAGTGAGGTTGATCAGTATAATTTATGTAGGAAGAGGGTCATGTACGAAAATTATGCCACGATGATTTGACTGCCAGTGGCCTCAGACTTAGCTGGCCTTCATTATGGTCTTGGGACTATGTTGTACATCACTTGTCATTTTACAGTCCCTCGCTATTCTCAGGAAGTAAAACCAACTGGCAAAAAATGTCCGATCTCTCAAATAGTACCCTGCATGCGATTCTCATCTATTTTTGTTTTATCATTTCAATGTCCCCCTTGAACCTGATTGGTGGCCCGCTCCATGAAACGTAGTGAACACCGGCGTGCGCGTGATTTATTTTTACGAAGCGCGTTATCGCTGCCCTGTCGGACGTGGACAGCGCCCTGCACCGGATGGTGCCTGCTGCCTGCCGTCTGGTGTGCTGCAGCGACTGCATTGTGTTCGGTGGCGTGCAGCGCTGCCTCGTGTGCGCTGCTCCATTAATTCTTCAGCTCTTGTGCTGTGCACTCGCTGTCTTGTTGTTGACAATTGTACATCACACTTCTCGACCTGTTCTAATTCTTCAGTTCTTATGCTGTGCACTCTCTGTCTTGGTGTTGACAATAGTACACTTTTCGGCCCCGGAGTAGGAAAACAGACTTCAACACACAGTATTTTTTATGGTTCGTAACAAACTTCCCTCAGTGCTTGATGACGGCATTGAATGTATGACAAGATGTGGAAGGTGTAGTAGTGATAGTCCAGAACAAGAAAGCACGTTGTTTTTATTTTCATTTCTGCTGTCGCCATGTATTTTAACTAAATATTTTTCCAGGTAACAGAAATGGAAATTCCTTCTGTGAGTGAAGTGGTGTGTCTATTTATGAAATAACTTGTGGTTAGGGATCTCAAGTGTCACGCATCACCCGACAAGATGACTTCCTCGCTTTGGTGCTGCACCAAGCTCGTCAACGCTGCTCAATCTGCCTCTCGTTAGACGAGGCTTGTTTTGACTCCAGCTCCTTTGATGATTACGAATCATACGAGTACAACATGGTGGAGAGACATCTCTGTCTCTCGAAATAATTGGAATTATTAACGTATGGTTGTGGCCTAATGAATACAAAAACGAATTAGCTGAAAAGCAAGTGTTGAGATATATTTCTACATTTGAATTTATTCAATTGCCTCACACAAGCACATCGGTCGTCTCATTTCTGAGAAATATCTGATAAAATACTTATATTCTATGGCGGCTCATTATGTCTACGCATAATTGTGCGTGAACGTTAGGATTGAGCGGAGACACTCTGGTCACTTGTAGGAGTAAGAAAGAAAAGCCATAGCTGACCAAGGAAAACATTAGGCTGACCATGGCTGACCGGCCTCCCATAATCCGGGTTCGCTGTGAAGGTTCTGAGGACGATTGCTGCTCATCATCTGGCGGGGAGGAGCACCACCTCATCTCAATGCTCCGCAAGGCCACTCACGAAAAGCGACACTCCGCCCCCGACATCCGTGTGCCCCCAAACTTGTCCGTGTCGTGGTTGACAGGCCTCAGGAAGCCGCGGGAGAAGAGGCTTTCTGGCCCCACTCTCCCCCCGTCCCCCCTCACGCTGAGCCCTGGGGCCCAGGTTTTATACCAGCATCGGGCGAGTTTAGATGAAAATTACCTCGATACGTGGCAAAGTAGACGCTGGGCTAGACTACACCACAGGAGGCGCTTCTCGGAAAGTCAACACATCGATGTTGGCCACTCAGGTGCGTGTGTCTGCTCTATTATTAAGAAGCGGCGCCTTGTGCAAAGAACCAGGCCCAACGAGGTAAGTGTTCGACAGACAGCATTCTCTAAGCGAACCGACGGAGCATGCTAGGTTCACAGATTTGTCTATTCTCTGAAAAAATCAAATTGTGTGACCAAGGGAGGAGTATGTATTTCTGCTTAATATCGTATCAAGCAGTTCGTGCTTATTGATCTTTCTCACAGGTGTGCTGGTGGTACTTGGTAATGGTGCTTGTATGGGCTTGAAGAGTTCAATGGAATTGCCTAAAACTGGTTATTTTTGAGGCACAAAGTGTAATGTCAAGCGATGTTGTTTGCACATCTTTGGTTACTTGTTACTTATATTTCTATCATTGGTCGTCTTCATCTACTGCTGTACAATTTCCTGGTAACTTTTTCTGTCTGTTGAAAGTATTTTAATTATTTACTCATGTCTGTTTCCTCCCATTGAGTTGATGTACACTAATTTTCAAATTTATAACTGGTTTTGAATTTCACATTTTTTGTTTTTAAAGTTTAAATTAATGTCTCTATGTTTTGCTTATTAATTGTACTTGTGTTTTCAAATAACTTGAGATGCATCAATTTAACAACAACTTTTATACTTAGAACGTATCAAAATTTTGTAATTTCGATGCTCATTTTGAAATAAATACAAATTAAATATATGCCCTCTTACAATTTCAAATCAATATAGTCTTTCTCTTCATGGTGAGACTGGCATACTTATGATGCCATTGCTTACTCCGCGTTTTACTTCTCTGCTATCGTAGTAGAATGTATGTAATCTGCTTTGCCTGCCGTCCTCTTAACGTCGAGAGCCTCTCGTAAGAAAGTTAGATCGCCTGCAACCAACTTTTGATTGGTGCTTCAGCCTCGAGCAAGGCGCAGCTTAATAGTCAGCATAGACGGCATCAATACTTGCTGGAACGAAAGCCCTTCAATTATGCGCACTTGAAAGCACTACCAATTTCTTCCGTATTTTTCGGAAGTTATCATTCATCTCAATTGAGCTCTGATATGTTCACAAGATTTTACATCTACCCAAAATTTACAGCCATGCCCATTGGACACCGAATTCAAGCTCTCTTGATTTTGTTACCTAGTAAGCTTTGTCAAATTTTACTTCATGGTGAAGAAATCAATTAACTCAATGGATTTACCATCCTGGCAATGAACGAATAATTCACATCGGTTGAAATAATGAATAAAATAGGAATTGAAATAATGAATAATTCATTCATTGAAAGAATGTCTGCTCCTCGTTAGGTGAACTCATCTCGTCAACGTTTTTCACCTCCCAAACTCATTTTACTAAAGTAATATTCTACCAACTGCCAGTTACATTCGTCGTCAACGCCTGGGTACAGAGAATATCCGAGATTAACGTTGGGAGGCGCTGGCATGGAACTCTTGTTTGCTTAGATAGTTTATTGCGATGTCATTTTCGAGCATTCCAGCTTCCGTTTCCTCCGATTGCTGCAGTCGAGTTGAAGTAGAAAATTTTTCTGAATGAAGATAAACCATGGATGTCGTCAGCCTGTGTCGACAATTTTAACTTTGCACACAAATAATTGTTCAATTGATATTTTTAAATGATTCTTATATATAAAATAGTAAAATATGCAGTGCGAGAAAAATATTTTTCCAAAAGTGACAGTCACCTGTAATAACGTCGCTGAAGGTTGCGCTCCGAACTCATACGTGTGTAACGTGCGAGAGCGGAGTGGCGTGCGTTTACAGCACCTGTGCGGTGGTCAGCTGTGCGTGTACGAGGCAGTGCAACTCTGGTTCCTGGTCGTAAAGCTCCGTTTTTATGGCCCGTGCGAGTAGCTCACATCCATAGAGCGGTTGTTCAAAACGATGTCAATGAATCGCCGATATGGCGAGTGGAAAATGGATTGTTTCTATTAAGAATTCACTCAAACTTGATATCCGCGTTGCGTGATCATGGTCGTTTTCTTCCAGCGCTATTGTGTTCATAAATCAGTTCCCTTTGACGAAACGCATTAATTACGTAAAGACGGGAGATTTTTTCATCTGTCCGTTTTCTGGTTTCTTTGTTGGCTATGACAGTTTCTTTCCGTGAGGTTTAGTGAACTGTTGCGTTCAATTAATCCTCTAATGTTTTTCATTTGTTTCTTTGTGAATGATGACATTCATACGTCAATATTTCTTGTCATCAATTATTGACAATTTTGTTTGAATTATTTATTGTCGCTATAGCGTAACTTTTTCTATAAAAACAACTATTGTTATTGATCATGAAGAAGACCCCTCTAATCAGTATACCAAAGCGACTTCTGCGATTACGTGATCATTTGTGCGCGATCTCCTTACTTCGCCCAACACACTGTGCATAAATTGTCCATGCGGCGCTACTGCACTTCTCTCATTTACTCTCCCTTTGATATCAGGAGAGTGTGTTTAGGGTTCCTAATGGGAAGTTCCATAAAAATATGGAAAGAGATGGTTCCTTTGCTACGAAATTCAATTTCAAATAATTCAAGAGTTACAAATGATAATAATGCAACGCTATCCCTTTAAATTAGTGTAATTGTAATTACCAGTGATGCAGTAAGTTGAAGTTTTTCTCTCGAAATATATCTGAGAAGTTCATGGAAAAACAAGCTGTGACTTTTTACCTACTTAAGTTTGTGAACTAGTAAGGAGATAATGATCAAAATACGTCTGAAGCTTGCATGATATTTTTGAAGATCTGTTAAAGGCTCTTCATGTTTGAAATTCTCAGTATCATGATTTTTTCCGTTTATATCTTTGTTAAACTGCGATAGTTTTCACGGCATTTGAATTTGAATAGCCTACGCAATGTTTGCGCAGTTTATGGCAACACGAGTAACGGATTAAATTTTTACTGAGACTTATGACATTCATGCAATTCTATTTCTAGAAGTAACATCAAACGACCAACCAGACATTATGAGCCCTTTCGTTCACATTCTACTTCAAGCTTTTGTTTAAAAGTCAGTGCTCGTGAATTGTTAAAGTGTTCAATGTTTAAGTGTTCAACAAACTTAAGGTTTCAGATTCTCATTTTCATGCTAAAGCCTCTCAGGTGAATACAACTATTTTATCCATGGAAATTATGACTCTGAGGGGAGATATGTGAAGTCTCGAGCTAAAGGCTTGGTAGGCGTGTCGGTTCACTGCTGTCCAATTTTTCAACATCTTTCTTCTACAACTTGCATCTTGCTTCCTGAACTTCATTCATAACTTGCAGTTTCTGTGTGAAGTTATCTTGTGTTAGGATGCACTTTGTACGTAAATTTCCCGTTTCCTTAATTCTATTCTAAATAGTACCGTCTCCATTCTTCTCGTTGAAACACCTTCGTTGTATTGTAAGGGAGGCGAAAACTAACCCATCTAAATCCATGTTGAAGTATTTTTAAGTTTTCGCTTTCTCTCATTCCAGCTCAGTATGGCTTAGTAAGTAAAACAACTCAGTATAGGCATGCTCTACGTGGCATCGCTGACATGCTCATCTAGGTCCTGATCCCATGCTCCTGGCGCCTTAATTGTATCTCCCTGGCCTGACATGAAGAGACAACGTTGTTAACACTTTGAGTGCGACGTGACCCACCGGTGGCCACAGAAGGAATTTTCATAATGCTTCTGACCGACCAGTAGTCACCAACTCAATTTCAATAAATGCTTAATGAAAACTAAACGATGATGCGATCTATTTAATATTTGTTATTTTCGAAATTGATCGCTAAGATTAACTCTAATTTGAGTTGAATATTGAACTTCAGTTCAGCCCACCGCCCTTAACGTGTTGAGTGTAGTTTAAATATCTACACATGTGATTAGTATTATTCATGTCATGCTGTTTGTATTTTTCAGGCGATGGCGGCAGCAACTTACTGCGTATGCGCAGTTCCGCACTGGGGCAGTCTGCACCTTCCCTGTCTGGCTCCAATGTGAGTACAAGTTTCATGATTATTGCCTTCTCGTTGTTGTTTTTGTTGGTGCATCTCGTTCAGCATATTGAAATCCATGTCGCCAGAATGATTCGCCTGCCTCCGTGATCGTGGAAACTGCTTAGAAACATAGCATACATCCTTTCAAGGAATGATATGTACATGATCGTGTATTTCAAAAGCGTTTTGCACTGTTTCGCTTTTTATGACGGAACAATTATATTGCATACACTGTAGAACTTGAATTCAAGAAATAAAACCCCTTTTTACTCCGGCAATTGTAGTATCGACGGAGGTTCGAAAGGTTGCAGGGCGCACCGCGGATCAGTTTCCTTGAGGGCTTTCTCTCCATCGCAGTTCTTCAAGTACTGTGTGTGAGGATGTTATATCTTGTTAGAATAGGCCAATAATTCCCGGCTGCTCTTCGTTCCTGGAATCTTCTCCAGATTTAAGGCTTCGTTCCAGCATCGCAAGACTGTACAGAATATTCCTCAGTTTTGCTCCGTTTGAATACTTCGTCGTCTCCAATATGACTACACCAGTTTTACGTGCTCATTATTTTTTACTCATTTTCTTTGATTTTTGTTCTTTAGTTTATAATTGTCCAATCCGTTGTTCATAATTCACGCTTTACAATCGTAGAGTCCTCCCAATCAGATGCCCGTTTGTTTTAAGCCAATTTTCTCATTTGTGTTTACTGGACGAATTTGTATAGACGAATTGTTGCTCCCGAAAGTACCGAAACTCATTCCGCCTTCAGTATCAAGTACACGTTTAGGGTTTTATTGTTATATAGTTTTTTGTATGTAGCTACTTCTTGTATCAGAAATGTTTTTTTAGTTAGATGTTTAAGATCTACGCTTCTTGTTACTCGCTTAGAGACAGACTGTTGTAGCTGTTGTATCGTCCAAAAACAGTGCCCCTTTTTACCGTAAATACGCTTGTCAAGTCACTCGCTGTGATTTATTTTTGGCAGCCATTTTTTTTGTTCCTTCTGTTGGAATTTAGCGCTGTTTTGTAGTAGCTGCTTTTTAGAGACATTTTAGTTCCGCTTTACGAAGACATCGAAATTTAATCAGGGCTGACTGTGTTGTTTTTGTGTTAGGTCCAAATTATGACCTCTCGCGCTTCTGATGCCTTCAAAGCGATCTGAAAGAGCCTCCAACTCCGAGTTGCCAATTAAAAATTATCACTTGTTTGTCATGCGTAATTAACGAGTTTTTGCGGAACTTAATTAGTGCTGTTTTCTAACTCGATGAAATTTTGATGTTCGCGAAAACAGGTGTAATGAAGCAGAAGAATGTTGAAGAAAAAAGTGTAGAGCAACCGTTTTCAATGGATTCCCATTGTAAAAAATGTCAGCCATGAAAAGTAAAAGAGAGCTTCAACTGCAGTGCTTATCTCGGAATTGTACGCATAGTAATGCCTTTGGTTCGTGCTGGGAGCCCGGCGCGTTTACTTTTTTTTTTATTCTGCTAGGAGGGTCGTCTTGAAAGGACCCTATACTGCAAAAGAGAGAGTCACAAAAGACGCCTGAGAAAATGAAACTTTTCGACGCTAAGCAAACAGCTCTAGACACGCGGGGAGAGAGTCCTCCTCTCTCGTACTCGCTCAAAATTCGACTCGTTCGGCCGATAACGGAAACCATCCATCGATGTTTTTCATAGAGTTTCAGAAGTTACGTATACTGTCTGCTGACTGCGTGAACTTGATCGTAGATGTATGTTTGTGTTTATGTTCCCTTCAAAGAATTCATTGAGTCATTACAGTTTTCTACAAATTTTCCTTCGGACGGAAGTAGCTTTACGAGCATTTATGAAAACTTCGTAGGATTTTGAGGGTTTATTCAACATTTTATCGATCCTTAAGTAATATTAATGAAGTTTCAAGGAAGAGAGACAAATCTGGAACGAAGTATTTTCTCGTAATTTTTTTAAGATATGTGGTTATGGATAACTTCAATGCTCACCAATTCTTCTTAACCTAATAGCATGCTCAAAGCATTTCAATTTACCTGAAGTGCAGTAATATTTGTGGTCTATAATGCGCTTGTGCGTCCGTGCGTATCTACCATTACCCAGGTGAAATAGTTAATTGAAATGTCTCATTGTGTGAGATGTTTTTCAATGTTGAAGCCTTAATTTAACGTATTATTTTCAAAAATTTAAATGCCCTTGGGGATAGAATTCGAGGGAAAAGTTATCACCTTATAATAAAGTTGAATTGAGTCCAACGCGGACGAATTTAACCAACGCTTATTTCAATCGTAATCCTTTCAATCGTAAAATTTCACGAAATCTTGAGAGGTTCAGTGTGACACAAAATATTTTCCGGTATCAAGAAAATAATATTTTCTAATTATATCTTGTGATCTAATTTTAGCCTTCGGCTCATTTTCAAACGAATGAAATTAAAATTAAAAACTTGTCATTTCTTGAGTTAGAGAAAAATGTAAAGTAAATGTCACGTAACATTTGGCATTAACTATGTAGATGTGAATTACATTTTTTATAGGTCGATTTCTAGGGAATTGGTTGGCAGATACCCTTCAGGGGAACACAACTGTTGTACCTATGGGAATTGGCGTTCCCGGGGGAAAATGTGAGGCCCCGAGCTGAGAGTTAGGTAGACCTTCTTTTGGTTGATATAAAATGTTTTTGATGTGTTAAGGACCATTTTTTTTCCGGTTCACTGCTGTCCTGTTTTTTCAGCAAATACTACTTTCTTTTTTAACTTTAATCCTATTTCATGAACTTCTTTCTCAGCTTACTGTTTCTATGCCCTTTCTGCATAGATTCCGCGTTCCCTCAAGTTCAAACTAAACGATGCCTTCTTCCTACCTCTGCTTAAAACGCCTTTGTTGCAGTTAGGAAAACTTAATTAAACTAGCATCTAATTTAATCTAATCGACACAGTGGTTCCCCCTCAGGGGGATACAACTATTGTATCTATGGGAATTAGCGCTCCCAGGGGAAAAATGTGAGGGCCCGAGCTGAGAGTTAGGTAGGCCTTCTTTTTGTTGAAATAAAATGTTCTTTGTTATGTTAAGGACCACCTTTTTTCGGTTCACTACATTCCTTGTTTTCAGCACCTCTGACTTTCTTCTTCAACTTTTATCTTATTTCATGAACTTCTTTCCCATCTTACTGTTGCTATGACATTTCTGCATAGATTCCTCATTTTCTTATCTCCATACTAAATGGTGCCTTCCTTCTTCCTCTCTTCGATACGCTTTATTTTTGCAGCGGTTAGGGAGGCTTAAACTAACTTATAATCTAATCTAATCTGACACAGTGGTTCTTATTATGAAAATCGACTTGAAAATCGACCAATTTTTAATGTGTCTTGATTTACGCTTACAGTTGATGTTTTTGCTGAAAATATATGTATAAGGAAAACAAAAATAAGAGTATGAATTGCTCAGTGTTCATGTACAAACGAAAGAATACTAAATGTTTTGTATTCAAAACTGCTTGTGATACGGCTTAATAAACAATATCCTTTTCTCAGGAATGACATTCTCAGTGAACACAACTGAAAGCTAAGTAGGCGGGAAATTATTTTGAGAATACCGCTCACCTGCATTGTTTGACACGGCTTAGGATCTCCCATACCGTAATCCAGCTCCGTGACACGTCGCTCGACACCCGTGCTAATGGGTGCGGGCTTGCGTGTTGTATCATGCTTAATGAGCCAAGCTTCTACTTAGTTAAATGTATGGTCCAGAACCACTTGAAATGGCTCCCTAACTAGACTTTGTGTGTGCCTCCGTCAAGTGACGGGATGTGATAAGATTTATGTAGCCATTTTGCGCATCCTAAGCTAAGTCGTTCTCTCAGACCTCACGACGAATGCCATTTTCGGTGGAGCGTCGTCAAGCGCTCTCACGCTCTGCATCCGTCTCCAGCGCGGATGTTTTCTTCGCGACTGTTAGTCCAGAACTCTCTTGAGTAACCTGCGATTTGTCGGGAAATCTGCGTGGGAACTTTCAAAAGCAACGGATGTTCGTATTTGGCTGGTTATTTGATGACTTGTGAACTATTAGCTATTATCTGGACTGCCTGTACCATTGAACGATTGTTATTTCTCGTTTATTAAACCACACAAGTTTTTCATGGTTTCATGTCTATTACTGACGAAAAAAAAAAATCTTTCAGTCTTTGAATGCTGCTAATGTTTGGATATGAAAGGCTGTGTAGTGACTGAGGAGTTTGGAATTGCCCTGATATTTTTGGACCCATCGTGCTATGTAGAACATCGATTGCTGGCTTTCTGCAAACGATTTCTTTAATAATCTTGTAAAGTTAGCGAAAGTTGTGCGAGTAACGTTTTTAGCTTATATCTGGACTCTGAGCCAGCGTTTAAGTATGCCGCCAATGATGGGACTGACCCAATTTCAAAGCGACTTGCCATTGATGTAAGAATACCATCATTTACTCAGCTGTATCGATATTGAAATAATTGCGTAGAAAGCAGTAGCGACGACAACATTGAAGTCTCTCCTCAGGGTTAACGACATTAGAAAAACCTGAACATTTCATAGCCGCCGACAATGAGTGTGTGCATATCGGAGAGCTTAAGTTGAACTAATCTAGAAGAGAGTAGCATAGCAGCGTTTTGCGAGAGCTGTAGGACTCGAAATGTACTGCCCGTTTCACACATGTTCGCTGTTTCAAGGTTTGTTTCAAAACAATATTTCCCCTTGGTTTTCAGTAGCGACGGAAGTTAAGCTTTCACGTTATTCATTTATTTTTCAAAAGTGACATAATAGATTCATTGTTGCTATGAATCGAAAAGTTTAGCTCTAGGAAAATATGTCTTTTGAAATGTTGTCTCCGGGAATTTTAGCTCTCAAATGTTGAACGTAGTTAGGCATCGTACGGGGATTATTTTCTTCTTGATTTGCGCTGAGAGAAAACGTAGATTTCCTAGGAATACTGAAAAGTAAAGTCATATTAAAAAAAACTCGGTTATTGTGCTTTTTTCATCGCTGTACGCAAAATAGGGAATGAAAATCGGTTTTTGTACACATCATCTTGAAATTATTTTTACAAGTAGGGTTTTGGATCTAGCATGCATACCGGAAAACATCAAAGTTCAGTGCGCGCGTTCGAAAGGAATACATCTATAGTACATATGGGATTTGGCGCTCTCGAGCTGAAGGTTGAATAGGCTTTCGTTTTGTTGAATTATAAAATTTTTTTGTTTTGATGCGGGCCTTCTTTTTACGGTTCACTGCTATCCTGTTTTTCACCACCTACTACTTTTTCAATTTTTATCCTGTTTCATGAACTTCTTTCTTAACTTTCTGTGTTTATGCACCTTGTGCATAAATTCCGCGTTCCCTTGACTCCGTCCTCAATGTTGTGTTTCTCTTTCCTCTTTTTGGAACGCCTTTGTTGCAGCTAGGGAGGCTTGAGCTAAACTCTAATCTTTAATCTTGTTGGAAGTGCTTCGGAGTTCTGAAACTGTTAAAAATGCCTATACTTATTATTTTTTTGCGCTCGTTTTATCGTAATTAGTTCTAAGGGTAATTTCATTCTAGTGATCACGGCGGCGATGGTGCAGAGCCCTAGTACAGTTTGTGTTGTGGGGACAATGACAACTGTCTTCTGTGAATATATCAGTTGGGAACCGGAGCGTTCAGTAATATTGGTTCTATCTTTAGTAAGACATTCATCTCATTACATTTTGATATCGTTAAGGCTTTATCGAACCTCCTTGTGTGTTTTTTTTATATTTGGCATGCAGAGAGAGCTAATTTGTACAATAGTTGATCTGCGGAAGTCAGAGAACATCTCTGAAGGTACAGTTGATCCTCTACTTCTTGGACATTTTATGCAAACCTCAACGTATACGAATAAAAATATGTCCTATTTATTCATAACTTGAATCAAGTTTTGAATCACTAGGAGCCATTTTATCCACATCAGTAAAAGTTCACCGAAGACGATATGGAGCTTGAGGATCGATCGTATGCCGATGCTTTAGATTTGCAAAATTTCTGCCCTTGTGCCGACGTTGTATGTTTACGCCGTCACTGAATCGTTCTGTTCAGATCTTCATTCGTAACCCCTCAGGGGGATACAATTATTGTTTCTATGGGAATTAGCGCTCCCAGGGGGACAATGTGAGGGCCCGAGCTGAGAGTTAGGTGGGCTTTCTTTTTGTTGAAATAAAATGTTTTTGTTATGTTAAGGAACATCTTTTTTCGGTTCACTGCTGTCCTGTTTTTCTGCACGTACTACTTTCGTCTTCAACTTTTATCTTGTTTCATAATCTTCTCAACTTACTGTTTCTATACCCTTTCTGCATAAATTCCGCGTTTCCCTAACTCCATACTAAATGGTGCCTTCCTCCTTCCTCTCTTTGGATCGCATCTGTTTCTGGTTAGGGAGGCTAAAACTAACGACTAATCTAATTTTCATTCGTAAGTACCAAGGCTAGTTAAATCTCAATTTCTTTGGTTTTCATGTTTTCTTCTCGATCATTTCCTTGTTTCCATGCGCTGAGTATCTTGTGTAGGAAGTTACTAGGAACACATGGATCTAAATGGTTGCTTTTTGATTTTGTGAGCTCCTGAATTGAAAGTTAGATAGGCCTTCGTTTCAAGAGAACGTTTGGTGTTTGGTTACGGACCGTCTCTTTCGCTTCACTGTTGTCTTCCTTTTCAGCCCTTGTTTGTTATTCAAAATCATGTTCCATAACCTTCTTTCAATCTTGTTGTCTATACGTAGTGTGAGGGGACACATCTTGTTCGAAGATTCTCTTTTCCTTTCAAGTCCACATTGAATTTTGCCTTCTTCTCTTGGGAACGAACCCCTTTGTTGTAGTTAGGGAGGCTCAATATTACAACAAAGAGGCTCAAATGCATAGCAAGGAAATTTTCGGACAATAAGTACCGCTAACTTCAGATATCAAGTTTACAGAATGGGAAAATAAAAGGACGGACACACGGAACAAGCAAGCAACCGACAAGCTATGTATCATTTCATAGATGGATTTTTTGCTCTTTCATGTACGAACATCTGAATACAAATTTCCCTCTCACTTAAAATAGATGTACAGTATGTTGTGTTTACGGGCTGAAATGACACCTAGTTTACATGAGCAGTGCCTGGCTCGGCTGCCAAACAAAGCTCCCCATGGATCACCATAGTTACACCACTTCCAGGCATTGTCTCCATTACTCGTGAGATATTGTTTCGGCCTCCGCGTCCAAGAAGCTGTACTATCCGTTTTAGCCTCTTGTAAGTTGGTCCAAGGACCATTAGTGAGTGCTATACGAGGATGTCCATCGCTGTATGGCGCAGTTAGCCCTCGTCAACGTTATTAAACTTGTACTATTAAACTGCGATAGAATTTGATGTAACTAATGTGGTTCCGAATCGCGTGTGCCTCCACTACTGGGTCTACTTATGCTTCCTCCTACATCTCCGTAATATTGTTCGTCTCCTGAAGCCGAAAGTGAATTCGAATGTTTCGAAGGATCTGCCCCCATGCTTGGAAGCTTAGCCTGCTCGGATGGAGCCGTGCTCAGGGATAAGGGATCCTCGTTTTGTACTCTTTTTATGACTGCCAAACTGAAACAGGGTGTAACGCAAGCTTGTGCCTTTAATTTTTTTCACCAGTGCTCTATTGTAGGGCAGCTGTTGAGGCGGTCCAATGCCCTATGAGTCATTCTGTGAGTCACGGAATGCTGAGATGAAGTCGTCACTTAGTGCAGTGTCATTTGACGCGCTTTATGCTCCTCTCTTTCGTTCCGACGATGACGACTTGGAGAGAAAGCAACGTGCTCTGCCGACCGTATCCCCCCGCTCGCCTGGATCGATGGCTTGCTTGGTTCGCCGTTAACGGGGTTTGTGCATGCGCGTTGCACCCTCCCCTCCCTCCCTCCCTCGTTCTCTCTCTCTCTCCGTCCCTCCCTCCTTCTCAACCCTCACTTTCATCCCTATCTGGATACCTACCCTCGCGTCCCTCTCTTCCTCTGAAACCTCCCAAATTGTATGCTAAATTCTTGTGAGGTAGTAGGAAATGAATCGAGCTGTAACCATTGCGAGTGCATTGATACCAGGCTTCTATCTTTCTGTTGTACTCATGTCCTTTAAGCTTTTGTTGCTCACATCCGCCACACTTGTATCAGATGAATAGTTTTAAGGCTGTGCACACTTCAAAAATATCCTCTATGGCGAGAGAGAACCAGTAACCTAACTGATCCTTGGTGCAGGCATTGTGAGCGTTGTGAACCATGTCGGTTGATTGACGCGTTATATCTCCATCAAGTTTCCTTTTCTTGTTCACGTGAGGTAGCTTTGTAGACTGAATACAAAGCTACCACACGTGATAGCTTTGTAGACTGTGGTAGCTTTGTAGACTGAATACCACTGTTTTTTTAGGATATCCAATTTTAAGTGAGGCCATTTTGTTCGTGAGGTGTGGAAAGATCGTTTCCTCGTCACTCCCGTTTTGTTGTTTCACGGATCAGCTCCTGAAGCTGATTTTGCAGACGCGTGTCTCTGGCATTTTGTAATATCTCAACTTGAAGAAAGACTCGGCTGCTGATCAACTATGTTCCTCCTCTTCTGCGCACCGTGCACAAAATGTTCATCTCTATTTGAGCTCAAGTAAAAGTTTAAATTTCTACCAGTATACTGTCGTAAATTCGTTGACTCCTTCTCATTTTACATCATCTTTTTCCTCTCTTATATTTGAAAATTTGCTTATACCCCTCAATTATTCTGCTTTGTTTAAATTTCGAGAAGAAATACTTTGTAGCATTCATTTGCGTGTACTGAAATTAAGGTACGTGACCATTGCCCACAATGCGGGCTTATCCACGAGCACAATCGCTCACCACATCCGCCTCCTTCCATGTCTGTATCGTTCAGATTCGGGTTTGTATGGCCTTTATTATTTTAATGTATTTTAATGTACTTGCTTCAGTCACATGCATTGAAAATGTAAACGTGTGGTTTCTTAGAGGTGGTAGTCTCTAATGTTGTTGCTACGTGATCCACAAAGTTGATCTTTCTATGCGGTTTTTACTCAATTCTGGCCGTCTCTCTTTCCGTCTCTCAATGAACACGCTAATTTACTTACCGTTGTAATTTGCTGTAAATTCTCAGACAGCTGTAAACTCCAACTCCAAAATTCAATTTCCATTCTTCGTTTGTGTTGCATCTCGTTGGTGCATTGAGCGGAAGAGGAAGTGCCGGAGAAAAAAGAGCGCGCGAGAGCGAAGCAAGAGCAGAGTGGGACATGGAGGTGCGGTTGGGGCGTTGCAAGGGGTGGGCAGATTTGAGGGCTGGCGAACATTTCCAGCTGGCACTCCGTCCAGTGCCTGCACGCCCCCTGGCAGTGTGGTCCTGGTGCCTGTGCCGCGGGATACCCTCAGCCGCCGCTCTCTGCAGGCTCCCTCCTGCCTCTCCTCTTGTCACTTCTCGCCTCCTGCACTGACCAGTGCGCTGGGGTCATACACCTCCTCCGTACACATAACTCACACTCCGGGGCTGCCTCGTCTCAACGCCTCTCTCGAGAAAATAGTTTCTATTTTTCTCGCCGAATATTCGTGTTGCGCGAGAAAATTCGTTTTTTGGGTGCCTCGTGCTCGCGACCGCCGGTCCTGCTTATGTCCAAATCAAGAGCATTGCCGGGATCTCCTCATATCTTATGCCAGTTGTTGGGTGACTTTAATTAAAACTTCGTTTGACACTTGTGAAGCTTTTTTAAAATGAAAAAATTTCTTCCAACTAATGGAGACAGTCAAGTGTAAATTTTACTGGCGCTGTAGAATCAATAATTAGTTTCACTAAATCTTAGTAATACGTCTGAGATTCATGGACTAGCTCTTGTATGGAAATTTTAAACTCTGAAAAGCTGCCTGTGTGTTCAGAAATTATACTAATTTCTCTTCTCTCATACAGAATTAGTAACCACTATCCCTGTCGCAGAATTCTCGTTAGTTTGTTCTCCGTCTCCTTATGTAGCTGAAAAATAAGGCACCTTCTGGGCTTTGTATGAGTGTTAAATAAAGTGTTCTCTGTGAACACTACGTAGTGAAGTACTCCATCCTTTCGTTGTTCTCACAACTTCTACCCTGACCGAATTACTGTTTTAACGAGCTGCTGATTCGACCATCTTTCATATTGAACCGCTGTCTTGACTTACTGCTGTTTGGACCATCGTTCCTATTATAAAAGCAGAGAATCGAAGGGATCTGCACGTCCTGTTTGCTTCAGCCTAGTCAGGAGCTTCTTGCAAAGCGTCATCGATCAGTCCTGCCTTGGTCTTTTATTAAGGTCATGTCAACGTATGTGCTCGGAGAAATCTCTTCAGCTGAGTTCGTGGAATAGACTTTAGAATTCATATATTCGAAAGCGATCATTGGCCCTGTTGATCATCAACTCTTCGAATGCGTGACCTCGTTTTCGGGTGGACTAAATTTTAGGCGAAATACAGCCTAGAAAATTACCTCGAATTTTGATTTCTATGTCTCAGTCTTTGGGATTCTTCTTTCTGCCCACACTCGTCCTTATCATTTCTGAAATTTTCAGCTCTGCCGATCATTTGGACCATACTTTTTACCTTTGTCGCCAATACTCAAGCAATTGTGATTTGAGCTGATGACTTGAAGAAATTAGTGGTGAAATAATCGTCTCTCTGTGGAATAATTCTCGCAATTATTCTACTTCATTTCACAAAGTTATATAATTATACGATGCTGGAGTTTGACATTTTGAAAGGTGTTCAGTTGTTCCATTGATCTTTTTTATGGAACAGTAGATGCCGAAATGCGATATTCATGCTTCTACAGCGACTTTGTAACGATAAAAGTTGATAACCCTCTACTACATGGAAACGTTTCTCCTAGAAGGTTAATACAGAAAAAGTTCTCGAGCTTCTGTTCATGAACTTGGGCTTCCCTCTCCATCCCAAGATATTGAAGTCACCTTCTCAGCTACTGAAGAATTACCTAAACCGTGAAGCTGGAGGACGTCTGTGAAGTGTCTGCTTCCACCGCAGCTGCTCGTGGGGAGAAGAAGCAAGATAAAAGAAATGGACTTTTTCAGGTGACATCGGTTACTCTTCCTCCCCCTCCACCGTCGCCTGCAACTCCCTCGCCCACACTTAGGTGAGCTTAGCTGCTTTCCGTCTGTCAACCACCTACGGTATCTGTGATAGCATTCCGTGTGTGTCGCAACACGGAGTCTTTTGTCAGTTGAGAAATCATGTTATATTGCAATAACTCTGAGCATTTCAATTTTCTTTTGTGAAATATAATATCCAGGCTGTGTGCGTGGATTGCGTTGCGACATTGTCAATGATATACTTAATTTGATGGATATATATTGTCCGATTGTATGATAAATATGAATCTTTTACTGTGTAAATTTGTGTCCCTCTGATTCCTTGACTGGTGCTCACTTCAAGACTCAGGGCAGGACTCTAGACTGAGACAAATTCTAGATCTGACGCGAATGAAACCCGTTGAATTGAAGCGACACTTTTGATGCATGCGGACCTGCAATGGAGCATAATCTCTTTTTCATTGCTACTCAGTCCCGATGGCGATACAAGCAAGCTCTTACAACACCGCTCCTTGTTCATTGCAACACTGGACACCTGCTGAAGGCCTTTGATGTACTTTTAAGGAACGTGCATGAATACCTGCAATGCTACATGACACTTCAGCACTTTTAACAAGCTGTATTTCTCTAGGAATACCAATGCGGTGTGGTGACACTTGCCAACCTCATGAATTAACCTTGGTGATTTGGACAAGTTGAAATGAGGTTTTCATTTGAGTACTGCCGTAAGACAACGCATGCAGCTGCCTTTACTGCATATTTCACCTATTAATTCTTCGAGGTTTTTAATGTTTTGATTTGGAAAGCTTGAAAATTTCTTTCTTGTTGTTAAAAATTGTCATTTCGGTTCCTTAAATTTTGCTAGCACGAAGTTTACATCGACTGTGTGAATTACAAAGAAATTAGCTATTAGGCTGACGAGGGTGTTTGTGTCTGGCTAAATCCTCGAGGGGTTTGACGCGTTAACTGCGTTGGCGCAGCTGCTACGGTCTATTTGGTGAAGTTGGGAGTCGCTGGATTGGAAAGTCGTCTTTATTACTTGATTACATTTTGATCCTTCCTAAGAAGTGGGAAAATATAAAATTGCGTGGTAAAGTTTTAACTTGTACTCCATAAAAGTTTTAATTTGTACTCCATAGTCTGATTTAAATTAAGGTTGTAAAATAGTTTAAATGCTATTCATTGATACTGGTTGTTAATGAGAAATTTACTTAGCGGTTCACATACTCATGTCCCAATACGCAGTGATCGTGTTAACATTGGCAATCGGTTTTGGCTGCCTATTTACGCTTGCAAATAACATGACACCCACACTTGGGGCACTGTTAGTTACCTCAGCTCTGCAGAGGCTTTCATGACTTCTGTCTTTCGTACCCACTTTGCCTCTTTTAAGTTTTCATACCTTGCCTTCTACACTCCATTTTCTCTATCTTTTTATCCTCTTCCTTCCCAACTCGGTGATATTTTGTGGTAACATACTTTATACGTAGATATCATGTTTTCCTTAGTTTATACTAAATGGTCCCTTCTGTTTCTTCTGTGAAAACGGAACTTTGAACTAAGTACTGTACAAATACATAGTGCCTTGCGAGTGGAAACTATTAAACCTATGTCAAAATTTACGAATGAATGAACCCTTAGTATAACGATCATATATTCTTAAATATCGTCGGTAACAGATATTAATGTATTCTCCTGTGGCTACGTTAACCGCTAGTAATGTTTGTATGCATACGTAAAACTCGGCAAAGTTCGAAATTCTTCTAAAAAGTTGCAAAATAATCCAGTTTTCAATGCGCGTGGAATAAATGAATGCACCAAAACAAAAATGGTAACATTTCCTTCAGTAAATTATTCGTAAATTGGCCCGAAGAGGTGAAGACTTTATTTTTGATCATAAAACATTTATAAGCAAAGAACTGCTGCTCTCAAGGATGTCCATGTAGGTCTTCAGTTCAAGTCGTTCTGAAGTCCGTGTGTGAAGCCTTGGCGGATGTGCTTTGCTTTTCTAAATTGGTTAGCTTTTTGCTAGCAGAAAATGTAGAAACATTGGCCGTCTATTTTGAAACAGTGCTTTGAGTTAAATTGCGTAATTTTTCAATTCAGTTTATACCACTGTAAATAGTTTATAAACTACTGATGAAATCAGACTCACAAAGTAGAGGAGAAATATGGTTTTGTTATAACATGCCTATTATTAATATATTTCTGACCAACTACGTGTTTATAATCTCTTTTTATTTGATAATTTAACGTTACAAACTCGTAACTGTTCAGGAAAACGTTCTCAGTGGTTGACTTTGTAATGGCTTTATCGTAATTTTTCACTGTAATTTTCAAATGCGACGTATGTGTCGGCTGAAGTCTATATTGGGAGAAATTGGTTTAAAAAGAAGCTTGTTTGTTTCAACATGCTTCACAATCTCCATGCGGTACAAAATTTCATCTTGGTTTTTCATGCCTCCCTGAAAAGCTGATTTGCTCTTCTGCTCCACGTTTTTCCTCATATCTCCTGGAATTTCTTCTCGAGGACCCTCCAAAGCGCCTTAGTTGATTCCCAGTGCTCTAACTGTCTGCATTTTTCTTTTGGGGAAATTAATCGCCGTGCTTAATCTAAAGCTTTCTTGTTTGCTTTTTTCACCGTATTGTCGGAACTCTGAGAGCTTGGCTAAATCCGCTAACATTTCGTAAGCTTACTGGACGATTTACTCTTTTGTTTGAGGTGTTTTTTCTTAACAGACTCTCGGTGTCGCAGAAAAACGGCGTGTGCTTGGTGCATGTGTCTCAGGATTTAGACAGTCTCTGTATTGTTGTTTGCGCCACTTACGTGTCATGAAACAAAGGCGCTCCAGAACGGTTGGTTTTGAGGCTTTAAATGGGCTCTGCAAATTGTCCTTTCTTCCGAGATGACAAGAGCCGTTCTTTGCTCTCTCTGCTCAACACATCTAACACGGCCGTTGACACTGTCTCTTGTTGCTCTCGTGTATGGGGTGTTTGGTTGCTGTGTTGCGTGAGCGTTTTGTGACAAAATTTTTTCATTCTTGAAGTAATGAGAAGCTTTTACACTCGTGTCCCAAGCTAAATCTTTATTATCTGTTAAGAACGCTACTGGATGATACATTTTTGGGCTTGAAATTCTGCTCGCTTATATAAAGTAATCACTTTATATGTGGAAAATGCTAATGTGCCAAGAATGTACGTTTATATCTTCATTTCATTTCTTTCTCTTTTTAGCCACTGAACTTTTCATGATATGAGATGAACAAACGACACGTTAAATTTCGAGTCAAACTTTATGCTTAATGTTGAGTATTTTTCAACCTCGTTCTGTCCTAGATTTTCATTGTCAAAATATCACAAAAAACTTTCATTACCGTATCTGTGAGCAATAATTAGGTCCGTTTACACTACTTGGGTAACCACGCTCCGTGTGTTAAGGAGAAGGTACTATAAGTCTACGGTAAACGCTCATGACTTTTAATTATCTTTACTCTACGGACATTGCTCCACATATTCAACTATCTCGCTAACAAGCTTGTTCTCACTTCTCTAACTCTGTCGTGGTAGAATTGGTCGGTGTTTTCAAATGAGTAGCTCGCTCAACGTTTGATTTATATGTGTACATCATTGTGTAATTGTGTACGATGATATATTTTGCTTCTTCTTAAATGTATTTTGCAGTTAAGAGTAGAGGACAATTTTTGTGAGTATAATTCATGGTGAAAGTTATGCCTGGATGGAAACGTGGAGTGTTCTGAAATCTATTAAGTTTGTATAATTTTGGAAGATTATGCCATAGTTTTTATGCCTAACTAATCGCGTTGGTGAGGATTTATCAGCAACTGTTTAATATTCATTCCATTAGTGGTTCGTGTCTCTGTGAATTTGATTGATTTCATGTCTAGTATATGTACGATTACTACCGAGCAACAAGGACTTGGATTGATTAATTTTATTGTGTTCCTATTTCCTTATTGAAGAAATATTCACACGTCTATTTGAAATATAAATTACAATGTGTAAATTATTTAATGTTGAGAGTTTTTCTGTGAAAAAAGCCTTTATTGAAGTTCTCTCCCGAGACCTCTCATGAACCAACAAACATTACGTTTTTTATAGTCTCCAGCATTCAGATTACTATAAAAGAGATGGATTATTGTCTGCTGCGGGCTTAGTTTATTAAACCATTTCAAAGAGATTCCTACCCGAGTGTGCGCTCAAGTGCGAATAATTTTTTCATTAACTTTGTGGTTCGGACTCCCATGCAGCTCCTTTCTGAGCAAGGCGGGACCTCACAAGCTGTGGCGCATGTAGTCTGAAGGCAATATTGCGTTGATGCTGTGTCAGCCCAGCTCGTTATTGGTGCGCAAACGTCACCAGAGCTCGTATTGCGCTCGACGCGCCCTCAAATGTCCTGCTTTATGACGCTCATGCATGCGGCGGCCTGAGTGGCTCCTGCCACCCTCGTGCTCATTTCCAAAGTCCCTTCGCGTTTCATGCATGCGGGTTTCGATATAGGTGAAAGACGTAGATTCTGCTATGCTTCCGGCAAAACATGTCTCACGGAGTCGCACCCGCTGTCTGACTTGCTGTTTTCTTGAAGACATTTGTGAGCGGTGCTTATAAAATTAAATCAGTTGGAAGCAGGGCCGTGTGTCGGAAGGCTGAAATGCGAAACTCGAGTGTGTCGGAGTCTGTGAAGAAGTTAATCTTTAGAACACGGATTCTATTGAAAATTTACATTACTTTTTAAAAATAGCGGTGAAACAATTTATCTTCACTCCTTTTTCCTGTGGGCTGACTTTGCTGGAAGGCATTTAAACTGCGTTCGAATGTTTTTGGTCTAGTTACAAGAGAGCACTGTAAAAGCGCTCACAAGTTTATTTCAACTGAACTTACTCGTATGTTTACTTTGCTGTCCCGTGGACCGCTACCTCCGAATGATCTCCCCGAGGCCTGAAATTAGAAGCGTCCTCATTACGAGCGCTGTCCTCATGGAGCCAATTTGAGCGTGTCGCTCAGCTGCCTCTCGCTACGTTATCACTTTTGAAGCACCCGTATCAAGTTTCTGTTTTTGTGGCTGCTGCGCTCTTCAGAGATTCAAATATTATATTTTTGGGAATGAGCGCTCCCAGGGGAAAATGTGTCAGGGTGTGAGTTGAGAGTTAGGTACGCCTTCGTTTTGTTGAAATAAAATGTTTTTTGTTATGTTGAGGACCACCGTTTTTCGGTTCACTCCTGTACTGTTTTTCAGCACCTACCACCTTCTTCTTCAACTTTGATCTTGTTTCATAATCTTCTTTCTCAGCTTACTGTTTCTATGCCCCTTCTGCATAGATTCCGCATTCCCTTATCTCCATACTAAATGGTGCCTTCCTCCTTCCTCTCTTCAATACACTATTTTTTTGTAGCGGTTAGGGAGGCTTAAATTAACATATAATCTAATCTAATCTGTGGATGCTACTTGGGAGCTTTCTGTTCATGCTACCGTGGCGGGAACATTTCTGGTCTCTGCCGTGAATGAAGGGGCGTGTATGTTTATGAACTTGAATGCTCTTTATTGTGCATGCGTGGGCTTGTACGGATTTCGTGCGACCGTAATGCAACTTTCGATTGATGGAGCTTTATACTGTTGAGAATGTGCTAACTAACGTGAACAACGATGTTATGTTTCATGTGTGATTCATCATTAGGTGGTCTTAATTAAAACTGAAATTTTATTTCTTTATTGTTGTGCAAGCGTATTTTGTACTGATACGAAAATAATGTTCTCAAGGATTTTGTATTTAACAAAGTAAGAAATTTTCATTCATTTAATTTAATTAGTTTCACTGCATTGGTAACAACTCTTTCGTGAAGAGTTGCATTCTGAAACTGTTCGTAATTAAGAGCCTTTAGGGTACGTGGCATGGTTCACATTTTTGTTCAATTATAGTCGAGACTTCACAGTTTAGGTTTATCTCGTCATGCCTAGCTTTTCTTACAATCAAAATATAGTATCGCGTTAGTAATGACCTACGTTGAAATTTGATACTCTTTTTTACCGACCATAGTTGTTACACGTACAATATTTAACAATCAGTAAAATTGCACTTGGCTTGCGCATTATTCTAGCATAAATTTTCTTGGGCTGAAGGTTTGGCTTCCATTTTAATATGCTGCTCATGGTTGTACTATTAATCTTCTTGTTCTCGCTAATATACCTGGTGCCGTGGCAGAATGATTGATGTACTGTACTTCTCCGTGATTATTCGCAGCTGAGAAACTGGCGGATGTTGCATATTTTACTGTTTTTTTATGTTGTATCGAGTTGCGATACTAGTCCAGAGATTGTGGTATAAAAAAAAGCTTGCATTCTTTTCTATTGGGATGAATTTATTTAATGGAGTCGTGCAGGCTCTGCATCGAACATTTGAAGGCTTTCTCTCTACAAGCTCAAAAGATTTCCTAGCCACTAAAATTTCATGCCCTGGCCCGAAGTTCAGTTTCGGCCTCCTGGAAGCAATCTCTGCTGTCGGTTTTGCGTTATTTTATTACGCCTATGAACTAAAATGGACGCCTGCGCTCTTTTATCGCAAATTAATGCCCTCTCGATCGTCCATCATCTTGCGTTCCTAGCAATAAATTTTTGGGGCAGTTTTGGGCAATTTTTGACGGCGCATCCCTAGAGAGCAAGACCACGTAAGCAGCTTCGGGCAGCCCTCTATTTGCGGCGACGCTTGGTGCTTTGATGCCTCGGAGTTACGTGGCCAGTTTAAGATACGTTTATTTCTTTGTGTTTTTGTTTCAATAAATGTGTCAATTTGTGTACAGTTTTAGTGTTGTAATTTTTTATTCGCTCTATTATTGCGGGAGGAATTTTCTTTTTCTCTCTGTTATTTTTAGGAATTATATTATAGCTTATTTGTAATGAATTAGAAATTTTACACAGCTGTACTAATTTCTACGTCGCTTGTTTGCTGCTAAAAATTAAACAACGCGCTTATTTAAACTATGAATTTGAAGTTAGACCTGTGGAAAATATTGGCTCCAAAATTCTATTGATGAAACTGGATATCGAATTTTTTGTGCAGGTATTAATTTTTATTAATATCTTCACTTTTAACGAAGTTTAATAGTCGAACTGAGTCGACTTCTGGAATGGAAGAAGCCTTTCGGTGTAATTTGTGACATCGCTGCTCGCACTTAATTCGATTTTCCTCGGACTCTCTTCAAAGATCTGCTAATTCGTTCTCAGGCTGGTGCTTCTCTACCCTCCTGGGATGCGGGGAACCGGACTGTGATGGCACCTTTACGGGCCTCTCCGCGTTCTGGTTCTTGTCGCACCTGTTCCGATCACTGCTTGTGTCTTGTTTTTTGTTCGTTCATCTTTTGTACGACATTGATGAGCCATGTTTCTCTATGGCACTAGCATTCTGTCTACTGCATTGATCTGCACCCCTATCACTGCTTGTGTCTTGTTTGTTGCCCTTTCATCTTTTGTGCGGCGTTGATGAGCCATGTTTCTCTATGACACTAGTATTCTGTCCACTGCATTGATTTGCACCCCTATCACTGTATGCCTGCTCTGTTTCTCGCAGCACTCCATAGTTATTTACCATCAATTTCTAAACGCGTCGGTGAAGGTGCCGGCATTGCAGTTAGTTCACCGGCATCAGTGTGGTTTTATTCGAAGCAGCAACACCATTACTTGTATCTTCAGGGTCGCATAACCGTTAGTGATGGTGTTGTTTCTTGACTACCTTCACGTTGGATCATTTGCGCATTAATTTGTGATTCTAGGAACTACCACGATATAATTACAAGGCTGACACTGGTTTCGGCTGTGTCAACCTAAGTGCGCATACGTGTATCATAGGCTTTAGTAAACCATGCGATTTTGCTCACGAGTGAACACCCTGTCATCAGAGTTGTGTTTAGTGCGTCACCGCAGCGGCAAAAGTGGATAGCGCCTTTATTATCTTGACACTGAGGAACTATGACACTAAATGCCTGGCCTCGGCTTCCTCAACCTTCGTTGGAACAACGAACAAATTTTTTGTCTCGTCAGCGATTGTTACCGTTGCGATCGTGAACACTTATAGCCATGCCAGCGTCTGCTGCGTTGTTCAAGTTAAGTAAATTTGCTAACGTTGTAGTACTTCTTTCTAACGTTGTGAAGAATTCAAATTCAAATTTTTTAATTTTGCCTTTATTAATATGTATTACTCCACGTGGTGTACATTTGTTCCTAACTGGACGCCGGAAAACCATTATATTCTACCATTGCATTCATTATGTCCCCGTTCCGTGCCTTGGAACACAAAAATCTGGTTCATATTCTTCAAAACCCTCATCAACTTCATTCAAAAGTCTAAATTTAAATGTGCAGAGAGTATTTCATGCAGAATTTGAGCGCGTCAAAGCAGCAATTTTGTGCTTGCCACGTATTTTGGGGTGTTTGTGTTTGCGAGGCGCGAGCGGCTTAGTCGTGTCCAACACAGTGTCTCGAGGGGCCAGGCCTCCCTACCCCCACTCCCGAGTCCAGGCCTCCTGCCCCTGGAGACGTGGGTGGCAACCCAACGTCCGCGAGTTTCCTCTGACCTTTCCGAGCTCATTTACGTCTCTTGTCCTCAGACTGAGAAAAACTGTTGTGTTCGTGCGCTGAAAAGCCGTGTAATCTTGCTTATCGAGGAGCTGAAGTTTTAGGCTAGTGAGTGTAATCTGTGGTCGTGTGGCGTAGAGAAATGGGAAAAACCTCTCAAGTAACCCTTCTACTACTGTTAGGAACCGTGTATCGTAAAACATAGCCCAATTTCTGTTGCTGAAATGTACTTAAAACTACTCCCATGTCAACCCTCCGAAATGTCTTCTGGGCTGCCAAGAGGAGTTCAGAAAAGTGAAGCTTGGAGTATGCAATAAAAATCTATGTCGAAAATCAAAAAACGAGTTGCTGGTGGTATAGTAAACTACGCCAGCGGAAACTTGTGCTTTTTCGTTCTCCGAAGTAAGGGTTGCATGCATGACCCGTAGAGAGGAGAATGCATGATCCGGCCTCATGTTTTGTTAAAATAACAGATGTCGCTTCGGAAGGACGAAACTTTCTAGCTGCGGTCAGAAAATGTTTTCTGAAAATGCGAATTGAATTTTCCCGTTACTAATATTATTTTGGAAGCGTAAGTCTTGGAATTGGTGTATGAAAGTTGAATAGTTTGCGTTGAGTTCTGTTTGTAGAGAATGTGAACTTCTATAGCAGTTATCTTCCAAACAATTCGTTTTATTTTTGATCCGGGCGCGAAAGTACTTTTCTATTGCTGAGCTATTCAGAAAACTGATGAAACCCGTGTATTTTTTATCTGCATCGTGATTTTTTATTAACCGTCTAACCTCTTATTCAGTGCAAAATACCAAAAAAAAATTCACAGTCGAATAATTGCAACATTCTTCACAAGCACTGAGCTCATGTCATGTATTATGTGGGGGTTTGGTTGCGTTCTGTTCATTAATTTACTGAGTTCGTGTCATGGCCTCATTTGGCGCGAGACCCGCAAACGATGACCCCATATTTTTCTGTGCTCTCGGGTCGGCGATGGGGATACCTTGTCTCGCTTATATATCGTCCGCCGTGATATATTTATCGCCCACCGCTGTCAATAGATGACGTGCTGCTGCCGGCCTCCACGACTCCTGGGCCGCTCTCACGTACCGAAACTCATCGCGCTGTTTCGGTGTCCGGCATGGGTGTGCACGTGCTGATTGGCCTTTCTTCTTGTTTCTCATTCCGACTTTGAATTCACAAACTATCTGCTTTAATTAGAGCGTCTGTATGTATTTTCTTCTCATTCCAGTCAGACTTTGAATTCACAAACTATCTGCTTTAGAGCGTCTGTATGTATTTTCTTCTCATTCCAGTCAGACTTTGAATTCACAAACTATCTGCTTTAATTAGAGCGTCTGTATGTATTTTCTTATCATTCCAGTCAGACTTCATGTTCCCAAACTAACCTATTTTAGCGCGTCTGTATGTGAGGAAAACGTTGTGCAGGGGTACGTTGTATATATACAAGACCCGTGTCACCTCAGCCGAGCTAAATGCGCGATTCCTTTCGTTTGGCCTGCCGTGGGTTTCCCTTTGTCCTCACTTACGCATTTGTCAATGACTTGATAGTATACTTAATTCTGAATTTCACTCAATATGTATTTTAACTCAACTGAATATGTAAACACTTCGCTTCATGCGCTGTGGTACGAGTGGAAGTTAAAAAAATGTAATTAGAAGGATTTTTTTTCGATTGTCATCATAAATGACGCATTTATTACATTTAGCTGTTCCAGTCTTCATTTAAATACAGATAACTAAGTCATGATCGCGTCTGAGATCACGTGACCCTTATCTCCATACTAAATGGTGCCTTTTTTCCTTCCTCTCTTCGGTACGTTTTTACTTTTCTTGTAGCGGTTAGGGAGGCTTAAACTAACATGTAGTCTAATCTAATCACGTGATATGCGTGACAACTCTCAATGTGAGAGTAACTGTAAGCTGGAGCATTCTTTTAAGTGAGGCATGCCCGAGATTGCTCTCGAAAGGACCTCCGCACTACTACTGCTGTGTACAACGATTAAGCTTCGAATACAAACTGTTAACTGACTAGCATCACTTGTAATTTTCTTACCGATGACGAAAGGTCGAGATCTCACGTGGACTGCATGCCTCTCATCACGGCAGTAGTATGCGTAATCGAGAACATCAGTAAGTGGCAACAGCAGTCATCTAGTTCTAATTCGCAGGAAATTAGCATTAGTGAGATGATAGCCATCTGTTGTGAGGCAATAACGGGAGCTTCACGCACAGGGACTGCTCCGTGAGCTAGCACTTACGCGCCCCCGGTGCCTGGAGCTTACTTCAGCAGGGAAAAAAATTGGCTTTTGTGTAATTTTTGTTCTGTTAACGCTTTGACTGCGACGTGCCCCACCGGTGGTACAGGGAAGTTATTTTCATAATGCTGCTGACCAACCAGTAGTCGCCAATTCAGTTTTCATAAATACTTGAAGCTAAATGAAGACAAGATCCAGTTCATGTTTGGTATTTTAAAAATAGTGTACTACAATTGACTTTATATTTGACTTTGGTGTTGAACTTAATATTTAGTGGTCGCAGTCCAAGTGTTGGTTGTAACGGTATGGATAGTAATTGTTTCCGTGGAATTAAGGAGCAGCTTAGAATTTTATTTTTTCAATGGACAAATTATTGTGAGATATTCTCATCACTTCTTTCAAAAGAACGTGAGAAATTAACTATTTTGTCCTAAAAGGTCCATGCTTGTATTCTTTCAAAGCTTTTAGAATTATGCAAGCGACCAAATTTTGTTGAAAAATCGGGTTTTGCCCTTTACTCAATTATTGACCACGTCTTTAGAGCCCTCGTGAGTAAGCGTCTACTCGTTTTTATGCTACATATTCTAGGTAATATCAGTAGTATTTTCTGATAAAATTATCGAGTCGTACTTTAGTGGAAAAACAACCTCTATTCTCTAGTGTTGCTCGGAAAACGGTGATTAGAGTGCCCCTGGACAGACCTCTAGAGTGTCTTTCCAATCATTGGGCTTGGACCCTTTTGGAAAGCGTTGATCAGTTTGCTGAGCGTATTTTGTTGATGGCGGCTATCGATCCTGTTGTTTTATTTGTCCTGTCACGCGACTTCAGCCTTAGCAGGTCCGGTCCGTAGGCTTCTTCCTATGAGACCTTTGGTTGTCTACGAAGTGCTTCCGTCATTCTCTTCGTCTTTTCTCTGTCATCGAATGCGCCTACACTTACTTGTTTTTTAGGGTGGGAGTTATAGTTATGTTTATTTTGTGCTGGGATTGTGGTTAAATAGGTAACGAAAAATTTCAAGTTTAAGCTTGTGTGCTTATGCTTTGAATTTTGTTCCGTACACGCTTTTTTACTCCTTGTGTGTAGGTGGCCCCTCAGAGGGATACAACTATTTTATCAATGGGAATTAGCGCTCCCATATGGAATATGAGAGGTTTCGAGCTCTAGGTTCGGTAGGCATTCCTTTTGTTGAAATAAAATAGGTGTTTTTTTTTGTTACGGACCATCTTTTTTCGGTTCACTGTCTGTTTTTCGACACCTACTACTTTCTTCTTCAAATTTTGTCTTGTTTTATGAGCTTCTTTCTTGAACTTACTGCTTCTATGCACCTTGTGCAATGCATCGATTCCACGTTCCCTTAACTTTAAACATAATTGTGCCTTCATCCTTCTCTTCAGGACGCCTTTGTCGTGGTTAGGGGAGCTTAAACCAACTCGTAGTCTAATGTGTGTAGGTGTAACATTTCGGTTCGTAAATTTGGTGACTGAATTGTAGTTAGATGAATGAAAACGAATGTCATATTAAATTAAACTTTTGTGCCTCTTAAATTTTTGTTTCTTTTCTCTATTGAGAATGCGCTATTTTTCAAAAAAGAGACGAACTCCTTTGAAATAAAATGTATTCTGGTTTGCCATTTCGAGGTTGCTTATAAAATCATTTCTCTTTATTCCTTAGTTCGTTGAGTGTGACTGCACTGGGTTAATTCAGCGAAAAAGTGATTAAAAAATAGGTTATATAAGTGTTAGCAAATCTCTTGAAATCGTATTAAACTTGAAGATTATCTGTGTTTGTCAGACTTCTTTTGAAGTACCAGCCAGCAATTCTGAAACCAGTTTCAAACTATCTCTTCCCTGTTCTGAGTTTTTCACTCACACACACGCATGCAAAGAAATACATTATATATGGTTACATGTCTGCTTGTCAATTCGTAGTGTTCCATGGCGTGGTAAGGTTGATCCTTCATGTTGTAGGCTATAGAAGGGCTACGTCCGGCTCAAGATTGGCGAGATTACAGCATGATCCTTCCTGGTGCTCGCTGTGCTGCATATCATCCTCGACCCACCTCGTCTTCAGTTCCCCTTTGAAAGTAACTGACTGTAACTCAGCTGCTGATTGCTTTTTGAAAACCAAGAGCTCAATACTTCATAAACTTTAGAAATGATTCGTGAACTACCATGTTCAAATGTTGTCACTCGTCATTGCCGCATGTTTAGTTTATTTATACGTATCTTTCTATACTACAGCAGGTGTTTTCTTTGAGCGTTTGTGTGTTTTTGTCATGAAAGCGAAGTGACGCACACAATAACCAATCGCGTCTTCTTGAAACCAATTAAATGAAGCCAAATTTACTCGTAATTTCCTCCTTTCAGCTTTGTGGTCCATTGATTGTGCACTTCATGAGGTTCTGTTCGAAAGCGCGCCTGATTTTCAATCAACGCCTTTCATTTAATGACCGCCTCTATCAGAGCTGACGCATTCACTGAAGGCAGCTAAATCATTGAGCGAATTAATGACGTCTGTAATTGTGTTCATGTAATGAGTATTTTCTATAAATTTTATAGTTCTCTTTTCCAACCCTAAGCAAGTATGAGTCCAAAGGGAATCTTGAAACAAATCAAAGTGCGCTGCTAACTTTTGCACCAGCACGTGAGATTCGACTCGAAGTGGCCTCCACTGCGACCTTTAGACGCTGCCTGTAACTGTCTCGTGTGTTCTGGCGCAGTAATTGTGGTCCTTCATGTTTACAGCAGTGACTGTCATCGTTATAGTTACCTCCATCTCCTGCGCCCTTGTAGCTATCACAATATTCAGCTACAAGTGCGTTGTAGCAGCAGCAGCTGTGAGGAATGGATTGTTGGAATCAACATGGTGCGGTCTGCACATTGCACAGCACTTTCCGATATTCTACCGGCTGCCACTCAAAGTAATATAAAAAGTTTACTTCTTTCAGAGTGTACGCGTTAACACGGATGGCAATCGAGCACCGTTGAGATATTAATTAACACTCCAATATCATAGACGTTTCAAAATTTCAATTTGAAATTCATCTTTCCTCAATGAGAGTCGAATAAACTGTGAAAGATTTCTCAGTCAACTGAATCCAACGGACGTAACTAAACGTACATCACTTCTCTTATACGTATACCCGACTACAAATTTGGCCAAAATTCTTGCTTGGATGCCTCTACCATTTAGAATCGTAATTTACTTTCGAGCTGCCTCTCGGTATTTTTCACGTTTCTGTTATCTGCGAGTCTGGAGTTGGGGAATGAATTCTAGACGAGATGCCCTCACCTCCACGAGCCAGCGGCAATTGAGTCTCGCTCGGTCGGCTGTCGAGTGTTGTGCCTGGAAAGATGCCAGGGCTGCTGGATACTCTCCTCAACTGCCCACGCTCTCACACTGCCAGAAGGCTTCTCTTCCTTCCAAGAAACATTACGGTTGCTCAGCTCAATCTTTCTCTGTAGCTCGGCTGTCGTGCCGTCTCTCCAATGGAACCTTAGCGCGATGTTGTAATGCAATTCCTCTATAGTAGTAGTGCTCTATGTTGTAAAAAATATGTGCCTGTTACTGGCTCGAGCATCGAAATAAAACATGGATTAAAGTTATTGCTCTGCAGCTCCTTCTAAAGGTTATTGTATGTTGCAATACATAGTTGTGTTTGCGTTATACCCTCCGTTGTAGTACGAACGAATTTTCATTTTTAAATTTGGTTTGTAAATCAATAAGTCATTGAACATGTGTTTTCTGTGAAGATTATGAATATTATTTTATTTAAGAAACTATCACACTTCATTAAGAACTTCAGAAATATCAAAGCTGTCAAAGTCGGATAAAAGTGTTATTGCAGCAAAAATCTCAGCACTCATGCGCAAGAACGAAAAACATTAACGATGCGATCATTTTTAAGGGGCTGCCAAAGTTTCTATATTGTAAGCTGTGCACAAGTTTTCACTCGCTAGCACTGGTTAATTGACATTATTTTTTGAGTGCGCAACTTCATCATGCTCTCATTTCTGAGCTTCGTCTCCTGACTCGATCCAATTTGTGTGGTATGATTTACGTTTTATACCGCCTCCGTTTTCACTCATTATTCCGTCTTCCTCTTGTTTTTCAAAACGTCAGCTGTAATAAAGCGCTGTACAATCCAGGCTAATTTTTACATTTCAATTTTCAGCCATTAATTAATTCGTCCCCTGCCTTGACGTCACTCTATTCTCTACTTCAAAGCGTTCGGTTTATTGAAAGCGTGGCGCTGTTCTCCCTCCGCACGGCTGCACTCGATGCAACTTCTGCCGTCTCTGGAGCAGTTCTTATATTAATAGCCGTCCTCCAGCGCTCTCCAATTTACTAATGGTCCTCAGATGAGCTTAACGAACGATTTTTTGGCCCTGCCCTGTGCGCCGAGTGTACCCAGGTGCTCTTTTACTGTCGTCGTGATATTTTTCCACCTTCCATTATTTATGATGTGAACATTTAGTGAGTGCTGGTAATGCTTCTCGAGTCCCACCGTTCTTGGTGTGGAGAGGAAGAACGTTAAGCTCTTTTATAAATGTGTTGTGAGTACCTGCTAATCATTGAACTCACGTTTCATTTATGTATTCACTTTGTTCAGATCACGCCCGCTGTACGATTTACAGAAGCTTGCTTTCTCGAAAAGGTAGCTGATCATGTATGCTTCAAATGATGTGGAAAACTTATGTACGCGTGCACCTCATTGTTGATCTTTTTATGTGTCGTGAGGTACTGTGTACGCAACTTGGACACGCCTGGTGTCTGCATCGATAACTGCTCAAGCACAAGAAATGCGCCTCTGGAGGGCTGAAGATGCTAATCGTAATGTACTATGTTCTATGTATGATGTTAAAACAATTTCCCATCGTTTCTAATCAGTTTTTATTATTCCTTAGCGTTAGTAGACATTTAAGGGCTTCTGGGTGGCGACAGGAAACTTTATAGTTGCATTTCTTTTTGTGGGCTTATATCAAAACAATTTCATTACGTTTTCTAATCATTTTCCTATTCCTTCCGAGGATAGTGTTTCCCATGCACGCCAGCATTATTTATTTATTGCATTTCTTTTTGTAGGTTGGTTATCTTGTGTTCAGTCTGTGAGATTTTGTTTTAGTATATTGTCAGACTTGAGAAACCGTCCGTTAAACAGCCTTGATTCAATTATCAATTGTAGTAATTTTTGAGCGTAATCATCAAAAGAATCATTTACAAGTACCATGTTATTTCTCAGATAGAACCCGCTGTCATAATTACTAGCAAATTGAGAGAAACTAAGGGAAGAAGGTATAACTATGGAAAAATTCACTACTTCCGTTATGTTCAGTGATCAAGTCGAATAAACGAACATGATAGAAAAGTATTTTACGGTTCATTGATGTTTTTCAGACATTGCTATTATCATACGAGGTGTTTCTATTATTTGTACATTTAGATATTTAAAGAAATTCTTACAGTATATGTGCAGGAGTGTAGCCTCCATGATAACTTGCTTTTAATATTAAACTTTTGTTTCAACGTACACTCGTAATTTTAGTTTATTTCGTTTTTTCTCACGTGTTCTTAGTATCATTTTTCTTGCATCGGCATTATAATTTATTGCTCAGTTTTCCTACCACCTATGAACTAATACTTTATCGTCACTTTTAACACTCCTTTCAAACATTCTTAAATTTGCGTTTCAATCGAATTTCCTGCATACATAATACATTCATTGAGGTTACTTCCCTCTGCAGCACTTCTGTGTACTGCATACTTTTCGGAAACGAAGTGTTTAAGTCCAGAAATGGCGCGACATCGTAGGAAATTCTGCGAGCGCCGCAGCTGCAATGACAACAATATTGTGGCTTGCCACATCTCGTCCGCTGATCTGACGCGTCTGTTGCGGGCTTTCTGGTATTGCGGCTTACGAAGATGGATGCGGCTTCTCTGCAAATGCATTTATTCGCGGAAATGTTTCTGAGGAAATGTTACCTTAAAGATAGTCCGGTATCTTGTGAAATGTCCCTCTTTTTGTATCTATGGTAATTATCGGCGCCCTCAGGCTGAAGGGTAGGAAAGCTTTCCTTCTGTTCAAATAGAATGAGTTTTTTGTCTTGTTTTTTTATGTCGCTGCGAACTGTTTTTTTTCGGTTTCTTGTTTTTTTCAACGCTGATTCCTTTTTTCTATAACTATAATTTTGTTTCACAAGCTTCTTTCAATCTTACTGACAATCTTCTTTCATCTCACTGTTTCAATACTCAGAGTGAAGGGATATGCGCTGTCCGCCAAGTTCCTTTATTCCGTAAGAAGTGACACCTTCCTCGTGTGGAAACGCCTTTGTTGTAGTTGGGAAGCTTGAACTAACTTACAATGTTATTTGACAGCCTAATCTAGTTTGTGAAAATAGAGTTACGTGAGCGTTTGTTTAATTGCCCCATTCGTATTTGACGTTGCGGGAAAATATTACCTCGTATCTAAATTAGCACCCGAGATTTTATTGGCGCATGAAAAGATTGTCCTTCACTTCGTCGGTCACGATTTACCCTTCACTTCAATAAACTTCGCCTCTAATAGAATGAGTTGCCGTTGATGCTGTTGCTTGTGACGAACTTTGAAATATTTTTTCACCGATGCATGAGTGGCCATCGCCTGATGCTTCTCTTGCTCTGTATAATACATCCCATCAACCACTCTGAAAAAAGACCACCTCCGGTTTGTGGAAGTTACCTGGAAATCCAGTGATGTCATTGCGTCCTAGTCTGTAACGAAGTGTTCCCATACTTTGAACCGCTTCTTAACGTGAGGCCGTTCACCCTCTCCGTCTTTCTCGGAACCGTGTTGAACGAGCATCCCACCTTTGTCTCTGTCTTGACTACCATACGAAATATACGTCACAAATTTACTTATATTTCTTCACGATTTCGGTCTGTAAATATATGAATAGATCAGAAGTATTTGGGTACGCAGTATCGAAGATGAAAGCTTCAAGTTCAATTTTCGTCAATATTCCATTTTTGTAAGAGTTCGAACATGTGTTGAAAAGGTGGTATGGGCCTGCTGATCCAAAAAAACTTCTGAGGATTGGATAAATACAGTGTTTTTACGTTATCATTTTGAGTTAACTTTTGATGAGAGATGTTCTCAGATATTGTACTTTATGACCCATAGAATTAAGACAAATATCTCTGGTATTGTTTCCATTTACCAAAAAATTAAACACCCTGCAGAAAAATTTGGGCCACATATAGCAACTCTTTCATGTTCGTTTACACTTGGTTCAAATTTGTTTCATTAAGAGGTCTTTGAGGCTGATCATTCAGCTAAAAAAACATTGAAACGACTGGGAGTAAATAGGACTGAATTCGTAAAACGGCTAGTTATTTTTAGTCCGTTGGAGAATTTGTTGAAAAAATTAAGAATTGAAATTTCTGTAAGAAAGTTCATTCATTTTATAATACTAGTGAATGATTTTTAAATGCAAAATATCCTATAATTTCTGTTTAAATTCATGAACATCTTGTAAAAATTAAGGAATAAAATGTTTGAGAAACATTATTGAGTTGGCTATACCGTGCTTCTGAATTATTGTACTATTTGATTAGAGATGCTTAATTTCCGTTTCGTACATCTTCATATTCGCCAAATGCAGACCAGAAATGTGAAGAATTTAAGGTGCGCTAAAAAAATCTCGTTTCCAATATTTTACCTTGTCATTTTATATTGATACCTATAATTCGATGACCATATTATATTACTTGGGCGGTGCCAGGCGACTAGACAGTCTCATGGGTCTTCTTCTTATGTAGTGTATATTTGTTGTTGTTGTTATAATCTCATCTGACATCATCCGCCTGTGTAAGCCTTGCCATCTGCTTGTCGTCCATACATTTAGCCTGTTGTGGTACTAGATTCAGTGAAGTTACCTAGGGGACTTCATGGAAGTAAAACCTCGCACTGCTTAGTGATTGGTAAATTGGCGTCCGTGCGACGTTTATTGGCTTTTCAATTTGTCCTTTGTGTTTCATTTATTTCGTATTAGGAACTCCATTATCTTAATTTTCACACAAGCTCTTTTATTCCGATATTTCTGATAGCGTCAAAGTTTGTGAAGAAATTTTAAAAGTGGGATGGATAGTTGGATATCATGTCAACAAATAAATCGGTTACTCCTTTGTGATATGCACAAGACTTTCCAGAGCAAATATACGTATTACCATCTTCATATGCTTTGACTGAACAGAACAATTACATTTATCTTTTATTGCTAGTAGTGAGCGTGAGATAATGTTGGCGGTAGAGTGCATTTCCTGCTGTTCCGTGAGCTCGCTAAAAGCATTACGTGTGTAAACGAGAACATCCAGAGCCTCCATATCCATTTGCTTGCTTCCTGGAAGCTGCTGCTCCGCCTGCGTCTCTGGTAGACCGACCCCAGCTCCTCCTCGACACTTGCCGCTCACGGTCCCCACCGCTCTTTATTGTGCAAATCCATCCACTTTATGGAGGATGTGTTTTGCTTCCTTCTGATATACGGGCTTTGCTTCTGATTTACGTATTGATTTGCTTCCTAAGAAGCGCCCTATAAGTGCTACTGCATACGTAGCGTATCCTGTTATTTCGCACGATGATTCCGCAGCGTGCTTGCGCTAATGGTTATCTATCTCCTATCCGCGCGTTCGGTGGGATTGCGTTGAGCCTCGTTGCTCAACCAATTTCATATGTGGGTCACGTATGTTTACCTGTTCGCTAGTGTTTATATATTTCATGCTAGACTTACCTGCGGTTCTTCTCGTGTGCATTTTTGTGTATCATTGATGTATCACTGAGCCTCTTTTTCTGGATCTCAATGTGTGCTTCTCTAGAACCGGATAAATATGTACGCTTGTTTGATCATGAGACGGAAATGTCTCTTCCTCAATTGATCCTGGAAGAAAAGCACAAAGTTAATTGGCCGCCAGTCTCACTCTTCTGCGATGTTGTGCCTTTGATTTATGTGTGTGATATTGAAGGTCGTTTTTTGCGCTGGGCAAGGAGTTTGTTTTCCGGTCACTTACTGTATGCTTTAACTCGAGGTGACAGACGGATGTTGTCTTTGCTGGGGTGGTTTCATTTTGTCTTGTGTACAGCTCGATGTGACAGCGTGGGTGTCGCTGGCTTGTTTTGACAGTTTCAATTCTTGTTTTGTTTAGGCCGAGGATACATCTATTGAGAGTATTTTATTCCAGTTATAAAATACTTTTAATCATCTCTATCATCCGCATAGTTCAGTTCCGTATATAATAAGGCTTATTTTAATATTTTTTTTCATTCTACCTATCATGTCTGAAAATTAAAAAGTAATCTATATTAAAGCGGTACAATACATTTGACCGTTCAGAAGCTACATTTTCCGATGACTACGTAACCCCCTCGAGCATCGTGGTACCATCCAAAGAACGCTTGTAAGTTTTCACCTACTCGTGCTCTTCATCTTAGAAACTAAAGTGTTTTGTGTCATTCTTCGCATGAGTAATGAGATAATTGTCGTCATGAATGATTGGGAAACCGTAGGTATTTATGATAAAATATTATAAAATAAGCAACTCGCTGCACAATAACGAGGCATTTTGGTTACGTGAGCATCGCATGTCTGGGGTGTGAATTCCAGGTCTTCGTAAGTTATACCGAACACACTGATGTCGAAAATTGTTTCAGCGGATGCGGGGAAACCGTTCTGACGTGAAATTGTTAAATTTACTGTTAGTTGTGAACTTGTATGTTCATGTTCCTCTGACAATTTTGGTTTTATTTCGTTCGACTTATGCCTGTTTGCGTAATCCATTCGATGTGAAAAATAAATGAAAACAGCAGGTTTGAGCGCATGATGTCTGACTGGACTCCATTTACTCACTGGCATCGAGGAAAAAGTTTTAATTTGAAGGAACAGCCCCAATTTAGGTTTTCATTGGGAGCTCTGAAGTTGAATGTTCAGGATTCAGGACGCGCTCTCGGGCTGGTTATTGAGCGAGTGTCAACAAGGCCGTGTAAGCTCCTCGTTTTGTTGTTGTCCTTGTGCCGAACTTCAAAACAGCTCTCGCTCCGTATCTGGAATTGGATTCCAATCCTGGTAAATTTCTTGTCAAAAGCTCCTTTCGCATGTGCAAACTTTGCTGTGTTGTTTTGTTTTTTTTTCTTGCAATATTAGGCAAGCTGGAGTACAACCTTCACGTTTCCTTCCTACGCATGATGCTCTAATATTTGTTTGATTTTTGTGGTGGGAAACCTTTTATGTTTCCGTGCCTGCTTTTGCACTTTTAGCTCTCAGAACTCATCTTGTCCAAACTGGACTGCTTTGAACAGTATTCGTGACCCTGATGAAGCCGGCGGGCGATGCAGGGCTCAATTAAACACCCCCGCTCTGCGCAGACGCCTTTTAAAACACTTAATGAGCTCCAGGACCGCACCTGACCCCACTGATGTGCCCCCACGCTCTCGTTTGGCGGCCACAGCACGCGCACACCAGCTGCGCCGCCCACTCCAGCCTCTACGTTTTCATTCAATTTTACTCGCGGACAGCTGCAGATTAGCTTCCTATAATTGAGTTCCATAATGAGCTCCGCAAGAGCGTTGCGACTTGTGCGTGTATTTTATGGTGTTGTTCTTGTTGCTTCAACATTATTAACGATCATATGAAGTTGTGGAAATTGTTCTGTGGTTTGAAAAGAAATTGTTGCATGCTGCAAAGGTAAAGTTTCTCTAAAAATGGTGTGTTGAGGTACTGTTCCATGATCTCTCATATATTTATTAACTCCCGTAACAGTTATTATCCTCAGGAGGATACAGCTATAATATCTACGGAAATTACCATTCCCAGAAGAAAAATGCGAGATCCCGAGTATGAGAGTTTGGTAGGCCTTCTTTGTGTTCAAATAAACTACATATATATTTTATGATCATCTTTTCGGTTCACTGCTGTCCTATTTTTCAGCACCTCGAGCTTTTTTCTTCAACTTTGATCTTGTTTCAGAGCCTTCCTTCTTAACTCACTGTTGCTATCCGCAGGGGGATCTTGTACGGGAGCACACAGTATGCATAGATTTCGCATTCCCTTAACGCCATCCTAAATGGTGTTTTCATCCTTCCCCTCTTTGGAACATTTATGTTGCGGTTAGGTAGGCTAAAACCAACATCTAACCCGTGATAGTTAATTGACTGAACCATTAACTTCATCATATTTTGGTTTTGACGGCTCATCCAGTTATTCTCCGGTTGCTCAACTGCATTGCTGTAAGTTATGTAAACGGTTGTGACAACTCGTGTGTTTGGGTGTCGGCGAAGTAAGCTCCAGACAGAGGGGACTGAAGACGAGGGGGAGGAGCAGCACCTTGCTGCTGGGTGCCCGCTGTGCGCTCACCTACACCAGGATTGCCTTCGCCTCTTATGGACGACCGCAGCGCCGAACTGCCTCGTGACATCATCCTCTGTTCTCGGTATTGTCCCTCTTCGCTTCGCACCGTGTCGTTTGTTAGATGGGATCGTCGGCTATAGGGCTCCGGTCATCGCCCTAACACGGACAACCATTTCTCTCAACGTCTGATCATAAACATGGGATACCCCGAGATTATTCGCTCAAAGGTAACCTGTTAATGAAGTTTGAAACCGGAGACATTTTTTTCCTCACTTGTTCAAGTTCTAATTTAACGCAGAGTTCTTAAGCGCAGTAATGTGTTTTTTTTATGTTAAGACATGAGGTATTATTTTCCCTGTGCGTGTCTGGCACTGTGATATACACGCCCTTTTTGTGGCGTGCCGATGTGGATGGAGCTTATACGAGATCTTACCTGTTGCCCCCCACATGCTCGGGTCAACTGTACATTTAAGGCCAAAATCCTATTTACTCCTGAACTTTTTATTTATTTATTTATTTATATATTCGTTTATTTATTTATTTATTTTTTTAACTCATTTATTTATTTATTTATTTATTTATTTATTTATTTATTTATTTTAATTTGCCAAAATTTTTGTGTGAATTCCATTAGTGTTCAATTTTACTAACTCGCTCATGTTAATCTCTGAAAACAATGGGCTTCTACCTGAATCGTGAAATTCAATCCGATCTTTGTAAAGTTGATGCGTTTCCATGGGAACATTTCATCAGTATATGGGTCACGATGCTGATCTTGTGTGATCATGTTTGCACATAATAAAATTGTTCTGTAAAAATATATAATGAATGTTCATAAATTTATTAGCTCAAATTCATTAATATTGTCCATCATTTGATTGAAGCTTGCATGGTTGCTTGTGGATGCATTGGAATTAAGCGTTCCTTTGCTTCGGCTCGAAGATTCTCATTTTCATTGCGAAATTTTCTCACAATCGATAGAAGCCATTATTGGTAAATCCCATTGTTCTCTTTGAATTTCACCGGTTCAAGAAAACTTGTTCGTTCGTTATATTCCTTTGCTGTCGTTTCTTTGGTATCCATTTCAATTAATGAGCGTTGAGTTTGCTAAGCGCTTTACCATGTTCAGAACAGTTTCATAGGAATGTGTGAGTCGCAGTGCCAAAGCGTTGATGCTGCTATCAGTTAATTCGTTCATTTTGTAAATATAAGTGCAATGTTGAATTTCAAACGTCGATCTAACGTTTCTTAGCATTTCGTTATTATCTGATTTAAGTTACAAATATTTGTTGCCAGAACAGTATTGCAACTTTTTGCCTCATTAACTACAGCTCCTGTGAGTCGTGATCAGCGCCGGACAAATTTAATTATTGCAAGAAATCCCTCGAAGTAGTTGGCCAAGTCAGTGAAACTAATCAAACTTTTAAATTAGGCATCCTGCTAATGGTATAGTTTCTCTTTGAATGTTGTTACAATTAGTTCTTGATTTGATCATGCATGGTTCCTGCTCTCGAATTTTTGTCTATTGTCAATGGTAATAAGAAAATAAAAAAAAGTGGTGAGAGGGGTGTCTTACAGTATAAACTGAGGACTTCAAGGTCATTTAAATTCGGTACAAGCCCGGGCTCCCCTGTGGATTATAGGATTAAGCTGATGGTGCTCGCAGTCGCTAAAATCCGTGGGATCTCTAGAGATGACCAAGGTGACCCTGGCCACCCACCAAGGAATCAGCCATGGTCTTTACGAGAGACCTAGTAATGTTTGGTCCACGATAGAAATTTCTTATGTTATGCTTATCTATCCAACTCCTCTATTGAGATGATTTAATCAGCATGTTCGAGTCTCCAGCATTGCCGACTTTGTTCACCAGTTTTGTATGCTCTAGATGCTCTGGCTACTTGCTGCTGATGTTCAGTTGCTCTTTTCAGGAAGAGACAAATATATCTAGAAATTAATGCTTCCAGAAGGAGTATGTGAGGTCCCTAGATAAGATTGCGTTTGTTTAAATAGATTAGTTTTGTCTTGTTATGAGCCATCTTTTCAGGTTCACTGCTCCTCTTTACTCCCACACCTATTATTGTCTTCTTCGGCTTTTATCTTATTTCACAAACTTCTTTCAATCTTACTGCTTACTTTGCTCCGAGTGTATGGACACATCTTGTGCATGGATTTGCCTTTCCCATAATTTCGTGGTAAACGGTGCCTTACCCTTTTCTTTCTTGGGAACACTTTTTTTTGTTGTGGTGAGGCGGTCTTGAAATAACCTTTAATTTCATCTAATCTTCATTAACATATTCGAATTGAATTGAAGGGTTTCTATTTGAATGCGTTAAACTAGAATGCGAGAACGAATCCACAATTACCGTCTGAAGGAGGCTCTTGTAGACTCATTTGAAGCTCCCTTTCTTCTTGGAAACCTTTTGTGATTTTCTTCGGAATACAATCTTTTCCTTTGAAAAGATTTCGAAGAATTATTTTGGGAATATTTGGAGGATGCTCGGACTAAATTACGGCCACTGCGCGAGCAATGGATGTGTTCCGAGAACATTTGTGAGCGTTTTTAGGTGAGTGTGAGGGAGTTGTCGAGAGAACTTAGGGTTGAGATTATTCGCTCGAATTGTTCAACGCTGTTGTGTTAACGAGTGATCCCCTAGATTTGATGTAACTATTGTTCGTATAGAAATTACCGCCCCGAGAGAGAAAATGTCTGACCCCAAACTGAGAATTAGATAGGTATTATTTTTTTGTTCAAATAATGTACATTGTTTGTTTTGTAAGGGATAAACTTCTTTGATTCACTGCTGTCCTGTTTTCAGTACCTCTGACTTTCTTCCTCAACTTCAATTTTGTTTTATAGCCTTCCATCTTAACGTACTGATTCTATGAGCAGATCTTCTGTGGGAACACACCTAATGTTCAGATTCCACGTTCCCTCAATTACATATTGCGTGGTACCTTCCTCCATTCTCTCTTTGGAAAGTCTTTGTTGCAGTTAAGAAGGCTTAAACTAATATCTATCCTAATCTGTGAACATTGAATAATTAAGAATGTTGTTCGTCGAGGACTGAACCTTGCGATAAACGATTATTCTTCTGAATATTCGTTTACCGTGAATAATTTTTGTCGGAATAATCAAAAAGCTCCAGTGACTTTAAATTGAGGTTTCAGGCCCAACTAACTACTTGTTTTGCCATCACTTGTCTTGCTCATTAAGCTTTTGAAGCCTTTTAGAATCAAGGTTTTGTTGTTGCTTACTTCAATGATGAAATTAAACTGTTATAATTGCCTTGTGAAATGTTGCAATATAGATGTTAGTCGTTCATCCAACATACTATTTGTATCAGAGGGTTTATATTTTGTAATTTGTTGTCAACAAGTTTTCCTTTCGTTGTTGCGTTACTTTCCTTTTTGCAGCCTCGATAATTCGTGGAAGATATTGATTTATTCGGGTCAACTTCGAGGCTAGGAGCGCTGCGTGCGCTCAAGTTGCGCTGATGCCTTGGATGCTGGAAGAGCAGCTTCCTGTGTTTGCGAGACCGCCGCTCGTTATTCCTGGCGAATCAGGTAAAAAAAACGGTCATCATTCTTATATAGCGTATTCCTGTGTTGGATTCATCTGTAGCTCATTATTATGCTTGATGTCTTCCCATTTTTTCAAGTACTTTAGTGTTTGCGAGTCTGGAAGATGAGGCACAAACTGGGATCTTGATATTGAATGCTGTGGCTTTTTACTCTTAATAACCACTCTCGAGCTGATAGAAATCTTACCTCAAGGAGCAGGCTGGAGCTTTTTGTCGTCACCAAACCATTCTCAGGTAGCTTTATTTTGATGTATTTTGAGAGTTTTTGGTCTCCTGGTTACTTGGCGAACACTGTTGGATATGGTGTTAGTTCAGTTTTAACGTAAAAACGGTGCTTTATCCATTCACCTCAGCTATTTTCGAGTCGTGAGGATTGTTTCATAGATCACTCACACAACTGTCTGAGTTTCTACTTTATTTCTGTTTCGTTGACAGTGTCCGACGTTCATTGCCTCTCTCTCAGCCATGCTTCTAATAGGCTAAATAGTACTAAGTATCAGAGTAAGAAAATGCATTTTTATAAAGGAGGCGTCCGATGTTTTGCAGAGCTGTAAGTGTAAAAATATTGATGTATAAGAAATAGAGAGTTTATAGAGTTTATTGGATTAAACTCTCTATTTTGCTTTTGCCTAACTATGATATCATCTAACTGATAGTTGTAACTTCTGTTTTGCGCCGGATTATGTATGAGAATTTAAATGTATTCTATCACTAAGTTATCTTACTCCACGTCTTTCATTTCATTCTATGTAGATCTGTCCAATGTTAGCTGGAAAAACTTGGAGCTAGCTCATGATAAACTAATAGCTGCGCATCAAATTTCAAGTGTCTTTTGTAGTGTTACCACTCCACGTTGTGAAGTGTGAATGCGAGGCTCAAGTTGCGGACGCAAGGAGAACCAGAGGCAGTTGCTGGTTACTAAATGAGGAGCATGCAAAGGCGCCGTTTTGGTAATGGGCTCGTTTCTCGCTGCCGCCCTTTATGGTATTTGCAGCTCTGGCTGCTGCAAGGGCCTTGCTTCGAGGCGAGCTGACTTCTATTGCACGCCTCTTGAGATCATGGCGTGTCCTACGTGACGCAACGTTCGAGTCAATTGTTTAAATGACATTGAATAGCTTCTTTGGAATCTCTGATGTCGTCTTTTGCGACGCCTGGTAGTGTGTGGAGACCTGTGCTGTTTAGTGCAGCTCATAGGAACTTATTCCGATTTTATTCTGCTTAATGAGGCCCTTGAAGTACCATGTAGCGTGGTACATGCCGAGGCACTTCGTATTCAAGCTGTTCACACCTTGTGCACAGATTCCATGTTTCCCTAATTCCATACTAAGTGGTGTCTTCCTCGTTCGTCACGTTGGAACAGCTTATTTGCTTTTAGGGAGGCTTGAGCTAACTTATAATCTAATCTGTAGGAAGTTGAACGGTGCTCGTTTTGATGAACAATCAGAGCCTGCCATGAAAGAAGATGTAGGAGCGAGTGAGTTATGGCAAGAATTGCTTAACGCACGCATGATTCTTGAACTCGATTGAAACTTACGATGCGTGACGGTGTGGAAGTTTTCGCTCATGAAATTTTCTCTCCGATCTTGACAACGACGGACCAATGCCACAGCGAAGTGCGTGTGTCGCATAATGGTCACTCAACGCCGACTTCAAATCCTAGTTAATTCTTCCTCCCTTGTTCTCGTGTAATTCTTTAAGAAGTTCGTGGAGCTCTGGAATTCGAGATGAAGGGTCTCCGGTATGAGCCACAGAATGGCTTTTGGCGTGCGCTTGCCGCCGTGCACGAGTGTGCGCTAACGATGTTTCCTCGTTTTTCTCGGGATTACTTGATTTCGTTTTTATCTGATATTCTTTCAACTTTAGGAAATTAGACGAATTTCCTAATGAGCTATTTAGAAATGGAGCTATTTAGAAATGGGTGCTATTCCTTGACTTCGGTGATATCTGATGTTCTTTCAACTTATGAAAAATAGACAAATTTCCTCTTGTTGGACTATTTGGATATCGGTGCTATCGCATTGTTAACAGTGTATGTACAAGAGTATATCATTTGCTATGCCATTTCATGGGATTATTCATGATGAAATCGATACGGTACTAAACATTTGAGCATGCATCAAGTGTAAAGCGTATTGATTTATGCTGGATTGAATTTTATAACAGGTTTTGAGGGTTATGATAATCTCTGGAAACCCGTTTAAACTCGCACAACATTTGTCGTCACCAACCTGAGCAAAGTCGCCGCATACTAGCTCGTCCTCTCGACCCAGGTGAAACATCTTCATTACATTCATGTAATATATGCATATTTGTTGGTTCTCGTAACAGTAATCTGCGACGATGTCACTAGACGACATTTATCTTCATCGCACGAAAAAATGATGTTTTTCGACGCGCCTCTATTACGCCACAAGTTCGTGAAATAAGTCATCCGTTAAACGCTGCGTCCCACGTTGCTGGAAATGATCCAATTCCTGTTACAGAAGATCGCCACGTTGAAGTTATTTCATATGAGAACCGACCTCGATTTAACCGCATCCAATTTTCTGCCTCACGTCAGAAGTGCTCAAAATTGGGCCACGTGGTTGGCAGAGATACGGTTTAGCAAAGTGAATTTGATTTAATTTTAGCTTGTTAGCCCGCTGCTTGCCGTCCAAGATCTAAGGCGTGCTGGAATATTTTCACCTCCATATTTTACGAGGTGCTGAGGCTTTGTCGATGGCAGCCGTGAAACCGCACCGGAGGCCTTCTGGCTCTTGTTACCAGCCCTGAGGTGTCTCAGAAACTTGCCTTCTCGTTTGCCGTGTTCTTTATTGCTATTCTAGCTACCGAAAACGTGCTGTATAGCATTGCTTGCAGCTGCTCGTCGTGCGATATTGATGTTACTTGTTACGTTGTGGTCGTGGTCCAATTATATGAAGTTAATATGTCGCCAAGCATATCGTTCCGTTAAGTAAACTAGTTTACCAAAGTACCTTACGTTATGTTAGGTCGATTCATAAATAATTTCCAATTTTTTATGTAAATTAGAAGTGTTTTTTATCATGTTTAAAACGCTCATATTTTGGTTTACTAGTCTAAATTTAAGTAAAAATTCTTCTTTCATTTTTTCTGAGTCATCTTATTACTTGCATTGCTGTGAAATTATATAAAATTGCCCTTAAAATGGAAAACCTATAGTTTCAAATTCGATATATAATGCTGAGGGAGTTTAAACGGGAAAATGGTGCAGCAGAGACAGCGATCGATCAAAATATGCAGCATTAATGGCCAGGATGTCCTAACAAATAGACAAGTAAATAAATTGATTACCAAGATTTCGTTCTGGCGATTTGAGTTCGGAAGATAAGACTATAGGCCTGAGCGCTCATAGGACATCGATGAAGATGTTTTAAAGAACGTTAGTGGAGAATGATCCTCGTCTAAGCACTCGTGAGCGAAATAATTCGAAACCAATTGCAGCGCTTTTATGAAAATCTGAGAAATAAACGTCCAGCACTAGTCGACATAAAAACGGACATCCTTCTTCATGACAACTCAAGACCACGCGCTTCAAAAGTGATGCAAGAAAAATTTTGTAACTCGGCTGGTCTGCTCTGCCCCATCCACCATATTTCCCTAACATCGCCCCGACTGATTTTCATCTCTTTTACGTCTATACAGAATGCGCTTCAAGGCAGAAAATTTACTGAAGACAATCGAGTGAAAGAAAATATCCAAGGTTTTTTTTAATCGAAACAGTCTTCGATTTATTCAGATGGCATTAAAAAGTTAATTGGCAAATGGGAAAAGGTCATTGAAAATAATGGTGACTATGCGATTAATTAAAACATGTCAGTTTTATTTGCATTATACGTTGCATTAAAATTCACAAAACGGAAATTATTTATGAATCGACCTAATAAAACAGCAGCTTGTGCTCTATTGTTAGGTAGTGTATGGAACTTCTATTAACTGACCAATACTCCTTCCTCCTTTGTGCTCCAAAGTCACGTTTTTTCTAAACGTATCGTATCCACAATTAGCAGCCTTGAGCTCAAATACCAGCTTCTGAGATAATAGTGGTGTTCAATTATGCGTGACTGGAAAGGCCACTCTGCGGTCACCAACGAAGACACCCAGATAGTGGCTCTGAGTTGAGCACTGCGCCTCACTTGAACGCTGCGTCATCGGTAAACACCACATTGTGTGTGGGTGTGTGAGCAGTGACAAGCTTTTCTGTGAGTTCTGGTTGTGTTTAGATGGAGTATGGACATAGTTATTGGCTGTGAAGGATCTCTTCACGGATATAAGTCTTGAAGCCCCGTGCCTTGTCTTGTGCGTGATGGCTTCTGCTTGATTTTAAATGGCTTCCTGGCACATTTTTTGGTTATGGCGACGCTACAAAAATTCTGGTACTTTGCAGGAAAGAGAAAATTTGCTTCTATGCACTAAAAATTTTTCCCCTATCCTAAGATAGCGCGTGCTGCCGCCCGTATCTTCACAATTTTTCCACTTGTCTACACTGTAATAGTTTTCCCTTATCATTTCTTGGGGCAAGCTGGCAAACGCTGGCTGCTCTGAGCTCTTAATTATCTGATTTTTTTGTTGTAGCATTAGATAGTATCTCATTTGTATAAGAGTATAATTTATGTATCTATTTATTGCAATCAGTGATTCGTTTGATACTTGGAAAAGCGTGTCACGTTTCGAACTAATAGATTATTTTTAGAGTAATTGGAATATTTGCCAATGTATGTATCTTCACGTAAAATTTCAGTTAATCTGATATTCACGAGCTCTTTAGTTGTTTTATTGCTATTAACTTTTCCTAATTTGTCTGACGCATTAGGAATGATTAATAGTTGAACTTGTGCTTCTGTCCAGTATTGGATTGTGACGTTGCGGGCCTGGCCTTTTTTACGTTCTACAGAAGTCCGACTTGCCCTCTTTTTACTGAGAAACGTCGTTGCCCGGAAATGACTTTCTTGTTCACGTTGCCCGCTTCTTCTCGTCAGTCACAACGCCCTCAATTGAGTTTTCCGCCTCCATCTTCTGTGTAATTTGTAATTTCCGAGATTTTATTGTGCTTCTCTAAGCGTAAATAAAATTTCCTGCCTTGCATTTCTCGATTTTACTTTTCAACGGAAATCTAGTTTTCCTGAAAGTTGCGCGAGGGGGAACTAATCTTTAGAGGATGCTTTTGCTAGTTAGTGAGGAATGTTAGTTGTTGATTGAATATAGGGAAAAAATTTCGTTGTTTGCTAAACGGTTTGTACATAAATGTTGGATCAATTATCAGTGCTGTAATTCCTTGGCTCAACAATTTTCTAGCTAGAGGAGCTCGGAGCCGCTGGTTTGACTAGTTTGGCAAGTTCCTATTACTTCAAATATATTCAAAGGTCTTCCTTCCGTCCTACGCCGTCTGCAATCACACACCGTGCCTTTCTCAACACCTTTCGTGTTACCTGTTGACCGGAGTTGCCTCATGCACGACGCGCTCCTCTAGCATCCGTATTGACTAGGGTTTCACGTTATCACGCTACCTACATTCTTTTCAATCAAAACTGGAACAATTATGTACGGTCCTAATACGCATCTTAATGAAGCTTTTGTTTTGATTCGAAGCTGGAGGAAAATTGCAAAATTTTTATTCTAAAATGACCACCCCGACGATCTATCACCATACCGTCAGGCTTCAGCGAGCTTTATTTTTCGAGCTGGTTCGGTGTATCGTATTAGAGCTCTTTCTCGCGAGTTCCTGAAGGATTTAAGTTTTTCACGGTTCAATAAATCACTGAAATCAGACAAAGAAACGGTACGAGGCTTGCGATTTCGTTTTTGAGGTTAAAGGTATGTCCGTGGTAACCGCGTGCTCACCATCGAAAGTAGTGATGCAGGTGATGGTCCCGCTCAGTGTTTTCTGAACTGTTGTGAGAGTAGGGTGGCACGAAACGCTCTCGCTGCATGGATGGAGCCAAGCAGTGCATTTATTTCTCTCGTTAATAGATGACCGTGGATTCCAGCGGTGTTGTTTTACAATGGAGGAGCACCGCCACAACACCGTTAACTACATACTTCTGAAGCTGGTGAGCATCCTTTCGGTTCGTTTTGTTTCGCGGTTGTGAGGAGAGAAAGAGAACCTCGTGTGGCGAGCGCAGCTGCAAGCAACGTGTCTCGTTTGACACACTCAAAGAACAGCTGTTCATCTCATTTGTTGTCTCCTCGAAACATTTTTGGCATTAATAATGGGTGAATAATCACTGGACATTCGAATGTGTTGTTAACGTTGAATTTGCGGTCGGTGTTGACCCGAGTGACCGCGTTGCCATTTCTTTTGTTTCTGGGTGCCTCAGAGAAGAAGTCCCGTCTCCTTTCTAACGTTCCCCAGACAGGTTCGCTAGCTCGTCAGTGCTTTAAAAAAAAAAGACGAACATTATTTGTTGCTGGAGCTTCTCATTTCTCGTTCGTGGATACCTTGAGAAATTATTTTGTAATTGTTCAGGGTTCTTTTGCTTGTTCGCTTTCTTTTATTGCGCGATTCCACATTTTTCGTGCAATAATAAGATATTACCTTTTTGGCCCATATCGGTTGTGACTATAACGTGAAGACAATATTGCAAACGTAGTATCGTGGGTCTTATGGTGTGCATTTCTTAAAATGCTTTTAGTTGAGATATGTTATGTAGTCCCTCGATCATCACGCTCTGTTCGAGTGTTTTAGTCAAATTTTCACTAGTCTGGCCCAAAAGCCTCACGATTTATAAGCTGAGATTTATTATTTTGAGTGCGATGCTTACGTACTTTGTTCGACCTAATGGGTTCTGTGTTTGTAATGTATGCCAAAATATGAACTCCATTGGTAGATTCCTAATTCTTGTTATTTTGAATGATTTTTGCCAGTCTTAAGCCGGATATTTTTATTCGAATTACTAGCTACTAATCACGATCCTTCTTTGCTCTGTTGAACATCACGGTTAAACACAGTATGTAGGTGGCCCTCCTAAGGTGGAATTCGTTGAACTTTTTACGAATTTCTCGCGTAACGAATCCCCCATTTTCGTATGGTCCGCTACGTAGAAAACGCACAAGTAACCACTTCAGCTTTAGTTATAATGCAAACGAAGTAGCTTATTCACCCAACTACCTTCAATTTAACACTTTCGCGCATAATTTTTTTCTATGCCTCTCACACAACTCGAGGTGCACAGGCCTTCGCGTAGCTCATCATCTCAATGAAGCACTTAGTGATGTATAAAATATTTGGCGAATTGTTCTTGGTTTCCTTAATTCGGCAAATCTATGCGCTATTCCCACGAGAGCATATATAGCTGAGCCTTCAAACTTTCAGTTTCGTAAAAATAATCAAACTGTGCGAAAGTATTTTTGGTTTACGAACTGAGTTTACTTGTGACATGTCAGTTCCGAATTTATTCTTCTGGTCTTTATTATGAAATTCCCCATATATTTCAATATACATATCTCTGGGTGTGGAACATGGACTATCAAAGATATCATTTAATTCAATGTTGGTCATTACTGGTAAACAACGCAAATTGGAGCATATCTTAAATTTGATCGTGTTTGCTATCTGTATTTTGATAGATATAGATGGCATTACAACGTGAAACTTTATGTCTTGCATAACTTCTAACGCTAGCATAAACTGGAATCCTCGAACTATTCAAATGTTGAGTTTTGTACAAATCGGCATGTTAGGAATTTCTATGGCCCCTTAGGGATCTTTTGCGTCGCAAAAATCTCCTTCCCTGGAAACCCACTGATTGAGGTGCCTCACTTTTGGTGTGCCATTCTGTTATAACTTATGAGAACGCATGTGATTCACAGCAGTGGAAGACGAAGCATATTTCATAAATAAATGTTTGTAAATAACATTGAGGGAAATTTATAGCTAATCACGTAGCATTATTGGCTTGAGTTTCCTTAACTCCATACTAAATGGTGCCTTCCTCCTTCCTCTCTTTGGATCGCAATTGTTGCTGGGTAGGGAGGCTAAAACTAACGGCTAATCTAATCTAATCTGTGCATCATTGCAATTGAATTGACTTTTTTCGATTTTTTTTAGTGTGTGAAATATTCATATTTTCACTGTATTTCATGAATAGCTCGTGTAAAATGCAGCGTAAATTAGTATAATATATTGCTGTTATTAGGGTGGTTATAAATGCAATGTTGTGAGCGTAATTGAGCTTCCTGCTAACACTTTACACTGCTTCATGCGCCGCTTGTGCTTCACGGTGGACTGCCCGAACCTGCGTCGTGTGTGTTAATTCTGAGATTTTGCCTCCCTGTGTAACTGCCTACCATGGTTACTGCGCGTGACGCACGTTACGTGGAACTGACACTGAGCATTTGGGATTGCCCTTATGTCAAACTACATCACCCAAAACAACAATACTTTCTCGACCTCTCCCTGTCCCTGACTCGGTGAGAATTAGTTCCAGTTGAAGCTTCTAGTAGCAGCTGGTGCTGGTAGCGCATAGCTGTCAGATGCAGAGATGAGGCTGAAGTGTCAGTTTGGAAGGTCTAAGCTCCGCCAGGTACTAAGATCGCATCCTCGCTCACCGTGCCTGATGTCTTACCGTTATTGCGTGCTGAAGTCATCGTGTTTTGAGCCTCGTTCCCTGAGTAACCAACATTTTGACCTTCGAAGAAAAGTTTTATCACAAAATCAATGCACGCGATCAATGATACTAAGTAAAAATGCTCGGCCTCCTTATTATAAATCCTCAAACTCGATATTGCAATAAGTGTCATGACTTGTTTGCACAACTGAAACCATTGTTCTGCTCCATATTTGTTTCTGATGTTGAACATTTGTCATAAGTACTCATTATTTCCCTCAGAAGTGTAGGCTAATTTTTTAATCATTTTTTGCGAACTGGTTTACGTAATACCTTTCTGAGGTACGACGACCATCAGCTGTTTCTGTGTCATTGAGATAGGTTCTTCCGCTGTCTTCATCTGTCGCGCTGTGGCGGACGTTTAATTCTGATAACTTTTAGCCTCGATTTATTATTCCTAGGAGAGTTCTAATTTGTCCACAGAGATTCTCCGTTTAATGGAATAAAATTGTTGTACTTGGGCTATTTCCATCCTACTCGACGAGAAAAGTCGTTCTCAGAAGTGTAATAATGATATGGGAAGCTTCTCAGTTCTCTCGTTCCCGTGATGTCATTACGTTTCGGATCTGTTTTATATTTCTTACCTAACTCTAAGAAACAAATCGTTCAGTCGGCGCTAGAAATAAAGTCTCACGTTCACACGTCAGTCACCAGTCAACAAGTCGCCCATCACGAACTGCAGGAGACCAGGAAGACATTAGTGGCCACTGCCTCAGGTAATGTTCACGTGTCCTCTGTTCGCTTCTTTATTTGATATGCGAGGCATTTGGTGCCCGTGTTATTTGCTTCCGAGCTATACTTATTGAACTTCGCTTGTGTGAAGTCATTAAGGTAATTTGAGGATGTGCTTAGTTCTGTGTGACAATAACTGGCGTTCGCTGTTTCAAGTTTATTGAACGGTAACTCGATTGCGAGACAATGCGTTCAATGTCTTTTTTTTATTATTATATTTTTAAAGTTTTTGGTCATTCTAACATGAGTATATGCTAGTTGAGCGCTCAAATAGAGTTATGTAATAAGTTTTTCTAACGAGTATTTTCTAAATCTCCCGAGGGGGTAGGATGGAGAACAGGTTTAGGTTAGTCAGGTCGGTATATCGTGTGCTATGGAGACTGGCATCCTCGGGGATACCGTTGGGTTGCCTCAACAATGGAAAAACCTTCGGAGACTTCAGTTTTGTGTGCGAACTTTTCATCATTCAGTGCTCAATAGTTCTTCCCTCTCTCTTTTTTGTTTTTTCTTCCTCTTTTTCCCGACTGATGTTTCAATGCGCAGGGTGTACTGTGTAGGAGCATACATTTGGAATTGATTATCCGTTTTCTACATTTCATATTGAGTGATCCCTTCTCGCTCTCTTGAAACCGTATTTTAGTGTCTGGCTAGTGTTTTTTTCCACTCATTATGCTCTTTTTGTTAGGGACAATTGGATCCCATTGTGTATTATCTGATAAGCCAGTGTAAAACTCTCAGTGACAATTGTTTAAACTGAATTATAGTAACGATGAGTAACTTGGAGTTTAGAAAAGTCATTTTGATGTTGGAAAATTTCAGTTATTTTCAAAAGGTCTTAGTAATTTATACATCTTGTAATTCATTAGGTAGAATTAGTTCGTTAGTACCTCGATTCTTATTTCGAGAGCCGAAAAATGACGTTACTAACGAAAGCAACGTTGATACCTCAGAAATCGAATGAGCAGCGATGTAATTCTTCCGTTTAACTTAGGCCATACTCCACGAAATCAAATTTGCTTCTGGGGTTTGTATGTTCATTTGGTGTGTTAGATAATGCCATTGTGTTGGCTGGAGCATTTTTTATGGGCCGTGGAAAACTTTTCCCCGTTGAAATCTCTGTCAAGGCCCACTCGTTCACGGCCAATCGTGCGCTTTTTTAGATAAAAATCTCCGATTCCAAATCGCCCTTCCTGCCTGCCTTCTTGGGGTCTCATGAAGGCGCTTTGGGACATCGATGTCTTAAGATGGCCGTTTGAGGGTTTTGTCGTTTCACGAGTTGCTCTTTCTGCCTTTTGCTGAACTGTCGTTTGACTCGTGTGGACGAGTGCTTTTTCTTCATTCAACTCGAATAGATCCGTTGGAAACTTCATACCCTTACTCAATATTTAATTGTGCCCTCATCCTTCTACTCCTTGTTTCGGTTTAAACTACTTGTCTAATCTGATCGTGCCCGTCATTAACTGCGTGTGAATTTCATCCAGTCGCATAATTTCTTATACCTTCAGTTTTTACGCTGTTTCCTAGGTCTTTTCAATACTTGAGCGAGCTATCCTCAAATTTATATAACTTCCCCATTCATAAATTATGTAGGCATTTAGTTTTCATTTTAGATCGAGAACTTTGTATGTAACTGGTTCAGTTTGTCGACAAAACTTGAAAAAGAGTTCGAGAGAATATATTGATTTTTTAACTCGAAAACCTCACGCGCTCCATACCATCTACTTACTTGCTTTATTTGATGCTTTCCAATGAGAAATATCTGCTGAAACTGTGGTCTCGAAATGAGCGAACATTATCAGGTTGTCAAATTGGTGCAAATTGGGGATTAAATGAAGCGTTTAGCTGAAAAGCAGCGTTTTCCGAGTTCGCCTCGATTGCCCTGGGATGTGTTGCTGAAGTTATTGATGTTGGGTTGCATCAATTAAAACGAGTGACACTCGTGACTTATTTTACATATGGCCAGTGCTCGAGTTCTAGCTCTCACCTCGCATGTTGTGTGCAGGGATGTAATTAAGTTCATTATTATGCTGCGCGCGTGCATCTTGTTTGCGTAAGTTGTAGGTACTTCGCAGTATAGACAATACTCGAGTCCTGCATTCTTTCAGGGCAGTGTTATTCACTAATTTTTGCAAGAGAGCCACTTCGGTTTAACGCATTGATTGAGAGAGCCGCAGCTACTGCAAGTTAGCGTATGCTATGTAAATTATATATCAATTTACATATTTTTCGAGAGCCGCGCAATGAATACCACAGCTTAAGGTAGTATTCATTCACTTGTAACGCCGGCGCCTTGTTAGCGTCCTCTGCTGCCGTATTGATCTCTGCGCCAATTCATAAGCGGAAAAAAACATCCATTAGTTATTGTTCATTTCATTGGTGTTACTTCATTTAGATATTTTTCGTGGAAAGTTTTGAAAACGACAGTGAATAGGAATGGCCTAACTTTCTTTAGAAGATGCAGTATGGTCATGAGAGTATCATATGGAATAGAAATTTAACGAGTCATTTGCTTTCTTCTCTATCACTGCAAACCTTGCAAAAACTTTCCTCTTCCTAGTGCATCGCTTGCTACTGTGTCTGCCCGTTTCAGCAGTGACGTAGAAAACAAAGCGACCGGAACATGTGTGCTCAAGCGAGTTGTTGCTAGAGGGGAACGTGGCAGCAGATGGTACACGAGATTTTCGAATAATCCATGTTGTTGTAGCGGTGTAGCTGGCAGCGAAAGTTTGCCTGCTAGCTTAAATACGCTGCATGCTGTTTTTCTGGCCTAAATCTTCAAATTTTATTTTAAGAAACTTTAATTTAAGAGATTATTTGAACCAAAAAATTTCGGAGGGTAACACATCGACAGGGCAGCTATTCTGCTACAAAACAGTGTACCATTACTCGGAAATCTTGCCCTAGACCTGTGGAGGAACATCGTGCGGCACTGGTACTGCCTGCCAGCCATTAACCTTCGCACCAACACCATTCCTAGGATTTTACGCTGCGGCGCGTCCGCCGTAAGGGCTTCATGCTACAATACCGGTGCTGTAGTCTTGACTTAATGGATCCTGATCTGGTCTGCCCACGATGCATTACTTTGTACTCGAGCTCTCTCTCTCTTCATTTTTTTGTATCTTAACACGCCGTTTACGGGCGTCAACAGATTTATGGGTAAATTTTTTTTTGTTTCATATGTTATTACTTTTATAGTACTTTTTTGGAGTGTACAGTGAGTATCTTTTTCCTTCAGCCTTTGTTTGAAAATTTAAATTGCTCGGTATTAGGTTGTTCGTGAGCATGATTCTAGATGCGGTGACGTCGTGCCGGTCCTCGTTAGTGTGTTTTGCAGAATTGGCGATTTTTGGCCGATACAATGTAAGATAATCGTGGAAACACGAATCATTTTCACATGAACCCGTTGTGCTCGACGAGAAAAAATGTAAAATGTGTTAAACTGAAAGAGCAGTAATGAAATGATACTCTATTATTTTTAATAGTTGTTCAGTTCCTCTAATGTCTTTCAGGGAAAATTTTCTCCTACGCTTCCAATGTTCCCTTCGTACGGTTGAAAACTGTTTCTTATTGAAAGGTATTCTAACCTTATGTTTGCAACGTTCTCGTCGTAACTCGGTTGAAAGTTCCCTTCGTACGGTTCCCTTCAACGTTCTCGTCGTAACTCGGTAGACCTGGATACGGTTTTAGCTTCAGAGTCATTTAAGGCGTCAAATAAATAGAAATGAGTTGACTATCAGCTGCTGAATACAATAAAGCTGGTGAGCAGCACATTTTCTTACTTGATGAACGCTAAAGAATTTCCGACCAATTCAATTTAAGGCCGCACTGGCTGAGTGACGCAGTAGAATTACTTGCATGTTGCTCGCGTGAAACTCGTGCTTCGAGAATTGCGCCTGTTCATTATTCAGCGCTAAAATATGGAGATGAAGATTCCGCGACTCCACCACGCCGGAAGGAAGAGCGGCCGAGACGAGTCAAGAGTGTAACCTCAGTTGCCTACCTGCCTTCTTTAGCTGCATTCAATGCTATGTGTTACGAAATCTTTTTCTTTAAATAATTTGACTTTGTGGCAAAATTGACCTTTTGAAGTGATTTTTTTCATTCCCGATTTTCTTGGTACGAGAAATAGTGTGAAATAATCTTGCAGTGCAGCCTTTCACTCCTTCGCTGTCTTGTGCTACGCGTGTGTTTAGAACTTACCGAGCCCACCTACTGCTTAAGAGCCCACCCCAATTACAGCTCAGAATGTTTCCTGGTGAAACTGACCTTTCCGTGCCTTTTCCGAGTGTGTATTGATTTGAGTTCACTCTAACATGCTTGTTTTGTTCGAAGCGAACTTTGTTTGTGGTCACTGAGCGGTTGTTTGCTTTTCACTGGACTCATTTTTTATGATACAACTATTCTGGAAGTATCTTGTTAAAAAAAATCATTGGCGTTGCTAAAGCTCTCTAGAGCTCTAGTGTAGGTTGCTTCTCTCAATTTTACGACGCTGGTCTTCAAATCGTTTCCACATACCTCTAACCAGACTCGGAGCACCTCACAACCATTAGCTTCTCGTTAAATTCCTCGCTCGGGAGCAACATGTAACGTTCATTCGAAGTTTGTTGATCCTTTTACCTTCAGCTTAGTTCAGCTTCGGAAACATTTTGCTGAAACTGTATGGTGGCTCCAATGCTGTGCGAAACAATTTTATTGCCGTCGAGATAAAAGTAACCTCGTCAAACAAATGTCCTATGGGTTACGAGAGTTCTCTAGCAGGGAATTGACGTTTATGTTATGGTGTGGGTATTTTAGTCTAGATTGATATGGACTTGGAGCAGCTGTCTTTCCTGTTGGAGAGTACTTTATTTCATGCTCTGTAGCTGCCTGATATTTTGTTTGCAAATCTCGTTTTTGAAAGGACTGCTTCGCAGCTTTCGTAGCATGCCCTCTAAATCTCTCGAGTACATTGTCATGGTAGGTAGTACATCAGAGATAGCGAACTAAGCTTCATACGAAGATGTTGTAGCTTATGAAGTTCTAAACATTATATTCTTTCATCACGCTGATCCTATTATTCAAAAAACTTGTTCTAGAAAGTCTAGACATGAGTTCCTCAGTTGCTGTGACTAACATTTACGGCTTGTGAGACACGTTTAGAAGGTTGCTGTGCAGGAAAGGCTTGACCCGTGCGGTGCCCCTTGCTACGTCTCGGGCTCTCGGCTACTAACTGCCTGTAAACTGTTGGTCAAAGCTGTAGCGGGTCTAGGGCTGCAGGTGCTCCAGTTTGTAAATATGCTTGCTTTCGGTAAGTTGCTGCGACCCAAGCGTCTGGGCTCCTAGATTTGATCTCATGAGAAAGGCAGTACTTTGGTCTCCTTAATTAACCAATTCTGCCTGGTTATTGAAGGTTGCCTGTTGCTTGATTATTGCTTGAATTCTGCTAGATTATTGAAGGTCTGTGGTTACCTTTTTGCTTGTAAATGCTGTGCTTCAAACTTACTGCACGGAATTTATGCGTTGTTTTTGAGAAGCCTTTACGGAAATGATGCATCACATAGTGGTTATTTTCTTCGTAACAAACTATCACTGTTGATGAATGCATAAACAATCGATACTCGCTCAGCATTAGGGTTCAAAATGTAGTAGGTACTTCTTAAGAAGATTCGGCAAACACTCTGCTTCAGGTTTATTAAATATTGACTGAGACTTGAACATTTTCTTCACACAAAAATTGTTAAAAAGTTGGAAACAGCTTTGCGATGAAAGCTCTGTGAACGAAATATATATGGATCGAGTTTGTGTTAAGTGATCATTTTTGAGGAGATTTCGTTTTATATTGTTACATGGGGTTGTTGGCTAATTTTTAGACTGGAAAGATTTTTTCTAAAATCCTAAGACGGTCGAAAGAAGCACATCAAGTATAATCTATTTTCACATAAATGGCATGAGCTGACAAATTTTGCTTTGCAATTGAGGGCGTGAATGTTCATTGGGTTTCCTTCAGCGCATAAACTAAATGGGGGAATAGAAGCTATGTTTAGCGAGGGTGTTGAATATGTTTGTAAGCAGCCCGCGGGCTCTTGAGATTTGGGCTATACTGGCTCTCTTCCTGCTTACAGTAACTTCAGGTTGGTCTACTGTTCCTGTTCTGGTTTTGTGTTGTTCGGTTGACTTGAAAACAAGTGGGAAGTTCCATGTCGAGGCAACGATGCTTTGTTTTGCGAGGACGGAGGGGTTGGCATTTGGCTATTTCGAATGTGATCCCCTGAGGGGGGTACAATTAATGCATCTATGGGAATTAGCGCTCTCTGGGGGAAAATGTGAGGGTCCGAGCTCAGAGTTAGGTAGGCCTTTTTGTTGAAATAAAATGTTTTTGGTATGTTATGGATCGCCTTTTTTCGGTTCACTGCTGTCCTGTTTTTCAGCACCTACTACTTTCTTCTTAAACTTTGATCTTTTTTCATGAACTTCTCTCTCAACTTACAGTTTCTGTGCCCTTTCTGCATAGATTCCGCGTTCCCTTAACTCCATACTAAATGGTGCCTTCCTTCTTCCTCTCTTTGGATCGCATTTTTTTGCGGATAAGAGGGCTTAATATGACTAATAATCAATCTTATTTTTTAATGTGATTACACCGGCTTGTTGCCAGCCATTTGTGGTGACGCGTTCCAGTCATGCTGCACTAACCACAACTCTCGCGATGCTCCGATGAAGAAGTCCTTGTGTCGTTAATTGCTCGCACGTTAATTGCTTCGCTACGATCATCTGTTTCGGGTGACAACTGAACACCGAGCGTGTTTGACTGTTATATTCTATTGATAGTTCTCAGTTTGAGAGTTATGTCGTGTTTGCCTACGAAGAAGTACTGACGTAAAAGTGAATCGTTGGAATAGATGCTCCTTCAAATTGTCCGTATTCAGCCGGATTCTTATTTGTACTTTTTTGGGTGAATTATTTCGATGTACAAATCTTTGGACAATTGTTGGTAAATTTGAGTAGCAAATCTCTTTACGTAGAACTTTCTCGGCATTTTTGTTTAAATGTTGACATTCAATAGGGTGTCTAATAAAGGATCTGTTTATTTAGAAGCAATGACCATGGTGAAAATTATTATTTAATTGTGAAAATGAGAAAATATACCGTTCGTGGTCCACTCTACACTCGGACGAAACTTTGATTTCATGAAAGGGTTCATTTTACCTGATTATAACCAGAGGAAAACTCAGGTTCACCTCATGTGTTCTACGAAACAAGATTAGGTTGCTCTCTATTTTTTTATTTTTTATTTTCTGCCGCGACCGATGTTATTGTCTGCATATACCAGTACACTCAGGAATTTCTCGGGTATCTGGGGGTACTAAAATTGTTGTCTTTTTGCTTCTTAAGCATAATTTTTTTATCCATGAACCAAAAAATTTTCTTCATTCGTAGCCGAGTTTGAATGTCAGTGCACATTATCAACTCATTGCTTATTTTATAACCAGTAACGTGAACTAGAGATGAAACTGAGAAGAAATCTGTAAATCTGCGATGTCATGGCGTATTAATTGCGTCAAGTGCTTTTCGCAGGTTATGGGATAAGCAAACATAGCAAATCTAGAGTTCTTCTGATTTTGTTGCTCCCATTTTGTTCTTTAATATGTGGTCATGTACTTCTAAATGTGCTTGATAATGAATAGGCGACTTAAGTTCCTATCCAAGTAAGACATTGAGGGAAAACCATGAGTGTTTGAGACCATGTGTGCGTTTTTTTACTTCATAACCTTTCAACTCCCGCCGTACTGATTTCGAAAGAGTCAGTAGATTTTCACTTTGTTTCAGCTTGAATCTCATTACAATCTTTACCTCATTTCTTCTGTCGGCGAGAATTTCATTCCTGCTAAAATTGTTAGGCTTTTGAAGGTCGTCATCATATTCGTTTCTGTAAACTCTAATCCCAAGATGAAGATTAGAGCATGAATCTATGTTAAAAAGTGTGGTATTAGGGAGGCTTCACTGGAAGTTTGAGTGAGTACTGTTGGTTTTAAAAGCATTGAAAAGAATAGCGGTGTTTGTGAACAGAATCAGTTGGCGTTTTCCAAATGATGTGCGGTGTTATGTTTTGTAAATAAGATATTGAGTAGCTTAATTTTGGGTGTTGAACAGAAAGAGAGGAACAATACTGAGGTGTGTACCTGAGATGTGAATGTTGAAAAAAATTGAAATGAGATCGCATGAAAAAATGAAGATTTTAAAACAAAATTTGCATATGCATATTGGGATGTGTGTGACTGAAATGGCTTACAGGTGAATGTTACGAGGATATCATGCGTCCTGAACTCTGAAATGAGTGCCTGTGTTTAGGGTAATGAAACTGGTGTGAATATAAAATGAAATAATTTGCTACGGAAAAATAAGATTTTTCAAGTTATTCGTTCTGGCATGGAAACGTAGCCTCCTAATGCATAGGGAGGAGAAGAACGAGTATGTTTTATGAATGCAGTTGAAATGATCCTTTTTGTTATAGAGGGAGAGGTGGGGAGAAAGTGTATAGGCTTGATGCGAGACTTGTTGAACACGGCACTCCGCTGATTTGTGTTGAATTAGCTGCGCATTCCAAGCGAGTGATGATGACATTAATGCAGACAAGTATTTAATTTTGACTATTGTTCTCAAATCCATACTCTGTAATAAATTTTTTTGTGGCTGGCGCGTGTATAACGGGGGCAGTAACGCGGCGAGAGCTGTCCGATCTGGCTGCCCTCAAATCAACATGAGAGGCTCTGGGCTATAAAAGGTCAGAGGCTAAACTTTATGTCTGGGTCAGTACAGCGGCTTGTGTAACGGCCTACATCATCTGTTGCCGCCTTCTCGCTATGGAAGACGATATCGTATGTGATCAACTTTAAGTTTGTTTTCATGTAGTTAACTAAACTCCTTAAATACTTCTCTGAAAAAACGAACTAAAATGCTTCTTTGAAACTGTAACTGGATTCACACAGCCGCTTTTTAATCATTGAAGATACATTATGACTGCTGTTACATACATGGTACGATTGTTCTTGTTTGCTGAGACGCTACCACGTACCAGCGAGCGCTCTCTCCTGGTCTGCGTCTGCATTGGCCATTAATCTCGCATTCCAAGGCTTGCATTTGCCCTGCTCGCTGCCTGCATCGCCTGCCGCGGCTCCACTCATTTCTGCTGTGACGAGCCTGGCTTCCATTCCTGAATTCGATTCTCATTTTTCATTTGATTCTTACAGCTGCTTTCCTCTTAATTGTTGTGGCTCGCGTTACCAGCGCTGCTTCCCTGCTGATGGGGAGCTTTTTGCCATTCGTTGGATGGTATACGAAGCCGTCTTGCTTAAGGGTTTGTTCATGCCATTATTGTGTTCTCGTGTCCCTGCGCGAGATAATATGCTGAGGTTCAAGTGCCAAGATTTTGGTGGAAAATTTTTATTCCTATTGGATTGCTTTCATTGTTTCTTATCTATTTATGCATAAATGTGCTCTTTCCGCTCGTTAGAGAGCGTAGAATTCATTTTTCCAGTTTCAAATTCGCATTTATTTGTGATTGTGGAAGAAAATTTTTGTTCGAATTGGTTTTCTCTGATTCTATCATAAGTTGTGCTTCATACTTTCCAGTTAGTTCTGTTTCTAAATGGCGTTTTGTTTATCAACTTTAGCGATTAGAAAGTTATAATCTTTAAATTTTCTTCCGTGAAGTGTTTCAATTCAGTTTTTGAGTCTATTTCGTGAGGCTTTACGTCTATTCTAATGGTGTTCGTGCTCTAAACTGATGATAGAAATGACTTGGTTTTCACATCAAGTAAGCAGCATGCGCATGGATGAGGCCGAACTGATATTGGCAGTCCCATTAATTTAAACTCTGAAGCTTATTGATCAGCTTATATTGGCGATTTCATCTTCAATATAGGATACTCATTTCAAAGGTCAAAACTTTAGACGTTCATGCGCATTCAATTTCCTCCAGACTTTGTGATTTGGCTAATTGCTAAGTACTTTTAGTTGAATGTAAGACGAAACGATCGTTTGTCATCAGCTCTGACGTTGGCTCCTGTGCGTCACACTTGATGCATACAGGCAGCGGATGCCTTGCTTGTGTTCTTTTGGCTCTTCGTCGCTCATCACTTAGCTTCCTTGGCAGATGCTAGCTCGCTGAGCCTCGCGTCGAGTTCCTCGCGCCTATTTTTTTAAGAGAACGTAGTGCCTCTGGCCAGCTGTGATGGCATAGGTCATGAAAGTTTGTGAGCTATTATATCTGCAGTTCTCTGGACTCGCTCATCCACCATCAATGAGTTATTCGACATGCCTACACCAATACCAAGATTGACGTATGTTGTTTATTTTCTTAGTGTAAGACATGTGTCTTTTTGTACTGGCGATCAGTCAGCTAGAACGTCTGAAAAACTCATTCATACTTTTCTACATCGTGTCATCACTTTCTTAGATCCTGTTTCTCTTTTTTTTTCGAAACTGATACTGTAGTTGCCTTCTACATGCTAACGTGTGTGAAATCCGTAATTTGTTAATTTGTATTAATACGTAACCAATAAAGTTTATGTAGAATTCCGTAATATTATTTATTGTAAGTATAACGCAGCGAGTCAATCTTACCGCGATGAATTTAAATACAAATGAGAAGCACGAGAAATAAGCTCCCCTCAGGGGGATACAACCATAGTATCAATGGGAATTAGCGCTCCCAGGAGGAAAATGTGTGAAGGCCCGAGCTGAGAGTTAGGTATGCCTTCTTTTTGTTGAAATGAATTTTTTTTTTTGTAAGGACCACCTTTTTTCGGTTCACTGCTATCCTGTTTTTTTCAGCACCTACTGAAAATTTTGTGTTAAAAAAGGAAACTAATTTTTTACTAATATGTCAGTGCTAGTGATACGCGTATTTTCTGGCAATTATTTTTTATTCAAGATATGTATCTCATGTTTTTGCCCACATATATATAAACGACCACAGTTGGTGAAACTTAACATGTAGTCGATTACTCAGCCTTTTTCACACTGGGTATGTCTGAATGTACAAAAATAACTTGTCTTATAGGATATTTCTTCCCTCTTTAGTTCATTGTGGAAGAAACATTAGCACATGTGTACGGGCTTCGCAACAAGCCAAGCAAGCAAGCAAGCAAGAGTCGGTCGGTACAGATGGCTGGCTGCCAGCCCGCTGTTTTGTCGTTCCTCTTCCCCAGCATGTGGTGGGTAAGTGAGTCACTCTGCCCACCGTCGCCGTCGGGTTCTTTGTTTGAACAGTGACCGAAACTGCGTCATGTCTGCACTTAAGTGACCTAACAATGGCTTCACCTTATATGTCTCCTGCAGAGTACGACTGCACTTCTTTCTAACTCTTTGGTAAGAGTGCGATGGTTTCCTTGACATGCCACAAACCGAGTTCTAAAAAGAACAATATTTATTCTTTTCTTCTCCAATGACTGATAACCTTTGTGAAGTTGTCTATGAACTTGAAACGTTAACGTGCGCATTCATGATAAATTCCTATCATGTATAGCATGAATTGGAAAAGTTATATTATTTAACAATGATTATTAGATGCTACACTTAGTCACACTTGACACACTTCGAATCCCATGCTTCGAATCCCAGTCACACTTGTAACACACTATAAGTCACACTTGTAACACACTATAAGTCACACTTGTAACACACTAGATCACTTTTTTGCACACTAAGTCACACTTGTTACACACTTACAGAGTGACATGCTACACACATGTGCAGCAATGCTGGCGTTGCCAGGCACGAAGTTCGCTACTGCTTCTTGTCAGATTTGATCCCACCCGTCGCCTCACGAGCGGAATCTCGCCCGGTGTCCTTGTTGCGCAGGACTTTGTGAGCAGTCACACCTAGAATTCTTTACCTCTTACTAAATGTGAACTTAGTCGTTTGACTAATCATTGAAGATATTTAACATTCCTATTTTTTATTCAAATTTTTTCTTTCTGCTTTGTCGGTGACGCTTAATTGCGCCATCAGTCGTCGCAAATAATGATGATGGCTAATACTTCTTGTCAGTCCATGACAATGGTGAGTCATTTGCTCGCGACTCAGCGGTCCGTCCATGCTGTGGCTGTCAAAAAGCTTCTTCTGCGAGCGATCAGTGTGTACACCTCTATCATAATCCAACGGTGTTTGCTTCGCAGTTTTATTTATACTTATAAAGTCATCAATATTGATGCATCTTGTAAAATATTGTCTGATCGCAGTCGACACTAAACAGGAACTCTTGACGTGGTTGTCGACTACAAAAGGAATGTGAAGGATGCCGAAGCTATCTCGCAAGAAGACATGCATACCATAGTAGTGTTGCAGTCTTGGCTGCGACAATCAATTGTGGGCTTTATGTTTGAACTTTGGTTGAAATTATTTACATTTCTCCCTCCGCTTATCGTGGATGTTACCGATTCGTCTATGGGAAGACCTCCAGGTTGAGTTCCGTCTCTTCTGATTATGTCTCTTCTCCATTACTGGGTGCCTGGTGATGTTTGTTATATCAGTGTTGCTCTAGGACTGGCTGTGTCTTGATCCCGTCGGGATAAAAGTTTCATGATTTAAATTATTGATTGCTCAAAAGGGTCGATATGTAGAACTTGAAATTATCGATTTTTATTCTACTAGATTACGTTACGCTTAGAACGTATGGATGGCATAATGTAAAACACAAAACGCTTTTCTATATCGACATTTATTGAATTCACGTTACTGGAGACAATTTCGCTCTTAGTTTCATGTCATTAAACTCCACCTCCTCGGAACAGCTCATCCACAGAATTCGTTTCGTTGTGCGAGGAGACCCAATCCCAGTCCGATGCAGGCGGGTCGTCTACCAGCCCCTCATTACCCTCTGATTTGCTTATTATCCCTCGAGATTGTTTTTGTTGCGGTGGCACCCGAGGCTAACGGGCCTCGAGAACCTTATTTTTAGACCCTCACGCAGAAGGGGGCGTTCTTCACTTGATGTGTCTCCTGCGGGGTGGACTGAGCTCGAGTTGTTCCTTATCGCCCCGTGTTTCTGTCAGGGTGTCTGAAGTGTCACTCGAGCGATCTTGTCCTTGTGTAATGTATGCATATTGTTTGTCGAGTATCGTTTTTTCGTTTTCTTCTCGATATTTAGTCCTGAGTGAATTTATTCCGTGCGTTTCTTCATTCACGTGAATACCCTTGTTGTGAATTTACCATCATCAGTTCGTTTAAGTTACTACAGTTATTTTCTTGTTATCCTGAACTATATAATCTCGTTCATCTTCGTCATCCTACATCCCAGCTGTACATGTTCGGTCCTGAACTGAAGTTTCGATAATTTTTTTATATTAAAATAAAATTTGACAGGTTTCTTTGTTTTGTCCCCTCAGGGGGATACAACTATTGTATCTATGGGAATTAGCGCTCCCAGGGGAACCATGTGAGGGCCCGAGCTAAAGGTTAGGTAGGCTTCCTTTTTGTTGTAATATAATAATAGGTTTTTGTTTCGTTACGGACCATCTTTTTTCGGTTCACTGCTGTCCTGTTTTTCAGCACCTACTACTTTCTTCTTCAACTTTTTTCTTGTTTCATGAACTTCTTTCCTAGCTTACTGTTTCTGTGCACTTTGTGCATAGATTCTGCGTTCCCTCAACTCCATACTAAATGGTGCCTTCCTCTTTCCTCTCTTGGAACATCTTTGTCGTGGTTAAGGGAGGCTAAAACTTTCTTATATAATAATAATAATAATAATAATTCTTTGTTTTGTTTTGAACTTTTTTCCGTTCACCGTTGTTTTTCTATTCAGCACCTATTACTTTTTCTTTATCATAATAAATATAATAGCAAGGATAGTCGCTTTTAAAAGACCCATTATCAGTTAGTCGTTTAATAAATAGAAGAACCTAAAATGATATATAAAATTGAACGTTTCGACTGCAGGAGTCATCTTCAGCATTAACAAGATCTATTTACTTCTGCTTGCCCTATTTTGGATACCAATCCGAGAAACTCAAGAAAGAGATACTTTCATTGTTAGCTAAACATTTTACGCATATCAATTTTCGGATTATATTGTTGAACAGATATAAAATTAATTCTTTTTTTCACTACAAAGATAAGCTCCCTAAAGCATTGCTTTCGCACGTCGTTTACAAATACTGTTGCGCACTGTGTGCGTCGGAATATGTTGGGTCCACAAAAAGAGCCCTCCATATTCGTGTGGCGGAGCATGCTGGAAGGAGCTTCCGAACCAATAATCCCCTTGCCTCTCCCCCTCACTCTTCGGTACGCACTCATGCCGAGAAGTGCGACCAGCTAGTCCGCTTGGACAACTTCCAGATAATAGGAACCACATCTAGTCAATCAGACCTTCGTATTTTAGAATCTCTTTTTATCATGAAAGACAAACCTATTTTAAATGAAACTGAATCGTCATTCCCTCTGTTAATAGCATGTTAGTATTGTTCTCCATCCTTTTTCGTCCACTTCTTTTTATTTGTTTTTACTATTGCACTTATTTTCAATAAAATGTATTTTTTGTCTTCCATAGATCTTGTTAATGCTGAAGATGACTCCTGCAGTCGAAACGTTCAATTTTATATATCATTTTAGGTTCTTCTATTTATTAAACGACTAACTGATAATGGGTCTTTTAAAAGCGACTATCCTTGCTATTTTATTTATTGTCAGACTTTGCAAAAAGCAAAACTTAGATGTGTGCAGTTTCTTTATCATATTTTGTAAACTTCTTTCAATCTTGCTGTTTCTGTGCGCAGGGTGTGGCAATACACCTTGCTGCGCACTGGACTTCAGTGGCAAGCTTTTGCTACTGAACTCGATAACTGATGGTCATTGTCTTCTATGAGACTGGGGCTTCTAAAGTGCCTTAAATTTCGCTGCAGATAATCAGTTCTAGTTGGCCAAGTTTTCTGACGCCTGCCTTTGAAATTCACCGTGTCAATAATTACAGGTGCATCTCAATTTAAAAATACTCTGCATACCCTTGAAAAAGTTTGGAAAATTCATGAAATTAAGATGCATTCAAGCTTAAATGGACCTTCTCTCTTATATGCCATTTATTTTACTCAGTTTATTTTTGTTTCCTCTCTATGGGCTCCTCCAACGGGGCATCGTATTGCTGAATTTGCATTCTTCTCTATTGTTATAGACTTGCAGAGTAGCTTCTGCACAGCACAAGGGTCTTGCACCGCTCATGTGAACGGGACAATTTTATTCTTTGACGCAGGCGCTGATTGTGTGCTTCATAAATGGTCCGTTGTGCGGACGGACAGCGTGATATGGGACGAAAATACGCAGAAAACGCAATAAAATGAGCCTCTTTAGGCCATCGGGATACAGCGAGCTATTTTATATGTACCCAAAAGCGTACCTATTTACTCGGTCTGACTAAATTGGTTGCGCTCCGTGGGCTAATTCTGGCTTATTTCAATATGCGAGTGTTCCAAGAAGTGAGAGCAATAACTTGAATGAATTCTGTAGGGTACTGAATATTTTCATTTTGTATTGTTATTAAAAATTTCCCCTCTTGCAATACATATAAATAGCTTCTCTTCTTCTTTGTTCATTGGCTTTGTGTAACTTCTATTCTCGTCTCCTTTTGATAGATTTTAGAAATACCTTTTCATTAAGCGTAATTGCTTTTATTCTGAGCAACTCTCCTGGTTACTATCGAAAGCTACTTTGGGGAATAGTTTGTTATTTTTAATATTTCTGGTATACTTGGGTACGAATACTCGCTAACCTTCAATCCATCCTCATCGCTGAGGGTTTTCAAATTGTTCGAGTAATATGGCATGTTTTCGGTGTAAGAAACTCATTCTTTGGTATCGCTTATGTTAATGCATTCATTCCACTCGAAACCGGTGACGGCTTTCATTACTTCAGGTTATTCATTTAGTAAATTAAGTTGTTTAGGATAACAACTGAACATGTATGTCGCCCTATTCGCGACAGTACTTCTTCCTTCAGTTAGTACGCTGTATTTAATGGTGGTTAGCGATTTTTTCGAAGGTATCACAAAAATTGAGCTGAAAAGCTCTTGAGTGAATATTTTTCTTTCGTGCTGCGAGACCAAGCAGTATCCAGGTTACCTTGAGACATTTCCTAAACAGACCTGTGTCGAATTTTAATCCCTGTTAGTGTTCATTTATTTTATGAAAGTGGCTGCTCCCGTCAATTTAGGAGCTGCACACGCGTTGTGAATTTGACGTCGCAATCACAGCATGTCCATTTGAAGTGACTTTAATGAATGCATGCAAGATACCAGTGAACTTCTTTGTAGCTTAACCAGTAGCTTAACCGAGCAACTTGCTCGAAATTATCTCTAATTGTCATGGTACTGATGGTACTGATGAAATTTGACGTGGCAGATTTAACAGAACGATGCCGAATTAGTGTGGGGAACTTTGGTTAAATCCAGTTGGCTTCTCTGTCTCGTAATGCACACGCAAGTAGAAAAACGTGCTAGATTTATGACACGTAGATGTGTTATTAGACATGTCAGCTATGTTTGCCAGGATATTAGAACGAATAAAGCCGGACTATAATATTTTCTAGATGATGTCTTGCGGTCCAGCATGGTATAGACACAATTCTAGTAAAATGCTTGTTGATTGTATAACTGGATGATAAAATTTCTTGTTAAGTTTAGTGAACGAATGGAGCAGCGCGAGAGGAACACGGCGTCTATTCTCGTGTTCAGTGTGCACAATGTGCGGCGGAGTTCACGGCTAGCAGTATATTTAAAAAGAACACGTGATCTCTGAGACAGGATCTGAGCACAAGAAATACTCGCCACCTACCTGTGCGTGCGCTGAAGCGAGGTGTAGGTGATGCGTACTGGCGCTGCTTGTTGTGTAATGCGTGCGTATTGTAAGCTTGCGCTTCAGGGTTATCTTCTTTTGTCGAGGAATTGAATGTAGCGTAATATTCTATTGAAGCTTGTCATTGGAGTGTCTCCGCCTACGCAAGACTGTAATTTTCGGTGTGAATTTACCGTCTCTAAATTAATTTACTGCGCTTTTGAAGTTTTCGGTCGCTTCTAAGATTGGAAATCATTACTGTCAATGTGGGCTGAACATGAAAGTCTTTAATATTTCCTTTAAATTTAATTGTGCTTTTTTCTCACAGTACTTTTGCGCGCAACTCAATCGCCACAATCGGGAAAAAAATTGGGGCTCAATTCCTCGTGCTTCGATAAAAAGCTTGACGCGCCTAAACACAGCTTGCGTTTTCTGCGATGCCCGTGAGGAAAAAGTCCCTGAAATTGATTTTCCTGCTGCAGCAAGGTTGCTTATTTGCCTCGCGTTGCTTGTGACATCTGCAAGGCAGGTATTGCTTTGTTCGCAGCGTGATCTTTCGCAAGCGTGACCTCCTCGCTGCAGCCCCGGCGTCTACACACACGCGGCGCCTTTTCTCTCAGCTTCCTTGTAAGACTTGTGCAAGTTTCTGAGCTACGCCTCTTGTTTCTGCGCAAGTGAACAGTTTTTCCACGTCTCATGCATTCAGTCTTTTATTCAAGAGGTCAGTGTTTTCGTTGAGTTTTTCTTTTCAGTAATTACGTCCTTGAATCCGTGAAATAATTGTGTGTAGTTTAAGCTTGATGATGCAGGTTTTCAACATTTCGTTAGATTGAAGGCACTCGCTGCGTGAACACCTCCGCCTGCCCAGGAGGGCGTCGTGGCTGAGTTTGATTATTTTCCACCCTGCATCAGGGACTTGATGCGTGTCGATCATAGAGATACTGAGCTCTTCACGGGAGATGTTCTCTCGTATCCCCCATCGTGACCCGTAGCCGAATTTGAAACATATTCTGCATGAGTGTGGTGTGGACATCATTTAACCTTTTTATTTTCCGCTTTGTTCTTCGAAAAAGACCACACGTTGCTACTTCTGCCCTCTTCTGATTTTTTTATTTAAAATCATGCGCTATCATAGCTGTAGCGGGTCTTTTTATCGAGAGATTGAAGTACTGCTCTTCAATGATGTCATTTGAAATTCGTCTTGAGTTGCCCTTTGAGCATCACTTCAATTTGGCGTTCTGCATAAGTAAAATGGTCATCAAGAATCATGGTAAGTGCACTCGGAGTGGGTCAGTGACTAAAAATAACGAAGTGTGCGATTAATTATTGTTTACATTGTTGAAAATAACTAGAATCACTTTTGGCTGCCCATGCTGAGCCCATGAGTTGTTAATAAAGACCCTACACAAAGGATGGTGAGCTTCGACTTGTACGTTCGCTGAGCTGATGCTACGTCCTCGCGCTGAGAACTGCTTGAAAAACAGTGCTTCATCGCAAGGTTTGGCACCCGCACACTTTCACCGGCGAGTCGTGGAGTGTGGACGATCAACGCTCCCCTGAATGTGTGATAATCCATTAAGTCCTCGTGCTTTATTCTCTTACGCTTGAAAGGCCACAAGTGACGGCTCAAGGCGCTTTAATTCCACCCATTTCATTGTTGGGCGATGCGAGGGCTGGGAGCGGTGCTCGCCGCTGTGCCTCGCTATCTGAGATCGCGTCTTGTAATGGTGCCAAATTGCGACAGCAGACCTGCGGATCTTGCGAAACTTGGGGTGATGGAACGGCACACTGGGCCGTGTTGAATTTGCGCTGAAATTATCGTAATGGGTGTGAATTATTTCTTCTAACGAGAGTGCACTGCACTGCGTTTTTCTGTCGGTGTTAGGAGGGGAGGTATTCCATCAAAAATTGCGAAATGAGCCGTTCTGTCACTTCCTAGTTCCATGATTCTGTTAAAAGCTAAATTCTTAGTCGCTCCTGCTGCTTGGCCCTCATAGATGTGTCGTGCCGCCCGCCAATCGATTAAGAAACGATAAATACGTCGAAGAAAAGCTATACACCTTGTTGGAAACTGTAAATTTCGGTCATTTTTCAATTAAGTGGCTTCTTATGGTTTAATTTTTTGTAGCATAGTACATTTATATTTCAAATTTTGTCGTTGTGATCTCATGTGAGTGTCCAGCACTGCTTTGTAACAACCTCTCTCATGCAACACAACTCTACGGGACGGAAATACATTTAATTCTACTGCGACTTGATCTCATAGTAGAAATTGTTACTGAAATGCAATATACTCTAAAAATTATCAACTCTTAATTAGATTTTGATTTTTCTTTTTTTTTGGTGACATCCTCTGAGGCAATTTTTATGTTCTTATCATTCTTAGGCATCTCATCTTATCGAAGAATGAACTGATTATATGAAATTTTTTCATCACCTATTATAATACGATTGTGACTTGCAGCAGCTGTTTTCTTTGATTGTTAAAAATTTTAGTGTGCGCAGAGTTTTACGATTGTTGCCGTGTATTGCGTGGGGATCGGATCGAGTCTGGGAACATAAGTGAAGTGCTGGCCCGACGAGGCCAACACGGGATTTAATTCCAGCAAGTTAACCCACAATTTTCTCCTAATACGTCACTATTTAGACCTCGACACAAATACACGGCGTTCCGAGATGATTGCGGACTTCGAATGTACCTTATGATTATTTTAAACCATTTTCAGTACAATCGTATTTTATCAGCGAAAGAACCTCAATTGATGCAGGCCAGTCCGCCAAACTCCTTGCTTGTATCTATTTCTTTGCTATCTCGAAAATAAGTATCGGAGTTTTCCCTAAAATGTTATTTTCTCGTTTGGTTTTCCTTCTACGTCAAACAATGCAGTGGCGCCGGCATGCGCGCGTTTTTTTTTTTTTTTTTTTTTTTGATATTTTAATATTCTTGTACCGTATTTTAACTTTGTATTGAGAAATCAGAAAAAATAGCGTTTAAATGTATGGAGTTGCAATTTACAAGTAATTTTGGTAGTCTGCCACCGCAGACAACAATCCGTTAACCGATTGTTTTAGGCTATTTTGTGTGTTGGAGTTGTTGTCGATTAGGTAACAATTTCTCATTCGCGTAAAGCTTTGCGTGCGCTGTCGAACTTCGACGCAGTGACCGTTCATGATTTCGCAAAGCTTCACAATGGGTACAAAGCACAGCCAATGAGTTACATTGCAAAGGAGTTAGCTCTCTATTATTCCATGATTCAATTTCAATGGAGCCATTGTGTTGTTACCGTAGATCTACCGTCCGTTTTGCTGTGGCTGCAAACATGATCAAATCCAATTCCTTGCTATGGCATCAATTCATTCAAGCAAGTAGAGAGACTGTAGTACACTTCATGAACAACAGTTGCAAAGAGAGGATGCATCACTTGTAGATAGTATTGAGGTCGCTGCTGCATAGGTACAGCACTTCCGGCGGTGAGCGTAGCTACTATTGCTGACAGCCCTCCTGCGATTCTTTTACTCTTATTAGCATAAGTGCAGCGTCTGTTTTGTTGTGGTTGTAAGGGTGCTTCACTCTTTCTCCCGCAGGTATAGCTGGTCCCATTAAGGTTTCTCATTTTTGCATTAGCCAGCCAGCTTTTCTATAGGTGCTAGTATTTCCTTTGCTCGTGTCAACGTTGCGCTTCTTTTGTTTAGAGACGCACACTCTTTATTAGTTCTGTTTTCTCTAATTCCTGTGACCGCTTGTGAGTCTCTCCACGACTCGGGCCTCACGGTACTGAAGCACCTCCAAGCATCCCATCATTAAGATGGACTTCAAAGGGTATGATCAGACATGGAGGTCGTACAACTATTGCCTAATGCGTAGATCTTCCTTCGCGCTTTCTGATTTCTGGAGCTAGCGTGCAACTCCCGATGCTTTCTCTACGTGTGATGCTTCGCGTTATTCTCGTTGCTCGTTCTCATGCGTAGAAGATCTAGGAATGCTCGGATCTATCGAGTAACGGGACATGACGCGCTACCTCGATCAGACGTTGTGTCAACTCGTGTTTTTCCTCCGCTCAATTATTAGTGATAAGTTGATGGACGTAAATAAGTTGAGCTTCCCTCGGGCAATTGTGTCGATCGGATTTCTATTATTTGCTGCGAGGCTTATTGAGAGCGCGATAATGTAAGCGCCAATGTTCGTTTTTTTCTGATGCCGTTCGTCTTGTTATTTTGTGCGACCTATATTCATTCCAGCATCACTCGGGGACTCCTGCACCTACGGTCTAGTGCTTGAATATGGTTTTTTCATCTTTAGTGCACCTGCCCCTCAGGGCAGGATACATCTATTGTGTATATGGGAACTAGAGATCCCAGAGAGAATAAGTGAGGTCCCGAGCTGAAGGTTGGGTAGGCCTTCCATTTGTTGATATAGAATAGGTTTTTTATTTTATTCCAGTCCATCTTTTTTTTCGGTTTACTGCTGTCTTTTATCAGCATTAACTAAGTTCTTTTATTTTAATCTTGTTTCATTGTTTCATAAATTTCTAAACTAACTTTGGGCTTCTCTTGTGTAGGAAAACGCCTTGCTCGTAGATTCCCAGTTTCCTTCACTACTTTCAAAATGGTGCTTTTCTCTTTCCTCTCTTTGCATTTGTTGTGGTTGAGGAGACTTACATTAACTTGCAACTAAGCAAGTGTGTATCATAATTCCAGCTTGCATGTAAAACATTTGTATCTGTTTTTTGCGGGGGAAATTTATTTTAAACTCAGATTCAAAAGATTTTACTTTGTATTCATTGAAAATACGCTTGTGCACAGCAGTTGAAGCACAGTTTTGAATCATTTCTCTTCTTATTTTTATCCTTATACTTCAAGACGAACATTTTAGGCAACGATAATGTGCTGTTTTTAATTTAATATTGTGGAGTATTCACATTAACGTTACATTTTTCGTACTGTTTTCATGAATTTAGCAGTGTTATTATTTACTATTCATGAACATGCTGTGCGTTTTTAATGTAGCGACAAATTTCATATGCAATTTCTCGTTAGAGCTTCATTTTATCCCATGTACTTGACTGCAGAGAAGCTATAATGCAGTTCATGAGCATCAGTCACAAAGAGAGGATGCATCACTCATGAACTAGGCTTTACTATTCATAAACTTCGCATTTCAAATTTCCTTTGAAAAATCATTGCGTTCGTTCAATCGTGCTATTGAAATCTCTTTGTTGTTTTCAAGAAGCAAAGATTCATCAGTTCTAGTTAAGTTTCTAATTCGGAAAAGAGTTCAATCTTCCCACAGAATGTTTACAAGTGGCAATTTAGCATCTTGATCAGTATCTAAACAGTGCCCAGTTCAGGACTGAGTGTAGTGGCAGAAATTACTATGTATTTATTCTAAGTCGTTCATCATGACTGAGGTGCCCTGTCACTCGAGGGCTTCTGGAGTTGCAGCAGCCTTCATGGGCGATGTCCGTGTTCCTCCAACTGGTTAGATGAGTCTGTCCGTCCCTGTGAGTGGTGCTGTTCCATGCTCCGCTCCCAAAGAAGGAAGAGATAGTCGTTTTTGTACTTTAATGTTTTTTGCTTATCGTGTGATGAGGTATTGTCTTCATGGTAATGTGGCCTTTTGGTCGCTGTTTGGAAATTTTTTCTGCCATCTCAAGCATAAGAGTTAAATTTTCTGTGTGATTCTATCTTGTGTTGTCCTGAGGGTCTTTTGCTTAGCGGCGAAGATACTTTTTCAGAATTTTATTTTTCATCCCAACACTTGGAAAATGAGACACTTTTCATGTTTAGTTCAAGTTCTTGCATGCTAGGAAATGATTATATTAGAATTTTTACAAGTTCTTTTACAGGAATACTGCTTGGATTTTATAGCTTACCTTTGAACGCTTTAAGTCTTACAAATATATTTTGCCATAACTTGTGTTCGCATTCGAAATGAAACCAGTATTGATGATGGCAGCCAGCTTATGTTGCATCACCCTTAACATGGGTGCAGGTTGATGGAGCGTTTCTGCGAATATGGCAACTTCATGACCAGGAGAGCGCTGCTTATTATTTAGTGGTCTGATTCGTTGAGTTACCGTGGTGTGTAACTGGGCTGTTGAAACTAGTTATGTAGGCCCAAACCACAATTATGTTTTCATTGGCCGCGTTGAAAAGGTGCGGTTGTGTAGGCCGAACCTGTGTCGTACGAGGAGGATGACATCACCGCGTAACGGTCGCTCTCTGTCGGAACCTCTCGCTGGCTGTAACCAAACAGAGCACACAAGTTTCTCTCGTTATGCTACTTGATATACATTCCTTCCTTCTGTTGACGCTCACATATGCTACGAATGCATAATAAGTGCTTGACTGTGATTAGTGGAAACTGAATAATACACAGAGAGAAAAGACGTAAAGATTTTCGAAATTACAGTCCTCTATCAGGGTCAACAAAAAATCGATCAAATATTCTGAGCAGAGTATTCAAAAGAGGAGCTTGATGCTATTTTAGGATATCCGTGTGATGGTCATGCATGTTCCGCTCTAAATAATCACGTTCAGAAGAGTGGAGTTCTTATCCTCCATCTCCACCCACATCTGTGGTTGTTATCCTTGAGCCACTCGGTAAGTGTAATGACGCGTGCGGCTCATAAAAAATACTTCAATGTTTATTTCTTTTTTGTAGTCCAAAGAGATATTACAGTCCATCTCTCGACTCACTACTGCAATATTCAATGTTGAACGTAGGGATTCTTCAGTATTGAGACGCCCTTGAACCGAGGTCCATAAACAGAGAATGTAACAACTTGGTTTGTTGTATTAATAAAGTTCTATTGCAACTGTTTAGTATTCATCAAATATGCCTTGCACAATTCAAGTAACAGCATCATTACAGTGATAAATATTTAATGATAGGAGTATGTATTATGTTAGCCTTGACTACCCACTCCACTAAACGCTACATGTTTACTTCAGTGACTGATCTGTTTGAATCCTGAAGCTGCTGCAGTGACAGATGACATATGCTGTATCTCGAAGCATTCTTCTCGTATGTATTCAATTGTAAATGTCGTGATGTTTCCGAGTAAAGGTCACATGCTTAAGAAATTAGGGAGACTTTTTCGCAGCTTTGAGTGCACGATGTCAAATTCGTGTACGTTTAGCACTAGTGTTATAAATTACTGGAAAAAAATCAAAACACAGCGCGCTTTCTGAATTGAAACGTTTGTTTGAATTGATGTGTGAGTTAGCGCTGAAGTTCCGTTGGACTACGAGATGCCGACGACATAGCTGCAGTTCGCAGAGTACAATTGGTGTCGCGGCCGTCGCTTGGTGACGGATGAGCTCTCCACCGTCCATTAATTTCTCTTATGAGGCTCGCATGAGGCATCTCTCGCCGGCCTAATGGCGGGAGGGCCCTTGCGTCTATGTCACCAACCCTCGTGTGTTGACTGTGACTGACAGCACCCTCATCGCTGCTCCTGCTAACTAGAAGTACTCCGGCACTGTTGTATGGTATCTGCACCCACATTACTGCTCTTGCAAAGCTAAAAGTACCTACTCCGGCTTTGTTGCATTGTCTCTGTAGTAGTGTGAATTGTTGAATCTGTGGGAGCGCTCCGAGGGAGGAGATGCGAGGTTCCAAACTCTGAAGGCTTGGTAGGCGGACATTAGTTCGTTTGAACTATAATAGGGTTTTGTATTTTTGCTTACGATAGCATTTTCGATTTACTGTTGACCTCAGCGCCTCCTATTTCTTCAACTTTTGTTTTGTTTCGTAAACTTTTCTCAATCTTGCAGTTTCTATAACGCATATCTCCTTGAAACACACCTTGCGCATAGATTCATGGTTCGCTTTATTGCAGATTGAATCATGCCTTTCCCCTGCCTCTTTCGGAAACATTCTTGCTGTGGTTAGACAGGCTTAAGCTTACCAATAATCCAATCAAATATGCTATGATTGCTTGCTTGCTGAGCACTACGTTGTAAACAGGCTTGTTTTGAAGCGCTCAAATTGTCAATCAATCCCTGCCAAAAATAAGTCTAGCAATCTAATTGCGGACAAGATTGCATCTAATGTACTGTTGAAAATTGACGTTTTCCCTAAATATTCACGTCTAAATGGAGTTCTGAAAAGGCTAATAATTCCACGACAAAAGTTAGGAGGCAGTATCGTGCTCAGTGGTAATGATGCACGGCGTACTGCGTACTGATGCAACACGTGATGCTGCTCAACTTGCATCATCCTGCAGCATGTGGTTCGTTGATGGAGCATCTGCTGCTCACAACTACTGTTCACTCCTGTGCGCTGTCACATCCAATTTACAGCGATCTGGTTGACCTTCTTACTCCGATCGACTAAGTTGCTAGCTTGTACTGGTGACACTCGTGGAGGCAGCACAGTACTGTTGTGTTGCTGCTCAGCGTGATCAAAAGTAACGCTGTGGCACAGCCCCGCATACGAGGAACTACGGTTGTGACTCAAACTGATGCAATGCTAAGCAACAGCAGTCGAAGCGCTCCTCGTTTTTGTTTCAGAACACGAGAGCAGAACCACATTCAGCTGGTACAGGCAAGAGATTCGGGTGCTGTGCGCATAACATTGTGCGTTGCGTGTCCTGCAAGTCCTACTCACTTGACGTTACCCTATTATTAAGTTCACAAGAGCGTTGCTGCGCACTGGTCGCGTCGTACTAGAGGAGCGTACGTTCGTAACTGCAGTCATGACTCACACAATACCCTCCCCTCTCCCGAGCGCTGCAGGAGCAGACCGCGTCCGTACTGTAGCTTAGGCGCTAGCTTCGAGGTCAAGGTACTCCGCTGGAAGAAGTTGCATCGTGCTGCAATCGTTTTTAAGCAGGGCCGTCCTTCGATGCATCTGCACGCGCACGTGTTCAAACTTTGATAATGATTGCGATGTCATTTTCATGCTGGCTAAATAGTTTAATTATTTAACCAATTGCTGTATTTGCGCGCAGAAATGTTTTTGGTGTTGGTTCGACGTTTTTTCCAAGTAGCTGTACGTGATATTTTCCCTGCTGGGGAAAATTTGTGGAAAAAGAGCTAGCGTGCGCTACGTGTGTTGCGCTTCCATTATGGCTTGTTGCGACTTCGTGTTTTTTCGCGCGAGCTTTTGGCGAAACTTTGGAGGAGTCTGATACTGTTACCACTTTTTCTGCCACACGTGAAAATTGAAGCGATACTTCAGTGTAAATTTAAGACCTATAGCTACGCTGGGCGGTCTTCAGGTACACGCCACCGATTGATCAACTGTTTTAATACTAATCCATTTTGGATCGACAGACGTGCAAGGTAGCGATTTTTTTTTTCTTATAACTTCGCGTGAAGTCATCGATATGATTTCAATATCTCCTACCTGTTCTTCAACGCATTTGCTCTGAAACTATAGTTTTGTTTTAGTTCTCCTTAGTGTTTTTCACTTTATTAAATTGAAATTCGTGCCTGCATTCATGAAACAATTTGCTGGGCACCCATATGAAAAGATTATAAAAATAACCAAAACAACACGTAAGTAGTTGAACCGAAGTATTTTTGCTCTTAAATGTCTAACTGACGTCAATATAAAGATGGGGTCGGAATTGTTTCAGCCGTTGCCATCGGTGCAATGACATCATCCAGCCTGGGGTTTGTGAGCGCCGTGGTTGCGGGTGCCGCGTTTCCATTCACACGGCGCGGGTGCCGCCCTCCGCTTATTTGGAGCTGGTGTGCAGGCGTCCAGGCGAGCGCGCCCTCAAAACTCGGGCTCGCTGAACTGCAACTCATCGAGCTCTGTAGTCATCCATCCTCCCTTCACGACTTTTCATGTGCTTGCGAGGATGCCAGTATGTGTGTGCGAGCTCCAATTTTCGATTAACAAGCATAAATTCGTATTTGACATATTAACGATGAATAGTATTTATAAGATGTATTAATGATGAATTTTGACGCTCAGCTTCGCTTTCGCAAATCAAGTAAGTATGATTTTTTTACGCTTTCTAGAGAGCAAGCTATGCAGCAGTCTCTACGCCCTTACTACAACGGCCTCGCGCGACCTCCCTCGTAATTAGATTTTGCATCACCCAATGATTTTGTTACTGAAAGTCACGTAGTAATTCAAGTTCAGTTTATCATAGCGTTATTTTTGGTTTTCCCATCTATGTTCGTCGTTTAAGGAGTAAAAAATCAAAGGTTAATGGAAATAAAACTCGTTTGACGACATAATGTGACTTATGTATTTATTCAAATGACTAGAACCTCAATCAAGTTGAAATAACTCTGTTGATCTCTCTCCCGCGTATTGGCCGAGTTAGTATTCATATGCTAATTTCCCCTGCCTTGCCGTCCTTGATGTCACCAGCGTATATTTAATCCATGGTGCTAAAATTAGCGTTTGTGTGTTGTAAATTTATTGCTGATCAAACCGGATTTTGTAGCAGGTGCACAGAGCTCGGTCAATTGTCTGTTTTTAATATCCTTCCGAATATTTATTTATTCATTTATTAAATTTATACAAAATTGTTTTTTGGCGTTGGCTTGAATGACAGTAGCGGCGATAGAAATTAAAAACTTGCAACAGTGTTGTAAATGAATTTGAGGATGTGAAGAAACTAGGTAAAAGTGTTCACTATTTAGTGTTCTAACCTGATACAAAAAATTCTCGTTTCTCTCTCGCTTCCCTAGTTTTTGTATAATGCTGCTAATAATATACAGTAATGTTAACAAATTTTCTTATAAGAAATTTCGTGTAGCATTTTTATTCATTTTCTGATTTGTAATAACTAACTCAGCAAAAAATTGAACCCAAACCTTGATCAAATTTTTATTGGAGTGTTACCGTGTACCTGGAGCTTGTCGCTGTTGCTGAAGCTCAAGAAAAAGAAGATAAAATGACGAGGAAGGAGGAAGCCCAGCGTCTCGCTGATCGTCTGGTAAGGAGAACGTAAAATGATCCTCATTACACACTGCCTATATTTGCAGTCGCAGCATAATCATCATTAGTGTCCGCATAATTATGTCGTGAGCAGTTACAGTTTTTCTTCTTTTTTTGCGGACGCTGCTGATTCGTGGTAAACTTCAACGTAGGTTTGTAGGCATTATTTTAATTCGGCTTGGTCATTACGTCGGTCTTTTTAAGGAGCTGCCGCGGCTGTTTAGGAGCGCAGCTTCTACGAACTGCTCTCTCTGTCTCTCCTCTAGTACTTTACTGTTCTCGGATATTAGGGGAAATGAGTCCACTAATGAAATTCTAGGAGTGCTGGGATGATATCTCCTTTTTTTCTCTATATGGCTGTGTTTTTTCCATCCGTTCGAGTCTGCACAAACTTTATTGCAATAAGTGGTCAGTTATTGTGTTGACTCGAGATGCGCATTATCATGAGGTGGGTGCGACTATCTTTCTATAGCCATATGTTCACATTTCTCTCTCCAGTTCAAGGTGTTATTTAAATATGCTGTAGAACGCACGTTTCACCCGCGTTTCTTCATTTAATAGCCGATTCTTCCCCGTTCCCTCACTACATTTTGTGTGTTCATTCCATAGAAGAGATTAGTTCTTTAACAGAAGAAATTTCATTTTTCGTTGTAGATGTTTCAGCATATGGTACGATCTGTACGTTTTCGCTTTATTTATGTATTTAGGTTCATTTTAAGCGTGTATCGTCGTTTCATCTCTCCTTTACCCGCTCTGCTATCGAAAGTAACGTAATATCTACGATTCAATTCTTTCCAAATTGATATGTTCCATCAACACCCTAGAAAGTCGCTCCTGTCCTTCGATGCGCTGAACGAATGTGGCTCGCTGCTACATGCGGCCGCGTAGCGAGTTAGTTTACTGGCCACGCGGTGTGCAGTTGAGCAATAGCAGGCCTGGGCCCACTGTTGATGTACTTCCTGTCATCGCTGGTGATGTGTGGCGAAGCCGACCATCGCTTCCCTGTGCTAATTTTATCTACTGAAAGGGTCGCCGCCTAGTGCTGGTGTTTCATGGTCTCAACCTCGGAAAGTATTCGGCTCGTGTAGCTCATGCCGCTAGTATTTGCTGTTTTTGAAAGGATCCGTGTCACAGGAAATTGATATATCTGTATTGCCAAAAAATTGTGTCATTCGAGTTTTACTTTTTTTAAGTTGTTCGTATTTTTAGGTACGCGTGGACTCATTTAATGAGTTGCACTTTCTGTGCAAAAAAAGGTATCGTGAATATATACGTAAAACGTGTTCAGATTTAAACTTTCTTAAGAATTTTTAGAGCTCACTCTTGCAGATAGAGGGCGTTGAAAGATGAGCATCAGTTGAGACATTGTTCATCCAGAGATTCCTGCATCACGTTCACTTGAGCCGCTCTCGTTGGCACGTTTTCTTCCTAGAACATCTCGCCCCAGGCCTTATATGAAGTGTCAGTCCTCTTTCATTCGCAGAAATTTCCGTGTAACTCGAGCTAATTAACTGATTTCACTTGTCTTTTGATAATGATCATTTGGCATCACAAACCAGCGCACTTTTTTGTTGAAGTGAAGTAAATTACGTAAAGTTTTCATGGTAAGTTGTTCCTGTTCATTACTCTACATGGGCAGCTAGACCTAATTATCTGCTCACCAATCGATATGTTATCCGATAATTTTCACATTTTTTTAATTCATGTGTTGTAGCTTACTGAATTCTGAAACTTACTCAATGCAAGTTTTTGTGATAGTATCTCTTTCTAATCATCCAACGGTAATTAAGCTCAAGATCTTGCTAACGATTGTTAATGCTTTGATCTTTCATCAGTTTTACAGGGATTTTAGTAATTCATCGTGTGATGTATTTTGCTGAAAGTGAATGCGTTACTCCATGCCTTATAAAATTGCTCATGAGGCTTCTTTTGTATCTTGGTTTTTTCTCTGCTTAGTTCCTTTTTAATAAATCCTCTACGCGTATGTATAGTTTTTACTTCAGGTCCAATATCACATCTTGTACAGTGAGAAGATACTACGGGTTAGCACGAACGTTATAAGTTATTGCCGTGTCGTGTCTGTTCTTTAATTTCTAGCATCAATTCAAAAGTTGTATGAGCTCTTGTGTCCCGAGGTGCATGAGAGTATCGGCGTTTTATGGAGTGAGGAGGCGTGACCGCCCTTTGTTGTGCAGATTTGATCTCAATAGACGGTGATTGTGCTCCCTCTCGGCTCGCAATAACCTATACATGTGATAGGAATTTCGAGCGACTCTTGCTATCTAAAGTCTCGTTTAACGAAAGGTGATGGTTTCTCCTGATTTTGAACCGATCACTAATGATGGGACGACCCTTGCGTCTATGTCATCGAGGCCGGCTAAATTTTGTTTTATGTCAATACGATTCCCTTGCAAGTGCAGAACCTCATCTTTTCTGTTCGGAAAGGGAATTACTGACACTATATATGTTTTCCCATTTTAAATGGCATTCTCGTTCTGCAAAAAAACATTTCTCGTGAAATCTACCCATTGCTGTGGCTAACAAATTTACACCCTTACAATTAAGTCTCGTACTCATTGTTTTCACATGAGGGGAGCATTACTTTTGCTCGAGCTGATGTTGCACCAATAATTCAGCGCATGTTGATTAGGCCTATATCTCCAGCTGATTAATATTTCTTTAGGAACTGAACACATTTTCTGCGCACGCCGTCATCGATAGACGAACGGGTTGTCGTGTCACCGCAGTGAAGGGAAAGCAGCGCGTCACATGCGGGTTCTCCAGCTGCGCACTTTTGTTGCCTCTAACAAAGGCACGCGTCGTCCTGTTCAGCTGGTCCTGCAGCTTTATTTTGCTCGACCACCTGCCGTGGATTACCAACAATATTCTGGTCTTCAGAGGAAGTGTCAAGGCTTGTCCTCAATGGATGCCTACCTCTCTCTCCCGCCATCCCTCATGAGTCACATTATGCTGGGCGAGGTGTGTAGCAGCCGTGGTAGTCTACCATGCTATCAGCATACGACGAACGGGCGGCTTGCACGACCACCCATCTTCCGTATGTGCTGCTCCTGAATAGCTCCTTTTTGTGCCGCCCTTGGAGCTTTCATGAAAACAACTGCTGGCCACCAGAAAGTTCCGAACGTCAGATAAAAATAAGTATAACGATTAATTGCACTGTACTTGGTCTTTCTATTTTGTTCTTATTTGATCTGTAACGTACATTCGAACTTCTGTTGTTTAAAATGGACGCTTAATAAGTGAGGGGCTATCTCAAGGAATGTTTCCAACAGCCTCGTTGTTTGTACCCCGCTCAGTTTGTGTTCGTCTCACTAAGGCGAGTATCTTTCAAATAGCGAGACCTTACGCGGTCAGATTTTCGTTCAGGGGCTACTTTAGAGATGAGGGAAGGGTGGCCCCTCAAAGACGGATTAATATCCTGAAAATCTTGTAATCTCGTCGTTGATGGGGACGGCCTCCATCTCACCCGTAGCCCGGCCCCTGTGTCTCTTGGAGCAGATTCCCAAGCTATTGGGCTCCCGCTCAATTACTTCTTTTTTATGTATGTGCATGGTTCCCTCAATCTCGATTGAAATATGTGCGTAAAAGATCCGAAAACTTACTGTTTCTTAGTTTCCCCGATGTATTTTTCCAAGTGTCACCATAACTACTCCTTCTTGTGGGAAGATTTTATGAACGTTGTGCTCATTTAGAAATTCCAGTTGCTAATGGGTTCATGGATTGTCCTGTTCAACTTTTTTCCTTACTTGGTTTCGTAGCTTGAAATAAACAACTGGAATATCTAAATAATTTGTCGGAACAAGCTTGTTGTGCTAAGCCAGTCTTGCGTCTTCAGTGCGGAGTTCTTTGCGCATCGCACTCTCAAACGGGCTAATTCACCTGAATACAACTATTCAGAGGATACAAGCTAAAGGTTACGTAGGCCTTTTGTTAAAATAGAACAGCCTACTTGTTTTGTTACGGACCATCTTTTTTCAATTCATTGCTGTCAGGTTTTTCTGCACCTACTGCCTTCTTTTTCAACTTCTTGTTTCTATGCACTATTTGCATAGATTCTGCGCTCCCTTAAGTCCATCCTAAATAGTTCTTTATTCCTTCCTTTCTTTGAAACGCCTTTGTTGCAATTAGGGAGGCTTAAACGAACATCTAATCCAATCTTCCTTCAGGCAAAAGGATGTGATTGCAGGGACTATTTAACAGCGCCCTGAAGTGACTAAGCGCTCATCAACACTAATTAAGATTCCTCTTCCCTCCCACGAACATCCGGATATGTTCCTTGTCGTGATCATTCTTTACCTTTGGGATACTGCATTTCTCGCTTGTTTTATGTATGTTTCTCGCTTGTCCCAGTAAAATTAGCGACGCCTATTTTTAAACCCGCTGTAAAGTTTAGAGTGATTATCTTTTTGCACTCTATTTCTTTTCTGCGTCGTGGGAACAGGTGCACTCTACAACCGACCCAAGTTTCGCTCATATTATGCTCGAGTGTTTATGGAAGATTCTATTTTATACTTGCTTGCGCCTTGGCGCACGGCAACAGGTAAAATCAGAGGTCATGCTAGCATCGTTATTAATGCCTACATGGCTTCGTATCTTCAATATTAATATTACTCTATACTGTAGAAAATTTTTTTAAGCTTAAAACATTATTATTCGAAGTCTTAAAACTATCGAGTTTGATTTGCTGTGCTTGTATTTCATAAATTGCGAGTCCACTTGTGTCTAGCTTGTCGGGCGTCGTGCTCGTGGATGTTGGATGTTGACGCCAGTCATGAAACTCGGCAGCATGTGCACACTCGGGGATGTCGCCTCGGTGTGTGAAAGAGCGCTGAAGTCGCCTCGGCTCAATTTTTAGCTACAATGGTGCTCATTAGAATTGAATCCCAATTGTGTCTGAAAGCGCATTTTCAAATTGTTAATTAGTGAGCGAATCGGCGTCATTCAAACTTGGTGTTCAAGCGGTACTACTATAATAAGTTCCTCAACAAATCCTTATAAAATATGAGCAAGTCTCATGAGTGCTTGAAAATTATCGAATAAGTGTTTTAGTTTTGTTTTAATTGAATTGTCCCTTCAGGGGGAAACAACTGATTTATCTATGATATTAGCGCTCCTAGGAGGAATATGTGAGATCCATAGCTAAAGGTTAAGTAGGCCTTCCTTTTGTTGAAATAAGATAGTTTTTTGTTGTTTTGTTACGGATCTCTTTTTTTGGTTCACTGTTCTGTTTTTCAGCACCTACTAATTTCTTCTTCAACTTTCATCTTGTTTTATGAACTTTTTCCCAACTTACTATTTCTATGCACCCTGTGTATAGATTCCGTATTCCCTTATCTCCATACTGAATGGTGTCTTCCTCTCTTCGATACGCTCTTTTTTGTAGCGGTTAGGGAGGCTTAAACTAACATCTGATCTAATATTTCATTGAAGTAGAACATAATAACATTGGTAAAAATGTTATTCTGATGAAAAATTGTAATTCATTGAAGAGCTGCATGCGGATATTTCTCGTCCAGGAAAAATTTCAACGCCTGTGCAATATAGTGTGAGCTTTGGTGACGATGTTCCAGAGGGCGTTGACAGATAGCTCTTGCTCCGTCGCCTGAAATTTTCAGGTCAAATTGACTCTAACTATTCCATGAAAAATAATCTTGGACGACTTTGCTTTAGATGTTTACGTCTTTTCAAAGGAACTTGGGTGGCGCTTTGATGCTAGGAGCAAGGCGCCTTTCTAAATGGAAATTAGAAAACTGTTCAAACGAAGCTGCTGCTCCTCGAACATGGGGGATTGCGCTGCTGTGCCACCTGAAGACACGCATGATCGTTGCTATGTGGGAGCTCGTCGCCATGGATGCTCCGCACATTTTATTTCCGATGATCCCATTGCTTTTTATCCTGTAAATTAAATATCAATTACTACTTTAGTTGATCGAGGATTGAGGCATAATAGGACGCGTTACTGAAGTGAAAACGCTCGCTTTCCCGTCACCCCAAGTTCACATTACTCGTCCCTTGCCCTCAGTACTTCACATCAGCGACGGTGTTCGAGTTGGTCATTCTTATCATTTCGAAATGCTTACAACTTCTCATGTGCGTGAACCGACTGTGTCGTTTCACACAATGACTTCATTTACTCTCATTTGATGTTATCCCGAAATCCTTCTTGTTTGTATGTGTTCGAGCGTGTGTTTTTAACGTGCCAACCCATGATAACTGTTCTTGTTTTAAGAGTCGGTAATTCGAGTTCAGGCAGCCATCGAGACCGTTTGGTCATTAGGCAGCCCGTTGATGTACAGGTCATTTGGAGCAGATTTGACTGCTCTCGGTTGCACCACTAGCTACGATGCCTGCAAGAAGTTGATAAATACTCGTAGACCAGATGTGCATGGGTGGGTCTTTGGTGTTATTACCAGATTTTTCCGGTTGGCTGACATCCTTTGAATTCGTCTGTAAAGTGCAACTCTTTTGGGTTTGTTGGTGGAAATTTGTACTGAATCGTCTTTGTGCTCTGATTTTATCCTCATTTCTCGTTCTTTTGCTTGAGGATCTGGTAAAAATTTTCCTGACCTCGGTGTTGCTGCGGAACGTAGTTGAGGAGAGGAGTTTGCTTACTTCGGAGGTGTTCATAAGATCAAAGAGCAGATTCCTCTTTGTAGGAAGCTTCAAAGAACAGAAAGTTGAAGGGCGCAAAAAATCTCCCGTGCAGAGAAAAAGCTGCATTATTTTTATGTTAATTTTTGTTAAATCATATCAGTGAACATTTGTTAATACCATTGCTGATCCACATAGTTAGCGCATGTGTATTCGATGTCAGGGGAGAAACGAATAGTTTTTACGGACCGAAATGTCGTCGTGCCCTGCTGTGAATTGATTACTTTGTGTACGGTGTTGATCGCAGGGACTATCGATCGCAGCGACTGCGCAGGTCTGCCTAGCTACTCCCGTATTATTCAGTTCTGACACCAACTTTATGTCGTGTTGTATCAAACTCGTCTCCCTGACCACTAATTTCCATCGCTCTTGACTCGGCATTGTATGCGAGGAACTCGTCAGAAACTCGCTCTTATCGGTTCGGATCTGTTTTCGTACGAAGGCGATGGGGAATGGAAAAATATTGGCGTATTAATATTTAACTTGCTAATGAACTTCAGAGCCCAGTGTAATGACCCACCTCGTTTGCTTTTGAGATGCTCTCACGTTTTTCAGATTGGCAGTCATGAATTTGGTTTTAATCAGCTTTCTCACTGAAATTCGGCCATTTTCTCATTGAAATATTTGACGTTTTTCAGCGTCAATTGAAGTGCGTGACGTGTTACAAAGTTTCTTTTCTCGCTCAGTTCCACTAAATATTCATGCAAAAGTGCGAGAGTTCTTAAAAAACCGCGAGCGGGTTAGCTTGCTATACATTTTCGCTTCTTTTAGCTCGCCGGAAGCCAGAAATATTCTACGGTAATCCGTCCACTTCAACTCTAAAATATATTTCAAAATGATTCTGAGGCAACAATTTTGCAGCGAGCGATGCAGTTTAAATTCGGACCAACTTTCGCGCTTGAAATAAATACACTGTCATCCACTGCTGGACGTCGCAGATTCCATTTAAAAAAAATCCAGCCCTTCCAGCGCTTCAAAGTCTTCGTATTTTCAACAAATTTGTTTCTGCTTAGTTAACTTTACACAGGTATTATTTTCTGAACAAAAATTATCAAATTTCAACTACAGTTTGTGCTCAAATTTGCCATATTTTGGCAATTATTGACGACGGATTTTCATGGGATGTATGCAAAGGTAGGATGACCAGGACATATACGGCAGTGCATTGAGAGCACCGTAGGCTGTGTGTCATGCTGAACGTAGATTTTAAATCAACCCCGGTCTAGTGAACCACAACGAAATATGAACTCAAAATCGCTAAAAACTTTTCTCTCATCAATAATTTTCCAAACAGTAGGCTTCAGTGCTTGCTTTTCGTAACCCGTGAACGAGAGTTCAAAGTACACTGCGATGTGTAAATAATTCGCAGCTCACACATCAGGGCTACAACTCATCGTTGTCCACCCATTTGTTTTACGTTAATGAATTGTTTGTCTGGTGCTGGGTGAAATTATTTTTTGTGGTTTAGATTCCCCCCAAAAAAGCTTATTTTAAAAGGGCAAACATGTGTATTATTCGCTTCCGTTTACACAAAGTTGCAGGCTTTAGGCCAGTATTATTCACTAATTTTTGCAAGAGAGCCACTACGGTGAAACGCATTGATTGAGAGAGCTGCAGCTGCTGCTAGTTAGCGTTTATTATATAAATTATATATTAATTAATTGAAATATTTTTCGAAAGCCGCGCAATGAATGCCACTGCAGTTTAGGCGCTTGAGGTGAGAGTGCTTGCTTCAGTATCAGCTACTGTGTGATGTAAGGCTTGGTCAGCGGGTGGGAAAGACGCTCTCCCGCACGTGCTTTTGCATGATGAATGCCAATTTTATGGTGAATCTTCCGGATGTCGCGCATCCTTTTTTGGAACTGCTTATGCATCTGGTTCACCTTAATGTGAACATGTGCAAGTAACTTGTCATGCGTCAGTAATTTACACATGTGTTATTTACTCGTGTGCGTTATATTGAAGGTCAGACAAAAGTATACATCTGTGCATATGTGGCTTTAATATATGGATACATACAGCGTTGCTTTTCAGGCACCGTCGAAACAAGATCATTCTTGCGCCACTCCCGTCACAACTTTGAACTCGCACTCTGTGACCTCGCTGCCTCCCCCGAACATTCATGCTAGCAGTTCGCGACGCTCGAAAGCACGAGAGTGCGTGGGCTGTAGGCGCTTTAAAAATTGCCCGTGGCGACGAAACTTTTTTTTCTATAGCCTTTGCCACCTGCGTCTGAGAAGCCGTGTTTTGATCGAAACTTATGAAATTTGAGCTTTTTCACCGCTATGCTCTTTAAGGAGTGTTGTGGCGTATATCGTATGGAGTGTTCATTGTGATGGTAGATGGCGGTTCATGTCAGTGCGATCAACAGTTTAACATATGGCTAATGATGTTAACCTTATTTTTTCAAAGATGTATCCGAATTTAATGAACACGCCTCATGGTCATCGATGCTGGACTTTTCAAAGCGATGTGCTTCTCAAGTTGCGTATCCACGATACTGAAGAATCATTTCAAAACGTCTACTTGTTGGCGTGCACTCCATGTCGGTGTCCCCAGTGCGCAGTGCTCCAAATATCTAGTATAGCAGCCGCTGAGCTTCTAAATACAACCCCCGCGTGATGCAGCAGTGCTTCTTGCACACTGTGTTGTTTTCCCAGCGTGACGCGCCTTCTTGCGTCAGCCTGCCAGGGATCATTGACCACGTGAGCGCTGGGAACGTACTGCGTGTGCTGCTAGTGCACATGCTTTAGGCGAGGTCTTTTGCGGATTATAATAGCAATGATTCGTAATTATTGATTTAACGAACCCTACGCTGTTCTCTCTTAAGCTACATCTCATTTTTTTTAGGTGTATAATTTCACTTAAAACTTTCTAATTCGTGGATTAATTTACTTGTTTCTTTGGATGGATAAAAATTTGCGACTGCTGCAGTCGCAAATCATTTGCTTGTGTAATGAGAGCGTTTGATTCAGTGCTGAAAACTCGAAGTGAAACATATTTGTGTGGCGAGGCTACTACATATGATGAAATAGTTAACTCTTTTCTGACTAATACTACTCCAAGTTTAGTTAGTGTATTCGTCGTGTTTTTTCAATAAATATTCTCACGCAGCGTTCTGGTTAAGTTCATTAAGTTTGTTTTCTAAAATTTGCCCTGATAGCTTTTCACTTTTTTCTGCGCGCCGCTGCCGGTCTCGATGCAAGAAAAAAGCGTGCTCTCTAAAGTTTCAAGAGATTTCTTTCTCCCGAACTTGACGTCCCGCTTGACTGTTGGACGCTGCTGACTTCTACAGTATGTCGGACTTCTCTCATTCCGTGCCGTGAGATGCTTGGGACTTGCGACAACCTTTAACTTCGGACTCGGACTTTTTCTGACTCGCACACCTATTCTATGGACTTCATGACCTACACCTCCCTCATGCATCCTATCGTATTTGACGTCTTCTTTTGATGTATGGCCGTGGATGCTGGACCACTCATTCCTTGAGCCGTGTTGCATCAGGCGGTGTTTCCTGAATGGCCGCATCACCTCCGTCCTGATGTCGGCGGGGTCCCGAGATGCGGCGCACCCCCGAGAAACAGCGCACCCCCCACGGACCGTACCGTCCTCTCTGGCCTCCCCTCTGCTCGGCAGCGTTCCACTGCGGGCCTACTCCTCCCCAATGATCGCGTCGACGTCCCCTCACTCGACCCCAGGCACACCCCTCACCTACCACCACCCTCTTCATCCCCCCTCCCCTCTCGTGAGGTCCGGCTCCGTCCCCGGCGAAGGGGGCGGGGGAAATGAGGACGCTGACAGTCTTCCCCCGCTGAGGTCACCCAAGCATGGGGGGATCATCCGTGACTTGGATTCCAATGAGCCTCGAGGCATGTCTCGATCTGTCTCTGACTCGACTTTGAGACAGGCGGCGTCTCGTGCGTCTCTACACCTTCCCCTGCCTGTCACTTCTCTAATGCTCTTCAAGGTAGCAAGCTTCGGCGATGTCACGAGTTTCCTCTGTAGCTCATTCACTTTACAGCGTTGGTTGCTCTTTGTAGTTCATATAGCTTGTATTGTTTTCTTTGTTCATGCTTTTGTGCTGTTGCAATTAGCGTGTATAGTTTCTGCCTTCATTTGCGTATCTATAATGCATTGAGCTCGCATTTATTACGCTCTGAGAGTACAGTTCTTCCAACAGATGGAAGAACAGATTACCATTCTGTCATCTCATTTTTGGTAAGGCTCGATCATAGTATTCAGTACGAATTAATATTCTGACTTCATTATTGTCATGATGGTCTGATGGTCAATGGAATGTGTGGGTCAAATTCATTTGCTTCGTTTTCGTTGATTTTGCAATGCCCTGTGGACTCCATTTCAAGTATTTTCTCAGAAGTTTTCTCTAACATTTATTACTCATCGACTCTACTATCTGTCCTCTAGGAAACATTTTCTTACCCATTGGGAATACTAATTATTTTTTATTGTTCAACAAAATATTTTCTTTTGAAATATTCACTTTCTTTTTCGATTTCTTTAGAAGCAGATATGCCGTCGTTATAGATTTCTGATGAAATTTTAGACATCAAGTGAATTAAATTTTACTTCATACACGTAGTTCTAGGTGCATATCAGTCCTGGTTAAAATTTTATGAATGCTATACTCTATTATGGCCTGTTTATTATGCGCAAATTCAATTTTTTGTTTGAAGTTAAAAAATAGTATATTTCTTAGCTTCACGCGGTATGTTTTAAAATGATTTGGGTATGTGAACTGCTTTTATTTTACTAATGCAATCCAATAGGTTTTACCTTGTGTTGACTACAGCTTTGGTAAAATAATTAGATGCAGATAAATCGGTTTTTGCCCTTTTTTATCGAAATTTCGCTCGAGGACAAATCCACCTGCTGTAGCGCTAAGCCCTTGTATTTTTAATGAACTCCTGAAATAGTAAATTCAGCACTCTGTCCACAACCATTCTATTTTTTTAATTAAATATCTCCTATATCATTCATGAATTATTTATATTATTGGATCAATATTTTACTGATATATTAGTCAATATGCCGTTGCTAATTAAAACCGGTGTGTATCGAACAAAATCAACTGCGGACGGCTTACAGTGTTTATTATCGCACACATCTGAGGGCGAAGCCTAATCTTGTGTTTGAAATCTAGTAAATTTTCGCTCAAGTTTTGAGTTGTGCTCTTACCATCCCAAAAATTGTTCCGTTGTGATACAAAGTGACCTCAAACTCGCTGTCTCCGAGGGAAATATTAAACAGTCAAAGCGCTTTTTAATTTTCTGTCGTCCGGTTCAGCGAGCAGAATGTAAATTATTGTTGAACGAATTGCGACCTCTAAACCGGAAATGAAATGAACTGCTACTCCCCTTATTGTGGTAACTTAACAGCCCCCTGGAATCATATTAACAACAAATCAAATATTCAAACTCGTGTCTACGAAAAAACATCAGTTTTGTTCCTAAAAATGTCGATATTCTCCTTTGCTTATGGCGTAAGAAAACCTATTTTGCTTTCTCTTATACATGGTGCTCTAGACTCCACTTCCAGCAACTAAAGTTGGATTGTTGGAAGTACCAGGCATGAAAGTTGAGTGAGACGGAATGGTTGCCTCTCGCATCCAGGTAGCCTGTACAGGTCGTTATACCTGAGCATGTGAGTGAAGTTCGCACGACCGGCTCGAGTCGCCTGACAGGTGCCTAAAAGCTAGCCTGAACAGGTGATTGACTTCACAACTGTTGCCTGGCAATCGGCTTTTTAGCCATCCTTATTTTCTTCCGTCTTATTCCTTTGGAAACGATAATGCCGCGCGTTTTATTATTTAGTTTCGGCTTTTTCCGTTGAATATAGGAAAGCAGTTGCTCTATCTGTTTATCATCGTTTTCGTTCCAGTTGTTTTGCCAACAATCGTGGTGCAATCTACTTAAAAGGTTTTTCCTCTTGTTTCCAAAACTGAATTGTAGTCAATTAATATATATTAGTACTTTGATATTCCGAACTTTGATGTTCCGCACCTGAATTTGAGAAAATTTTTAACGGTGTCATGGCACGACGAATATTTTCAAAAGATGTCTCATCAAACTCCTCTGGGTATTTACCTTTCAAATTAGTTAATGATGTATTGTTAACCGTCTTTGTTAATGTATTTTTTTTCTTATGAGTCCATTGCTTGAAAACCAAAAGATATAAGCGAAGGAAGTATAAGATTCTGTTAGATTGCGTGTTATAATTTTTTTGTCTTTGAGTAAATAGTTTATTTTTAATCAGGCATTAAGCACCGATTTTCATGATAATTGAATATTTCGATTCGTTTTATTTACTGTAGTGTGTTCATGCACGTTTAATTTGTGTTTTTGTTTTCATTTGATTCGAATTTGATGAACATCAACAAATATGAACTTTGAAACTTTTTAGTTGGTTTTTGGTTCTCATTTGTGTTCATGAACGTTGCTTATAATTTATTTATTTTCAAAGATCGAATTCTTCATTCTTACCAATATCATAAACATATTTACTCCTTTCCACTCCTCGTTCTCCGAGGCAGTATTAAGTTCACTCGTAAGTTTTTCATTTCGTTCATTGTTGCACTTCCGATGCACTTGGTAATTGTAGACTGACGCCCTCCGTGTTGTGCCTACAGAAGGAGCTGAGCTTGGTGCGCCGCAGCACGAGGGCGGGCACGGGCCAGCGCAAGAGCTTCATCTCCACCACCTCGCCCACGCTACCGCGATGTCACTCGCCGCTCAGCCAAAGTCAGTGTGCCGTCACCCTCTCCCTTGTTGTGCTCCTGTGTCATCCTTCGTCATAGTTCTGTACTGTGGGATTTTGTGGTATTCTTTGTTATTGGTTGTGTTGTAGCTGCCAGCGATGTAAGTTCTTTGTATCGTAATTATAATTGGTGTCCGCATGTTGTTTTCGTGAATATCATCTGACGAATTTTGACTAACATAAAACAGAATAAGGACTGTCCTGGTTCTTACGCCGTATTTGAAATAATAATTCTCATAAAATTCTTCTAACTACCCTCAGCAAATTTAGGAATGCTAGTACGTCTTGTAGGAGACTGTTTTGGGTCCAAGTGTCTGCAGCGTAATTATACTCTTCCATCGGTGTTAGTATGTATGGGAGCATCCTTTTTGCTTAATTTATCAGCTATGACCTATAATTATTTGTGAAACTCAATTTATATTGAAAAGTTAGATATAGGTACGTGATACGCCCATATTTTTTCGCAATTGTAGTAGAAAGAAGAAATAGGTGCAAAGATTTTGTTGGTGAGAATAATATGTATTTGAGAAGTATAATTGTACGAATATAAAGTGTGAAATGTACCAGTACATATAATTGTGTGAAATATACCAATACAAATGATGAATTAAATACTCCTAGTGATACAAGAGCTGTATACTTGTCGTTTAAAAACCCTTAACTATAATACAGTTGGAAAAACCGGGCGACACAATCTTGACTTACCCTGCACAACGACTTTTACCAACTTTGTTGTTCTGTCGTGACAACTATTGTGTCTATACGAATTAGCGCTCCCAGTGGGGCACTGTAAGGTCCCTAGCTAAAGGTTAAGTAGGCCTTCTTTTTGTTAAAATAACATAGGTTTTTATTTTGTTACGGACCATCTTTTTTTGGTTCACTGCTGTCCTGTTTTTTCAGCGCTACTACTTTCTTCAACTTTGATTTTGTTTCATGAACTTCTTTCTCATCTTACTGTTTCTGCATAGATTCCACGTTCCCTTAACTCCATACTAAATGGTGCCTTCTTCCTTCGTCTGTTTGGATCTCATTTGTTGAGGATAGGGAGGCTTAAACTAACTAATAATCTAATCTTTTCTGTCATGTTCGCTGCTGTCGATCCTCTCTAGTCGATCATGTTTACTTGCCATTAGGCACACCAACCGTTGTGTGCACGTTCTCCTTCTTCATGTGTTCCGCGAATAAGATGCTGTTGCTCCTCAGTACTCACCCCTGCCTGAGTGGGTAAATGTTGTTACATTTCTCAAGATATTTCCTAGAAAGTTGAATTGTATAGTCTCATGAATGAGACATTAACTATGTAGTCGGGCTAAGTTTCATTCCTATAGTTATTTTTAAACGATTTTTGAACCCTGACTATATGGGACGACCTAAAGAGAGCAATGTAAGTTATGGTATTCGTTGATTTATGACCAGTTTATTACTTGGAGTGGTGTTTTCTGACGGTATACAGGACTTTGTTTCTGTTTATGAGTGAATGTTGTTTTTGAGTAAGAGCGAGCGACGATCCGAACCTTGCTCTGACAAAAGCATCGCTCAGTGTGCGTGTGCATGTCTAATTCAAGTGAATTTACTCCTTTCATCTGGATTGTAGCTTTTATATTTTCAAATTGAAATCATGATGTCTAACTCTAAGACGGCTTGAAAGATTTTTCACGGTTGTCTTTACCTGAAAAGTTTCATGACAAAAAACCGAGTATTAACATGATCTCTAAGCAGTTGTTTCCTCGTTTTTAGCATCTCTTTTTATTTATATTTCGTAGTTCTTGGGAAGCTAGCATAGCTTTTGTAATTCATTTTGGATATTTCTGAAGTTTTTTAGTTATACTTTACTACTCTGTTTATGTTTACATTATCAGCACTTCTCGTTCATGATACCTGCATGGACACTCGATGTGCATGAGTTAGGCGTTTAGGCGTTTGAATGTGGCAAGATTCATACGATATACTGAGGTTTTGAATTATAGCTTTTAATTTTCCACTATGTATGTATCATGCGTACAACGATACTTTTTCGGTAACATTTCCATGAACTTTCTTAGATATCACTTTCCGTCCCCTCAGGGGGATACAATTATTGTATCAGACGCCCCATGTTGCGGTTAGGAAACATCGAACTAACTTCTATTATAATCTTACGAGTGCTTAAACTTTTATTCGAACATCCAAGTATAGTAGTAGTGGTACTTTGTCTAATTTTTGTCATTAATATTTTCGTGTTACTGCAGTATTTCCGTGTTACTGTATTACCTGAATTACTGCAGTACAGTGAACGCTGTTGAAGAACACTTTTTAACGCCTAATAATATTGAATCCATTTAATTTTGAAACGTTGCGACTGTGTGTGTCCATCAGGCAGCCCCATGGAGTCGCCACGGAACCAGTCTCCCATGCAACACTTCGCGTTCGCCCCCCTCAAGCGGGGAGACGGCCGGCGCTGGTCCCTCGCATCGCTCCCCTCGTCGGGCTACGGCACCACCCCGGGATCCTCGAACGTGTCGGTCAGTACCTTACTGCTTCTGGTGCCTGGTGCCTCTTTGCTAACGCGATTATGTCAGTGAACGCGTTGTGGTGATGGTACCTCTTTGCTAACGCGATTATGTCAGTGAACGCGTTGTGATGATGGTACCTCTTTGGTAACGCGATTATGTCAGTGAACGCGTTGTGATGATGGTACCTCTTTGCCAACGCGATTATGTCAGTGAACGCGTTGTGGTGATGGTACCTCTTTGCTAACGCGATTATGTCGGTGAACGCGTTGTGGGGATTGATTTTATTTCCTACAGCCGCGGGGTCGTCGACCGTGTTAATCGATGTCTCTCATTAGACTCCGAGATCTTGTTGGTATAATGAAGTGCCCTTTCTTGCTTGCTGTGTATGTTGATGAAGAGATAAGTATTTTTCAGCTTGTGATCGGTACATACGTTGAGTTTACAGAGCGTTTGAATTGTCTACTAATTACGGTGTTATTGTCTTGAATATTGTGTCTTCGATGGTACAATATTGCGAAGAAGTTGCACAGTATGTTCGTCGATAAGAGGCGATCCTTTATGATTGGCTACGTCAGATGGACAGTCCGTGACCTGACTGCATGAAGGTCCTATTAGCTGAGATTTCCGCAACGTGTCTCTCGTGCTGAGAAGCTCAGAGGCTCGCACTTGCTTCAGCATTACCTCGTCTAAGCAGAAATTCCTTTGTGTTCTTTCTGGTCACTGAATTGCTTTCTTTGATTTACACCTGCGTAGCCGTTTATTGTGGACGCGTCCATGTATTTTTAGGCACTTGACGGACGTAACTGTCCGACTATTTCGAAAGTTACTTTCTCGAGAGGGCGTAGATAAAACGTTGATGTAACTCCAGGGAAAAAATTCAATCCTAGCGTTAGGTTCTAACTTGGCCTTCCAAGTGTTGCTGAAGTCGAGGTTACGACTGCTTTGTGGTGCGTGGTTTTCTCAATTAATGTCTGCTGAACCGTCAGCTTTTCACAGGCGATGGTCCTCACCAAAAATATTGTTCATTGGTTGTATTGCATTTTTTAACGAATTGATGATAATTTTGGAAAAGTAGAGTCGTGGAAGCTGGAAATTGCTATTTGAGTATAGGCTAATATTTGATATTATTTGCCGGAAAACTAGATGAGAGATGGTAACTGGCGTGTTAAAATGCAAGATTACTTCAGCCCATTGTGCAGTCTTATTGTCGTAAAATGATCCTGATGAACTTCTGTGGCTGTAGGTGGCAAGAAAGTTTTCCAGTGAACCTCCTTGGTAATGACATCAGACTTTTTCTCTACAGTGCCAATAAAAAAATGAAATGATTCGTAATATGTAAAATAACTTCTATGATGAATGTTATTTGATTCATCGGTACATTTGCTTTGAGGTGCCGTTAATTTAAATTTCTTGCTACCCTCTGCATGTGTTCTAATTTGAAGCGCCTCCTGCATCAAATTGTGAACGCCTCGCGTGCATTGAACTCGTCACTTCAATGGCCCCAAATGACGCACTACCTGTCACATCCATGTTCGTGTCTCCGTCTTCTCAATTGAAACGATTGCTTGCAAATGTGAAAGCGCCGTATAAACAAATTATGATGCCTCACTTGCTATTCACGTATGTAAATTGCAAATAGCAATTCACTCTCGTCGTTTGCTCTTGAATTATTTATAATGACTATAAAATTGCAACGCTACTAGTGTTCCTTTGACGCACACTCAGCTTGCATGTAGTTGACGGTGAGGGAAAGCTATTTGGACGTATCCGGGGAACAAGATTTCAATGAAATGAATTCATTTGAAGTTCCGGTAGGATGGCGTTACTGGAAAAAATTGGTCAGGGGAACTCGATCGCTGAATGTGTTGGACGTTCGTTTTCCTCACTAAAGGTTTGCTATTTTTAGGCTATCGCAGCTTTTAGATGCAAGTCCGTTTCCTGAAGTGACTGGAAGTTCACTGAACTTAAAATTGGTGATATTTATTTTTGTGAACGTGGTTTACGTATCTGGTGCTTGTTGGATAATATGAACGCTCCGTCACACTAGCGCTTGCGCGTTCTACTTTGGTTCTAATCCTGGAATAAAACTGACGATAGAACTACAGTGCTGCTGCGAGGAAATTTGTTCTCCGCGCACTTCACATGCCTCTATTTCACGGGTAACCTTTTTACCTTCAAAGCCTAGTCGGAAATTTTGCTCTGCATTGCTCTCGTGTGAGGCCTTGATCTGCGTTTCGAGCCAAATTCCAATTTGGCTTGTTTCTGCGAGCTTTTCATTTAGCCGAATACTGCAGCGACGACGCATGTAGGTCAGACCTGCGAATTGCGCGTTCCAATGGTGAGCTATCTTTTCGTGCAAGTCAAAATCAGCAAATTAGGTTACGGAAATGAAGGTAGATATGGACGTGTGCGTACTGCCAGACCACGTATTTGTCCCCGTTTCTCGCTCCTATCTCGTGCGCTTGTTCGCTTTGCCGTAATTAAGTAATGATAAAATATAAATTCTCAAGTTGACGTGCGCTTGATTTTTTATTTTTCAGTGCACGTTCGTTGTCTGAACCGATAGAGTATAAATGCTGAAATTTGAAATGAAGAGGCTTCAATAGAATATGTAGCATAGATAATTTTATAATCAACAAGGATTCATTCGATAAACGATCACTAACTCATTTTGAAATGTTTATATAATGTTTATTTGCGCTTCTATTGTTAGAAGTGCTTCCAGTTGATTAAGTGGTATCACTCTTAAAAAACATCAGTATTCCGCTCGACTGCCATTCAAAAACTTTGACGAGAAGCAAATTCTAGAACCGTGTTAGCTCCTTGGCCCAGTTTTAAACAGCCGCTATTTTCTAGGGGACGTAAATTTTAATATCGAGAATATTTCGTGTAACAATTTCAGGGCGACAGCTGGATACTGTGCATATATTCTCTGTGGATATTTTTTGATACTTGAACAACTGTTGAAGGACGAGTCTCTCTATCGGTTTATAGTCGTAAAAAAGTTCTTTATCTCATTGCTTTTGTTCCATGTTCTTTGTTGACAATGTTAGTTTTTAATTTACTCGAAGTGTTCGCTTGTTTGTTCGAACGAAAGGACTCGTGGCCGCATGAACTCGAACATGCTGCACCAATTCTCTTACATTCGTCGCCTCATTGAAGTATTATGCTGCTTGAACTCGTGGGACTACTGAATTTTATTCAAGTTTTGATGGTCTGCGTCACGTTGGCAGCTCGTGAGCCGAACGAGAACTTCCTTCGAGAGAGGTGATGATGGGTCTTTTGCTGATCAAATTCCTCCCGACTAACCCGTTGATTTGAACAGACTCCGTGTACGTATAAGCGACAGAGAAGTTCTGTATTTGCTGTGGGAGTTTCTTCTGAAAACTATATTTTTTTAAATTCCTGCAACCAAGGCGTACTGAAAAAGGCACTTGAAATACAACCGATGTTGAGCATTGTTAAAAAATCAACTTCATATCCCTTTGAACGCGAGTACCAAAGGCAGATACTTCAAAATTTTTACTGGTGAATGAAAATAAGTTCTAGCGTGTTAGTTCTAGTATATGCTAATATGCTAGTGATCTGTATTGGTATTGACTCATCCTGGCCTTTAGTAAATTCCGCGTCGTTATGCTTAGCACTTTAGTGATTATTTGAAGTTAGCAATACGCTCTCGATCTTACCTACTTAAGCCTTACACGCTATCGCGTTTGTTCAGGTATGCTGATTCTCCGCTTTAACTCTCGAAATTGCATTGCTAAAGTTTCCTCTCTTTATTTTGTCGTATTTGGTTAGAATTCGAATTTCTGTACAGAATCTAAAAAACCTAAAAAATTATACGTTAAAAGTAGGAATTCAAGAGCCACAAGTGCCTGTCAAACCTTAATGATATCAGCTGCTGCAAAGTATGAAATTACATTTGAAAGTTGCAGCCTTGCACTTGTCAGATCAGGATTACAGCTTTAACTCCGGTCACCGACTCTACCATGAAGGCCAAAAGCTTTTGCTGTTGTACTCCCTTGATTGTCATGGTATTATGTGGACCCATTAAGGATTTCATTTTGAATGCTCGTAGCCGAAACATGAAATATTGGTTGTTGTAATTCAAGCAAACCCAGTTTGTGCGGGTTGTCTTTCGCCTGACCCGGTGATCACTCCAGAAAAGGTTGACGATGACTCAAAGGGCGGGCTTTATGGCGGTTACTCGGCCTTGATATTTGAATGCCTATATTTACGCCTCGCCTTGTGCTTGTATATAGGAGCGTTCATAATCTGAGCTCGTGCTGGCTGCGCTTGATATTCGTACCGTCGGTAACGATCCAAATTGTGTCAGCAGCTGCATGTTGTAGCTCACGGTTGCAGGGCCTGTTTTCCTGGGCCTTCATTAGCTGCTCACACCGGATTGCTCGCAGCTTCAGACTCAGTATTAATATGCTGGGTTTCCTTGCGACGTTTTGCGCTGGTAATGCTACACGAACATTGAGTTATTGTTGTGTCAAGTGAGGCGACCCTTCTTCTGCGTGGTGTGACGCTGCCTGCCGGGGCGTCCTGTTTTGCGCTCTCCGTCGCAGTGCGGGGCTGCTGATTTACGTAATGCGATGTTACTGATGCCATTAAATGACCTACGTCATTCGTCGTAGACAATTGATAACGACTCAATAATTACAGAGTGTAAACTTTGCTGAGACGAAGTGTTTTTTAATTACCTAATAAAATAGGAACTTCTATGCTAATTGCATAAAGAAAAAATTCAGTCAGTTCGCTAGATATTTACATGTGCCAGCTCATAAAGACGCAGGGCATCGTATGACGTCGTCAGTGTAGTGGGCCGCTTCCTGTTTTTTTTACGACTGATGAGGTTGTCCATCCGTCAGCGCTGGCTCTGAAGCTCGTCATACAGAGCTGAGGCTCGCCTGCCGCCTCTTGATACACTTTCACTGCTTCCTCTGGCCTTGCTACTGCTGTGGCACCGCGCGCCTCCTAACTGCAACGCTGCTGCACGCCGCCAAGTTTTCCTACCCAGATAGTAGCCAGTGGTCTCGCTAGACTGGCTGACCCTGCTCAATCATCCAATTAAGTATGCGTACTTGTTGTGGTGAGAGTTGTTTAGTGTTTTATACTCCGTGACGATTTCTGCATTGGTAATTATTAGAGAAGTGAGTAACGTCAAAGTTCGTTGAGAAGGAGAGGAGTGTTCTCTGTTCCCTACGCCTTTTCTCACTCAATCCTGCGATGCACGAACAGCAATGCGCTGTTGTCTAAACTTCACCATCCTTAAACTTCAGCACACTGGAAAATTCGAACTATGGCCTCTTACAGCGCACTCGGCCTGTTGCTGTGAAGCAGTGGAATAAGTAATTCCTCTAGAAACTCACATTCTTCAATTTGAGCGTGATAAGTTGAACAGAACTGAATCGTCGACGCATGACCGTCACTGACCATTTTTCCTAACATTCTGCGTCAGTGTGTTGAAAGATTTTTTGGTTTGAAAGTCATGAGATGTCTGTGGTTGTAATCATTGTCATGCCCTGATGGTTTACCCATTTGCAGTCACAGTGCTCGAGTCAGGAACGGCTTCATCAAATCGGCGTGGGCGCGTCGACTTCCGTGCCCGTAACATCGAATTTGAGTGGCGTTGGTGTTGGTGGTAGTGGAGTGGTGGCAACCACTTGTGGGGGCAGCTCCGCTCCGGGGGAAGACTTGCGCCACCTACACACTCACCATCACCACCAACACCACCAGTCCCACCACCAACACCACCACTTCTCCTCCGGGGAGAGCAACCCATCCATCGACGACGATGCTGGCAGAAGATCGCCCATGATGCGACCACGGTCACGCTCTCTCAGGTATCTTTCTGCCTCATCATTAATTTATATATTAACTCATATCATTAGTCCCTAGCATGTTGTTCTACTCGACTTATTGGACCGCTACCCCAAACCGGAGCAAGTGTCCTATATTATTTAAACTATTGAATATTTTACCAGGACATTTGAAGTTGTTCTAGTGTATTTGACTAAATTTGTTGCCACGTTACAGCAACCCTACATTGTAATCAAAATAATTCATTTTCCTCTCATGTCAATATATAAATATCTTTTGCCACTCTGACTTTCTATTTAGCATTTATTTATGAATGTTTTCTCATCTTTTTTAATTGGTCTTGAAATATGTGATGATCATGAAATAGTGTTTGCGCCTATACTCGCTTCAGTCTTTTCTGGCTGTTTTGTGTCGAATCTCTCTAAATTTTATGGCTGTTCTACAGGTTAACGATAACCTTTTAAAGAGTTATTAATTTATTTGAAACCTATTAAGTCTATTTGAGCAGTTAATTCGTGTTATATATGAAAATGTTCCACAATTTAACTGGTGTGATTCCTTAAAAAATTTTTATTCGCTGACTCTAATATTCAATCACTTCACTTTACCATCTTCTTTTTCATTTCATTGTGAAATTGCATTGATATTATTTAAAAATCGCATTTATTGTTGTGTGGAGTCACCTCCCTCTTGCTCTGCCGTGCTTCAGTTCATTGCTTCAATTGGCCGAGATATTTTACCTGTCTCTAATTTTGACTTGGTTAAAAATGTGAGGGCCCGAGCTGAGAGTTAGGTAGGCCTTCTTTTTGTTGAAATAAAATGTTTTTTGTTATGTCAAGGACCACCTTTTTTCGGTTCACTACTGTCCTGTTTTTCAGCACCTCTGACTTTCTTTTTCAACTTTTATCTTATTTCATGAACTTCTTTCCCATCTTACTGTTTCTATGCCCTTTCTGCATAGATTCCTCATTTTCTAATCTCCATACTAAATGGTGCCTTCCTCCTTCCTCTCTTCGATACGCTCTATTTTTTTTAGCGGTTAGGGAGGCTTAAACTAACTTATAATCTAATCTAATCTTTTGACTTGGTTAAATCCTTAGAATTAATTTGAGGCAGATCAGACATGTATATGCTGTTTTTTATCATTTTTTACGAAATGTTTTGAGAAGGAATTTCGCGTATTTTATGTACTTATTAGAGGGCTGAAGTATTGGCTTGGTGTTCTGAGTAATATTTCATGTACGAAACCGAACTTCATATGAAATGTGAGAATTATTGCAGCACACTTAATAATGGCTCTTTCATTTCTTTACGTTGTCTGTATGACCTTTCTTTATTTTTAACTCTATGTTCGGAAGTTATTGCAGGCTCTTATTCATAATCGCAAGCGCGTTTTGTAAATGCGCGTTTTTTGTTTGACCCAAAATTTAATTATTGAAAACTATTATTTAATTTAACATATGGTGCCTGTCGAGGTCCTGACGCATGAAAATATCGTTTCACTTTGCCTACTTGAATTTTTTCTCAATAATATGCCTGATATTTTGCTAGACGTCTCTTTCTTTGCATTCGCTGTTACTCTCGTGCTTAACTTTCTGGTCTGTTCAGTTTTTGATGTTTCTTTGGTGCCAAACTTGAAACAGGGCTTCGTGTTTGTTTTCCTTTGTTATCATTTCCTAACCCCCGAGCGGACACAGACTCCACTTCGTTCTGTACTTGTTTAATCCTCCAAATTATGTGCAAAGTTTTCCTTTTTGTTTCCCAACGAATTCCGTTACCACTTCCTACTGACACTCGCACCCAGCCTGGGCGGTTTGAAGGGACACCTAAAGAGTGCTGCTCGTGCCTTTCTCGTGAAATGTTACTCCGTTAGGGGATCGTAGCACGAACTCTCCTGTGCAACCGCGAATTGAGTCCAGGAAGAAAGGATGTATGACTCACGAGATATATAGTTTTCCATTCATTGGAATAGTTATAGTTAGATATATAGATATATAGTTTTCCATTCTGAAAGTATCGCGGCTGTTGAGTTGCCTTGTAAACGCTAAACTCCTTCATCTTGTCACGTTCATAGCCATTGTGGATGCTGGCGCACGTGTTTACTTGTTAAAAAGTGACGAAGCAAGGTTTTAAACGGTGGCGTTGACTAGTGATGAACTCTCACAATTTTTTTAAATCTACAGTAGCAGTTAATCCTAAGTACTTGAAAAATCATAGGCCCCGATTTTGAGTAATCTTATCGCCATAGAATAAGTAAAGTTTATCACTGTCATTCCCATTAGATGGTTCGTTATCACATTGATGTTCAATACAAACGCCATAACTGGTTTTAGGGAATTTATTCATATACACACATATGCGATAACTGTTCCCTTACATCGGTTAAGCTTTGTGTCGATACGCCTTTGTTTCACCATCGCTCATATCTCACAGACCTGTGCCGGGTCGTTATCGATTGTTCCCAAGCCTAAGTGGCCATTCGTTCGAGACATATTTTGTCTCTAAAGCGTCACGACGCAGACTGAGGGCGTCATTTCGAACGTAGAAGCGCTACCCAACATTCATGGGAGGTGTGAAAAAGTTTTAAAAATGGAAATTGTATTCGTTCTTTCCTTGAAGGAAATAATTTAACGATCGACATCGACTTCACGTTCCACGTATCTTTGATGTAACTAAGCCAAAACGCTGACGTTTAGCCCCTAAACATTACGTCGCTATTTTAAAAAAACGCACGGAATGAAATGCTCTTCAGTTTTCTTGGTACCGAGGCCTTGTCTGTATTTAGATGGTATCCTGAGCTCCTGTGAGACGTTATTTCTAGATACGGCATGCGAGTGGGATAGCCCATTAGTATCGAACTTCCGCCCGATCAGGACACCGTAGCATCACCCTTTTTTCAAAGATTTCTCAGAAGTAGGTTAGTCGAGCTGAGAAAGTGGGGCTTCTGTCGGTCCTGGTTTGTCAGTGCGCAGTGCAAATATGTAATCGCATCTTTAATCCCATCCTGAAAGTCGTAAAAAAATCTACTGAAAATATTTTCAAAAACAGACTCTTCAGTTTTGAGCTGGGGATTATACGTTCACAGTTTCGCGCAATGTTTAGATTATCCAATTTTTTAACGTGAGTTCTGTGAAATGTTTAGAAAGTTTATAATTATTTACGCTCTTTTGACTTCGGGGGATTACGGGATTTGTATCTACATTTGCCCCTTCAAATTTTTATGCTACGTATGGAAAGGTAACTTTGCTCTTCAACCCTTTATAAGCAGATGGTATTTGGAGGGCAAGTATGCTGAGTATCCTAACCCTCAAAACACACAATTTTAAACACTCAAGTTAGAGGCGTGGGTGTTCATCGCAGGGTGGCCAAACTGGCTTTTCCTAGCCAACTTACTAACTAGGAACTGAACTAGGAACTAGGCTACTCTGCCTGAAAGACATCTACGCCGCCATGAGGTGAAATTATCACTTAATCCACTCTGGCAGTTATGACCTATGATTCGTGGGTTAGGATATTATGCATATTTGCCCTCCATTTGTTCTCGAATCTAAAATGTGGCTAATTCTTCGTGTTCGTAAATTACCAGGTTTTACGAATCTCCACGCGGTTAACTTATCTTGATTACAGTTCAAATTAAAGATGGTCGCCCGTTTTATTGCTGCTACAAAAATATATTCCTTGTGGATAATTTTTTAAACTATCAAACTTAAATCCGATTTTTGCAGTTGAAATGTTGTTTTCCATTCCGTAGTTTCCTTGAGTCTAAAGTTATTAGAAAGAAAATTTATACTGATACGAAATTTCAGATTGTTCTGAGTGTTATTCGTTTTTTTATGTGACGTGGGATTTGACTACCAATGTTTCCTCCAGAAATTCGCATCAGTTCAAGGGCGATATAAATGATCGTGTTTCGGTCAGTCTTACGTTAAAGAATTGTCTTCCCTTCTTTATTTCTCTTTCTTTGCGTTCTGTGCCGCTGCTGGCGCTGTAGCCTGGCGTGGCTCTGCATCGCTACTCTAGAGTAAGCACCTCCTTTCTGTGGTCGGTCACTTTCTTATATACCCGCCTCACTCACTGCTGGCGTGCCTACTCTGACGCACTTACCTGCTCATTGATATAAAACCCAGACTCACTTATTTGCCCTGCCTCACTTGCCTAACCTACTTGGCCCAAGCGGATCACGTGCCCGCTGTTACTTGCCCTGCCTCACTTACCTCTCCTAACGCTGCTCGCTGCCAAACTTTCCGTCTAAATCCCAGTAGCGAAGTTGTACTCACGACTGAATATGAAGAAAGAGATTGTGGTTCTTCACTTTAGTTTACGTATTGCCTTACCTTACATCTGAATAAAAGAATTGTCTTGGGTGGCTGTGCCGTCGAAGATCCTATCCTATCCTCTCCTTCTTCCTTCGTCTGCTACGTCTTTTAACTCTGCTCGATACACACGTTACCCCTGTCCCAATCCAGATTTGTTGTCGAATTAACGGTGTCTTGCATCAATATTCTGTAAATTATGTTGAATTTAGGTAAATGTACGGAAATGAAAAAAAGTAAAGGCTGAGCAATCCATGTTCATATAAGTAGAACAAAAAAGTTAATCCGACGATGGAATGAGACTGGGGTTCAAGTGCCCTCTCTTGCACTGAGTGAGCTCGACTTGCTTAGTGCTGTACGTCTCACTGTCTTCAGCCTTTGTGATTGTGGTACTGGAACCCTGGTCCAAAGTGCTGGTTGATGTTTCCATGTCTGTTTGCTAGGCGTACCCTCAGTTAACGATGCTGTGTCCTTAATTAAATACCCCATAACTTGAACTTATTTAAAAATCGTTTTGTGTATAACGATGCTTGAGCTTTCCTGACTGCTGAAACTCGTTGTAATTTTGTTCTGACTCCATTTTTGTGTTCCTATTTTTTTCAGCCGAATAAATGCAATTTGAATAATAGATATTAATATGGCCTTTGTATGCTCTGTAACTACTCGTTCTTAATTTTTTTCGAATTGGCTCTTGTGTATATATCCTTGAAAGGGGTGAAACCCTGCGTTTGTGCTCATTCAACTTCCTATCGCATTTAAAGTAAGCATATGAAAGAATCTGGTGAATTTACAGCGGTCGTTTCTTCGACATGTACGCAGCCAAGGGTCTTGAAGTTGGGGCCTGTTTTAACTAGTTATTTACTTCACATTTAATCACCTAAAGGAGTGCTGTAATATCCCAACTCCTTTACAGTGGCCTGGACAAAACGTCACGATAGATGCTTCTGTGATGCCTTTCAAATTCACAACAATACTGCTACTCTCATGTTCCTGCATGAACACGCTGAAAATGATGATATATTTGCAGCTGTGTTGTAGTCATGGGAACGTTAGATTGATAAGTGAAGAACCAGTGCTGTGTATCTGTATTGTTTAACTTTCATTATCATTATTAACTTAACTTTCATTTATTATATTTAATACTAGTACTTTCATTTAATACTCCGTGGCTATCTACTTGGAGGTCACGAGATGAAAGTGGAATTTCATCCCGCTAAATGGAAGTAGTCTACTAAGCCTGCTGCAGTGCTCTAACGAGCAAGGTTCTGGCGGACAATCCCTCTCTGTCCTGCAATCTGCACTGCCGCTCGCTCGGACGCCAGTTTCCTGAGCCGGTCTGCTTTTGCGACGAACACGACTTGCTGCTCAATGCATGCAGTCGGGGCAGGCCTGCATTAAATAGCGAACAAAATGAGGGTACCCTTGCAAATATGAACGGCAGTTATAGGTCGTCGAGTATTCATCGTGTCATATATTCTCAGCATGTAATTATTTGCTTGATAGCTTCCTTTATACAATTGGTCTAAATATTTATACGTATAAGTGTATAAATGTCCCTGTTTCTGTGTGCTTAGTGGATACTAACCCGGTTGTAATCTTGTGCCTGTATTGATGCTACCAGACGCAGCTGTAGACGGCATGTGGCGATGTCGAAAACAAAAAAAAACCGCTCACCCACTTCACATGCATCGTGTGATAAAATTTTAGTTTTCTATTTGAAGTAGCCTTTTTACTTGATTGTACGTCTATAGGTAACCGTATTTCGTTCCATTCACAGTTATTTCGTTTCATTTTAGCTTTCCTTAGCCTTCATCAAATCAATTCGTGAAATATTCATCAAAATCGAATTCAATTTCATGCTCGTATTTATTCTAAATTTTGTGGAACTCGTGTCTATTTGTTCCGATTATCGGCTGTCGTAAATGCAACTCTTCTCAGTCCTGGCTTCTGCATTAGAAATGTTCCTCAACATTGCCTTAACTTTCATATGTATTTCAGCTTATTTTTACGCCCTTGCTGAATTCTGCAACACTTTTTGGTTCCGTTGTTGCTTTATGAAGCATATTACATAGTTATCGTACGTTCCTGGTGTGCCCCGTTGCGCTTAACCACGCGCGTTGAACTAGTGAGCAACATGTTCCAACGTGCCCGGAAGCTGCTCACGCTGAGTGTGTACTGCCTGCTGTGCACTTAGTGCTTTTGTCAGGTCACAACAGCTCTCTTCTCGACCAGTATAATGTTTTATGTTCACTCCAATATCCTTCGATAATAAAATAGAAAACCTCTTTTGAAGTAGACAGAGCCCTTGCTTCGTCTGTCCTTTTGCTATAGAATACCTAGACGTGTCTTATTTTTGTTAGGCATAGTTTAGATAAACAGATTTTATTCATAGCATAGAATTCATCCTTTTTTATTTGATTGAAATGTAGAAAAAAAATTTCTCTACTTTGGCTGTTAGAGCTCATAAGTAATCAATTTTATTAAATAGGTTATGTTCTTCGTTGTAAAAACCTGAACATAACTTTTATCATTGAACTTCATCGTCCAATGTATGTAGAGCAGAGTAAAAATACGTTAATTTTATATTTATAATAGTTTTTGCGACAACCTCAAGAACTTTCTATGAGCATATTTCCTTTCTAACTTTACAGCTTTACGAAATAGCCCAATTTCTTCTCGTGTAAGTTGATTAAGGAATGCTCCTAGCATTTTTGTGCTAAAATTAAGGAATGCTCCTAGCATTTTTGTGCTAAAACACAGCAATTCATTATACAAATGTAGATTTTAATGAATTGCTGTGTTTTTGTACAAAAATGCTAGAAGCATTCCTGAATCAACTTGCACGTGAAGAAATTGAACTATGAGCATATTCTTACGTTTGCTTTTCGTTATGTTCACGCGCTGGTTGAGTTTTAGGAGATGAATTGCTTAAGCTTATGAAATCGAGATCTCGCTAAATTATCACTGTGTAGAGAGAGTTCACTATCGTGTTGGAGTAAAAGCTGTGAGAACATTTCTAGCAGTTAGTGATATATAGTCGGTGAAAGAATTGAGTTTAAGAAACTTAAATCCACCTGAAAGTCTCGGTAGCTGCTTTTCAGTCCACTGTTGGCGTAGTTATCATGATCATCAAGCACTTGAGTACGCGATGTCTGATTATTGTACAACAGTATCGTAATAACTAATGGCCGGCCAGGCATATACATCTTGTCAGACGTAGTTGGACAACCACAAAAACATGGATTTTCCAATATTACTGATTGCTTGTTTTTGGCTTTTTGCACATCGTGGCCTCAACTGATCTGCCACTCGCCAACTTGTGTGTTTCAAGTGTCACATAGAATCATTTATTCTCTTCCCTACTGTATTGCATTTCAATTTTCTCTCATTCTACCTTAGCTGAATCATCAATGAGTGTAAATGAACTTGAGTGCCTTGGCTACACTTCCACCCCTGTCTCTGTGTAAAGTTCAAATTACGCAATAAATTAAAATTCAGCTCTGTAGCCACTTCTCACTTACGCTAATGTGAGGCGGCATCTAAGTGGCCCATTGTATCCCCTCACTCGTTGCCTGTAGTTTTGTTGATGTTGTGAGCCTCTCCGGCGTACCTTTGCCTGAAGTAGCGCTCTCAGGCATTACTCTAAACTTTGGAAATTAATGCGAACTCTGTTTGTGTGCCGTGCAGCAGCCCCATACGGTCTCCTGTGATCGACAACGAGATCGTGCTCATGAACACCCTCTACAAGGAGCGCTTCCCTAAGGTGGGTCGGCATCTCCGGCTGCTCTAGAGCTCGGGACTCCGGTCAAATATGCATGACGGTCTCAGAAATGTCCATGATGCTGAGGAAATTATCACGTGTTCTCATGCAGATCACTCTTTCCGATAATTACGTGTGAAATGTTCTAGTGACATCAATGTCTCAGATAAATTCATCAGTGGACCAATAGAAGTTCACGAATTTTGTTTAACTTATTGAAATGAACAATTAAAAGGTAATTTATAGACGGAAGTGAGATCATAGCCTATCCTTCAATTCACTTCTTTTGTTTTGTTACATAGTAACAAAATTCAGCGTCAGGTGGAAACTTGGGCGATGTTTATTATTTTTCTCAGAATGCATGGCAAAAATTGCCTTCTTGAATATTTCTATGGGAATTTTTTTATTTATTATTCGTTAGATACTCAGTTGTTTTAGTCGACCATTGCCGAACAATAGTTTTCATACGAAATATTAAAATCAAGGTATTTTTTCATTATTTTATTTTCATCCATAGTTGGTCTATTGTCCCGCTAAGTCAACGTATTTTATTCGACCTATTTTCTGTGTAATATGAACTATACAAAATAGGACGGGATAAACGATTGAAGAGCGCCGAAATCCCCTTTTTGTACGACAGCCTGCTAATACTTAACAAATGTCCCAACCTAATGTAGTGGACTTTCCTGCGCAGGCAACACAGCAGATGGAGGAGCGTCTGGACAAGTTCATCCAGGGCAACGCGGCGGTAGACCTGAGCACGCAGGACGCTTCTCTGCCACCTGACGCGGTCGCTATCGCTAGATTTGTTCACAACCAGGTGCGTCATGATCCACTGGCTCAGCCTGGTTATTGACAAATTGTGTGTCATGGTAAACCAAGTGTGTCCTCAAGTAAGTGTGTGTAGTATGTGTGCGCAATCAATATGTCACGAGGTAGATGTTGACCGCCTCCACAACTACAGGCGAAAATTACTAAGTGATTAGCAACATCAAATAAGGCTAACCAGAACGAAAAATTAGAGCATGCTTGAGGTGTGTAACTACACTTTCTGACGAAGTTGCGAATTCGGATTCTGGATGCAGTGAGTGCGAGTTATGGAATGTTTTGTATCTGCGAACTAAGGCACGTTGATGCGAAAATTTAGGACGTCTACTTGAATATTGTAATCCTAAAACTGAGAGCATTTTTGCTGTTACTCATTCATTCTGATCATGTTTTCTTGTCACCCTTTCGGCCTGTACTTGATACCATCACTGGTAATTTACAATTAATTTCTTTAAAAGAGGTTTATTATTTAATTTTAGAGAAAGGTACGCCCAAATTAGTATGGTTTTCTTCGAGCAGTCCGCTCTTTCACTGGAATCTTCCCATTAGCGATGAATGTCAGGTATTTATGTTGACTTATTCCTGCATTGGTGCTGACTAATTGTGCCTTCTCTCCTCTAACAGGTGACCCAAATGGCGCGTGACTGCCTGCAGAAGAGCCAGGAGAAGCTCATCACGAGCCGTTATTTCTACGAGCTCTCGGAAAATCTGGAGAAGCTTCTGTCAGAAGTAGGTCTTCCTGAGTTCTACTATTTAGTTACAAATGTCTCTCAGTTGGTCAATTGTGCATGTGAGTTATAGTGATGTGCTGTGAAGTTTCAAAAATCAGTCGAAAATGGGAACCCATGTTTGACGTCCACCTTTCATTTTTAATCCTTGTAAAAATTTCATCTGCAGTAGCGAATTCTACTGCAGAGTAGGGTGGTTAATTTGTATTAGGAAAGTATTCATGATTGCATGGGTATACACTGCACAGCTAAGTCATTATTGTTAATCAATATTCGATAAGAGGTTGGAATTTCATAACAAAGCGCACTGACCCATAGGTCATCACCTATTTCTTACAAAAATTACCACTTCCGCTTCACACGCTAGTTGACATCGGGTACGGTAATGAGATCCTTTTAGTTGTGTCATTCCGGAAGAAATGGAGCATGAGGAATTCCACTATCAAAACTACTGCGCTGTAGAGAGGACAAATATAATGCATTGTCAGTTCTATCCGCGAATTTTCAGAGCAGGTTAGCGCGCACGTATTGTGAACCAAATCTGCAATTAAACTGTTTGCCCGAGCAACACTGATTAGCAAATGGGGTGATTAACAGTCACGTCCTAAAGTGATAATATCCAAGTTTTTTATTTCGAGGTATGAGGATTGTGTTGTGATATATCCATCACCTCTTCAAACTTCGAGATACATTTTATTCGCTGCATTAAATCATCTTTTACTACCAATGCTTGATTATATTACACTATTAATGACTGCGCTTATGATTGTGATACGCTAAGCGTTGACCTTGACTTCCGTGAATCCCTGCTTATTAACTGACCTTGTGCTGCCAGACGCGGGACAAGTCTGCGGAGGCGGCGGTGCACCTCACTTCACTCATCAAGAAGCTCCTGCTCATTGTGGCCCGGCCTGCCCGCCTGCTGGAGTGCCTCGAGTTCGACCCCGAGGAGTTCTACCACCTACTGGAGCAGGCCGAGGGCCAGGCGCGCTGCAACCAGGGCATCAAGACGGACATCCCGCAGTACATCATCACCAAGCTGGGGCTCAACAGGGACCCGCTCATAGGTGAGCCTCCTAGGGCACTGGAGCATTCTGCGTTGGGGAGTGGCAGGGGCCGGCTGTGGAATTGCGATCTTACCGGCCTGTCCATATAAATAGAAATTGGGAAAATAGTTAGCTGATATTTTGTAGATGGGAAGCTATCAGAGAATTACCAAGGCTAGCTAGTTTATGTTAGGATAAATGGTGAGTGATTAGTGATTAGTAAATATGATCACAGCTATAGGAAAATAACTGTTGAAATGGTAGTAGACCGGCTAAGAAATATGGAAATAGGAACTCCTTCCCTGGCCATTCAAGTGATCATCTCACTGAGCAGATTTCGAAGAGTAAAGGCGTCTCATAAAAGAACCAACCTAGTGACAGTTGTGCTGCTGTTGTTATAATCCATAGAAAGTGACGTAGTATTGTACCCAAGGACAGAATTTCTTTCTTCGTTTGGTAATTGATTCGCAATTAACACGTTCACTGCGTTTCCGCGGTTCTTGAAGATTGTTTGGTTAGGTTGTGTGTAGCAAAATTGGGAAATTGACCTCACTGCTCGTAAACATTTTTATTTTTCCAAGAAATAGGCCAAATAAAATTGCACGGTAACATTTCACCTCGTATGATGAGATTTATTCTATTAAAAAGGTCGCGAAACAGATGAAATGTCATTCATGTGCACTTGTACGTGAATGAGCAATTCTCCTGTTGGTACACATTTGGCCCAATACGCAGGGAACGTGTTAAAATGTAGATTAGGGGATTGGGGAAGATCACCACATAAACACCTAACAGGACACTTGCGACCAGGTTTTAATTCAGAGTACGGCAAGAACTTTTCACTCTGATGTAGGGGAAAATGAGAACATCGGAAAGTAAAAACAATGGCGTGAAACGTCATATGATAGTCTCCCTTTTTAATTCATGATCTTCATTTCATATGATTTTGATTTCTGTGGGTACCTTATCTAGGATTCTATAGTCTCCATATTGATATAGTCAATGATTCTTCGCATGTGTTTATAATTGGAGAAGCACACACGCACGTTGCCTTTCTCAACCCCGACCGTGTTCCGTCTCACAGAACTGAGCAACGAGCTGGCAGACGGAGGCGAAGCAGACGATGCAGAGGACGACCCAGGCACTCCCGGTGGGGAAGGCCGTCTCGACAAGGGCGCTTCTGCGAGCGTGCTCACGAGCACCCCCACCCACGGGGCGCACCGCAACGCCGCCTCCGTCACGAGCGGCGGCTCTCAGAGGCCTCAGGCGCTGGTCAACCCCAAGGAGGACGACTTCGAGTGGATCAAGCTCATCTCGAACGGCGCTTACGGCGCCGTGCATCTCGTGCGAAGCCGCGACTCCAAGGAGCGCTACGCCATGAAGAAAATTGCTAAGCAGAACCTCCTGCTCAGGAACCAGGTGAGCATTTCTTTCCCTTCGGAGTTGATTTTTTGACGTGCCATTAGATATTCTGCTGAATTTGTGAAATTTACTTAAAGCTTGCATGTACGACTGTGCTTAGAAGCTAATAAAGTTTTTCTTTGTAAGATCGAAAGAATTTTTTTACCCCGATGTTTGTTGAGGTCCAATACATGAATGCACGAACGCCTTCAATTTTTCCATGTGGACGTTTAATAAAATATGGATGGATATTTTCAGTTTAGCAGCGGTCGCCTGACCGTGGCATCTCGATTAATGGAGGTTAACTAAGCTGTCTGATGCTCAATCTAACTTTTACGATCTATCAACATATACTATCGGTGATTTTCCGATATTTCTCCTCAATTGATGAGTACTTCCATTAATATGCTAGTTTATTGAGACAGCTTTCTACAGTGGCTTCATTGACTCCCACAGTTGAATGGTTCTGCTTTATTGAGACATCATGTTGAATGGAGTCTGTGGTGTGTGCAGGTCGAGCAAGTGTTTAACGAGCGCGACATCATGAGCTTCACGGACAACCCCTTCGTCGTGTCTATGATCTGCAGCTTCGAGACGAAGCGTCACCTCTGCCTCGTCATGGAGTACGTCGAAGGCGGTGACTGCGCCTCTCTCCTCAAGACCATCGGGCCCATCTCTCTTGACATCTCCCGCTTTTACTTCGCCGAGACTGTCCTCGCCGTTGAGTATCTGCACAGGTACGAGTTGTGTCAAACAATATTCAATAAGAGGTTTGAATTAGATTCTTTTCGTCATATGTGCGAAAAAAGATTCGACAGGTGGAGTTGTCCAAGTGATACTTGTCGTGTTCCCAATCTGGTTTTCAATAACTTGATACGTTTTGGTATTTGTATTCATTTTCTCTATGAAGTATGCCCAAACTATTGCTAATGTCAAGCTGACAATTTACGCTTTGTGATCACAATACACCAAAATTACACTTGTGATCACAACTAACGTTGTGTTCACAAGAGACGTCACTTGGGGGTTTTCGTCAGCTTTTTAACAAGACATTTAGTTGTTGAGTTCATTGGCATTGTTTTGGTTTTCAATCGTTGTAAAAGATAGTATAAATTTAAGGCGTTGCATGTCATCATTATTAACCTCCGATTGTGTTATGTTCATATGTACATAACATGTTCATTTATTTCTTTAGTTAACTTGAGTATCCTATGTTTGTTAATCAAAGGATTTTGGTGTATTTTTGCGTTCGTAAAATTTTCCCATTTCACTTATCAGTTACGGCATCGTGCATCGCGACCTGAAGCCTGATAACCTGCTGATCACGGCCCTGGGACACATCAAACTCACAGACTTCGGCCTGAGCAAGATGGGCCTCATGTCGTTAGCCACCAACTTGTACGAAAACTATCTCGAGATGGAGACCAAGCAGTTTTCTGACAAGCAGGTCTTCGGTACACCAGAATACATTGCTCCGGAGGTCATCCTTAGGTTGGTCTATGTGAATTCTCGTTTGACGTAATGTATAGTTAGCGATTTGACTTCGAAAATCTATTTGTTACGCAACTACTTCTATGAATTTTTGTTAGTTGAGTTATGCTGATAATGTTTTGTGGAGCAACTCTGCCTCGTTTTCGATATAATTTCAGGTGAGTACCGCTGTTTCTCGTGTGATGCATTTTGATGAACACTATTTGAAAAATTAAAAATTGTAAAACTGAGCGTGTACTTTGTCGATGTGGTCTTACCTGAACCCTGAAAGTATAACTCAATAGGAAATATTTTGAAAATATACCTATCTTTTCAAGTCGTCAATCTCACAATGCTCTCTTTCATCGCACATACTTGTATGATCGCTAAAAACGCTCTCTTTAGTTTTTGTCTTCGACGTGGCTTGTTTTGCGTAGAAGTATTGAACCGTTTTCATGAACTTTATCTGTCCATGAATGTTGCCTTTCATGGACACCTACCTCATGTTCTTGAACTACTTGTGCGTTGAGTTGATTTCACATTGTCTTGCACTGTTTCTGCACCTTTTTTGAAATGTTACGCTTGATGCACACTGGTGTACTTTGACTTGGGTAAGTGGGTTGTGTTTGGCTTGATTTAACTGTGGTTTGTGTGGTGCTGGCAGGCAAGGGTATGGCAAGCCCGTGGATTGGTGGGCGATGGGCGTGATCCTTTACGAGTTCCTGGTGGGCTGCGTGCCCTTCTTCGGGGAGACGCCTGAAGAACTCTTTGCCCACACCGTCAATGGTGAGCTTTTCTTCATGTCGCAGAGTTCTCCAATTATTCCATGTTGTTTGGCACCAGAGAGGTTGTTAGATAATTGTAATGCTAGCTTGAGAGGACCACCCTTTTGTCATTCTCATTTCTGTAGGTGAGCTTCTTGTGGCAGACTTTTCCAATTATTTCGTGATTTTTTGAGGGCATCGGAAGGATCGTTAGATAACTGTTATGCTAGCTTAGGACCTCCCGTTTGTTGTTCCCACTTCTGTAAATGTTTTGGGTATTCAAGCGGCGTAAAACTTGAAATTATTTGAAATGTAGTATTTAAAATGACATTCTTTAGTAAAGTTTTGCGTTGAAAATGCGATAGCTGTTAAACCAGTTAATGTAAATGATTGTTTTTAATTTCAATAGCAATTTAATAATATTTATTTTAACAATTAAGATTGTCATTTTAATCACAAAACTATTGACACAGTATAACTTCAAATGAATCGGTGCATTGAAATAGTCTGGCTCCTGTTGCCACAAACGCTACAAAGTATCATTAGATTCATAAACTAAGAAAAGACGAACGATGCGACCGTTCATGATTGTTTTAAATCATGATTAGTCATCACTTACCGCAATGAAATAGTAGTAACAATAATGCGTGAAGACAGTGCTACCTCTATTCTATCTCAGCGTACTGCGTTTTAACATGATAAAACTGGGGTGTTGCAGATGACATTGAGTGGCCGGACGAGAACGACTGGCCTGTGGATGAGACAGCAAAAGACATAATCACAGCGCTGCTCACGCACAGCCCTCTTGACCGCCTCGGCACGATGGGAGGCGCTTCGGAAGTTAAGGAACACCCGTTCTTCAACCCCGTTGACTGGAACCAGATACTGAGGCAGAAAGCAGAGTTTGTGCCTCATCTAATGGACGATGAAGACACAAGTTATTTTGATAGTGAGTCTTATTCATGTACAATGAATTATTCAATCCGTACGGAGCAAGGAATAGGCTTAGGTTGATCTGTTCTATATTGTTGGGGCTGGCGCTTCCAGGTGATACTGTTAGATTACTTCCGCGTTTGGCACTTCTGTCTTTCGTCTCCACTTAGGTTTTTGTACCTTCTTCGCTATCTCTTCTGTTGGTTTTCCTTCTTATTTCTCTTGAACTTTATGTCTCCATGCGCTGGGTATTCTGCGTGAGAACGCACCTTGTGCTCTGTTTTTCCGTTTCGTAAAGTCAATATTTGATGATCTCATCTCTTTGTTCCTTTGAGATCGTCTCTGCTGAGGTACTAGTATACACTGATGAACTAGTATAAAATAATTAAGGTGTGCTGTTCACCACATGTACCTGGTGTGTTCTTTCGTCTTTAGGTTTTCGAGTTTTGAGCAATACACCATAATAACAGCAGATATCAGACAGTAGCTGTTACCATTTTGTGGGTTGTTGGTGTGGCCAAAAATATGCGTTTTCAATTTCTTTTTACGTTTACGTATATTACCATTTATATAGAACTAGACCGCGGTTTTTTCAGTATTAGTAGTAGTTTTCCATAATTTGCTAACCGCTGTTGCCATTTTATTTTTCACCAACTTACCGAGTGTCGAGTGCACTGACAAAAACGTGCCGTGCTAGCAAGGAAATGTGTGAGGCCTTTTTGGTGCATATTTTCTGTACTCTTGAAATTTGTTTTTGTTGTGTGACAACATTCGTTTATTGTATTTTTAGTTTTGTACATATCTTGAGCAGACTGTGTGTATCTGTTTACTCGAGTATTATTTTCAATTTGCACTTCAATAAATTTTCGTGAATCTTATTGTTATTATACGAAGTATTCATTTTATTTTAGCTCGCCTCGACCGCTACAACCACGACGCTGACGAAGACAGCGAGGAAGGCTTGGACCCTGAGAGCGTTGGCTCATCTGGCCAATTCTCTTTTGCTTCGTTTTCGTCAGCATCCCCGCGTTACCACCGCTCCAGCAGCACCGGCAACACAGCCATCGGCGCAGGAGGCGGTGCTTTCCAGCCTCTGCCCCTCCACCGCCGCAGTTTTGGAGGGCATCCCTTGGCGGACTTGAATGGCAGTAATCGCGAGAAGCAAGAATCTACCCCTCACCGCTCCATCGTGTCTCGAGAGGACTCCGGCCACAGCGACCAAAGCGAGAGCTCTCGGTCCACTCTCGAGTCTTCCACGAACACCCCTGATAAAGAAAAGCCTCAATCTGCTCCAAACCTTGCCAAGCTTGGAGTCGAAGTGAGGCGGTTAGATATGGACGATCGGAAGCCCGATTCTGGTTCAGATGGCTTGCGATCGTCAGAAGAAAAAGAAATCGTTGCGTTAACCAGAAACCGTTCTCCCCAAAGTAGAGGTGAGCATTCACCCACGCGTACCAGCTCACAGGACGCGGCGGACGTGGGATGCCGAAGGAAAGAGAAAGTTGAGCATGGCTCTTTTGATGCTGAGAAGAAAAGAGTACGCAAAGCGCCCATTGTTCCTCCCAAGAATCCTGCACACAGCCCAGCCAGGATTGGTGGACCTAACGACCATCGTTCCATGCCTTCTCTTTCTGACTTGTGAGTACTCCTTTTATATTTGTGCTTCTTTTGTATGAAAATATCAATTGTTATTTTAGGTTTTTATTGCGATGTAAGAGAAAGAAATGGGCTCTAGGGAGTGCTATTCTTAACTTCCTTTTGTGCACTTGATACCAAGCATGTAAGCTTCTGAGAACTACCGCCTTTTTTAGTATTTATTCGATGGTTTCTTGATGAACTAATACTTCAACATTTATTCTACAAAGAACGCGTCTCAACAACTTACGTTGGATTGATATGGGCGAGTGATGACTGTCGTTCAAGTATCTATTGTGTGTCTTGCAAGGATATCATTTTAAACTGTAAATGTGCATTTGCAGTACTTCACAGTAACAATATTTGCTGTTCTGCAACATTTGAGTAATAAGAGAGCAAAATAGGCAACTTGCAAAGTTATCATTTTTATTGCTGGTTATAATAGGGGTAAGTAATTTAAGAGATAAAAAATTCACATGTTTATGTCATTGAAATAAAAATTGATATTTTGACCTTAAAGGTCATTCACGATACCCGAAAAAGAGCACATCGATGTTTAAATAATCGGTAATTGTGAAGAATCTTTTCTGCGTGTAAAAACCTAGAAAACTATGTTAACTAATAAAAACGAACAGGAAAATAAATAAAAACGTGCACTAGAAAAGCTCAAAACAAGCTACTAAAACTGAACAGAGCTCAATACTGTTAATATTAAACCAAGCTTAATACTGTTGAGGAATATACTGTTAATATTAAACTGAGTTTAATACTGTTAATATTAAATGGAGTTTAATAGTGTTAATTGTGTCGTGCTTGCAGGGACGTGAGCAGCGGCGGGAGCTGCACGAGCCTCGCCAGCAACAAGGACTTCACCTCCGTGTCGTCGCTGCCTGTCCTGCCTCGGCCTCTCCGCCCCGCCGCCACCGCCCCACACATCGGTGAGCTCTCAACTCGGGTCTTTATAGCTGAAATGTCGTGAAAACACACATTCGTTTGTCCGAGTGTTATCGGTATCTTCATGTATCCAAGTAACGCAGGGGAGTCGATGCTCGAGTATATGCGTGTTTGGACCTCAGATCTTCTGTAAGAACTTGCTGACCTAATATTTTAAGCTGCATCGTTCTGAAGGTGGTATCGGGGTAATGTTGAAGAGAATGTAAAAGTCATCTTAGTGTTAATTCATCTTAAAATAGTAATGACTTCCGTGTTCCGTGAGATTTCTCCGACATTCGCGTGCGTAAGTTGAATGTGTGCACATTATTTTCATGCACCAGAAATAATTGTGAGGGACGCACAATATCAACCTTAGTTGAGTCGTTGCCACTATCAACGCGTTGACTGCTGAACCTTTGAGGTGGTAAAATTCACTTGATGCCCCAACATGATAGAATTTTCGATGAAGCTAACGCATGGTGTTGTGCAGGCGTGACCAGCACACCGGAGTCGTCGCAGACGGAGAGCGAAGACGTGTCTCCGTTAGTGCAGCGGAGACGCAAGGCGCACTCCAACCATCAGGCGGGATCGCGCGACGGCAATACCGCGCCCTCGCTCATGCTTCCCCGCTTCTCCGTGTCGGGGGAGGAATGGGAGGCTGGAGATAACGCGAAGTGAGTAGTCCGAAAATGGTGGGGTGACCGAGAGTTTGCAGGTAATGCCGAATGAGTGACTGGAAATTTGATTTTTCAAAGATATTATAACACACAAAGAGGATTTTTCAAAGATGATATAACACACAAGAAATGATTTCTTCACATTTGTTGCAAATGTAACATATTTGCACTAGGTTGTTTCTTTTATGAGACGCCTTTACTCTTCGAAATCTGCGTAGTGAGATGATGTCTAGTGAATGATTTAGATGATGCGTCTAGGTGGGGACTTGGATAGAGTTTTTAAGTAATCGAGTGGAAATTGAGGATAGTGCTGCTTGAATAGTATGTAATCAATTGAAAAGGGCCGGGTGTCCAATGGATTTAAGTCGATGTATTGTGTCTTATGAATCATGCAGTGAATGAAGGTGGCGACTGTTATCAAGTGAGTGTGGGTGGAACGGGAGTCGTGGTAGAAAGGGAGGCGAGAGTTCTCGTTGTTTATTGGAAATGGTATGTTGGTGCAACGTTGTTGGGTAAAGAGTTCTCAGGAGGCCACATCAAGAGTATTAAACTCATCAGGCAGCAGCGGTGGAAACATGAAAATTTGCACGGATGCTCACATTTCCTGCCCAATATGAGCTGGCTGTTTTTTTCTCTCAGACCGAACTTAGCCTATCATCATGTGTCACATTTGCAACAAATGTGAAGAAATCATTGCTTGTGTGTTATAATATCATCTTTGAAAAATCCTCCTATTCTTAGTGCTTGTGGGCTTGAGCTGCTATTCATGTTATGTGACTTGCATTTTGAGTAATTCACGGGCATCAACTCATGCATTATTTTGTGTTCGTTAGCGGCGACAGCAGCACGGGGACCCAGAGCAGCGGCGGAAGCTCGAGCAGCATCACCGCAGCAGGGCGGGAGCTGTCGCCTGTTGTAGAGAAGGGCGCCCGCGCTCGTCCGGACGCCCCCGGCAAACTCTCAGACCCCACATCTTCCTCTCCCACGAAGCCGTCGATCTGGAAGAAACCCGCAGGGGCAGCGGTTGCCAAAACCTCCAAAACCTTCACTCCCACTAGCTCCACCAGCAGTATATTCTCTCTCAAGAAAGTCTTGAACGACAGAAAAACCTCCTTTGCCGGCAAGAATCACCCGCTTAGCACTTCGAGCTCGTCGCCCAAAGTGAACCTGAGTTTGCTGACGAACAACCCTTCACCCCCGAGTTTGAGTTTAACCACGAGTGGAAGCAACAAGAAGCTCGTGTGTCCCAGAGTGAGTGTTCCGGCCGCTCCCTCGCCCACCTCTGTGCGGCCTCGGGCGCGCACCGTCATCAAAAGCTCGTCCGCGTCCGGACTTTCTCTCATCATTCCTCCTGGTGAGCACCGCTCTTCGTCATCAAAGTTGCTGCTTTCAAGACTTTTTTATATTTATATTTAGTACGTCTGATAGGCAATAGCTGTTCAAATACATTGCTGCTTTCATGATTTTAATGTATTCTTATTTATACTTCTGATGGGCATTAGCATCGGCACTATTGCTGGAGATGGTATTATGCCGTATACCGTACGTACTGTGAGGCGTGAAAAGATCTAAATGAAATCTCATATGGCATTGCCCTAGAGTTACATGTTACTGCGAAAGACATAGAGATCCCCTCACGTAAGATAGGCCATAGGTTTAGGGAAGTTGTGTTTTTCTATCCTATGTTACAGGAAGCCGGCGCTCTCAGAGCGGATACTGATGGGTTACCCCAGCTATAAATAGGCTTTCAGAACTGTTTTCTTTCGTGCCCACTTTGCTTCTTTCAATTATCACACCTTTTTCCCTATCTCATCTTTTTTTCCTCTTCTTTTCTAACTGTAGAAAGTCCATTCTCTTCGCCCATGAGATCGTCTTTGACGTTTTAAAACGCAAGACGTTTTAAACTAATTTATGTTATGACTATAAGATGTCGAAAAATCTATGCAAACAACACAACTGGTGATCACATAGCTTTATTACAATTTTTCATCATTTCTCTTCTTACAGTAGAGACATATTTTCTTCTCTGAGGCCTTATTCTGTGCACTTCCTTAGCTTTACGTTTATTTTGTTAGGTAGCGTTATTTGCTCAGTTTTTGTCAAGTTTATTCTCATAATGTTCACATACTTTGTCCTTGTTTTTAATGCGTGTAAATTAATTCATTGCTCTTTTTTCTTTAATTTTTTATTTCTATTTACTATTTTAATGGTAGGTTTTCTCAATAACGCATGAGTTTCACATTAAGCTTCATGGATCCGTTGTTGCCTTCCACAGATGACGGAGCCGGTGGACTTCCTTTCCACCATCCTCACCACTACCAGCTCCTCAATCACCCATCTGCCATCCAGTCCCCTGGGGGATCCAGCACAGCTTCGTCCAGAGATGCCTCCCCTTCTAGAGAAATATCCCCTCTAGTGCACTCCCTCAAACCTCCCATCATCCTCCGGCGAGGGCCTCAGGGTTTCGGGTTCACGGTGCGCGCCATCAAGGTCTACATCGGCGAGACTGACTTCTACACCGTGCATCACATCGTCAAGGTAGGAACATTGTTGGGCATTCTTGTGTGGGCAAATATCGTCCCTCTCTGAAGATAGGACCAGAGTAAACATTAGTTTCGGTTTGGTGTGAGCTATTGTGGTGTTTCGATAATGAAATGTAACTTCACCGTTTTCTTCACGTAATTTGAATTATCGAAGAGAAACACGGTAATTTATTTGTGTCTACCGTGACCATATGTGTGTGTGCGTATCATATATTACGTCGTTTTGTACGTATCATGTGTTAGAGACACAGACGTAGGTGAATCTGTTATAAACCATGTCATCCAGTCGTAACACCTCTCCCTCCTCAGGACATAGACCAAAAGAGCCCCGCGTTCGAGGCAGGCCTCCGCCCCAACGACCTCATCACACACATCAACGGGGAGGCCATCAACGGCTATTTCCACACGCGGGTGCTGCAGCTGCTGATGCAGTGTAAGGAGCACGTGTCGCTGAGGGCCACACCTCTCTCGCAGACTTCCATCAAGGCTGGTACGTGGACGCAATATTTGTTTGCCATAAAATACGTGTGCGCGGTGACTATCATATTGAAAAAGTGAGTGCGTGGTAATGAATCCTTGTATTTAGCAATGTAATGGTAAGGGATTTAAAGCTTGACGTTTTTCAAAGATTTACTTTCGGTTATTAGAGATTTCATGTTGATAGTCTACTCAATTTTTTATTTCGTTTTATCATGTTTACTTGTCAGACATTCTGTTTGAAGTCCGTTCTTGCTTCTCAACATATTTTTCCATTTTAGTTTTATGTTTCTTTTTTTTCCTCCTCTAATTTCCGTTACCTAATCTTATTCGGGTAACATTACGACCAAATTTTTCTTTGTGATGCTGCAGGCGAGAAGAGGAACCCCTTGACGGCGAAACTGTTCAAGCGTCACCCGAAGCCCCGGCGGCCCAAGAAAGAAGCGGGGGACAAGCGCCGCAAGCCCTCCTCTCTCATCAGGAAAATCTCGAGCAAACGGGCGTCGGCTGTTGAGCTCCTCCCTGTGAGTCTTGTAGCACTGAAATCCCAGTCAACATTAACGGTAGCTACTGGGGTCCATTCGTGCAGCAGTTACTGGTGACAGCAACTCTTGCAATAATTAAAAAATAACTTGGAGTACAAATTAACTGTGGACGCGTTGAACTAATTCTCTTGAAATACGTTGCTCAGTTACGCGTTATTCCAGCTCGCAACTTTAATTAATAGGATGAGTTTCTGTCGTAGAAAACCTAAACTTTCCACATTTTTCAAAGGCTTTACTTAACAAAGGCAGTTATATCATAGCTTCTTCATTCTCCACAATCAGATATTTCTTGTGAAAAATTGTATGAAAGTTAGGTGTAGTGCATTTGTTTGAAATCGGGCGAATATGAAACTATCTAAAGGTATAGTGGAGTCAATTACGTGCACGAGCTGGTACTGAACGGTGTGCACCGTCGGTACGAAGCCTGCGGTACTCCAGTGGCCAGATGTGGTAGCAATAAACTTGGTAGCGCGAGTCAGTCCAAAGTTGGGCTGCATGCGGTCTTGACAACAGACTGCACTTGGCGCTGTTAACATGGCTGCAAATAGCAGTTTTCAATTGACGCTGTATTCAATTCTATTATTATTATAATACTCAGATTATACAATCTGTTAACCCCTTGTTGATAAGGCTGCACGTACCATTATTAAAAGGGTTGCATGTTCCAATGGCGTGCTAATCCAAATGAATATACACACGAACTTTTTGATGGGGTATTAAAAAGCTGCTTATACTATCCCAAAGCCAATTCTCACTGGCTCTGCAACTCCACGGATATGGTAACCAGTGAAATGTTTTCAGGGTTAATAAGATTTCGTCCGTTCAGTCCTCGTTTAAATGCATTGTTGCTAGAGTTTCTAGTTCTGTATCTCTCATTCAAAGCAGTTAAAGTACAAAATTTAGAGCAAACAGGATATTAGAATTTCTAAAATAAACATTTTTTATTTACTGCTAATGAATAATTTGATATTTTGAAAATTATTTAAAATTTTCAAAATATTATATTTTTTAATTATAAATTTGCAATTTGCTGCAAAACTCTCTGCACTTTCATATGAAGAGCAAGTTGTATTAGAGCTTAGCCCACCTTGTCTTATTTTCGTTCATTTCTAAGATTTTATGCTGTTGTATTATGTTCACAAATTTAACACTGTTGAAACAAAGCTTTACGCTCTTCCGTTCTGATCTCTCACCACCTATCTAGTTCATTTTCTTAATTTCACAATTCTCGTCACACTCTTGCACATAATTATTCACAATTCTATTATAAATTTGATCGATCGACAAAATAAGAGTTGGAAATTCCATTTTGCAGCGAGATAGGTAAAGAAATATAAGTTTCAAGACTTAACTTATCGGTGGCGTGCATATGCTTGCTCAAGTACATAGTATTCATGCTCGGGTTGGTGTGAACAGAACGTTGCTCAGAGTGGCACTCAGCCCCGCGGTCGCCACTCTCACCCGTCCACCCTCGCCTCGTACTTGTTGCGTGAGCGGCCGGTCTTTATACGGTTTGAACATCAGTTTCCCTAACTTACTGTGCGCTCCATAATCCCGCGCCACTCTCATTGTGCTGGGGCGATCATTTGAAGGAGACCTGCGTGGCCTTGGTTGTCCCTGTCTTCATTGCGACGTTTTAATGCAGTTTTCTTACTCGATTACCTGGCCTGCAAGTGATTGTTCTTCTTAATTGCCTTTATGTTGAAGTTGTTCGATTTTTAACGTGGTACTAAACAAAAAAGCATCATACCCTCAGAGTTCTAATTTGTGTGGTTAATATCAACTCAATATCAAACTAACTTGATTTCGATGGCTTCCCAGTGATTGACGCCCGTCTTTGAGATCCGAAATATGTTTCGAATTAGGAATACTAGACACGTTAAAAAATAGTGTTTTTTATTTATTCTGCCGTAGCTTGGCTTCAGTGTGGGCGACGGTGGACGGAGTGGAGATGGGGCATCTACATTGGGGACCTGAATGGTCGAATGATGAAGTTTTTAATCTTTTTATAACTTTAACTTACAACAACTCTCAACTTCAGCTCGGTCTATAGGCTGGATGAAAAATTCACGGCCTTGACTGCTTTGAAATCAGAGAATTTGGTAACTTGTATAATCAAATTAGGTTTCATTCTGTCTTGAATATTTTCGATAGGAATGATATCCGGTAGTAAGCTACCACTTGCTTTTACTGAGAACTAACCCTTCTGAGGAGAAGGCTCGAGTACGAGAATATAAGCTACCGCTTGCACTTGCTCAAAAATGTCCCCTAACATTGAGTACTACTGAACACGTTTTACTAATTATAGCATCCTAAGGTTGCTTTTCTAGTTTGTCATTTATTGTTTTAGTCATCTTTATTCTGCTTTCTTCTTCCAGGATTACTAATTCCACGCCCATATTCTGCTTTGCCTTCTTCTCAGTGTAACGTTGATGTTCTTGCTTCTCTTTGTATCAGATACATACTGCTGAGTGAGGTTCGTTGTGTTTCAATGTTACATCTTACTCAATAATTAGTTTCAAAATCTTCAAATATGCACCGCTCTGTAAATTTGAGCTGATGGAATCTGCTAGTTAAAAACAACTGTCATGTAGCGAGCAGCAACTCCAGTCTTTCTCAGTTACTCATTCTTCCATTTTTCTATTTTTAGTTGTCCCGGTAATTTTGATGTTCGTTGAGCAGTTTTTTCATGGAATTAGTTTTGAAAATGTTTCCTTGACCTTCGTTCACTTTCCTCCTTAATAATCACTTACATAGATTTTCATCCAACTGTCAGTATGTGTCGACGGGTTAGTATTAGCTTGGCACCTTACTAACACCTCATTGTGCGTCTCTTTAGTTTGAACCATTCTTCATCTCCACTATATCGATTCAATCTTATTTCCTCTATTATTTGTGAGGTCCGCTTCAGGGTTCCGCCCATTTATTCCCTCTAATGATTTCTCCCGCCCCTCATCTCCTGCGACGATTATTTTAACAAGTTTCTCACGATATTTCCTTTATTTTCTCAACTGTGCAGTCCAGCGGATACCATTCGGCCCCCGTTAAATCTGCTGATTTTGTGCCGCACTTTGCTCACTCTTTGGTATGGCTTAGCTTATTTATTTATTATTAACAAGTCTTGTTTCACCTGTCCTGTATATAGCTTGATTGATTTCTTCCTATGTCTAAGAGAGTAATACAATGACCTTCTTGTTTTTTTTATTAATGAGTCAGTTTCGCTTATCACATGCTTTTATTGTCAGATTTTGTGTTGGAACTGTTAAGAACATTTTATGTTAGCTTTTATTAAGCCAATATCCTTCGTTGATCTATATTTTCATAACGTAATTACGAGCTATTTTTTACAAAAAATAGTTTTTCTTCTTTTGTTCTATGCTTTTGTTGTTTTATAATATTCTCCCTTGGTTCTACTAATTTTGAAATATAAGTGGAATGAACGAGCTGTGCAAAAGTAGTGCCGATAAATGTGCCATTGAGGTATGCTGAAAGTAGACCGGCCGAGGAATGACTGTTGAGTGCAAGGAGCATCATGTCATGGAAGAAATACAGTAAGAGCACAAGAATTTGGGGCTGTATAACGTTGAGCATGTTTGTCTGCGGATAGATACGAGTATTTGCACAAATGAGTGTGCGTGATGTGGCATCTTACTCTCTCTCTCGCTCAATGGGCTCCCGATGAAAACTACCCTGTGTTGGGATGAGAGTAAACCAATCAAGATTACCAGCGTTCCATTAAAAAATTTTGCGAATTTTCAACCAAGAAACCAAAGGACAGATGATAGACGAGTGCTTGAGTGTAGATATGTTTATACTTCGAACTTCTTGCTTTTACCTGGTACGAGTGGAGGATACCTCGAGTTTGTCTGAGTTTATCTGACCCTAATTTTATCCAAACTTACGCTACTGCGCTTGAACCTGTCGACTTACAACAGCAACCTGGTTTGTTTTTTTTTCATTTTTTCTATTTGATGTACAGTTAAGTTTGTTTCTATGTAAGGGTTATTTTTTTGAGATTTTATTGATTGTTCACAAATCCCACTCTCGCGCATTTCATCATCTAGTGTTCGGATGATATTTTTGAGATATTTTTTCTCGCATGCTACCTCCGATCATATGTATTTCCTTCACAACTAGTCGTACGCAAAGTTCTTCTAATCGTTATTTATCAGTTTGCTTTCATTTTCTTCTATTGCTGAATTTGAATTTTTTAAATATCATGCAGTATATTTCATTGATTATCCATTAGCTTATGTAATTTTTTACAATTTTGGTTATTTTTAATTTTACTCGCTTAACTACCGTGGCTACGATTCAGTTGATCAGCCTAGATCTCATTTACTCTGTTGACTGAAAATTATTAGCACTTCACGTACAACCTCATCGAATTGAATTTTCTTACCCGATCGGCTGACGTGTAATGTCTCTCTAGTAGCTCACGCATTGGTGAATACGCGTGAATTATTTGACGATTAACTTCAAATTTAATGCAATCAAAGTCAGGCATTTAATGGATTTATCTAATGTTTTGCTTTTAGTACGCTGTATGAATCCAATTATTAAACATTTCATTAACAAGCAGCAACTCGTATCTTTCATTTGAATAGGTAGCAGAAGCTTCATTAATCAAAAGCCACGGGTTCACTTAATGCTTAGTTTCCAAATTAAACTTATTTTAAGACAAATTTTATTGACTATTTGAACACATTTTAATTTCATAAACCAATTGGTGTTTTCAAACTTTTTTCTTTCATTCATTTATGAACAGTACGCGTTGATCCCTTGTTATACACACTCTATTTTCTTCTATAAAATACGAAAGTGAGATAAACCCTCATTCACCACTTCCCATCGCGGGATATCTGTATTACTCGGCCAACAACACCTTAAAATAGAAGTACTTGTTGACTTCCCTCTTAAGTCTCCGCAACATAAGAATGCGACTGTCATGTAACAAATGGCAATGCTTTGAATCTTCACTTTTGTGTCCGATCTTCATGCATATCAAACTTGCTTTTACGAATCATTTGCAATTTAAATCAGATCCAGTTCTGAATAAATTATATCCGTTTCATGATCATTTACATGTACCTGTAAGCCAGAGTTCGAACGCTGGCTTATTCAAAAGTTCTAGTGGGAATAGAGTCTCCTGACCAATCGGAGAATTTTGCATAACTTGGTCGAAACACATAGCTCTCGTGCCGTTGCTTTCTTTCAGAAATGTATCCTAGTTGCTCGAAGAATTCTTGTTAGTTTTATTGTATCAATTGAGTATCAATATTTTAAGTATCAATTGATCATCAAATTTGAGTCACTAGATCTGGCAGCTCGCTATCTTGTCGCAGTTAGTCAATCAATGCGAGTTCTCAATGCCAAACTTCACGTCTACATAAAACCTGTAAAATTTTCAACCGTACATACACTGGTAATCCTCATGATGTTTCATGAATAATTGCGATATTATTTTCATTCTTCTCATTGTGCTTACTCCGTGAAATTTGTTAACAGTTCGGCGGCGGTGGACTGGGCTCCCCCGTAGTCCTCACCCCCAGCAAGAGTTTCCAGTCCCTCACCCGCACGGTGTCCGCGGGGGACGCGGCGGGGGTGGCATCTCCCACCCGCTGCAAATCTCCCCACTTTCCCTCGACTTCGATGTTGGGGGCACTGAACCCTGAACCTTCCCCTGCTAATTCTTCTGCCTCTTCTTCCCCGTCATCGTCGGTGCCTAACTCTCCGGCTTCTTCGTCCACCCTCCACCAACGACCTTCTTCCTTACACGTCATAAACCACAAAGTCTCCAATGTCAAAAATTTCCGGTCACCAAACCGGAGAAAATCTGTTGGTCACGTGCCCGTTTCTCCGTTAGCCCGGACGCCTTCTCCATCTCCAATGCCGGCTTCCCCTACGCGATCTCCGTCTCCACACGTTCCTCTGCACCACCACCACCCGCACCATCATCACCATCACCACCACCATCATCATTACCATCACTGTCCTGGGTCTTCCAACACCACCCAAACTTACTCCCCAGGGTCATCCCTAACTCCAGGAAAGAAGTGCATCAACCGACCCAAGAGCGCAGAGCCTGGATCCCCCCTGCTAAGACGAGCGTTGTCTCCTGATCGCCTTCATCCTCGTTCGGCAGAAATCAAAGCTACTCCAACTATTAGCCCCTTGGCTACGCCCCCGAAACTCTCAACGTCTACTCCTCCCCGGCTCACCATAAGCTCGACCACTTCGACTGCTGGAATCGATACTACTCCCGCGTGCACCGGCGGGTTGAGATCCCCGGTCCCCACCATGCTCACGCAGCGGTTTAGTCCTGCTTCTACCTTAGAGGAAGCTCCGGAGGAGCTGGACTCTCCTGATAGAACATCTTCCTCTGAGGCCAACAGTGTGTCTCTGCCTCCTGTGCTCAACGTGTCTCTACCGAGCACAGTCACAGAGGGAACGACGCACACAACCTATGTAGAAATTCGCCCTCCCAGCATGGAAGGTAGCGAAAATAAACCTTCAGAGGCTGAGCAGCCTATCAGTGCTGCTGTGGAAAACTGCAAGCGTGCTACGAGCAGCGCAGCAAGCAGCCGCAGCAGCACCTGTAGCAGTAGCAGCAACAACAGCAGTACCAGCTGCAGCGACTCTACAGGGGAGAGCAGCGTAAGTCCCAAACAAGAGAGCGGTGAGGTGCACGATGCGGGCGATGTTCAGAAAAGAGATGAGCAGAAAGAAGAGGAAGAAGAAGAAGATGAGGATCTCAGCTCTGACTGCCCTCGGACGGCTCAAGAGAAAAGGGAGCTGTTCAGAGCCCTGAAGGATCCACTTCCTTAATTCACTCCCTCTCCTGTTGTTAGTTCATTTTGCTCGTGCTACTATTCTTTACTTATTATTTTGGTTCTGTTTCTTCTGTATTCGATAGTTTATATACTTTTCCATCCGCTTAGGGTGGATTTTCAGTTTCAGTTAGTAGAATGCCCTGATTGTGTTTCGTGGCTTGTTACTTTTATGAATGGTTATGAGCATCCAGTTTGTGGACATGCCCATTTATGTTGTGCTGTTATTAATGATTTCACTCTCAGGATTCGTAAAAGTTCTTATGTTGTTCGACGAAATTTTATTAACATCAAAAATTTTCTCATCCAACTGTAGCTAGGGAGTGGTTTTCTTCTGGAATGTCAACGTAAGTTTCAAATTTTTAGTGTTGAATCTTAGTTGCTAAAGCCCCACAGGCGTAATAGTGAACACCGTTCAATTTCGAAATATATTTTGTGCTTAATGTAGACAATAGGTGTTTGGAGTGTGTATTTTTTAGCAGTTACAGTTACTCATGAAAATATGTTTTGGGTAACGTTCAGGTTGTGTTTTATGTATATAAACACCTTGTTCGAACGTTACTTCGTATGAAAAGCGATGTTCAAACAGTATGCTTTTGTGGAGTGTTCAGCGTCATAGATTCTCTCGTCCATTTATTTATTCTGTTATATTCTATTTGTTTTATACACTCGTATTTGACTTAGTGCTCGTCATTGTGTGCGTGCCCCTCTCAGAATATGTGATTGTCCTTAACCTGGGGTCATTTTCTCCCTAGTGAAGTTGGGGATGATGCAATTCACCCACGAGGGTTACCATTCTAGGGTTGAGCTCATCATATGGACTTGCTCCTCTGGGATTTGCAGGATGCCTGACCAGTACTCGAAGGGGTTATTAACGTGGAAAGTGTCTCTCCTTGTCTGTGTATCATGGGAACCCAGTGCTCGTTTGTGGTTACCCCAGCATCCCTCCACAGGATCAGCAGCACTTTTTGCAGGACTGTGTTGTGGGTTAAGATTGTAGTTAAGTATGGGTAATCCTCCACTGTTTACTTCTCTATCTCGTGGGAGAAACCGACATGCCGTGCAATCGGCCTGAGACGCCACTATCTCCGTCTTTTACTGTTCATGGTCATTTCACCTTTTCGGCTCATCGAGATGCTCACGCCCTCTTCTACCTGCGTAGCGTGCTGTACCAAGCGAGACCTCCAAATTGTTGGTGCTACTTCAACTATAATTTCACTGAGTTTCTCTGTGTTAATTGCCATTTTCAGCGGAAGCGGAGTTTAAACCTTGAATGTATGTAATAATGATTATAATGGTCCTCATTGTCCGGTAAAGGTCACCTGCCTGTAATCATTTTTTTAACTTAAATGAACCAAAACCTAACTTATCTAACCCAACCCATCCTATTTTAATCTAACCTAGACCTATCGTCTGTGTTTTAACGTTGAAAAAATAGTGAAGAGTTATCATTTTCTCGATTTATTTTGCGTACGGATACCCTTCATAGTTGAATTTTGGTATTGGGTTTTGGAATAGCCTGCCTCAAATAGAAAGTAGGTTGGTGTTAGTCCTTACTCGGGAAATTTTGGCGTAGCGGATATCTACAACAGCAAATGAGGGGATTAATAATGATGATGAAAGTAATTGTATTCTTTCCAACTATGGTGACGTTTCAATTCAATTTATCGCCATTTAACTCGGATAAAATATGAAATACGTGTGTCATCTTGTGATGAAACACGAGTTTTATCACTTGAGTGAAGAAATACAACTATTTCTACTGGTAAGTTTTGGAAAGGTTTCGATCATTTATGTGTTGACTTCATTGGTCTGTAAGTTGGATACTCTGCAAATATTAGGTGTTTTTTTCGCATGACTTGCTGCTTCAATTTCTCTGTGTATTCATAAATCTCCGTTGTATCTCGCCTTGGAGTTGAGCCTTACTCAGTTGTCATTTGATGCATTCTAATTTTACCTCTAAATTTATTTCTTCAATGGTTTTTGTCGGCTTTTGAACAAATCATACTGATGAAAAGAGCTTATGACATGTAGAGTTGACCCACTTTCATATCTCTGCTGTAAGAGCACTACGCACACCAATTTTCGTTAAAACTTGAAGATTATATCCCAGGACACATACTTCTTTGCAGCAAAAAATAGCTGATGGGTGTGGTTCAATATTGTCAAAAAGCGAGTGAAGTGAGTATGGTTATTGTGGTTGCGGAAGAATGAACTCTGTTGGTAAAGATTGGTGACGTAAAATTTTGAACTTACGCGGATGACGTTTCTCTGCCTCAGTCACTCTTCAGCACACCATGTAAGATAAATGAATTATGCTCTGCGCCTGATGATGATGCTTATGCTTCTCGTGCATTCAATTCGCATCGCATACAGTGAGTTATGATTTGAATTGAAACGAAGCATCACCCGAAGTAGGAGACTCAAATGCAGCAACGAGTGCAATTCGTTCACATTCTTCCGCGTTGATGCGGTATGAAGGCTCTATTGGATCACTTAGCAATTGAAGTACGGTGTGTTATGCGAAGGTTGCCGCTCTGTCACCTTCTTTATCGAGCTCTCGCTGCGTTCATTTGTTCTATGTATTGCAGTTTCACTTATTAGCAAGTCGTAGCATAGCGTTTCTGTCTGCTAACTATAGAGAAAAATAGATATTGTTGTATTTTAACTCTAACTTATGAAGTATTGTTGAAGTTTCATTTAGCGGTAACTCTCTATACTTGAAGCGTTGTGGTGTTTGCCGGCTTATTCCCTTGTGTTTGTTGAGATTTTCTCACTGCGATCGTTCCTAGGCTGTGTTGTCATAACGTAGCACTCGTGTCGCTCACTTACAGGTGTGTCTTGCTGCTGCCGCTGCTGTGCTGCTATAGCTTCAATATTGCACGATAGTTTGTTGTGAACCCACACCATTCCGCAGCACCGCTTCTGTACATATATATACATATATGTATAAATATTTTGTCTAGTGTCAAATGCGCTTGAGCACATTCACCAGCCTGTGGTGAAGGCTGTGTCGAAAGTGTAATTTGCGTCTGTACATATGAAGAGATTAGCTATTTTTCTGGTGATACATGTTTATATCAATTTACTTGTATATATCTAGCTTGTATATATTATATATTTCATATGCTGGTATGTGTTATCTGTATAACTTGTACAAGACTGATGGTGCTGTGCCCTTCTTCAGGTTCTCTTTTTTCCCTCTTATATTCGACCAATAGCTGCTATGATACCAATCTTTTCTGCCATCAAAGTGCGGGTGTGCGCTGTCGCCTTCACTTCTCCTCGCTGCCGCCTCTCCTCACCTCAGGTGTGGTGGGAACAGATATCTGCCCTTTAGGGTCTCGCGTTTTGCAGTCTGACGACAAGAATAAGAAAAAAAAGGTCTAATCCAAACATTGCTCCAAAAGTTAGCAAAGCTATACTACATTGGGTGCTATGTGAATTTGAACGTACACGTGCTCCCATGTTGTCAACCGTTTCCACCGAGACCAAAGCTGCTTGCGCGGAGGTAGGGATTACTTTCAATGGCGTTTTAAGTGAAATCCTTTGCAAAACGATGTTGTAAAAATTTGCGGTAGAAGTGAAAGCGCCTCTGTATAACTTTGCCAATTGCATATTCACGAAACACTGTTGCATTTTCGGTGAATTTAGCTTGTACTATTTCTAAACTTGCTTAGTGGTGTAAGAACCTTATATCATACCATTTATTCTGTGATTATAACAGCTGCATCACTTGGCTCAATGTATACATCTTGACCAGGAACACGTAGAGCATTTCATGTGGTCTATTGTTAAGCTATTCTTTTGTCAACTTCAAATAGTTTTCGTTAATCGCTTCATATTTTAGAAGTGCAATCTACTTCAAAGTGTAACTTTTTTTCGAACGAACATCTATCGCCGGTTTACGTTTGTTATTTAAGGTAATGATAAAATAGAAGTACGTTTTTCTGAGCTCATCTTTGAACGATGTTCGTGCTCCGCGTGTGTGTGTCACGGCCACATTCCAATTAGTTCGCTGCCGCTGAATGCTCATTATTGTGTATGAGAAAGTTGTTCCTCAAGACTTGATAGTTCAAGTTTAGTGGGCTGTAGTTCATATTTTCCGGTTTTCAATATGTAGTGCAGTATTAGAAAGCTTCATCTTAGCTCCAAATTCCTAATTTACTCACGTACTCCTTGGTTCTATGCAGTATTCATTTTCATGTTTTTTGGTGTTCCTGTGTGTGTTTGTGCTGTGTCAGTCCCATCACTTCGATGGTCTGGAACAATTTATTGTTCCAGGTGAGCCGAGTTGTAAGTTTTACTGTAATTCATGTTGCGCCACGTCAAAGGGAACGGATTTTATCACATTTCATTGTCGCTGTTGCGTAACATTTTTACTTGAAGTTGCGTCCTGTGTCATGACTGGAGAACGGAGTGTGCCTGCCGCGTTTTATTGCTCGTTTCTTTTTATTTTCATTTTCAGCGTCAAAAAACAGAAAGCCGCTGTGCTTTTTCCTTTCATTTTGTGCGTGGAGCTATGTTGTCATTCAACATTTAAAACTTTTTTCTATAAACTACGAATTATCGAAACTCTCTCACGTTTTCATAGTTTTCTTTTGGCTTTGAAGGAATACACTGGTTTGGACGATGTTATTTTTCAGATAAAATGATAGGTGAAAAATTTCTGTTTAAAGCTAAGGTGAAAGCTTCGTTAAATAATAGATGGAACAAAAATATTTAGCTTAATAACTTGACACCCTTTTGATGAGCTGTTGTATTTATATGTTTGCCTTTTACGCGGCAAAGGAAGCGACACATGTTCAGGCAAAACTACGAAATGCGCCCCATAAAATACCGGTATGTAAGTGGCGCTCAAGCTAGCAATAGGCTGCAAGGTCTGTGTCTGCATATACATTGATGTCTGCCCTACCTGATGTGGAACATGTTACGTTTATGGACCCGAGACTCGGTGCTGCCGGTACCTGCAGAGATTTACACGGTACTGCTGGGACCTAGGCTGGTGCATCGATGCAACTGGTACCTACGCTGTTGCGGCTGCTCCCTGTATTGGTGTTCCCAGTGCGGCAGGTACCTGTACTGGTGTACCCAGTCCCAGTCTAGCTGATACCTGCAGTGATGCACCCAATACTGCGGTCTACGTGTTCGAGTGTTGGCTGAACGCCGTTCGATTTTCGTTAACTTGTGCTGTTTAGCTGTCGCTCGTCTCATCGGAAATGTGACCAAGAAAGCTTGTCGTATTTGTTGTAGTGCTTAGGGTTCAATAAAATAACTGATGATATTTACTACGCTGTCAGGAGAAGCTTTTTATCATAATAACGTAACTGATGCTCATCCTCCTCCCTTAAATGTATTTCTTGTGATAATACTCAATGTGCTTTGATGCTGCTCCAAGCTGAACGAAGTATTCAGTTTATGCGTTTAAATAGAAGCGGAAACGTGCCCGTGGTTTGTCTCGTACTAGGAATTGATTTGTACCGTTACTGTACTCTCGTGGTTGGGCTTGGTTGAAAACATCGAAAGATTGTAATTATTTTTATGGTTTGCCTGCCAGTTTTGCTATTGACAGTTGATTTTCAACTTAATAAACAGGTGGTACCAGGTCTTAATGCCGACTTCGTGTGGGAGGAGACAAACAATATTTTGTAGCTTTCGGTTCGGTGCCAATTATTAAGTGGGTGCAGTAATCACTGCTAATAAAATATCAATGTCAGTTTTGTAGTTTGATTTCAGCCTTTATCGCATTTTGAATGTTTGTTTTCAAAATTTTGACCCCGTGGTGGGGCTCGAGATCAATCTGGAAATCTGAAATAGAGAAATACTATCTTTTGCAGTGAGTGAGTGATGCGCGATATAGTAGTGTATCGAGCTCCTTGACATCAGGGTCAACAGTGCTTGTTGCAGGAGTGTGCGGTAAATGTAGACGTTTGACCTTATCATTTCTGTTCATACTCTTTGTCTCTCCTCTCGAGACCAACGCTCTGTGGAACAAGCCTTTAACGCACATGCCTAAGTTTTTTCCTTTTCAGTGCATCATTTAGCTCTTGCCGGTCTGATTTTTTAATAACTTAAGCCGGATGTGGAACTAAAATGGAATTTTTAACCCGCTTGAAGAAGCCTGCCAACCTTGACTGCAAAATTCCATCTCATGTATTCTGTTCATAATTGCAGGCGAGTGCGTTCTCGTTACAAATGAGGCGGGAAGAGCTTTAAAGAATTTTCTCGTGATATAAAGGATTTTGAGTTCATGAACTATGCCTTACTTCTATAACTTTTTTTGCTTTTATAAACTGCTTTTGCTGTGCTTAGTGAGTTTGGAATTTTTCGACTACCGATTACCAACAGAAGAACGAATTGTAATTTCTCTGAGTAATTGCTATAAGTTTTTGCAGGCGAGTAACTTTTTTAGTTTGACTGCATCAACTGCATTAACTAACATAAACAAGGAAAACAAAGTTAATTTCATGAAGTTTTGTGCTCGTATAACAGGAACTTCATCGCTGGAAGGAATTCACGAAAGCTTTCATCCTTCAAAGTGTAAGCAATTGCGCTCACTAAGTGTCAATGATGCACTCTTAGAGCACATATCATAGGCAAAAAGCTTTGGTTAACACTGGACGAGCAGAGGAGGGAGGAGACCATTAGGTTACCTCTACTATTGATCGGCATACGGAACATCAATTTTTCGTGTTCATTTAACTTTCTGTACTTTTCGTACCTTCGCTTTTTTTTCTTTGTTTTTCGTCTTCTTTCTCAACTTCTATTTTTATGCGCAGAGTATATTGAGCAGGAAGACATGTTTATAGATTGCCCATTTTTTACACTTAATACTACTCGCTATATGATTCCTTCCCTTAAACTTCTGGATCTCTACAAACTCTCCGTTTGTAATTACATTTATAAATTAAAAACCAGTGATGGTGACAACAACCTCAAACAATTATTAACTGTATAAACTGGTTACGATGACCATTTAAATTGAAATAAAAGGAGCCTTATACTTCATATTATTCAAATCTCTGTTGCCACAGAGGCTCTTCATTGGAACTAAGACTTGGAAATTGATTCCTGCAAATATTCATAAAAGAAATTATTATGAAACCATCAAAATGAATTTCAAACCCTTTTACTTATCGAAGTACTAAGCATGTTACTGATAGAGTAATTTGCCACGGTTTATCACAATGATCTTCAGTCTGTCCTAAAATCGTTTCTAGAATAACCTGTTAGCCCCTATTATCTACTTTGTATAATTAAGTATCAAATACTGAGTGAAATAATTCATAAGTCAGTGTTGTACGTTACTAAGTTAAGTGAATTTGTTTAAACACAATTGTAAACCTTAGTATAGTGTTGAACTTGTTCCGGCTCACAAGTAATCATGCTCAAATTTGACCATTGTTCTGGGCTTAAGAATCTATCTACTTCTGTATCGTTTGTATATAAATTGTTTATTTGAAGTTGTTTAAGTTGTTTTAAATTGTTCAAATTGTATTCAGTTCCACTTCCGACGTTTAGCATTGATGAAAATCATCATTTGGGGGGTGCCTGTGAAAGCTGGATGTAATACAAAATAAGGTAGGACGGTTAGCATTGGGTGCTCCAAAATGGACAGCTACAGAAGCCATTAGAGGTGACCTTGGGTGGAGCCTATTTTCGGAAAGAATGATGAAGGCAGTGCTGAATTATAAGGTGAGAATTGAAAGAATGCAGAATAGCAGATGGGTAAAGCGAATTTTTGAATGGAATCTGAGTGTAAGCTATTGGGAGAAAGTGTGTTGGGGGCATGCAAGGAAGCTTAGTATGCAAAAGATTATTCATGTTAGAATTGGGAGACCTGTGGATGACTGGAGTTTAATAAATCCTGGAGGTGTAGGGCCTGAGTGGGACTGCAAGAGGTGGAAGAAAGAGATTGAGAGGAAAACAAAAGAGTATGGATTGAATAAGTGGAGGCTTAGCATGGTGCGGAAGCCTACACTTGACTGGTATATGAAAAAAGAAGCACCCAAGTTTGAGATGTTCTATGATGGTAGTTTTGGAAGTCAACTCTTGTTTGCTGTGAGATGTAAGTCATTGAGTGTGAACAGACGTACATGGAGGTGGAATGAGAATAATAACAGATTATGTCGGCAGTGTATTAGTGGAGTGGAGGAAACAATTGAGCATTTTGTGCTGGAATGTAGTAAGTATGAGCAAGAGAGAGAAAGTTTTATGAATGTGGTGCATGAGCAGTATGGAGAGAATGAGTGGTATGCCAGATGTGCTGAAGATGATTGCGGTATGAGCTGTCTTGCTGGATTGGATCAGGAGTGCAATTTGAGTATCATTGAAGCTATGAAATTGTTTCTTGTGCGTGCCTGGAGTAAGAGACAGTGACTGGAATGAGCCAGTCAGGTAGAATGGTCAGTAATGACCCAATATGCCTGGGGATGGTGTTTTGACGCACTGGCTATCCCAGTGGCGCCATCCAATGGCAGCTTGTGACAAGGATTGGTAAATCCTGAGTAGTTTAGTGGACAAGTCTGGTACCAGGCGCTGAACTCTTTGTATGATAACTGTGGAGGGAATTGTAGGCCGTTACAAAGGCCCCGACGCTGTCGGCCCTCAATTTCAAGTTCAAGTTCAGAAATGGACTGACCTTGAAAAGATGGGTGTGATTCAAAAAAGGGTGGGACGCTTAGCATTGGGTGTTCCACAAAAGACGGCTACAGAAGCTATTCGAGGTAACCTAGGGTGGAGCCTATTTTCAGAACGAATAATGAAAGCTGTTTTGACTTAAGGCCATTTTACACTGGCGGTGTCTTCGCGCTCCACACCGTCGCTCCATCCATGTTCTGCAAATTATTCTGACAGTATTGCAAGAGTAATACTGACGATTACTGTCTCGGGGGAATTAGCGTCGAATTAAGAGGCAATGTAAAAGCAATTCGGTGTGAACTGATGCTCAATCCTCTCGTGGGAGGAACTATAAAAAGTTCATCGTCGCTCCACACCGTCGCTCCACACCGCTAGTGTAAAATGAGCTTTATAGGGTGAGAATTAAGAGAATGCAGAATAGTAGGAGGGTAAGTAAATTTTTGAATGAAATTTGAGTATAAGCCAGTGAGAGAAAATATGTTGGGGTCATGCAAGGAAACTATGCAAAAAATAATTCCTGTTAGAATTGGGGAAAATGTTGAGGATTAACCGGGAATCGATTTTCCACTTTTCGAATACTAAACATACCTATTACCTGTGTGGAAAAGTGCTTCAAGCTTTAGTTACACATTTGAAAATGTGAAACGCCAATTTACTCATAATATTAAAACTGAGTGTGCTAAATAAACTGTCATAATAACTGAGTTATGGTATAACTGAGTTATTATGGCATTAAATATGTTCAGACTTCTACTTTTTATCAGCTGTGCAATTGATGTCAAAGAGTAATATGAAACCTTGCATTTCCAATTTTTAAAGCATTTTTTTTTCTATTGTTTTTGAACCTAGGCAGATAAAATAATTTTGACCTATGCTGAAGTTCTCTTTCAGTATGCATAACTTTTTTAGTCTGTTTTTTAGTTAACTGTAGGAAACCTTGCACGTTAGTAGTAGATATATATCATGCTTCTGAAAAATTATATACTTGATTTCTTCTAATTTGAATTTGGTAATGTCCCAAAGTACTTCTATAAAATGAAGTTCTGGTAGTCTACCATATTCATTAAGGGATCGGACTTATATGTTGGAGTTGCGGGTTTGTATCCCGGCGCTGGCGCTGTAATTTTCCCCGTTGGGTATAAGGGAAAGCTCAAGCACAATACCCCACTCGACCCATGTGTCGGAAATGGGTATTGGCTTTACGGGGGAACCGTCATGGTGTCCTATATATAGAGTTAGTTGTAAGACATTTGGAAAACCAATGCTTAAGATCAGTTGTATCAGGCTTGATTGGAAATAAAGCATCCCGAAGATGCCAATGTTTGTTGTGTTGTTGTTAAATACATTCATTCATAGGGAAATTCATTTTAACACATAAACTGCAATGGATTGAACTTAAGTTCAATATTCAATTCAAATTTAAAGTCAATTGTGGTAATCAACTTTGAAAATGACAAACATTAACTGGATCTGGCCTTTATTAAGCTTTTATTAAGTATTAATAAACAATGAGTTAGTGACTGCAGGTGGGTCAGCAGCACTATGCTAAGTGACCGGTGACCACCGTTGGGTCCCTTTGCAGGGAATGTGTTAATCATGACCAATACCCTATTGGTAGTGCTGTAGTTTGAAGTAACAACTCGTTATTGACCCGTTTCACTTCTATATCAAAAGTAGAAAAAATTTCCTGGGAAACTCCCTTGATATTCTGAAATATAAATGGTGGTAAATGTTGAGGACTTGACCATAATTGATTTTCGAATTTTCGATGCCTAAATAATGTTAATGAAATCAAAAGAAACAAGTTTTCTTCAATGCACTTTTTGTCGGAAATGAGTTTTTTAAAAGTTATAGCGGTAAATGAGTTACGGGAACTCCAGTGTTTGAGGTGGGAATAAATAAATAAGGGAAGCATCACCCTATTACAAACGTAAAGAGGTTGGGTCGTGAGGGGTAGCCACAGTTCTTTCAGTGAAAATTATAAATACAGTGAAATTCTAGTATGCATTAACATAGATAATGAGATGACGAGTTATATTGTTGATCCGAACCACTCAATTCGAATATTCTCAGACAACATACCGGGGTTGAAGTTACGGACCTGCGGTCATCTCAAGGCTGCCAGTTACGTCGAAGCAGCGGGCATGGCTACATGTGTTTTGGCGAGCTTGCACACACTCGATCATTCGGCGTAATGGGTCGATTACAACCTTTATTTATAATTTTCACTAATTAGAAGAACTGTGGCTACCCCTCACGACCCAACCTCTTTACGTTTGTAATAGGGGGTTTGCTTCTCTTATTTACTTTTTACCGCCTCAAACAGTGGAGTTATGGCAATGTCGGCTTGGTTGGCGCGCCGCAACGCCTGTTTACTTTCACGTCGGAATGCAACGCCTGTTTACTTTCACGTCGGACCGCGCGCTATATTTTTCCCGCCTCAAACACTGGAGTTCCGGTAACTCATTTACCGCTATAACTTGTAAAATACTCATTTCCGACGGAAAGTGCATTGAAGAAAGCTCATTTATTTTGATCTCATTAACAATATTTAGGCATCCAAAACTAGAAAATCAATTATGGTCAAGTCCTCAACATTTACCTAAATGGTTGCCATGTTTTGATTCTCTAGGTTCTATACAAAAATGAAGTGTTTTTGTATTTATTGTTTTCTTGAGTAGCAAGTACTGTGTTGACTTTTTTGGTATAATTAATATTCTAGGCAATTATAATTTGTTCTGACTTAAGTTGCTGGAGATTTTGGGCTTTAAGAGCTTCTGATATAATTTGTACACTGCTCCACACAAAACCATGTATGGAAGATATCTTAAATTGAACGAAAATTTCTGAAAGATAAGGAAAATTCACAATGAACATGTACAAGCTTCTTGACAATGCTATATGGTTTCTTTCCCTTTATTTTTTGAATATTTTTCTAGTGTTCAAAGTAATTCACTGAACATGTGAAGAACATCTCAATATGGCATTCCTTAGTTGCTTTGCAAATACATTATGATATAAAAACATTGCCATGTACATTTGAAAATCAGTATTTTCAAATGTTTTTCTTGTGTTTGCTGAATTAGTTTCCACCATTATTCCAGCATTCAAAGAAATGTAACAAAATCAATGAATAAATAAGATGGCTGAGGATTTTCCATTCATGAAGTATACCATGTTTTAGAGATGTGCCATGTCAGCTGTTGTCTTGAGCTGCATTCATGTTGATTCATGATCAAATGAAAATGCACTATTTTTATGAAAGCTTCCTATTTTTCCCTGCAAATTTCTTTGTAGGCTAAGTATAGCAGGCACATGGTAGCCACTGGATCAATATTCTACAGGTGTTTTGGATGAAAAGAATATTGCAATGTATTGACTTTTCAATTGGATTTCTGGTTGTTCACACAGATTTTACTCAAGTCTATTGTTTAATAAAAATATTTGAACCATTTAAAGATATAATGCTAAAAAACATTTGACCCTATTAAGGGGATTTTTTTTAAAGAAAATTTGGCAAGCATGGCTAAATGTGTAAGTTTTAGTTGTATGAATTTTAGTTAGGAATCTTCACAGTTGATTATTGATTATACATCATTCAGATGGTATAGGATGGGCAACAGGTTTAGGTTTGTCTATCCTATCCTGTGTAAACAGACACCTGCAGAGAAAATGCAGTTAGGTCACCTCAGCCATGTATAAGCCTTTGTGACTTCTACCTTTTGCCCCCACTGTGTCATGCATCATGCCTTCTTCTTCCTTATCTCTTGTTCATCTTTTCTTCTGCCTTCCTGACGTGCTGGCTCTGTGCGCTAAATATCCTGTGTAGGAAGACACTTTGTGCAAAGTCCCTTGTTTCTTTACTGTCCACATTAAATGAGTTCTTTTTTGCTCTTTGTGAAAACATTTTCTCAATGGAAATACAGCGTTGAACTAACTATTAAGCTTTAATATTCATTACATGTTGACGAAAAATATTTTAGCTCAACATTCTGAAATATTTTAAAACCTTTCTTGAAAAATTGCTTCAATGTGTGATCTCTGGGTATTTTTGCATTTGCAGCATTGCAGAAAATCTTGAGTTACCCAGTAAAAATGTTCAACAGTTTCATAAGGGAACTTCATTTAACTTTTGTTGAATAAGATTAGGGATTTTATTTTTCTTCAGCAAGCAAAACTAGTTTCAGTTTTAAAATATTGAGTAATTTAAAAGTGTCATGGATTTAAAGCTGAAGAATTTCAGTAATTCATGTCATTTCCGATTCATATCATAATAGGTAATGAATGTGTTAAGGGTAGAAATTAAACATCTATTGTAATTTCAATTTCCTGTTATATTCTTTTGCACATCCCTACTTTGTATATTTTTCATATAATAATGCAGAACTTTCTAAATGTTTCAACAGGTTGTGTAAAGTTAATCTTCATTAATAATTCATTTGTTGAGTGTGAAACAATTGTTTTTTTATTGACTTCAAAATTAATTTCTTTTGTCATATCTTTCAATGATGGCTTCAGCTGAAAAGTTGTTAGTTTTAGCTCTCCTTCTTGTGAGCTGTCATCAAGGTGAGTATTACTTATTAAATTATGGGCAACACAAAAAAAAGGGAAATTTTTATTAATACAATGAAACCAAGAGTGATGGAGGAAAAATATTTCATAAATAGGAATTGAAACCTTAACACATTCACTGCGTATTGGGCCACATTTGTACCATCTGGTAAATTGCCTATTTACGTGCCGGTATTAATGCATGACATTCGATCTGTTTCACGACATTTTTTAAAATAATTATCGTACGAGGTTAAATGTTATCGTGCAATTGTATTCTTCATCTTCATGAGGAAGAGCAAAAATTTATTCAAGCTGGAAAATCGATTTCTCTATTCCGCTACGCTATTTAGGGAAGAGTGATGGAATTTTCATTTTTTTTAATTATGTGGTGCAATAGATAGTGTCCTCCGATATGAATGCATTCTTGAAATTTGCTGTTGAGATTTCATATTGACTGCTGCAACATCTCAGCAGGGATACTGTGAATTTTATCAAAAATTCTCTGTTTTAACTCCTCATCCCAAGTTCTTGGTTGAGTTTACACTTTACTCTTAAAATAACCATACAAAAAAATGCAAACGGCAAATCTGGCTCTCTAGTAGTCCAGGGAATATTACTGAATCTTAAGATCACTCATTTTGCAAATTGAGGCTGTACAATAATTGTTTGGTAACTGTGTAGTCTCAAGATATGTCTTTTTAAACCTTAAAATATAAATAGCTGTATTGTCTGCTGAACAGTTCATAGAATTATTGTTCATACTGAGCTACATAATCTAATAGCCCTAGTCTGGTTTTTATTTAAATTAATGTTAAATGTAATTTGACCATTTATCAGCTATTTTATTAAATTTTTCCAATTTTTCTTTATTTTTTATGACAGTTGGGGATTAATATCATATTGAAAACTATCCATTGTGCTCACCTTTGCTGAGCATGGCATAGTGAGACCATTCTTGTTCACAGGAGGTCAGAACAAGACATTTCTCTGAATATTGTGTGAGAAAATGAGCACTTCAACAAGAACTATAGAGTATCAATCCTATTCAGATAATCCTTGGGTAACGACATTACCGACCTACTAATTTTTGTGGATTTGAAGCAATTTTTTTTTCCACATTATTTATATATGTATTTTAAACTTTAATGAATGTCTCTCCTCCCTATTATTAACACACTCTTGACTGCATTATCCTTCCTGACACTCTTTTGTACAATTTGGTACAATATTTAGCGGAGAACTCAATCATGTGTGTGCAGTATTTATTGTGCTCCCTTATACCCTATGTGCTCCACTTAAAAACCATTGAAAAGCATTTGATTGTTTTTCAAACTAATTGTAGCCTTTTGGTTTCCTAATCAAAATAAAATTCACCTTCCTTTCTTAGACGTCCTCCCGTCATTATCGTAGTTGCCAAATTACTTAATCACAAATCATTTCACCTGTTTAGTTACGTTTTAGTCCTTGTTCAAATAGCATGTGTTGTATAACTTGCAACATATTGTAACACCATATGGTTTAGTTTGTTAATGTCTTTTTTGGCTTTTTTTTTCTTCAGTTGGAAAGTCATTTTTATCACCTAATTGAAAAAAACTATTAAAATTAAAAAATTTATTTACTGTAGCAATTCTCAATATATGAGTGAATCCTTGATACAGAAGAGCTGTGAAAAGTAATACAATATACCACAAAAGATATTGTACTGTTACACTGTCAAATTGATAGGCTGTTGTATACTGACATGGAATTGCTTGCATTCAACACTTTGACTGCAACTACTAAATATTAAGTTCAATGCCAAACTAAAATTTAAAGTCAATTGTGGAAAACTATTTTAAAAAAAACATGGACTGAATCGTGCCTTCATTTAGCTTTGATTAGCTATTTATGAAAATTGAGTTTGCGACTACTGGTCGGTCAGCAGCATTATGAAAATTACCACCGTGTACCACCAGTGGTACACATTGCAGTCAAAGTGTTAATGTCCTTTCAAGCCATGATGGCAATTCCATTATCCTGTTTGTTACGACCAGCTTTTGTGTTGCAGGCCTAAGCGTGAAGTGCTACCAGTGCTCCACAGATGAAGACCCTGAAGGGAAAGACTTGTGTGGGGCTTACCAGAGCTTTAGAGAAGAAGAGCACGTACCAGTGGACTGCCTGCACGATGAGAGTGTCACTCCAGGGACATTCTGTGTGAAGGTCACCAAGCAAAGCCCCAGGAGTTTTATTTGTAAGTTTTTGATCTTACGTGGGTATCCTAGATGAAGATAGATTAGAAGTCCTAGCTGATCAACTACATTAATTGTTTTTCAAATTATTTTTTACTGAAAGTGCTGCAATAGATTCTGATCCTCTAGCGCAAAATAAAATTTGTCATTTTTGTGCATGGTACTCAAGAATATTTCAAACAATTGTGCTTACATGGAAATGATATGAATTAATACATATTAATAACTCTAAATAAAGTTTCATATGATTTTTTGCTGTAGAGTTTGTATCACATTTCTTACTGTATTTACATCATCATACATGATTCATTCTTGAAAACAGTTTTAAAATTAACTAAGAAGAAACTCACATTGTCAAAGTATATTTTTTTTTTTCTAGAAATTTCATCCTGAATTCTGTTTTATTCATTATAAAAGTAATTTTATCAAGATTTTAGTATGCAGCATTTTGTCCAGATTTGTACTAAATATAATATTATCACCTTATTTGTTGTAGGCTTTCATGTTGCCTGCAATGTCCATGTTTTTTCTTCTGATGTACAAATTATCTATATAACCTTTCTTTCATTTTGTTTTGAACTTAAATCGTTACAGGAAGGGTGCCTAATTGGAAAGAGATATTTTATTGTACGTGTTGGTCATGTGAGATCTAAGACTGTACCTCTCATTCATTTGCAGTAGTTTTCAGAAAGGAATTAAAGCGCTCCTGTAATTTGAAAATAGCAGCCTCTTCCTGATGGTGCAGATACTCAATTATATATACAGAATTGAGTTCTAAAAAATATTTTTTGCTTCAAGTGTTATCTATCATCAGGCAGTCATGTCTTGTTCAACTAGCATTTAAAAATCACTTTTTTTCCTGGTGTATTAATCTGCATTTCATTATAAATATTCTTTCCATCAAAAATTTTTCTTATTGGTTTTCACTTTTTCTTTTTATTTAGATTAAATTAGTTAACCATCAAAAATAAAATTATTTCAAACTAGTTTCTAGGGAAAGAATTAGTGCCATTAATATTGTGACCCAGTAAGTCATGAAAGGTTCAGTACACTTATAAAACTTTGTGATAATCTTCTATGCTTGCCTGTCACTGTCTAAACTATTTTTCTGTGATACATTAGGTAAAATTCACTACCTTGCTTTCGGTAATAATGTTAGGCATATTCAAGTTCTTTGATGTTACAAATTATTTCTTTTCACTATTATGTGAGTAGAAATTCATGTTTTTCTTGGTCTTAAAGGCAATCTTAATGTTTGTAGTTTTAACTAAGGATTGTTTTTCAGTCAATATGATTGTTACAAAGAGCTTCTTCCAATGCTGAATCAATAAATACCTCATTCGATACCAAATACTGTGAAAGTAGATATCATTTAGGAAGTTTAATCAAATCTTCACATATCATTCTCTTATCCATGGTACAGGTCTACCAGCAGGTTTTGTATGGTCCAAGTCTGAACAAACCAGAAATTTTTCCTTGCTTGATCTTAATCAAATGAGAAGAGGAATGTTCATGTTCTGGCTCAGGTAAATTTTACCATTATTCAAAATATACACGATGTTGTGAAGCTTGATAGTTCAATGCATTTGCTAGAGCTTTAATTATGGCACAAATAAAATCAGATTTTGGGAAAAAATTATCAAAATGTTTGCCCCTAATCTTGTATAGCTATTTCTTTAGACTCCGTTAAGTAAGTTCTTTCATAAGTGCTGCATTTGAAGCTCATGCGCTGCCGTTTTCATGTAATAAGTGTTCCAACCTATGTTGAGGGTAAAACTAGAGAAGATCTAAATTTAAGCATTTATTGAGAAATTTGTCTCTTGAGTGCATATGCTATAGAAATAAGTACAGTTGATTGTCGCTAACTGTAAAATCAATATTATTTTAGCTCTCGGCTTCAACTTTTAGGTAGGAAGTTGACCTACGTATATGTGCTCATAATTCTTGATTTGTCGGTTACAACGATTTTGAGTTCCTATTTTGGCTAGTAAGTAGTGAGTTGAAAGATCTTTGAGATATCAGGATAAATGTTGACTGTATTTATCATTTCGTGATTGCCAACTTATTTTTGATGATGACGTCTTTCTCTCATATTTTACTTGCAGTTCTGATCATTTGATTTGTGTGTTTTGGTATCAAATTGTTCTTTACAATAGTATGCAGGGCATTGATTGAAGATATAGCTAAAATTCTAGTTGTTACTTAGTTGTCACCTCAAAATTCGAAACATCCAAGACTCGTACCGGTGGTTACTCTCATCTAACATCACTGGACCTGGAAATGACGCCACTCACATATTCTTGCATTCTTATGCAAGCTTTAGGTGGAGGTAGTGCAAGAATAAATTATCTCATGGGCTGCCTCCTAGTTAATATAAGTGTAAGTTGCTGCTGTATTTGCAATCAGTTAAGACTTTTTATTTCATTCCTGAATTTCGGAATTGTTAATGAACTGGTTTATTGCAGGGGACGGCCGCTGGAGGACTGTGATCAGACGCTGTGCGTCGGTGACCGAGACTGGAGTCACAAACGTGTGCAACTGGGGCGTGGACCTGAATGGCGTTTACTACGAAGAGTGCTACTGCACCAGCGACAACTGCAACGTCGCCGGCGTCTCCACGCCGCCCTCCGTGCTCGCCACCGTTCTTGTTGCGGTAGTTGCTATGGTTGGTGCCTTCAAGTTTCACTGGTGACCATTGCGCGCTTCAAGACTTGCATGTGGCTCTTGTCTAAGTATACTTAACACGTTGGCTACGGTTGTTTAAGTAAGGTTGTAAGTAGCAGAGCTTAACATACAACTTAACTGCTTGAAAAAAATCTTGTAAGTGTGAAAAATATAATAGCGCGATGATATTTTACCTCGTATGCTAAAACCTTTTTAAAGAAAGGCATTGGAATAATTGAAATGCTGGCCATTTTCACTGATGTATAAATGAGAAACTTGCCTAATGGTACATATTATGTAACAAAACGCAGTTGACGTGTTAGGTTACCTGAGGTATTGACTTCCAGCCAGTGCGATGATATACAAGAGAGTGACATTTGTTTCAACATTAGCAACCGGGTTTTTTTATGAATGTATCAGCCTCATTTGTGCTTTCATCGTCCATGTAGAAATAGGACTGGTAAAATCATGCGTACAACTAACCTCTATTTAAATTTTACACCAATAGCCATATATGAATGAAAAGCATCTGTTGCGTTGTAGATTTGATGCTGTATTCATTTTACTTTCATTCAAAGTCGATTGAGAAAGTCCATAATTTTTTTGTGTCAAAAAATACCACACTGATGCTTGATTTGAATTCTAAAAACATGAAATTCTGTGCCGACACTCGAAAAGTATCAAACTACTTAATTAGTTATTTTCATATCTAAGTTTCGTCCCCAATAGTACGCACAACTTCACGTCCCATCTATTCTAATTTGTTTTAACTTCAGTTGGGCTATAGAGAAAGCATAAAATGGTCATGGTATGGTATCAAGAACAGGACTCCTCTGATCACGGTGTGAAGAGTCTGCATGTGTAAAATTTGAGTTAATAATTCGCCGGATGATGTTTTAATGCACAACGCTGGGTTGATGCATATTACAGCGTTTTGATGTTCCAAGTTGAGAAGCAATCTATTTTATTCCGTCCAAAATGTGTACTTGATAGTTTTAAGTGGTAGTTCATATTTTTGCATTTAAGGTATCAGTGCGCTAGTGTAATTTAATGCACTTTAATCCTAGTGCGTATTGTATAGTTCACTGTGGCCTCTGCTGCATTAAAAGTATGATTTAAAAGAACTTTCATATTTTTAAATGAAATGTTTTACATTTGAAGCTGGGGAAACATATATGCACATAAGTACACGTTCATTTTTTGGTTAATTTGCACATGCATTAGGTCGAGCATGGAATTCCCTGGAATCAACTAGGAAAAAAAGATTGGTTGGCTTCTATCGTTAAAATGTTGGTGTCGGAAATTGATAACCTGTTTTTCTTTGAAATATTGAAATGATTATTTCGGACAAATGAAAACTATCTTGAAGTTTCACATTTGATGTTGTCCAAGTTAAGTGTGGTCAATATCCTGTGAAGACAACTTCCGAATCTCAGAGCAATTTTGCCCAAAATTTACGTGCAATAAAATTAAGATTTTATTTTTTTAATTTAAGCAAGTGAGAAATTATCACGAAAACAGTTCTCCTGTCACAATGTCTTCCATTTCGTGTAAGCAGCTCCTGGAATGGACATCTCTTAGCGTTAAATTTATTTTCGAGTATTTTGATAGCGGCTGTGCCAGTGTTGCTAAACCTTCTAGGTTGCTTGATGTTAACCATTGCACTGAAGCCACGTTGATTTAAATTTTGTTAAAATTTATATTTTCTGTGGTATTCTCGTTTTGGTTTTTGAACTTTTTAGACCTTTTAGTAGCCGTCTACTTCCTTTCGCTATGTCCCATCCCAAACCTATGAACTCTTCCTCCTATGTTATTACTTTTTGTTGTCCAAGGAATTTACTTATTTCATAGTTTTTTTTTTCATCTGCCTATTACTAACCGTGCGCAAACATTCCAATTCCAGCTAACTTCTTTTGCTGTGGTTTGGTTTTGTTTAGTATAGCAACCGCCGCCGATCTCTAGCGTTTTTTCAACTTAAATAGTATTATTTTTATGCAGGCTTAGATAATATCCAAAGAGTGAATAAACGTTGTAGAAACTAGCATAGCATTGACTTGGTTCTTCTGAGAAAGAGTTCTTTGGTTCACCTTTCTTGCATACCATTTATCACTGAATCGGTTAGGGTCCATCTTTGGTTATTGTGGGTCATTTCTTAGAAATGATTGTTTATAGTGTTCACTTCATTTCTGTTTATTCATTCATTTCTCCGCCGTACTTCTTTATCTTTCTATTGACTTCAACACTTTCCCATTTTAGAGCTAATTTTAAAGTTGAAAATTGACACCTATGGCAATTGCATCCACTCCTTCTATTTTTGGGGGAGAAATGCGACGTGGTACACTCTAGAACGTCGACTGTAGGGAAACCGTTAACAACTTTGGCTTGTGGGTGCATCAAATTCAACGGCAAGTTCTTGCATCCAGTCGTATTTTTATATGATGTCTATTTGCAGTCATTCAACACTTCAACTGCGACGTGAGCCATGGTAGTTACGGAGGGCACTTTCTTTCGGCTGCTGACCGACAAGATGTCACAAACCTAATTTTCAAAATGCTTTCACGATTAAATGCAGGCTCGATCCATTTAATGTGTGTAATTTTTCAAATTGATCAATTTAATGGACATAGATTCGAGTTGAATTATGAACTTCAGTTTAACCCGTCGCCGTCAAAGTGATAATCATTTGCCAAATTGTTGTTTACCAATTACCGTCACACGGACGCGTGAAATTCTCAGATGCCTTTTACAGTTAATTTTAAACATGGTTGCTTATAATTTCTGCTTCGTATCTGTAACGTCAACATTCTTGTGTTCTACAAAGCGAAAAGTCCTTGTATATTTAGAAAATCTAAATACACGCGAATTTTCCTTTTCTGGCTGTACAAATGGAGGCCTGGATTTCGATTGAATGTGCTTCAAAATTGCTGTCAGTGACCGAATAGTCTAAGCCAAAACTTCTAATTTACGAGGGCTGCAACAACTTTCTTTTACATCTTCACCTCCCGGGAGAAACAGCTAGTGCATTTATGGGAATTAGCACTCCCAGGGTGAAAATGTGAGGCCTCGAGCTGAACTAGGCAAGCTTTTTCGATGTTGAAATAATATATTTTATTCTTTCTGAACTTACCATGCTAAGTCAATGCTAAATGGTGCCCTCCTCCCTCCTCTCTTTGGCACGTTTTTGCTGATGTTAGGCATCTAATCATAAATTAATTTCTCTTCTGCCCCCGTATTAGACGTGATCCTTAATGAAATATTTTTCTTGATAAATGCTGACCAGCAAATCGTACTTAATTTCCGTCATCTTTGCACAATACTATGTATAAATCCGTCGGGATTTAGATGTATGAGCCTTAATTTTAGTGTTTGTGGGGCCTGAAACAGTAATGAGCTACCTTCGCATTTTTCAGCATGTCATCTTTTGAGCTCCAGTAAATATGCAATTAAATATTAGGAAATGAATGCGATAATTACACTGCTTTTGCCAAATTGTAACTGTTGAGTAATGTTCATTTCTAATGAATAAATTGATTATGTTTCTTTTCGTTAAGACTGATTAATTGAGATTTCCTTACAATTCGCTGAAATGTATATAATGAGAGCTCCAGGGACCGAAGTTGTCGGTAAGGCCTAGGTAGCCGCGCTAGTTGACAGCAAAATGCCTCTAGTGACCAACACTCGAGAAAGTGATGCCTGTAGTGACCACTGCAATCACCAGCATAATGCCTCTGGTGGCCACCGCTGTCATCGGGATGCCTTTAGTGACCACCATGCAAATTTTCGAGCTGGTCAGTCGAAATTGCCTTTAGTGACCACCGCACTACAATTGAAATTGCCTTAAGTGACCACCGTCAATCGAAATTTCCTTTAGTGACCACCGCTCCGTCAATCGAAATTGCCTTTAGTGACCACCATTTGTCAATCGAAAATGCCTTTGGTGATCACCGTCCTACAATCGAAATTGCCTTTAGTGACCGCCCCGTCAACCGAAATTGCCTTTAGTGACCACAGCCTCTTCAATCGAAATTGCCTTTAGTGACCACCGCCCCATCAATCGAAATTGCCTTTAGTGACCACTGCCCCCATCAATCGAAAATGCCCTTAGTGACCGCCATGCGATTTTTCGAACTGTTCAATCGAAATTGCCTTTAGTGACCACCATATAAAGTTAATCGCAATTGCCTTTAGTGACCACCATATACAGTTTAATCGAAATTGCCTTTAGTGACCACCATATAAAGTTAATCGAAATTGCCTTTAGTGACCACCGTCAGACAATTGAAAATGCCGTTAGTGACCACCGCCGTTAATCGGGATGCCTTTAGTGACCACCTCAGTCATACGATTGCCTTTAGTAACCATAGAAGTCGCCAGCATTCAAATCCCTTCAATTGTACAGTGCACGTATAATGCGCTCACTTCCGGTAACTGAGGAATTCAAACAGGTGTGCCGACGTGTCAGTATATGCATTGGACGAATGAGTCACGAATAACAACGTAATTAGGCATATATATTCATTAATCTGATTACACAGTGATAAGTAGCCTTAACTAGAAGAAAGCCGAGTCAAATACGTGAAGCAATCCATTACTTAAATCTGTACAGATACAAATTCTCAAAAATAAAATACTTATTTTTTTTGTTACCTACCAATCAAATTAGCTTTATTCATTAGTTTCAACCTGAAATTTAATAATGTATGACACAGTCGTTGTCGTGCATCAAAACTAGCATGCGGATTCACATTAAAACATACAGAAACATAACTCAAATTGCCGTTTTATTCTTGCTAAAATGAAACTTGTTAAAACTTATGGCAGCGGTATTTTTTTAAGTTGCAACCATCATAAAAGAATTGTAAAAGGAAAGAAACATTCGCAACTAAACTAAATAAAAAATACGAAATTAGGTAAAACGATCATGCCACCAAAAGGCTTAGAGAGAATTTAACGAAGAATGTACACAATTTCACAGAAGACAAATTGTTGGGGATTGACAGAAGAAAGCTCGGCACGGTACTCGGTTCAAAGGAGATGGGGAAGATAGGAAATTAGGAATACCACAAATCAATGCTACTGGTAATTCCACTCTAATATTTTCAACCAACCACAAAATGAATAAATGTACTTGTTTAAAAATTTGCATGGCATTTTTTCAGTCTCGGAAATATTTCATAGGTAGACTAGCCAGGTAATCTATACTTGGCAGCAACCGTAACACCAAAGGATCGTAGAAAGTTGGACAGTCAATATTCCATCCCTACGTGTGCGATCTGTATAACTGTACGATTAATTTTTGCATCAGCAAAGCTTCTCCTTGTTTTCCTGAGACGTTAAAATGAATTTAGAAAATCATTCGATTCAATTTTTACAAGAAACGAGGGAAAATGTTCAATCGTCGAACCGAGCATCGCCCAATTTTAATACCGATGGAAAATCACAAAAAAAATGCATCAAAGTGATTTTTTAGAACTACGGCGTAGCACTGTCAGTGGCGTTGGATTGTCATCATATTGATCATTGGAAAAAAAATTTGCTGTGTTACCGTAGCTGTGATGAGTAATACTCCCATTATAAGTGCCAGCAGTCATGTTTATAGAAGGCCCGGTATGGCTGTTTAGTATACGCCATGCAATACGAACAATGTTAACATTAAAATGCTTTGGTGGCAGCATTAGAGTTTGCACATAATTGATAAATCATTCAGTTAAAGCGGCAGTAAAATTTAAATTCGAAGTTTACAGCTTCAAAGAAAACTCCTAGGCAGACCAAACTAGTGAAATTGAAGAAAACACTTAAGATTATTTTGAAAAGCAAGAATCCAGCATTGTCGTAACGTGGTAGATTTTCTCTAGGAATTATTATCGAGCACACAGAGCAAATACGATAAATTTACAATGAAACGTATGCATTTGTGTTTCACGTTAGCCTCCACATAACGCAAGCTGTGATTTACTCTCACATGCGCTAAGGCCTAACGAAATTCTCCAAAAGTTGAATTACAAAATGGAATGCCTAAGACATTGGCAGTTGATAGGACCTGGTTAGAGACGCTGTCTCGAAGTGAAGCCACCCATGCACGGATGTACAGCAGTAGTCAGAGAAAATTTACATACATCCAACAGACAGACTCTAATGAACTCAAAAAATAATGCTCATTTTGAATATGAAACTCAGCTGTCCGTCACAAACATAGGACAGTATAAATTGTTCACCAAGACATTAATCGATAATATACTAAAAAAGCTAACTATAATAGACGAAAAAAAATTAACTGAACCAGAGGTGTGACGATAGAAATATACGGGCGGAAAATACTTTCTCACTTGCGTTGCCAGCAGCAGGCGATTGGGAAGAAGGTAGATGAACAGTACAAAAAGCACAGAAGGAGCACCTCCTTAAGCACACGCATTAAATTACTTCAACGAGCGCTAGAGCTGGCAATACGCAAAAGGTTACTGTATCAAGCGCATGACGTCGAGAAGGTATTGCAAATTAGAAAATTACACTAAAAATAAGAACACTAGACAACATGACGTCGTGAACATGAATGAAACCAACAGAATTTGTGCAAGAAGAAACAAGTAGAGCAAGCTAACAAAAACGACAGCTGCGCAACTACCAGCACACACAAAATTCAGTACTAAGTTGCTGTTTTATTTTCACTCACGCATAACGATTCCTGATTAGAAATTCAACTCCAGTAACGGAGAAAGTTTAAAAAGACATAGAACTCAAGAGAAGTTTAGAGCTTTTAATTTCCGAGTCTAGAGGAATGCACTAATATTTTGCCACACGGTGAACTGAAAATTTACCATGTCAGATTTACCAATTGTGAAAACAAAATAAATCAGTAAAACTAGTCGCAGTACAGCAATAACCCGACATTTCACTACACTCTGAACAACACCGGAGGTAGGAAAGCATATAACTGCAAAAACACTCGCCGCTCACTCAAAAGGCGGTTCACAATGAAAAGAGGCCGAAATGCAACTGGTATCTTCATTTGAGACTATAACAGAATGCCCTATATGAAATGTACTGCAGAAAACAATGTTAGGTTATTTAAAAAAATAACCTCCTGGATATTATATGAAAACTCCTGTGAACGAGCATGCTTATAAACGTACGTTCCATTAAATAGCCACAATCGCACAAGCAGAAGCTACATAACCATATCCAGTTGTGTCTTCCACTAATACTGCACCATGTAAACGGAAGTCCTAGCAAATCATCAAAATAGAAAGCCTCACGTTAGGACGAATACTTGACAGCATTCACTTCAATTAAAAATACCCTGAATTCACAGCAGATCCAAAGGCTGACACTGGACCAATGATGGTACTACTATAAATAAATTTCTCCTGGGCAGCTACAGCACCTTCACTTATCAAACTATTCCTCCAACGGTTTCATTTTTATCATCATTTCATAACTGTGATTTCACAAACTTGCTACGTGACTCAGCAAAGCTACTAAGCTATTAGACATAAGAATCTGATGACGCTTTGTGATTCATCATCATTACTGAGTGCGAAGGTACACTGTTCACACATTTCAAGCGGTGCTCATTCCCAAGAGAAGTTATACTGAAATTATCAAGAGCATTATCGGATAGCAGTTAAGATTAGAAGATTTTCAAAAAACCTAAGTTTCATTCAGTATTAGAGCGATGGTATGGATTTGCAATCCCAAATCCAACGTTTGGGTCTACCTTGTACGCGATGACATTCAAAATGAAACAGGCAAGCGTGTGGCTGTCAAGACCTGCACTAACGAACCAACCGTTTATAATAGAACACATTTTTTCTTCCCACTAGATCTTCCATTTTTAACTTTGTCAGGACTTTTCCGGTTGATCTGGCGGACGAGATCGTAAAATATCTCGTTGACGTTGATCTTTGCTTTCGCAGACGATTCGAGGAAGGCACACATGAATTGTTTCGCGAGATTGAGACCTTGGTCTTTGCCGACCACGCGCTCATCCTCCAAGTCGCATTTGTTGCCGACGAGGATCATGGGTACATCGTCAGTGTCCTGAAAAATTGAACCACAATAAAGAAATGATTTCACAAATACACCATTTTACAGATATTGACAGGCCTTTATCACTGAACAGTTTTCACCTAAGTCACAACCAACAGTCACTGCAGTAAAATAATTTTCACTTTTTGATAACTGTCTCATTGCGTCAACTTCAGAAAACATGAGCGCTATTGAAAATACAGAAAATGTGTACCAAAGTATTCTTATGCGTAATCTCATGACGCTCAACATATACGACTAAAAACAAAACGATCATATTCAAATTAGGCATTAGGAGACTCCCTAATTAATTAACCGAACAGCTACATTGTGCACTTCACGATTTACACCAAAGTTAAATCCTAATCACCAAAATAAAATCAACTCTAGGTCAAGAGAGACAGCTCATTTAAGACGTTAGAAGTCAATGTCAAGATTAGATTATTAGTTAGTTTAAGCCTCCCCATCCGCTACAAAAAAAATCCAAAGAGAGGAAGGAGGAAGGCACCATTTAGTATGGAGTTAAAGGAACGCGGAATCTATGCAGAAGAGCATAGAAACAGTAAGTTGAGAAAGAAGATCAAAGTTGAAGAAGAGAGTAGCAGGTGCTGAAAAACTGGACACAAGTGAACTGAAAAAAAATGGTCCGTAACAAAACTAAACAACCTAGTTTTTTTCTAACTAAATAAAGGCCTACCTAGCCTTTAGCTCGGGAGTTCACATATTCCCCAGGGGAAAGTTAATTACTTCAGACAAAATAAAAGTATCCCCCTGAGGGGTATTCACTCAAGACCATGCAAATAACTTCACCGTAATCTTAGACTCAAAAGATGACAAATCTTCACTACATTTACAACCAGTGAATATCAAATAAAAAATATGACCTTTCACACGAAAGCTTACCATACTCTTGAAAAATTATAAGTACTGATATCTGCATGTAGAGATTGATGTGTGTAATGAAGAATTTTTTTCCTACCCTTCAATCTTCCTGTACAAGGATGCACGAAGTAATAGTATGAACAAAATATTCAGCGCACACTTAAAACTGCAATATTTGCAGTCATTGACCTACTTTACTCTCTGTACACTATTTCCTATTGGGTACTCGTGTCTAGCTGGTGCCTGAAGACAGGTGACGTGTGCTTGTTACTTGTTTACTATTGAAACTGCTACTCAATTACGGCACTCCTCATAAGCCTCAGAACATAGAGATCAAGCAGCACTACTTGATAATAATATCCTTCAACATAAATGAAAGAATACGTGAAAAAACGAACCAAAAGAATATATGAAAAAACGAACCAAAAGAATATATGAAAAAACGAACCAAAAGAATATATGAAAAAACGAACCAAAAGAATATATAAAAAAACGAACCAAAAGAATATATGAAAAAACGAACCAAAAGAATATATGAAAAAACGAATTGAAAGAATGCATGAAAAAAATTAACTGAAAGAATGCAAGAAAAAATTAACCGAAAGAATGAAAGAAAAAATGAACCGAAAGAATGAAAATAATGAAAAAAGTTAAACATGATTTTGCAATTATTTCTTCCAAGGTGACATTCATAGAGCATAAAACATTAAGATTTCTGGCAACGCTATTCGGTAACTTCATGGTGCAGAAATAAGAATTTATTTGCTAAGCCCATTGAAAGCTTCAAGCTTCAACGTACATGTGCTCCAACAAACCTTAAAATATCAGTATCTCTACAATTTTGTTCATTTGGGGGCATGATTAGATTAGATTATTTTAAGTTCAAGCCTCCCTATCCTCAACAAATGAGATCCGAAGTGAGGAAGGAAGAAGGCACCATTTAGTATGGAGTTGAGGAAACGCGGAATCTATGCAGAAAGGACATAGAAACAGTAAGATAAGAAAGAAGTTCATGAAACAAGATCAAAGTTGAAGAAGAAAGTAATAGGTGCTGGAAAAACAAGACAGCAGTGAACCGAAAAAAGATGGTTCTCAACATAACGAAAGCATTTTATTTCAACAAAAAGGTCTGCCTAACTCTCACCTAGGGCCCTCACATTGTCCCCCTAGGAGTGCTAATTCCCATAGATACAATATTTGTATCCCCCTGAGGGGTCACTTGGCACAATGTCATCTTACTTATTTTGCTTTAAAAACAAACCATTCAAGAAAATCTTGGAAGGTATGGCTAAAATAACTCAAGTTTACTTCACTTTTTCTAGTACATGAGCTCCAACATATTAACTGTCCATGGAAAATAACTTAACGACAAATTTTACGCAAAATATTGTTCACAAAAACCACTCAATTCAAGATTTCATCAAAACTTAGCCAGAAGAAAATTTCAATCCTAATATGGAAAATGATCCACATTGCACCCACCTTGACTCTGAGAATCTGTTCTCTAAGATCTGAGAGGTCATTGAAGGTGCTCTGGGCAGTGATGCTATAGACGAGCACAAAACCTTGGCCGTTCTTCATGTAGAGATCTCGCATGGCTGTGAACTGCTCGGTGCCGGCAGTGTCGAGAATCTCCAACATGCACTGCTGCCCATCCACCTCCACCTGGAACAAGAAATTTTAAACATTGGCAACAATTACATTAAATACGATCACTCGCCTCATAATTAAACCAACCAGCAACACTAGTAAGCATTGAAAAGGGGAAAAAATGAGCAAGAAAAGCAGGATGAGTATCACATGCTTATTATAGAAGGGTGATCACATTTTAAGCTGGTCAACAGAGGTAAAACCTCAAGAAGCATGAGGTCTAACTTCAGCTTAACCAAAGACTGATGTAATTGGCAATTATGATGCTTCTGAGCAGAGAGAAGCCATCTCAAGTAGTCATAGTTAAGAGACTTTATCGACTTTAACACGGATACTGTCAATCATTATTCCAATAGATGAAGACGTAATGACAACTCTGATGCATAGACCAAGAAATAATGACTCAACTCTGATGCACAGACCAAGAAATAATGACTCAACCCTAATGCACAGACCAAAAAATAACGACAACCCTGAGGCATAGACAAAAAAATAATGACTCAACCCTGATGCACAGACCAAAAATAATGACACCCCTGATGCACAGATCAAAAAATGACAACCCTGATGCACAGACCAAAAAATAATGACAACCCTGATGCACAGACCAAAAAATAATGATAACCCTGATGCACAGACCAAAAAATAATGATAACCCTGATGCACAGACGAAAAAATAATGATAACCCTGATGCACAGACCAAAAAATAATGACAACCCTGATGCAAAGACCAAAAAATAATGACAACCCTGATGCACAGACCAAAAAATAATGACAACCCTGATGCACAGACCAAAAAATAATGACAACCCTGATGCACAGACCAAAAAATAATGACAACCCTGATGCACAGACCAAAAAATAATGACAACCCTGATGCACAGACCAAAAAATAATGACAACCCTGATGCACAGACCAAAAAATAATGATAACCCTGATGCACAGACCAAAAAATAATGATAACCCTGATGCACAGACCAAAAAATAATGACAACCCTGATGCACAGACCAAAAAATAATGATAACCCTGATGCACAGACCAAAAAATAATGATAACCCTGATGCACAGACCAAAAAATAATGATAACCCTGATGCACAGACCAAAAAATAATGATAACCCTGATGCACAGACCAAAAAATAATGATAACCCTGATGCACAGACCAAAAAATGACAACCCTGATGCATAGACCAAAAAATAACCCTGATGCATAGACCAGCCAAGGTGACCTCATAAGGAATAACACTCAACACTAGGACCCATCTTACTTGGAACTAGTTCACAATCCTGGATGTGGTCAATATGTTGCAGCAAACAATTTATTAGCACTAATTAGAGAAAGAGAGAAACACTAAATCAAGAAAAAAGTTTGAAGCAAGTCACAATAGCTTGGTTTTATTCTCATTTTATTTTTTTCTTCTTAATTTATTCTTGCAAAATATCTTCTTGAAGACATCAAATTTCTCCAAAACGACATCTAGAATCACAAACTCAAAGAGGGTCTAATTGCCAAGAAGTGCTTGAATTGAACTTACTCAATAAGTGTACTTCTTTATACTGATGGCATAACCAAGATTGGTGTCACAACATAAAAATTGCAAGCATTTTTACACATTTTCAAAACTCATTATGGACTAAAAATGCATAAAATTTTCATACTTCAACAACACCTGTGGCTAAATTTAAAATGCAACTTAGGTCCATGTTGAAGGTAAACAAAGCTCACATTATTTGGCCCCAAACAAAAACAAATGCCAATAATCTAAATGTATTCCTTTCCACTGAGAATAAAAATTCTAAGAGTTAAATAAATGCCATATTGAGGACTTAATAATGTGCACTGGTACAGTACATTATTTAAATGTATTTAATTGATCTTTCTACAAGGGTTATCTGTTAAAAATTAGGCATCAATACATTTACAGGTGTCAACTAAAATTAAATTATTCTAAGTTCCCCTGTATACCAAACTTCATACCCTCCAGCACACCCAAATGTTCTCCCAACACTAGCAAACGTAGGATAGAGTCTGCCATGACAAGCTCGCCAACAGTACTGAAATCTTAAACCCCAAATGTGAAATAAACACTTAATGCAACAGCAAACAAGAGGCACTTATCTAATTATCTCAGCAACATTTTTAAATGCTTCTATTGAACGAGGAATTATAAAAAAAAATATCTACACAAGCTGCTACCTGATTATGTCCATTCAAAAGTCTTGTTGGATTGGAAAATGAATATGAAGTCATAAAAGTCCAAGTTATTCAGTAGGTTTCATTAAATTAGTTATTTCACAATCATTTACAGCAAAATGTTGCTCTGATGAAAAGATTAAATTATTGAGAGTTAATATAACAACTGGTAGTAAGAAAAATTGATTCCACACAATACTAAATAATTCTTAGTTTGATTGATTTTAGCTACTCAAGAAATACCTAGGAGCTGACATGTATGAGTAGCACCATCAATTATAATAATCATAACCAACCACTTAAATCTAGCTACATGGAGCCCACAGTGAACAAAACAAAAGGGGTATGCACAGGCTAAAGTTAAGCTCACAAATATGCTTGTGCACAAAAAATTATATGTTCAATAATTTCCCCCAAAAAAATTGACTTGCCTGTTTTCTGTAGGAATCTTCAATGGTGGGATCATACTTTTCAACAAAAATCCCCTGCACAAACTGGACAGTCAGAGCAGACTTGCCCACACCACCAGAACCAAGGACGACTATCTTGTATTCTCGCATGGCTGATTTCTGAGAAGGAAAAAATTATCAATTCAACACAGTTCAAACATTTCAAAAATTTCTACACTTCAAGAGAAATTTAAAAGCAAGATACCTAAGTTCAAGAGATTAGATTATATTAAGTTAGTGTGACCCTCCCTAACCAAAATGAAAGTATTCCCATATAAGGAAGGCACCACTTATTATGGGAGTTGAGAGAATGGGGAATTTATGCACATGGTGTGTCATCATACCCTGTGCAAAGAAACAGCAAGATAGGATGAGAATTCATCAAACATGGTTCAAGTTTAAAGGAAAGTAAAAGGAGCTGAAAAGGACCACTGTAAATGAAAATGAAGATTGTTCAGAACAAAAAAAAAAATTTTTTTCAACATGAGGAAGGGCTTCCTAATAATCAGCTATAGACCTAACATCTTCACTCCTAAAAATCTTAATTCCACTAAACGGAACAGTTGTAGGTATTCCCCCTAAAAGGATCTGAGTTTAACCTATCAACCATCACTGTGGTGAGGCAACCATGCATCAGATAAAAAAAAACATACATCTACTCGTACTGGCAGATGCGCACCATCAAGATAAAAATGCTGCGTGTCTCTTACATGGACAGATGCAATTAAGGAACACTTTGTTTGAGCTGATCAAGTGGACAGTGAAAGTACAACCACTGGATACTGACAGTTAACAGGTTAAGAATACTAGCCAAAAAAATCTGTAAATAGTGGTGGTATTAAAATTCTCATACAACATGTTCACTACTTTAACATAAAACAACATCATGCATGATATGATGTCATTAGAAATAGGAAATTAGAGAAATAGGAAATGGATTAGAATTGTAATGCTGTGATATCTTTAATTTCCCACCATCAATGAGAAGTCATTGTCTTGGTGATATTCTCATTGAACATGTATATATATATATAAATATATATAAATATATACATATATATTACATATATATATAAATATTTATATATATATATAATATATATATATAAAACTGAAATAGAGGCAACTGTAGCTGAGTGAATAACTTTTTTGAACAGAACCAAGTATTACAATGAAACAATAAAGCCCCCAAAAATTGACCCAAAAAATAATTCAAACCAAAAAACAATTTAACCCAGGGTTGGCACATAAAAAACCCACCCAAAAAAACAACAACCAAAAAAGCCCAAAAAACCCACACTAAAAACCCACTAAATAGTGGATTTTTTGGGGTTTTTCTGGGTTTTATTACTGTTATGTAAATTTTATTTGTTTTCAAGCTTATAGAATCAAAATGAGCTAAATATTTATCTTGTCAAAATAAGTATCTAAGTCATGTGCATGACTATGACAAGAAAACATTGAAAAACAAAACACCAACCCTATACAAATCAAATTAGAAAAACCCTAATCACAAAAAAACTTGAGGGACTAATATATTTTAATGAATTCCATTTCCAAAGGAAAAAAACAAAAATTTAGAAACACATGCAGTTTGACTACTTAATATGGAGACTTCTGAATTTTTCCTGTCTTCTAGACTAGACTGCTACTACAATACTACTGTGTTTCTCTTTCTACATCCACTGCCATTTCATCGTTGTCATCCACATCATGATCATTTGTGAGGTGGCGATATACTGAGACGATTTCTGTGCGCATTCTGATCCTAATTTATTTCTCAATTTATTCCACACAATTCCAAATGATGAGAAAATTCTCTCAATGGTTCCTGAACTTGCGGGGCAAGAATGAAGATTGCTTATAAACTTGCAGAAACCCTCTGCCAGTTTTTTTCATGAATCTGCATTTTCTGCTGTTTCATGTCTTGAATATCCCACCATCAACAAGGAGTCATTATCTTAGTGATATCCTCATTGAACATGTGTTTTGGGAAGATGTTGGAGTCCTTCAATTTATAGGAGTAAAGCGCACCGATGAACTCCGGATTGTACTCAGCCAACCACTCTTCAATATCAGTCTCCTGTGAGAGCTTTGCCTTAAATGTTGTAAAATGAAACATCAATATCGAGTTCATTATCTTGTTGATCAGTCTAATGTGAAACTAGGCTAAGTGAATTAGGTTAAACATTATTGTACACCCTAGAAAAAGGTAATGGTTGGATGCCCTAGAAGTCGCTGAACTTATTCGGCCCACAGGTAGCTATACTCAAATTTGACCATTGTATTAGACTTAAGAAACATTCTACCTCTGTATCACCTGTGATAGATAAATTGTATAAATTGTTTAAATTGAAATAAGTCTAACAATTATAGTCAGATGGGGCAAGACAACCTCAGCCATCATGGGGTGAGAAAGTGAAGAAACTACTGGCCTATGGTGAGCATTCAAGCTGCACTGGAACAAATTTGACGATGGAATCTGTTAGAGCATTTACTTCCAATCATTTTAGTGTTTGTTGCTATCCTGTACTGCGAAAGTGAATTTTTTGGCAAATTTAAAAAAAAAATTTGGCATGTCACTACATGTTGTAACATGTAACAGTGTGGTTGACTGACTTGACTTGCGCAGCTAAGCACTCCTGCTCACACAATACACATGTTAAGTTGTTAACAGCATGACTAAGTGATGTGCAGCTGTCTTGCTTCAAGTTACTTGTGGTGGTTACTTATGATCTGCATGGTGCTTCCCTCTCACATGACTTGCGTCTGTCTGCTGCTAAAACAACTTACTATGAATTGACGAACATAGGAATTCTCTTTGGACATCTTATATCTTTACAGACTGCAGAGCTATGTCTCTATGCATATGGTAATTGGTAAATGGTAATTGTGATGGACAAACTTAATTCATATATTGTACATATAATGTAATAATTCATATAATAATGTAATAATTCATATAATAATGTAATAATTCATATAATAATGTAATAATTCATATAATAATGTAATATAATGTTGGAAATAAAGTAATCAAATAATATTTACTCAATAAGTGTATGTATATAAATCTGAAATAGGGGCAACGGGAGTTGTGTGAATAACTCTTTTACAATAACAGGTATTACAAAAAAACAATAAAGCCCAAAAAACCCCAATAAAACCCATAAAACCCAATTTAACCCCAAAAAACCAAGGTGGGTTGGGTTTTTTAAAAATCCCTGGGTTTTTTCCATCCCTGATTTAACCCTAAAAAAAATTTAACCCTAAAAAAAATAAATTTAACCCTAAAAAAAAATTGACCAAAAAAAATGCAATTCAGGGTGCGTACAGGCTCTGAGGTTCAAAATTCCACTACTTTTTCATGACTTTTTATGCCAACCAAATCACATTTTCACTACCTCTCTCTGCCCAAAATAATGTCACATAAAGTTAAATTGCAGCACAATAAATGTATTTCAGTCATAAACTTCACAGAACATTCATCATTACTTGCAGGTCTTGTTTTCATAAATGTGTAAATGATCATCACAACACCAGTCATGCTGGACAGTTCAATAGCATCTGCTATGCATTTGCCAGTGCATTAAGTTTGTCATTAATTTTCGCATTCAGCCCCTTGAGTTGTTCTTGCTTGTCTTTGGCTGATTCCCTCAATGCATTTGACTTTCCCAGTAGGCGAAAATCATTCTTGTCCTCTGCCTTCCGTGCAAAGCTGTCAGCATCCTCCACCAGCGCTTGCTGACTCTCCTCCATCCTCTTCCGTTTTGTCTTCAGGTTCTCCACTTCATCCAGTTCTCTCTTCCTCTTCTCTCACTTCTTCTGCTTCTCTGCCTCTTCCTTCTTTTGATCCAGGTAGTGTTGATAGCGCTGTCTGCCCTGTGAAGCTGAAAAGAGGAGTTTCTTGGAAATGTCAACCTTGGAGATACCTCCTACACGTTTGATGTGGTCCATGACCACTCTCTGCGTCACGATGGTGTTCTCACCCATGTTGACTTCCATGAGCTGCTTGCTCACAGAAAAGCCCCTTTCCACTGAAGCCTGGCCATGTGACAGGACCAGTAGCATCTTCACAACCAGCCACAGTTTCTTGAGGGAGGATGTGGCCAGCTGGCTGCTCCAGAAGACATCTAGCCAATCAGTGTCTTGCTGAAAACTGTTGAAAGTGCTGATCTTCCTCTGTGCCTCATCAAAGAACTCTGAAAACTGGTTCATCACCTCATCGATGTCACCCTGTGGTAGCCTCTTAGCATGGCTGAGCAGCTGCAGACAGTTTGCAGACAAGTTGTTGAAAGAACAACTGCCTGGCATGACGATAATTCCTCAGCTCAGTCTCGGCACCGTAACTCTAGTCACACACACACGGGATGGTCAAGACCGATGATAAAAACTCAGCTCGAAAATGTTCAACAGTGGCGACAGGTCAACAATGGTCCGAGCGAGCGCGTGTCTTCAGTCACACTGAGCGCGTTTGGTTTCACGTGACGCCTGAGAACCAATCAAAATCGCGGACACTAAAGACGTAGCTGTATCAACCAATCAGAGCCCAAGTAACACTCGAAGGTTACTGACAACGCTTCGCTCAACGCGGACCAAACGGAACGAAAATTTTCAACAGTAAAATTTTCTTTTCACGAAAATCCTAAAATTTCATGACTTTCAATGACCATTTTTAAAATTCCACTACTTTCGAGGCCTTGAATTTTATTTTCGAAATTCAACTACTTTCCATGCTTCTCCATGCCTGTACGCACCCTGGCAATTCCAGTTTAGGTTTGCTATTTTCAAAGTAGATTACTACAATTGAATTAAAATTTGAATTGAATATTGAACTTCAGTTTAACCCATCGCGGTTAACGTGTTAAGTTAGGTAACGTTAGGTTAGTTGAATTAACTATCCTAAAGTAACCTAAATAAATGTAAAATAACTGAACTTAGCTACTCGAACACTGATGGTTGCCGCCAAAATACTGCGCGTGTTCCAAAAATGCAGGTATGATGCAGCCAACTATATAATGCTATTCTTACCTGAACACAATTCATGTTATATCTCAAAAATAATGCATCAGCGAGCAAAATGTAATTTATGTAAAATGACTTCAAATGTGCTCTTTACCTGTTTCCGAGAGTGCATTAAACTCAATTTTGTCCCAAAAGTATTACACTTTTGTCTAAGAAAATATTTGAAACACTAAAATTATATTAGATTATTAGTTAGTTTAAGCCTCCCTATCCTCAACAAATGAGATCCAAAGAGGAAGGAAGAAGGCACCATTTAGTATGGAGTTAAGGGAATACGGAATCTATGCAGAAAGGGGCAGAGAAACAGAAAGATGAGAAAGAAGTTCATATTATTATTATATAAGAAAGTTTTAGCCTCCCTTAATTGCACGACAAAGATGTTCTATGAGAGGAAAGAGGAAGGCAACCATTTAGTATGGAGTTGAGGGAACACGGAATCTATGCACAAGGTGCACAGAAACAGGAAGCTAAGAAAGAAGTTCATGAAACAAGAAAAAGTTGAAGAAGAAAGTAGTAGGTGCTGAAAAACAGGACAGCAGTGAACCAAAAAACGATGGTCCAAAACAAAAGCCTATGTTTTTTTTAACAAAAAGAAAGCCTACCTAACTTTCAGCTCAGGCCCTCACATTGTCCCCCTGGAAGCGCTAATTCCTAGATACAATAGTTGTATCCCCCCTGAGGGATGAAACAGCGATATTTTAGAGCCAAATAATTAAATTCTATAGAGGAGCCACATTTTACACAATTCCGATAAGTCAGAATCAAACTGTAATACTGCAAATATGCTAATAACAACACTTCACAATCCAATAAATGCTCAAGATCTTTCAATTTACTAACAAACCTGATTTTTTCTGAAAAAATAAGAACACTTAATATTGAAATTATATTTACTAGAACTGTACAAGATCTTAGAATAAAATATCTAAAAAGAACCTATTCACTCTACAAAACTTTTTGGAGACCAGCTCCGCTTCAAGGACGGAAACCAGCTCCGCTACAAGGACGGAAACCTGCTCTGCTTTTCCGCCACAAGGACGTCAATAAATTATTTAGTAGGCGAGCCCCTGTTTGGGCACCTATTGATAAGTATACTGTAGGCGAGTCCTTGTTTGGGCATCACCTCTTTATACAACGTTCCTGTCTTAGGGGGTTTCTGAGGTCTGTCAGTTGATTTCAGAGAGGCCGTATTTCATTGGCTTGTTATTCCTTAGGAATCTTCCTGATACTTCAGGGATAATAGCAAAGTCAGTTACTGACTGATTTTTCATTAATGCAAGGATTTTCAACAGTTCTGTTCGGCGATACCTTCCAATTTTCTTCAAAGTTTTTGAGCTGATAACAGGCTTTGAAGTTTATTGAGATGGGATAAAGAAGGGTCAATGTGAAGTTAAATGCAACCACGGAAAATAATAATTCGGATCCAAAGAATCACTAAAGGAACACATTTAAAAATGTTTTACAAGAATGACATTGCGCTCGCTGATGCTTTCTTTTCGAATTATTGAACTTTGAAGTTAGACTTCCCACGCCAAAGGAAGCGAGCGTAATTCAATTAAACACGGAAGCTAACCCCCTTTTACAAACGTAAAGAGGTTGGGTCGTGAGGGGGAGGCACAGTTCTTCTAGTGAAAATTATAAATAAAGCTTCTAACTCACCTATTAGGGTGACGACCACAATCTTGTTTACATCAGGTCTAACATGGCGACCACCATGGGCGCCGCCATCTTGGACCCGATGTCAACAAGATTGCGGTCGTCACCCTAATGGGTGGGTTAGAAGCTTTATTTATAATTTTCACTAGAAGAACTGTGCCTCCCCCTCACGACCCAACCTCTTTACGTTTGTAATAGCTTCCGTTATCAATTAAATTCCGTTTCACGCACTCGCTTACTTTGGCACCAAGGTCAACTTCAAAGTTTAATTATTCAAAAATAACGCATCAGCAAGCAGAATGTCATTCTTGTGAAACGTTCTTAAATGGGTTCCTATAGTGATTCCTAAGATCGGAATTCTTATTTTCCGTGATTGCATTAAACTTCACATTGACCTAAAGAAGCTTCAAATTCGAGCTGAACAAGCTTTGGAGCTTTCCGGCTGATTTCAAACTAATGAAAATTTCAAGTTTGTGACGGAAGTATGTTTTGCAAGTATCTATGATACGCGAGCTCAGTTATTTGTGAGAAGAATTATTTTCCCTCTGTAGAACAGAGGCATCAGTTGACTTATCTTGGCAATGGCCTAACAGACATGATTCCAAAGCGAATGCGGGCATCCGTTGTCTATAAGTTTAATCGTGTTTGGTGTACATCTGGTTATGTAGGCATGAAAACTCTACCGCTTTACATTAGGATTGCCCAGCATCATGCAATCAGCTACCGTAGTGGAAAATGTTAACTCAACTTGTTTATTCGCTTTCATAGTAAATAGTGCTGCAATTGCATAGCAGAAGATGATTTTAAAATTTTATGTAATGCTCCAAATGAATTAGACTTGCACAATTTAGAGTCCTTATACATAGCCAAAGAAAAGCCTGTCCTTGATTGCACAAATACTTCATTTCTTCTGCAAATTTAGACGTAGATTTGGTCAATATGTAGTTTAACCCATTCACGTAAATTAAAAATTACATTCCAAAGAATAACTAGAGGAAGACAATTAAAAACGTTTTACAAGAATGACATTCTGCTTGCAGGTGCGTTATTTTCGAGTTATTAAACTTTGAAATTTTTGTCTTCCATAGCAGTTGTGTCGCGTGCTTGAACCGTTTGAGTACGCTCAAACACTTAGTTATTTATTATTAGCCAGCCCTGCGGAGCCTGAACCCACTTCTAGGATGTTTTAGTTAACAACATAATAAAAGTCATCACCAAAAATATTAGCAGAACTCGGGTAGTAAATACTGAAATCAACATGCAATTGACATCAGTTTCAATATGGCGGCCACCGTAGAACATTAGCCAAACCATAGGAGTGAATGATGTAGATTCAAGTATTCACAATTTCAGTCCTGCTCATATTTTATGGTAATAACCTTTACTGTGTTATTAACTAAAACATCCTAGAAGTGGGTTCAGGCTCTACAGCGTCAGCTAATAATAAATTACCAAGTACCCAAACGTACTCTAACAGCTCCAGCTCAAGCGTGCAACTGACGAACTGCTGAGGAAGATGAAAAATTCTAAGTTGAATAACTAGAAACCAACATATCAGCAAGCAGAATGTTATTCAGTAAATGTTGAGGATTAACCGGGAATCAATATTTGATTTTTCGGTACCTAAACATAGTTAATTAGACCAAAATAAGTTTTCTTCTATGCACTTTCTGTCATAAATAAGTATTTTACGAGTTATAGCGGTAAATTACTTACCCGAACTCAAGTCTTTGAAGCGGGAAGTAATTCATTCAGCCCGGCAAATGGAAACACTGCAATGGAGTCTCGCTTCCAGCACGCTCGTCATCAAAGACGAAACTAAACCTACCGCGCTAACTCATAAAATATTCATTTGACAAAAAAAGTGTATGGATGAAAAGTAGTTTAATTTGATGTTATGACAATGATTCAAGCCACAAAAATTTAAAAATCAATAAGTAGCTGTTTATTTGAGCGCATTCGTCATCAAAGACGAAACTAAACCTACCGCTATAATTTGTAAAATAATCATTTACGACAGAAAGTGCATGGAAGAAAACTTGTTTATTTTGATTTAATTTACAATGTTGAGCATACGAAAAGTGGATAATTGATTCCCAAATAATCCTCAACATTTACCATATTTCTTATTATTTTATTAACAATTTCTAACAATCTTTCATTTCTACGAGGTTCTGGCAAAAACTTTAATACCTCATAATCCGAACTTTGCCTTTCCCGACCCAACCTGGTCGTACTCTGTGTTGCACATTTTACGCGGGGAAGCGATTTCACCTATAACTTCAAAGCTGAATAATTCAAAAATAACGCATCAGCAAGCAAGATGTCATTCTTGTAAAACGTTCTTAATAAGGTTCCTTTAGTGATTCTTGGGGTTGGAATTATTTTTTTCCGTGATCGCATCATGCTTCACATTGACCGCTAGTTTTACAGAAAATGGAACAAGTCTTGCTGAGCGGCAAAGCCGCTCAGCGAGAATGAAAATATCTATTATAACTGGAATTTGATGCTGATTCCGAATCTGCAATTTGTTTTGACCGCTCTCGATTTTTTCAATTTTTTGTGATTTTTTAAATTTTAAATTTTTATACATTTTTAATGTTTTTTTTTGGCCTGCACCACCTCATGATCCAAACTCTGCCATTCTCGACCCAACCTGGTCGGACTTGGCATACTTTGGCTTGCACCACCTCATGATCCGAACTCTGTCATTCTCGACCCAACCTGGTCGGACTTGGCATACTTTGGCCTGCACCACCTCATGATCCGAACTCTGCCATTCTTGACCCAACATGGTCAGACCGTGCCTTGAAGACCTGAGTACCGGATAGGGCCGGGTTCCACCCAACCTGTACGGACATGGCATTCTTTGGGCACCACCTCAGTTGTTGCTAGCCGCCTTTCCAAATAAATAAAAAAAAAAAAATCGTAAAAATCATGAGCGGTCAAAACAAATTGCATATTCGGAATCAGCATCAAATTCCAGTTATAATCGATATTTTCAATCGATATTTTCAGAAAATGCACTATAATTAAAAAATAATGCATGGGGTCGTTGCATTCAAGAAATACCATAAATAGATTGCCTCTGGACTGACGTTTTCTATTAAATTATATTTTTTATTGTTCAGCATATGTGAAATTGTTATAAATTGAAACAGCTTACAATGAAATATCCCAGCTTGATGATCAACTGTTAGGTAAGCGCAATTTCTGTCATATAACTACTAAATTTTCATTATAAATAACTCCAGGTCTCTATACAAATAATTTTCATAATCCAAAGATCAAAATTTATTGCATTTGCTTTGCACAGATACCTACTTATTCTTTAGGTTACATTATTCCAGAATTTTAACCTAAATTATATATCATGGTCTTCAAAGAAAGCAAACATCAATAACAGTTCTGGTACAAAATTGAGATCCATAAATTATTTCTTCTAATTTTCTTCACGATCTTCATGTCCCAATCTACAAGATCAAAGCTTGTGAGCTGGCTCCTAATACACGATGGCTCATCTATAGAAATTTTCACGAAGTTGCCTCACAAAGTCTCAGATCAGCTGTAATACCATGACTAATCAGTAGTTCTTCTTTCATCATATCAGCTTCAGGTCATAACCAGAAATCAGCTAGCATGCCAACCTATGAAATTCATTCGTTGTTGTTTGAATTGCAGAATGGCAATTATCACGTTTTAAGATATGAAATCTACATTATTTTATCAACTGGACTTCGCAGAAATATTTTAAAACCTTCTTCTCACTCTCTAATCGCACCAACAAATTACTGGCATCACAATTATCCAAACAACTCAAAACCTAACCAAGAAGAGCTGCAAATTTAACAGAAGGTTTTATGGAAATATATACCTTCAAAAGTCCGTAGAAGGTTGCGCGTTGAAAGAGATTTTTTGCTAATTTGTTTGTTTAGTTCATATGTGGGCGATGGCTTCTCGCTTCCGGACGACGAGATGTGCTTAGCTAGTGGTTCTTTTTCACACTGAAAGTGGAAAGCCAAAACTACGTAAACAGAACGGAAATTTAACTTATACAATAGAAATAAGGTGATCAACTCATTCATACGGGGCTTTTAGTAATTTAAGTTAATCTGAAATTAATTTAAGATATAAGATCACGAAAACATTTCTCTTTGTATCGAAAGATCTACTGGAAAAGATAATCGAAAGAAGAAAGACAAATTTATTTGAAATATTTGTTGAAATTTTACTAAACTAAAACTAAGGAAAGATTCCTAAAGTAAAAAATGGCGTTTCTAACTACATGCGTAGCAAAGAAAATAACGATGGTAATAAACCCGTTTGATTTATTTCAATGAGCCGCGGTTGCGACCTGCCGGTATAATCATAGTAATCTGGAAAAATTAGGTTTTCCATGTTGTGACATAAATTCATGCATTGGTTATATTGGCTCTACAAGGTAATTTCTTATTGACTTGTTTCTAAATTAACACATTCTTTTATTGGCATCGTTTTAAAATATAGTCCAATTTTCATTTCGCAAACAAAATTGCAAACATTTCTTCAAATAATTTTCAACGGAACGCTTCGTTGACAGAGAAATTACAGAACACAATTGTTCATTGCCTTAATTCAAGTACCACAAAAAGTAAGCCGGAGACTACAGATAAGACAAGAGTGATAAGGAAAACATGATCGGTTTTCATCAGTAGCTTGAATGCAAATTGTTGTGGAGTGCTTCGTTTGGATTTGTGCAAGTTTTCAAGCACTTTCATAGTCCGATGTTATTGTAGTCGACTAAATATCTGAAAATTTAATGATATCATACGATTAATAGTGTTACCATCAATTAAATTTCATAATGGAAGATGATTCTATTCCAATATCCTGCTCAGAGGCGGGTGGTGCGCCTCCAGATAACGGTAATTTAATTCTTCGATAAGGAATTTGTATTGAATTAGAATCAATCAATCGTGCTAGACGTACAATAGAATTTTAGAAAACAATATTTGTTGCAAATTTGAACTGCTGTCACTTTAGTTTCTAGCTATATTATTTAGAAAACTAACTTCACATGCACAATATAATTTTTTTACTCTGTCGAGTATTTGTAGTTTCCATTTCCAGTAAGATGACAATGCGAGTAAAATTTTTCATTATTTTTGCCAGTTTGTTGAATTTTACATCCTCAAATCAAAAATTAAAAAAAAATACAGCTATGTTATGATTCATAATGTTTAAAAATTGCATATCCTTTATCTAGGATTTTATTTCTTTTCGCTGCATTAACATGTGTTGCCAAAAATTGCCAAGCTAGTTATTTATGATGTAAGTAATTGCATTGTATATGAAATTACTTATGGCCGAAAAGTAAGCATTTAGTAACAATAAAGTTTCTAATTCTGATTCAAGTTTAGACGTGTATTATTTTATGAATTAAAGTAAAATTATAAAAACAATTGTTTGTGGTCCATCGAGTTCTAGCAGTGGTCTCAAAACTACACTTCGGCTTCAGCGTCTTCGTTTCCAACGATTGGGAGTTCTTTGCAACAACAGAGCAGCTAATTTCGCATCTGTAGTGACTCGTTCAAGTTTGAACCGTGAAATATGATCGTGAAAATGTATAAAATATGGAACTATAGCAAAGTTTCCTTGGTAAATAAATGCTTAGTCAAACCCACGTTTTAAATTCAATACGTTTTGGTATTCCTTCCATAATATACTTTTCGATAAAACTTCACTTTTCATTTAATTTTCATTCACTTTCGACTTCACTTTTAATTTACAAGTTCTCAAACCTTAGTTGCAAATAAGACGAGATCTTCAACGTCATCTTATCCAGCATAAATATCGACAAAAAAGGCGTTTTACTTTCTCTGCGCGTCATTCATTATTTTCTTCAAACATTACAGTCATCCCGTTATTTTTTATGTAGAAAATCTACTACGTAGTTCCGTTATTATTGAATTGAAATCCCAAAGTAAAAATTTGTAATAATTTTGAGAACCCCTGTGATGTTATTCACACAAGACTCCGTATTGGTGATACATTTTTTGTTTATTTTCACTTAAGGGCCGTTTACACTAGGGAACATTTCGGCCGTGACGCGCAACACGTTTATACGTGACTCACCACTCGGGCTCATATTTTTGTGTGTGTTTATACAAAGTTCCCTATTCGTTCTGATCGAATTCGTAATCCGCGACACTCAAGAGCCTCGTAACTACCGTAGCGAATAGGGAACTTCGTATAAACACACACAAATATCAAACTCAGTGGTGAGCCTCGTATACACGTGTCGCGCCTCACGGCCGAAATGTCCGCTTGTGTAAACGGCCCTCAATCCCGCTGTAACTTCTGCTTTGCAATACGTGAAACGAAACCAACCACACAAGCAAGCAACAACACGCTGTGTTTGGTGTTGTGTTTTGTGTGTACTTCAGAACTGGAACTCAAATAGGTATTATAGCTAAGAGCTTCGAATTCAAGGGTATAGTTTTCTATTTTAGCGCAGAAGTTCGCAAGGTGAAATGTTTGAGTGCTCAAGGTAACAATGAAAAACGCAGCATCGAAGATTTATTCAAATTATACCTTCTTCTTTAATTTTGCGCGGATAAAACGCATGAGAACATACGCTTTTAGTTTTCAATATGATTTAGGAGGGGAAAGAGACACACGCAACACTGTTAGGCCCTATGTAATTACCGACTTGACTTGAGCAAATGACTAGTGTCATTCTTCGAATATGAAATTTGAAATTATTTGCTCATTGCACAGCAAAATTTCTTATTAGCACCAGAAAGACTGATATACAACAAAAAAATTTTACATTGATATCATAATTTCAAAACAGTTTCTGTTAAGGGGATGTAAATAATCCCATAATTTTGACAGAGAAAAGACAAAAAAGTGCGGTACACTTAGATAATTAGCCTTGTGTTGTGTTAGATGCGCTTCAAGTTATAACCTAAACAAAAAACATGTTTTCAATGAATTTATGAGTGAAAATGTACGCACGCTGTCAAAAATTCAGTTTCATACATTCGATAATTTATTCCCATTTATTCACCCATCAAATTGTTGCTTCAAACAATATAAGTAATGGTCTGCAAATGTTTCAGAAATGAGAGGTAAATGAGAAACTTCGTACGAACGCAGCACTGAGACTTATATTTGATCTGCCAATTCCTCATTCTTGGATGCCTTCGAAACTCAGTCCTTTCTTTCTTTGTATTTTTGTTCACAATTTCCGTCTCTCAAATGCGGCAGCGAGCAATGATTTATAAAAAAAAACAATTGAAATTTCAATTTTATTGCAGAATACTTCCGCTCTTCTAACGATGACAATCGCTCAACAGTGTACAATTAGCAGGTGTTCGATTACAAATCAATATCAGCAATGAACACTCAATAGCATTGAGATACTTGTTAATCACCGTAAATGCATTTGCTTCTTCCATTCGTGCCGTGAAATGTTTTGGTTTGCCTTGTGCAACACTTCTTTTCTGGTTTCTGGCTCTTGAGAATCGTTTATGCCAGGTATAGGTATTTCAAATGCTTTGTAACCAACACCAGGCCGTGATGACGTTTACCTCGCTGTCACCCTGGTACCCATTTCCGACACCTGGGTGGAGTGGGGAATTATGGCTAAGTTCTCCCTTTTTCCAACGGGGAGAACCACCGGGTGATGCTGCCGGGATTCGAACTACCGACCCTTCCTACGAAAGAATGGTCGAAACCACTCGACCACGGTGACGTGGGTAGCTCTCCAACCACTGAGAGCCTATTCTGAAGTTCGATATTTTTTCAGAAGCTCTTATGCTCAACACTATCGAACGGCTTGGAGATATCAAGCAGTATTAAAAGTGTTTCATTTTTGGTCTAAATCCTTTTTATTTGGGTTATTTTTATGGAAAAATAACCGTAATATTCTGCAGGTCCAATCACTTATTTACACATATGAATCTCGCTCTCTTTTCGACAGCAATATCGTACAGAACTGGCGCTCGAGAACACCTATTCAATATCTCACAAAGTATTTTACACAGAAGCTTTAGATTCATCTCTTCTCAGATTTGAACTCACTTGAATACGCTGACACACTTGGAAAACATTTTTATAGGGCAGCTATAGTCGAAGATGACAGTGCGTCAGTGATGGTGGATGCAGCAAAAAAATTTAAGGTTGACTCATTTAAAATATCATGGTGTGTAATTGTGTTGTGAATGAAAATCTTACATTGCGATCCAGCCGTGATATCTTACGGGCTCAAGAACACTAGAAACACTCCTGATTTGTTGCTTATCTAACACACACGTTCGGCAGTTGTTCCGAACATGTAACAAAGATAAGACTATACGAGGTCGATGTGCACTTTATGAGTTGGTATCACATGTATAAAACGCGGGTACAGCTTCAATCCGCGCAGACTTCCGTGGATTGAAAGCCTAGCAACACTTGTTCACGTAAAACTTGTTGAATAACTAACGCTGAATAATGCAAAATACTGGTGAGTACCGAGACGCGTTTTGTCGTTCTTCTTGTATAGTAAATCGTGCGCATGTGCAGATTATAATTATCTGTAAAAACTTAAAACATTACAAACGCTAATTAAACTCGCTGTTTGTTCTTAATGAACTTTTAATGTTTTTCAAACATCGTTCTGTCTAAATCATTATTCAAAACAAGAGTATCAAATCACCCTACTGTTCCAGGTGATATATTCATTTGTTCAGGGTGTCAATTATCAGGATAAAAATTAGCGGTTTAACTGATCCTATTGCTTTCCTTTACCCAGGTGACTTCACGATGAACAGCAACGACGAACCAGTGGCCATGGCGACAGGCAGGAACATCCATGGGACTTCCTCTGCTCTCGAGACCACAACGCCTGCTGGAATGTCCTCCCAAGCTGAACCTTCGTCGTCTACTTCGGTGGAACTTTCTGTACGTACTGCATTCAAAATGTAGTATTTAATTCAATTTATGCACCGTAATGAACGCTTTTGAATCCAGGGAGTTTCCTTGAAAGCCTCTTCAAGATAGATAATCCTGTGCTTGAAATATAGAATTTCATTGGATTCCATTGGGAAGTTGAGGATCAAACAACAAAAATTTACATCAGTTTCGCAATCTTAGATGAGTGAAATAAATTACAATGTAGTTAAACGTATACGCAGTTTAAACTTCTCTTTCTTATACCGCGTGAGTGAGTAGCGTCGCAGAAATTTACGATCGGTTCAAACTGAGAAGTTCCCAAGCTTTACTTCCGACCTTATTTTACTTTTGAAGCGCTGTCGATCAATGGGCTCTGAACCACTTGACCAATGAGTATTTTTTAGAATTCTTGGGAAGTAATAAGCATTGGGTCGGTGTAAAAGTGAGTTGTCCAAATGTTAGAAGTGTTTTGAAGTGTCAACGTTATGCTGTAGCATACTCTGGTCGCAAATAAGTTATGTAGTTTAAATGATGTTTCTTTTCAATCAAGCTTGATAAACATCATCTCGTACATTGGATTTTCAAATGACGTAAAAACAATCAGGAAGCAATGACGATTATCCCAGTCGAGCCATTACCCTATTCCGACCCCTGGGTCATATGGGGGCATTGCGCCAAAATTCTACCTTATCCAAGGAGATTTTCACTGGCTGGCACTGCCGGAGATCAGACCAGTAACCATTCCCGCGAAAAGCGCATGCTCTGAACCACTTGGCTGCGTTGAGAACTTTCTTGGAGGAAGAAACACTTTGAAGTTCAAGGCTCTGTCTGAAGACGACATTTTAACGACTTGTTCATGTCAATGAGGTCTCTCTTTTTTTCTGTATCACCGATGTACGACATGTCTTTTTAGTAAGAAAGTTTTTAGTGTTCTTTCACTTAACTGAGCATTAATTGAGATCTCTCTTTATTAATCAGTTTGAAACATAACTTGTGTTTGTAAATAATATCTGCCCAAATAAAAGAAAATGCTAGTTTACAAATTTTACACTCTAAAATGTTCATAAATAATAAAAACTTTCTCTAGCTGGTCTATCTTTCACAGCAAATGTCAGTCTTCTAAAAACTGACTGATTTTAAATAAGCCCCACAAAAAATACTATATGAAGATGAAATGGAAACAATTACCTAATGGTTGAAATCGTGGGTAATTATCTCACTTTTACGTGTGTACTCGACTAGGAGTTGCTATAGCTACACGAATACTTTTCAGATCATAAACCCGAGCACAACCTGTCCACAACCCGTGTCGCGCTCTCCTATTCCTGAGACACTTCGGGTGTCTCAAGAGCTACGCCTCCCGCCCTCCATAGGAGCCAGCGCAGTGAGAGAAACTGAATCCGGGGAAACGTTTCCGTGGCGATCTACCCAAGAACCTGAGTCCAGACGGCGACTGTCTTCAAGAAGTCCACCTAGTCACAGGTCTCCACCTTATCAACGATCTGAACCAAGAGACCAGTATTCCCCAAGTTACTTTTCTGCCCACGGACGTCGATCTTCCCCATTGCAGCAAGCGTTCCCTCATCCTTCATATGGCGTTACTGCACAACCTGGAGCATCATCGCTCCAGGTCGACGACCAAACGCAACGCACCGTTACCACGTACTACGAAAGTTTACGAAGAGAATTTGAGGATTTGAGCAAAGATCTGAGAGAAATGACAGAGAACCGTTGTTGTAGGGTGTGCTTGGACAGGGAGGCCAGTGTCGTGTTCATGCCGTGTGCGCACCTCAGCACATGCGCAAGTTGCGCTTCACAGCTCTCTACTTGCCCAATATGTAGGAGCCTTGTGCAATATACTCACATTGCCATCATTGGATGACGTTTCATCTGACTTCTGAAACGAAAAAATGGAAAAAATATGAGGTAAAGTCTTTTTTTGTGTGTGTTCCATGACGCGAATTATTTTCCATTTTTAATTATTTGAAGAGTCACGACATTTGAAGAGTGAAATATTGATTCAGAACTCGAAGAGCCAAATTTTTTCATCATGATAAACGAACGACCAATAATGTAACAGTTACTTCCCATGTACAGTATATGTTTTTGTACCTTCTGGAAATATATTTTCACGTTCAGAGTAACGTGAAACCAGATTTTGCGCAGCTAAACACTTCAATTCTGAAGCATTAATTGAATACCAATAACTATAGAAGCTGCATAATGTACACGAATAACACCAAAAAATATACCTCCGAGACAAAAAATAGAATATTTATGGTGCACTTGGAATTCATTTATAGTTCAGTAAAGCAAGGTGGATCGAAACAGTAAGTTCAGAATGAAGTATATGAAACAAGGTATTGTGAAATAAGTATGATGAAAGTAGTAGCTAGGTGCTGTAAAAAAGGCCAGCAGTGAACCGAAAAGAGGTAGTCCGTACCATAACAAAAAAAAATTTTTATACCTATCAACTAAGGATCTTAATTTCAAGAAATTTTTGAAAACCAAAATGTTGTACATTTCATGTTTCTTTTTTTTAAATAAACGGGTTTTCGTTTTTTTTCCTTTTGTTCCTACAAAAAAATTCAAACCTTCAGCTCAAGACTCCATATAACCTCTGGGAACGGCGCTAATTCTCGGATACAAAAATTGTATCTCTCTGAGGAGTATCTCTTTGGAACAGCACGGTCTCACTAGGTTGTAGAGTTTAAATATATGTTGCTGTTGCTTGAAGAAAAATTATGAAAAACGCAGAAAGCGTCGTTTGTTTTACGAATTTTCTCACAAGTAATTCTAAGTCTGAACACAACGATCAAGTATGAACATCTCGGAGCAATGACAAGCTCACGATGTGTAGGGTATATTGTCGAGGAGAGAGCCGCATGCTATAACCATGTGCTCACAAGATTAGTTGTGTCGAGAGATGCATATTCCCATGATTTATTGCAGTATGATTATCGAAAACGTGCTTCAGAGATCGAGTTGAGGAAGCTTTTATCGACTGCTTAACTCGACATGTAGGAGTTAAAAAACCCCGACGACACGCGGAGCTGGGAATTATTTAGTGAAGAGTTGCATTGCATAATCGTTATAGTTCGATATGGTGGTTAACTTTTATAGGAAAGAAAATGTACAACTAACTGCACTGAAGAAGCGTTGAGAGAATGAATGCACCTAGATATTTTTCTCAGAAGACAAATCTTTTACTCGGCTTCAGATGTGGAGGGAAAAATGGCGAAACAGCTCAACTTGCTTTCAACATTTATTAATTATGTGACACAAAAATATAGATGCCTAATTTTACCAACGATGTCTAATATGTATTTACGCTGGACACAAAATATTGTGTGCGATTCAGTATTCGTATTTAGAAAACTGGACGTAAAAACAGTTTTATCCATATCATATTTATTTTGAAGGTTGGCTTTACCTTTTAAGTAGCTATAACTGTGCTTTTTGGCAATAAAATGAAAATTTAACTCGAATGGTTTAAATCTGCTTAAGCAGGCAAAAGTTACACAGTATATATAGAACTCCATTGATACAAATATATTCGATTTATATTATTATAATTCAAGATTGGAATATGCATAATTTTATAGGAATACATTCATTAAGATATAGAGACACAAACCTGCGTCTCAAGAAAACACTTTTATTTAGCTCTATATCACGCCAAGACCATGGGAATTAAGTAATAGAAAGTCGCATTAAAGAAGTCAAGGGCTCAACCGAACACGCATTGCACGACGATGCACATGACCACATGACATTCATCAGAATTCTACCATCCATAATGCAACGTAGATAGATAAAAAGTGATAAAAGATTTTTTCCATCACACACGACTGTATTACTAGACAATCATGCAATGGTTTGCAAGTGTTTATTTTTCATTTCAAATTGTTAACGAGGGCGAAAATAAATGAATATGATGATTCAGACTGGCCCACTAGCACACCATAGACTGCATGCTGACTTCATAAGAAAAAACATAACTAATTTCCAGGAAGGTAAGTTCCTTCAATGATGTATACTGAAACACTTTGTAAAATTAGTAATGAAGAAACTTGAGAGAAACATGATTTGTCAGTAAATTTACTCAAGGTTAAAGACACTTAGAAATATTTAGGAAACACTGTTGAATATTTAAAAAAGAGTGGAATAGAATACATTGAGCAGCACGAATGAGGCTGCTGGTCGATACTTAATTAGACGCTACTCAAGTAAAATGCCGCTGGACTCCAATCACATACTGCATGACACACGCGTAAGAGGGAAGCATGATGGGTGGTATATCGAAATGAACGTTTACAAAGCATCTCCAATTTATGTCTACTGCGAATTAGAAACTGCACGCATGTGAAGAAAGAAAACATCCACTTCACTAATCATACGCGTTAGGCGTGTCTGAATTTGAATATGAAATCAATAATTTTTCTTTGGCACCATCCTACGGTCATGTGAGCTCAGAGACTGAAAAATGGAATAAAAAACGAAAAGTGCCTTCTAACAATATAAGTAAACACATGACATGTTCTCCCAATCGTCGTGTGCATCTCCACACACATGTTGAACTTCACACTTGAACTTCACACTTGTAGACGCTCAAGGCGCAATTAGTCCTCGACAATTATTAATGAAGAATATCCACTCACAAATCAAATGAAAAAGCAAATAATTTAATTGCATTCAAATACACAATTTAAAATTTTTTCAGATGCTTATATTAGCAACTTGCAAGTGTGAAGTTCGCTGTTAAGTTAAGTCAACATGGAGCATCATTGAAACGCTGTTTCATGCACAAAACAGAGATATTGGAGAAAATACTCACATTTCAGGAAAATGAATTTCGATAAAATTTTAGGCAGCATAGTCCAAAAATGTTTCTTTGGGAAATGAATTATAAAAAGTGAGAAAGGCTATTTCACGCATAAAATTTTCACCCCAGCATATTTTTATTTTCCAGCCAGCAAATCGAACGGATTGTTCAAAAAATGTCACTTCTTCGTTATTGCTGCAACAAGTAGGTTGTGACTCACGGTCACTAAATTACTTTACTATAATAAGTTAGCAACGACTACGAACAAAATTCACGGCGCAAAACACAAAAAGCACATGTATTCATTCACATGGAGACCTTAATACGCGTAGATCGACTTCTTGATAGATCAACTTATCCCGACGATTCAACTTGAGTGTTTTAAGTGTCTTCAGTAATCATAAAAATCTGAAATTTAAGTTAATTGACTGCCAATGCGATACATTTAAACTCAATTTTCTATAATGTAAAGAAGTTTTATTTTTAAAAAATATTCAGATTCAAGAAGTATTTGTGTAATTATGGGGTACGTAGTCCGCAAAGATAAATATTTCCTAATTCTCACAAAATAACAAAGATGATACAACCGATCACCAAGACTAATCGGAAATAACTCTAACTCCAGGAATTATTGTTAAATCTTTTGATGTAATTTGTGCCAACACAATGACAAATTAAGTTGAGAGATGCATCGGAACTCTGATCATTTTTCTTCCGGAAATATTGCGTTAGGAATGCGAGGCAAATTTGTATCGACACACCAGCGCACTTGAAGCGAACTTCGCGTCAAGCGCTCTTCGCACGCAAGCTAGTGAGTAGTTCCTTCCTTTGAAGTCACTGCTTAAATTTGTAAAAACATACTCTCCTCTGTTGAAGACCTCTAAATATCAACAAAGATTTTATATCTCTGCATCATTGAATAGTATTTCCTTTGTACGGAAGTTAGAAGTTCATAAGAATTTTGCACTCATTATAGTCTGTTACTGGCTTGAAAGCACTTGAAGCACTTGACTTGAACAAAAATCTCAGTGATATCCTACCATCAATTTCCAGCGATTGCAATTTTCATAAGGGGCGGTTCTTCAGTTATTTATACTTTTCGTTTTCTTCGTAAAATTCAGGTTTTAGTTTTTCTTTCCCGCCTATTTATCAACTAGTTACTTATTAATTTACTTTATGTCACAGTGCTAAGTCATTGCAAGTTACCTCGCAATTAATCCATCTATAGCCGCTGTAATATCTTCCATGTTGTGACCAAATATGAACGAAATACAATTCCAATATAGCGTATCCTAAGAAACCATTTAGATAGAAACCAAGAAATCATTTAGACACCATTTCCGCTTCATTTGCTTTCTTCCTAAAACGGACATGAATAAACTGTATGCGAATGGTAATAAGTACTGGGCGAATATCGTATTAAATTGACGTAATATATAAGCTCTAGAATAAATACACACTCCAACATGAGGCACAACAGAATCCGCCCACACATAGAGCTTCTAATCCTTAGTATATGGCCCTAACATCTACAATTTTTTTTCTCATTTTCGGAGCACTTGGGGAATTTAATTCAAAGTTTAAACATGGAATAGAAAAATTCACCTTGGAATTTCAGTCACACACACAAACACACGATGTTTTCCAAGTTGAGAAACAAGCCAATACTAAGAGCAAGTTTAGGCATGATTTATTGGTTATCCCCTCGGATCTTTTCCAGATAAGTCCCGCCACTAGTGCAACACATGAGTTCACCCACTTTTAACTTTAAAAATAATGCACTTTCGATAGGTACATTATTTCAAAAGTTACAAGTGGGTGAACTCATGTGTTTCATTAGTGGCGGGGCTTATCTGGGAAAGATCCTATCCCTCTACACATAAACGTGAATCATGGCACGGAAACTACTGTATAGCCCACATTAATTTTCAATGACACACTCGATCTCATTTTCGAAAGTATAGAGACCGCTATCGTATCAGACCACAGGCCTTCACCCTGGTGAAAACATTGCGCTGTACGACACTCATACAACACACAAAACATGAAAGAAGTGCAGCAAGTACGTTAGAAAGTGAGTGAGGATTAAGTTATACACAATAGCGAGAAATGAATACGTCTGCAAAAATGATAAATGATTTAAACGTCGTCATCCTTAACTGCCGGTGGATGCTCCGCCGGAATAATGACGGTGTCGTCCTCAGTTCTATCCACGTCTTCGTAGTTCCGCTTTTTCAAGGTGGAGGAGAGGCTGGCAACCTTCTGCGAGACCTACGGACAAGAAGACCGTAACATTGTTGACAAACAAGCATTGGCATCTAAGTATGCTTTCTTTCTAATTCTAGCCTGATACATATCACCTTGTACATTGGTTTTTCAAATGCCTTATAACTAACACCAGGACGCCATGACGCTTTTTCCCCGGTACCCATATCAGGCACCTGGGTAGAGTGGGGTATTGTGCTTTGAATTTTCCCCTATACCCAACGGAGAAAATTGCCACACCTCTGAGAGAAGCGTTTAACAATTAATAGACGTCCTTGAACAATTCAGAATTGTTGTATTCGTACGTAGAGAATAGCTCTATTGAAAAGACACTGTTTTTTTTTCTTCAACAGAGTTGGAAAGTTTCTGAAGTGTCGTGTGTGATGAACAGACTACTCGGTTCTCGTACTGGTGTACAACTGAGGTTCGAATTTTTGGTTGGAATTTTGTTTTAAATTTTACCTTAGAATTGTGCGGAACAATTTGGGGCTGGAATTTAGGGAGGATGTTTGGGAGGAAACTTTGGTCACAATTTTAGCTGAAATTTGTTGTAAATATTTTAGGGTAAAATATAGTCCGGTATTTTGAGCTGAAATTTAAGCCAGAATACTGAGCTAACACTGTGACTTTGAATTTTGAGCAGAAATTTAAGCCAGAATACTGAGCTAACACTGTGACTTTGAATTTTGAGCAGAAATTTAAGCCAGAATACTGAGCTAACACTGTGACTTTGAATTTTGAGCTGAAATATGATAGGCAAAAAATTTGGGCAAGAATTCAAAGCTGAAATTTATATTTTGAATTGTAGGCACGAGTGGAGGATAGAATTTTGTGGCACAATTCCAAGAGCCCAGGTTCGGGAGAAACAATTTTTACCGTGCAATTCTGAAGTAGAATTTTTTCACAAATCTTTGAGTACAAACTTTGAAAGAAAGGACGAGTAACAATTGAGCGCGAGCAAAACTTGGTAATTATACAGACTTGAGGAGGTGCCTATCTGTTAAAATAAAAGCGGTAACAGCTAGTCTCTACAGCGTATCGCACAAAAACATGTTTCCTTTCAAAATATAGTTCGCTTTATTCAAGTTGTTACGTGACATGCTCCGCAATAGTTTTCAAATGCTTGTTAATTACAGAAGGTAAGAAACAGTTCCCGCACCAAATTATTGGGTGCGCCACAATGACAACGGATAAAATTCGCGCTTAAAAAAAAGACGTGGCGATGTGACGTTTATGGAATACTACAAGAACCCCCAAACTAAGTAAGCCCAAAGAAAATTTGTGATGAAAATAACGTAATCATTTTATTTGAATACATGGTTTATTATGGACGAATCTGAGCTTTGGACCGGCTAGAAAACATGTTATTTTTGCTCGTAAAATACCTACTTATGTGTTACACTTTAAATTCAAATACGCATAGCAGATAAGTGTAGTGAAAACGTCAATAAAAATCTGCTAAAAAACTGAAAGTACTCTTTGTTAACATGACACATTTGTCCGTTGAACAATAACCCAAAAACAAGGAACAATGTCATAACAAGAAACGTCACAACAAGTCACGATGTCACAACAAATCCCAATGTCACAAGTAACGAAACCACACGCAAATCACAAGCCTAAAAGACAACGAGAGCGTGAGTGAGGCGGCAAGACTCACGCTGCTGAGCGTGCTGCTGAGCGTGCTGCTGAGGGCGCCAGTGAGACCTCCTGCCTGAGTGCTTCCTGCCTGAGTTTTCCCTTCGTGCACGGCGATCTTCGGAGCCTCCGCCTCTGCAGCGCCTGCTGCAGGCTCCACCACCGTACCTCCAGCAGGAGAGACCGCAGCAGCAGGGGCGGTAGAGGTAGAAGAGTCCTGCAAAGGCAGCGAGTACGACAGAGTTTTGCAGAATACTCACAGTATCGGCATTTGTTCCCCTACAGTGAGTTTATCAGAATATTTTTTTTATGTTAAATATATACACTACTCAAATGAGAATAGGAATTTAATTCGTTCTACTACTTCCTATCTAATTGGAATATTTTCTATTGTTTACGGTGATATTAAAGTGTTGAAAACTATAACTAAATGAAAATTAAATTTTTCACGTTAGTTACAGATGACCGGGGGAAGAGAATTGCAAGGCAACGTATAATAATAATAATAATAATAATAATAATAATAATAATACTAATAATAATAATGAAGGCATCTACGGATGCTTTATTTCCAATCAAGCCTGATACATATCACCTTGTACATTGGATTTTCAAATGCCTTATAACTAACGCCAGGACGCCATGACGCTTTCCCCTGGTCAAGACCGGTACCCATTTCAGACACCTTTGTGGGGTGGGGTATTGTGCTTGGAATTTTTCTCCTACACCCAACAGGGAAAATCGCCACCGCCAGCGCCGAGAATCGATCCCGGGTCTCCCGCACGGCGGCAGAACCCCTAGCCACTTGCGCTATGGCGAGCATTTCCTGATCATCATTTCATTTCCTGTGAGTGATCATTTCCTGTGTGAGATGTACAATTAAAATATAATTAACTTTCTCTTCATTATTCTTTCTATTAGATGACGGCGAATTTCTTCCTCAAACTCAAGATTCTCAAAAGAAGTTTCGAATCGAGGTCGAACTGGAACTTTGAGCAAGAATTTAAAACTAGCTGGGATAATCGATCCAATATTCTAAGCTGGCATTCTGTTTTCAAAATTGGAGATGGACTCGAGGCGATAATTTTAAGAGGGAATTTTAGCTTGGATCCGATATTCTTAGCTGGAATTCTTTTTTCAAAATTTGACTCGGAACTTAATTTTAAGAGGGAATTTCAACTCGAGTCGTTAATTTTGAGGAGGAATTTAAGCCTGGATCCTAGAGTTGCATTTTGGAACCACAAGCTGGAGCAGAAATTTGAGCATCACTCATGAATGAAGCAATTGTGCAGCAGCCTCGGCGAGCAGAAAGCGAACATCGTACCGCACTTCCTGTGCGTGATGCCTTCTGTGTACTGTGCGACGTGTGCGTGTCACTCACGTGGTCGTGCGGCAGCAGAGTGGTGTAGCTGGAGAGGGGGGCCGACTGGCGGGAGTGGTGAATCCCGTACCCGAAGTACAACAGCAGCCCTGCAGTTGTGTTGCCATGAATAGTACTTCCCCTACCTTAATTGTGTCATTCAATGCAAGGTGCTTACTTTATATCAACGCAAACGTACCTCTTTTTCCGTCATGAAATAAATCAGAGACCTTCATTTTAAGTTGCTTACTTTATATCAACGCAAACGTATCCATTTTGCCGTCATAAAACAATTGATTGAGGCACTTCTATCGACAGTGGCATGCTTCCCATGGCAAAATGTTTATCATTCAAGAGATGCCATTTCTACGATAGAAATACATTGAGTTGATTTAGACCCCTACCCTATCGAGGGTCTTCTATCTCTCATCTACACGATTTACGAAGACCATTCACAATATAGTGGGATTTAAAATCAAAAATTTTTCAAGCGGAAAGGTTTCAAGAATACAATAAAAAGCCAAGACAAAGCCTCAACCAGCTTAGAAGACAAGTTTCCCAGTATTTGATTGAGGGTGTTAACTTATGCTCAAGCAAATGGCAGATCCTTTGGAAACACCTCGTTTTGCCTCCCTTTAAAGGTTAGGTCAGGCGGGTTCCAGGAAAATGCGTTACGGGTGACACTTACTTTCAGCTCAGTTCATAATTTTTAAATCTTCATCTCACCAATGGACATCCACGCGACGAAGCGCACCCAGGTCATGGGGTTGAGGTGCACGATGAAGGAGATGTTGATGAATATGGAGGCGAGGGGCAGGAGCGGCACGAGGGGCACCTTGAAGCTCAGCTGCAGCGAGCTCTGCGCGTGCGCCATGATCATGCCACTGCCTGGACGAAGTCATTTCAAAATAATGAATAGAGAAATTTTAAATTATTGTTGTTATTCTCCTTTCCTCGTATTTACGACACCCGCAATGCCATGCCATTTCGACACGATGAATGGGAGAAATATCAAATTATTGTTGCTATTCCTTTCGTCTAGTATTGAAGGCACCCGCAATGCCATGAACAAAGTCATTTCAACACAATAAATAGGAAAATATCAAATTATTATAACTATTCCTCTCATCTAGTATTTAAGACACCCGAAATGCCATGACATTTCAACACAATAAATAAGGGAAATATAAAACTATTAGAACTATTCGTCTCATTTCCTGTTTAAGACATCCGCAGTGCTAAAATTTCCCATATTGAAGCTGCTGCGATGAAATTTCCTTTATTTCAGGCTTGGTGACAGCTCACAAGCAACAAAATCAAGGATCTTTAATAAATAATTTTTTATAATAGAATTATTACTACATCGACATTTTAACCTATTGCCGTGCAGTTGAGCAGGAAAATTGAGTGAACTTTGAGTTCGAGAGGACCACTAGAATTTAAACTTTGGATGGGTCGGTAGGCACAGCTCACTTTGCGGGGAATGACGTGAGCGTCTTGATCAGACGAAAAGAAGAAATGAGAATCTGTACTATAATAAGATCCGCGTCCGTCTGTCTCTCTGTCTGTCCGATGCCAGCCGGAAGTGTGTGGTGAGCGTATAAGTGATACAAGCTTCATCAACTCTCGAAGGATTGATTTTTTTTATTTTTTTACGGTCTTTATTTCATTTCGCCTTCTCTCTTATTTCAAATTAAGGGGGGGTGTACTGGTGAAAAACAAAATGCAAAGGCACGAAAGCCCTCCCATGAGAGAGACAGACAAGTATATAATGAAACATAAGGCCCCCCCTAAAAACAGATAGAAATCCACTACAGACTCTAGTAATAGGTTTTGTTGAAAGTGTAATGGATACTTAGTGTTACTTGTGAGAAGCGTTAGTTTCCCAAAGTTAACTGATGAGACAGTGTCCGTGTTTATTTACACCTCATCACGTATAAATGTACCAGCATCTGTCACCATTCCCCAGTGTATTGATGACTAATTTTACAGTCTTCGAAGATCACCATATTCCTCAGATGCGCTGACGGATTACCATCATTTCACTCTTCACCCTCCCCACTGAGGATTTTTAACACAAATTAACTTACGTGAAAGAGCCTTTCACACAAACATACTTGCACACATCACATGGAGGCGTATAACCTAAGGATAATTTAAGCCTTTGGATGTCTACAAGCTCTCCATATATAATTTCCCGTATAAAACATTCACTAGTGAGGGCGGCGAAACCTTAACAATTATTAAGTGCACAAACTGGCCATCATGATCATATAACCCAAAATAGAAGTATCTTCAATAGAAATATCTCCAACAGAAGTATCTCCAACAGAAGTATCTCCAACAGAAGTATCTCCAACAGAAGTATCTCCAACAGAAGTATCTCCAACAGAAGTATCTCCAACAGAAGTATCTCCAACAGAAGTATCTCCAACAGAAGTATCTCCAACAGAAGTATCTCCAACAGAAGTATCTCCAACAGAAGTATCTCCAACAGAAGTATCTCCAACAGAAGTATCTCCAACAGAAGTATCTCCAACAGAAGTATCTCCAACAGAAGTATCTCCAACAGAAGTATCTCCAACAGAAGTATCTCCAACAGAAGTATCTCCAACAGAAGTATCTCCAACAGAAGTATCTCCAACAGAAGTATCTCCAACAGAAGTATCTCCAACAGAAGTATCTCCAACAGAAGTATCTCCAACAGAAGTATCTCCAACAGAAGTATCTTCAACAGAAGTATCTTCAACAGAAGTATCTTCAACAGAAGTATCTCCAACAGAAGTATCTTCAACAGAAGTATCTTCAACAGAAGTATCTCCAACAGAAGTATCTCCAACAGAAGTATCTCCAACAGAAGTATCTCCAACAGAAGTATCTCCAACAGAAGTATCTCCAACAGAAGTATCTCCAACAGAAGTATCTCCAACAGAAGTATCTTCAACAGAAGTATCTCCAACAGAAGTATCTCCAACAGAAGTATCTCCAACAGAAGTATCTCCAACAGAAGTATCTCCAACAGAAGTATCTCCAACAGAAGTATCTCCAACAGAAGTATCTCCAACAGAAGTATCTCCAACAGAAGTATCTCCAACAGAAGTATCTCCAACAGAAGTATCTCCAACAGAAGTATCTCCAACAGAAGTATCTCCAACAGAAGTATCTCCAACAGAAGTATCTCCAACAGAAGTATCTCCAACAGAAGTATCTCCAACAGAAGTATCTCCAACAGAAGTATCTTCAGGAGAAGTATCTTCAGGAGAAGTATCTTCAGGAGAAGTATCTTCAGGAGAAGTATCTTCAGGAGAAGTATCTTCAGGAGAAGTATCTTCAGGAGAAGTATCTTCAGGAGAAGTATCTTCAGCAGAAGTATCTTCAGGAGAAGTATCTTCAGCAGAAGTATCTTCAACAGAAGTATCTTCAACAGAAGTATCTTCAACAGAAGTATCTTCAACAGAAGTATCTTCAACAGAAGTATCATCAATGTAAGTATCATCAATAGAAGTATCATCAATAGAAGTATCATCAATAGAAGTGTCATCAATATAAGTATCTTCAACAGAAGTATCTTCAACAGAAGTGTCATCAATAGAAGTGTCATCAATATAAGTATCATCAATATAAGTATCTTCAACAGAAGTGTCATCAATAGAAGTGTCATCAATATAAGTATCATCAATATAAGTATCATCAATATAAGTATCTTCAACATCTACGTTTACGTAATCTAAGGGCACCAGCCATTGCGTTAAGTAATGACTGCTGCCACCACAAATAACGCAAGACGACGACGCACTTGTGACAAGCAGCGCACACAGGAACACGGCGAGCACCACCGCCCAGTCCTGCGTGCCGGCCTCGCGCGTCCGCATCATCCTCTCGTACAGGTTGGGGTACCTGCAACAGGGGGGCTCTTGTCACGCCAAGTGGTCCTGTCTTGCGACTCCTCAATCATTTCACCGACCGAATTACCGTCACGAGATGTAGTCTTGTCTTTTGGCACCTGAACCATTTCACCGACCGAATGAATATGTGTGATTTATGATGTCTATCATAGACAGAAAACCTTTGGTAAATTGACGCTGTAAATGTTAAAGAAGCATTGAAAATCTTCTAGAAAAATCATCATCTTCCCATTTGGTATTTATATTTTACATTCTAATCAAGTTGGGCAGTGCTGAATTACACTTTCTGTACGAGTTTCCCTAACCTAAACAGGCACAGCTCTTTAATTTGCATTTTCTCATCACCAACGTCTGCTGACGATTGTGGACGCCCGAGCAGTTGCGATCTATTGAGAGTTTGTTTATTTAAATACTAATATATTCAGCTCTGTCTTGCCTCGCATGCTAAATTTTAAATGCATGCAAAGATATTTTGTTGAAGTTCAATCCGTTTCTAATCGATATTAAGGCCATTATAAGTATCATATTTGCGAGTAGTCTCAGTTAAATAACATATTTTAGAACACGATGAAATTTTCTCTTCCAACCCTACTTTGATTCTGAAGAACGATGCATTAGAGCAGGAAAACAGAAATAAAGGCTTTAGGCTTACAAGAAGTTATATTTAATGCAAGAGACGAAAACCCTTCAACAGACGAATGAATTAAGGCAAAACGTGCTTGAAGTGCGGACGATTATCTTCAATCTGAAATTAATCAAAAGTTTTATTTAGAATTCAAATTAGCTCTAAACTCAGTTGTTGAGTAGATTACAAAGTTCAACAATATTAACGCGATAAATTTCATAAACGATAAATTTCAGGGGCACTCATGAAAGGCTTCGACGGTTATACATTCACAATTCAAAACCCACATTTATTTTCGTCGACTGCTCATGGATATCTCGTGAGCAGTCAGTGCCCCTCTCACAGCATACACACACACGGCCTTGCTGAACATTGACACGGGGCTTGCACTTGATACTGGCAAAATCTATCTTGTACAAAGCTATTTATAAGCAAATATCAATATCATAGAATATCGACATCTAAAAATTTCCATTTCATTTTAATATGTTTGATAAAACTGGAAAATTTTCAGAATATTTCATACAAGCTCAAAATTTACCAACAACACACTTCGTTTATCAAGTACATTTTTTACACACACACGTTACACCAAACTCCTTATACCGTCTCTGTCTCACTTGAATGCCAGGCTTAGCTTTCCTCCTTGATACCTCCGCTACTGTCCAAACTCTACGGAAGGACTAAGCGGCAATATTCATCTTACGTAGCAAATACCCACAACGGAACACCGTCTCCTAAATGAGGACTTGTATGCCATCTCAATCACTGCGATGTGTGTGAAGAAGTCCTTATTATGGTTTGTGTTCGGTGTAACACCTGCTGGAAAACTAATACTGACAGTATAAAGAAGCGCTCCAACGTAAGCCGACAGTTCTTCAGCTACTTTACTGCAAAACAATCCGTTCACGACGCATTTTCAAACGTCATTTCATTCCTCTTTCACTACTTTCTGCTCCTTCATAAGTCATTGCTTCCTCATTCAAATCTAAGTAAAAAACACGGCCATTTTTCCAGATGAGTTCACCATCTAACAACAATACCCGGATCCCCAACATATTTTTTGCTCAGTTCGGACTCCTTGCCAATATTTTCTATGATATCTCTTTCTCTTCACTGCCTCCAAAACTGTATCTTCAGCTAGAATTATATTTCAACACTGATATTTTCAATTCGATGTTTCCAATCAAGAAATTTGCTCTCCAGGTGCTAGCGAAACATGCAGGCATTCTACTTGCTTTAAATTATTTAAAATCTTATAGCGGATGTTCTGCCCCAAGAAGCAAAACTATATTTGTCAATGTTTCCGATTCCTTCCCTTCGTTCACGCATCTTCAAAAAAACACTCATTCCATGAAATAAAAAAGAAATAAGAAAAATTTTGAATTTTATTATCTATGTATATTTTCCTTGTGTACTCTGTTTTAAACCCGTGTTTCTAACGAGAATATTTTCCTCACTCATTACAAACGACTCATGTTTGAAGAAACCTCCGCTATAGTCCCAGGGTAAAAATGATATAAATTCTTGACCCCCAATTCAATCAGATATTCATTTCTTTCTATCTCAGTTGAACCATTGTAGACCGCTGTTTTTTGAGAAAATATATTTGCTACTTCAAAATTTAACAAAATTTGAGTTGACCTTATCCTGCAAACAATTGTCGTTATAAGAAAAGACATGTACGGCTGATTTTTTTTTCACCAACAAGGGAAGGCCATCCCTTTTCTCATCAAAACATTCTTATTTGTGTCAGAACTATTCCCGAGTAATTCAGAATTCCTAAGAAAAATTATGTAGAATTAAAGAAAGAAGTGGCTCAATTGTGAGACGCAGTGCATTATGGTTCAAAAAATAAATATTTAGACAATTGTCTGTTCAACACGAATTTTTCAACATGCGCTGTCACCTGACAATAGCTTCCTGCAGCGTCTGATTGTGCAGGATGGTGTTCACCGCCACGTTGCCCATGCCGTACTGTACGAGGAGACACAGAGCGGCGGACACCACCGCGAAGGCGACCACAGCGCAACTGACCACCACGCCTGGGTCGCGGTTACCTACAATCAGCGCCAGCCAATGACAGGCTGGTTTGAGTTGACCGCCTCGCTTTTCCGGTAGGCCCCCCTTCAGAAAAGAAAATGTGACTTAACTACATCTTGTACTGTAGAAATGAATGTGCTGTGAACAATGTGATGCTATTGATGGGGGCATTTAGAGAGCTGTATTAAGGTTTGTACTAGACCATTGTCTATTGTACTAGACTTAAAAAAACATTCTACCTATGTATCACCTGTGGTTAATAAATTGTTTAAAATTGTTTTAAAGGAGCGCTGTTGCACAAAATTTTAAATTTGAACTGTAGAAAATTCAAAGTAAAGTGGTCGAGTGAAATAAGAATGGGTGGCGAGAGGTTGAGCAAGAACTGAACTATTTTTTAATGGAACCGAGCGGAAATATTTGATCATACCTTCACTTGATCTATGTATCCATCAGAAATGCACAAAAAATAATGCAATATAAAACAAATAATGTGAAAAACATTTCTTGAGACAATACGTTCTGAATGTTTGCTGATGACTCAATTTAGAAAAACTATGAAATAAAATTTTCTTCTTAGTCATGCAACGAAATATATTAAGTGTGGGTCCTATGATAATAAGTTCATCTAATATAGCATTAAACAAGCGTTTTTACCACTCTCAGGCGAGAGATTTTGGCTGACCAGGTCACAACACTGCACCAAACTCCCAGCACTCAGCACTTAGACGGATTCCTCTAAGAGAGATCATTTCAAGCTAACACTAGAAGAGCTACTCAGTGAATATCGAAAAGAGCACGTGTAATTTACTAGAAATTGTGAAAGCCTGTTCTGAGCTTCAAAGCATCTTCAAAAAATCACGAAACTTTCATTCATAAATCTACAAAAGGAAATTTTGATATCTTTATTAAACGAATTTATCGTTACGTTTCCACTGCCAAAAATAACAGACAGATCGCTTTCTAATCTGGAAGCCCGGCGTCGATGATAAACTCAGAAACTTAGTCTTTCTACGGAATTTGATATTTATGAACACCAAATAACGGTAAATGTAAAGGACTTGACCATGATTGATATTCGAATTTTCGATGCCTTAATAATGTTAATCACATGAAAATAAACAAGTTTTCTTCAATGGACTTTCCGGCGGAAACGAGTATTTTAAAAGTTATGGCATTAAATGAGTTACCGTAACTCCAGTGTTTGAGGCGGGGAAAAATATACCGCGCGGTCCGACGTGAAAGTAAACAGGCGTTCCCGCGCGCCAACCAAGCCGACGAAGAGCAAACCCCCTATTACAAACGTAAAGAGGTTGGGTCGTGAGGGGTAGCAACAGTTCTTTTAGTAAAAATTATAAAACTAAAAGAACTGTGGCTACCCCTCACGACCCAACCTCTTTACGTTTGTAATAGGGTGATGCACAATGGAGTTCCGGTAACTCATTGAACGCCATAACTTTTAAAATACTCATTTCCGCCGGAAAGTGCATTGAAAAAAACTTGTTTATTTTCATGTGATTAACATTATTAAGGCATCGAAAATTCGAATATCAATTATGGTCAAGTCCTTTACATTTACCCAAATAACCTCAAATAAAATATGTATGAGTCAGGTTTCAACAACAACGACCATCACTTAAAAACATCACACAGCACCTGACGTAAATCCATCCCAGTGACTTTGCACCTGAGATACAAATTTCGCCCCGGTATAAGGACATAAATAAGCGAAAGAGTTTGAAACTTCAAACTAACCACAAACGTTGCATTTGGCTAAAGAAAAACTAAGGGCTTATGAACATAGGATAAAGTAGTTTGGGAAAAATTAAGGCCTTACTTGAGCGCCAGGGGGGTGGGGAGTGGCGGGTGTGGGCGGAATGTCCATAGAGTCCGCGGTTATGCCAGTGCCCGCTTTGCTGCCCCACCTTCAGAGAAAATAAAAAATACTGAATAATATATTAGAGAACATTAATCTTCACTCAAAGAATAAAAAAATGTTGAACAGTATATTAGAGAACATTAATCTTCCCCCGAACATTTGGAATGAGCAAACACACCAGTCTAACCAGGCAAGGATAATTCGAACAACCCAATATATTAGAGAACATTAATCTTCCTCCAAAGGTATAGAATGAGCAAACACTCCATTTTAACCAGGCAAATATTATTAGTACAACCCTCAATTCAATCAAAATCTCACTCTCAGACACACATACACGCACATGCAGAATAAACACAAGAGAGGAAAGCGAAGTCTGGTTCCAGTAACTTTCACAAAGTACATTACTAAATTCTGGCTATAAATTAGAGTACCAATACTCCAGCCTACTCGATCTTTGAGTTACGTGAGACATGATTTTGAGCGAGCCTCCACTTTAACGGATCAAAAATGAACTTCATATATTCAACTTTAAATTCAACAACCCATATATTCGACTTTATATTCAACAACCCATATATTCCACTTTAACCATGCTCGATTTCCGTTGTGAATCAGTTGTAATAACTGTGACTAGTTTTATTCTTTATTACTCGAGGATCAATTGTACGAGTACAAATTCTTGTGCCTGAAGGACAGGGACACTACGGGACCAATGTCGCGAGAATGGAAGGACCATCACATGGTGTCATTTCTTTTCGACTAGTGACATGGGTATTGCAATACTCATGCGTGTGTAGCATTTAGGGGTAATTACTTTGAGATATTTTAAAAACCAGTGATGTGCTATCTTTATAGTGCCATCTTTACTGGAAATAAACTTATTTTTTTCCTTCGAGTCTGATAGAAGCGTTGCTGATGAAGCTCAAGCAGTGTATGGTCCACGGCAGGTCATGTAAAGTTAATGAGGGTGCTTCGTTGTGGTAAAACATTGGGAGCAGTTTTCTTAGCACATCCACAGCTCGCAAAAGGAATCATTGTTCATAAAAAATCACTCAAGATCTTTGAAAATTCTGTATCATAGTTCATACAGAGTAAAGTGGAGAAACATTCTCATACTTTTCATGCACTGTAAATAACTTTTGAACCATTCCTGCGATTCTTTCACAGCAAATCATTACGTCTCATTAATTAAGGCTAGCCGAATTTACACTACATAATAACTCGTCAGCCATCTAACTACATAGTGTAGCACTCACCGGCTCTGTAATACCTCATCTTTTATTTGGGTCCACAGCGTCAAACAAAACAAGTGTTTTGGTGCGTCTCTATACTTGGTCATGAGTGGAAACGTTTTTAACTTTGAGCATAGAGCGCGTATGCGAGCTTTGAAGTCCTTGTGCTCTGAAATTTGAATCACGGATGGTATAAGAGAAGTCTGAGAGTGGAAGTAGAGGAAGGTGTTCTTCAAATATGACCTTTTATTTCTGATGCAATTTTTCCTAGTTGGGCTGGTAATTTTCCTAGGAGTTGCATGGCAGGCATAAATGTACAGCAGCCATACTGGGCTCGTAACAAAAAAAAATATTTCCAAATTCAGCGAACACAGCGTTTTAGATCATTCAACCAGCTAGCCTTATGCGCACAGTAAATATGATCTATGTAATACCATAAGTTCTACCTGTCTAACTATGAACCTAAGAAAATATACTTACACGTATCGATTGACCCCCAAAAATTGGTTGAATGTTCTTAACTAGTCAGAAATTTGTATAATCGTGGAAGTGTTTAAAGCTTCTGCAGATGTTATTCCGTAAGCCAATTGATAACAAAAATAACTACCCATTTTTCGATATGAGGAAAAGCTTAGTACCTCCCCTTGCTCTCGATGAACTGTGAAGTCAATCTATCAGAAACTGGCAGCTGTCCTAACTCATGCTGTCGTTGGACGAATTTATTCATAAATGATTTTAAATAACAATTTTAAAGTAGATGAGTGTATTTATTTAAGCTCGAACGACATAATTCGGTTTCTTCATATTTTCTCAAAATGTTTTACATGAAAAATGGGTGTTAGATGGCTGCTCTCACGCACGCTCATAGCAAAATACAATTTTTTAAATTAAAAAAATGCTATCGCACTGCACCTTTCATATACGTCTTCGCAGAGCAAGAATGTATTATCTTAAGAATTCAAAATTTATACTGAATAGTAAGTCTCCTCAGTTCGGGTTTAATGATCAAAATCATCAACCAATAAATAACAACAAATACTTACTAATTTTATTTAATAAATTATATACTATTAATTATTCCGTTAACAAATATCAACAAAGAATTAGGGGATTTATAATAAGAATACATAAATTCGTTAGAGTTTCGAAGAAGAAGCAGTGAATTGCTTATTATTCATTACTTTGCAAACAAATAACAATGAAGAATTAGAGGATTTACAGTCAGAATACATAATTTCGTCAGAGTTTCAAGAAAAAGAGAGAGCTCTGACTTGTGCTCGGGCTGGTAGCGGAGGATGATGACGGAGGCGCTGACGATGGTGTAGGCCATGAGGATGCCGATGCTCATGAACTCCACCAGCTTCTCCAGGTCGAAGAGCAGCGCCGTCATGGCGGTAAGCAGCCCGCACACTACCATGTTCAGGATCGGTAGCTGACAGTGTACATCAGACACTATTAAAATTGAACACTGCAGGAACTGTAATAATTGAACATTGCAGCAGTGCAGGAACTGTCATAATTGAACATTGCAGCAGTGCAGGAACTGTCATAATTGAACATTGCAGCAGTGCAGGAACTGTCATAATTGAACATTGCAACAGTGCAGGAACTGTCATAATTGAACATTGCAACAGTGCAGGAACTGTCATAATTGAACATTGCAACAGTGCAGGAACTGTCATAATTGAACATTGCATCAGTGCAGGAACTATCATAATTGAACATTGCAGCAGTGCAGGAACTGTCATAATTGAACATTGCAGCAGTGCAGGAACTGTCATAATTGAACATTGCAGCAGTGCAGGAACTGTCATAATTGAACATTGCAACAGTGCAGGAACTGTCATAATTGAACATTGCAGCAGTGCAGGAGCTGTCATAATTGAACATTGCAACAGTGCAGGAACTGTCATAATTGAACATTGCATCAGTGCAGGAACTATCATAATTGAACATTGCAGCAGTGCAGGAACTGTCATAATTGAACATTGCAGCAGTGCAGGAACTGTCATAATTGAACATTGCAGCAGTGCAGGAACTGTCATAATTGAACATTGCAGCAGTGCAGGAACTGTCATAATTGAACATTGCAGCAGTGCAGGAACTGTCATAATTGAACATTGCAGCAGTGCAGGAACTGTCATAATTGAACATTGCAGCAGTGCAGGAACTGTCATAATAGAACATTGCAGCAGTGCAGGAACTGTCATAATTGAACATTGCAGCAGTGCAGGAACTGTCATAATTGAACATTGCAGCAGTGCAGGAACTGTCATAACTGAACATTGCAGCAGTGCAGGAACTGTCATAATTGAACATTGCAACAGTGCAGGAACTGTCATAATTGAACATAGCAGCAGTGCAGGAACTGTCATAATTGAACATTGCAGCAGTGCAGGAACTGTCATAATTGAACATTGCAACAGTGCAGGAACTGTCATAATTGAAGATTGCAACAGTGCAGGAACTGTCATAATTGAACATTGCAGCAGTGCAGGAACTGTAATAATTGGACACTGCAACAGTGCAGGAACTGTCATAATTGAACATTGCAGCAGTGCAGGAACTGTCATAATTGAACATTGCAACAGTGCAGGAACTGTCATAATTGAACATTGCAACAGTGCAGGAACTGTCACAATTGAACATTGCAATAGTGCAGGAACTGTCATAATTGAACATTGCAACAGTGCAGGAACTGTCATAATTGAACATTGCAGCAGTGCAGGAACTGTAATAATTGAACAGTGCAAAAGTGCAGGAACTGTCATCATTGAACACTGTCATAATTGAACAGTGCAACAGTGTGTGGCTGAATGTAGTTCTTGAGAGGTTGAAAAAATTTGCGAATGTTAGGAACTAGATTTTCAATTAGTATTTGGAATTATGCACACTATATGACACCCTGACTGTCAAATTTTTTACTGTATCAATTACTTTTTCAAAACATAAATGGGAGGGAAACGGTTTCAGGAAGTAATGTGAGGGTTTACCATACATTTCAATGGGAGATGAAAAGTATACCGACATGCTGCACAGTCATTTACCAAGGAGGGAGGGGAAGAATTTTGCTTCAAATCAAAGCAAATTATTGATGAAAAATATTAACTGCAGAACTTGGACCAAAAAGAGCAAAAGAAAAAATGTTCCTGTTCATGAGTTACGCAGAAATTCGGAGCAAAATGGGTGACGATAAACCATAAAGAAAAGAGGCTTACCCCGATTCTGGAGCATGCAAGACCTCATTTTTACGGTCTGAAGATTTCCAAACTTCTAATATAAATCTTCCTACTGTATCGCGAATACAAGTGAGCAAATTGCACAGGCCTGAAGTTTAACTTTTGTCCCCTATAGAAAATTTAGTAGTTGTCGAGACAGTTCGACAGTATGCAAATGCAAGCAGTTGATATCATGCAATACGTCCATAAATACTTCGTTAAATGATTCTTAGCTGGTCTACCCGCCACTGAACGAAAAATTTCCGGTGGATAGCGCAAATTCTTACTTTTGTTTTCTCGGACACGACAGCAAACTGTGAGAAGATGAGTCCATCGGTAGCCATTGCGTAGATGCAGCGAGGTAAGGAGAACAGATTACCCAGTAGTGACGTAGTCATGCCACATAGGGCGCCGATGCTCACAACATACTTTGCCCAAATCACGTTGTTGGCAGCGAATGCGTCTGGCAAGGAGGATCCGACATGAATCTCTCTGTAGGGCACCATCAGCGTCAGAGTCGCTCCCACCATCACATAAGCACAAGTCACAATGCCCATCGACAACATCGTTGCGATCGGGATGGACCGAATCGGGTTCTTAGCTTCTTCCCCAGCGGTAGCAATCCCGTCAAAACCAGCATACGCGAAGAAACAAGTAGCAGCTCCAGCAATCACTCCTGTCGCCCCATATGGCGCAAAGCCCCCTGGGCCTTGCCAGTTTTTGATATCCGCGAACCACAAGCCGAACACGACGACAAAGACAGCGACGGCCATGTTGACGCAAGTCAGCGCCGAGTTGATGTTGGTGGAGCTTTTGACACCCATGGAAAGCAAGAGGCAGAACACGAGAGTGATCCCAAAAGCCAGAGGGTCGGCGTAGGAGGCGAGATATTCGGAGTGCATCGTGCCGAAAGTAGCGATCGTTCCGTTCTTGATAGCGCCGTTGAACAGGGAGTCCACGTAGCTTGACCATGCCCGGGCCACCGAAGCGCCGCCTGGAAGACCAAGGGCATATTTATTGCAGCGTGAAACACGCAAAATGTAATGAAGAAATTGTGGGAACTCATGTGTTGCACAGTTCTTTTCTGGAGCGCTACTGAAGAGAACTTGGGAATTAGTGACAGGCTTGCACAGCCCAGAAACTTTAGATTGCTTAAAGCGTGGAACTTTTTTTGTCCTGGTTGGGATTACTATTTTTATTGCTATCGAATTTGTCCTTGAATGTGATTTAAGCAATTATACCAATGTAAGGCATCGTGTCAGCAATAAATTAAAAATGCAAAATTGACCGCGCGACTAGGTTAATTAAACCACCAAAATACAACGAAGCAAATTGAACACGTACAGTAGGTCTAGCTTGTTCGATTCGTCGGTGGCATAGAAAGGAGTGAAAACAGAAAAAAATTACGGTGAGATTTTAAAGTTACATTCCAGAACACAAACGTTTACAACGTTGGGTGGAAACATCAATTTTTAACTTCTGATAAAAAAAGAGTCAGACAAACTGAATTTCAATATTGAGATGCAATTTTTTATTTGGCAAACATTTCAATTTAATGTAAATTTCTCACCGATCATGTATTCAAGGACGATATTCCAGCCGATCACGAAGGCCCAGAACTCGCCGATGGTGACGTAGGTGTAGACGTACGCGGAGCCTGCCTTCGGGACCCGAGCTCCGAACTCTGCGTAGCAGATAGCGGACAGCGATGACGCGAACCCCGCAAGAAGGAAGGACAAAATAATGGCAGGGCCAGCAGTATCGCGCGCCACGGTTCCGGTGAGCACGTAGATGCCGGCGCCGAACATGTGACCAATGCCTGTGGGCGCAAGGGAAAATTCCGACTGCGTTTTCTGGGGGACGTTCACTAGAAATCGACTCCAAAGAAAACAGTTTGTTTCCAATAAAGTACAAACTTTAAATGTTGAATGGGCCAAAACTTTGAAATTTTTGACTCGGTCAGTGAAACGCCTGCTTCGAGAGTTTAATAATTCATTTGTATTCACTAATGAATGCACATGTTGGGAATTACTTCGATGCTCATCAGCTGTACGTTGAGAATTTGCAGTTTTTTGGAGTTGCGTATTTGCACGTTCGTGCTTACCTAGTTTTTATCAGTTGCCATTTTTATGTTGAAGCGAGTAGTTTTTTGGGGATTACTTTACCGGCTGGTCGCTGCTTGAAATAGATTATACATTTTAAAACTGTCCAGCCACAAACCATACAAAAGGTGCATGAGTACAACAACGCAATAAAAATACAACGCACCGTTAAAGTGATCTTAAAATTAATAAATTTATTTGATCAAATCTTCATACGTTAAATAGCGTTGAAAGTTCTTTAAAAAAATATTCACGCGTTAATCAACATAAAAAATTTTGTGAAAACCTGACAACACCTGTGTGCACTAACCAAGAAGGGTAATGTCGGTCGTGGAAAGGCACCGGCTGAGCTCGGTGTGCATCACGTCCGTGTCCAACCTCTTCACTCGCCCCATCCGCACCAGCACACTGCTCAGCGCGCGGCCGAACCCGCTCATCATCGCGTCGGGCTGTACCTCCTCTCGGACTCAAAGTACATACAAAATTCACGTCATGATACGGATGCCCCTCTGCGGTAGAGTCCGGGTCTAAGCTTAGGAGCTAAAAAACTCGTAAGGTTATGCCACAATTTGGAAAAATGTATCAAAAAGCCTTCTAAATAACGTTTTGGTGAAAAATGCTCGGATAACATTCGGTGAAACTCAAGTTAACTCAAATCACATAGCAGCCAATTTTTAATATTTGTGCTCGTGAACTTAAAAAAAGTATCTAATTCTCTTCCCGCAAAATTAATGCTTGCTAGACCACGAAATAAACTATTCAATTTTAATGATCAATTAGCTGCTTCTTTTGATGTATTTTACGTCATTCATTCTACTTTTCATCGATGAAAAATTCTGAACTTTGACCGAGTTGGCGTTGGCAACGAAGTGCAAATCATTGAGTGAGTTGAGAGACACACCTGCATGTGCTGATAAGGAGTGATCCAACCCTTATTTTCCCCAAGTCAAAGAACGTGAAGCCATAGCCAGGATTGGTATTCATAACATAATCATATTTCCTACTTTCAAGATGGTCATATCGGTGAGCACTGGCATAAAAATTACATATCCTAAAATTTATTCAACCGACACGCCCAGAATTATCACACTTTGATGCACAAAACAATCGTTGCAAGCAGAGCCAACGCTACGTGCCGGACATTCAAGAATAAGGCTACTTTGTTCAGGGTAGTCTTCCAATTTGAGCATAAATCGACCAGGCCAGAGACTGTACAGCATCCGAGCTTTCAGGTCTGTTCTAAGCTTGCAACACAACGCCTACAACACGTGCAGCACAGCACAGTGTGACACACCAGAACAATAACCAACAGCTCCATGTATGCACAATGCGATACAACACAAGACTCCCTCGCAACACACCGCAGCACGAGAGACTTACACAACACAGTGCATTTGACTGCGCGATGCACCTGCTGATGTGACCTGGAGTGAACAGGTGTTCCGTACACCACGGCAAACGAAACTGAGCTAATTTGTGTTGAGCTTCATGGGACATTGAAATGACAGGACGGGCTGATACTGCAGCATACGAGTGTACGGGCTGATACTGCAGCACATGAGTGTACGGGCTGATACTGCAGCATGTGAGTGTACGGGCTGATACTGCAGCATATGAGTGTACGCGCTGATACTGCAGCATATGAGTGTACGCGCTGATACTGCAGCATATGAGTGTACGGGCTGATACTGCAGCATATGAGTGTACGGGCTGATACTGCAGCATATGAGTGTACGGGCTGATACTGCAGCATATGAGTGTACGGGCTGATACTGCAGCATATGAGTGTACGGGCTGATACTGCAGCATGTGAGTGTACGGGCTGATACTGCAGCATGTGAGTGTACGGGCTGATACTGCAGCATGTGAGTGTACGGGCTGATACTGCAGCATATGAGTGTACGGGCTGATACTGCAGCACATGAGTGTACGGGCTGATACTGCAGCATGTGAGTGTACGGGCTGATACTGCAGCATATGAGTGTACGGGCTGATACTGCAGCATATGAGTGTACGCGCTGATACTGCAGCATATGAGTGTACGGGCTGATACTGCAGCATATGAGTGTACGGGCTGATACTGCAGCATATGAGTGTACGGGCTGATACTGCAGCATATGAGTGTACGGGCTGATACTGCAGCATATGAGTGTACGGGCTGATACTGCAGCATGTGAGTGTACGGGCTGATACTGCAGCATGTGAGTGTACGGGCTGATACTGCAGCATGTGAGTGTACGGGCTGATACTGCAGCATATGAGTGTACGGGCTGATACTGCAGCATATGAGTGTACGGGCTGATACTGCAGCATATGAGTGTACGGGCTGCTACTGCAGCATATGAGTGTACGGGCTGATACTGCAGCATATGAGTGTACGGGCTGCAACAGAGCCACTGCTACAAATGAGTAGCAGGTTGTGACTGGCACTGGGGTTGAAAAGCATTAAAACTTGGGCTTCGCTCATCAAGGATGAATCTACAACAACACACGCAGAATGCAGGTAGAGTGAGGACACTGATGTTGGAAGATGATATTCGAGCGATGACTTTTTCATCACTGAACGGTTTTGAGTACATAGATCATGCATTAACAGGGTGATTACGTGGCCATTCATCTATGCATTTCTACGCAACTGACGTCTCACAAGAAATATACGATTAGCAATCAAATCACTGTAAATAATGAAATTATCAATATCTTAGCTCGAGTAACTTTCAATTTTTCGCAATAAATAACTTTTGCAAAAACATCAACTATAGAATGCGCATCTAGAGCGGTGTCATTCATTGCGCGGCTAGCGATGACTCAATTCACGGCTTCCGAAAAATGTATAAATTAATGAATTAACATACAATTTATATAATACACGCTAACTTGCAGTAGCTGCGGCTCAATCAATCAATACGTTTAGCCAAAGTGGCTCTCTTGCAAAAATTAGCGAATAACACTGAGCTTGAGTGTTGGTGTTGCGCAGCTCGCTGCTGCCTCAGACAGCTGCTGCTGCGTGAACACAGCGAAGAGGCTTTATACTGAAGCGAAATGTAGCATTGTGCTGTAGCGATCACTCGCATACAAGTTTAATATTTATGTCAACTTGAGTTATTGAGGAATGCAGGAAAGAAAGTATCAACTGCGGGTCTTCGTGAAGAATTGATCTGCTACAGACACATTTCTACACGACATTTGTGCCGCCTGTGCTGAACTGTAAAGGGTACTTCTGAGGAACTTTCTTTTCTTGGTATGCTAACGTAGAAAAAGACACGTAGTTAGTTAAATTATCTAATTATGATTTTAATTGTGTTAACTCACAAAATAAGCACATTAGGGATGAAATAAATTAAATCAAGAATAAATAAAAAAATATCTGAATAAAGAATGATTCGGATCAGCGTCGTGAATTTAGTACAGCAAGACCGGAACTTTACAGGACACGTATTTGAATAAGGCAAGCTTAAAAATAATTAGTCTAATAGCTCTAGCTGTATAAAGTTAGAATGAAATTAGAATAATAAATTTACTTGAACAAAATCAGAGCAAAAAAATTATTTGTACAAGCCTTGCGTAATAAATTTGGCCAAGTGTGATCCAAATGAACGTAGCTGAATTTTACCGTCGAAATGGAAAAGCTGGATATTTGGCACACAATAAACTCAAACAATGAACTGAGTAAGCTTCAGTTATCGTTGATCTAATCTACTTTTTTTGATCAATTGAAATTCGTGTTACGATAAAAGAAGCACGTCTCAAAGTGGAGCGTTCAAATGAAACTTTTTAAAACCTTTTTTCATGACAAAGTCAAAATGAAGTGAAAAATTCAAATAATTGCAAAAATAACAAATTCGGAATTATTTCATGCTGAGAATACTTTGGTGAAAATCAAAGACCCCTGATTTTATCATGACGTTATTTCAGGCACAAAGAATCGGAAAAAAACAACGAAGAAGAAAAATTGGTTTTCCATTCAGGAAAGAAAGAGAGCACCGCTTGCGGTTTCCAGATGGTAGAGCATAGCTGCACCACAACACGTTTTAGAGACAGTATCAGCCTTGCCTCGAAGCACTCAAGTTAACCTTCAAGTCATGTATTAATAATATCTCACTCACTGAAGTGACTACACAGACACCACACTCCGACCATATGTTTCCAGCAAGCACTTCGGCACGAGAGCTGAAAGTCGCGCAGCGAGTTTATATGCGCTGACGTTACTACATTTGCTCAGTAACTAGGATACCCCGCACGTCTTTCAAAAGCTCACTGACTCAGACGCAAGAAATGCGAAGGGCTTCTGATTTTTTAATTATTTTACAAAGGGAAACCTGGCGAAGCGGCGTGCCATTGATCGGACGGTGGCCGCAGAGGCAGTGGCCGCCAACACCTCACACTCGCCGCTGCTGGAGTGGCGGTGGTGGTGGTGGTGGCGGCTCTCTAGCTGAGTGGTGGTGGTGGTGGTGGTGGTGGTGGTGGTGGTGGCGGCTCTCTAGCTGGGTGGTGGTGGTGGTGGTATGATGTGGGTGTAATGGTCTGGTGGTGGTGATGGTGATGTGGTGTGGGTGTAGTGGTGGCGGCGGCGGCTCTCTAGCTGGGTGGTGGCGATGGTGGTATGGTGTGGGTGTAATGGTCTGGTGGTGGTGGTGGTGGGGTGCGGTAGTGCCAGTTATGGTAATAGTGGTGACTTCAGAGGGAAGTGGAGGAGTAGGCTGGTTGTAAATAATTCAATTTTTTGCAAGACGCTCACATTCTGAGGGCGACTTTAATTTTCAGTCACGGAAAGGAGCATGCAAGGAGAGAATTGGTGTGGTGATTTTATGCATCGGAAGTTTTTTGGCCAGTTCTTAATTGATTACTGGTTTCGTTACTCCATCACGGAGATCTGTACTTTTACGACGACGATATAGTCTATCGATGTAGCCTACCACTCTTCCCGGCACTTTTTCAATCGTGTTTTTTCAACAATATTTATACAATTTCTTTCACTTATTCTAAATTTTTATTTTAATGGATTAGAATTTTCTCACCATTCATTGCACTAATATTTTGATTGAAAGGCCTATGTTTGTATTCATTTCTCACAATATTTAATTTATTTCAATTGATGAACCCAGGAAAGATTTTCCTAATAACTTTTATTAAACAGTACATCAATGATTTTCATTCACTATGTCATGCATTCTTTAATGAGCTTTGAATGATTCCTCCCATTTCGTTCAGCCCATTAGCAAACTATCCCGAGAGAGACATGGTTGACACTGAGCGAACGTTCCTCAGGCGACAATGATTGTTTGTGAATTAAAGGTTTTGATCGAATGATGTTTTTGAAAACTATTTTCCGTTAGATTAGATTATAAGTTAGTTTAAGCCTCCCCAACCGCTAGAAAAAAGAGCGTTTCGAAGAGAGGAAGGAGGAAGGCGCCATTTAGTACGGATATTAGGGAATGCGGAATCTATGCAGAAGAGGCATAGAAACAGTATGTTGGGATAGAAGTTCATACTCTATTTTCCGTTAATCTAAACAACACTGCGTTGCGTTGTTCGTCAACGCGTGGCGTGCCCTCGTGCAGTTGGTGAAGTACGCCTCTCTGAATTTACTCCTTTGACCTTTTCTCCTTCATTTGTACTGACGAGCTCTGAGTTTAAACTGCCTCGCCATGGTAAAGTTTCAAACCAGCCTGTTCACATGCACACTTCTGAGAACTACATTGGTTGGGTTTAAAATTGTAGCGGCTGAATTTTATTTGTTCTGATGTAGTGAAGAAGTGCTAAACTAGCCTATTAACCAGCTTTTGAGAAGAACTTTGATTGGATTTAAAATTATAGCTGAATTTTAATTGCTCTGATGTAGTAAAGGCGTGCATTCAGACCCTACTTTGTTCTTTATTATTTTAGTTTGACGTATTGTCGACGATTGATGGAGACAACCGAGATTAATGGTAATGATTCATCGTTATTGTCATTCTCGACCTTATGTGTGCAAATTGAAGGTGAGTGAAATTGGTCAAGGAAGTTAAGATTCATGAGCGTATGAAGAAAATGTATTAGTAGTAAAAAAAATTTACAAATACATACAAATTTGAATTCAGTGATGTTATTTGAAGTATGAAGTCTGAACTAGCGATACATAAGCACTAAAATAACTCAAGAGTTTAACCACAGTACGCACAATAATCATCTATTTAAAATTTCATGAAAAACCTCACAGCAAAAAATACAATACAAAAATGTGAACTTACGGAATGTAAAAAACGGAAGTGAATAATTCCCAATCATTCATATGGAAAATGAATGAAGCCGTGAAAAGAGGGAAGAGAGAGAGAGAGAGAGAGAGAGAGAGGGGAAAGCGGAGTGTGCGCATGAATGAGAGGCGTGGGCGTCAGCGATGAGAGCAGGCGCTGCCAAGAGAGAGTGGGAAGTGCAACCGCAGCGCATCGCAGAAAACGGATGCTTGTATTACAGTTACTCAAGCAAACGCCAACGATTAAGTATGAAATTACAAAAAATTAAGTGTAAAATTGAAGCACCCGAAGCATATTTCAGAAAATTGGCGCTGGTGTCAGTTACTTATCGACGAGGCATAAAATTGCAGGAAGTTGAGTTATTGCTGCTATTATTGAAAGGAAGTACTTGTGTTTGTAAGTTCATGTTTAATGTAGACATTTGAAAAAGAATCCTCTAATGAAATTGTAATGAATGTGTAATCCTCTTTCTAACAGATCTCTCATAAAAAGCGTCAAAATATCAGTGAGTTATTATTTTTCTCAAGTACAAAATGTTGTGGGAATTTATACGTAAATGTAATCATCGCCTAAGGCTGGTTTCACCACACAAGTGCCACTATATTTCTAACAGCGCTAATCGTAAGTAACGTAGGATTAAAGAAAGAGTTGTAACGCGAATGTTATTTTAATTTTTATAGAAACGAAGCTCATTCCAATAATGAACTCAAGTTCACTTGTAACTGTTAAGAATAACAGTAATTTAGTTTTATCAACGGAATCAGATTCAACTTGGGCAACAGCCAACTCTAACACTAACTTCAGAATTGTTGACCACCAAACCAAAGCAGTTCGAGAAAGTCGATGTAACTGCTGGAGATCTGGAGAAGATCAAGATGACTGACGCTCAGGATGTTCGTCGGGTTCTCAACAAAAAAAAAAACGATTCCAATAACAGAGGTGGCGAGATCCCAATTATAAGAACGCGACGTAACGACGCTCCCTCACTAAAGGAGGTCAGGAAACGAGTCCTCAATGAAGTTATCAACTTCGTCGGCAGTCAGCGTCATGATCACGACTCTACGGGAATTTAATAACGCAGAAAAAAAGGAATTAATCAAATCACACCATAACCGAATAAACTTAGTGATGGGTATTTCAGTATTTGTCATTGTCTGCCACCTACATTACGAATTATTCACTTCTGATTCTAGTTGGTACCAACCGTCGTGAAATATTCTCCGAATAGCATTCATCTAAGGTTGAAGCACAAGAAAATCCACGAGCATAAGATTATCTACGCCAGGGACACGGTTTTACATCTCAGCGGCGAGTTTACTGCAAAAAAGAAAGAAATACTGATGACGGAGAACTGGATTAACGAGAGAAAGATGTTTCACTATTACCAATATAGAGATGAATTCTCAACCGTTCGCATATTAACGCACCACTCGCACTAACCTAATCAATTGATGCCTAAGGCGAAATTGACCAGTGCGATGCCAGTGTGTACACCGTCAGGACTTTAAGATTTTTTAAAGATAGCTACCTTGGTCGTTATAAGTAGGAAAGCAACAGCAAGGGGAAATAGATTCTTCAAGGTTAGATAGTAAGATTACTACCAGGTAAGAGTCGCTGAAGAGTCAATAAGTTTAGGGCATGCAACAACAGCCTTACGGCTAGCAATTTCCGACCAAGGAGCAAGATAGTAAGATAGTAAGATATTAAGATAGTTATTCAAAACAATTAATCATGCAGATAATAAACATGCTCGAAATGAAGTAAGACGAGAAGAAGGAGAGTGCACACGACATGGCACCGCGCAGTCACAACAGTTCCAGGCCGACCAGAAGCCGGCCTCCAAATGATGCGGGAAATCGCCGTCGAGGTACCCGTACGGATCCGCACTCCGTTAAACAAGTTACGTTGAAAATTCTAAATAAATTCACTGGTTAATTCTCGTTGACTATTCCAAAATGAGATGGTCTAAATGAATAAGCTGCTAATAAAAATTACTAGCTGGCGAGGTAAGCTTTCTAAATTAAGTTAAGGTCTAGAGTCAAATGTTACGGGTGGAAATATTCCACAATGTTGTTGATCAATGATGTGATTTGTGGGAGCACCGGTATGCACCACACAAAAAATGTGTCGACTTTGTTTCTTTTTCTGCAATAGGAAGTAAAAACAGTCAGATTTTGACCGCTCATAACTACTCGTCACCTAAAAATTATAAAATTCCTGAGGAAAAGACACAAGTGTTCAAGATTGATTCAATCCCAACACATCTAAACAACGTTTTTCCTGAGAAAACATTCTTTCGAACACTCTTTCGGGAAAAAAGCTACGATTAATTAACTAATATGATCATCGGAAAGTGGTTATGCGCTAAGAAGTTCTTTTTCTTTTCTTGATTTCCGGTGAAAAACATAAATGTGCTGTGATAAAAGAGCGAGAAAAACTCGGCGATTAGGTTTTGATTATATAAACATCGGTGTCACAGCATCTGTGTTTTTTGCTTCATGTACAACTCAAACTCGTCTTTTTATTTCTTTTTGTTCAGCTCCTAAAGTCATTTAAGGTGACTCACTGTCCTCTGCTTATCTCCCTGCGGCAGTATTCACTACTTATTGCAATAATCGCTTCTTCTTTGCTGACAATGTTTATGAGGTGGAACTTCAAAAATTCAAGTAGTTTTGGCGTGCCAGGTGGCAACGTCGGTTCTCTCGAACTGACTTTGCTATCTAACCGATTTAGAATTCGGTGCACTACCGGGTTCATTGCTACGACGGCATCGATCGCTTGAAAACCTGGCCCCATTATATTACTGCAGCGTTGCGTCGCATTGCGTTGCGCTACAACACGGAGGCATTACTTCGCTGTGGTTCTCTTTGTCATAAAAATGTCGGAGTGACCGAGCCTGTCGCTACAAGTCACCCGTGATGGACAAGCAAGTTGAAGCCGCAATAAGAACCTAGGTGTTTGAGGTGTAACGGAGTGCATTGATGCTCGTACATTGCTGATCTTCCCGTGAACAGAAATAGTATCAACTTAAAAACTACATAGCTAAATTTCTCTCAAAATTTTTCTAAAATTCTGTAAATTTTTATCATTGTTGAAAAATTTATGAAGACAATTTACTGTGAAAAAATTGGAAAAGTGTGACAAAAGCAAGCTATGGCAAAAATATAGCTCGTGAATATTCACACAAAAAAGTATTCTGTGCATAAGAATTAACAGGGAATCGCCAAATTTTCAGAAAAACGATCGCAAAACACCGCAAATAAATGAGTTAACTTGGAGTTGATATTCTGACAATTCAAAATAAATTTTAGACATAATTTTTTTATTCGCTTCTGGGCCTGAAAGTGTATGAGAACCGTTTCCTGTGAAGCAAGAAAATTCCGTTCAATAAATTTGAATTGTATGAAAGAAAAGTTATGAAATTCATTAAGTTAAATATTACATTCCAGTTCCGTAGATTTATTCAAAAATCATCTGTTATAATAAGCCGTGACTTTATAACAAAGGTTCACAATCCTTATGAAAACAAAAGTCCTTAAAAATATGGATAAACATTATGATTGGTATTTGTTACTTTACTAGCTTTGGGGAACAACCCAGTGATTTAGGTCAAAACAATCAATTTTTATTATTTGCTTAAAAAGGTGTGAATATAGGTAATGGGCTTTAGTGTCCTTAAATTTTATTTGGCTACGGGCACTAGAACCCCCCAATAGAAGTCTAAAGGGGGCCAAAAATCATGAATTTTTGACACCAAACCAAAAGAAAACGAAAAGAAAATTAGAAAATCCGACTTCATTGGTTTGTTTGCAATGTTACAGGTATCTCAAATCTGTCTTTGAATTTGTTCTAGCATGAAAAAATATTGACGGACTGCCATTCTTTTTAAATATCCGGTAAAATGACAAATAAAAAATATTTCCCATTTTCTTAAAAACTAAGGCTATAATTTAAAAAAAAATCACAGAAGTAAAATCTGTTTCTTTTTAAAAATTACCTATACTGGCCAGATTTAAGAATAATAATAATAAGATTAGGGTTACGTTTCCACCAGGGTCGCCAGCAGCTTGCAACTATGGACCCCCCTAGCTTCAGCCCATATTTAAGAACAATCTGATCAAAAGTTAAAAATCGCTGGGTTGTTCCCTCTGGCACAACACATGTCAGCAAATATTCAGTTTTTATGGCATTTAGTCAACCTTGGTTTATTCCTTTTTTACGTCTTGACATACAACTTGTCAGTGAGATAGGCCTGTAATTTCTTAGGTCTGTGTGGTCTTTACCTGGCAGTGTAATGGCTTCTTTCTATGGGTGATGGATGCATTCTTCCATTCATACTATATTGTAAGCTTTCACTAGGCATTGATGTGCATTATATGGCATATTTTATCATGAAATTTCGAATAATATCGGGTCCTAGGGTTGTTATTGTTACGATTGCTGATATCTATTCATAAATGGTGAACGGGCTATTATAAGGTTCGTTATTGTTGTTGTTGTTCCTCGCCAAGTCTATCGGTATCTATTCGATGTGTTGCTTGTAATGACAGAACTCGTTGGGATAGTTATCGCTGGTAGTGTGATCATAGGTTTCTGATGGATTTTTTTGCCACATCTAAAGTTTTCGAATTGTCTTTTAATATTTGTGTTTGCCTGTTGGCTCTGCCAAGGATTCTATTAACACGTTTCCAAATGCAACTGCTGGGTGTGGTTGCGTTGAGCGGCAGTGCTCCCTTACAGCGCTTGTCTGGGTAGCATAGGATAAACAAACCTACCTAACCTAAACCTATAGCGTATTTTTACAACCCTAGGGGGTAAAAAATAAAAAAAAACACCGATGACGAGTGGACCGAGAAGTTTTAGCTCCACGATTAATGACTGATAAGTGCAGAATTATTTCTATCCAATAAACGAGTCTCTCGCTCTGGAACCCTATCCTATTTGGCGAGTCCTGCGGCCTAGTACATCGAACCCGAGGTCTCACAAATCCAGGTTTTCATTTCAACGTACCTCTGCGCGACTGGTCGCTTCATTCAGAGGAATGGCATCGGTGCATATCTCGCATGAGTTGCCAAAACCAAATCGCCACACAATAGACGAGGTCTCGAAATTTTGGCTTTCGTCATCTTGAAACGTAATGCGCTCGGGGAGAAAAACCTGCTCTTCATTTACATAACAAATAATCTTTATTAATTACACACAGTATTAACTTCAATAACATAACGGTAGAACGAAAAGATAACAGCTCGCACACCACCGTGTGCCAG